>OX493267.1:98694304-100137837 GCA_950370525.1 Bellardia bayeri
TGCGACATTCTAAATGTTTTTCTACCGTTATGGGTTTATATTTTTCTAATTCTTTTTGTTGCCTTTCTAACACTTCTTTTACAATATCCATTGCAATTTAATTTATATTTGTTAATATTATCAAAATTTTATTCAAAAATACTCGGTCAAACTTTCAATAATTCTTTTTGATTTTTAATAGCACGTGTTGATGTTTGTTTTTTTTTACAATATAAACGTCAAAATGAAGTATCTCAACAGAGTTGCAGAACTAAGTATCTAAAAGAGTAATAATAATTGCATTTTAAACCATGTTCTAGGCTAAACGTATGGAAAAGTAGAATTAATATTTAAATTTAATAAGTCTCAAATTAACACGAAGCAATTCTGTAAGCTTAGCAGAATACCTTTTTGACATCCGGGTGAGGAGAATATAAGACGAGTATATCCTATATTGTACATAAGAATGAGAGAGAAATACATTGGTGTCTATACTCATTCTCAAATAAAAATACGAGTGATTTAAGCAATAAATTTGTGCTGTGTGAAAATAGAAGAAATAATTACATCAAATTTTTCTACAAAAATTGCGTCGACTAAATTAGGACGAAGACATAATTGAGACCAAAATCAAATTTATTACATACTACCCTAAATAACAACTCCACAAGTGATAGCTGTGTTATCATTTCTTTGTCTTCTATCTTCCTGAAAAGAAGAAGCAATTTGTTTACACATTATTTTTGTAGTCATAAAACCGGTACCGTCCTCCATGTGCCTCCAAAATGCAAACAAAGAACTTAAATTTGTACAAAAGTGAAATTATTGCATATTTTAGTGTTTATATTATTTATATTGTGTATGAACTATGGATGTTAATAGAAGCTCGTCACAAAATTTGGAAAACATCAGTTTATGACTTCCCCAAAGGTTGGCCCATATTAAATTCCCTCAAGGATGATACAAATGATGAGTTGTACGCTTTCACCGAATACATAAAAATCTACTGGCCTTGGTATATTTTTCATTTGGCCGCAACAACTGTTATACGAAAATTTAACTACAAATGGCAAAGCTTAACAAATGCTATAGTTTGTCTACTGATATTACTACTGACAATGAAGCTCATATCGATTGTCCTTATTGTATGCTTGATCATGTCCTATTATTTTGTAGCACGCAGGCCGTCAAAAATGTTGACGTGGTTTTTATCTGTTTTATGGATGATTGCAATGATATTTCTTAAATCGAATCGTTATTTACAAGAGGATCTTGGTTACACTGAGTTTCATAATGTGATGGTTGCATTATGTTGGTCAATATTACGTTGCTGCAGCTACAGTCTGCAACATGAAAAGTCTTATCGTATTAATGAAACAAATCTCAAAATGAAATACGCCTTGTCACACTTTTTAGGTTACACTTTGTATTTTCCTTGTTTAATGTTGGGCCCCTTTATGGGTTATAATCGTTATATTATCTTAGAAAATAGTTTTTCCGGAAAAAATAAATTTAAAATATTTCTTTGGCAAATATTCAGAGTAATATTTTGGTGGATTATTCTAGAGATAGCTACCCATTTTATATATGTTCATTACATGGCCGTTGATATAACAGCCGTAGAAATTCTCGATACTAAATTTGGCCTTTATGCTGTGGGATATTTTATGGGACAATTTTTCTTCATGTACTATGTTATTTCCTACGGTCTGGGCATAGCTTTCTCCCAATATGATGGCATGCAGCCTCCTCGAAAACCTCGCTGCATTGGACTGGTTCATTATTATTCTGACATGTGGAAATATTTTGACGAAGGTTTATATGAATTCCTCTTCACCCACATATATGCTGAAATGTGTAGCAAAACTTCTTCGGGTTTAAGAAAAATTTTAGCTACAGGTGCTACATTTTCATTTGTTTTTCTGTGGCATGGATATTATGGATATGTATTTATATGGAGTATATTGAATTTTTGTTGTTTAGTGGGAGAAAAACTTGTAAAAGGCCTAATTAGATCTCCTATTTACAAGAGTTTTATGAAAAATAAATTGAAGTTTACTGATGCAGGTCTTCAGCGCTTTAATGCCTTATTGGGCTCACAAGTCTTTATACCTGCTGCATTTTCAAATTGTTATTTTATAAGCGGGTTGGATGTTGGTAATTATTTGATGAAAGGTGTTTATCAAGGTGGATGGTGGAATTATTTAACTTTAACATTTTGTACTTACTGTTTCTTTCAATGCTGTGAAATAATACTGCAAACAAATTATGTAAATTAAAATAAGGTTCACTAAAAACTGTATTTTTTGTAAATAAAGTTGAAAACAGAAACAACCTCAAAATATTGCTTTTATTTACATATACACGAATGAAAAATCGTCCTTATTTTAAAATAACTAAATAATTAAATATGAATATATAAAGCAACTTTGATGAAAAAAGATGTAATTGAAATTTCGATTGGAAAAAAGAACAATGGAACGATATCATAAAGATTAACTGTATAAATAAGAATTGTTACTAAAAAAAGACAAAGTTCCGTAAAGTCGTATTAGAAATTCTAAAATAAATATAATTAAATGCGAGTATTTAAGATTGTTTTATTAAACCCAATACATTTGAAATAAACGACTTTTTGCTGATAAAGTCGTATAAATATTTGTGTCCCATTATGGGATAAAATATATTAAAATGTTTAAATTTTAAACATTTCGAAAATAATGATTTTAATAAAATAAATATTTGTTACAAATATTTTTTTATATACATTTGACGAATATTAAAAAAGCAAGAATGATACGCCAACGCGCGTAAAATTTTAAAATGTTCCGCGCATTTTGGAACTGCGCACTTGTTTTTTTACTGTTGTTTTGCTTGCATTTGCTCACGCACCAGCGCTGCCAACTTTGTGACGATTTATCGTCATTTTGACGATTTTTTAAGTCAAATTTATTAAAATGATGATTGACGATTTTTCATATTTCCCGCGAACAAAAATGACGATTTTTAAAAGCAAAACATATAGTAACCTTTTTTCCTAAAATTCAAATTTTGTAAGTCCCCTTTTGCAATGTAGAAATTGAAAGACAGACGAAGTTTGTTGGCGAGGGATTGAAGAGGTAGAGCGTGTAGTACACCGTACTGTACTGGACATTTTTTTTGTAAGAGAGTTTTGGTTAATTTTGAAATCCAAAGTTTTAATAACGAAGACATATTTTTAAATAAAGATGAAGTGTATCTTGGAATTTATGTGGAGGAGAACCAATCTAGTTTAAATATTGACTATAGTCAATATAATATATTTGTTGAATTCTGCGTCCAATTTTATATTGATTTGGTTTCACAAATTTTAAAACGTATTGATTTTGGCGATAAACTTTTAGAAGGATTAAATTCCATTGAACCAAGCGTTGCTTTAAACAAAAAATTATTCAATTTTACAATTGGCCAATTTTTTTTCCAAATTTATTAAATGGAAAAGAATATCAACAACTTGATAATGAAGTAGTCTTGGGCATAATCGTTCATTTGAGTGATTGTTCATTTTAGTTCAGTTGAAAAAATTGAACTAGGTCGTTCTTTTCGTTCAGTACATGGTGAAATAACTCTACAAGTGGTGTTGAAACGCCAGCTGTTTTTTTTAGTCATGTTCGTTCGTTATGTCAAACTTTATATACATATGTATGTATGTATGCTCAAGTTGTGTTAATAAAATAGCAAACGTATCAAGTTATACAAAAAAAAAAAGTGAAAAAACAATTGTCTATAAATTAAATGTTTCATAAATTAACAAATTTATAAATTATTTTTATTTTCATCTTGAAATTAAAAAAAAATTGTATGTATGTATGTATGTATTTATTTTTCTGCAAAAATGTTTGTAAACAATAACCAGTTGTTTTTGACATTACAAACATGAAAGCAAAAACAAAAATACCATGTTGTTTCTGTTGCTTTTGTATTGTTGTAATATTGCCATCACCTTGTAGAGTTATTTCACCATGATATAAACTGAACTGAACTAAATGAACTGAATGACTGACCAAAAAGAACGACTAACTGAACTAAATGAACTGAACGATTGACCAAAAAGAACGACTAACTGAACTAAATGAACGATTGAACGAAAAAGAACGAAAAGACTGAACGACATCACATCGTTCATATAAGTGAATAGTTCAATTGAACTAGGTCGTTCATGAACGACACAACTCTATAATGAAGTTCGAGAATTACGTAATATGAAATTCACCGAACTCGAAACATTGGCGTTATGGAAAAATGTTTCTAATTTAAAGAGAGTCAATAATGCAAAGGCCTTCACAATTTTAACACAATTTGTTTCGAGTTTAATGGCACTACCACATTCTCAGTGTTTTAATATAGCAATTAAAAATGAATTATTAAAAAATATCACACAGGTCACCTAATTCCAAAATTAAAATAATTATTTTTTTATTAAATAATAACTTTATTTAGATGTAAATAATATAAAATATTTAAAAAGTTAATAAAAAATGTTTTTAGTATTTTTAACGTATTTTTGTCATGACGATTTCTTGACGATTTTTTTCTTTCCAATTTGACAATTTTTTTTTAAATTGACGATTTCTCCAAAAAAAAAAAGTTGGCAGCACTGATGAGAAAATATGGTGCTTGTTCTTATTTCAATTTGTGTATGAATTGAAATAAGACCAAGCACCATGGTGCAAATATACAAGGTGAGTGCAAATCGACAACAAATACAACACAAAACAGAAACAACAGGCATTTTGGTTGTGTAAAATAATGTACTACTATCAAAAATACTTGAAAAAGTATTACTTTTGACATAAGTAAATTGTAAACAAAGTCAGTCAGCTGTGCTACTGCACTCACCATGTTAATGAATTGAAGTTTTTTTTTGTTTTATATGGTGTTCACACATGCATTTTTAATTGGCGTTTTTTAATTATCGCCTAATTGATTTCAATTATCCATACAAAATTTCAATTAAGATAATTAAGAGTTAATTGTTCTAATAATTGTTAAAATTAAAAATGCAACCCTGTGACTAGTAATAACTAAAATGGCAGTTGTTTTGCTTTTAAATTAATAAAGAATATTTTTAGGCTGAAAATTATAATATTAGAACCATATACAGGGCACTCGGGAAAACGTCAACTAATTAAAATCGCGGGTGTTGACGTTTTAAAAAAAATCTGTTATTTTTTCTGCTGTTTTTTTTCTCTCCAATACTTGGAAGAGAGACTTCTCTCTATTTATTTCATAAAATTTTAGAGTAAGTAATGTAAAAAAAAGGGTTGAGGTTTTGGGATGTTCACGTAAACGAGTGTTGACGTTTTCCCGAGTGCACTGTAAATCTATTCTTTATTGTCAGCTGCTGTCAAACGCTAATTAAATTAGCAATATTGAGTATATGTGAACACTTTTTAATTAACCAATAATTGTGTGTGAACACCATATTATACAGTTCTAAAATATATATAAATTATAATTTTTCGTACCAATCGTAACAAATACAACCCTTAAATATAATTTCTTCCAAACACTTCCTAATGAAAATAAAATTTGACCAATGCAGCCAACTTCAGTCAATAGCAATAGTGTCGCCGCCATGATGTTTCCTGTTTCTTTTCAGTCATCGCATTCCCAGACAAAAGGTGAGATTTTTATTTTCTCCTGTGAATTTGTTGAGTTAACCACGTGTGAAAATTTGTGAATGAATAAAAATTGTCACCAGAGATTGCATACATACTACTACCCATAATTACAAAAAAATGCTGATTTTAAACTACATTAAATCCAAGGGTAAATATTCCGAATTTCTACACGTGCTAAGCTCAATCAATAAAAGATATACATAAATGCTAATTGTTAAATTTTATTATGATGAACGAATAAGCGGAAGAGTTCCATGAAGACTATATTCATCACCCAAGACTGAAAAATAAATTTAACAATTTCTTTGTCGAAATAAACACTGTACATCGAAACCTTTGTACTAATCGATTTTATTTATACTTATTCTTTTTCAATATAGATCTGAGATGGCCACTTCATCGCACCTTAACTGGTTGATCATCCGCAACAACAATGCTTTCTTGTTGAAGAAGCGTGATATCAAGAAACCATTCTCCACTGTAAGTATTTGTTTTTTTTTTTTCTCAAATTTGTATTTAATGTCAATGATGTATTATTTTAATTCACAATGATAGTTGATTTACCACGTGATAAAAAAACACTAAACCTGAGTATTTTATACAATAAATATATTGATGCTGACTTTTATATAAACGCATATCTAACAAATATTTGTTTTATATTTTGTGTGTTTTAGGAAGCAAATAATTTGACTAATGTCAGCTCTTACCGCTATAGTGGCATAGTGCACAAAAAGACACTCGGTGTTGTTCCAGCCGCCGCCGACAAGAAGGGCTTCACAGTTGTTATGAAGACGGGAAAATATGCCCAACGTCCTGCAAAGAACACCGTCAAAGTAACCATGAAGGCTGGTCCCAGAAGGTCTTTGAAAAAATTTAGAAATCTTTTGACCGATAACAAGTACCGTAAGGACTTAACACAGGTTAGTTACAGTACTTCCATTTTTCATGATTTTTCCAATGTGTGATATTTCTTGAATGATGATTTTAATATAACTACCAACCAAGATCACTGAATTGTGTTGCTGAAAACCCATAAAACTGATGAAATGTTCACATTTAATTTTCAATTCCCCCTTTTACTACTCAATATTAATGATAAATTTATATCTGTTATATTTATAGGCTGCTTTGCGTCGTGCCTCCGCTGTTATGCGCTCTCAAAAGGCCCCACAAGTCAAGAAGACCAAAAAACCAGAATAATCTTCAATAAAACTGACTTGATTTTTTTTAAATATAAAACAGTAAACGAATCATCTTACAACAAATCTATTTTGTTTTACTTTACAATCAATTGATGGAAAGTTCGATCAATTTGTACATCTTAAGTACATATTCACATCTTGTGCACTAATTAGTATGGTCTCAAGGAATTCGTAACATGTGTGATTTTCGGGTAGTAGGCAAAAAGGTAAAGCTAATTTTTATATCAGAAAAGGAATAGGATATACAGAAAAAACTCCCACGGAATTTTTTATTTATGATTGGCACTTTTTTCAAAAGTTCTTTTGGCATTTCAAAGTAACAGTTTTTATTTATTCATTCAGTTCCAATCATACTACGCAAATATTACAAATAAAAAATTTACATATAAAAATTTAAATCAATTTTAAATTAAAGCGATCACCCAAAAACCAATTAAATTGTTAAAAAAAAATATTTAGAGCACTTGCATTAAACAAAAATTGTAGACTTAAAAATATAGGTAAGAATTAGAGTAAAAAAGTATTTGCCCCAATTACGAAAGACAAATATGCAGGCATGTTCTGAAAATCACTGAAAAGGTGTTCTGTGTACAAAAATTATTAAATCTCCTGATTTAAAACAAGTCACCCTACAACCAAATGATTTTAAATCACGTAGAGATTTTCATTGAACTCTTGTAATAAAATTATCACATACACTTGAAATCATTTGTTTTTGAAATAAAACTATTTTACACAATAAATTTAGTAAGACGTATTTTTTGCGGAACATTTAAATTTAATGAACTTGAGCCTGACTAAAGAAATACCCATGGTGCACCTATACATATATTATACCATGGAAATACCAAACATTTTTTTAGATTTGTTTGTTTACATTTTTAGTAGTCAGCTGATATTATGGTGCAAATATATAAGGTGAGTGCAATAGCACAGCTGACTAACTTTGTTTACAATTTACTTATGTCAAAAGTAATACTTTTTCAAGTATTTTTGACAGTAGTACATTATTTTACACAAACAAATCGCCTGTTGTATTTGTTGTCGATTTGCACTCAACTTGTACCATGACTGATATTGTTGATCAAAATATTCGTCATTTGTCGTTGCCAGAGTAACAAAAGCTATGTGTCCACGATCGTCAGTTATTACAACGTTGTCAGAAAAATGTGCAGTAATTGTCTAACAACCATGTAAACTTAAAATTTTTGTCTTCCAACGTTGTAAGAAAAAGCATTTTCAGTACATTGGAAGACAAAAATATTGTCACACATCTAACAATCGTGTAAACACGCAATTTTAGCATTGTAAGTGTTTTAAGACAATTGTCAAACACTTTTCATTGTCATATGTGCAAAGTTTATGCATCTGCCAATGGCAGCATTGTCATAGAAATTATTTCTAAATGCAACTCTGTATATACATAAATAAACAAACAAGTGTGTATTAATAAAATTTTTGAAAAAAAAAATGGAAGAATTATAATAAAGTGTGCATTAATAAAATTTTTGAAAAAAGTGGAAGAAAATTAAAGAATTATATTAAAGTGTGTATTAATAAAATTTTTCAATAAAGTGGAAGAAAATTAAAGAATTAAATTAAAGAAAATAAAAAATGGATAGCGACATATTTTTTGACGAATTTTTGACAACGCTGCAAAACGAATTTGACAATGCCACCACCCAACAATCTGACAACCGTGTGAACGGTTAACAGATATATTCATTGTGTGTCAATTTGTTTACCAATTGAGTTAAATTTGTTTGCCAATATAGTTGAGTACTACATTAAACAGGAACGAATCGTGCCACTTCTAGAATATTCATAGAGTAGTACGAATCAGCTAATTACGATACGTTACAAATTTGTTACGTTGACAATTCTAAATTAACATTTTCTACGCCAAAATCCGTTTGAAAATCGCTAAACCTGAACAAATAGCTAAATTGCCATCACTGTTTGTTTATTGCCTCTTCATTGTGCATGTGAAAAATGGTTATAATTGGACGAATAACTCCACCAAATGTTGGACTGGCATTTTCATCAGACAATGTTCAATTAAAAATTGGACAAGAAACTATTGGTATTGGCAGCGTGTACATCAGTCAAAAGTAAGTTATTAAAATCAGAAAAAATAAGACCTAAATTTGTATGTATAATTTTTTTCAAGTTCTTTAGTTTGGCGGCCTAATAATTTGGATCAAGATGGTATTTCCATTTTTTGGAAACAAATAAGTGTACATGGTATTTCTGCGACACCCAGTAACTGCATTTATTTTATGCTTGATCATCAACTGAAATGGCCGGGAATTTATGAGGGAGAGATTCACAATCATTCTAACGGCACTGCAGAACGTCAAAGTAGCAGTGAAAATGAAAGTGATGATGATGATGTGTACGAAGATGCTGAAGAAAATCAGATGACAGAATGTTGGCTTATACCACAGGATCAAAATAATGTCAACACAATGTATCAAGCCATGATCGAATGTCAAGCTTTACATCCTGATTCTGGTGATAGTATATCTGGAGATAGCGAATACATGGACGATGAGGTTGAAGATGACAATGAAATTCCCGTGCTAGGTGGTGATAATGATAATGCAAGCGTTGAACAAGCCAGAGATGCGGTGAATAATATATCATTAAATGATGATCGGTTTGCTGATGCTGATGAGTAATAAGTTACATTCTCCATACAAAGATTTTTTCATATATGTATACATACTACATATTATTTGCATTCTTTAATTTTTTGTAATAAAAGTGAATTTATAAAATTGTGAATCTGAAATTTTTTTATAACTTAATATTTTTGTAAGTTGATTGCCATTTTCAATCTGTGTTCGACAGACTCTATAAACGAAAGTCCCTTTGCCTAAAGAGGAGTTTCGTATACAACTACATATAGGTACATTTTTTGTAATACTAATTGACAAAACATACCCAAAATAATCAGTCCAATCATGAAAAAAATCCCCGGGAGTTTTTTTCCTCTTTATTTTTTTACCATTGAATAGGAAAAAGGCAAAAAACTCCCGCGGAATTTTTATTCATGATTGGGCTGAATAATTAACTGTTTCTGTAAAATACTTTAAGTTTTTATTTGTTCTAAACAGTAATTTAAAAAAATTATTACTAAAAACACAACAAAATCAAACAGTTTTTTTTTTGGTTTTATAAATAAGGATAAAAATGTCAACTTAGAAGGCAGTATTTCAGGTACCATATTATTTAAAAAAACTTTGCTTTTTCACATTACAAATTTACTACCAGAAAATATTTTCTTTCTCTTTTTAATAACTGCCTTATCAGTTGATTGTAGCGATTTTGAAACGCCAACTTTTTTTTAAACTGTGAATAAATAAAACCCGGTTTTCAATTCACAAAACCTGGCAGCTTCTTGTTGTTTGTTCGATTACACAAAAATCGCTAAAAAACACAAGTGGTTTTTAAAATAGAACCACAAAAATTTCTATATTCTTTTTTCTAAAAAGTTCGCATAAATAGAACATCCGGGGTTATTTTTCAAATCAACCAACACAAATCGCCAACAACCAACACACACACACGCACAAACAATGCAAAAAGGACGACGACGACGAAGGGAGGCAGAGAGCACTTACGGAGAAATTTTATAAAGAGTGTGGGCCGTCGGCCTGACGGTGATTGATGGAGGGGGGAGGGAGGGGAAGGAAAAAAAGTCGACCGACCCTGCACAGACATTTTTTGTGCCATGTGGTGAATTTAAAAAAGGTGGTGAAAAAAATCGTCGTGAGTATTAAAATAGTGGTGAGTTTTTATAAATTCACCACAAATACCGTTATTCGAAATTTTTCAATGTTATTGAAAATTTGTCATCCTAAAAGCAGGCAATGGATGTGAAGTTTACAGTTTTACGGGGTGGTTGCTGAATTAGCTAACAAATAAGAAATTCACCACAAAATACCGTCATTCGAAAATTTTCAAGGTAATTGAAAATTTGTTACCCTAAAAGTAGGCAATATGTTTTTTACAGTTTTACGGGGTGGTTGCTGAATTAACTAACAATATATAAAGAAAACAAACACACCACTTTTAAAAGAAAAACTTTTTTTGACCATTTTCATTATTCAATAAACTCAACTAACTTGATTGGCCCTGTTGTCATATTACACCAATCATAATTTCTGGATTGTTCGGATCTAAAAAGATACTGTTTTTTTTTCATTCGTTTCCGAAAAAATCATAATTAGTGACAAAAATGTATAATTAATAGTTTCTTCTTTTTTCAAGCAATAAGGTCAATTGCATTTTATATACAAATATTTTATTTTATTTATATATATTAATTTCCGATATTTCGCTATCACAATGGATAGCTTCTTCAGGGATAATATAAGTTTTGAATTATTATATTATTAATTCAAAACTTATATTATCCCTGAAGAAGCTATCCATTGTGATAGCGAAATATCGGAAATTAATATATATAAATAAAATAAAATATTTGTATATAAAATGCAATTGACCTTATTGCTTGAAAAAAGAAGAAACTATTAAATATTAGAAAAGGTCAAATAAACGAACTAAATATAAAAATGTATAATTATTATCAGACAATAAAAGCACTTTTATATTATATAAATCGAAGTTAATTATAATAATTGTTCGATATTCTAGTTGCCATTCGCGGTAAAACATTTTTTTTCTATCCCGAAAAAATTTACTAAAATTTAATCAATCAAATTTATGGTAAACAAGTAAGAAAATATTGTTGGTCAAGCCTGACCATATAATACCCTACACCTAGTATATGTATAAAACAGTTTTTCAGAAATGGGCGTTATATGGGAGATATAACCTATTGTGGACCGATCATTCAAACATTTAGTGGCATGAGTTCCGTTAATATAACTATTATGTATGTATGTTGTACTTAAATTGAATTACGGAGAGGATCTTATATGGGAGTTTCGAATAATTATGGACCGACCATTACAAAATTAGGTGTCGTTTTTATTTGGATACCAACATTTTTTAGACATTTATGATCGTTAAAGTGAATTTCGAAAGTGTGCCTTATATGGGAGCTACGACTAATGATTTACCGATCATAATAAAATTGACCCGTATAATTTTTATACATATGAAATATATTTGCGTTCAATATTATTTGGATACCAACATTTTTGAGAGAGTTATGCTCTTTAAAGTGATTTTCGGAAGTGGGCCTTATATGGGAGCTACGACTAATTATGGACCGATCTGCACAAAATTTGTAGATGTGATTTGGCTTCATTTACTACTCATTTGTTTTGAAATTTGTTTGCATACTTGCATAATTAAAACATTTATGATCGGTAAACCCCAATTTTGGGAGGACATTTTATGGGGACCAGGTGAAATAATGGACCGATTTGCACCAGTTTCAATCCCATCCATACTTGGGCCGAAAAAATATCACGTCCAAATTTTATCGAAATATCTTCAAAATTGCGACTTGTACTCTGCGCACAAGCTTTACATGGACAGCCAGCCAGCCAGACGGACGGACGGACATCGTTCAATCGACTCAGAAAGTGATTCTGAGAATAACCTTTATATTTATCAGTGCTGTTTTTCATAAAATAAATTTGAATGTGTTGCGGATAAAATACCATGCAATTTTGCATACGTAATTAATCCCTAAAAAAAAATGAAACTCTGAATAAAATGGTAAGAATCGGGACATCCGTCGAACAGTGGACCATTTCACGAGTAGGCGGTCAAAAATCTGTAACTTTTGATTAGATTGGAATTTTGAGACGCGTTTTTTTCTGTATAGTAGAACTTAGACCTTTATTGTGTGCTTGTTATGTAGGGTTAAGTTTAGATTTTAGTTTTTTGTTTAATTTTAGAATAAAAGATAAAACAACCAATATTTTAGTTAATTTTACAACTAATATTTCTTAGCAATTTTCCAACTTAAGTTTCGTCAGTAAATGCCAAACATTGTGCCCCCGTAAACTTCTTAGTACTAATATTCAAAAGATTGGCTTTCTTTTAACCGATTTAAAATTAAGTAGCGAACGTAAGGGCTAACTAATATAATGCTTAATTTATAGCTAAGGCAGAGAAGTTTTAATGAAAAACTCGTGTCGTTTCCATTCAAGTTGGTGCTTTATTGATAAAGATGTTTTCTTAGGAGCCATTTTATTAAAAATGTATGGTAACACTTTAAATTTGATTAAATTCACCACTTCTTTGAAAACTTATTTATTTATTTATTTATTTATTTATAAATTAAATTCTTACAATTGATCAATTCTTAGTTGTAAAGATTTACCAGCCTCTTTTTGATCCAACAGTGATTTTCGCAATCCATTTTTGAAGGTTTGTACAGCTATTTTTGCATTGCTGTTCGATTGTGGGTGGTACGGAGGAGACTTAAGAGGGACTACATCATTAGATTTACAAAATTCAACAAATTCTCTGGAGCTGAATGGTGGTCCAATATAAAATGGTAGCCAAAACGTGGAAAAAATTGACCGAAGTTTTTCGATTACCACAGCTGCTGTAGTTGTTTTAAAAGGTATAGCCTCCATCCATTTGGAATACGCATCATATAAAATTAAAATCTGGTGTCCATTTAGTAAACAGAAATCGATATGAATTCCTTCTATCCATTTTGATAGATTAACTGGCTTTGCGTTTTGTGTAGACTGGCAAAGATCACATTTATTATTATCATTTTCAATATCTTGGTCTATACCTGGCCACCATACAACTTCTTGCCAACGCATTACTTCTAACTATCCCTATATGTTGGTCATGAATTAATTTTAAAACATTATTACGTAAAGCACTCAGTATTGCTATTTTATCGCCGTAAAAATAAACACCCATTTTCTGTAGCTAGAGATTCTCTTTTTAAATAATGCTTTTGTATCTCCTCTGTTTTCTCTATTGCCCACTTACCTGGTGGAATAGAATTATAAACTTGTGTCATACACGAGCCATTTTTCATCGCCTCTTTTACGTCTTCCGTCATTAGAGGAAAAGTTAAAGTGTTTAAACTATTTATACTATCATATTCAATACTTTTATTCTACCCCATTGGTAATATTGATAATACATCTGCATTAGTCATATCCTTTCCTTTATTATATTTAATGTCATATGAATACATTGATAAGTAAAAAAGACCACCTCTGAAGGCGAATAGCTGCCACAACTGAAATATTTTTTCTTTCACCAAAAATTGCTTGTAAAGGGCGATGATCACTGTGTATAGTAAAGTTAAACCCAAAGATATATTTGTGAAATCTTTTTACCGCAAAAATAATGGCTAGAGCCTGTCTGTGAAGCTGCGAATAATTACGTTCTGCAGCACTTAACGTGCTCGACGCAAACATCACTGGACGTTCCACGCCATCAATAACATGGGACAATACTCCTCCTACTCCATATGGGCTTGCATCCGCCGACACAATAATCTTCTTTGTATGATCATAATGTGTTAATATTTTTATGTTATTAACCAATCGGTTACTGCGTTGAAAACTTTCACTATGCTCTTTTCCCCATGACCACTTTACCTTTTCCTTAGTCAACTCATACAAGCAATGTAGTTCATCAGACAAATTAGGAATACATTTATTGTAATAATTAATCATCCAAAAGTATGACTTCAATTGAGTTTTGTTGCCTGGTTCTGGAGCATCCACCTTCTATTGACTTGGTGCTATACCAAATCCATTTATTCGAAAACCCAAATAATCAATTTCTGATTTGAAAAATTCACACTTTTCTAAATTCACCTTACATTGTATTCTAACAACCTATCTAAGACCCGTAACAAATTGACTTTGCAATCTTCTTCTGATTTGCCTCCAACTACTATGTCATCAAAATAAACTTGAACATTTTCAATATTTTTTAAAATCTGATCTATTATTAAACAAAATATCTGGGGTGCTGTTTTAAGTCCAAAAACTAATCTAGTAAATTGGAATAGCCCAACATGGGTGTTGATGGTTCGCAGTTCCCTAGAACGGGAAACAGCGACCTGTAAGTTAGCCCCAGTCAAATCTAAAGATATTTGGATAAAATTTAGTACATGATATTTTTTCGGCCCAAGGACGGGACGGGATTGAAACTGGTGGAAATCAGTCCATTATTCCACCTGGTCCCCATACAAACGTCCTCCCAAAATTGGGGTTTACCGATCATAAATGTTTTAATTATGCAAGTATGCAAACAAATTTCAAAACAAATGAGTAGTAAATGAAGCCAAATCACATCTACAAATTTTGTGCAGATCGGTCCATAATTAGTCGTAGCTCCCATATAAGGCTCACTTCCGAAAATCACTTTAAAGAGCATAACTCTCTCAAAAATGTTGGTATCTAAATAATATTGAACGCAAATATATTTCATATGTATAAAAATTATACGGGTCAATTTTATTATGATCGGTCCATAATTACTCGTAGCTCCCATATAAGGCCCACTTCCTAAAAGCACTTTAAAGAGCATAACTCTCTCAAAAATAATATTAAACGAAAATATAGTTCATATGTCTAAACATAATACGGTATAATTTTATTATGATCGGTCTATAATTAGTCGAAACTTTCATATAAGACCCTCTCCGTAATTCACTTTAAGCTCCATAAATCGTGTAAAAGCATTTATATCGAGATAAGTATAACATTCATAATACTTATTTTCACAGACATCATGACTCTAACTTTTTGGATGATCGGTCCACAATAGGTTATATCTCACATTTCTGAAAAACTGTTTTATACATATACTGGATATAGGATATTATATGGTTGGGCTTGAACGACTATACTTCCTTACTTGTTTTTTTTGACATTAGATTTTTCGATCGTCTTAGAGCTTACTATGTAGTAGGTAGGATCTTTATTCAATATCAAAATAACCATTTAAACTCTTTTTATTTTACAACTAGTAATATTATTGTCTTAATATCACACAAGTTAATATACAAACATAGATACAATAATAGAATAGAAAATAATTATTTATATACTCCTCAGTCTTTTCTTATAATATTTTCAATACTAAATGCCGTTGGACTTTTATTGTTTCCCGCAGTAGTGCTTAAATCAGGACTACACGATTTTTCCACTTTAATTTCATTTGTCGTTTTTGTAGTCGAACAAGTTGGTGTAAAGGCACTTGGAGACTGTGTCAACATACGATCACTGGAACAACTACTATTTGAAAGAGTATCTACGGAAAAATCCAAGTACTCTATGTCAGCATACGAATTAGATGAACCATTTAATGATGCTGCTGCAGCAAATATGGTATTTTGATTATACAGCAGAGAACTTGCATTATTCGATTCTTCATTAGATTGGGAGGCTGGTGAAGAGGGACACGTAGGATTTGTTGCTGTTGATGGCAGAGAATTATTTCCGAAGAGGATATTGAAGGGTGCAATAGATGCTAAATATTGTCGATGCATTTCAGTAATACGATCACTATAGTTAAGACACAAATTGTTTGAGTTTATATTAAACATTGTATCCATGGTTGAGGATATTTCACCTATTGATTGATTATTTAGCGATGATTGTTGTTCAGATACCTAAGAAGAGGTAAAGATAAAAACGTTGTTTATCAACAATTGTATTTTGGTTTAATAATATTAATTTATGTCACCTTTAACGACTCTCCTAATAAAGTACCCGTTTTTAAGCACTGTCTCTGTCGTCTTGTTCTTCGACGCCTATAGTTTCCTTGCTCAAACATATCATTTGCCGATGAATCCAACATCCAGTAGCTGCCTTTGCCAGCTGTGTCATTATCTTCAATTGTATTTTTATCACGTGGTACTTTCACGAAGCAATCATTTAACGATAGATTGTGTCTAATGGAATTTTGCCAACCTTGTTTATTTTCACGATAATAGGGGAATCTGTGATAATAAAAAAGTATAAATTCTGCAATTAATTACGTAATCTCAAAATTATCTCATTCTTAATGCAAATTAAAATCAATATTATTTACAATTTAGTTTATTTTTCGAGAAAAAAATACATTCTTTTAACGGAATACTTTTAATTGAAAAAAAAAAACAAATAAGTTAATAATAACAGTTAATAAATTTTACTTCGAAAACATTTTCCGTAATTGTTCTAGCTTTTAATATATATATTTATTGTCTTTTAGCTTCGGTGACTTTTCTAGCTTTTACTCCATGCTAAAAAGGGGCTATACAAACTATTTCTAAACTAATTCTAATTTCATTTTCTTTCAGATAAAAGTAACAAATTTTTTAAAATCTGCATCACACAGTTGAATTTAAAAAAAAAAATCAATTGGCTCTACTACTTTTGTTTTTTTGTTTTGAAAATGTTTTTTTGCTGAAAATGAAATATGCCTAGTAGATTGGGTCCATAAATTATTAAATAAACAACGTTAATTCTCAAAACTTTCAGCACCGTATATAGTCCTTTCTAAGTTAGATATCACTTTGTTGTTTGCTTTATTTATGATTTAGAGTTTTTTAATTTAAAAATTCTATGTGAAAAACTGGCAGACATTTTGTTTAGAAACTGCTCATTAAAATATACATACATACATATACATTGGGGTACCAAAAAAATTTTCTTTGGGGCTCAAGCCTAATTTGAAAGCTTATAGGGTAAAGTATTTTTGAGGTTTTTTTTCAGATTTTTCGGAAAAGGTTTTAAGGTCGCGCAAGTCGAATCGGCCGGGTTTTGAGTTTTCTTCATAACTCTGCCAAAAACCACGATATTCTTTACTTAAAATAAATATAAATTTTAAAAGTTATAAAGCGTTATTTACGAAATTTATTGAAAAATTAAAAAAAAAATTGTATGGTAGGGTACCTAAATGAGCAAATTCATTGCCAAAACTTGTAGTTTTTGCACACAAAAATAAAATGTGGAAATTTTCCTGTTTAATTGTTTCGTCAAAAGTAAAGAATATCGTATATCGTGGGTATTCTGATGTAACCTCGTATCTCAAGAGAGACAAAAAACATTTTATTAGAAAATCTAAAAAAAGCCTTTGAATATTTGTTGTTAATTTGAAAGTTTTATTAACTTCTTATAGATATATATGTATGTTAATTATGCTTAGGAAATTATTTTAAGTTTAATTTTTTGATTAAATTTTGAGATATGAGTTTACGATCCGTTAAGTTTACCATGAAATGTCAGTTACGAGGTTTTACATGTATAAATAAATGCAGTATTTTATTTAAAGTGCTCAGAATAAATGTTTTCTAAGATCAAATTTTAATAACTTAAAACGCGGGATATATTTTAAACTAATTTTTTATTCATATTTAAAATACATATAATATATAATGAAATTTTTTAAAAATACTTTTAAACATTAAGAGTTATATAAGGCCGTGATTATTCATTAGTATGAAGTAAATTGTCATAAAAAGAATGATAATCCTTATGGATTAATGATTGCAACGATTGAAGATCTTTGAATTTTTGAGCTGTAATAGGTATAACGCCTTGGTACAAAGGATTTGCCTGAACTTCATTGTACTTCTTAGTCAATCGTTGAGGTAACTCCTTCCACTTATAATTAAATGATAATTTATACATAATACTATATTTACTGTACTTCAAGCAACGTAACTGTAAAACAGTCGGAGATCCAGACTTGTTACCTGGTCTAATAGATTTACAAGTTTTCAATTCTGAATAATTACAAAAAAACGTATGATCAATATACTTCACTTTATAAGGATTTTTATCGATTTTCACGATTTTTTTTACGTTTTTCGATCGTTGAATGTACGGACTCACACTCCATTTGCGTGTGTCCTTTGGCTAGATACTATTGATATATAGTTATATTTTTTTGATTCACAAATTGATACAAGGCGTTTGCTAGAGTTACATTACGATTTTGCGAGCTGCAACCATCGCTATAAAAACAATAGGTGTCCCAGATTGACTTAAATTTTCAAAAAAATCAATTAAACATGATGCAAAAACATTGCCATCCATACCACCCTCGCCTTCATGCCATACGTAGCAAACGGTATCACCATTTGCAATATTATATACAGTGAACTTATGACATTTAACACTGTAAAAATATTACATGACATGAGTTAGGTGTTTCTAAAATTAGATGCCTGAGATACGGGTGGAGATTTTAATTTAAAATTTTACACAGTTGTGTAGAAACATATTCTTAATATGAATCCGGGTTAAACTCAAAACCTTCAAAAATTGAGTTACGAGGTTACGTCAGAGTACCTTCGATATATCCTTTTCAACACGCTACAAAAGAACTACATTTGATACAAATCATGAAACTACTCAACAAAAACTACAAATATTGTGCTCTAAATTAAGAATTTTTAAACTTACTTTTCCATTATAAATTTATATATTCCACTCAAAGTCAAACGCTGATTCGGTGCACTGCTTATGGCCATCGCAATCAAGGCAATGTAGGAAAATGGTGGCTTTTCGGGACGATGAGAATTTTGCAGAAATGACCAAGGATACGACCACATATTATTGTGCATTGTCATTAGAGGATGAATATTTGGTATATTTGCATAGAAATATGGACTCGGCGAAGCCGACGGAGAATTGTCCGTTAATAAGGCAGGTAAAGAAGGTGCACTGGCGATTGAATTGTCAATATAATCGGAACGTGGCAACATGTTTCCGCTTGAATGGAGTTGTGTCAAATTTATATAGTATGGAGATGGCAACATAATTATTGTTATTGTATATGTATGTATGTATATGCTTTCTAATTAAAATTGAGCATACAAATTGAACTTTGAACACTTTTCACAAATGACACTATTTTATAGGTATATTTATATACTTTGCAGTTACTTATTGAATTTGTTTTAATACTATTTTTGTTTGATTTTTTAGCTTGTTGTATCTTTCGAAGTTTAAGACTTTCTTTTTAGTTATTTGCACTTTTTTCTGATTTATTGTAATCCGTAATTTTTTTCCGTTTTTAGTTCTTTGCTCGACAACTGCTAAATGAAAAAACATCAATCTACAAGAATCAATTGTTTCATGTAGTCAAATTCTTGTGATGATTTTTAAATTTGTTCTCCCACAATATTGTTCTCCGAGGAACAAACAATGATGATCTATTCCACAATGTAAACAAAACTCACACGTACTGCATGCCCGTGGATGTATGTATGCCGATGGTTTGTTACGCTTTCAGAATCATTAGTATGAAAACACAAACACATTGATTGTTATTTTAGTTCTTGTTGTGCGCGGTTGTGGGATGATCTTTGAATTTAGAATATAGAGTGAGTGATCTCTCTTAAGAGCACACCAAAAATGAATAAAAATTTAAATTTTCCTTCCTTTCATTCACGATTCTCATACCGTACGTACTCGTATGCTAAAATGCATGTAAACATTTGATCACATGTTGACTTATTTGTTCTTGTGTTTTTGTATTTAAGATTAAAAACAATAACAAAAAAAAAAAAAAAAAACACTTAAAAGGCACGAGTAAGAGGGCGAGTGTTCGGTCTGTTTATATCCCTTTTTTAAATACTCAGATTTTTCGTCAAAAGAAAATATGTAGTATAAGAAAATTTACTATAAAGGGTACTGGCAAAATGATCGTAAAAAAGTCGTAAAATTTTTGTTTTTATTAGTATTTACTGTTTACAATTAAAACTTTCACTTTCTCTCTCCGTCTATCTAGCAAGCATCACTAACTTATTCATCGTATTATCTCCGTGCCTATTCACTACTCTGGTATACATCAATTCCATTCCATTTGTATTGAAAATACTCTGGTGTACACCAAATACTCCATAGTACATTGTGTGTTGTAAAATAATTTTCTATTCTGTTTAATTTCTATTAACCACATTAATCATTATTGCAATTGCATGCGGTCAGATCGATAAAATCGCTATAAAAATTATCGAATGTGAAGGAAGGGTGCCGTGTCATCATGTTGTACTTGTGCCTCAATGGTATTACATATTACGAAGGTCGGTATAGAATTAGGAAAATACCGAAAACCAAATAATATTTTTTTTTTATTTTTAGATAAATTGATTTCTGCCCATGTATGTAAAGGTAATCATTCACATTAAATATAATTTCATTAAACTTGGCCATTTTTCTTATCGACCCAAGAATAAATCCTATTGAAAATTGATGATATCTGTCCATCATTTCAACTAGCCACCATACAAATAAAAGTCCTTTCGTAATTGCGCTAAACGTTCTAATATATGAAATATACTGCAATATCAATTAAATTCACCACAAATCAATTACTGAGAACGACCAAATAATTAATCCCTAAAAAATCACTTCAATTAATATAAATCTGTTAGATCTATTTATTAAATAAGTATTTGGATAAGCATATTTTTGGTGTCATCTTATTCAATTAATGTATTGTTTCAGATAAAGCTTAAAGTAATAATCACAATAATTTTGTTTTCTCTTCCACACTAATTTCACAACCCTCGTAATTAAGTTTTTGTTTGTAAAAGTTTCTTCTTTTCAGTTTTTTGCTCTATTTCGGAAGCTTTGATATTTGTTGAATTGTTCGTTGGTGGTAGACCTCGTATGTGTAAATATTTTGAAATTATAAAATAGTGTCTATAAACAAATAAAAGAATAATTGGTTTTTATTTGAATACCAGTGATATTTTTATATTCCCTAGTTTATCTTATATGTGGATTGTTGCTGCTGTTGTTATTGTTATTATTGTTTCTGCTGCGTTTGTTTGTGTTCTTGTGGTGTTTATGATTTAAATCCACATCAAAGAAAAATAAGTTTGTTTAATTTTCATTTTATTATATTTAAACATTGCTAGTTTTCTTTACCTCTAATATCATTGGAATAAGTCGAATATAACTTTAGAATATGAGTTATTCTTTTAGTTCGTTAATAAAACAGAGTGACAAACTTTAATGATAACTTCAAACTTCAAACGATGCTTGCAAACCAATGAAAAATAATGGTAATAATAGGATTAATTTTTAATTAAGATAAACAACGACGGCTTAGCGACTGATCAATTTAGAACTCAACTGACGACTAGTACTGCTGGCTGCTCACTCTCTCTGCATTTTACAACTGACATTATGACAACTTAACATCTTTACATCCAACACTCGGTTTACATTTATACTATTAACAAAATTATATACTATGTACATATACATATTGCATTATATTCTATTATATGAACAAAAAACTTCCGTTTGTAACACGTAGAACCGAAAAGTAAATATATTCTAGATCCATATAAGACTCGTGGCAAGAGACGATCTAGCCATGTCCATATATGAGTTTTATGCTAAGGGAAATCAAAAATCATCATATTCTTCCACTTTCGAAAATAACTTCAAAGCTTATAATTGGCACATATTTGGCCATAGTTTCCAAATATCTTATAAATACCAAGATCAAAACTCAAATTACCAAAATCATTTACATATGTATGTATATGTAAGTAAAAACTTTACTATTGTATTTGTAAAGATCAGTCTATAGCTCCCATATAAGCTCCATTTCCAGGAATAACTGGAATACCCCAAAAACTCTACAATATATAGTTATTGAGATGAAATTCACTACCGAAATACATAGACATCATATCAAAATATTTTATTACGTATAAACATAGTTATCGATACAAAATGTATCACACTATTAATATATTGGCAAGACCGAATATAAATTCTTACTTGTTCTAATTGCAATCTAAAAAATTTACAGCCTGTTTATGTAAGATCAATAACTAAACAATCGCCAAACATAATTGACGTTTTTCCTATTTTGGGCTATGTAACACGAAAGTCAAATTTTTTGACGAATAACGTAACAATTGATACATTTTTTTTGGATTGTGTATCGCGTTTTTAAATGTCAAACAAACGAAAGCAAGATGAATAAAAAATTTCATTCGTTCAAAAGAAATATACTCGTACATACATATAAGAAACAGAAAATTTTTTAAAAACAATAGATATAAAATGAAAACTGAAACTAAACAAGTTAGAGTACAATATTCGGCTGTGCCGAATTTTTAATACCCTCCACCTAAACGTAATAAGAAATACTGAAACTACACTGGTTATAGGACTAGTATATCCTAATTCTGTATTTTCTATTCAGTCTTAATGCGAATTTTATTATTATTTTATATATTGTTTGAAGGACAATTTTACGACCAACACAATTTATGTTAAGTATTTTGAAATTTTATCTAATTTCGACCATTTGTAATTGATGTAATTATCGATTCTTACTGTAATTTACAGAGTTTGTTTGATTTTCATAATAATCTTGATTGTAATTTAACAATTTATAAAATTAATAGAACATTTTTCTATATTCGCAACAAGTTAAGAAACAGAGTATAAAAAAGGATAAAATTATAAGGAGAGGCTTATTTAATTGCATATGAGCTCAATAACTTTATTTACAAGAGATTTAAAGGTGGACCAATGGCTTCTAAATCCAGTATCGACTAATGTGATTTCTACGTATTTGAGGCTTATTTTGGTTGAATTTCATCTCAATAACGTTATTTACAAGAGTTGTATGGTTGGTTGTTATGCTCGGAAGTGGACCTAATTCAGGAGCTATTATTGACTGACAGCTACAAAATCCAGTAGCTTAATTGCCGTTTAACCGATACTAATATGATTTCTGGATTAAAATTTCTGATCCATAAAAAAGTTGGTTCGATATCGATATTTATTAGATATTTTTGTCGGTTTATTTGGTTTTTTGAAATGGTTCTTATATTGCAGCTATGACAAATTATGGGTCGATCTTCTTAAATTTTGGATAAATTATTTTCATGCATATGCGGATATTTCACGTGGTCAAATATAGAGCGATATTTTCAAAATCCAGCAGTTTGATTTAGGCATGTATGCAAATGATCCGTGTTAAATTTTGGATCGGTACCGTTATTTATAAGAGACCTATGAGTATTAAAGTGATTTTCGAAAGAAGACTATATATGGGGGATGCGTTTAAAAATGGACCGAAATTCACAAAAATCTGTAGAATGATTTTTGTATATACATATGTAAATGAACTGTGCAAAGTTTTGAGTCGCTACCGATATTTATACAATATATATAGGGATAAATGTCTTTTTCAGATGTGGGCCTTGTATGGGAGCTATGACCAATTCTGGGTCGAACACCATAACATTTTTTTCAACAATTTATTTGCCTATAAAGATTATTCATGTCAAATTTTAGCCGTTTAATATTATTTATATCTTTTTTATACGTATTTAAGTGAATTTTGGAAATGGACTTTATATGGGGTCTATGGGCAAACATGGACCGAACTAAAAAAATTTCGTTTTGCGATTTATTTTTGCATAAAACTTCTTTTTGCTGAATTTTGTCTTGATATTCCAATTTATGTATAATTGAGCAATATTGGCGGAAAATTTTATATGGGGGCTATGAGAAATCATGGACGGATTCTAACAATTTTCCGCAAGCTTATTTCTTTTATCATAAAAACAACGTATATATTTCAAAATATTGCAATAAAATGGACAAAAAATATCAAATTTTTATGGTTGGCCTAAACCGATTTTGCTGATTTTCAATACCAAAGTTACCTGCAAATAAGAAATATTTTTCTGGAAATTTCGTTTGGTTAAGTTGTATAGTTTGGACATGAGAATGTTTTACACAGACAGACAGACGGATATGGCTCAATCGACTTAGAATTTCATAAGGATCAAGAAAATATATACTTTGTTGGGTCTCAAATGAATATTAAAAAAGTTTCACACGGAATGACAAACGTAATATACCCTCATTCACCACTCTTGGTGGTGGAGGGTATAAACAGGTAAACATACATAAAAGCAATGTATAATGATGATGATAATGAGAAATTAAAACTTTTCAAAAATACTCAAATATGCAATAATTTGGTTTGTTTATAATGTATGTATATCCAGCTGTATGGTAGCCGTTGTTTATAGTAAATTTAAATATGAGCAAAAGTAAACAAAACAAATATATGTATACATATATTGGCAGTACTGTGATTTGACATATTCACCCCTATCGTGAATAACCCCCTTATTCAAAAACGATTATTAAATTTAACAAACGTTTATTAAGATCGATTTGCATATGTATAAAAATTTGCTTAATAAACGTTTGTTAAATTTAATAATCGTTTTTGAATAAGGGGGTAAAAATTCCACATGAAATGTGTTCCCTTTTATTTTTTAACATTGAATTTTAATAGGAAAAATGTGAAAAGGGAACAAATTTCATGTGGAATTTTTATTCACGATAGGGGCGATTGTTAATTTATAAGTGCATAACGCAAATGAAGACGAACAATAAATAGAAAGCGCGTTACATAAACGCAAATTGTTACGTTATCGTTAACGTTTCGTTTAACTTTAAACGTGTAACATAAACAGGCTGTTAGCTTCAATTAAATGCCACAATTCGTACGCTATAGTTTTTAAAAAAGTAATAATTATAGCTTATCATTTATCAAGAAAACTAAAATCCGTGATAAGCTCACTCACTGCTACATAAAATGTTAACTTCTTAAATAATGCCTATTAATCCTTCTCTACTAGTCGTGCGATCTACTTACTATTCGCTGGTATTCACTGGTATATCGCTAATCAATATTTTGTATTAGACTGTACTCTGCTAACATGTTCTTATTGACATTTATTTATTGTAAAATTAAATCACATGCATCTAATTTTTGATATATTTTTTATATTTCAGTAACAAAATAAAATGAAAAAGCAAAGCAAATATGTTGAAAGCTCATACTGACACAATTGGTCCTCTTCAACAAATTATTTTTTTTAAAAAACAGTCTGTTGTATCAGTAATTCAGTCGCTCCAATCATTCTGTTTACTCTGTATAGTAAGTTTATTTGATTTCCCTAACTTTTTGATTACTAAATTAAACCAAAAATCTGTAAAATTGTTAAAAATTCAATAATGTATGCGTATGTACATCATTGTTTATTAACCCTGCTACTATCTTAGAAAAAAAAAATACACATGTTATGTTCGGGTCATATTTTGACCCCACATTTTTTTATTGAGAAAATTAAAATTTGTACATTTCAAAGTACATTTGCAAGTTATGCAATGTTAAATACGATTTGGGTCATCAAAAGATCCTAAACGTAGTAGCAGGGTTAAATGATTTATGAGGATTAATCTGGAAGTTTTTGTTACACTGAGAAAATAGTTTTGGCTGTGTCTAACGAATTTATTGTTAATCATTGTTAATGACTAAAAATGTTGTTATTCAAATCGTAATTCTTCTATGTCCACTGATTTTTTATTATTTCGATTTATTCGAAATCACAACGGACTCGTGAGGTATGCAGAAATAATAGATTTTTGAAATTTTTAAAATATTGAATTTTTAAAATATTCCCATAACTGTTGTTCTCTGGTTTGCGAAAGTAGACCCAAATGAATGTTTCGATGATTATGTCGATCTTGTAATGTCGCCAGGCTGGATATATAATAAGATAAAAATTAGATAAGAACTCGTTATAAACTTAAGTACTCGTATATAAATGCAGAACTTTTATATTTTATTTAATGCAGTATATGACCGTTGAAAAAGTCTGACTGTATTTGTGTTGCAGAAGTAGGAAAAAATCT
Organism: Bellardia bayeri; assembly: GCA_950370525.1. Lineage (NCBI taxonomy): Eukaryota > Metazoa > Arthropoda > Insecta > Diptera > Calliphoridae > Bellardia > Bellardia bayeri. The sequence goes on from OX493267.1 coordinate 98,720,819, forward strand.
GGATGCAATATAGGTCGAAATAATATTAAGTGATATTATTTTAATTTCCTGTAATTTTGCTTGTATTGTGTTTTAAACTTAACTTTTTTTTAAATAAAAAAAACTAGATATATGTATATGTAATTCATTTTATTGACTTGAATTGTAAGAAAAAATCTACTTCAAATTTGAAATAGTATTTTATTTATTGTACGAGTGCCTGCACTCCAAAGAAGTTTTAATATGTAAAAATAAAATAAGCTGTTAATTTCTTTTAAATGTTAATGGTTAAAATATGTTAAGAAGGAACCTGACATATTTTCCTTCTTAACATATTTTAACCATTAAGGATAAAACAAATTTTTAATAAGAATAAGAAGATGAGGTATTTAAAAAATCCTCTGGAAAACCCTGGCCTGCATATATTTATTTAATCAATATAAAAACCATAAAACTTTACTTTTGTTTATTAATGATCAAAAATATTACGAAAAATATGTATAATATTTGTATAAATATTTAAAAATATTTCCACATTATTAGCTAATGATTCTTTAATACATTTATTATTAAATAAACTAATAAACAAATTAGTATTTAAATATTATATGTATGTATGTATTGTATGTATTTGGCATTATAACAGCTAGACGTACTACATATCATATGGTATATCCATCCAGAAAAGCCAACCACTGAGTTTGAAATCCAATTTTAAATAAATAAAGAATATATTTTAATGAATATTTGAAATTTTCCCAAACACACCAAGAGAAATAAACAACAAATTAAGAATTTGAACAATTTCTTTTTTGTTTTGCTAATTTTTGTAAAGAAAATATGAATAAATTTCAATGAGCTTAACGCTTTCAAAACAACGCAGCACACGAATAGATCAGACTCACAGAGTAGGAAAGGTGGGCGTAATTAACGGCCAGCTGGATGTATGGAATGACTGGCCTATTGGCAAGATCAAACAAATGGTAAAAAATACAATAGTAAAACAAACAAAAACAATACTCTAGAAATAATAAATATACCTCTACAAAATTCAAAAATATTTCCATGTTATTGTTTGTTACTTTTGTATTTGTTTTTGGTTAAATTCACTTGGAATTTGTTCTTAAATAAATAAAAATTTCACTGTAATATAAATATTTTGTAATGTTTAATGTCATAATGTTTAAGATCATAAAAATAAATGGATTTTTTACGATCCTTATTTATACGATGATCAGTGAAATACTTGAAAATAATTGCGTTTCTATATTATCTATACACAAGAGAGCAGAGATTGTGATAAATTAATGTGCGAGTCAGAGAGAGTGCGAGTGGATCTCAGAGAGTCTGATAAAATACACATCTGTTTGTACGTACGTCGTACGGAGATGAATTTCAAATAGTGGGTGTTTATTTTGAAATTCAACCAATCACACCATTAGTATGTATTTGAATTTGCTTCGATCAATATTTATTAAAATTTACTAAAATTTTCATTAGGGTTTTATTGTTTGTTTCTATTTCTTTGTACATATTTCCTAATAAATATTCTTTGATATGTATTTTTTGTTTATAAATTGAGCTTCTATGGCTTTGAATTTTCGATATTCTTTGATTTGTCATCGCCTGCCATTATTGTGAATTTTTCCACAAAGCTATATTTACTACAATAATTGTTTAATTTAATAAAATATCGTACATCTAAATACGTGCAACACACATAAATTGTGTGTGTCTGTCTTATTCTCTCTAGTGCTTTTTAATTGAGAGTTGGTTTTTTTAATGAAATGGGAGGAGTTGTTTTTTTGGATTTAAAAGTAAATGTATAATTTGATTTCGACCATTATTGTTTTGTTAATTTGTAGTAATATGTTTCATTGGATAGATTGCGGTAGTATAAACATCTATTTTAAAAATGTCATCGGAACATGCAACAATAAATTGTTTTGTAAAACATTTTTACGCAAACACTTCACTTTACTGTAAAGTACAGTTTAATTAGTAACACACAATTTGCCATTCTTACACGGTTAATACATTTTATTTATAACTCATACTTACTTCCCAGCAAGCCATATCAGTCCGAATAGAGTCTTTTCAGACACCTTTTTCGGAGCGTTAACGCTCTTTATGAGCCCAAAAAACAATCATAATTGCTTCGAAAACCTTCACAAAAGAGGGTCATTGCATTCGAAAATGGTCCGTCAGAAAGAGCTCTTAGATAATGTCAAAAAAGAGTCTTTTATGAGGGTTTTTTGGGCTCTTCCCAGCAAGCCATATGAGTCCGAAAGGAGTCTTTTCTGACACCTTTTTCGGAGCGTTAACGCTCTTTATGAGCCCAAAAAACAATCATAATTGCTCCGAAAACCTTCAGAAAAGAGGGTCATTGCTTTCGAAAATGGTCCGTCAGAAAGAACTCTTAGATAATGTCAGAAAAGAGTCTTTTATGAGGGTTTTTTTTGGGCTTTGTGTAATCTTGTTTTTATCATTCTTGTGCGGTACAGCTATGTTTTTTTTTGTTCAAAGCACAAATAACAGGACAAGAACGCTTTGGTACACACATAATTAAGTGGAATTTCTGAGTCATACTGCGTGCCGACTCGGACAGTAACAAGCTGATTTTTCTTTCGCTCCGAAAATACTCTTTAGTTGGACTCTTTTCTGACTCCTTCTTTCGGAGCGCTCCTAGAATGGTATGCTGGGTTACTATTGATTGCAAGAGTATGTTAATGGCGTTGATATTTAATACCTATGCAGTTAAAAAAATAGTTTTAGATACTATTGGATGCCATTCGAAATAAGTGATAGTATACGCAAATAATTATTATTTGAAGAGTGCCCAGATAAATTGCAGAAACGTAGCTATATTCTCAATACAAAATATTGTATTAATAATAAATTTTATTCACGAACAATTTAGAATATACTCTTAAAAATAGTTTTCTGTGAAGGCTAAATTTTTTATATCCTTTTGAAAATATTGCTATATTTCCCAGCAATTTAGAGTAAAAACTATTCTAATGAATAAAGAATGTACACTTTATAAATATATAAAAATAGCTGCAAACAGAACTATCTGATCTAATATTTATGATCGAAATGAATAAAGTTAAGTTTTTCTTTTAACCAAAAATCAGCAACAAAATAGTAACAAGTAAAAAAGTATAGTCGGCCAAGCCCGACCATATAATAAAATACACCCAGTATATGCATCAGAGTTTTTCAGAAATGGGCGCTAATGGGAGATATAACCTATTATGGACCGATCATTCAAAAATATAGTGCCATGATTTCTGTGAATATAAATATATACATATGAGTTAAACTTCATCTCGATATAAATACTTTTAAAAGTTTTATGGAGGCTAAAGTGAATTACGGAGAGGGTCTTATATGGGAGTTTCGAGTAACTATGGACTGACCATTATAAAATCAGGTGTCAGCATTTCTGTATATATGAAACTTATTTTTGTTGAATTTTATTTGGATACCAATATTTTTAAGAAATTTATGGTCGTTAAAGTGATTTTCGGAAGTGGGCCTTATATGTGAGCTACGACTAATTATAGACCGATCTTTACAACATTTTTATATGTGATTTCGCTCCATTTACTACTGGATATTTGTATGGGGGCCAGGTGAAATAATGAACCGATTTCCCCTTCGTCCTTGAGCCGAAAAAATTTCACGTACCAAATTTTATAGAAATATCTTCAAAATTGCGACCTGTACTCTGCGCACAAGCTTTACATAGACAGCCAGCTAGCCAGCTAGCCAGCCAGCCAGACGGACGGACGGAAATCGTTAAATCGACTCAGAAAGTGGTTCTGAGCCGATCCGTATACTTTAAGGTGGGTGTTGGACCAATATTTCTGGGCGTTACAAACATCAGCACAAATCCAATATACCCTCCCCACTGTGGTGGTGTAGGGTATAAAAATAATATGATTAATAAAAATAGTAATTGTAATTTCAAGTTCGTTTAGACTTGTTATAAATACAAGGAACTAAATCTTAATTCAGGAACTTTATTTATTTATTTAAAATATTTTTTTATTTAATAATTAATGCGAATGATACACAATTTTGTGGAGATGGGTTTAGTGCAGTCCATATTCATGTATTCAGATTATAATTTTTCAGTCAAATCGAATAAATTTCATAGAAACTTTAGGATTGTTTGATATTCTAAGTAAAGCTATTAACGCTTCAAATTGATATTAAATTTACATACTTATTTTCATATGATTCGTCAAACAAATTTGTGATAAAAATAGTGGACACGTTGTTTTCAGTAAATATTTGTCAAGCATAAATTGTTTAAGTCGAATGAACATTTAAGAAACTTATTTTTAATTTATCCTAATGCTTTGTGCCCTAGAAACTTTTAGTAAGACATTTGTAGTCTGGAAAATTCCGTTTTTTTAACGTCTAATACCATTTTTATTTGTTATTTTTTTAATAATTGGACAATTTGATTTTTTGTGTAACATGTATATAAACTGTTGTTGTTAATAATCGTTTAAAATGTATAGATCATGGTGTAATTATACAAAGAGAGTGCAAAGCGCCAATAAATACAACACAATATAAAATCAACAGGCATTTTGTCTGTGTAAAATAATGTACCACTGTCAAAAACACTTGAAAAAGTATTACTTTTGACATAAGTAAATTGTAAACAAAGTCAGTCAGCTGTGCTACTGCACTCACCTTGTATAGTTACACCATGGTGTAGATTGTTGATGTCATTCCTGAATGCCACAAATATCATTCGTATAAAAGATTCACATTCAGACTTAATCATATTTTCAATACAAATTATTAAGTATGTATTAAGCACTGATATTCGCAAAGTTATTTCTCAAAACTCAAATGAATAGGGATATTGATTCCATTACTAAAACTCAATTTTCACTGTATACATATTAGAAAAACAATTAAGAAACTTTAAATCCCAATAAATTTAACGAAAAACCTTTTTACATTCATTTTAAATGTATTTTACTGAAAAACTAGCAATATCTAGTTTTTTTTTTGTTTATATTAGAGAATATAATTTCAAAGATTAACATATAAAATAAAATAATGACTTAAACTACTTCGACAGCATTAAATCCCGAAATGCTATCTCAGGGTTTGTAATTTAGGAAATTTTGATATTGTGAAAACCAGTCGTATATTTTGGTATCACAAGTTTATACCATTGCATGGCCAACAGACCAAAATTATCGTTATTATTGAAATTTCGTTAACGAAATAAGATGATATAACGAGTTTGCTTAACCATTTCGAATCAGTAAACAACCTTGATATATACAAGTTGTTAATAGATTATTTACAAAAAATCCATCTCCTGGTCAACTTCAATTTATAACTTGTAATAATAAACGAAAAAAACTTTGTCGGCAATTAGAAAACAAGACCTCTTCCACTCCTCCAACACAGTTTGCGTGTGCGACAAATATTAAATTAATATTAAAACACTCATTAATACTTATCACCTTCTTCGTTTTTTTTTTGTTTCTCAGATAGTTATAAAAACAAAAATAATTGAAAACTACAGTGCAACCGGATTAGGTGTTACCAATAAATAGCAATAAAACACATTTTTAAGATATTGAGAAGCATTAATAAATATATGTTCTTCATGGAATATCTGCATTTATGAAAGACTATTTTTTTTTTTAAATTTAAAGCCTATCCTACCATTTTCTAAATTATAATACATACTAGCAAAAAAAAAAATATAAACAATTTAATTTTGATTTTATCACGAGACGTGAAATGTCTGTTATGGGGGTTAAAGTAATTTATATGGCAGTCGGGTATTATAAAGGATTTAATTGTATAAAGCAAATACCAATTGACTTATTCTTTATATTGCGTATCTCATGGTGTTGTGGGGTATACGGTGAAAACTCTCTATAACGAACTCCTATATAACGAATTTTCTTTATTGCGAAGCAATTGTAAGAACACTGTGTTTTAGCTCAACTTTGAGTGTATTATATTCCCATATAACGAATTTCCCTATAGCGTATATTTCCTTATAACAAAGCATTTTTGCGACCATAACTTCTAGATTGAAGCGTTTTCAATCTCAAATAATTTTTCGTTATTATTTACATCAGTGGTAATCAAAACCGAACGCACGCATACAAAAAAGAAATCGACGTCGTTTTGTTGTGTTACGCTACTACCACCTGGTTATTTACACCATGATATTTACCATAAAATTGAAAGTGTATTTTGGGGAACCACCGAACTATGCAAGTGACAACTGGAATCATTACCATCTCTGTGGTAATCTCTATAACTGTGGAAAAAAGATATTGATCATAAGAGAAGTTGAAAAGGACAAAGCTTAAAAAATGCATTGCTAAACAATTTGGAATTCCTTCCAGTAACTTATCTACGATTTTAAAAAGCAAGGATAAACTTTTAATCAGTGGCACAGATAATGCATCCAGTATTAAACGCAAGAAGCTTCGAACTTGTAACTTTGAGGATATTGACGAAGCAATGCTGTAGGAATCTTCCTCTGTCTGGACCAATACTGAAATAAAAAGCAAAACAAATCGTTGAAGCATTGGGTCACGAAGAATTTGAAGCAAGTCAGGCTGGCTTGAAAAATTTAAAAATCGTCAAGGTTTCCGTACCTATTTGAAAATGAAAACCAACTTACCAAACACTGTGTTTACTTTTTCAAACCAAAATAACTGACTACTGCAAATAAAAAAAGAATTTAAAAGAAACAAAATTGTTTTTCTTTTCTATATAGCGAATTTTCTTTATAGCGAAGTAAATATCCAGTCCCTTGGAATTCGTTATATAGAGTTTTGACTGTATTTAAAACATTATTATTCACATTCCAATGTTGGCATTTTCTATCCGACTATTTGCATTTTAATATGTGGTTGTACTTCAACGTATCTAATGTCAATCTTTTCATTCCCATAATTTGGAGTAGTGGCAGTTTAACTACAGGTTGGTCATCATGTCTGTTCTTGTGTGAGTGTGTGTATAGAGTCTCTAACGCCCACTGATTGACGATGTTGTGTTAATTGAAACATATTTTTTCTAATTTCGTTTTGTTTTTCTATTTTTTTGTTGTCTTTTGACCATTGTATACGTGAAGAGCACGACATTTTTCATAAATATAAATTTTTGATTAGTTTTGATTATTTAATAAAATAAGTATTTATTATAATTTTTGGTGGTTGGTCGTAAAAGGGGCTAATTTTCGAAAACATCAAAAGGGTTTGGCAAAACTGACTGGTTGTTGCTTTTTTGTCCATTTCCGTTTTGTGTTCTTGGGTGAGAATTGTTCTGTTAGAAAAGAAGAAGTTCATTTTAGCTATTTTATGTCCTTGTCACATTGTTGTAGTTTTCAATATTAATGAGTTAAGAATAATAAAATTAATTTATGTTACAACTTTATTAGGGACCTCCAATGCGAAGTAAATAAGAGTAATGTGTACATGTGTTTGGAAATTGTTTTATGAAGTAGTTAATTAAATGTTAATTAATTAAATGATTTTTTCAAACAATTTTTAATTTATTAAACTAATTACTAAATAAGTATAATGGAAATTATAACAAAAGTAATAGTTGGTTCTTCGGACATTATTGTATTTAAGTGTTTAGCAGAAAATTGTTTGACTTATTTTATATAGAAAACTAATTTTCAACGATTTTTCCATAGAAAAGTATTCTATTTCCTTTCAAGAATATAATAAATCATATTTGATTTTGTATACTTCGATCATGATTGGAAGGTCCATTCTTTAGGTAGTTTATCATGGTGGTTCAACATTTTTAATATAGGTTAAAAACATGCAGTATGTAAAAACTTGAGAGTTAGTTTAGGTATTGTATCATCTAATAAATTTTTGTGTTAATTGAACCAAAAGCTGGATACTAGCATAAAGTAGTATTATTTATAATTTTCTAAATATAGAACTTCTTTTTAAATTATTTGCTCAGTTCAGTTCGAACTCCCCCAAGAGAGTTTATGTGAATTTTCATTACAATCTATTAGAGTACCTACAGACAGACTATTCCATCAGCTAGAGTCTGACTTTAAGTAGATACATGCCGCCATTTATCATTATTTTTTATAAAAAACTTTTTAATATGATTTTCTTACTAAAAAGTACATTCGAAAATTTGGTAATGATTCAAAAATTGAAAATTTAATAACGTATATTTAGAAAATACGTAATATGCCCATACAAATAAATTGTGTTAAAAAGGTTTAAAATATATGTATACACAATATGGACTAGGATTACTTTGTTTGAAAAACTAAACACTTACAGTATTTTTACCTTTTAACACTGTAGTCTTGGTTAAAATTTTTAATATTTTTATTAAAAATGTTATTACTTGTTAGAATACTAGACATTTTTGGATCATATTTCTAATGTCTAAATGATAGTAAACACGACTACAGTCTAGACAAACGGCTATGGGTTTCTCCTAAAGCATATATCCGCCAATTATGATGGAATTTGAGCTAAAAAGTCATAAAAGAAAACAAGTAAATATTTTATGGGTTTTTTTTTTGTACTTATTTATTTAACTGCATCAGCCATCAAAGTTGCATATAAATATTCATATTTCCATAATTTTTATTTCTATACATCTATGAACTATGTTTTGAGATATGTTTGTATGTGTATTTTTGTATTATCTTCTTTTAACTTTAACATACATACATACATAGCCATAAATCTGTATCATCTTTACTACATACGATTATATTGTAGTTTATTAGTGTGTGAGTACTTAGTTTCCTTTGTTGTTTTTTACTCTGATATCTGTCGCATAAACAAATAAAAACTAAGCATTTTCTAACTGAAAACCGAAGGAAATATTTATTTGTTTTTCCTAAGAAGACTTAAGAAAAAAAAAGGAAGATGATGACTTTGTTGATGTTGATGGAAACACAACAATTGGAATCACAAAACTATACTTGTATGCCATTAAACGAATAATAATGACAGCAAGAAGATTTGTGTAATAAAATAAGAGAAAAAGTACGTATTTAAAAGTCATAAAATAGGGCTTGTTGTGGTGGTACTTATTGCATCGATTTTAAACAATTTTTACGACTTTTTATGGTTGTTTGTGCCACAATAAGTATGTTGGAATTTATGTACTACTACTTTACGTATGTACATTCATGCACACATTCGCTAAAAGATATCGCACACTTAAATGCTCAAATATGTACATATGTATATTAGAACAGCGGTAGGTTGTACTTACAGATACAAGATACATAAACATAGGATCATTTAAATGCATTTTCAACGAACTGTTTCGGCAGCCAGCCGTATCAATTGAATTACATATATGTATCTGAACAATTGAAAAGCAACAATGTTCAGTTCAAAATCAACTTAAAAAGTCGTAAATGTGTTTATGTATCTGTTGTGTTGTTTTTGGATTGTAGTTATTTATTTATTATTATGTGTGTTCTTCTTAAATATATTTTTATATTATGTATCGAACCACAACATTATTTTAATATTTACTGCTACAATCATACACTCTCTTTCATACACATTTACAGAAAATTCTCATGTAATGTAATCACTTGTAATATCAGTTGAACAGTCTAAACAGTCTGAATGTAAACAAAATAGTAACTTTTATATATATGTACATATATACTCGTATGTATGTATAGAATATGAGATTTATTATTTCCCCTATTAAATGCATATTATATTGTATATATTTATACACAAAATAATTTTGCATCAATTATGTTGCTGTAAAATAGCACCGATTTATTTGGGTATTTAGCATATTTCGCATATAATTCTGTCTCTAAATCGAACCAAGCTCGACTAAAGAGTGGTGAGATCTACATATCTGTAGGCTTTTTTTTATATAAATATCCAAAGTCATAGATGAAGAGCAGATGAAAGAGGTGTTTTCAGACCACAACTGCATTTTTTTATATTTAAATTTTGGCAGAGTATCCCTTCAATTCGCTGCAGCATAAAATTAAAAAGCTGTTGAATTTTGTTAAAACTTTGTGGACAAGAATGCGTTTTCACTAGATTTTAGATATTTAATCGTGCAGGTTTAAAAAAAGCAATTACACGTTTTATTGCGGTACTTATATCGGAGAGATTCAGATTTTGTTTTATTTAACGTAGTATTTTCTTTGTAAGTTCCTGGGGGCTTAATCTGTATTGCGATTCAAAAATAAATACTACTCGAAAATACATAAAAGCGAACAGTTGCTATTCTCTATTGCGAAAAGTACTTTTTTAATCGCATTTGAAATTCGAATTTGGAATTCTTAATTGCGAAAACAATCTCAAAAATAGCAAAATTCATTCAATGGCAAAACAGCATTCGCAAAGCACTTATTCTTGTGATACCTAATAGATTATTTGCTTTTAATAATTAAATTTCATCCAGAGAGACGAACAATAAGACGACCAAGACGAGCCAATTTGAAATATTCAACCTAAAATTTTTTATAAAGCTGAAAAATAAATATATGTATTCCTATAGTGCAACAGAATCCATTTTTGCGAATAACACAATTTTCCTTGTTTTTTTTTGTTTTTGTAAATTAAAGTGTACGAGTATATTTTTAATAGTTAAAACCAGCAATTTTTTTAACTTGCAAAACTTGTCACAAACCAAATAATTTTGACGTTTATTTATTTACTTTGGAACAGTGTTGCCACATCCTGAAATGAATTCCGATTGCGAATGCGAAAGTCTTACAGAATACCAAATACCTTTCGCATCACAATTCATTTGCGCATCGCCATGACTTTCGCATCGCAATACTGAATAAGCCCCAGAGGGCTTTCTTTTAATAAAAATTTTACTTTCTTTTCTTGTTTTGCTAATGTTGTTTGTTTTAGCAATTATTGAACTGACGGATTATCAAGAAATTTGCGCTTCCACGCGATTTTTTTTTTTTTAAAGAGAAGTAACTCTCAGGCAATTAATATGCCTATTTTTAATTGAGTTACTTTCTTTGGAAAGGGTATAGGTTAAAGAAGTAAAGGTGGTGAAAGTAGAAGAAAGCTTTTTATATCACAACTCTGCAATTGCGCATTATGTTTGTTTCTAGTGCAGAATTGCAGCGCCTCTGGTGGTGAGTAGGCGCATAAAATTAATAATAATAATTCGGTGGCGTTTGAATGCTATACCACCGAAGGAGGGCGCTGTGATAAATATTAGTTATGATAGATAGAAAACTAAAAATGATCAGAAACTGATGTTGTATTTTTAAAAAGCATATAAAATTTATGTTTTACTTATAATGCATATATTGTTATATTTTATTTCAAAATGCATATTATCTCCATTTTGCTATTAATTTATGTAATCGATATGCAATATATTGTCGCGAAAAAAAATTCCTTTGTGAATTTGTTGCAGAAATAGCATGAAAAATGTGTATTAATAATGCGAATATTAAAACTGTGTGGTTTTTATACAAATTTTGTCCAATAACTTCGTTTGATATTGAGAACTAGCACTAAATGATCTTCGTTTTTCTATCAGCATTTGAGAATGACCATTTCGCCAAATTTGGCTTGAAAATAATGTTTAGAGTCTAATTAAAGTAATAAGAATCAACAAATTATCAATTGTTAGAAAAATATTTATAGCTCTTCTAAAATAAAACATTTCAAGCGTCTCCGCCAAATATGTAGTAACACTTATCGGTTATACTATTAATACACAATTTTGTATTTATTTCTAGGCTACAAATACGCTCAACACATTTAACTCTACCGACAACAAAGTCAAACAATACAATATTTCTCTGCTGTTTAGAAAAATAAACTTAAACGAAATAACAATAGGAAAGGATTTTGAAATTGTAATCATTTAGCAGAACATACTTCAAGTAAAAGTAAAAATCTATGAAAATAATTAAAAATTTTACGACTTTTGCTTTTGCTATTGCTCTTGTTATTGTTACTTTCTAGAGCACCATAAAACAATGGGTTGTCCTTTCATTCCTTACCACAACAACAATTTTGGGATTTTTATAGTTTAATAACACGTACTTTGGTGTTATTATTCAATGGAATATCAGTCATGCAAAGTCATTTTGATTGTTTTCTTGTGTATAAAATATAAATAAACAAATTCAAACATATACACAAACAGAAATAATCTTCAAACTTCCCAGCATACCATTCTAGGAGCGCTCCGAAAAAGGAGTCAGAAAAGAGTCGAACTAAGGAGCATTTTCGGAGCGCTCCGAAAAAAGCAGTCAGAAAAGAGTCCAACTTGTTACTGTCCTGAGTCGCACGCAGTATGACTCATAAATTCCACTTAATTATGTGTGTACCAAAGCGTTGTTGTCTTGTTATTTATGCTTTGAACAAAAAAAAAACAGCTGTACCAGACAAGAATGATCAAAACAAGATTACACAGACCCCAAAAAACCCTCATAAAAGACTCTTTTCTGACATTATCTAAGAGATTTTTCTGACGGACCATTTTCGAACGTAATGACCCTCTTTTCTAAAGGTTTTTCGGAGCAATTATGATTGTTTTTTGGGCTCATAAAGAGCGTTAACGCTCCGATAAAGGTGTCAGAAAAGACTCTTGTCGGACTCTTATGGTTTGCTGGGTCACATACTTTCACTTTATTTTTCAGCTTTTTTTTAAGTAACCACCTTATGTGCCGTTATAACGATGCCGTTATAACGATACAAATCACTAGGTCGTGTAAACTCATATATATAAAACGTTTACATACATATCTACGTATTTCTGTTAGCTTAGATTGTTAGAATGAAAAATAATTCGATACATTTTTGTAAACAATTAAATGTATTAAAAAATGTCGCCTTTGATACCGGTAGTAAGGAACAACATTCTAAATCGTAAAATAGATAAAATTAAAAAGCATTATAAAATATGTAATTGCATTAGATGGCAAAAATAGCATTTCTCGAAATCCTTAAAGTTCAACCGCAGTTAGGGCCTAATTATGAGAGGTATTATTTTTGGCTTTTATTCTCATATACAATATCTTTAACATACTACATTGTGAATGTTTTAGAATGTGTTAAACAAACTAATGCGACGAGTGTAGGGTGCACAATCAAAACAGAAGTAAGTCCTGTTTCACACTCATCAGTTCTGACTGTCAAGTATTTTTCAATTAGAAGGAAAGAGAAAATTATCTTTTATCAGTCAAAACTGATGAGTGTAAAACAGGTCTATGTATATGTTTAAAATTTGTGTAAACTAATTTTAATTTCTCAATACAGTGATGGCAGAGAGCAAATTAAAAACAATCCCTCTTGTTCCATACTCCTAAATATTGTCCCTATGTTTTTCCCTACACCAACCCTACATTGTTTTATTATTGTAATAAAATTTATTTTGTAATTTTTTTCATCAAGTAAAACACCGAATTAAATAATTAAATAATTAATAAATTAAATACTACACAAACACTGAATAATAAGTCAACCTTAATGCTAACATCACAGAACCATAACTAATTCTAATCATTAACTATTGCAGCGGAGTATTGCAGTTTTGTATTATCCTTGTCTTCTTTGGTGTTCATCGTATTTTTAATGTTTTGTTGTATACGTAAACTTTCAAAAGTGTAACGTTTGTTCTCTCTCTTTTCTCATTTTATTTTATTAATATGACTAGATGTGCAGTTGAGACTTATTCAGTTTGATACATTGGATTGTAAATGCGATCTTCAGATATATGTACATTGAATTTAATTTATTTCGCATTTTGGTGTGTATGTCTGCGAATTTATTCGGCATACAGTGGCTCACAGCTTATTTCGTGTGCCTAACTTTAAATGATTGATTTTATATATATTTTAAGGATAACACAGAAAGACTTCACTCATATATGTAAGTCTATGTAACACATTACTAAAATTCAATGTAAAGCAACGAAACGTGTACATATTAAAACTACGAGTATAACTATAATTTGTTTGCAATTTTAAAAAAGACTAATATTTTGCGGGTAGTCCTTTTGTTCTAAAACTGCTTTTAGTTTCGATTGTATAGAATTAACCAGCTTTTGAGTATATTCGACCGTTATATTTTGCCATTCCATTTGCAGTGCCATTCTTAAGTCTTGGCAATTGCTTATTTTGTGTTTTCTAATGCTTCTCTCAAGAATGCTCCATAAAATCTGGTGATTCGGCTGGTGTATTAACGATCCTCATATCGGTAATACGTGATTGTACAAGTTGTGTCTTATGCTTTGGGTCATTGTCTTGAGAGAACCGAAAATTTTTTCTAACCTAACTTTTCGGCACTTTGTAATAAGTTGTCTTTCAACAGGTTGAAATAAATATTTTTGTTCAAAGTGTCATCGATAAACATTAAGTTTCCGATACCAGCTGACGACATGCACCCCAATACCCATCACAAGTCCTCCACCGTGCTTTACTGTGCCGCGTAAATTTGGTTGCAGTGAAATCAATTTCATCAGCACAAACAACAGTGTTCTAGAACGATTGGTCTTTACCAACGTTGTCTCTGGCGAACTGCAATCAACTTTTAAAATTGTTAAAAATTATCGCGGCGCAATATTCGTTTTATGGTTTTGGGATTACTTGTCTTTCCAAGCAATCGATTTGCTTCTTTCGCTAAAACTAGTGCAGATAAACTCGGATCTTGTTTAGTTTTAAGCAATATCCAACGTTCGTCAGCTTCTGTAAATATTTTATTTGGTGTTTCCTGACCTTTATTAGCCACTCTATTTTCTCGGACATATCTTTGTATAATATACTTAACTGTAGAAACACTAAACTTTACTATTTTGGCAATTTGTTTTTGTGTTTTCGATCTTTAAACTACATTATTACGATTGAAGTTGACGACCATAGCCAAATTTATGTGCATACATAGAACAATTTCTCAATTACTTTTAATTGTTGTTAACCACCATTCTAGAGCAATGTATCAATTTTTGATTTATGCACATATTCAAACAAATTTAACTAAAAATGAGTTGTAAATGAAGCCTAATAAGATCTACAAATTTTATGATGATCGATCCATAATTAGTCATAGCTCCCATATAAGTCCCACTTTCGAAACTCACTTTAAAGGCCATACATCTTTTACAAATTTTTGGTAACCAAAAAAATTCAACACAAATAAGTTTTACATATACAGATACCATGACAACCAATTTTATAACGATCAGTCCATAATAGGTCATAGCTCTCATATGGCACCCATTTCTGAAAAACTATTTTTACACATATACTGGGTGTAGGGTATTATATGGCCGGACTTGACTTACTCATTATAAATGTTTTTGATTGTAAAACATTTATTTCTAAAGAAATAAATTCTGGAGACATATTTATTTTCATTACGCGGAAAAAATTTGGTAAATGTTTGTATTTTCTTTGGTATAATTATTATCTAACTTAAATAGAGGAAATTATATATTTGAGTAAATTTTTTATACTAGAAAATTGTAAGTATTCACTAAAGAAATTGAAAGAAAATTAAAGGGAAAGATATGAAAATAATATATAATTTATTTCATGCATTAACATTTGTATTTTTGTGTTCTAGTATTTGCTAAAAATGTTTAGTTATTAAAACTGAAATAAATTATAATTTTAAATTTCATACTATTCATTAAAACTAAAGGTATTTCACACATTATTACAGCTGTCCGATTCATAAATATATATGTATTATTGCATGATTTTGTGCATTGCCAATTTTTATAAGTAGATATCATAAAAACCGTTTAAAAGGGGTTACATGGGCTTGTGGAATTTATGAAACAGGTTATGAACTACATCAATACACATACATACATGTGTATGTCTTTAAATTATCAATATATGCAGACCACATAATATTAAGTCAGTCCATACAATTGATTTTATTTTATACCTATAATTCATACACTTACCAAATAAATTATTCCTTTAATTAAAAACAATATTTACACATTTTCATTATCACATAAATAATGAAAAAAGTAATAAAGTAAATTATATATACAGTAATGTGAAGTAATTATATGTACGCTAAAAAATATACTAAACGTAGTGAATTATTGAAAAGTACACATACACTGTGAGTTAGTGTATGTGTAGTTTGTTCCGTACCTTATTCGAACATATATGTTCCGTACACCACGATTATAATCTTACAATCATAGTGTACGGAATATTATTTGTGTACACATACAAGTTAAGATACGATTTGTAGCGTCTCTGCAGGAAATGTCAATAGTGAAATTGTACTGACTTACTATTGACACAGTCACCAGTACTAGTGACTTATTATACCCCAGACAATGCTAATTACTATAGACATTTAACATGTGCCTGTCATTGAAAATCCACTACCGACATAGGTACTATTGACAAGGAAGTTCTTTTGGGACCACATTGTCTACACTTTTGGTAATTCTCTGAAATAGAAAATGAAAATACATTTTTTGCTAAATTTTTATAAAAAATAAAAAATAAAATAGTAAATGGCTTTCCCCTAATTAAAAATAAATTAGAAAACACCCAGAGTCTTTGGCGAGAATAAAACCCGCAACCCTCAAAATGATGGTCCGGCACACTATCGGCCAGCCTCTCGGGGCACACAATTGAAAGAATAATTGTTTAATAATAAACATTGTGCCGCCTTTGTTGACAATGTCGCCAAACAGTCACCAAAATAGTAGACAAAAGTGGTGACTTGGAGATAATTGAAATTAACTAAAGACTGTTATAAATTACAATAAAATATTATAAAACAAAAATAAAACTGAAACCTAAATAAAACTCAAAAATAACACAATAATATTATTGAAAATTAATTTTATAACTTAAATAATGTAAGTTATAATTGAAATTATACTTTAAATTAAAATAAGTTAAAAAATAAAAATAATGTTACTATTTAAAATATTATTAATTGTGGAATTCAACTTAAACTGTTATAATCTCAAATAAAATATTATAAAACATAAATGAAACTTAAAACTTTACTGTTATCGAAAAAAATACAAAACAACAAATTAACTTACACAAACACTAAAAATAAATTTAGTGTACTCGTATGTGTTCTTTAAGTTCATGGTACTAATAAGGTACTATTTTTTTCGAACACTGGTTCAGGGTTTAGAAACACCATTTCTTTATCAATTTGAATTTCCTCCAGAGAAACATTATACATTTTTATTTGACGAATTGAAGATTGTTAAAGTGTTTATAAAAATGCTTTGCATTAATTTCAAACTTAAATGTCTTCAGTTGGATAAAATATGTATATCTGATGAGTTTAAATTACAATCTGTTTCAAACTCTTCTCTTTATAAAATGTAGAATATGAATTGAAAAAATTCATTCAATGTACATATTAAAATAGTTAAGAACATATTTAAGAAAAATAACTATGCCTTACTACATTAATTTCTTAGTTTGATTCAAGTATTGTCAGCTGATTTTAATTTGTCCTGGCTCGATACTCACTTAAAATATTCAATTAATACTATTAACACAATTAATAATTTTCTAAAATTATTGCAATGCAGTTATGGTGGAAGATAATCTTATTATTTACTGAAATTTATTAAACTGTGTGTATTTTTTAGAACTTCGGGATACGTAGGTTCCAATTTGCCGAATCAAATCTTCCGAAACTTTTGAGACTTTTTAAAAATAATAATAGAGAAAGGAAAACACAAAATTTTCCAAAAAAAGAAACATTTTCAGGTTTGTTTCCATGATAGTAAAAAGATAAATTTAAAAAATCCATTCAAATCAGCATAAAATTAAAAACCTCTACAAAAAAGGGAATTTTCCCTTCCTTTGGCAACACTAATTCACTAGTATGTTTTTATTTTTATACCCTCCACCATCATAAGTGGTAAATGAGGGTATATATAAGTATGTCGTTCCATGTGTAACACTGAGAAATATTCATCTGAGACCCAACAAAGTACATATATATTATTGATCCTTATGGACATCTAAGTCCATTGAGCTATGTCCGTCTGTATGTCTGTCTGTGTAAAACACTCTCACGTCCATAAGACACAACCAAAATCAATAGAGTTTACAAAAACCCATTTATAATTCTCCTAAGCACTTTGGTATTGAATTTGATATTTTTAAACATTTTTCTTCCATTTTTTTGAAATATATTGCAGATATTACCATAAAATCTTGTACACGTTATTTTTATGATAAAAGAAGAAAGTTTGAGGAAAATAGTAAAAATCGATCCATGATTTCTAATAGCCCACATACAAAAATCTGCCCGAAATATGGCGTAATGATAAATAAATGCATGTAAAATTGGAATATTAATACAATATTATATATATCTTATAAATATCGGCACCGACTCAAAACTCTGCATAGATCATTTACATATACATAAAAATCATTCCACAAAATTTTGGTCCATAATTGACGTATCCCCCATATAAAACCCTCTTCCGAAAATCACTTCTATACTCATAAATTTCTTATAAATAACGGTACCGATCCAAAATTTTACACGGATCATTTGCGTACATGCCAAAATCAAACTGCTGGATTTTGAGAATATCGGTCCATATTTGACTATATCCCCTATATAAGGACCATTTCCGAAAAACAATTTAACCCACAAAAATGTCTAGTAAATATCGATATCGAACCAACTTTTATATGGATCAGTAACTTTAATCCAGAAATCACACTAATATCGGTTATACGGCAATTATGCTACTGGAATTTGTAGGTGTCAGTCAATAATTGGCAATAGCTCTTGAATTAAGTCCACTTCCGAGCATAACAACCAACCATACAACTCTTGTAAATTACGTTATTGAGATGAAATCCAATTAAAATAATCTTAAAATACATAGAAAGCACTTCTTTTATGCCACCCATAAATCTCTTGGAAATAATGTTATTGAGATCAAATTCAACCAAAAGAAGCATCTTATATTCTTACCATGTTATATACTCTGTTTCTTAACTTGTTGTAAATATGGAAAAATGTTCTTTTAGTTTTATAAATTGTTAAATTACACTCAAGATTATTATGAAAATCAGACAAACTCTGTAAATTATCAAAATTAGATAAAATTTCGAAACATTTAAAATAAATTATATATGTTGGTCGTAAAATTGTCTTTCAAACAATATATAAAATGATAATAAAATTTGCACTAAGACTGAATAGAAAACACAGAATAAGATATTCTAGTCCTAAAACTAGTGTAGTTTTTGTATTTCGTATTACGTTTAGGTGGAGGGTATTTAAGATTCGGCACAACCGAATATTGCACTCTTACTTGTTATTAAATTCATTTCAATCATGAGGATCTTGTGAATAATTTCATAAATGGATCATAAACTCATTTACTGTACAGTAAAATGTTAACAAAACTATTAGATCTACTCGTATCAAATTAATATTTAAAAGTATGAGATTTTATTTTATTGCCTTTCAATACCCAAAAAAAAAAAAATCCCTTATAATAAGCTTCCAGGCATAATAATTCTCATTTAATACGTTTTTATTGCAACTCTTGGTGTTTTTCCATCATAAATTAAAAGTTTTTGTTGGTAAATTAACATTTTGCTACCAACGTATCAACATCATCATCCATATTTTGTTTTCATGAAATTGACATACACCTTGATAAATAGAATTTGTTTTTATTTTACAGCATTCTCTAAGAAAAAAATATTTATACATACATACAAACATATGTATGTATGTAAATATCTACGAGTATGCTTTAATAAATGGAACTACAAATTTAAATTATTGTTGTTATTACTCCTGTTTAAATTTTACTATACAACACTCAAACACACATAGTGACCAGTGTGACCAGATCTCAAAATGTTAAGCGGCTAAATTAGTTTCACCATGAGCCAAAATATGCTAAAACTTGTTTTAAAATGCCAAAAATGTGCTAATTTTTCTAAACTACTTTCTTGAAATAATTTTTTACAATTTGAGGTACGCATGTTTAAAAAATAAACTTCTTATGTAAATAATACAACTTTGAACTCAAGAATAAAACTAATTATAGTTCTTTTCAGGAGTCTAACCTTAATGATAACTCAGTTGTTAAATATTTTTTCAGTAATTTTCAAACAAATTTTCATAATTTTTATACCCTACACCGCAATAGTGGGGAGGGTATATTGGATTTGTGCTGATGTTTGTAACGCCCAGAAATATTGGTCCAACATCCACCTTAAAGTATACCGATCGGCTTAGAATCACTTCCTGAGTCGATTTTTTGGCCCAAGGATGGATGGGATTAAAACTGGTTGAAATCGGTCCATTATTTCACCTGGCCCCCCATACAAATGTCCTCCCGAAATTGGGGTTTACTGATCATAAATCTAAAAATTAGTCGTAGCTCCCATATAAAGCCTACTTCCAAAAATAACTTTAAAGAGCATAACTCTTTTAAAAATGTTGGTATCCAAATAATATTGAACACAAATATGTTTCGTATATAAACATATAATATGGTAGAATTTTATGACGATCGGTCCATAATTAGTTGTAGCTCCCATATAAGGCCCACTTCCCGAAATCACTTTAAGGACCATAAATCTCTGAAAAATGTTGTTATCCGCATAAAATTTAACAAAAATCTTATGCACAAATAGGATGACACATATTTTTATAATAGTCAGTTCATAAATAGTCAAAACTCCCATATAAGACCCTCTTCGTAATTCATTTTAACCTCCATAAATCTTTTAAACGTATTTATATCGAGATAAGGTTTAACACACATAATATTTATATTCACGGAATAGATAATATCTCCCATATATCGCGCATATCTATAAAACTGTTTTATTGATATGCTAAGTGTAGGGTATTATATAGTCGGGCTTGACCAAGTATACTTTCTTACTTGTTTTTTACTATATAAGGCCTTAATTAAGTCTTTTTAATCCACATCTAGTATAATGGATAGAATTCCTGGTATTTAAAATCATTATGTTTCTTATTTTATTATGTAGGGTATACATGTAGGTATCACCTGGCTTAAAGTATACCAATCGACTCGGAATCACTTTCTGAATCGATTTAATGGCTGCCCACTTAACGTACAGGTTGCAATTTTGAAGATGTTTCGATTGTTAAAATTGGTCCATTATTTCACTTAGCCTCCATACGAATGTCCTCTAAATATATTTATATTTATTAATAAATGGCAAAAATAAAATCTGCATAACAAAAGATGAAAGGGAGTTTTCATAAAACGCATTCTTGTATTCTTAAACTAGCTTTCAAAATTCTACTGTTGAGTTTTGATTTTCCCACTCATTACTTTTTTTAATTTTTGCCATTTTATTTCAGTTGTAATTTCATCTGTTAATAAATTTGGCATTTATGCTATAAAATGTTTATATAATTTTCCTATTTTTATTTTCAAGCTATTTTGAACAGAAAATATATTAATTTTAAAATGCTAAAAAATGCTAAACATATTATTAAGATATGCTAAATAAAATGCCAAATGCTAAATGTAAAATTTTGCAGCTAAATCAAAAAATAATAAGCTAAATTTAGCCGCAAAAGTGCTAAAGTGGTCACACTGATAGTGACATTTAGACACCCATACTAATGAACGGGAAAAATTAATGTTTATAACGGCATTTTTAACAACAACAAAATACCAGGAGAACAAATTAATCCGAACACGGTCTACAAATTGCTGTAAATGTCAAAATTAATGGTTGGCCATTAAACTATACATACTCTATAAAAAGTCATCACCGAACAATATCAGCAACGACAGCAACAACATTGTCAACATCATCATTTCATTCATCAACATCACAATATAGGTACATTGTATACTTACATATTTACATACATACATACATATTTGTTGCCGTCATTGGACTTGTATTTGTGTGTGTGAAGTTATGCGACAACAACACGTCGATCATAAAAATGCTCCTTTTTCTGCTTCTCATCATACTGCTTTTATATATAAATCGTGTTATTATTGTTATAGTCGTTGTTGCTATTGTTGTTATAATCAGCGTTGTCAACTTTGAAATTTCAAAATGCACCAAAATGGAGAAAAAAATGCGCCATTTGAAAAAAACGCACCAAGTTTATATGTTTGTTGAATTAATTTCACATAAAAATTAAATAAACTTATCTAAATTTGTTTTTATTCCTTTTACTAGATATGTAATTAATTTTTTCTTCTTTTTAACTTTTTAAAAAGAGATCAACGATTAATAGTAAAAGTAAGATAAAATAAGCATTTAACCACTCAAAATTTAACTTACAATATGCTATTCGGAACTAATTGGTAAAAACGGGCTAATTATAGTACATATTTGGTACTTTTTTTTAAATTTTTGTTTTCTATTTTAAGTATGTACTTCTACATAGTATTTCGTTGACTCTATTCAGTAAAATTTGTTAGAACTTCACTGGGACTCTAACCATGGTTGTTCGTCTACAGTTCAGTAGTAGACCAATCAGGCTACACAAGAATTTTTATTGTCATGTTAAAAATGTCAATTTTATTTTCAAACAAAGATTTTCATCCTATTCACCTTTAGCAATAACCTTCATGTGACGAATTTGATAGTATGTATTCATTTTTCATACATGCGTATTTAAAATAAATTTAATGAGGTCCTTTTTCATCGTATAGATTTCATGATAATGAATTATTAAAAAACTGCAATTAAAAATTAGAAAAAATAAAGATTTCATAACATTTTTGGAAAAATTAAAAAACGCACAGAAATTTAAAAAAAGCACCGCGTACCAACTAAGGAATTTTTCACACCAAAAATTTAAAAAAGCACCCAAAATGGTGCGAAACGCACCAAGTTGACAACGCTGGTTATAATGGGTCTTAAAGTAGAGTCATAATAATCAGGTAGACTCGTGCTCTACATACATATACTTATGAATGAGTGAATGACTGACTGACTGACTACTGCTTTTAAAGATAAATTGTTGAGATATATAGATACATGGTTGCTATATTTAACCCCTTTTTATTTCCTCATTAAAAAAAACGAAACAAATTTCCCACACTCTCCTATTTAACACTCACTACCTTCCCCTCCTTTTTCTAAATCAAGAAAAGATGTTTAAGAATTATAAAACAAGGTGGCATTTAATGTTGAAGTAAGGAAATGATTGCTGTTGCTTTGGTAGAAAAATTGCATGCAACAGTGATAATTTAGTACATTAAATCTTTGTGAGTAACAATAAAATTATACACACATACGGGATATTGTCATTAACATTCCCTTATATGTTAATGTCTCCCTATAGATTATAACTTTACACCTAAATATTAATGTGGAAACCGCCAAAAATTCAACTTAAGTGCTGCCAAGAGTTTAAGATTATAACAAACAATTTCAAGTCAATAATAATTTGTATTTTTCTTTAAGCATGTTAAAGTTATTATCGGTATATGAATTGTATCTTAGCTATAGTCAGTTATGGATCGACTTTCACAAAATTTAAGAGTGTGAAAAAAATATTTATGAAAAATTTATATACTATACATAGATATGTATAATTAATGTTATTTATCTTGACACCATTTTTGAGACATTTGTATTTCAAATTCAAATTATGAGAGAAATTAAATAGAAAGAACTAGATACAAAATTTGACAGGCGTATAGGGAGTGACTCTGTAATAGGTACTATTATTAATTAGATAGAATAAGTAAAATTTATTAAGTTTTAAAATTGTCAATCAATTAAGATATTCGTAAATAAATCTTTTACATTTACATGTTTTTTTATGCAAAATATTTATTCATTAGTTTATTAATTATACATTTAAGTAAGCAAATGGAATCTTGTTAAAAAAGGTTTTATGTTATATGTATGTATATGTTAAAAATCTCCAAAATATACTTTTATTCCTATTTCTGTATTCAACCCTTTTCCAAATCTAACAACTTGACATCTCTTACTACACAAAAAAGCCGCACTTTTATTACTTTGGCCCCTCATTCACTATTTATGTACTATGAACATCCTCCTCTCCAATAAATAATATACAACATAAAAACAAAATACGACTCGTAACATCCCCAAATAATCAGTGTCAACAATCACATAAATTGTATAAAATGATTTTTGTGGCTGGGATTCTATTGTTTAATTACCGCTAAAGGGCACGTTTTAGTGACTTGTTAATTCAGGTGATTTGGGCAATTTAATGTCAACGACGTGTGTCGCCAATGTTTATTAACAGTTTTTCTGAAAAATAAAATAAAACTAAAAAAAAACGTTCGTCCCTACAATTTCTCTATTTAGATTTTATACGACAACGATGTCGTTGTATCGATAAGAATACACACCGTTTAAAATAAACAATAAACAAGATAGAGTGCAATAGTCGGCTGTGCCGAATCTTAAATACCCTCCACCTCAACGTAGTAAGAAATACAAAAACTACACTACATATATGTATATATAGGACTAGAATATCTTATTCTGTGTTTTCTATTCAGTCTTAGTGCAAATTTTATTATTATTTTATATATTGTTTGAAAGACAATTTTACGACCAACATACATAATTTATTAATTAGAGAAGATAATTTAGAAGATAATAGATGTTTTGAAATTTTATCTAATTTTGACCATTTATAATTGGTGTAATTTAAGGCGACCAGATTTTCGAAAAGAAAAAAGATGACATTAAGAAAAATAGTAAAAACTTTATTTCAAGTCAATGTTTACATTTTTTACATATTGTTACCATTTACTATTTTGAAAAGTGAAAGTTCAGTCAGTAAAGGCAGAATTAGTCTTTACTTTCTGTTCCGTTCCGAATCAGCTGACTTGATTCAGTTAAATAGAAAATGTGTAGAAGTCGTTAGTTGTTTTGTTACTTTCCGTGCCGTTACGGACGAACCTCTTGAAAACAAAAATTTGCTAAGTAATTGTAAGTGACAGAACAAAACAACAGAACGAACAACAAAAAATTTTTGGTTTATTACAAAAATTTTCAATTTCTTTGAATTTAATTAAGTTTTTGTATCTATAAAAGTTATAAAAATGTAAAAAATAAACGATGGATGACGAAAAACTCATTACTTTAGTCGAAAGTAATGACATATTGTACAATAAAAAAAACTTTGATTTGTATTGTTTTGAGTTATTTTCGTGGTATGTGTTGTCTGTTTACCTAAAACAGCTGATACGTTTATACGGAAAAACTAACTACAAAAATTTAACAACAGAACGACACGGAACAGAACAGCAACAGAAAGTAAAGACTAATGAAGCCTGAAGAGTATGAACAGAACAAGCACGATACGACGTTTGTGAAGTAAAATTTGTTTTATTTGTTAAAGGTGGCGATTCTCATTCTACTTAGAAACCGTGCCATGCTTGTGCATGTTCATACTCTAAGCTCAATAAAAACAAATATTGATCATGCATTTCAAATTAAAGATGACAAAAGATGACTGAGTATGAAAAAGATGACTGAAAGAGGACACAATTTTATAGATGACAGCGAGTTAAAATAGATGATTGTCCTCCAAAATAGACGACGTATGGTCACCTTATGTAATTACTAATTCTTAAGATAATTTACAGAGTTTGTCTGAGTTTCATAATATGTACTTTTGAGTGTAATTTAACAATTTATAAAATGAAAACAACATTTTTCCATACAGGTGAGGCTTTTTTGTTTGAATTTTATCTCAATAATACTATTTGCAAAAGATTTATGGGTGGCATAGTAGAAGTGGACCACTTATGGACTGATATCTTCTAAATCCAGTATCCACTAATGTGGGTTCCACGTATTTGAGGCTTATTTTGGTTGAATTTCATGTTAATAACGTTATTTACAAGAATTATATGGTTGTTCAGTATGTTCGGAAGTAGACTTAATTCGTGATCTATTGCCAATTATTGACTGACCGATATTACTATGATTTTTGAATTAACATAACATAAGTTGGTTCGATATCAATATTTATTAAACATTTTTGTGGGTTTATTTGTTTTTCCGAAATGGTTCTTATATGGTAGCTATGATAAATTATGGGCCTATCTTCTTAAATTTTGGAACAGTGAAATTTATGCATATGAGGATATTTGATGTCGAATAAAGGTATATTTAAGATATATTTTAGTAAGATATATATTAGTATTAACGTGGATTTCGAAAGTGAACCTAATATGGGGGATATAGTTAAATATGGACTGATATTATCAAAATTCAGCAGTTTGATTTTGGCATGTATGTAAATGATCCGTGTAAAATTTTGGATCAGGTACCATATATAAAAAATATATAAGAGATTTATGAGTATTAAAGTGATTTTCGGAAGAGGGGGGATACGGTCAAATATGGACTGAAATTTACAAAATTCTGCAGAGTGATTTTTGTGTATATGTAAATGATCTGTGCAAAGTTTTAAGTCGGTACCGATATTTATACGATATATGTATATAAAGATAAATGGCTTTTTCGTATTTAGTCCTTATATGGGAGCTATGACCAATTATGGGCCGACCACCATACAATTTAGTACAACAATTTCTATTTTTATAAGAATTAATTGTGTCGAATTTTAACCGTTTAACGTTATATATAGCAGTTTTACACATATTTAAGTGAATTTTGAAAGTGGACTTTATATGGAGTCTATGGTCAAACATGGATCGAACTAAAAAAAAATTTCGTTTTACGATTTCTTTTTGCATGAAACTTATTCCTGCCTGAATTTTGTATTGATATTCCAATTTTATAAGCATTTATTTATAATTGAGCAATATTTCGGGAAGATTTTTATATGGGGGCTATAAGAAATCATGGACATAGTCTTACTATTTTCCTTACACTTTCTTCTTTTATCATAAAAACAACTTGTACAAAATTTCATGGGAATATCTGCAATATATTTAAAAAAAAATTAAAGAAAAATGTTTAAAAACATCAGTTTTTTATGGAGGTTGTCTTACATTTTGATCCAAAACTCTTGTTGTACTATACCTAATTTGCTGATTTTCAATACCAAACTGCTTAGGAAAATTATACACGGTTTTTTGTAAATTTAAGTGATTTTGGTTACATATTTTAAACGTGAGACAGAGAGACGGACATTTCGTAAGGACCAAGAATTTATATACTTTGTTGTTTCTGAGATGAGTCTTTCTCAGTGTTACACACGGAATGACAATCCTATATATACCCTCATTCACCACTTATAAGGTGGGTATAATAAAAACTTCGACGGATGATAAATGGATGAAAAACAAGCAACAAGAAAGACAAAAAAAAAAAACAATAATATTTAAAACGTTTGACGATGAAGAAAGAAAAACAATAAAATATTGTTGATGTAAACTCTTGGTGATGATTTAAAAATAGATCGTGTACTAACTGCACTGCGAGTGACGAGTATTAAGGGTGTGATATGATGTGTTAAACTGTGAAGTGATCGTATCTGTTAGTTGGGTGCACTTTACTTATAAGCGTCGCATAATCACACATATGACATTGTATGTCAACACACTTACCCACACATTCATTCTCAGGCAAGAGCACTCTCTCTCTCTCTCTCGCTAGTTGTATAATTTTACTTACATTCTTGCAAAATCATAGCATTTGTAACAACAAGTATTTCGTTTCATTATGAAGTGTAAAATTGTGTTATTTAAAGTGACAAAAGAAACAAATATTTATGGTCCATAAATGGAATGATTTGATAATGTTATTCTAGGTAGAATAAATCTTTTTTTGTTGAGTTTTCTCATAAAATTGTCAATTCCTAGAACCAAAGTCCTATTGTGGACTTATCTTAACTATATTTCATAATTTGATTTTAGTTTTTATGTGTTAAGTTGTATCCCAATATCCGAATTTATGTTCAAGTTATAAATTCAAAATTATTTTCTGAATGTAAATAAATTATCTTCTAAAGAATAAACTTGTAAGTAATCGTTGGCGATAAAACGATATCCGTCCATCTGTCCGAATAAGGATTACTTTCTGAGACGATTAAACGATGTATGTACGTCCATCTGTCGGTTTGGCTGGTTGCCCATATAAATTTTGTGCTCTAAGTACAAGTCGGAATTTCGAAGATATTGCAGTACAATTTAATATGAAACTTTTGTTCGACCCATTGGGATTTATTTTCGTTGAAATCGGTCCATTATTTATTTCATGTAGTCCCCATACAAATGTCCGCTCGAAAGAGGGGTTTATCGGTCATAAATGTTTGATTTATGCATGTATCTAAAAAAAATTTGGCGCAGTAAAGCTTACTCGCACTTACAAGTTTTGTGCAGATCGGTCCATAATTGACCATAGCTGCAATGTAATGCCCACTTCTCTTAAAAATTTTGGTATCCAAATAATATTCCATTCGGTCCAATTTTGTGATGATCGAATCATAGCCATATGAGACCCCCTTTCGAAAATCGTTGTAACATGTATAACCACCTTATTCAAAAAAGATTATTAAATTTAACAAACGTTTATTAAGCACATTTTTATATGCAAATCTGTCTTAATAAACGTTTGTTAAATTTAATAATCGTTTTTGAATAGGGGGAATAGATACAATTTAACACAACAAATATTTATGTGCACAGAAGTCAGCCACTAAATTTTTGGATGATCGGTCCATAATACGTCATAGATCTAATATAGCGCCCATTTCTGAAAAAATCTTTATCCACATATATTGGGTGTAGGGTACTATATGTTTGGGCTTGACCGACTATACTTTCTTACTTGTTGTTTTTTTTTAAATAGGTGTAATATGTATACACAGTTAATTTTTATAAAAAAAATTTTCTGTGCGGTTTCACTAAATTACAAATGAAATAAGAAACTTTGACATTCCTAGTGAAAGGTATACAGAAATACATCAGGAACGAGTAATATATACATACATATGTACATACATTCTTATTCGGGTATGTAAAACGCAATGTATGTAATTTCATTGATAATTTTCAAATATTTAAGGGTACGGTCACACATGGCAAATATTTACTCAAAAAAGCATAAGCACTATTTTTAGAACAAATTTGTTTGAAGATGTTACAAGTATTTTGTGAAATCAAACATCATCAAATAAAATAAAACTAAACCTCGATTGTGATTTGTGCTTAGTAAAAGAAGTTTTTGAAATAAACACAAGAATTAAAATTTTATTTAGTGGTTACGTCTTTTTCGTCAAGACTTTCCGACTGACCCCCTTTTTCCGTTACAGTTGTTCTTCCATTATTCTTGTGTGTGCAACGCATTTTTTAAGAAATGACAATTTTGTTTTTGTTTCGTTGGTTGCTGTGTATGTGATTATCATATGATCGATCATTTATCATTTATATTTTATGAATGTGTGTTTGTTCATTAGCTGTTGACAGATGAGATCATGTCAATATCATCTTATTAACAACTTTTTGTTTTCTTTGGGTGGCCAAACAAACTTACATTTACACAATGTGTTTTTATGAAATGCATTTTTATGTACATTCATACATATGTATGTATGTAAGTATCAGAGCCTTCCTTTCATTGGCTAGAAGGTTGTTCCATTATTCTTGAACTGCGGGATTTTGTTCGTCATTTGTCACTATATACATACATACATACATATGTATATGCATAATAAATTGTTGTAACAAAAGATTCCTGCGTGTTCATTCCAAGTAAATCTTCTGAATTTACAATTAATAAAAATTCAATAGAAAATTGTTTGGTTTTCAGTGGTGTTTATTTTGTCGCATGTCGATTTTATTTATTTAGCCGCAGATTATGAATAGTTTGTTTGTGTTGTTTTGTTACGTGTTAAATGCTGTTATGTTTTATACACGAATTGGAACTATTTTATATTAATTGTCTGTAATTTCCTGCTCATGTTCAGTTCAAATTGTGCATAAGTTTTTGAGATAAATGAAGCCACATATGTATAGCAACAACAACAGAAATTGTAGTCAAAGTCCATGATATGGTATTAAATGATCGACGAATAATAGTTCGTGAAATATCTAATATCATGGGCATCTCAAATGATCGAGTCTATTTAATTTTGCATGAAGAACTACATATGAAAAAGCTTTCTGCAATATGGATGCCGCATTTGCTAACAGTCGACAAAAAACGCATAAGAATGGAAATTTCTCAAGCTTCTTTAGATCGTTTTAAGAAAAATAAAATGGATCTTAAGCGTCGTTTCATATTTTTTTTTTATCAAGACAACGCTCCAGCTTACAAGAGTGTTTTAACAATGACTAAAATCAACGAATTAAAGTACGAGTTGCTTGACCACCACCTTATTCTCCTGATTCAGCTCCCAGTGACTTTTATCTGTTCCCAAATCTAAAAAAATCCTAGCTGGCAAGCGTTTTACCTCAAATGAAGATTTTCCTTGAGGAAAACTATTTTATTCAAGGGATAGAATTGCTAGATAAGCATTGGACTAAGTGTATTGAAGTTTCAGGAGATTATATTGAAGAATAAAAATGTTTTTGTAAAACTAACTATTCTCTTTCTGTACTAGGCTAAGAAGTTTCCGAACCACCCTCGTACATATAACTTATGAATCAATATTATATTTCAAAGTCTATAAAAATTGAAATGTAATGCTAATAAAAAAATTAACTTCTTACTGTTATGATCAAATTTCGGAATTTATACTGATTTTGGGATATAATCCCATTTTAGAAGAGTTTCTTCAGTAAATGTTAAATTTTTAAATCTTTGAATTTATGTATATATGTGGTTCAATTTCAAAAAAAAAAAAAAAACGTACACAACGTGTTTTGTTTTGCTTATTTTTAAAGCTTTGCCAATTCGCCTGTAAGAGTGGCCAATTTGTATAGAAATTGATGAAGAAAACGGCGGTACTTTTAGGCTCTCAAAAAAAATCATTTTTAAGTTTTCTATGAGTTCTTCTTGAGTGACACACACCAAATATGTAGAAAAAATCGCTAAAAATGCAAAAATATTTGTTCTTTTGTTTCTCAAGATTGATTTTTGCGAAAATTATCTTTTCGATTATAAACAAAAAATCACGATTCAACTTGATTTTTAATTTTTTTTTTAAAAGTGACTAGTTATTTTAAAATTTTAAGATGAAAATATGTAAATTTTTGTTAAAAAAAAGACTTGAACCTAGAGGTTACTTGCAAAGTAATAGGTTTGTACTTTCCTTACGTTATTTACTTTATTTAAATTTGAAATTGAAAACTAGTAATATTACTTGATTTATAAAAAAGTGACGCTCAATGAAAATTATGGGGGCAACCTTTGTTTGCAACGCCACATTCGCACTAATTAAATTTTGACGACTATAACACATCAAAACACAAGAAAAAACATAATAATTCGAATACTTTTATTAAGTATTTTTTTTTTTGTTTACTAAAAATTCTAACGGGGGACACATGCTTTTGTATTTGAATAAACAAAAAAAAAAAACAAACATACAAATTTGAGAATTACGTTTTTTTGTTACATAATCCTCGCTGATCACTCCCATATTTATGTTTTTGTTTTTTTTTTTATCTAAAATAGTAGTGTAAAGTGGGGGGACACAAAAATTGCGTTTTTTTTTAAATTGACCCATGTACATAATATTTAAAATTTACACACGGAGTTTACCTCTGGACATCCACTGTTTACTTCTTTTGGTTAACTGAAAACAGTATTAAATATGCCTTGGAATATTTTAAAAATAATGATAAAAAAAATATTAAATAAATTCAATGTACCCTGAAAACCGTAACATTTGTTTATTTTACATTTAAAACCATACATCTTGCAGATTTCAGTGCCAAAAATCAATTTTGGCAAATCACCAGAAAAAAGTGAAAAAATTTCGAGAAAAAAATTAACAAAAAAAAAAAGAAGCCGAACAACTTTAAATAACAGTAAATACCAGTCTAACGTTCGTTAGTTGATTAACAAAAAATGTCTACAAACAGCAACAGCAGCAACAATAACAATGACATCAAAATCAAGGAAAAAGGGAACAAAAATCGACAAAAAAAAAAAATACTAAAATCCTGTTCAACCATTGTCAGTATGTGTGTATAACGATTGGGAAAGCATTTACTTGTATGGCTGACACTCTGGTCCAGCCTTTCGGGTACATGATGGCACCACTTGTTGTGTGGTGCCCAAAACCAATAATGTACTGCAACCATACACAAACACACATTGATACATGATCGGTAACGCCAGTAAATATCTACCCTATTTGAATTAAAGTTTAGATACTGATAATAGTAGCTACAAGTTCTAGAATCCATGGATATAGCATCTACTTGTGCCAGTTTGACGTTGAGACCAATGATTTTTGTTTGAAATTGTTCTTTAATCAATGATTATCACCCGCAGTACTACTTCTACGAAAGCGCTAAATAATTAACACCCCTTCTTGAGAAGGATTTTATAACTAGTACTTTCATTAATCTTTATTTTGTTCGAATTCGTTACATACATTCATATACATTAGGAGCTAGTACCGATAAGCAGTTAATGAAATTGTATTGTTTCTTTCATAAAAATACCTATATTTACTTGAAAAAAGCTGAAAAGTTATCGAGTCTTGGATCATAACGCTTATGTTACGTTCGGTGTTAAGAATTACCACATACAAACTATGCTAAAATTTTGATTAGTTTTACCCTGGAATTTTTTTTTTTTTTTATAATTACAAACACAAACTGCGAAGCTTTTGGCTTATCTGCAGAAAACACCCAGAGTCTTTGGCGGGAATCGAACCCGCAACCCTCTGACTGATAGTCAGGCACACTATCGCCTAATCTATCTATCTAATCTATAACGCGTCCATACATGCATGTAAAGACTAGACCAAAGAGGAGTAGGAGTATGTACTCCAAAACTGCTCCAAATATATGAAAAAAATGTGGTCGATTTAACATTGTGATATCCTAGGATTGGACCTTATAACCCATCGGAGTAGTCCCATGGAGTATTAAGAGGGTTAGTTTTAAACAACAACAACTCAATATGCAGTCCTGTTAACACGAAACCATGTCGTTTAACTACAAACTCTTGTTTAACTATGACATGGTCCATGACTGCATTACATTGGACCATGTTGTAAGTAGTCCATTTCATCTAAAATGGATCACGTATACCAATATTATTTGAAGGGTAGATTATAGATTCGACCAAATCTATCCATGTTTATTATTGGTTTTTTCGAATCACATCTCTAGTGAAAATAATATTACATACGTAAGCCATCATAAGCATTTTTTCCAGAACAGCATTAATTTTTTTCTTTTATAACTGAAAAATATACCAATTCTAAAAGTATTAAGTTGGTTTGGTATTGAGTACCGGGAAAAATAGACGGTACTGAGTACCCCTTAGATGTTAAAGAAATTTTTCGTAGAAGCCTACAACTAATGTCTGTCTTTCTAATTGGCAGATATCAGAACGTGGTGAACATAATCACTTTAAAGTAGGGGATACGAAAAAAATCCATCCAAGTACACAAGTATCTACTGTATTGAGTAACAATTTCTTTGGTTTGGTTGGACTTTATATGAATGTATACGAGCAACAAGGATTTAAAGCAACGCAAAAAGATGAACATACACACATTCAAATATGGATGCATAAGTGTCTGTATATGTATATACGAGTATATTTGTTTTATTTGGAATATGCAACATTCAGTGTAAGTTATAACTGGCGCCTTTTAGGCCAACATTGACACCGTGTTCTGTGGCTAAACGGTTGACTAGTCACTGCATTGATGCTGTTTCTCTTTTCTTGTTTCATTCACATGGATTTAGTTTTTATCCTTGGTCCTTCTTGTTGAATATACAAACATTGTATGTAAGTACACGGCCACACATATGGCTCTTGTATAAATTACTACCATTAGGTCACCGACAATAAACCTTGTTGGTGTAAATCTGCGATGTTTGTATCTGCTACAACAAATTACTGCTGCAGCTTCTACACATTATTCTGGTATGGAAGAAACTGCATGTCCTTCTATATGCTTATGAGTTTATGTGTGTGTGTGTATAAGTAAATTCCTTAAGGAGATTTAATGTATTTACTAATGGTCATTTTTAGATGGCTACTTCAATATCCACATGGAAAAATTACAATATTTACTAAATACATACAGGTACTTTTATAGTCCTGCATACAAAAACTTTTCAATCCAATTCTTTGGTCCTTGGCAACTAGCTACAGGTACACAGAGTGTGTTATCTACCCCAATTGGTGCGGGTTGGTCATAAAGAATTCGTATTTTCTTTCGTGCTAGCTTAAATAGAACGTGCGCAACTGTGTGTAATTCTGTCTGTCCATATGTCCGTCCCTATTTGGAAAACAAACCATCTGTTATAAAGCCATCCATTTGTTCTATAAAAAACTTTGTTGGAACACATAAAATTTGTTTGTGTGATGATTTTATGTTGCTGCCGTTGTTCTTGCTGTTTTTCATTCTGAATGAATTTTAAAATTCGATTGTAACATCAATTGCCTGCATTTGGTTTTAGTTTTATTTTGAGTTTTTATTGTTCGTGTTTTTTTTTGATTAATCCTTTAAGGTATTAACTAGATTGCTTAACTTTATTTGTTTAAATGGTTCAAATGTATGTAGATAGATACTCGTATACATTTATTTAAGTCGAACAATTATTTTTTTTAAACATTTTACATATGTATGTACATACGTATGTATGTAGCGGTTGCCAGTAAGATGTTGCATATTTTTTCTTCAATGAATACAGAAATGTTCAAGGAAAATTAATTTTCAAAAATAAAATGCACATAAATTTTCTTTTGTAACCAACTGCACAACTCATGCCAAATTGATATGGAAAAAAATGGGTTGAAATTGTGTGACAAATGTATGCCAAATCTAGGTAAAACTGCAATTAGTTTTGCCCACTTTCTATATGGGTTACGTAATTTTCAATACTCGTATGTACATATTTACAAACAAACAAACAAACAAAATAACAACAACTTAGGCGTTGCTGCATTCTGGTGTTGTTTGGTAGACGCCAAACTGTCTGGCCCAACTTCAAAAAGCTCCCGTGATTATAGGTCGTAGTCATCGTAGTTTTTATGTGTTTAAGTGTATTTTTTTCTGATTAAAATTGTAAACAGCATGTTGCCATTTGAAGTACGTTTAACATTTTAAACGCAACAACAACAACAACAACAAGAGTGTGGCTGCAACAACAGAAACAAAAACACCAGTCATGCAATGGTGATGATAGTGTTGAATATTTTTGTTTTGTTGTTGTTGTTGTTGTTTATACATCACACGCACGTATCCACTCAAGCATAATTCCCGCGGTCTTAACCATTTTCATTGCACTACTTGATCTGGAGCACGCACATGGGCAACAGCCACAACTACGTACAGCAGCAACTATGCCACCTCCACCACTGCCAACATTATCGTCATCCACAACAGTTTTGCTAACATTTTTGTTTTATTTTATCTAAACATTTTGGCACTATAAACTAGTAGCTGGGAAGAGAGGAGAGAGTGAGCCAGATAGCAAGGGATAGATACAAGCATAGTGATATGAACATAAAGAATGTCGACGCGCAATAGAAAATATAAAAATTAAACACTTGAAATGTCATGCAACTATAATGGATGGATAGATGAGTTGAACAGATAGCAAACATCAAGTGGTCGCCACATGAAAAGAAACACACACATACACAATGTAAGGTGATTCTAGTGGATTTATTGGATTTATTCACTGAACTTGAACATAAATAAAGCTTTCTGGAGCTAAATTATATTTTGTTAAATACCTTGGTAGTCAAAAGGGATTTATTTATAACTTTATACATACGAGTACTTATGGGAGTACACTTGACTAATGATTTTTGAAATAATATTTTAAACAAATGCAATTTAGAATAGCTTTATAAGAAAACTGTTGGATTATTTATGTAAAAACCATCATTTACTCAAGAGATTTCGAATTCTACCGAAACTTTTAGTAAGTTTTGCCACGAAATGTTTTCATATAAATATTGTTTATACGAACTCATTTACGTCCTTGTTTCATTTGTTAAAACTATTGCTTAAATAATTCTACAAAGTTTTAATAATAAAAAAAAATAATATTTTTTTTCTTGGAATAACGAAAGTAAATATTAAATAATTCTCATTACAAAGAACCAGGCGAAGAAGTAAAAGCACAAATCATCATCACAATCATCACAAGAATGTTGAACAAAAAAAATTGTAATGAAAAACTCATTATTTGTTAAAATTTTAACAACAACAAATAAAAACAACCAAACATCAACAAAAATATTTAAACAAAAAAGTGCGAAAACTTCAAAGAGAAAAATGCATGTTGCTGCTATACAATAGATCACACAGACATCACACGTTCAGGAAAAAGACATAAAATTTAAATTAAAAAAACTAAACAAATTTGTTTAAATTTGTTTTTTTTTTTTGAAAGAATTAAATCATTGCTTATTATAATCTTATTTGTAGAGATTTCAGCATAGTCGTAATGATATTTGTGCATAAGTTTCACATTCTCTTTTAAATATGATAATTCTCGGATTCTATTTCTTAAAAAACGGAGAGTTAAATAGATGATGTTTACAGATTGTTCGTGGACAATGAAGATTGCTGATGTAATTATAAAATAATAAAATAATAAAAAATGATAATTACAGCCAACTTCGAACCACCATAACAATGGTTAAAAGATTGATGTTTGTCTGTTGGCTAGCACGCACCGCAAGTGGTGCAGAGGGTTAGAACGCAAAGAATTCTGATGAGAGAAAGTGGTGTTTCTCGAAACATATGTAAATTCAACAACCCAGGTTCGAATCCCAGCCAAGAAAATTATCATTAAAAAAATAAAAAGAAAAAAAAAATTTTAATAATAAAAAATTTTTCAAGTTGTAAAACAATTTCTACCTTCAGTAAAAATAATTTAATGAAAATTAAAATTTAATGAACTCGAGCCCGACTAAAATAAAATATCAAAAATTGTTCCAGTACTTTACAATAGTATTCTTGAAAATTCGAACTTTTATTCCTTCTCTAATTAATTTCTACAATTTTCATTTACAACGCTATAAAAGAAGAAGGCTGATAAAGTGCACCATAAAATCACAAAAAACAAACATGACTATCAAGATTTTTGCTGTTATTCGAAAAAGTCGGCTCAGAAGTTAAAAAATAGAATTGTTCTCAGATATTGGTCTCTTTAAAAAAGAACTATAAGAATTGTTTTTGGTGGTAAATACTGATTAAAGTTTCCCTAAAGAAATCATTTTGGGGTCTCTAGTCTGAAAATATAAATTTTTGGTGGAAAATAGAAATAATCACAAATTTTCGCTTGTTTGAATTACATTCCCAGAAAATAAGAGTTTTATGTTTGCATTAAAAAAAAATCAATTTTCGCTGAAAAATAAAAGCGATCTCAGATTTTCGTTCTTTTGACTCTAGAGTCAAGCTAGTAAATTAGCTTGGAGATAAACACTAATTAAATAGTTTATATTTTAATAGGTGTGCTTAATATAAAGTATATATGTATGTAATTATTAAAATGTTTATTGGGCGTAGAAATTAACATACAAATGTTACGTAGCATCGGTCAAGTGCATATTTTGAAAAATGTTTTTTAAATAAACTAGAAGATTATGTTCTTTCAACATTCTGAATCGACTACATCTTTGTAAATACCACCATAAGAATACAAAACAAATCTCATCAAGATGCAAATTTTGCCTTCAATAACAAACAAATGATCACAACAACTTAACGAGATGCCACAACATCTACAAACAACAAAATTACTGGGAACATTTAAGCAACACACACCCAGTCATACCCGTACTTAAAAGACGCACATGCAGGACAGGGAATACCAACCAGCGTCAGTAGTAGCGACAGCCAAACAACGCCAACAGCACGATTACCAACAAGTTAGTACATGAATTACACTATAAGCAACACAACACCACCACCACCACCACCACCAGTGGCAGGCAGCTTCATCTACCTCAACACATTTTCATTCTCATCAACATGGGCGAAGAACATCAGCAGTTTTTAACATTCGACATTTTCATTGTTTTAGATGCAGAAAATAAAATAGTAAAAAATCAAAGAAAATGTATGGATGGTTAGGCTTAATTGTCTAGCAGAATTGAGTTGGCTGATATACTTGCACTCACTCAATCACACATACCAAATGGGGGCTAAGGCATTAAACACAAAAAACATTTTCTTCTCACACATGTCTGCACCAACAGCAAGTATGAATACAACAATTTTAGTATTTAAAGTTTGTTGTAGTCATTATAATTGATAATTATAGCTCTCTTTTTTGTTGTTTTGAACATCCCAACATCCATAAATTGGTTGGTTATAGCCGTCGTTTAGGATTAGATTGCGCGGTTTTCTAGTTAAATAACATCGTAAAAATGTGGACCACCTTCGCGTAGCAAAAATAATACAGAACAAAAGATGTGTGTTTAAACAAAAATAATTCTTATAGCGAATTATTCGAGGAATTTCCCCACTCCGTCATTCTGATTCCTAATAATATGTTTAGTCTCGTTTAATTATGTACATACATGTTTTCTACTGTTGTGGCTAAATTTGAAATGACGTCATTAATCATTTTGGGCATTTTATCTAAGCGTATCGTAATGTGACTTTGTATGTTTTTTTTTGCATTAAATTCTTAACAAAATATTGACTTATATTGTTTAAGATGCATAAAGTAAACTTATCACGATGTGAAATAGATTTTGAAAGTCATATAAAATCAATTCGATTATTATTATTTCATTATTAACATTGCATTAAAATAAAAATTAAAAACAAGATATTTCATAAAGTTTATATCTTAATTCACATCTTGAAAAGTAGAGCAAACAAGTCTGAGAGCTACAAATATTTGATTATTCTTAATTTTATATTATTCTTAACCTGAACCCCAAAATTTAAACGAATGTTATCTATGTATATAGAACTTACTCTTCTGGATAATGCTTATATTTTAGCCTCATTACATTTGAGGTCGTAGCTCATCAGGTGGGCATTGAAACAAATATTTCAACCAACTCCAGGAAGGATTTAAAATGTAAATACTTATAGGATCCCAAATTAATTACAATATCTAATATATGTATGTACGTATATACAAATGGAGTTTTGAAGTCAGTTTAGTTCTGACGGTATATTTTTTTTTATTAATTTTTAACTGAATGAAAAACTTTTTACATAAGCTGACCAACAGTTTTTAGGTCGGTTCAAGAACGAAATTTACCATGTCAGTTATCATCATCCATTAGTTTTATAAGTTAAGAAAAAATCTAGCAATGTGTTAGCAAAAGGAAAATTGTCAGTTCAGACTATTGTAAGAAAACTAACAATTTCATTTGCACACAATTGTCACGCAATGAATTTATCTGTTAACCGAAATTGTTTTTCCAAAATGGTATTAATGCACACTTGTTTGTTTATTTATGCATATATAGAGTTGCATTTAGAAATAATTTCTATGACAATGGCAGATGCATAAACTTTGCACATATGACAATGAAAAGAGTTTGACAATTGTCTTAAAACAATGACAATGAATAAAATTTGTGTTTACACGGTTGTTAGATGTCTGACAATATTTTTGTCTTGCAATGTACTGAAAATGCTTTTTCTTACAACATTGGAAGACAAAAATTTTAAGTTCACACGGTTG
This sequence comes from Bellardia bayeri, assembly GCA_950370525.1. Lineage (NCBI taxonomy): Eukaryota > Metazoa > Arthropoda > Insecta > Diptera > Calliphoridae > Bellardia > Bellardia bayeri. Next base: position 98,760,545 of record OX493267.1, read on the forward strand.
TTAGACATTTTCTGAACATTTTTCGGACATTTTTCTGTCTATACATAGCTTAAGGCGCAGATATATTTATATTTTTACTGTGTCCATTAATCAAAATACGTTTTGGCATATCTTGCTGATGTCAGAGTAAAGTTTTGGGGTGCCTTTTTTGCTTTTTACGAGTAACCTTCAAAATTATCAACATACTTTTAAATTTAGCTACTCAAAGATCATCCATTCCATCAATTGGTGTCAAATGAGTTCAAATTTCATCATCTGATTACTATAGATATGTATGTATATGTACATACATATGTAAAGTAAATCAGCAGTGTGTGTGAAATATTATTTATTCCGTTATCAGACACCGAAATCTTTAGAAAGTCAATATATATTGTGAATAAGATTACAGTCAAACATTAATATTTTTAAGCATACTTGCATACATAAATATGTATGTACATAATAATAGGCAAATAGGAATTATTAATAATTCTGTTACTAAACTATTAGCTACGGATGTCAACATGGTGGCTATTGTGTAAGTAAATCGATTTTCTTGTTTCTAAATAAGAATGCATGGTGCAACTATACAAGGTGAGTGCAAATCGACAACAAATACAACACAAAACAGAAACAACAGGCATTTTGTTTGTGCAAAATAATGTACTACTGTCAATAATACTTGAAAAAGTATTACTTTTGACATAAGTAAATTGTAAACAAAGTCACTCAGCTGGGCTACTGCAATCACCTTGTATAGTTGCACCATGTAGTAATTCTTAATTAATTTATTGACAGCTCAAACAAATAAGTAATATTTTCTAAATGTATTCGTATGCCTTTTGTTGCACGTGTAACGAAAAGAACAAGAAAATCCATTATAAATGTAACAAATGAATGACTGAAAAAGGGAATAATACATGTCAATCGATATTCAAATTATCTTCTGAATTCGTTATTTTAAATCATGATATGTATAAAAGTTTTTTTTTTCAATACCGACACATATTTATGATTTTTTTATTCCACAAAGATAGCAAATGAGAACAGTTATGTGAAAACATACGGTTTCTTTTTTACTCACACCCATAATTCTAACTTCTTACCCATCAGCTGTCATAGTAACAGGTTTAACTTTTTTCACTGTTTTTTGATTTTCATTCCTAGAATGAAATGGGCAATATTTGCAGGAAGAGGGAACAGTTAGGTGTATGGCGGGGTGTGGGGGTGAGGGGTATGGGGTAGTGGTTGTGTATAACCGTATCAATGTTGTTTTTAAAGCTCACACCTTGTTTGTTTCGGTTTTTTCTTTGGAGTAGCTGATACGATTACCAACCACACCATGTTGTAGTCGTCGTATTCGTATTCTTATTCGTTTTATTATTATTTTCTGTTATTTTATTCAGATCTCTATGTATTTGAAAGTTTATGAGCTTTGAGTTTAAAGAACAAATAAAATCATTTATCAAATGAAACTTTTATTGTAAAGAAAATGAAATATTGCTCACGTATACGAGTCAGGACTTGGTAAACAATGAGCCAGATTAACAACCACATTGAATATTTGCCAACAACAAAAAAACAAAAAAAAAAAAAAAAATTCATATTCTTTACATTATTTTTCCATTTTTTTCCCTTTAGTTTGAAGTGAAAATATTCCTAAACAAAAAAATACGTATAGAAACAAATGTTTTTGATTACATAACTTAAGGATAATTTTAACCACACAACCCACCACCATCAATAAAGTAAAGAAAATGCGATTACTTTCTTGCTCTGTTTATAAACGTCATAGTTTAAATATAAAAACATAATCTGTCTGTGCATACACCGAGCGAAATAAATGAGCAGTTTGCTTTACGTTAAATTAAAATAAACTATGTCAACATTTAATTTTGCAATTACTTACCCAATAAACCAAAGCATATTATAATGATATTAAAACGACATACCTCTCCGAAAGATTCTATTAGGAATTTCGTGCCAATCATTAAGTTCAAATATAAAACCGCTCGCCGTTTTATTTAGCAATAATCAAAACTTTATTTTCACATTTCTTCAAATGTAATTTTTACATCAATTTTATTGCATATGAGTCTATTGGCTTAAAGTAGTTGAGCCAGCTGAGAACTTGAGCGAATAAAAAAGCATACGGTTGTTAAGGAATACGAAAAATATACAAATCATTGTTTACTAGCGGTTGCCACCAATACCATTTGTCAAAATATGTAAACAAAAGGCTCATGAGAATTGCTTAGAAAAAAAGATATAAATTTTATTTTCTTTAGATTTTTATTACTCACACAAGCAAACTTAACTCTACAAGATTTATAAACTTATACGCAAAATAACTAGTCGAGAAAGAAATAAAAGCAGTACGAATGAATAAATGAGAAGTGGTGGCAAGTACAATAGTAGTTGTAATCACACGAAAAACTATTAATAATAAACACATACACACATTTTTTTTTTTTAGCTTCAAGTCAACATCCACGAGATGGATTAAGAGCAATGTAGCATTGCTACATTTAAGTAAAACATGTAGCAACAGCGGCTACAAGAAGACGGTGATAATGATGAAGACCAAATATAGCAACGTGACGCCACATCGCGTAGTTTAGGCTTGAGACTAGAGACCAACCGACCGACCGCATGCCATGTCATGATAACGCTGGAAATTATGAATTAATGAAATCTGCTTTTACTTTTTTTGTGCAATTTTAATATGTTTTGTATTCATATTTGATGCGTGTGTAGATTGCGAACAATTACATACAGACGTGTATGTAAGTGTATGCCTTAGTGCAGGTTTAGGCATAAATAATAAGAGTCCTTTTTTTGTTACTGCCATTTTTTTTTTGTTTATTTCTCAAATGCACATCACGCTTTTTTGATTTTGCATTTATCATAAACAAAATTGCTCAATGTGAGTAAAATTATAGTCGGTCTTGTAAAAATTGTGTGAGAGTTTGCCACAAATATAAAGAATAGTTATTCACATCAAAAATAAAATCTTTGTGTATATGTATATATGTACATAGAAATTTGGGTAAAAATGCGTCTGTTAAATCTGAATAAAACATTTTCCATTTGATCACAGTTTTGTTTTAATTGTACATTTAGTTCATTTGAAATTCGTTTTTCTTATCTTCGACTCAGATCTGTTGTGTTCTTCCTTTTTAATCGAATGTGACCATCGGTATTCAATATGCTGCGAGCAAGTAAATTTGGATGTAATTCAAAATGTTTAAAATATTTAAATGCTGTATTTTCAAAATGTGTTTAGATTATAGGGAAAATCTAATCGTTCAAAACTTATCCATTTTTCGCCATTTGACGATGGATGATGTTTTGTCCCATAGCTGAATTCCATACTTCAATTGGCTAATAAGACAATTTATTTCTTCTTAAAATATAAATAGAAGATATTACTAAAATTTGCTGATAATATACTTGAAATATAAAATAAACAAAAGTATCCTGCTATAAACAAATAAGGATGCTGTAGCTTAATTGGTTAGCGCATTTTGATCATTAAGCATTAGTTGGTATTTGTAGTCCGGGTTCGATTCCCAGCCGCTGCCACTCAAACAACATCAGTTTCTGATAATTATTAATTTTCTTCTATCTATCATAACTAATATTTATCACAGCGCCCTCCTTCGGTGGTATAGCATTCAAACGCCACCGAAGTAAAATAATTAAATAAAGGCTATAAAATCAAGCTTTAGCATAAATGCGCCTACTCACCACCAGAGGCGCTGCAATTCTGCACTAGAAACAAACATAATGCGCAATTGCAGAGTTGTGATATAAAAAGCTTTCTTCTACTTTCACCACCTTTACTTCTTTAACCTATACCCTTTCCAAAGAAAGTAACGCAAGTATATATAGGCATATTAATTGCCTGAGTGTTACTTCTCTTTAAAAAAAAGGGACTAGGTTTTCTTCAATTTCTCGTTGACTAGATTTCATACATCTGATGATGTATGATGTTCCAGTAAAGGCCCAAAAACTAAGTCTTCGTCTTCCTATGTATGTGTTTTTTTTCTCCTAAGTTTTTAGAGAAAAATGTGATTGTTTGCATAAATTCTCACGCGTATCATAAATCGCATATGATGCACACACCACGAATCTTATTCAAATGGTCAGACCTAAATCCTCATATTCCCCTGCTATGCTTTCTGCTCTTTTACCCATTATATATGTATACTAAATTTGTTATTCGTTTTATGTTGGTTGTTTCTGTTTAACTGGATGTTTTTGGCAAATCATTTATAACTACATTCTAATGTATATTCAAATATGGTCAGAAAACAACACTCAGATATTTAGAAAAACCATTTCAAATATGGCTGAATATAAATACTCTAACTCACATACTCATATTGTTAAATATTTAAGTATATCAATATTTTGCAAAAACAAACACTGTCCATCATTTGAATGAGGCAAAATACCTTCGCAATTGGCTCCTGCGATTAGTAAGGGTATAATTTCATAAATGCTTATGAAAAGAATAGAGTCAAAAGTATGATTCAAATAAGACCTGAGAAACAATGTAGCTGTTGCCAAACATGGGTATGTGATACGTTACGACTTACGGCCCTTACTGGATCAAATTTATATGTTTATATTTTATACACAAACATTTCTGTCGGGAAATATACATATCTTTTGCAAAAATGCTGCGACAGAAATCTTTATTTAGGTTACTTATAGTGTCTTCTCTATACATTTGTTCAATTTCAATAGTTGTGGTTAACAATAGTTACCAAAAATAAAAAAAGACTTGTTTGAGGAAACTGAGTTTAGTATGTAGAAATCTTTAGAGATTTACTATGTTAAAAACTAAATGTGGTGGTTTTGGCTTTGACTCTGGTTTTGTATTTTAACCCAAATTATTTAGCAAGCGGAGCCAAAATATGTGTGTCCTTTTCTTTCCTCTTGCGTATGTCTCTTCAGATTTAAAGCTTGTATTACTGCGATAATATTTTGTGTATGTGTCTGTCCATCCGTCCGACTATTCAACCGTTTGTCAGCGTAATAACAAATATGAATATGTCTGTGTAAAATTACAACTGGTGTATTGATAATTTTCTTAAAATGTTTAAGGAACAATATTGAATTAATATAATTTTTAAGGAGTTTCCTTCAGGCTAATTTGGTCAAATGTTTGTTTCCAAACGTAAATAAAAAACTTGTTCGATTTTTATTTTTTATTTTATTTTCCCAACGTTTCGTTAGTTTTATTCTAACTTCTTCAGGGGTCTCGTTCTTGAATTAAACAAAGAAAATAGTACTATCTTAGTAGTAATCGAATGATTCTAGATTAATGACTGAATTAATTAATTTGTAGCTGGGGTGACAAAAAGTTTGTTGTTTTAAATTTTATCAACTGACTATATGTATGTAGCTACATTCAAAAATCTATGTATACAATCGATTGGAAAAACATGTTGTTGCCACAACGATACTGTAATTGTCTTTAATTTCTTATAAGATTCAATGTGATTTTCGGCAATTATAGGTAAAATCTAAGATTTACATAAATCCTCGTTTTTTATGAAGGTCACTATTAAAGAAATTGACTGCGGAAATTTACGAAACGTAATTTTTCATATATTTTTGTAGTTATATTACTCTCTTAAATTTTAATAATTACACAGTGTAACAAGCAAAATGGGAATGGGTTGAGATCAATTTTAAAAGAAAGTTGACATTATCCATTTTAAGGTAATAAAAACCTTTCCAAGGTAATAAAAATAATTTATTACTTTATTATATTTGCCATGAACATTCTTTGTTACACAGCCTTCCAAAATCACCAACTTTAAGTGCGTATAAAAAAAATCTCCCACTAAGCAAAAAAAAATCCTTGAATGCAATTATTCTCATCCCATTCCCATTCTGAAAGTTCAATTCTGTATCACTGTGTTAGTACTCATACGGATTAGGGCGAATTCTCCCATTTCTTCCGAACAAAAATTTTGTCCGGAGAAATTTCTTTTTACTGAGATAATCAAAGCTGTCATATGTAAACAAAATCTATTAGTTTACAAGTGCTGCCATTGATTTATTTTGCTTTGATTTTTAAGTGTCAAAAAGCAAATATTAAATTATTTTATATTATTGTGTATTCAAAATTGATAAAAAAGAAAGTTGGCCATGGAAATACAGAACACATTATTATTTGTATGAAAAAAATGTAACCCATTTGCAACACAGTTCATTTTTGGCAAAATATAAAATTAAACCGATTCAAGCTGAGAGTTCTTCGTAAAAAATATTTTCTCTCTCTCAAAAAGAGAGATGTCAAACTTCATATTAAAAAAAAACTTTGTCCGCACAAATATTTTGTTCAGAACGAATGGATGAACACACCTTTAGTTTTGTAATTCAATAACTAAAATTTATACACCATCAAAGTTCCTTTAGGGTGTTGCTTTATATAGAAGATTGGGATATGGGATATGGACCGATTTAGCATTTTGTAGAATGTTACAGTTAAAATTAGTCGTATTGGAGCCGACACTTATGAACGGTAAGCTAAAATGTTATGTTTGCATAGGTTTTATATGGAATTTACAAAATTTGTACTTGATTTTATGTAGTTTTTCCATATTTTTAAAAACAAACTTATTAATTGATCCACCTATACTTATTTTTAAACTGTAACGTAAAACTTTTCTTTCCTGGGTTTTGTTCTGGTGCTGTTTTTACCGGAAACGGAAGACATCGCTGCATCACACGAACAACTTCTCGCAATTCTCGCCAATTTCTCTATGCTAAGACTTAACACATGCATACACATCCATACAAACACTAAAAATACATATAAAAAGTTTAGTTTTTGAATATAAGAACATAAAAAAATCAAAACAACAATATCCAAACAAAACAACAACATATAAAAAAATTACTTACAAAAAGCAAGAATAATAAAAAAATCAAATGGCGCCCAATGGCTTGTTTTTCGTTTCATTGCTAAAAGATTTGTTAGAGTTCACGTTTGTGTTTGTGTCTGAGTGTGAGTATGTATGTGTGTTTTGTTTTTGCCTTTCAACTTTTGCGTGTTTTTCCATAATATTCTCCTACTCCACAATTTTTATTTACATGTTGCCCTTTATTTTTCCTGCCTTCCGCTCTTACCACTTTTCTCTATACTTAAATCTGTGCGAGTATCAAGACAAGGATTTTTATTGAAAATAAATTCTTACATTAGGATGGCCCAAAAAGAGAAAGTGCTGTCCGTGTTTCCAAATAAAATTAAGGTTTCATCCATATATTCCAAGATGCGTTCATATTTGTTCTAAATAAATAATATAAAATGTTTGCATCATATGAAAATTCTTTAAAATGTGCCTGAAAGAGAAATTTCCGGAATTTCCGACTATAGGTATACTCGACAACTTTATTATTTATTGGTTTAAATTCATAGAAAATACATACATATGTATGTATATTTGATTTCGAATATATTAGTTTGGGAATTTTAGGGAATTGTATCTTAAAACAATTGTACCTTATTTTAGCTTCATACAAATGGAGTTATCCCAATATATTTACATGGTGATGTTTGTATGAGTATGTGCTGGAATCCGTATGAAAAAAGTTTAACTTGTGTGTACAATTTCCAAAAAATGTTTTTCAATTTCTTTCCTTTTGATTTGTGTGGTTTTACGCATAATTTATTGACATTTTTACCATGAACACCAGGGCGCATACCCCTAAAACCCCCGCTTACTATTTAGTGTCCTTTCGGTTGTTGTCTTCGTTTGAATATTGCTGTGGTATAAGTAACAGTTTGTTATTTATTCTTGTTGTTATTTTGCTTAAATTCGCTCGTATGAAGTTCCAACAATTTTTTTTTAATTTTCTAAATTTGTTATTTGGTTTTTAAGGATATTGAATAGTGTCAGTTGTGTGTTTTTTCCCTTTATTTTTGGTTAACTTACAAATACACATGACACACATATGTATGTATGTAAGTAGATGTGTGAGTATGCAAAATTTATTTATTATTTTTTAATATTTATTGTAAAAAGAAGAAAGAAATATAAATAAAATAAAAATAATATCAAATGTATATACAAATGATTCTGTCATAGTTTAATTTATAGTTTGTATGTAAATAGAAATGAAAATAAGATACTTATATCGTCACCTAAAATGCCCAAAAACGTAACCCTCATTATCATAATTTTTCCATTTCTTAAATAAAATCGTTAGTTTTGAACGTAGAAGCTTAAAATTTTTAGCAGCATTTTATTTTAACCTTGTGATTCAATAAAAAAACGAATTTTGATTTTTTGAGGGTTACGTCTTTGGGCATTTCAGGTGACGATATACTGTTTTGAACACCGCAAAGCTAAATGGTAAGAAATTGTAGGGAAAATGGGGAGTATTCCACCCATCTACTCGGCGTTTGTTCTTATTAATTTTGTGGTATTAATTTATTGCCTAATTTAAATATTTCAATTTATTTAAGAATTTAGCTTTAACATTTAACAATTTAGATCCTTTCCTTAAACTTATGTATATTTAAAAATTATCCAAATTATTCTATGTTTCTCTTGTTCGAATAAAAAACGTTTTATTAAGTTGTTAGGAATAACTCGATCAAAAGTTAAATATTAATCAAAGTATTCGAATACCTAAATTTATTTACAACGGTCAACAATGAAGTTTTTCGCATATTACCAATATTTTTTTCTAAATATAAAAAAGCGTCTACAATATCTGTTTATAACAGTTTTCGTTATCGCACTTAACTGTTACATTTTCATCAATAAATATACTAATCAGTTTCTGCACCAAAAAAATCTACAAACCAATTCATTTGCAAATTGTTAAGTTTCCGCTTTGCAGTACCGCATTTATAAATGCCCAAAAAGTTTATCGCCATGTTAGACAAAGGTGTTCAAAAATGTATAACATCGTGTACAAGCCAAATTTCTTATTGTCAGTGTTTTTTATTTTCTATTCGATTCGTGAATCTCATCCACAAAAATACTTTCATCAACATCACATTAACAACCATTCAGTCTTTATTACTTAAAAATAAATATTTTATGCCGTTTCTGTTATTTTCTTAAAAAATTTTATAATTGTAACTTCTTGTTGTAAGACTTATACATATATGTAGATACTAGCTTTGTGAACCCGCCCTTGCCGGGGATTTCTTATCTTTTATTCCTGACTGCTGATTATTTTAAAAAACATTCCTAAAAAATTTTGTTCTATCAAAGACTACCCCTTACATAAATATGACCAACATAAGAACAAAATTATACACCAAAATTTTTATACCAAATTTTAGAGATCATAATTCGAGTACAATATCATAAACAAGCTGCATTTGAATACAGTTAGTTCCATTTTATTAATCAGGTAAAAACACACTGAATGCAATTACAGACAGATAATTAAACTTTATTTTTTCTAGGTTTGGATTAAAAAGACATGATAAATGTTGTTTTGATTATGAAGTACCTAGTCATTTTCAAAGACTTATATATTATTAAAAGACACAACCCCCAGCTTGTGAATGCGGGCAAACGCTAACCATCTTTCACATATTTAATGAATGCAGTCTTTTGCATGACAAACGTTTAAAATTTAAAATAAATAGCATTAATATCCTTTTACGAGAAAATGAATTTGAAAATATTGAAAAATTTTTATCTGAAATAAATATCTATAAGTTGATCTAAATCTATAAAATAATTTAAATATACATTAAGTAGAATATAAGTTTCTATGTAAAATTAATTGGCCTATATAACCTAAATGTGTTTGGGCCTTTATAATACCAAACAAAATAAATAAATAAAAACTAAAAGGAAAATATGATCTCTTGTGAAATTATTACCATAAGACAATAAAATATGAATTATTTTTGGGTTTTGTTTAATTCAACAGACTTTTTGATTCAATAATGTTTAGCCATTTTTTTTAGCTATTTTTTAGCCATGTTTTAGCCATTTTCATACAAAGATTTCGCCATTTTTAGTCATGAAGTTTTGACAACACTGAGTATTAGAGAAATTTTTATTATATCCAGTCTTGCCAGAAAATGAAATTCAAAATATGCTAAAACTTGAAAAACTAAGTTCTAAAATGTTCTACAGAAGAGAAAAGAAGTGCTAAATATTTTCAATGTAACAATACAATTTTTATTTCAAATATTATAAATATAAATTATAGTTTTTTCTAATTTTGTTCATCACAATTGTTGACTTGTTTTAATAGATTACATTTCATATATTAATTCAAAAATTTCCGTGTTCATTTACTTACCACACCGAAAGAAATTTAGTTGAAATATTAATAAAAGTTATTTTTTATTTCTCCCAAAGTATTTTGTGGAGTAAAATATGAAAAATTTGTTCGAGAAAAAATTTTTTTATCAAGAAAATTATGCTAAAAAGCATTTAGCATAATTTTTAAAAATTTCAATGCAGTTTTGAGAAACAAAATGCTAAATCTAGCACTGAAAGTGCTAAAATGGCAACACTGATTATAATTTATATTACCTTATATTGAATCGGTATTTTTGAAAAAAGGAATTTATCTGTTTATTAATGTCGTATTTTGAAACTAAAATTTTAAAGAAACTGTTTTAAAAATTATTGCTTTTTAACAATAAACAATTGTGAGAAAATTAATAAATTTAAATATACGAGTATACATACATATATAATATAAATATGTGTAAGATTTCTTATAATATTATTTGTTGGGAAACTACTTTGGTAATATGCTTGAGAAAAATCCCGTCTCAGTATTCTATGACATAGAATACTACAATAAGTATCTTGTCGACATGGTTATCATTGTGTCAACTCGTTCAATAGATTTCTACGGTATATTGATTCGTTTTATTCGATTATTCTATATAAAATTATTCGAATTATACGTTATTCGAAAATGGTAATTTTTAAATTCTTTGAATAATTATTCGTAAAATTTTTTTCGATTATATGAACGCTCATAATTTGAATGGGTACTCTAGTAGTTAGACAGCTGGAATTAAATACTGTTGAAAAAACTTGTCCATGGTGTTATTACTCATGGTGGTTAACATTTACACTCCATTTATATTTATGATTTTATTTCCAACTTTTATTAATTTATTGATTCACAGTGATATTTAGGTACATATTATACATACAATACATTGGGTCTATTGTAATTTTCATATCGATTTAATATCATTCATTTTTCGAAGAAAATAAACCATGACTTTGGCACAACGCTGTCATTGTGTAAGCGATAGAATTAATTTCATAAATTAATTACCCCTCCCCTCACCACTCACACAAAAGTAATACTCAATCAATTTTGTTACAAGCAAACCCTTCCCTCTTCCGCAAAAGAAAATCCCTGTAGTAAAGTTTTGAAGGCCAAGGAAAAAGTTTTGAAAGTTATTACAAACACAAGTGCCCACAACTCTTCACTTGATTTAATTGTACAATTTTTCTTAATTCTTTTTTCCCATGATTGACGTCTTTATAAAACTAATCAATTTTTAAGATCAAAATCTCAATATAATAAATCAATTTATTTTGACAAGTCTGTGTGCTTCACGGAAAATCAAAATCAAAGGCAAAGAAACTACAATTTTACACTAACCAAATACATGACAACCTGCCGTTAATTAAGCGCAACATCGCAATATGTGCGGCGATGATGGTTTTAATTTTGAATAAAGTGGTAAGTGTTCACTTTGGTAAAATTGAGTTTTATTAATATTGCATTTGAAATGAGTGCGAGTAAGGAACAAAGTCTTGAACGAGAGTGCTTAAGGTGACCAAAAAATTGTTTTTTGTTTGTTATTTTCACCAATTTCCAACATTTATATTTTGCATTCTTTTTGTGTCAACAATTTCTAGTAAACAATAGTAAGATTTTAATCGAAAAAGCCTACGCTTGGCCTTTGAAACAGTTTAATTAGTAAAAAGTATTAAATAAAATATTTTTAAATATAACAGTAATTGCCAGAATGAAATATGGAAATATTACACAAATAAAATATATAAAAAATATGAAAAATATTTTAGTTTCCTTTTTCGTTTTTTATAAATTAAGCATCCATAGTTTTGAGCAACATTATCTGTATCTGCTTTAAATTTATCAGTACCAACCAATACATGGTATTTTATAAACTACGTGCGACATTTCTAACTTCTGTATCCTGTCTTTTGTTTTGCTGAATAATCTGCCCACTGTATTGCACATTTTTTGAGCCATTTTATTGTAATTATTAATATTTTTTATTTTTATTATTGATTCGTATCAAACTCGTAACCAAACGGTCACACTTGGCAAATATTTACCGAAAAAGACGTAACCACTAAATAAAATATTTTTGAACTGATTTATTTATTTAAAAAAAACTTTGTTTTTTTAGAACAAGAGACAACAAATAATTAGTTTTATTTTATTTAATGTTGTTTGATCTTGCAAAACTCTTGTAAGAGTAAAAAATTTGTGCTAAAGTAAGTGGTTACGCTTATTTACCAAGTCTGACCGTACCGTTAAATAAATTTTCAAAACAGTTAAAATATATCGCAATTGGTTAAAAAACAATTTGGATTAGATTTAATCATTAGAAGGCTGAATGAATTTTGTTAAGAATTAATTTCACAAGAAATTAACCATCTACTTTAAATCTCTTATTGATATACACATTCATAAAGTTTTGATTTGACATATAGAATGTGATATTTGTCTATTGTCTATTTACAATAGTCCAAAAATGGTGATAATTAATTGAAATTGAGAAACTTGTAAATCATTTGGTAAAATATTCCGCTAAACATACAAGGAATTATTGCTCAAAGATGAAGCAAATTATAACTAATATAATATATTGGAGCTTTCTCAAAGATCTGCTTATCAAGGTTGAGAAACTAAGTAATAATCATATTAAGTCACACAGTTGAATAGCCGAACTTTATGCCATTGGCACATGTCTTTTTCTTCGGGTATATAAAATTGTGTCTGCTCTTGCCATGAATGAGTAATACATTATACTACAAAGCGCCCGGAAAGGAGCCGTGGAGCCGCTTGACAATAGCTATGACGTATTCATGTCACAAATCAAGAAAAATTAACGATTTACTTTCATCGCAAACTTTTTGAAAAAATGTTGGTCACACACAGACTTGGCACATTTCCTATTCATTATACATCTTATAAAACATATTGCTCTATTTTCCAAATACTTTAAAGGCCACAATCAATTTAGCTTTGAATTTATAAAGTTGTTGGCGAGATACTACAACAACTAAACAATGATACCAAACTCAAAACTATACTGTACGAGTCACTAAGAAAACCTTTATTTGTAAAGAGAAATTTTCAGTTCGATTGTGCATAAATTAGCACAAGTACATCCGCAATGGGATAACAATTACATTTGAATACAGACATACAAACACAACTGTACAACTACTCTTGAACGCACTCACACATGCACTTTTAAACGGATACTGTGTGTGAATGTGTGTAGAGAGCAGAGTTGCCTTTTATATAAACCGGAAACAATTGGACGTGAAAAAGTACATACATTTTATATCTTTTCAAGTGTATCTGTTGTTAGGTTGCATGGAAAATTCAAAGTATCTACTCGTCTTCTTTTTGTTATTCATAAAAAGGAAGTCTAGGGAAAATAAAGTTTTTCGCCATGAGAACAAATGTGGTGTGTACCTAAAGAATTTGTACCTTGTAATTTTAAAAGAAAATTTCACGCAATACAGCAGCAATAATACTTGTATTTAATATACAAAAAAAAAATAAATGAAAGAAAGAAAGAAATCTTAATGGAAATAGTCTGGAAACACATGCGAACCCTTTATGTAAGTTTATCCTTTTCTACTACGTTTTTTTCAAGTCCTTTAAGGAAGAAAAGAAATAATAAGAAAATTCATGCAATACACAAGTACTTTGTATAGATTTTCATTGAAAATCTCTGGCATCTGGGGTTAGTCGCTAGATAGTTAAGGTAAGGGAGGAGGGCGGATAAGTAACAAACGTTGAGGAAAAATGTAAATGCTGAAGAAATACTTGAAAAACTTAGTTTAGCAGTCAAGTACTTTTCACTGTAGAATGGCAGGCAGCTAGTCCGAAGAGGAAAGCTTTTTAGCCATTTCCTGCAATTGCCAAAAAATAATAGTAACTGAGTATTTCTACTTTTCTCCATCACTACTACCACTAACATCGAACCAAATAATGCACTTAGGAAAATTCGGAGATAATTGTTGATTTCAGAAAATATTTACACAGAAATACAAGTTTAATTAAGAAACGATGAGAATTTACTGCTAATATAAAACTTAATCGATCGACAACTAATTTAGTTGTCAGCTTTCTTTGTATAACTAATGGAGAGAGAAATAATGTTTAACAAACAAGTTTTAATTTTGCCCGATTGGTCGAAATATTAATGCTTATGGTTTTTATCTGAGAACGTAGATTATATTTCTATTCAAATTATGCAAAATATATAAAGGTTTTATTCTTTACGTGTATTTCTATTATAACAGCCTGATTTGTTCTTTTGTTAAAATCTAAAAAGAAAAAAATTTAAGAAAACAAAAACCTTTTTGAAAGAAATTATTGGCCAAGAAAATGGCGGATATAGTTACACATTACATCTCCAAAAGCCATCTACGTTGGGTAAGAGTACAAGTACAAGAATGCTGCTGTTGTAATTATATGTACTAGTATATATATGTATGTATATGTGCGTACATATGTGTGAGTGAGAACGCTGCAACACAACGGTAATATACTGCTACTGCTGCTACCAGTATACGGCAGTCAATGTGCATTTTCTAAAAATTCGTAGATGCACTTGACTGCTTAAACAATTTATTGCTTTTTTGATCGCATTCAACTTCAAGATTTCAGCACAAGAACAAAAAACTAAGAAAATCAAACACGCTACACACTCAATATTGTAGACGATGGAGCACAACAAAGTCTTTAGTAATCTATACTTGTTCCAGTATTTGAAATTATTCTTGGTTGAAGACAGATGTGGAAAGTAGTGTGTTGAAAATTCTATTTCATAAAATCTGAAGGATAATTTGAAATTAAACTCGTTAAAATCGTTTCAAAAAATTTTAAGAATTTGAAAATTATACAATAAATTGAAAAGTTCAGCTTTTGTCCAGCATTAATAAAGGTAATTCTGTATATGCTACGATTCTATCTGAAAATTAATATTTAATTATTAATCCAAACTTTATAGGGCAGGGGGGTTTTGTTTACTTAAAAGTTTTGATATTATTTCACAGTCCTATTACTTATCATTCTTTTACAGGTCTGCATGAGCATATCGGATGTTGTGCTGCTCTGTTGATGAGTGTATAAGTGCAACATTTTAAACTAAAGGATACAAATTCCATCGTTTATTCCAATGCTTTTGGCTTTTATCGTACTTTTAATGAAAATGCAAAAGTGCCAACAGAGGCTACAACTGTTTTATCTATCTATACAGTTCTTTAAAAATAATAAAATAGGAAAAAAAACAATAACAACGAAGAAATAAACTTTACACGGAAGAAACTACTACTCGGTCCCATTTAAATAAAATCAAGAAGACCTTGAGTGTGCAACAAATAAATGAGTTTTAAAGCATTTTGTTGAAAACTTACTTATTTTTCAATGCCATAAGATAAGTTGTGGCAAACTGAGGAGAGTCCAATTAGAAAACGGGATTATTTTTTAGAAATGCCAATTAATTTGTCAATGAAGATGAATATTTTATTTTAACTCCAATTTACTATCAAGACCTGATCTGATGTTATCAGCACAAGTCTTAAAACTTAAAATTTTTACTTAAACTATTCTACAAATAATTTGGCTTATCATTTTTAAATTAAAAATTAAAAAAGCTAAGCAACTGAATGTAATACAATTCAAGAATGTATCTTTGGCTTCGAATCATCGAAACGATTTCTAGCTCTACGAAAGCTGTAGCCTGGCTTCTAAGCTTCTACCAAATTTAAGTTTCAATTATTTTTGCGACACTCCTCAGTCTACCCTTATATACGAACAGGTACTATTTTTTCTCCCAAAATTAAAGATTTGTGAAGCTGGTGCTGTTGTTGTTTGGCTTGCGTCTTGTCTTGTCACATTATCATTGGTATTATTTACTTTCAACAAAAGTGAGCAGAAAACTTATTTCGTACTTTTCGACATTTTAGGTTTGCAACATTACAAACAAAAACAAAATCACGGCAATGCGAGTTGCAAACATTTCTTTGCAAATCTACATAAATAATTTACAATCGCGTTACTTTGACATTAATTTTAGCAAACTACGCAAAAGTTAAAATTTTAATATTTTCTCCATTTGCAATGCGATAAAACATTTAAAATTTATATTTAAATGAACTTAGATTGTTCTTGGCCTAGACCCAATTGTTGTATTGAAAAATAAAGAATAACTAACTTGGCTGAGATTTTAAATGTCAGTTAGTATTTAATTAAATTGATAGTCTTGTTTGTAAAGACGTTTGTTTTGGCTGAATAGAAAACAAGTCATTAGTTAATAATGGAAACATTACAACATTACAAAATTACATTTTTATTAATTATTTATTTACTGGTATGTTCGAAACTAAAAATGTGATGAAGTAATTTTGAATGGTTGCGAAATTTGTATTATGTATATGTTATTAAAACTTTAAAATAATATTTTAAATTTATTTCACACGTTTCAACTATTAAACGGAATAGATTCAAAAACTTGCAAAAAACCTTATTTTTTTTGACGATAAAAATCCCAAAGAATCCACATTTACGCTGGAGATTATCATTGTCATTATTATTTTTGTTCACGGGGCTTTTATGTGTTTGTTTTCATTTAATTTACACTCAATGTAGTAGAAGTAAGCACAGCATTAGTAAATCCTTTACTTCCTGCTCAATCTGTCTGTCCCGGCGTCCATGACGGTGTCACTCAAAAAAGAAGCAGCATGCATAATGATGGTGACGATGGTAATGAGATTTAGCCTGGGAATGAGGCTGGAGCAACTGTGTGTGTGTGTGTGTGTGCGTGTGTAGTTTCCATTTGGCACCTGTAATAATAATGGTAATAGTTGGCTAGAAATGAAAATAAAGAAGGAAGCGCGCTCATCTGCAATCCCTAAGATAAGTAGTCATCAGGTTAGTAACACTCTTATGAGTGTACTATATGTGCGAATATGAGATGGAAAAACTAAAGCTGTTGCTTCAGGCATAAAACGGAAGCTTAAAAGCGATAAATCCTTAATGGTTTCAACTAAGAGCTGGTGGCCATAGACAAAAGCGTCATCATCATCACAACATTGTCATTCTCTTTTTCAGCAACAGAAACAATTACAACGATTACAGCTAAATATTGCTGCCGACGATATAGTGGATGATGAAACTATAACTGAAGAGCAAAATTATTTAAAAAATAATAAAAATAAAATGAAAAGAAAAGAATTATGAAATCCATGCACCACATTATAAAAAATAATTCAATAGAAGTGGATATAATAATTGCGATTAAAAAACTAAATTAACACACTTACATATTTATACACCTAAAAATAATAATGACGCCCAATGCTGGCTTAACTATTGCTACTGCCGCTATTGTTTGCTCCAGAGAACGATGCTGTTGACCGGATTTAAGGACAATGATTAAAAGAGCTTGAAACTCGTTCACTTTGTTGTTTTAAATAATTTCATTTTTCAAGTTTCTCATTTGAAAAACGTTGTTGATATTTTAAATTGCTTAAAATAAAATGTAAATGCACATGATTGTAATAATTTCGTTTTGTTTTCAAAATTTCTCTTGAATACTTAAAAATAATAAAAACCTGTTAGATTAATAACCGAATGCTTTAAAACGTTACTAAAGATAGCTTATAACCAGAGGCGCAACACCGAGAGAAATTTAGTATCTCTATCACAAATCAACAACAAAATTCATTGGTTTTTGACAACAGACTTCAGTTTTTTCTCTCCCATTTGCGCCTCTAGTTATACCTGTTATATTGTTTATAGTTACAAATGACACATGAAAACTTGTCAGAGTTTATTACCTTAAGTGTCAGTACTGAACATTTTCTTTATAATTTCTTTTTTAATAACGATTACTTCTGGCAAATTTTCATTTCTTAAAATTTTTTATAAATAAATAATTTAAATTTTAACAAACATTTTAGTTTAGTGATAACATAAGAAAATGTTTTTTTTAGAGGGACATATTTAATAGTCATCCCTTGCAATAAGTAGGTTTAAAATTCAAAACATTAATTTAAAACTAATTTTATTATACAATATACATACATACATATGTATGTATGTATGTATATATACATATTTATGTATGTATATACTCGTATAAAATACAAACCACCAAAAATATTTGCGATTTTTAAAAAAACATACTCACATATACATACATATGTATATATACAGGGTGGGCCAACTTGGACTGACTGATTTGAAATGTATGTACGAGTATGTACTTAGACTAAAGTCAAAAAAGTAACAACTAGCATTAAATTTACATTCGTACACAAATAACCAAAACAAACTTGTATATAGACGACATATCCATGATGTCTGATGATGCTGCTACATATGCGAGTAGATACTGATTCTAATACAACTGACTACTGATGCTGAATCCAACTCTGCCGAATCTGACTCTCAGCTCTTTAATGATGAAATGGTTTGGTGTGCTAAATGGAACTGTGAAAACTGATGGCGGCGACTGCGAAATCGAAATGTATGTAATGTAAATGGCGCACGTACGCGTGCAAAAACAAATATTTTGTCTGAGTGACAAAACGCTCTGTGTGGCATGAAGTGAAGTTGAACTGAATGAAACTCGTACATTTCCAACTTTGTTTGAAGGGAATCATAAAAACATTTTTCATTTTCAAAAGTGGTGTGACATATCGTTTATCCACTTTGATTTATCTGTGATTCTATTCAAAGTTTTTTATTTTTTTTTCATAAATTATATTTTTAGTGTTACTCCGGCTGTGGGTTGCAAAAAAAGCATAAAATGTAATTGTGCAGCCGCTAAATGGTTGGTTGGGTGTTGGGGATGCAAAACAAAAGTGAAAAATATAAAGCTGGCTTGAAGAAAAATTGTATGAGGATAAAGCCGGAAACATCGATATGTGTGGTCTACTACTATATTTTAAATATATGTATGTATTTGTATTGATAAACAAACTTATATCGCAAATTAAAAATATATATGTTTGTACGTTCTTAAAACAAATTTTTGTATGCATATTAGAGAGCAGCAAAATTATGTGGAGAAAAATCTGTGCAGGGCGTAACTCCACTTAGTACTAGTTATTGAAACTAGAGTTACGATCACGAACGAATAATGGATTTAATGGCAGCCATAACTGAATTTGAAGTTTAATCTACAAGAGATATTATTAATATTTGTGAATAATTTAATAACAGTCTTTATTGTAAGGTTTATATATATAAGTTAGAAGGTTCCTTGCCTCCTATACGAAATACATTTAATACATTGTACTAATACATTTACAGTTTTTTACTTTAGACCTACTAAGATCATTGAATTATAAGTACTTTTTCTTGTAACTCATTATATATGTATGTCATATGTTGGTCATATCTTGTTTCGAAACTTGAAAATTTGTCCACAGAAAATCGTTTCCACATTTCCACAGCTAATAAAATACTAAATACTAGAGTACGATAAGAAAAATTTAGTGGGTAAGTTTTCAGGAAATAAAGTCCTCTTATTCACTGTTAAGTCTGTTTTTTAATATCAAAACTCTTTTTTTTTCACTACTTACTAATAATAACACGAATGCGTTTGATCTGATAATCTGCATCCGGAATTTATTTAAATCAATTCCAAAAAGGAGCACCTAATTTCCAGTTATCTCTCAAAAAGCTCTATTATTTGCAAAAGAGTAAATTTGTTGCAGAAAGGCATCCACTGTATAACAGACAACCTATGGAGCTTATTCTGTATTGCGATGCGAAAGTTATTAGGTACCACAAGAATAAGTGCTTTGCGAATGTTGTTTTGCCATCGAATGAATTTTGCTATTTTTGACATTGTTTTCGCAATTAATTAAGAATTTCAACTTGCCACCTTTTCGCATTTCAAATGCGATTAAAAAAGTACTTTTCGCAATAGAGCATAGCAACTGTTCGCTTTTATGTATTTTCAAGTAGTATTTATTTTCGCATCGCAATACAGAATAAGCCCCCTGGTTTCCGTTTGAACCACAGTTGGATTACTGCTTTAGTAAAATTTAAAATAAGCGAAATAGGCTTGGTAATGGCCATATATCCAAGGCATTCTATACGATTCTTAGAAATTTCTTAAATATTGTCAATAACTTCAATAATGCTCTGATCTTAATACCGTTAAACTATTAAGAAGTACAAAAATTAAAAAAAATTCCGAGTAAATTTACAATAATGTAAATAGTCACCATTATCTCCAAGACTTTTTTTACATTATCTTTCTGACAAAAAAAAAAAAGCATATTTGAAAATGAGTTTAATTTAATGAGCAACTAAAGGACATAATTAATCATCATAAAATAAAACTTTGAATATTTATCATTTTCCAAATTGCCTAATTTGCAACAAATATAAATAATCTTCTATTCTAGAACATACCGCCACCTCAACCCATAACCAACCTATTTTTATGTTGATAATATTTAACTTGAAAAGAACATGGAACATTTTCACCATTTAAAATAAAAAAATTAAATTTATTATACAGTTTTTATTAAAGATTATATGTACTTTTAAGCGGAGACGACAAATATTAAAAACTTAAAATGTAAAATTGGTTGTTGCGAGCATGGTTTGGCAGTTAAGAAACCACCATTTAGTTTAACCAAACATTGAGTAAGAAACTCTTATGTTAAGTTAGAAGAAGATTAGCAGAAGATATTTATGTTGAGGTTTAGGTATGTTTCTTCGCTGTGAGTTTGGGATGCTGGCTGAATATACATAGTTGGTTGATTGGTTGATTGTAATTTTTCCCAAATACATATTTATGTAAACGCCCTTCTATCAGCATTTGACTTAAAGTATTTAATGGCCAATAAAAAAACCATTAACGCTAACGTTGCTGCCTTAAGCTTGGAATACTTAAGGTGTATAAACATAAGAATTTAATACACTTAAAGAAATTTTATTTTGGATTCTTCTGCTAATAGATATTGCAAATAGTATCATCATATTTCAGGAACTTGCTCTTGTCTCTTGTTATTGTTCACATTAATAAACAATCCAATAACTTTACAACAATGATCATCGGTACCTTTTCTAATAAAGTTGCTTCCATTGCAAAACAATAATGTCAGTTATCGGACAAAACTAAAATTTCTATAAAAAGTTCTAAATATGTAAATGATAGAATAGTATTAATATTCTGCAGTATTAATATTCTTAACAATTACAATTTCTTATTTTTTGTAGAAACATTCTAAACTCAACGTTAGTTCTCACAGTGTAAATTACAGTCATTAAACCTAAAAACAAAAATAAAATTGTTTGTATCCAAAACAACTTTAACATTAAGAAGGAGAAACTGAAAAATGTTCAACGTTATCGTTGGAACCTGTTAAAGTAGCATATTGACACCTTAAGCCCTTTTTAAAATACCTTGACAAAGTGATATTTATACATACATAAACCTACACACACCCAAAACAACTCTTCACAGCTTCCATACACATGAATGTAGAAAAGCAGAGAAATTGTTTGTAACCCAGTCCACTCACACTGTCCCATAAAAAGAAAACCACCAAATTAAACTATCTTTAGTAGTCGTAAAGTTTTGTAAGCATTGTAATGCTAAAGGTTTTACATTTATAGTCATTAATCTACAATTGATGGCGTTGAAACACGGGCATTGTAACATCGAAAAACAACAGCAGACAAACAAACAAGCAAATAAACAGTATAAAAGTCACAGCTGCCGGAAACAAAAATATAAAATTGTATGTGTTCGAAAGTGCGTGGTTTTAGGTGTTTTAAAGAAATGCCAAATACATAATCTCTGTTGAAAACACTATTGATTTGGCGATCCCACAGCTATTGTCATCAATAAGTATTTTATGCAAGTATACTTTCACAAGCAAATGCGCTTCCATTTCAAAATACAGTGGTTCCATGTAGAACATACATTTCAGTTTTCAGAGAATTCGGTAAATGCTGATAACTTCAGGGGAAGTTTATAAGTACTTCTATTACAGTATCTTGGATAAGCACACAAGTAAGAATGTGCCGAAACTATTTTTCTGGAGAACAGACGGAAATTGTTCTTATTGTTTAAGCCCATGTGTATTCTGTGGAGCTATATCGTTGTTTGCTAGCAATCAAGTGTATTTGATAGGATTCCGATATTCAACGTTGTCATTCCATTTGAATTAATCTATCCACGTATATGGTCGAAATTATGTTTTGTATAGACAGAAATGAATCCGCTTATTTTGTGAGGATCTAACAATATATTAAGGACCACTCGCACTTAAAAGAATATAAATCCTTTAAAATGTTGACATCAATAGAAAATGCGATACAAATTGATTTCGTACTCTATTTCTTTTCTATAGGTACATTTTTAGATATCAGGTAGTGCTAGTTCTTATATTAGCACTATTCCTGCAAAATAATTTGACGCTCAAAACTCCTTAACAAATGTAAATATTTAGCTAAAATTCAGCATAGTGAAAAATCATGAGAATATAAATTCTTTGAAGATGGGTTGATATGTGGCCGCCAGCTAGATATTCCCTGGCATTTTCTATAGAACATTTAACTTTCTAAATGAAGTGAACCAATGTAGTGAAATTTTAACATTTAAACAAAATTTTAATCTGATTTTCTAATATTTTTATATACCTACTATTGGTACAAAATAAAAACTTAATAATAATTTCCTAAATATTTTTGTATATTGTATATGTATGAAAGAGAACGGTTCAACCTAGTTCTTTTAAAATTTAAAATTTTGAAACTGCTCGAGGAGTTTTAATTACATGATCGAAAAATTGTTTTGTCGTTTTAATCGAATAAAAGAAAAATAATTTCCAGAAGAATTTAAATGCAGCCCACTGTTCCCCAAGACACTCGCTACGAAGCCAACAAATTTTCTTAAAACTTTCCAAAATCAAATAAATAATAAAAAAGTCCTGAATAAAAAAAATATTTGGAAAGTGTAAATTAAGTATAAACTAAAAAGATGTGTTGTTTTTGATAGCATCTAACTTGATATGATTTAAAATTTGATATGATTTGCCACACAAGCAATGCTAACCCCAACAGCAACAACAACTACAATAAGGGGTATTTTTTTTTAAATATCTGCAAATTTCAAAAAAATATAGCAAAGAAACAAAACTTTGAAAAAAGAAGATGGTGGTAAATAAAACATTTATTATGATAAATGAATGATAAAATACACCCTTGTGTAATAAATGGCATTTGCAGAATTTCCACAACCCCTCAGCCCACCATCTCATGGGTTATAATTTAAAGCAATACTATAATTTGGTTACCCTGGCCTAGAATGTATCCTTAATATTTATGTAACAGCAACAATGTGTTGTCGATTTGTGTAAGTCAGGCGTGAGGGGCAGCGAGCGATTGTTTGCCACATTCTACAGTTATGCTTGTATGTACTCGTATATATGTAGGTTTATCTATAGTAACGTTTGTGCATACTGAAACGCATTTATTATGCTTTTAATCGAAGATTTATTGTAAACCAAAACCGTTAAGATATCCTTACACATATATTAGTATTTCAAATATTTTAAATGTTTGTTTTCAATTCCTTTTTTTTTTCTTTTTTGCTTTCTTTCCTCTTACCCTCTCACTCCTTCGCTGTCACTTTCTTTCTGTCCTTTTTTATTGGTAGCTGAATTTGGTTTCCGTTTGGCGTGAATGGTATTTTAGGATTCGTTTTTGAAAGCATGTGATAAACGATTTTTAAAAACACATTTACTGCAGATATTTCTTTCGAATGTTTTTTCCTAGCCGTCTTTCTAACTTTATTCTATGCGATTTTTATTACACTTAAGTACCGAACAGTGTAGAACTCACGTGTTTGAAATTACCTCCGTAGCAAGTTGGGTCGTAACGAATTACTAAATGGTAGAAAAAGGATTCTTTATTTGTGTTGGAACAATGATAATGATATTTATTTTATTTATTTATGTATATTTAATGGAAAATATAAAAGAAATTATTATCATACATACATATGTATGTATGTGCGTATGTAAATAAATATAAAACAATTGGTGTGTTGAAGGCTCATATCAAAACGTACATACATACAATACCAATCAGAACTGCTAAGTATTACTAACTAATAACTGAAGCTGTTCAAAGTATTAAAGGCTTAAAATGCTGCTACTGTGATTGTCAAAAAATAGATGTCGAATTCTTCCTCTTTTTTCAAACCACTAAAAACGACTTTTTCAACCTAAAAAATAAATTATCTGCGTTATCCAATGAACTCGATGCTTAGGGCAATTTGTTTGAAGATTTCAAACACCTGAGTTATCGCCAAAAAAGCAATAAATCGTCCAGAAATAAAAATTAACCTAGCAGTAAACTTGTAATTCCACAGAATCAACCTGAAACTGTATCGGTAAAATCTTCTAATCCTAAATTATTTATTCCAGAAGGCTGTTCTAGTGTTCCTGACCCAGCTCCTAGCGGTTCCTTAAATTTTCCATCGGGTTCTAGCACGACGAAAAATGCGGTTTAATCAATTTCTCCCAATCCGTTAACTGTTATCCCTTTGTTTCACGTTTGGCATGGAATACAACTATTGAAGATGTCGAATACTATTTAAATACTAAACTTTTGTAAACAAATTTTCATATTCCCAACCAAGAAGTATAACTTCTTTTAAAATAGCTGTTCCCCCACATATCTATGAACTGGTTGTTAACAATAGTTTGTGGCCTGATAATATTTTCGTTCGAGAATACTTATTTAAGGAAACTCCAAGAAGAATTAGAAACACAGCAATTCCGTCACCTAGAAGCGCATCAGCTAAAAAAACTGAATACATATACGTATCTAAAGATTGTTTGAAAATGTTTGAGGCTTAAATTGTCTACTCTTCTGGTTAATAGCTATAAATTTACCTTTGATGTTATTTTTCTTACTGAAACATGGCTTAATGATGGTGAATGTAATGCGGAAATCCTTTGTAATAACTACGAAATATACAGATGTAATCGCAATATTCGTAGGGGAGGAGGTGTTCTGATTGCTGTAAATTGTTTATATCCATCTGAAGACATTGTTACTGATACAGCAGATGTTGAATTTGTTGCTATTGTTGTTAAACTGAAGCATAAAAAGATTTTTTTGACCTGCTCGTATCTTCCTTCTGAATTTGCCTTGGGAAACTATTTGATTTATAATTTCTTAATGATGTTGACGATTGTTCCATTTCATGTGCAGAGCCATTTAGTTTTCCGGAAGATCGATATCATCTCACTATTTTCATCAGTTTACCCATTCCATCCGAAGTTAAGCTGAAGCCAGCTGCTACTGACGTAACGTTTTGTTTCGGAAAAACAGATCTAATTTAATTAAATAATCTTATTTGTAACACTTGTTGGAATAAAATGTTGGACATTCAACCGTTGGACATAAAAACCGTTTCAAACATCGACTTAATAATTTCAGCCTTTTACAAGAAAATCTATTCTTTCTTTTTGAAAAATGTGTTCCCAAACAACATGCCTGCACTCCTGTTGATCCACCTTGGAATAATAAACAATTATCACATCTTAAAAACTTAAAAAATAAACGTTATAAAAGAACTGGATCTGCTTTTGATTATGCAAGGTACTCTGTGAGTCGTTCGGAATATAATACATATATACTTAATTATTTCTGATATAAGAATAACGTATTTGAAAACAAAACAAAATTTTTTACGAGATCCTAAGTCTTTTTACTCATTCGTTAACTTCAAAAGAAAATCCAACGACTACCCATCTGTAATGAAATTTAATAACGAGGAATCCAGTAACTCTAATGTCATATGCGATTTGTTTGCTGATTTCTTTTCAACTACCTATTCCGATGCTGTATATGATGGTCATAGTAATTATCCATCCATAATTATCCACTTGATTCTAACTCTAACTTAATTTACTTGAAAAAATTAAAGATTACTTTTTCTCATGGTCCTGATGGGGTTCATGCTGGAATTTTAAATCTCTGTGCTGAGTCATTTACCATACCATTAACTATTTTATTCAACATATCATTAAAATTTGGCTATTTTCCCGAAGTGCGATTCCAAAAGTATTTGAAAACATAATTACTGATTTCCTGTGCCATCAGACATCATCCTTATTATCACCTTGCCAATATGGTTTTAGAAAAGGCTGCTCGACTATAACTAATGTTATTCAGTTAATTAATTCTGCATTTGAACATATTTAAAAAGCAAACGGACTTTTGCAAAGCGGTTGATAAAGTCAATCATTCTCTTCTCTTACGCAAATTGGATCTTTTGGGTGTTACTTCTATTAATTTAAATTGGATAAAATCATATTTGACGTCTAGGAAACAAAATGTTCGATTTAACAACTGTATTTAAATGCATATCTGTTTCATCGGGTGTACCCCAAGGAAGTCATCTTGGACCACTGCAATTTTCATTGTTTACTAATGATCTCCCTAATATCACAAAGCATTGTTATATCCTATTATATTTCTTTCTTTTAATGATTATACTGGCCATGATTTGCTTCAAAAGATCTTGATAACTATTTCCGTTGGTGCAAATATAATATGATGGAGGTAAACTTAAAAAAAATGTAAATGTATGCGGTTTTATAGTGGTCAACTATTACCTTGGTAATCATCCTTTGGATCTTGTCGAATCATTTATTGATCTTGAAATCCTACTTGATATAAAATTAAACTTTATACCTCATATAACTTTAACTGTAAACAAGGCTAGAGGTGTCCTTGCTTTCATAAAGCGGTGGGCCAAGGAATTTTGTGATCCATACTTAACTAAACAACGGTATGTATCGCTAGTTAGGCTTATTTTGGAATATGGATCCATCATATGGGTTCCTTTTTATGAGATCTATAATGAGCAGATTGAGTCTGTGCAAAAACAATTTTTCTATTTTGTTTAAGATGTTCTCAATGAGATTACTCTTACTTACCATCTTATACGAGTAGATTAGCTCGTAATTATGGTAATCGGATTATGGTAAATGTATGTTTTATGTTGAATATCCTAAATGGAAATATTAATTGTGAATATATTTTAAAATCTGTAAAATTTAATGTTCCACGTTGTAGTTCTCGATTCTGTAGTACAAATTATGCTGATGCAGACCTATTTGTTAGAATAAATAGACAATTTAATGATTTAGTTACATATACCAAATTTGTTGATTTTGGTCTCAATTCTATTCTAATTTATATAAAAATAATTTGCTTTTGTCAATAGTCTGTAAGGATTTATATTCATAAATAAATAAAAAAATAAAAAAAATTAAATAAAAGTACAGCTCGTTGAGAAATTCTATAAACCTGAAATTGTCAACTCTAAATATTCCACAAGATATATAAAAAATCTGTTTAAATTTAATAAAATTATTATTATTATTTTAGATTTTAACTAATAAAACTCTCTCTTATTCCTGTAAAACCAATATTGACCATTAAAAATCAGCAGTATCCACTGCGATTCAAGAACGCACTCATGCCAGACAAACTCACATTTTAGATTTTTTATGTTCTAAATGCACTTTTTAATATTTTGAATAGCAAGTAGAGAAGGAATACGGCAATGTTGAAATCAAATAAAAACTAAACTTTTTAATTTTATTTTCTTCCTTCCCTTCTGTTTATTTAAGTGTCTAAGAAAACAGCAGTTATAAAATGTCCGAATACTAAACGGAAGTAAAAGTGTGTGTACAAAGTTATTTGTGTGCGTGCATGTGCATATTTACATGCCAGTGTGTTTGAGCAAAATAAAGTTTTGCACATATTACATTTCTTTAAAGTTTTAATACAAGGTGGGAGGAAATATTGGCGACATTTTTTATTTTTAAATTCGATTACAAAGCACATATTTTAATTGATAAATGATCTTAGACAACTAAAAATAATTTAGGAAGGCAGTTCATGCAGAAGATGCATTTCAGTGTCCTAAGTGTCTTTTTCTGAAACGTGTGTAATTTTAAATTCTTTTCTTTTAAATCTTCAATAAAAGTCTATTGCCCTTATTCATAAAAAATTAAAGTAGACTTCAAATGTACTTTAAGAAAATTTTGTCTAATTGCACACTTCAAACCTACTTTATTTTTTATGAATACGGCAGTATATGTTCATTTACTAGGAACATATTTCCGATTTATTTAAAAAAATTGTTCGCAAAATGAGATTAAAATGTGCAATCATACATGTTTTAAAAAATATATGTATTTTTATATTCCATTTCTTAGGAAATGTGGGCTTTCATGGGATTTTATTTTTTAAGTTTTGTCCTCAAAAATTTAAAAAATATTTAAAATAGTTAAAAAATACAATATATTTTTGCAAGCCTGTAATAAAATTGAGTGTACAAAATTAGTTAATTTTTTATTAAAGAACATTTTATTTGGCTTGAGTTCATTCATTTTAATAATTTAAAGAATACCATTTTAAATAAATATGTAATTTAAATAAGGCAGTTTCTGCCTTGCCAAGGGCGTCATCAACGATGTTTGTTGTCCAAGTTCTACTTTTAAATATCATCTATTCAACTCACCATTATTGAGAAATAGATTTCGGACATCAATCATGGGCGGAGAAGAAAAACGCCATTAGTATTCTCAGTCACCCTGTACATAAATATGTACATACATGTTGTCTTAAACCTAACTTTATTATAAAAACTACTTGAACTTTTACCATTTGTTATGGGGCTGCAGTAAAAGCGCAAAATAACTACATGAAAATCCAACAAAACAACAACAAAAAGTGTAGGAAAAACGTAAGAAAAATATTTTCTTTAAAAATTGCTCATGTTTATTTCTATAAATGTTGATGTTTTTGTTCATTCTCTATCCCTCCCACTTTTTGCTTTTACGTAGTAAAATAAACGTTTAAAGTTTTTGCATACTTTTAGGAAATAGTTTTGGTCTGGGATGTTTTACACAAACCCATAAACACACACACACACACACACACACACACACACACGCACATACACTATTTTGTTGCAAG
Source organism: Bellardia bayeri (assembly GCA_950370525.1). Classification (NCBI taxonomy): domain Eukaryota; kingdom Metazoa; phylum Arthropoda; class Insecta; order Diptera; family Calliphoridae; genus Bellardia; species Bellardia bayeri. Next base: position 98,789,822 of record OX493267.1, read on the forward strand.
TTTGTGTAAGTGTGTGTTAGTTAGATGGCGTTTACTTAAGGAAATCATTTCTATTGGTACAAGTGTGTAAAAGATCACAGTGATATTTTTATTTCTTTGTTCAGTTTCTGAAAAAAAAAAAATAAATGTTTATTTGTAATATCTAGTGCTAGAGTTTGATTGCATACATAAAGGAATTAAGTCCAAGTTTATGTCAATTTCCGTTTAAAGTGTCTGGTCTTTCTATTACTTGCTGTTTCTTGTAACAACAATTGTTTACCTTAAAATACATACTCGTATGTAGTTGGCGTCTGGTAAGAAAGTTTGTTGCAACTAGACTCATATGTTGCGTTATTGTTATTTTAAATGAAATTTAAATGGCTTTCTTTTCACACTCACTCGCACTCACATACATTAGTCTTGTCTAAAGTGGCCTCTGTCTCTAATTTTTGCTGTTTGTTGCTTTCAGCAATTCTCTGGCCAATTTCCTTGTCTCAATTGGAAATTATCTTACATGTTTAATGTCCAAAAATAATAATAGAATTGGAAACATTTGTGCAACTCTCAAATTTCAAAATGAAAATCTTTTTTCTTTTTGATTTTTCAGAAAAATAAAAAATTTTTTACATGATTTTCTTTTATATTTTGCAAAACTTGTTGAATTTCTTTCCATAACAATATTATAAATTAGTACGTGTCTAGACCCTTCCTTGCCTCTTCTGCCCCTTCTTATAATGGGTTGCTTATAATTTTACAATTGTTATGGCCATAATGTGCGTACGTGATACAATATTTTATTTTGTAAATGATTTATTGTTAATAAACTTTAATCTTCTTAAACTGCAGTAAAATGCCAAAATGTGTAAATATAAAACTACAAAATTATTACAATTAGTTCAAACAAGTGTGCGAGGGGCAAGTGAAGGAAAAGGACTAAGAGTTGAGAAATAATCAGAAGCGTCGAACGAAATGTAAACTTTTATAATGGCATACAGAACTATCTCGTTAAGTTGTGTGTATGTGCAATTAGTTAAAAAACTTATTTTTATATTGAACTAATGTCTGGGATTGATATATGTGAATATACAATTGACGTACCCGTGCCTGACCAGGACACAATAATATGAAATTTTCCATAAATAATGGTTTCAAATATATCGGAGCAGTAACACAAACGTTTTCAAAATATAAATTTGTTTATTAGGAGAAATTATTATTCTTGTGTGTTCTTTCAATATTAAAACCAACTATTTAAAATCCCCTCTTTTCCCTATTTTTTGTTCTTGTCTCTCTTGGTAATCTTAGTAAATAATTTCTTTAAAAATAACAACCAACAAAAAAGTGAAGGAAATAATTTTGAATTGTGTACAGGTGTAGCGTGGCTGAGTGGCTGTATAGAACATGTGGTTGTACGTAGCACACACACAAAAAAGGAAAGTTTTTGCAATAAATGGCCAAATAGAAAATAGGAAAATATTTGTGGCTCAACTAAGAAAATAAATGAAAAAGACCAAAACACTTGTGCGTGACAAACGACTTAAGGTACAAATGAACAAACCATCGCAAGAATGAAAGTGTCCATATAGTAAATTATTAGAATCAAAGGTTTCCAAACTTCCATTTACACAAATTCAAACACACAGGCACTCTTAAACTTCATAGTAAAAAGGATACAAGACGATTATGCACAATATTTCCTTTTGGACAATTAAGTGCGTGTAGGTATGTGTGTGATTGTGTGAGTGAGTGTATATGAATGTGTTAATGATTATGGCTTGTTAAGTTGTAAGGTAGTTGTATTATGTTCAACAATGACACCACCAACAACAACAACAACAACAACAACACCAACAGAAGCAACATCAACAAGGACCACGCACAGGTTAAATTATTATTTTGTCACCAACATACTCGTACATTTATAACATCAACACAATTACAATTTTACTTTATTTCATGTTGGTTCCTTAACAGGATACAAGACGGGTTAAATCAAAAGAAACTTGATAGAGATGATGAAGACGAAGAGGTAAATTGTTGAAGCAGGAGTGGAATTAAGTGTAAGTAAAACATCCAAAACAAGTGACTAGTTGACAATTTGTCGTAACTTTTATGGTTGTATGAAAGCGAGTGTGTATGTGTATGTCTCTGTGCCTTAGAGTCAAGTGAAAACTGATTTGTGGACCATTTAACATTTAACTAACTAATAATAAAAATGAACGTGAGGTGAATTATAACATTAAGCCATATAATTATTATTACTACGATTACTACTATTGTTGCTGTTATTGAAACGCCTTTTGCAGTATAGATGAGGGGACGTGACGGGACATACTTATATAAAAGCAACAAATCCTTTTTGACTGACCATTTGATTTAGTGGCAGCGGAGGTAGTGAAAACGAAGAAAGAGTGAAAAGCTTTAATTAAATTTATGGTGCGTGAAAGCACAAATAACAACAACTGGATAGAGGACTGAACGGAAACTGTTGTACAGATTTATTAAGTCTTAATCACAGACATACGCACACATACTCATAAATAAACAGTTAATACGATATCACTACAGTATTAACTAAATATTGAACTACATACTTCAAGGAGACCAAGGTATTTGGAAAATTTACAGAAATTAACTCATTTTGACTCCTTTAAATCATTCAAATTTAATATGATTTTAGATTGATCACAGATCGGCATGGTATTGATATTTGACTGACAGATTCAGTTTAAATAATAAAGTTTGTAGAAATATTGAAAAATCTACGGATTAGAAGATTTACAAAATTTTCTAATATTAAAAAATCAGATTCCTCTTGTTGGTCACATCGGTCACTCCCAAGCGAGTACTAATCCATGTAGCATGTATACGAGTACAAACATATGTAGGTACATATTATTATCAACATAGATGTGTGTATTTAACTAACATTAATACTTAATGCCTTTTTATATTTCTTTTGCTTTGTGGCTTAAAAACAAAAAGGAAATCAACTTCCATAATTGCGTGCAGTGGCAGGCACAGACTTCCTTCAAAAAATTTCTTCATTTTTAGGTTGTTCTTTTGTGTTTATACAATTGGAGTTAATAAATAAAGAGGATTTCGTACTATTAAAATGTTGAAATTTCTTAAACAATTATTTATAAAGTGGCATTAAGCAACATGCTAAAACCATATAACAAAAAAAAAAAAGCGAAACCTCAATATACAACTACAATCATTAAATATAAATCCAACTTAAATATTATTTTGAGTCCATGATTTAAAAAAATGTTTCCTTTTGTTGAAAAGGCTTAAGAATAAATAGTGTTTCGTGTTGCTTTGATTATAATTTAAACATTTTTAATTATTTTTTTTTACATTTATATTTAAAGAAATATTTAAATTGTTTAATATTTTTTATTTTGTTTAAAAAAGGGCCGTTAATGAAAAGTTAAAAAAAAAAATAACGAATGGAATTGTTAATGAAAAAATGGTTTGTTTTTCATTTAAAGTTTAATTGTATATATTTGACCGTTTGTAATGGTTTTACTTTTTTCAAAGTGGTTGAACCCAGGTGGCAGTAATTTTATATTTTTATTACTGCCACCTTTGCGTTTTCTGCTTATCCGTATAAAAATTAGTGTTCAAGGGCAAAATTGGTAAAAAAAAAGAAAAAAAAGACGATTTTATTTATGCTAGTCGAAACATGCTTTCACACATTTTTTCCTATATTTCATTAATATTACACAATAAAAGTAAAAAAATACGTAAATAATTGGAAGATTGTCATTAATTCCTAAATACCTTCATATATATACATATATAATGAATCGCACTACAGACATGCATATTTCTCTGTGTTTAAACATTCCGATTTTTAAATTTTAAAAATTTGTAAATGCATTTTCAAACTTTATTGGACGAGCATTACCCGAATTAACTCAATTGTTAGAGTTTTCTTTATCAAGTGTCACAATATTCGGTAATTAATTTTCTTGAGTTCTTTTATTTCTATTTCTGCTTATTGGGTTATTTGTAATATATTTGTTATAATGTATGTACATATGTATGTCTACATTTGGTGTATTGTAAATACGACCATTTTCTATTTGAATTTAAATGAAGGTTTATTGTGGTTTTTAGGCTTCTATTTTTTTTACTGCTGCGTTCTTTCCGTTTATTCACGGACAATAGAATTTCACATTTTGTGGTTCTTCTTTTTTTTTTTTTTTAGTTAGTAACTTTATGTTTTTTACACAACGAAATTATAAAAGAATATAACGAAAACTAAACTGTTTGTATATAGTAGGGCCTTGAAAATACATACATACATATGTTTTTGAAATAAGTAAAAACTCTTATTGTGAGCCATTTTGGTGGGCTTTTACTCGTAGTTGTTTTGTTGTATGCAATGACAAAAAGTCTGTCTCTGTAGTCTGCCAAGCAGAAACATCAAAGAATTAGTTTCATTCAATAAATGACGTTAATTTGCCAGAAATACTTTTATCAACAAAAACCCTTGAATTTTTTCAGACATTGTCAAAGTGTAAATTTCAGAAAACTTGAAATATTTATCTAAAAGTCAATCACGTTGAGGCTTAAGATTTCTTATACAATTAATTTACAATAGTACGTAATTTTATGCTAAAGTCTCGTTTTTTAATTTATAAACAACTAAAACTTATTTGATACATTTTTATTTACTTTTCTTTTAATAATTGATATGTACTTTTTTCGCCATATCTGCTCAAATTTAAGAACCACTGTCAATTAAATTTTAAAACAAACACTGTAAACAGTACGGTATAATAATATGATCCCAGCTTACAATGATTGTGGTTAAGTTTCGGTGGAACGAGGCAGAAATAAAAAAGGGTAAATACGTATGTATGTCTAACAACTAGAATAAAAAAGGAAAAAGGCATCTCAAAAATAATTGTACATATGTAATACCCTTATACATATACCAAACAGTCGTAAGGAGTGAACATAATCAACCAAAATAACATTAACGTACACAATGGAGTTTAGAAAACGACTCTAACTTACGCGTGAAAAACAGCATCAACAGTTTTTTCTTCTTCCACATCCTGTAACCAAAAAGCTTCAAAATATATCCTTAACCAACTAATGTACCTATACAAGGTCTAAACTAAACTCGTATGCGAAGGCAATCTACACTTGTTACAGAAATTATTTAAAAAGGATATATACACCCACACTCAGCCGTTTGCACTTGCACGCATACAAGTATAGATATAGAACAAAGTATCATCACATCACATGATATCGCATCCCGTTAGAGTGTGAGTGTGTGTGTTGTGATTTAAGTTTGGTATCACAGGTCAAGTAACTTAAAGATTAATTATGCAAAACGATGCGTCGTCGTTGTAAAAAATAATGTAGTTAAGGGTTAAATGATTCATGGTGAGCTACCATAAATAACCTAAAGTCCTGCCACTCGTTTTATGGCCAACATAAACGATTCATTTTAACTTTTACCAACCCACCTTCTTTACCTTTGTTTGTACTTTTTGTAAAGTGTTTTTCGCTTTCTTTTTTGGTGAGTACTTGCATAAGCATGAGTTTTAGTAAAATTAAAGTGGAGGATTTCGGTGCTAAAGTTTGTGTAAAGATGGTTTGAGCGGTTTTAAAAATTTATTTTTATAAATTTGTTAGTATGCTGCATACATTACATTACATTTGAACCCTTTTTCTCACCATCTCTGCCTTTTGAAGGCCAAGGTCTATACGGCAAATAAATTTCGATTTATTTGCTGTAATGACACATTCCTGCGAAGGATGTTTGGCGTTGATGACGTTGAGTACTTAAAATGTTTATTAAAATTCCACACATGTTATTTTCGTATAAAAAAATTTTATGCAAACTTTATATAATATTGCAAAAGCACTCTCATATGGGTTGAAATTATTTTTTGTAATGCTACTGGAGATTTAAATATTTTAATTGGCCTGCGGTGGTGTTGAATGAATTTGTTAAATTAGTCTTTTTTTAGAAACTGTTGTTAAAAAAGTGCTATTGAAGGTTGCACGTAACAATTAAACTGTGAATGGACGCCCCGGTACAATACAAATTGATAGTGAAGCAATTGAAGTAATAACTTATTTTAAGTTTTATTTTAATTTATTTCAAAGTCGAAAATATTATGATGAAAACATACACGTTAAAAAATAATTAATATCTGAGGTCTTTTGACAGTCAGACATCGCTTAATCAACTCCGCTTCTATAATGATTGAAAATATATATATGTATATATTTTATACTATATAGTAAGAATGGCTAACTTTTGTACAACCTTATCACTTATCGTATCGAATCATAAACACTTTCCTTCTAATAATAGATTTGCACATATTTCATTCGTCTTTAAAATTATGTTTAGCATCTGTCTGTATCTGTATCAAAGTCCTATTGTACCTGTCAGTTTAGTATTCTCATGACAAGTCTCAATTCATTTATTTACAACCCCAAAATAGTTTAATTATTATATTTTTATTTGTATTCTTAAATACTGAAATTTGACATATGACATGGCCAAATTTAGGATTTGATTAAGATTTTCCGAGGTGAAATTCGAACGAAAAATCTGTTCTCGAATTTTAAAATTCCCATCAAGCTGAAATTGTTTTTAATGTTGTTTCATTTTGTAAAATTAAAATTTTAAACGAAAGAAACTTGTTTGAAAAAGTATTAAAAACAATGATATTTTTGTTCAAGTAATGAAGCTTTTATGAGTACCTGACTGCGTTATTCATTAGCGGGATTCATTCTTTTACGATCATCAACATTAACTCGTCAATTAAAAATACTTGACAGATAATTGTCAAGCTCTTATTCATATTTTCATTAAAAATGACTTCTAAAAGATTTTAACTTACGCACGTTACGGTGCGAGGTGAATACATCATTCATGGCTCTGAAACTCTTGCGAGTGTTTATCATGCATTAAATGGAAGCTATACACATTTCGATTATGTCATCTATCTTTTAGTAGCCCCCCCCCCTATTTCCAGACTCCCCTGCTAATAGCTTCAAAATAACCTAAAACGTCAGCTGTCATATGCAAAATGTGTTGTTGATGTAACATCAGCAATCAATACTTGTAATAATATGACGTGATACGTACGACAACAATAAAGTGCTGCTGCCACTGCTATTATGAAAGCTTTACTCCTGTGATATATTTATGATGATGAGAACTATGAGGATGACGACGACGACGATGATGACGGTGATGTCGATGATGAGGCATAAGCCTTGGAATGATTTTAATATTTGATGTACTGCTTTACTACACACATACATACATATGTATGCTATATAAAGGGTGTTTTTTTTAGATGCATGAACCTTTGAAATGGAATAAAATAAAGATGATATTTTAAATTGTCATTAAATTTACCTCGAAAGACAATCTTCTGGAATTATAATTTAAATATAAATTCTGGCATATGACCGCCAGGCCTGGCTCGGGCGTATTCGAATCCGGATAACGAATAACGTGGCGAATGTTGTCCTTCAAGTGGTCAATCAATTCGGAAATGTAAAACTATGCGGTTACCAAACGTTTCCTGTAATAAATCAATTGTGGAACGAACTGTTTGACATGTTGCTCCCGTGTTGTTGCAGCCATAACTCCTGCACATCACGATTGTTCAATTGATGACCGAAAAAGTCAGTAATCATGGCTCTACAGCGGTCACCATTGACTGTAATGTTCTGGCCAGCTTCATTTTTAGAGAAGTACGGACCTATTATTCCACCAGCCCATAAATCACACCAAAAAGTCAGTTTTTCTGGATAAACGGTATCTCCACATACACTTGAGGCAGTTTTGTTTATTGAAGCGAGCTTCATCGCTAAAAAAAATTTGCTTATGCAAATCGGGACCAACGGCAATCTAGTTTTGGGCCCATTCACCGAATCTATATCTTGCTAGGTGATCGTGTGGCCTTAGTTCTTTCATGAGTTGGATTTTGTAAGCACGCAAACCAAGATCTTACTGCAAAATCTTCCATAAAGTGAATGGACACATATACAATTCCTGTGCACGATGGCGGATAGACTGATTCGGGTATTCCTCTACGATACGCTATACAGCAGCAATGACTTCTTCTGTGCGCACTGTATAACGCTCTCTGCATGCGTGTTATCATTTAGAGTATACGTGGTGCGAAAACGTTCCATAGTTAATCAAATTAATTGCACTGTTGGACAGTTATGTTGCCCGTAAAATAGACGTAGTGCGCGATACGTATTTCGAACAAAACCATGATTTTCAAAATAAATTTGCACAATTTGCAAGCGTTGTTCAGGCATCGGTCTATTCATGTTGAAATGCCAAACCAAACTAAATATACTCGTAAATCACTTGACAGGTGACAAAATGGCTTACAGTTAAAAAAGTGTTGTTAACTTAAAGTTCTATACATCGAAAAGAACACCCTTTACTAAATGGTATAAGCTTAATAACAACAACAATTATATAATATGTGCACATACTCGTATGAGAAAGTGTGCACGTGTATGTGTGTTAAGCCATAACAACATCAAACATTAGTGCATTAATATGCCCATCAGCTGTTGACATTTTAGAGGTTTTGTTTTTTTTTCACTCCCGATATGAATTTATTTGTGCCCGCATTAAAATCCACTCATTCTTGCCTTGTTTGAGTACGAACTCCAGTTATGTCCTTCATTGAGCATTTTATGCCCTATACCAAAGGCCAGCCAGCAAATATCAGCAACAGCATTAACGACAACGACAACAGCATATTTCCAATCTAATTGAACTTTTGTATTTTATTTTCTACAACTACTCCAACATTTTTTCTTCTACTTACACTCCCATACACACATACTCGTACACATGCTTATGCATATGTATGTATGAATGTGTTGAAGCCAGTGTACATTCATATATATTTTTCCTAAAAGGATGGGCAATTCTGTCGATAGTGTTGATGATGATGCTGCTGATATTTTTGAGTGTGAGGCAGTAGTAAGCGGAACATGAAGAAATGAAAGTTCATTTATTCGTGTACATCAAAATAATTGTTGCGCAGTTGCGCAGCAATAAATCCCAACCAGGCATTGCCTTCAATTACTTAATTAGAAACGATGGCCCTTGAGGTAATTTATGAGCGACATTTGCTGCAAGAAAGCTTATTAGCGACAACAATACGTGCAGCGAATGCCCGACATACGAATCATTGGGCGATAATTTTATAACGGTTATTTGTTAACGTTCAACAAACATACACTCTACCTCAGGGCTGGGATTATACCATTGTATAACTTTCAATTAACAAACAGAAAACGATATAAAAAGCACACACAAATATCTGATACATTTTAACATGAAAAGAAGTAGCCCAAAAGTTAAAGATAAACGCTTACTAAATTGTTTGCTTAGGTGTCATTTAGAAATTTTAATATTTTGTCTATGGCAATGATAATTTCTTTTAAAATCTTCAAACTTACTCTGTATAGAAACTCTAATATTTCTCAACTTGAATGATGTATCAATCCTGTTATAAAAGCTTATTCGGCCATAAGACTTGTATTTATAAGTTTAGAATAAATTGAATTTTAACTTCTATTTAAATCGGAAGTATGTAATGTTTTAGTTAAGAATTAGTACGGTTTCAAGTAACAGTTTCCATCCCTGATGTACACACGTGGATATATGTATCCTCGTATGTCCTGCAGTTTTAAGGAGATTCCTTTACAACTAAACCTCAACTTAGACATGTCTTAATATGATTGCTGTTACAAGTTAATTTTCTTTCGCGTTTGGCTGAAAAAATCAGATGAGTATAAGTATGACTCGAGACGAAGAGCTTTCATCAACAGATGATTAGTTTAACCTGGAACTAGTTCCACGCACTACAGGGTCTCTATATGGAATAATGCCATTAAATATTTTACTTTTGATGATGTTGATAAGTGTTTAAACTTTCTCTCTATACTCCTATCGTGGCAAGCTGGCTGGCTGACAGCATTCTATAATTTTTATTTCTTTATTCCTATCATTTATTTGGTGTTAAATTATTGCTTAAAAGGTGTGAGGTTTATGTTATACATACACAGATGTACATATGTATGTATGTTTTAAAGGCCAAATGGCTATTTTAGTCGTCGGCAAGTTATGAAATCAACATTTATGCTTTAAATTAGTTTGTTTTTTGTTTTTGCTACTTTTTTACCACAACTTGTCCCGGGATACAGGTGATGAAGTACAAATGTCTAGGTAGTTAACAAAAAATATTGGTTCATGTGCTTAGTAAGAATGTAGCATCAACACCAACAGCAAGTAAATACATACTTACATACATATATATAATATTAAAGCTGTTGAAAGGTGGTTGATAGAAACATGAAGGAGAGTCCAATGATTTGGTACTTAATAAAAATTAAATTGTTCTTAATGATTTATAACAGAGAATACTTTAACGCACCAAATGTATTAAAAATGTTCCAAACTGTTTACAAATTAGTTTGAATATTTATTTTTGGTTGGTTGCAGGAAAAAGTGCTTAACTTAATTAGGCATAAATTGGTCGGTTGTATCGGATTAGAATACAGCAATAATGATTAAGGCACTCCAATAAAAACATTAATGGCTGTGGTTAATTTAAATAATCTGGTAAATATAATATCAGAAAGAATGTATCAGTGCATTCAATTTAAACATTTTATTAAAATTTAAGCATGCCGAGAATTCGTGGCCATAATTAATTATTGCCATACTTCTTGTATTTTATCTTTGGAAGATTTATGGTGGTTTTAGACGGTATGTATTTTGCAGTGTACTTGTTAGTTGTACGATACATATGTATGTAATAGTTAATGTCTGTCAAAATTGGCAATTTAAAAGCAGTTTATAATTTTTGCTTTCACACGTCGGTTTTTAGTTTCATGAAGATAACAGCTGCTTTTGTTATGATTATGGGAGATGGGAGTTTTCTGTTCTTGCAAATATACTATAGTTTGCAAAAATGGATTAAAAAATTAAATAATTAGAACTTGCAGCATTATTGTAATAGTAGCTTCTATAAAATATAAAAATAAAAAAATTTAACAAGAGTTAAAGAAAAAATTTACCATATGTAGCCAAAAATTTTTGTATTTAAATTAAATAAAAATTAATATGTATAAATACGTTTTTTCAATATATATTTCAATACAAATTTATTGTTTTGTTTTATACAATTTTTTTTTTAAATATAAATTTGCTAAACCACAAACACTATGTTCTTGGCGCCAAAAACAATTGACTTGCAAAGACAGTGTATATACGAGTATACTCTGTACTTGCAAAATAGCTGGTTGCAGGTGCTTTGTCAGAACATGCTCTAATTGAAAATTTTACACTGTAAATGCAGGCTGACATTTGCAGAAACATTTTTTTTTGCTTTTACACGACGTGTAAAGTGGCAAATTTGACAAGCACACTGCAAAATACATAACGTCTAAAACCACCTTTACATAACATTTTTTATTCACAAATCTTCGATTTGGCAAAATGGTAATTGTAGTCGTCCAACGTTTATTTTGTAAAGCCTTTCAAATTTCAGAAGAATTCAAACTCTTACCAGTATCTGTAACAGCTCGTTCAAATATTATTTAAAGTTTTTCGAAAAACTCTGAATTTGGCAGGTTTTTTTTTGAATTTACGATTTCATTAGTTCATCTTAAAGTCACAATAATCAATTGAATAGACGAATTTAACAACATTTCACTTTATAATAATAATATAAGTACTTTATCATTATTTTCCTTTTTTCAGTTTTTAAATTATTATTAGTTTTATCCAAAGTTGACACATAATTTACTGCCCTCAATAGCTATTTGCAAACTCATTTGCAAAACAAAAATGTTAACAGAATTTATTTAATTTTTTATGTTTTTTTTTTTGTATAAGTAAATAAATATGTAAATAAAATAAATGCATAATATAATTGTCTATAGTGCCATGGTGCGTATCCCCCTTAATTACATTATTTTTAAAATTTTAAAAACTTTTTCAAAATCTTAACAAATTGTAGTGCAGCCATTCTTCATTCGTATGAAGATAATATTTTAATCTAGTATCCTCAATTTTCAAATCTTTGTTAGAAGTGTGTACAATGTCTTAGTGGTTAACCAGATAATTTACAATATCGTTATTTACAATATGTTTTGTACTTTAGAATGGTACTGGAAAAATAATTACTCCTCTAAACTTATGTAGGAGTACTTATGTACATTCATTCATTCGTTCGTTCATTACTAAAAGGATTTTGTAACTTTATTATTATTTCTTTTTGGTTTTAATTCGTATCGTAACAACATAATCTTTCCTGTTGGCCAAATTCAATTTGCTTAATTTAATTACTTAACCAAAACCAATCAAAGGATTTCGTTTTGCTTTCAATCCTCCCCCTTTTAAGCATATCTGGCCTTTATCCAACATTGAACATGAAACATTAACATTAAATGAAAAACCCCTTACTACAACAAATTTAACATTTACATTTTCCATATTTATTGGTATGTGGTTAAATGCCACCAATCCAACCCCTCCTTCGGAAATAAAATTTGTGTAGGTCTCAACATTTGTTCCTCAATTTTTTTCGTTTCCAACAGATAAACATATGAATGTTTACAGAAAAAAAAAATAGAATTCATACCCTTATCACAAGTTCAAAACAAGGAGCAACGCATATTTTTTTCTACTTTCTGTTGACTTTTCTCGCTTTTTTCATTTCATTTTAATTTCATTGAGTTTTTTCTCGTTTTTGCTGATTTTGTTTTTACATTAAATCAGACAAAAATCGCTGTTTTAGCACAACATATGCCGGGTAAATGGCGTCTGTTGTTAACTAAATTCCATTTTTATAATCCTTGTTGCTATTTCTTGTCATAGTTTGTAAGTAAAGTAAGTCCTGTAGTGTTATAGTTCTTTCTCTATCCAGATTGAAATATATTGAACAATCCTTTTGTTAGCAGATACTCCTGAATTTGATTCCTTAATAAGATTTCCAAAATCTTACTACAACAAAGAAATAATGTTTATTAGTATGTTTAGAAGTTTGATTGACAGCAATTGGAGAAAAATTACATACATAAGTATGTATATATACATATTTGTATTTTTTCCTATATTTCCTTATTAAACTGTTGATTTATGTTCGCAATTATTTTCGCTCAGGTCTTACGTTTAGATTGAGCAATATTGATGTCATTACATGATTCTTTGCTCTTCTCAAAGTTTTCAAGTATAATATAATTAAAGAAAGATATTTAATCATCCACTAAGAAACTGTTATATAAGTAATAAAAATAAACTAATTGCAATTGTTGATAGCACTGCTCTAAGTTTAGGAATTTATAGTCACGAAAATAATATTCTGCGGAAACTCTTTCTACACTGATATTATACGAAATGGAAATCTTTGCATGCCCCGAATTTAAAATTGGCATTTTATACTGAGTTTTATTAGAAACTAAATCTCACTTCGACACCATAAAATAATCAATTAATGAATGTAGATCAGTAGGAATAGTTATCTGTGAAATGTGTTGGTAAACAATTATGTATGTACATATGACTGATAATGTTACTCTCGCACAGAAATCTCTTTCTTACAGTTTGGCTTCTTGCTGTCTCGAATAAATTTTGTATTGAAATCTCCCACTAAAATCAGATTTGGAAATCGAGAGGCTACATCCCCTAGATATTCTTCAGAATGCTTAAAGTTTCCCTGTGGTAAATAAACTACACTCACAAACAATTTTATCCTTATTTCCCAGACTCAGCTCAACAAACAGGCCCTCAATAAGAGATGCCTGCATAAAATCACATAATACTTTAAATTTTTTCGAAATATAAAGACCGCCACCCTTGGTCCAAAGTCGATCGTTTCTAAAAACTTGATATCCGTTAAATGAAATTGCTTTCTCTGATATATAATCTTTGTACCATGTTTTGTTTACACCGATAACATTATATAAAATATTCTCTAACAAATGTTTCATTTCTCCAAATTTAATAGCATTTGATCTGGGAACCATACTCAAATTTTCTGGATGTCTACTATCAATGTTTTTTTATCCCCAATATTACTTTATTAAAACAATCAATTAATTCATTCAAGAAAGTAGCTACTATCTTGCTATGCGAACTATGTTAATTAATGGTAATTTAACAATTATCTGAATAAAAAATCTTAATAAATCCAATCAAAATCATTTAAATAATACATTAAATATTAATTGATATTTGATAAAAAAATAAATGTTCGATGTGTAATACAAAGTAGAATTAAAAGATAATTAGGAAAAATTAATTTGGAAAAGTAAATATGTATACCAATCGCTTGGCATATTTAAATATTTATCTTTAAACATGTGTAATAAATATAATATAATCTATTTAAATTGCATGTAGTAAACATGAGTAAGATGTTTATTTTCATTCAATTAAAGATCTTAAACATGTTTTTTTTTTGTTTTCACTTTTTTATTCACATTTAATCCATACACATACATACATATGTATGTACAAGTATGTTTTTATTGCATCATGTTTTTCCTTTTCTTTTATTTGCAGGTATGAATATTTATTTTCAATTTATATAAAAAGTAAATAAATAATATAATAACCTACATCTGGTTCTGGTTTATTGTAAGCATTTAAATTTTTTTAAACGCGATAAAAATGACATTTTTTACGCGCTCATTTTTAACACCTAAAAACGCAATCGTAATAGGAGTTTGGCCCCCATGGAAAATGAATCTCTTTTTTTCATGGTTGTAGGCGGCAACCAAATAAAAAAACCATAAAGATCAAAATATGTAAAACCAGTTGATTATTGAAGAATATATATGAGGCCTTTCAGGAAACATAAAATACACTCGTACATGCACACTTAAGAGTAGTATATCACAGAGAGAAAATGATGCAGAAGAGAATGCCATTGATTAAAATAAATTTGTTTGTAATTCCATCTCAACAAACATAAAATATTTTTATGGCTGGCAACAGTAAACAGAAAAAAAAACACACTCACAACCGGAAACACCGGAACAACGGTGACAACAGGAGCAGTAGCAGCAACAAACAGCGTGACACTTGATTAAGCCAATAAAATCGTGAGAGTTTTTGTATGTTTTTTCTTCTGACATTAACATACACACACACACACACACACACACCTACTTACACATTAGAAGAAGGAACATTTAAACATTTTTCCACTAAAAAAAAATAAAGCTTAAGAACTTTTTCTTTTATTTGCTTTTTTGTTCTGTTGTTACTGCCACTGCTGCTGCTAAAGATGATGATCTTAATCGTAAAAATTTATTACACATGCCATAAATATACATGGAAAATAAAATAAAACCAAAGTGAAATATAAACTACGCGTTATTAACACTCACATATGCACACGTAAAGGAAAGCGGCATGATGATTCCATCACACCCACACACCGAAACCATTTCAAAATTAAAATTTGTTTAACTCCTTTTTGTCTAACGCAACAAGACTCCATTACACCCTTACACCAAAACCAATTCAAAAATAATATTCGTTTTTAGGTAGCCTTAGCCCCTTTTTGTCTAACTGTTTACTGAGAAAATCATCAAACTATTTAATTTCCTTTTTTAGAAATATGAGTATATGAGAGAAAGTTCTAAAATATGAGTATCGAAGTATTATTTTGACTGTCAAACAAATTCATTGATTTTTATACCCTACACCACCATAGTGGGGAGGGTATTTTGGATTTGTGCTGATCTTTGTAAAGCTCAAAAATATTAGTCTAACATCCACCTTAAATTATGCTAATCAACTCAAAATCACTTTCTGAGTTAATTAAACGATGTCCGTCCGCCCGTCTAGCTTGACCACTATGGTTGTGTAGGGTATTAAAATGGAAGAATACGCTGGTATTTATTTGAATTCGCCACTGCATTCTCCTTATATAAATTCAACTTGCTAACTGTATTAAACGAAATATTTTTTAACTAAATATTTTAAATAAATAGTATTCTAGTTCTGAATACTGACACAAAGTGGAAGAACAAAAATTTAAACATAATCGAAACTTAAATTGTATTAGACTATAAACTCTTTATTATTAGGTTAGGTTAGGTTCCATGGGCAGCCATTCTCAGAGACAGCTCACTTGGGTCCATTACGTTGAATACATTGTGTTACTCCTTTGGTAAACAACCCCTTCGATCACTTAGCACTGGTTGTTTTCCTATCAAACCATTCAGATTCCTTGGCGAAAGTGTAGATGCATTTTGGATTCATCCTTGATAGCTCCCCCAAGTATGATAGGTGAGGTGCCCTGAATATACGCTTCCTTTTTGTTGATAGGGCCGGACATTGACAGACAAGATGGGTAATTGTCTCTTCCTCCTCTTGGTTATGACAGCTTCTACAGTAATCATTGTACTGTAGACACCAATAAAGGGATAAATCGCCTCTTCGGTCAACATTGTACCCTTCCTGGCCAAATCATCAATAATATAGTTTCCCTGTACAGTACTATGCCCACGACCCGCTATCTCGTTCAGAGACAACCGACATTCTATGGATAACCTAGACGTCGAATAGACATCTGCTGTACTTTTTACGGCCGCTATGCTGTCAGTAAATATACATATGTATATCTCCAGATATTCCTCAATCAATTAGCTGCCCGCTTTAGAGAGAAGAAACCGGAAGCCTGAAATAGGATTTATTATCTTTATTATTAAATATTAGTAATATTAGTGATATTAGTAATATTTAATAATAATCAAGTAAGAAAGTATATATGAGTCGATCAAGCCCAACCCATTAATATACAAGTTGAGAAAAAGTTTACTGCATGACTTCTGTGCACATACAAATTATTTGCAATAAATTTTATCCCGATATAAACACTTGCAAAAGATTGATGCATGTTGAAATGATTTTCAAAAGAACATCTTATATGGGAGATATGACTAGTTGTAGACCTGTCGTTATAAAGGTGTTATGTTTATACATGTATGGGTATGAAACCTCTTTGCATTGAATCATTTAATTTTTAAGAGATTTATGGTGATTGATTGAAATAATTTTCGGAAGTAGGCCTTATATGGGATTTACGACTAATTATGGACCGATCATCATACAATTTAGACCAATGATTTTTTATAAACGAAACATATTTGTGTTAAATTTTGTTTCGATACTTACATTTTTATATCCTACACCAATATAGCGGGGATGGATTGGTTATGATTAATTAGTGAATAAAAGTATCATTAAATGTGCATCATTTATTTAAAAAATAATATTTTAAGTAATTTTTGAGGTATGTATTTCAAAAGGGTAGGGCATAAAAGTAGGTATAAGAAAAAGTTTAAATTTGTCAAACGTTTATCAAAGTTTCCTGAGAAGTCTGCTTTAGCTAACGGCAGCTGTAAAACTAAAAAAAATTATTCAGTTATAATAATAATGTAGTAGTTTAATGCAAATATGTAAATCTTTTAACATTTGTTATTTTTTAAAGAGTTAAGAAATGAGTGATGTCTCTTCGACGTTTGGCGTTGTTTTAGTTCATTTTCCATTGGCTTTGTACTCATGCAAAGATAAAAGACATTTATATTCAACAATCGTCTATAGACAAACGACGGCAATAATCCTTGTGTTGTAAATTTGGTTTTCTCACGTTTAATAACATGTACAGCAACATACATACATGTATACACACACACACACACACACACTAAGTTCCAAATTCAAAAGTGGTTGGTAAGATTCTCGATTAGAAATGTTGGAATGAAGGTATTGTCATCTAAATAATAATCCAATAGGCCAGACACATTAAGACTCACACACTAGTACTATTTATAAGACAAATACCTAAACAGTTTAGACGGCATTATAAGCTTGCAATTTATCCACAAACATATGAGTGTCGCATACAGCCAGCAAACAGTCACACACAAATTTAGACACATTTAAAATGTTTGCCTAATGGTAGATTTTATTTTATTCATTCATTCATTCATTTCACTCTAATCATGACATAATATTCACTGTTGCCGCGCTAATGCTTGAGGCATTTAAAATTGTACAGCATTCATACAGCGTTCAAACGCGTATGAAAACGTACTTAGCAGTAGACCTCATTTTGGCACTAGATAAGAAGCTCAGCTAACAACCTACCAACCAACATACCAGCCATCCTACCACAATGAAATAGTCGTCATCGTCGTTAGATAAGTATAATTGAAGCGTTTTTTTTTTCTTCTAAATGTTTATCCTTACGATCCTTTGTGATTTGTACTATTTCGTTTCATTTTGTGAACGTTCCAGGCCGGGGCATGAGTGGGATGGTTACTGATGGTGTTTGTCCTAAATGTGGTATGTTTGTACGTTTATGTGTGTGATAAGTGTAAGTTGTTTTATTTTTCTTTCTATTAATATTTTTGCCTTCATTTTTATTTTATTTCTTAAATACCTAACGGCAGTTTTATTCACTTATGCACGCATAACGTGCAAAACTCACGTACTTATTTGCACAAAACAACATTTCCAACAAACACTCATACACACGTAAAAATATATATAGTCATACATATTCTACATACTCTCTTAAATATTTCATCACTATGGGTTTGAAGTGTAAACAAGGCGACATACAAATTTACTTTTTTCATAATGGTTTTCAAAACAAAACGCTCGATACATCCAACTGCATTGCTCTAGATTTTTATATTAGAAGATTTACTCATCCCACTGTGCAGCACATTTTACGTTTGGTGTGCCTGTAAAAAATAAAGTAATATTTTCGTCTGTTATTACGAGGCATTACAAAAGAAGATGACAAACTGTTTGTTCCTTCGCTGCCTGGCACTTAAGATGGGGTTTCTTGTGTAAAAATGCAAAGAGCTTGGATAATGGTATTAGAATTATGTTGTTTTTTATGACCGCCAGTTAAACGGTTGTTTCCGTTTAATGCGTAGCAGGAACACATAAAAAGAAAATAATAAAAAAAGTTAGGACAATTCCAACACTTCAAGAAAACAACTTTTTTAAGAGTGAGTTAAAATGAGCTAAATGTATATCAATATTTCAATATTTTAATAATTTTGTAAGTTTCTTTAAAATGATATACATATATAGTCAATAAGTTGTTAATAATTAATTATTAAAGAATGAATTGAATTTTTAAAAAGCAGAATCTTACATTTTTTGTAACAAAAGCATGTTAAAGTGACAGGTCCCTTTCATATAAGATATTAGAACTGCGGACCCCACCTTCTCTCTCTATGAAATAAAAAGACTGATACAGTTCAAGTTGTTTATAAATGGTCATTTGAGAAATCTTGTATCCTTTTGTTTCAAAACTGTTCTATGATTATACTTGTGCTTCATTAACTGGGTTTGCCACAAATAGTCGTTAAACATAAATAAAAACAACAATGGCAAGAATTGTAGTATGAGTATAAATTTCAAATAAACTGAATATAAAGCACTTGTTGGAACAATTATGTTCCATGCAATTAAGACTATCATTAACTGTCCTCATAACAAAAAACCACAACCCATCATCATCATCATCATTAAAAAATAAAGCCTCTAACTGTCTTTGCAAAAAAAAAAAAGAAGTGCCACAAGCAGCCACACATTTCTCACTGCTTCATAAAATATTTTTCAACTCCTGCTAATAAAATATTTTTGCTCTTTTTGTTGTTGTTCTATTTTATGATTTTGACATTTTCAAATGCCAACAAATTAAGGCGTCTTTTAAAGATCTTTAATAATTTCAACATCAACATTAACGACTGCCTCCAACTAGTTCCTTTTTATACACAGCAGTATTTTAGTTAAATTCAAAACTGCTTATCAGAGAGAGAGAGAGAGAGAGAGAGAGAGAACGAATGGAAAACGTTAATTACCATAAAATTTCTATGTACAACTTTCTATTGTTGTGCAGATGAAAAACCAAAATATATGAAAATTTTGTTTTTAAAATTTATATGTATGATTGGAAATATTATAATCTAATTTTTAAAATTTTTGTTTTAAGATTCCTTTTAGTAGCCCAATATCTTTATATTTTATGTGATGAAAGTTTTTCAATACATAAATATCACGAAAAAATTGACTTCTAAAACTCATTCGTTTTCGTTTTCGATTTCCATCACATGCCTGATTAGTTCGAACAATTTGAGTTATTGAAGATTAAAATTGTCTAAAGTTTTTGTATCAAAATTAGATATTGGTGATAACAATTCGTACAATTAAGTGCCTAATTTTCAAAGTTATTTATAATTTAAAGTTGTTTTATTTTTCCATATACATACATAGATAGATACATATGTAGATAACCGATTTCTGGCTACAATATTAGTGATTACTGATTAAGCTGCTATTTCGGTTAAACGCTTAATTACAAAGACGTTGATGTCTTTGAGTTATTATATTAAATTATATTTTGGCCACAAATATTATTGATAAAGTTCCTATTTTGAAAGTTCTTGGCAATTTAGTATTTAAGTTTTTCATATACAAAAATGATTTTTATATTAAATGCTTATTTACGAATTGATTTTTTTTTTTTAATAAAAATTCGTTTTTTGGTAAGAAATATTAGTGGTCATAAGATCTCTCTTTTTCGGTTATTTACATGTTGGCAATTTAATATTTTATTTTAAATTATAATCAGCATAATGTTGTAAGTTGTATGTTTTACAGCTGTGGGAGCAAATGTTGGTACTTTTTACTCATCTAATTTGTAGTCTACCTAATTCTTGTCTGCCATTAGTAATATAAATAGTATGTATTGGAATTAGATTTTCTTAGATATATCTAATTGAAAACGTTTACTAAAACACATTACAATAATATTTGCAAACAAATTGTTTAGTAGGGATTATTAAATATTTAGAATTTTTCTAGGTTGCTCTATGGTTTATCTGTCGAATTTGTAAAGCCTCAGTTTTTTTGGTTAGTTTCTTTAACTAAATTAAACACTATATTAGCTAAGTATATAAATAACGTTTCAAAGCAAACATTTTTGAAAATATTAATTATTTTCGTAATGGTGTGACCCTCATATTTTGTATACAAATAAATGTTCTATAGCATCGTCCTTTTACCTATCAATTGGTTGGTAACGTTTAAGATATTTAATATTTTCAAGTATTCTAATTAAATTTATTTTAACTTTAATGTCCACTTCAAGAATACGGAAAAACTTTCATAATCGCATGTAGGTTTTGCCAAAAACTTTTGTTTGTGAAACTTTGAATGATGCCTTAGAAAACAAAAACAAAAAAGGAAGAAGCAACGAAAATAAAAACGACCGAACGACAATGTACATACAAGGTGTAACTTGAAATTTATATATATACATATATACATAAATATATATATATATATATATAGTATATATATTTATATGCATATACATATAATATGAATGAGAAAAAAGTAAAACTCTCACAAAAATATCAAAAAACTTTTCTTAAACATGAAAAGTGCCTAAAGCTAAAATATCAAAAGTTGGTAACACATACACACACTCAAACACATAAAATGGTCTTATGATTTGTTTAAATAAAGATGGGGAAAAAATAAATGAAACAAGTAAACCTTAACTTCGAAATTTGTATGAACCTGAATTACCACACAACATTCACTCACACACATGCACCAACAACAAATACAAAAGTGTAGCATATATTTAGGCGAAAGTATACAGCCTGTAAAAATCATAACGTGTGCATGAAACACATTCCAACACAACAAAGTTGGTATAAATGTCTGTTGCAGTACTTGACAAAAAAGGAAAGAAATTTCAAAAGTATGTAAGTGCTCATTCTCATACTCCTACACATTCTATTCGTACTTTAATACATAATAAATTTATGCGAATGTTGCAAGTTGTTTGACTGTGTGTTTGTGCTGTTGATTTTATTGTTGGCTGAAGTTAAATTCCTACATCCACCGTTCATTTCTCATTCGTAACAATATTCTTATTAAAAATTCAATGAATGTGTTTTTATGTGTAGATGGCTAAAGAGAAAAGAAAAGTTCTTTACTTGACTTAACTAGTTGGCCAAAAACTATAAGTTTTAAATTATTTCAAGTACTCCAAACCATCCAACCAACCGACCCAAAAAACTAGCTCAAGTATAGCGATGTGGAAACAGAGTTGGTTAGCATTTATTTTTATTTCATTTATCATTATTTAATATATATTACAAAGACTTAATTTTTCTTATTTTTCAGATATGGCTTTGATTTTTAAGATGAGTAACAAACTTATTTGATTATTTAGATTGGCACAGAGTTTTTTTTTTACAACAAACTGCAAAAATTCAAACAGTAATATCGTTTCATGAGGACATAAAATAGGATAGTGACGAAATAGTATGAAATTGTTTTAACAATGTATCTGAGAATCATAAAAATTGTTTGTAACTAATATCATACTTTTTCTCAAGGAAATGAAAAATATAATTTTTATTTTTTGCAATTGCACAATTCATAAATCCCATGTCTGTTTCAGAATAAAAACCCACATTAGAAATAATCTAGAAGCAAGAAAATGTTTGTGATAGTAAAACTAAAACTATAAGAGGCAGTTGAATTTGAATCATTCCTGTTCAACATTTTTCCTTTAACTTGAATTTAAGATTTTTAATGTTTGTGGGAGTGTCAACCCAAAAAGTAATATATCATCGACAGTAGTTTTTCAAAAACGACGAGGAGAAAAAAAGCACATACATACATTTGAACATGAGAAATTCTAGTAAGCGCCACCGCACTGTGGGGCGAATGAACAACGGCAATATCTGAAGCCATTTTCAATAAAATATATTTAATGATATGTTACTTAAAAAACAAACATAAAACTAGTTTCAAAGGTTACAACTAGTCTTAATATCATGTAATTGTTTATTATTTAAATGGCGGTTATTAAATCTTAGTAGTCAGATTAATATTATCAGTACATCATTGCGTACAATAAAAAATTTAAAATGAATACTTAAAATGACAGCAAATACTTTTGAATTGGTATTCACTGTTTGCCGGTAGTAACATACACGTACGCTTTTACATTTATGGCCGAATTCACAGTCTTTAGTTCGCTAATGACAAAGGCTTAACTAATGATTCTTTATTCGCAATCCTTAGTTTGCCATAAGAAAAACAATTAATAGTTAAACAATAGTTAGTATTTTAGTTTACCAATGGTTAACTAATGACCGAGAATTCGGCCATTAGTGAAAAAAAGAGGAAAGAGTGCAGGCAACAATGAAGGCATTAGCAATTCATAAAATCAAACAAAAGCAAAAAAGTGTCCTTTGAACGCCTTTAACTGTGTGAAAACTATAGTTTTAATGATGCTGCTTCATTTATAAGTATGTGAGTATGTGTAAGGACGACAATGATGATGGTAGAGAATAGTTGTTAGTACAAGATTTCTTTGTATTGGCCTGTTATACAACCAGAAGACAACTTATGTTTTAGATGTTACAAGTAAAGCTCTGTTGCTCAATGGGTGACAATTTTGTACTTAATTTTCATCTACTTTCTTTACTTTACTCTCTGCCTTTTCCTGAAATTTTGATTGTGACAGATAAAGAAATTATGAACATTTTAGCAAATCGCTATTAGACAACACTTCATCAACACAACACACATACTCAAATATATACGAGTATAAGTATTCTTGTGTGCTTATGTTGTATTGGAAAGGGAAGTAGATTTTGCTTTGATCCTTGTGGGCATTAACACTTTTGCATGCATGTTTATGTTTGTGTCACTCTGAATGTGCGTATGCATGTGTGTTGGGTCGGTTTTTGTGACATTGATTGATTACAAATCGCAGTTCAATGTAAATGAAAAGCCATTGCAAAAGAACAACAAAAAATTTCACAAAATGAAATGGCCAACTGATGAACAATACCATGTGTATGATGATGATGACGATAAAAGTAACTAACGGTTAAATGTAGTAAGTGGCCTAGAGTTACTCTAGAGGAAAAAATCGAAAACAAAAACTCAAACTGTAGATAATCATGTTTATTGTTTGTTTACCAACATCGACCAGAAAGTAGGGGAGATGCACCATGAAAGAAAGAAAAACCTTTACAGAAAAGTGCTAAAAAACCTTATGTTTTTTTTTTACTTTCTTTACTTTCTCTCTGTATCATTCCATTACTGTCCATGACAGTTTTGGTTCTAAAAGACATCTCTATTTCCTAACCGCTTAATATGTTTGACTATGTACGAGTATGAGTATCCTTTTGTGGTTGGCAGCGTGTCGATAACAGTTCATTTGTTACCACTTCTCCCCACATTTTCAGCAGAATTGTAATATCATTGTCATTGTTATTGTCTTTATCATTGTTATCAAAAATTTAAGCCGATAATAACCAATGTGACATTGATGATAGGTCTTCATGTCCGATAAATATTGGAGGGACAGATGGAGTAATAAAAACATACACACACGCATAAAAGATAGATTGAAATCCTTTTAAAAGCTTTTTACTTGTAGTAATTTTGATTCATGTTCATATTGAGTTGGTTTGAGTATTGGCAATAGTTGTCACTAGTGTTGACATTTTGATCCACTTCTATATTGTCATCTTAAACGTTAAAGGAAGATTAACTGTTTTTAGGCTTTAGTAAATTTAATTTACTAAAATAATAAACGCCTGATGCGATGTTCTTAGAATTAAATATAATAAATGAGATTATAATTATCCAAAAACGTGTGAAGAATTCATTTTTATTTTTAATTTTTTTGTATAATAACATAGAAACAAAAAAAAAAAAAATTTTATGAATGGGCATTTCGACGAAGCCCATTTTGAGAACACTTACATGATATGTTGGTTGTATGAATTTTAGACCTTATTGGTCAATCAAATTAGTTACGTTTTTAATATTAAATGCATATTTAATTCTATTTTGGATGCAATTAATTTCAGCGGTTTAATTAGAATAAATAAATTTGTGTTATTATTTCAACGTTTTATTTTGAAAAAATTTACCGCAACATGCATCAGTAAAACTTCGTAAACTTCAATTAAACGATAAGAAGTAGTCGTCCATTAATCTGCAATAAAACTTCCTTCCGTCCTTCCTTCCTTTTACATTCCTGCATTTGATTTTATATTCTAAAAGCCTTAAATGATGACCGGATGCTGTTAAGTAACAGTAGCAATACTGGAATTTAGGCCACTTCCGTTCACTTGCAAATGCAAATCATGTTTTTCCCATCTGAGTTTCTCTTTCTATGCGTGTGTTAGAGGGGAAGTGTGTGTTCAGTGTGATTTTGTGCTTAATTTTTGGAATTCATTACTTTGTTTTTCTTTACCATTAATTCTGCGGGTTTAAATGTCAAGTCTGTCACTTTTGTCATTTTTTTATCATTAAGCTAAACAATAAAAACAGCAACGACAACTGTAGAAGGGCAGCAGTTCTTATACATATAAAGTACATACTAATAAAAAATACAACAAACAAATACTTAAAACACACGGGGGAATGTTTATTTATTTTTGTTTCTTTTAATAAAATGCGAAAATCGCATTAGAATCTCAGTCATAGTCAGCCAGCAATCCAACCAACCACCCAATCAGCCTAAATACAAACAAAACATTAGTTATATACGCGACATTTTTGATGACACCAAAATAATGATAATTCCTTAGTATTAACGTTTAAATTTGACATTATAATGCCAGGGCTAGCTTGAATATGTTTGTAACACCACTGTTACTTGTACTATACAGTAGAGTTTCAGATCTAAATACACCTCGTGGAATAATAACAACAGCAAAAATGTAAAATCTAGAACAAACATAGACAGAGACAGACAATTCAAATTCATCTTCATCAGAGGCCTCGAAAATAAGGAAAGCAAAATAGATACTAACTAAATACCTGTAAAACCTTAACTATGTTTATTAGGATGCCTCCAAAAGTTACAAAAAGGTATTAACATGTCTACACATAAAGATTTCTTACACTCACAGAAAAAGAGCTAGTAAACGGCAGTTGGTTATGTAATTTAAGCTCTATTATTTTGAGAATCTCATATTGTACGAGTATTATTGGGTCTGGCACCATATGCTTGTAGAGTGTAAGCAAGTAAATTTTCAAAACTATATTATTAGGGCAAGGAATCTCATGCAAATGCATGTTTTTACTGGGCATCGTAAAACGGAAACGGTTAAGTTATCTTTGCGAATTGTGAAATTTCCTTTAAAATGGTATTTTTGCTAAAAATACCCGTTTTGCCCATATTTTAGCACATTTTACAATAAATGCATATTTTTTTTTGCATAGTTTTGCAATTTTGGTTAGCATCCATTTGAAGGAGAAAAACGCCCCTGATACTTAGTACGATATCTTCTGGTAAAAGTTGACACATAATTTGTTATAAAATATTCGTCTGAACCACCCTGTGAACTGTCAATTTTAATATTTTGTCCACAACATAAAAGCGCCTTCGCGTGTACAGATTTTTAATGGAAAATTTCCTGGTATTCCGCTTCCTCCAGAGCCAATTATAACAAGATGGGGAACGTGGCTTAATGCTGTCAAATATTATGCCCAGAACATCGAAACATTTAGCGAATTAGTAAAGGAGTTTGACGATTCCGATTCGATATCGATTAAAAGCGTAAAAGAACTGTTAGACTTGCCTTCTCTCAAATCTCAACTGATTTTTGTATATAGCAATTATGGGTTTTTATGCGAAGTAATAAAAAAATTAGAAGGACGAAATTCTTTGAAAGATGCAGTCGATTTAATATATAATTCCGTGAAGAAAATAAATGATGTAAAAGGATAAATTGGCCAAAAAATAACTGAAAAATTAAACAATGTTCTCTTAAAGAATAAAGGTTTCTTTGAAATTAGGAAACTTGCAGGAATTTTAGAATTTGATGAAAATTCTTACCAAACCAATTATACAATAAAAGAAGTGTGTGCTTTTAAAAATGCTCCTGTAACATCTGTTGATGTTGAGCGCTCCTTTTCTATGTACAATAACTTTTTCAGACCTAATCAGGAAAGTTTTGTGTTTGAAAACCTTAAAAAGAACTTTTTTATTTACGCCAATAATGCAATAAATTAAAATTGATCTCTCTTATATATACTTCATTGCTTCATTTTATTTAGTTTTAATAAAATTCTTTTATTCGAAGTTGCCTTTTATAAAAGAATTTTATAAAACAATTTTTTACTCGCAAGAGGAACAAATTCTCATTCATTTAGTTTTAATTTAATTTATTTTTTTTTTTGAATTTATGATTTTGTTTTTCTTTATACTACATACTAATATAGTATGTATGTATGTATTAAATGAATTGTTTTCAGCATTTTTTGTTAAATTACTAGCAATATTTTTTTTAATAAAGTATTGAAAAAATATTTTTAATTGCATATTTTTAATGTTTTTAGTGCATATTTTCTAATTTTAGGTGCATGTTTTAAGGGCATATTTTAGATTTTTTAGTGCATAAGATTCCTTGCCCTATATATTATATATCTTTAAAGTAGATTATTGTATAACTGGATTTTTGTTCGTTTTTACTGAGATTTTTCTTTGAGCACCTATTTAGCGTCTAGAAAATTACACAATGACCAAGTTAAATACCCAAAGAGGCTATTGGCCAACTTCCATGTGGTAAAATTCAATATAAAATTAAAAGCTGGCTATGTACGTAGTTTAACTGTGTGTCACTTGATTTCTTTCAGCAGCTACGTACTGCGTTCCGTTTGTGTTCTGTTGGATTTACTTAATTAAAGCTCTACTGTCTTTACATTCATAATCTTCTTAAGCTACATGGCCACTTTGGCACTTGTTAAACGTTTTTACGTGCAGGATGCGTATGTCCATTCGCTTTGTTCTTTCGGTATACCTTAAGACACTGTTATTTATATCAACAAGGAGCGGGGTGGGTCGTAGTGCTGGCAGTATGATGGGATTTGAGTCATCAGATGTCATTGAGACGATTAACGAGATTTTCGTGTTTCTCGTTTATTTGTGTGATTTAAGTTTCCTGTTCCTTACAGATTGTGTTTATTTAGTATTTATCATTTATCTATTTCGTGTTATATTTCGTGTTATATTATGTTTTATTTCATTACATTTTATCGTGCGTATTTTATTGTTGTTTTGTAGGTTTTTCATTTTGTTTGTCATTTCTTAGGCACTGATAAATGAATTATGGCCTTTAGTCAGTTGGGCAGAAAAGCAGACAGACAATACTTTAGTGATTAAATTGTCCTTGTAGAATGTTGAAAAACATATGGTGATTAATTATCTTTATTATTATTATTATCATCAGCGATGTTGTTAATGTAACTTTTCTCAATTTAATTAGATTATATTCATAAGTTAGGATACCAAACTTAAAGTGCTTTAAATACAATTGAATTCATGAAATATGACACAAAAATTTAAAAATACTTGTATTTGTCTTGTAAAGTTTTAAATTTGTTTCTTATCATAAGAGAAAATAATGATTCAAGTGGAAAAAATCTTTCGCATGGTGCAACTATACAAGGTGAGTGCAAATCGACAACAAAACAGAAACAACAGGCATTTTGTTTGTGTAAAATAATGTGCTACTGTCAAAAATACTTGAAAAAGTATTAATTTTAACATAAGTAAATTGTAAACAAAGTCAGTCAGCTGGGCTACTGAACTCACCTTGTATAGTTGCACCATGATCTTACGGTAATCAAAAAATATGCAAATATTATTGGTAGCCATGAGCAATGTGTCATTGGTTTTTAGAACACATTACTGCCCACGAGCATAATGTCACAAAGTATATGTTTAACATTTTACCATGATATCCAGACAAACCCCAGAGTCCGGTATGTAGATGATACTTTAAGCTAAACCAAACCTGAGCTAGGAGCTTTTGTAGATTTAGACTCTAAATTATAAATAAAGATTGAAGAAGCCTATGCCAAAACTCTTAACATTTTCTCAAGAAATAACTACTTATATGCACATCTATTAATGCAATATGTTGTATTTATGTACATATGTATATTTTTAGTAGGTCTGGTTTAAATTTTACTTTAGATACGCGTAGTGTCTTAAATTGGTTAATATTTTGAAATCTTTATGTTTAAATTTAATATCTATGCAAATAATTCTGAAACTTAATGTTGCAAGTACTGTTTATGTTCATTGCTTTAACAGATTATAACAGATTATAAGTAACTACTGCAATAATACCTTATAAAATTGTTTGTGTCAGTAAAATGTCAACCCTCCTTTAAATCTGTACAATACAAATATTTAATAATAGTATCAATTTTGTCATATGTTTTCCCGTATCATTGCTTGTGTGCAAGTGATGTTTCTTTTTTTTCAATTATCAATAATTTATGGGCACACAAAACAAAAAAAAAAAAAAAACAAAAAAAAAAAAAATACAATTAAAATTCTCAAACCGTTAAGAAAAGTCTGTAAATAATTGTAATAAATATTTTGTTTTTGCTTTCGATAATGGAATGAATTAGTATGAAGCGTAAAATTCTTGTATTTTGTAGCTGTGTACGTGTGTGCTAGTGATATGAAATATTGTTTCGAAATCATAAGGATAACAACGATTATCTGCTGGTAATTAGAGCATCTGTAACACATAAACCAAAGGAAAAAGTGCTGCTGCTCCTTTAAGCTTAAACTTTAATGAGTATCCGTATGTAGGGTGTGTTGCAACAATAATTAATTACAATAGAAACAAACAAAAACACAGTGTTGTCTGCATTCGTCGCTTTCTTCTACTGTTGCAACAGTTCCAAAGACACAAAAAGAATGTGGCAAGAAAAAGTAATAAACATTTAAAGAATCTGTTGTAAATTCCATATTTCTATTACATACATTTACTTTTTTGCTAACGACATTTGTTATGCAATTGTGTAAGTGTTTTTGTTCTGCGGTCCTTCATCCTACATTTCCTTATAAATGCTGCAGAGATTTTCTTATTTGTTGCCATTAATGCTGTTGTTGGGGCTAATTAAACATGAGTGTAACGAATCTTAAAAAGAAACAACAAATTTCATTTACGAAGAATTGTTGCTTCTTGTTGATAATTGAAATAGAGTAAAAGATACTTGTGCATGATCCAAAATTCTGTATTTAGAGCACATGCGAAAATTTATTATACTCGTATTTTGGTATTTTAAATAAATGAAGAAACTAACAAGACCATTGCAGCAACAACATCATTGGCATCAGCTGTAGATGTATGTAAAAATAATTCAACAATTTTTTGTTCGTATCATTAGTTAGATAAATATTCTTTTGAATAATTTGTACTTTCATTTGGGTATTTTATCTTGGTTGCTATTCGCTTTTTTGAACATGCTGTTAAAGAAAATGTTTAAAAATTTCTATTAATAAAAATTATGAGCATGTAGTTTTTTTAAGTTTTAAAGTTCAAATGAACAAAAATTTCAATAATTTAAATATGTAGTTCAATACGACTCGGTGGTACTATAGTCTTTTAATATTGGTTAAAATGGTATTCGTATGAATTTAAATAGTGTTTATAAAAACAACACTTTTTTAAAAATCGGTTTGTCGTTATTAGAAAAAATATTTTTCATACATGCATCTAAAAAAATATGAATGTGGGCATGAGTTTGAACGCCCCCGCCATATTTTTTTTTCAATTAAACCTTTAATTGATTTTAAAATAATTTTCAATTAAAATTTTAATTGATTCAATTACTTTTTTCTGATTTTTCTGATATTTTCAATTAAATCTGAAATTTTTTTTTAATTGATACATCATTTTGTTTACAGGTCCGATTTCAATTAAATTTTTAATTGATTCCACAAATATTTTAACTGAAACTCATTTTTATTTTTTTCTATGTATTGATATACATACGCAGTCCAACTGAAATTACTGGCGAAACCTACTACTACATAATGTGTTAGTTCTCGAAATCTGAGTGTTTAATGAATTCGTCAATGCGGATATGGTTTGTATATATATATATATATACCCAAAAATGTGAGTGTTTATATAATAGGGTATAATAAAACTGCATGTATAAGTATATATGTATGTAGTTATATACTCAACCTTTGTATATAGAGCTTCACAACTGCATACATACATAGATCAAACTGAAAACCTTTCTTACAAACTGTATTTATTTTTTATTTATCTATTTGTGTGCAACAGTGGTATTTGTTTTTTTTTTTGTTAATTTTTTATTGCTATATTGCTGTTTTTCAACTGAATTCAAGAGAATTTTCGAGAAAATAAAACTATGTACTAGGAAAACTAAATGCATACAAACATTTCGTCATACCAATTCATTTTAAAACACGTATATAGTTTTTCTTTGGTGGTATAACAGTGTTTATAAAAGTAGCACTCATACTTACAAAATTTTAACCTAAAGTCAATGTTTGGTAACACAGAAACAAAAACAAATGTTTTTAAATTTTTATTATATTCAATCTGAATTTAAATACACAGCACAGTTGGACAATAGAAAGGTCTACAAACACACAAAAGCATACATACACAAATACATATTTCCTTTAAATACAAATAATGATTTCTTAAAAATATGCATGCATAAGTATTAACCACTAAATGGGAACATTGTTTAGCCATCAATTAATAAATAAAAACAATGTTTCAATCACATAAACTTCAGAAGCTATATACGAGTATCTACATACATACTACATATGTATTTCGAATATTATTTTTAGAGTTCCCATTGGATATTTATATCTGTAGTTGCATGCATGCCGCTATTTTTACAATTCCATCTATAAATGAAGTATTTTTCCTCAATCACTAAAGAAACCAACAAATAATGGTAAATTTCTTGGCATTTTTTGTTTCTACTTTTATATGGTTGGAAAAATATTGCTATTTACTGCAGTATTTCTTCTGTCATTATTTGTTTATTTTTTTCTTGGCTATTTGTTGTTTCTATATTCCAAAATATAAAATAAAAATACATTTTTCAAATAAACACAAGCAACAAAATCCAAAAAAAAAAAAAAACGTCATTTTATTTAGTCATTAGTAAAAACTGTAGAAAAGAAGGAGAAAAAAATTAAATGTTCTTATTCGCAAGACATAATGAAAAATCAATTGCATGGTTTGTAAAACAAAACCAAGCAGTCTTAAACAAATACCAACATTTATCATCTGAAATATTACGAGATCAACGATACAGAGAATAAGCATTAAATAAATCCATAGAAAAAAGATTAATTTAACATTAATTAAAAAAAAAAAATTGTAATTAATTTTACAATCCAATGCAACATAATGATAATCAATAATTTTGATTTAACAGAAAAAGGATTTAATTCCTTAAATACATATACATATACATGTGTACAATGGGAAGCAAAACTGTCCGGATATTTTTCATTCAGGAAGTTAGGTAATGAAAATAATTCAAATATTGGTATATTATCATATGTATACGTATTTAATTGAACCTTATTCTAAATTATAAAGCACAAAAACTCATGTACATAAATTGCTTCAAAAAATAAAAAAAAAACAAAAATTCACTATCCGCCACTTTTGCACCAATGTTCAAATGTATTTTACCCGTTGTTTTTATACCCTTCACCGCCAAGAGTGGTGAATGAGGGTATATTACGTTTGTCATTCCGTGTGAAACTTTTTTAATATTCATTTGAGACTCAATAAAGTATATATATTCTTGGTCCTTATGAATTTCTAAGTCGATTGAACCATATCCGTCTGTCTGTCTGTGTAAAACATTCTCATGTCCAAACTATACAACTTAACCAAACGAAATTTCCAGAAAAATATTTCTTATTTGCAGGTAACTTTGGTATTGAAAATCAGCAAAATCGGTTTAGGTCAACCATAAAAATTTGATATTTTTTGTCCATTTTATTGCAATATTTTGAAATATATTGCAGATAATACCACGAAATTTTGTATACGTTATTTTTATGATAAAAGAAATAAGCTTGAGGAAAATAGTAAGAATCGGTCCATGATTTCTCATAGCCTCCATACAAAAATCTTCCCGAAATATTGCTCAATTAGAAATTTGGAATATCAAGACAAAATTCAGCAAAAATAAGTTTTGTACAAAAAGAAATCGTAAAACAAAAATTTTTTTTAGTTCGGTCCATGTTTGCCCACAGACCCCACCTCCACCTCTAAAATTCACTTAAATACGTATAAAACAGATATAAATAATGTTAAGCTTCTAAAATTTGACATAAATAATCTTTATAGGCAAATAAATTGTAGTACTAAATTTTATAATGTTCGGCCCATAATTGGTCATAGCTTCCATATAAGGACCACATCCGCAAAAGCAATTTATCTCTATACATATATATATATATATATATATATATATATCGGTACCGACTCAAAACTATGTATATATAATTTACATATACACAAAAATCATTCTGCAGAATTTTGTGAATTTCGGTCCATATTTTACCATATTAACTATGTAAATACCTCTTCCGAAAATCACTTCAATACTCATAAATATCATATAAATACCGGTACCGATCCAAAAATTTTACACGGATCGTTTACATACATGCCAAAATCAAACTGCTGGATTATGAGAATATATATATGGTGCATTTCATGTCAAGTGACCCAATTTTAAAATCGATGTCTTCCGATTTGAATGAAATTTGCACCAAGGTTAGTACTATTGGATAGTAGGCCAGACACAAATTTTTAGCTCTATCATTCAAGAACTGCCGGGGTTAGAGGGGGTCAAAGTTGGACATTTTGGTCATGCAGGGTTTTTTTTAAATGAGTGTAACTTTTCACCTATTGGTCCTAGCAAAAATTGTCCAAAGGACTTTAGATAGCTATTTCTTCAATTATTCCAAAAATATTTTTTTTTAATTTTTAAAAAATTTTTTTTTTAATTTTTTTTTTAAATTTATTTTTTTTTTAAATTTTTTTTCAATTTCGGCCCTTTTTTTTTTTTTTT
This sequence comes from Bellardia bayeri, assembly GCA_950370525.1. NCBI lineage: Eukaryota > Metazoa > Arthropoda > Insecta > Diptera > Calliphoridae > Bellardia > Bellardia bayeri. The sequence continues at coordinate 98,823,831 of OX493267.1, forward strand.
CTCAAAAGAAAGACAATTTACTTTAAGGCCCATATAGTCCCATAATGGGATGCGAGTGGGATATCTATCAAAAAAATTATTTTTTAACTCAAGAATAGGATTTTTCAACATTTGGCGCATGTATAATTTTCATTTTCCCCCATTTTTTTATTTTTTTTTTTCAAACTGGAGTTTTTTTTTATTTTTCCTCAAAAGTAACTTTATACCATTTCCTTTAAGAGCTTTGTGGTCACTTAATGGGATGTAAATGGGGTATCTATAAAAAAATTGCAACTCAAAGAAGAAATTATTTAAATATTTACCATATGCACTATTTTCATTTTTTTTCCTATTTGTGTGTAAGTTTTATTAAAATGATAAAAATAAAAACTCCAATAATAGCCTAGAAACGCCCGTGAAATGGTGCTGTGTGAGACCAAACGCTATTAATTTCTACCTGCAATTTTCTAAGTCACACATCTTTTCATTGAGGCTTTTTTGTCAATTCTATAGGTAGGTTAGACCCCTGAGACCCTTTTTGAATAAAGTGGAAAACTACGTAGGTAGAAGTTAACAGGTAATTTATTATAATGCTACCTGATTTGTACTTTGTTATTTTGCCATTATACATAGGCCCTAATAAAGGATTTTAGACTCTTTCATAAAAACGTACTACCTAAATGATCTTAAAAAAGTATTTATTTTCATTCTAAGGACATTCGGAAATTAGGTTTTTACAAACAGTGTTAAAGTTTGGACGTGCGTTATTTACTAATTACTTACATAATTAATCCTTACAATGGCTTCCTCTTCCAAAAAGGAAATGATTACTTCTTTTTGTTGTAATCCCTTAAACAAAAAGAAGCACAGATCATCAGATATGCGATATATTTCCGACAACTTATTGAAAAAATTCCCAACGCTTTCAAAACGTTTGCTAATTTGTGGATCGTGCAGGAAAATGATGGGAAAGTTGACACATTACCGGTTATTCCAGATGAGAACAAAATCAATTTTGAAAATGATGACAGTTCTGCAGGAGATGATGGTTGTTCTACCTTCTCAGACAAACTTATAAGACCTAATGCAGTAGAAGTTTTTGAACAAATAAAAAAGAAGTACACATCGTCACAGAGTACATCTGAAAGAATTCAACTTCTTACTCTTGTCCCATCGTCATGGAGTTGTTCAAAAATAATGACCGAGTTTGGAACGTCTCAACGAAAAGCAAGAATTGTTAAAAACTTGGTTGCTGAGCATGGGATTCACACACTTCCAAACGAGAAGAAGGGAAAACCTTTAGCGTGCGAAACTGAAGCTCTAGTAACTCAATTTTATCAGCGAGATGATATGAGTCGAATGATGCCAGGAATGAAAGACTGGGTGTCTGTTCGAATCAATGGCCAGAAAGTCCAAATGCAGAAGAGAATGGTTCTCTGTAACCTGAACGAGTTATATGCAACATTTCAATCTGAACACAAGGACGTCAAAATTGGATTTACAAAATTTACCCAACTGAGGCATTGCGTTTTGGCAGGAAGCAGCGGAACACACACAGTATAATATAGAATTTGAATCTTGGCTTCAGACTAAAAGATGTACCTTATAAACAGTAATTTTAAATGTGGATGATTTTGTGGAAGAAATATGCAAAGGTTTGCTACATTTGAGAACCCATGACTTTTTAGTCAAACAGCAATGTCATTTGTAAATGATTTGAAGACAAATTTGAAGTCTGGTGAATTCGTGATTTCATATGATTTCGCAGAGAGCTATAAATATGTTATTCAGGATGCCATACAAGGATTCCACTTCAATAATGACCAAGCAACTATATTCACAGTTGTTATTTACTACATAGAAGATGAAAAACTGGAACACAAAAGTATGGCAATCATATCCGATGATTTAAAACATGATACCGCTACAGTTTATGAATACCAGAAGATAATTCTAAATTATCTAAAATCTAAATTTATAGTGGAGAAGGTATACTACGTTTCGGATGAAGCTCGTCAACATTTTAAAAACAAAAATAGCTTCGCAAATCTTTTAGCTCATGAAAAAGATTTTGGAATTCCAGCTGAATGGCATTTTCATCCAACTGCACATGGCAAAGGAGCATGTGATGGCATTGGAGCAAATATCAAAAGAAATGCAGCGAGGTATAGCCTGCAGTGCTCTCATCAAGATCGCATCTTAGATGCGAACGCTTTATTCCGATGGGCAAAGAAGAATTGTAAATAAACTGAAGTAGTTTTTAGTAGCAAAGCTGATCATGAGGAAACATTAAAAACATTGAAGTGCAGATTCGACGCTGCTGTAACAATTGATGGCACATCTCAATACCATGCTTTTATACCACTTATCGATGGAAGACTCTAGTTGAAAAAGTTTTCGGCATCTATTCAATGCGATTTCTTTCCTAAGCCAAAAAAGACAAAATCAGCAAAATCAGCAGCTGAACCTAGTAACTCCAAGAAAGGATTGGCAAAAAAATCTAAAAATAAAGGCAATAAATAAGAAGGAAGAAAGATTGGTAATTTCAAAATTTATATACTAATTTTATTAAATTATTTATTATTATTATTGTAATTTAGTATTATAAGTAATAAATAGGAAATAAAATGAAAATAGTGCATATGGTAAACATTTCTTCTTTGAGTTGCAATTTTTTTATAGATACCCCATTTACATCCCATTAAGTGACCACAAAGCTCTTAAAGGAAATGGTATAAAGTTACTTTTGAGGAAAAATAAAAAAAAACTCCAGTTTGAAAAAAAAAAAAATAAAAAAATGGGGGAAAATGAAAATTATACATGCGCCAAATGTTGAAAAATCCTATTCTTGAGTTAAAAAATAATTTTTTTGATAGATATCCCACTCGCATCCCATTATGGGACTATATGGGCCTTAAAGTAAATTGTATAAGCTTTCTTTTGAGAAAAAAAAAAAAAAAAAAAAAGGGCCGAAATTGAAAAAAAATTTAAAAAAAAAATAAATTTAAAAAAAAAATTAAAAAAAAAATTTTTTAAAAATTAAAAAAAAATATTTTTGGAATGATTGAAGAAATAGCTATCTAAAGTCCTTTGGACAATTTTTGCTAGGACCAATAGGTGAAAAGTTACACTCATTTAAAAAAAACCCTGCATGACCAAAATGTCCAACTTTGACCCCCTCTAACCCCGGCAGTTCTTGAATGATAGAGCTAAAAATTTGTGTCTGGCCTACTATCCAATAGTACTAACCTTGGTGCAAATTTCATCCAAATCGGAAGACATCGATTTTAAAATTGGGTCACTTGACATGAAATGCACCATATATATATATCTTAAATATAATGTTATTATGTTGAAATGCGACCTGAAATATCTTCAGATGCATAAAAATCACTGTTCCAAAATTTAGGAAGATCGGCCCATAATTTGTCATAGCTGCAATATAAGAACCATTTCCAAAAAACAAATAAACCCACAATAATGTCTAATAAATATCGATATCGAACCAACTTTTATATGGATCAGAAATTTTAATCCAGAAATCATATTAGTATCGGTTAAACGGCAATTAAGCTACTGGATTTTGTAGCTGTCAGTCAATAATAGCTCCTGAATTAGGTCCACTTCCGAGCATAACAACCAACCATACAACTCTTGTAAATAACGTTATTGAGATGAAATTCAACCAAAATAAGCCTCAAATACGTAGAAATCACATTAGTCGATACTGGATTTAGAAGCCATTGGTCCGCTTCTACTATGCCACCTTTAAATCTCTTGTAAATAAAGTTATTGAGATCATATGCAATTAAATAAGCCTCTCCTTATGATTTTATACTTTTCTATACTCTGTTTCTTAACTTGTTGCGAATATAGAAAAATGTTCTTTTAATTTTATAAATTGTTAAATTACAATCAAGATTATTATGAAAATCAAACAAACTCTATAAACTACTGTAAAAATCGATAATTACATCAATTATAAATGGTCGAAATTAGATAAAATTTCAAAATATTTAACATAAATTGTGTTGGTCGTAAAATTGTCTGTCAAACAATATATAAAATAATAATAAAATTCACATTAAGACTGAATAGAAAAGACAAAATAAGAATATTCTAGTCCTATGTATAACCAGTGTAGTTTTTCTATTTCTTAGTACGTTTAGGTGGAGGGTATTTAAGATTCGGCACAGCCGTTTGCTGTATTTGTGCATTATTGTTTAACCTGTGAAGTGATTAACTTGGTTTTTAAATAAAAAATTAAAAGATCCTTAAAAAAACGCCAACTGATACTGAAAACAATGTGGTAAATTTGTTGCAATATAATTATTCATGCCGTCAAATGGCTGAAAAATTAAATTTAGGTAAATCCACAGTAAATGATATAAAAAATGGCGTAATGTAGCTTGCAATAATAACCAAGGAGGTCGGTGATGGCCCGCAGATTGAACATAATAAGGACTTGGTTTAGTAGAAAAAGCCACTTCATTTCTGCAAAACCCACAATAATTGGACAGTATATGGTTGGAAACGGGTTATTGCGAGCGACGAAACGAAAGTATATTATAAATGTCTTTGTAAGTTTTTTTTCGCAATCACGCTTACACGGCTGAACCGATTTGACTAAAATTTGGAATGTATATACGTATATATATATATATATATCTGCCATTTGAAGCGTTAATAGGTTATATCCTGGTCCAAGATCGAAATAAAAAGAAGAAACGGCAATCCCGAACATACTAACCGATGGGATAGGAAGGAACAAAAAGCGGAAAATTGGAAAGCTTTTAAAGTTTTGTTCTTAAATAATAATGATTGTATGTATCTGTTATGAAGTAACCACATTTTTATTTTAGCTTTCTGTACTCCACCAAGCGGATGTATGTAGATTAGTATGTATATCAATATTCCTTTACCAGATATTCCTTATTACTTTTGTCAGATATTGATTATAGACAATAAATAAATAATTGATCTTGGTATTTATCAGGTCCAGACTCGTAGACGAGTGATATATTTGAAAACGTCGGTAAAATGTACATAATTAGGATAACGATTACATGAAACCGGGTTGAATTAATATAATTCAACTTTCGTAAACTTCGAAAGTTGTGTAGTTGCAAAGCGATTGTCTATTAAATTGAGGATTCGATTTCAGCCTATTTGTTATTTTCTTTTAAATAATTATAATTTTAAATATTTCGCTCTGAATCTGCTTTAACAATAACAAATTATTACTCATTGTAGAAGGAAACATCCACAATAATACACTATTTAAAACAGTGATAAATTATGTTGCACTTCAGTGAAAAATTAAGGGGTCTCTCTGCAACAAAACAAACTAAAATCCTTTGTTACTCTCACATACACAAATTGGTAATACACATTTTTCCTCACTCATTGTTTATGGTTCAGAATGGAAATTCTATTGATGATGATGGTGTTGTTTGTATGACTAGATGATGATATAAAGAAAATAATCTGTTTCTTCAAGTACAACGAGTATAGTCAGTACTGTGAGTATAAAATGATAAGGAAAAGAAACAATCATTCGTCTTGGGCAACGCCTTTCATCTAGAGAATTGAATTCTTAGAGTAGACTGGATTTGCAACAAAATAAAAATGATGAAAACAACACAGCATGAATAGAGTAGAGTAGAGCAAATGGTGTTAATGGACACCATGTCAAGTATCATTGACAGGAGCTGTGTGTGCCCTTTTTACGTTCATTTATTCATTCATTCGTTCAGCCAGTCGTAGACTCAGTCATTCTTTTACTCACTTACCCACTCAGTGATGCTTGCATCAAATTGTAACAACAACGTTTATTTAGAAAACATTTTGCAACTCAATGATTTGAACAAATGAAAAACTTTATTATGCCACTACCAAATACTTTTGATACTGACTGAATGCTTAAATTCTTCGAAAGGCCAGTGCTTGTTTTACTAGCAAGTCCTAATGTTTAATTTCTACAGTTTGAAAGTGGTTATGTCAGTTTTGTCACATCATTTGCAACAATTTACAACAACTATTTGTAGATCTCAAAATATATGATAAAATAGTTGCATCTGGTGATCTAGATTAGATGTTAACTTAATGTTCAATTCTTTAAATTAAACCACGTAAATATTTTTTATTCGTAAAACCTATTTTGTCAGTTCGAATGAAATCATGAAGAAAATAATTTTAGAAATATTGAAAAGAGTCAGGACGATATTTTATACAATGTTAATGTTTTAAAAACTCCACATTTTGTTTATAATTTTCTTTAAAAGTTCACTCTCGATGGTAAAGCTTTTAAAATTCGTTGAGTTATATGTGTTTTTGTGTGCGTCTCTTGAGTGTTTCCCATTTAAAATTGTTTCATATTTAATGATAAACGAGCTCTGCTCTTCCTTCTTGACATCTGAACACAACAAGAATAGCAGAGGCATCAACATAGAAAAGTGTCAACATTCGATATTGCAATAGAAAATGATAATAATAGACAAAATAAAATCACTATTATTCTCAAGCTCATGATGAGGACCTCATCAGGCATCATCATAAACTTGATGATTCTCTCTTATTTAACATCATTATTTAATTTATACAAGTAAATCTTTCTGTCTGTCCGTTCGTTTCTCTCTATTATTTGTATTCGACCATTTCAATCAAGGGTTTTACTTTTTAGGGGTTTTCTATCACAATTTATTGTAACCGTTTTCATAGTTTGAATGGAAACAGGCGTAACAAATTTTTCAAGTAATCCTTTTTCCTTTTTTGTTTTTGCTGTTGTTGTTGTTGTGCGAGTATTTTGCTGTTGAAAAATAATAATCTAGAAATTAATCATTTCTTGATTGTAATGAAGCTCAACACTTAAAAAAGGATTTTCCTTAAAATTTAACTCCTTATTTGTTTTCTCCGTTATTTTTCTTCCCAAAACTAATCCTCATATAAACATCAAGTATACACTGAGAAAATTACTTTGTAACTAAAGACACGAACAAAAAAAAAACGCGAAATAAATTCAATATAATATTTTGCAAAACAAAATATTTCATAAACATATGAGAAACGATCAATGAATGTTTAAAGAATCCACAAAAATAATGACAATAACTCAAGAGGAATTCAAAAAGATAAAAAGATCTAGTGCTACCATGACTCTTTTGTTGTCATATGCGAAATAAATTTCTAAATTTCCATCTGAAAAATTATTTAACTTAAAATTTGTTACCCAAATTGATATTTAAATTTTTTGCTATAAATTCAAGTAGGTTTATATCCTATAGTGATAAAGTTAGATATTAGAAATTATTCTTGGTAACAAATTTTGTAATTTATCTGTAAGCCCTAAAATACAATTTCTTCATTTTTTTTCCTGTAAAAATAGAATGTTTTAAATTCTAGCTGGCCAAATACGGAGATAATCTTTGAAATCGATTTCGTATTTCTGTTGAGAAATAAAGACATGTTAAAGATTCTAGTTCCTAGTCTTATAAAAAAAAACAATAGTAAATAAATATTCTATGAGAATGACTATCATTTCAACAAAATAATTCCTGTAAGTGTTTACTTGTACATACATATACTTACATACATACATGTATGTCCAAAATTCCTTTATACTTAATCCTGCCTTCTTTATTTTTATTTATTTTAAACACCAACATAAGCACACACACATGCAGTAACAGTATGATGGTATGGTGTAAGTGTAAGTGTGGCTGTGAGTGTATGAGTATGTGTGTGTATGAAAGTGAACTGAAATGAAATAAATGTTCTAGTATGTAATATACATTCTAAATATATGCTTAAAATTAAAGTAATTGAGATTTAAAGGGATTTATTTGTCATTCAACAAAATGTTGCTGTTGTTTCTCTATTACATATTTAGTTTGAGGCCTGTTTTTTTTTTTTTTTTTTTTTTTTTTTTTATTCAGCAACATTTGAATGAGTAGTAATAAAGAAGAAGAAGAAGAAGAAAGACAACTCTAGCCAAGCGTTTGAGTGTGTTCTTTTGAAAATGACTTTAACGCGTGCCAAAAAGCCCATAATGAGCTTCCAAGGGTGAGAAAACGTTGGATTTAAAGTTTTAATTTCATTTCCACTTTACGTTTTATTTTTCCTCCCATCATCATCAACAGGATCTACTTCTTCTTTGTGATTATATGGGATTTTTGTTTCTACTCTAATTCACTTGGTCTCTGGTCTTGGTATATGTATGTATTTCTAGAAAGTTTCCTTGTTGTCGTATTTGCGTAAATGATTACATTAGAGGGTAAGACACACACACTCACCCACAGACAGATTTTTTTTTTCGAAAGTAGAGTTGTATCATTTTCCTTCTTCATTTGTTTTTGTTTTTTTTTATATAACGTCGTTTTATTCACCCCTCTGTAAAATTGCCATCAATCAGTTGATATATTGAATTCAAGTGAAAATTAAAATTGAAATAAAAAACAAAGCAATTACTACACAAAAATTCGCAAATATAAAGTTCTCCCTATTCCTGCTTTCATTTAGTTACTAATACTCTCCTTAAAAGATTATGTATGTATGAGAGTTTTCATTAAAAGTTGGATTTATTTTGTTACAAGAAATCTTATTCAAATTGTGAAATATTTGTACAATTGTAAATTTTGAGCCAGATCTGGAGAGTAATTCAATTGAAAGTCAATAAATCAGGTAATCGAAAAAGAACTGTTTGCAAAATGATATTCATTAAAATTGTCCAAAGTTTTAATGTAACCAGTCATTTTTGAATAACTGAAAATATTTGTCTTATCCATGCGATATTAAATCATTTTTAATTGTAGTTCAGAATTGTCTATTTGTATTTCAGATAATAAAAAATTCTATTTAAGAAAATTCGATTGCAGTAAACCTAGCAAATCTAGTAAAAATATCGCTATAGCGAAAACTTCTTATATGAATTTGTAATTTGAAAAATGTAATTTTCTTATTTATTAACAATTAATGGAAACTCCCATATGGCCACACACAATACAATTAAACTTTAAATTGTGTCTTGTGCATTTCTTAAATTTTTATAAGATCCATGTGCTTTATTTTAAATTCTATTTCTTGGTTTTACGTCTCCCTCATTTTGTCATTGGGTTTCAGTTGATTTCATTTTATTTGCTGACTTCAAATAAGAATTGACGATGTCGATGATGGTGATATTTTATGTTGCTTTTTTAAATTGAATAAATTATGTTAATTTTGCAACAACAAGACTAAATCCACGAAAAATTAAAATTATTCAACAAGCAAAAAATCATTCTCTAAAACATTCTTATATTTGAGCCAAAGGAAAGACTAAAGAGGAAGACGAATGAAACGACAAGAGAATAAAAAATACGAAAATCGAAAAGAAAATACCAAACAAAACTCAACAAGTATCAACAGAATTCGAGTGTGCTTAAAGTATTTTCGCAAGTAATCCGCAAACCTTAAGTGGGTCGGTTTGACTGTCGAGTAGAGGTTGTTGAAAACAAAATTTCACATTCATCTTTCATCTTTATTATTATTATTTCTGTTAAAGAAGTTTAAATATAATGCCAAAAATAAACTAAACATTATGATCCAGTCATATAAATAAACATCCTCATACCCAATCATAAATTCGAAGTAGCTCATACGTATGTATGTACTTACACCAATACTATTACAGACCAACATACAGACAGAGAATGACTTTTGAATAAAATAAAATTTAACATTCAATAACTTTAAAATAAATGAAGAACTTGTAGTTAGAAGTGAAATTCAATTTGCATTTTATGTATCTTTAATATTTAGGTGAGTTAATAAAATAAAACGAACTGTAATAAATTTTTGAAATACATTTTCTGAGGTAAGTTTTGCAATTAAATCCAACAGAGGAAAGGGAAAGTATTTCATCACAAACAAGTTATCACTGTAATTCAATTTCAGCAATTATGAACTGAAATATGATGGACATGTCTATCAAATTAATATTTTAAATATAGTTTACTATTTTGCGTCATAACATCTAATGTTTGGCATGACGTCTAATGCCATACTGTCCATAAGCATTATGTACGAGACGCCAAAAATATTATAATTTTTGACAAGCTGCTAAGAAGGCAGGTGTTCTTTGACTAAATGCAATTTCATTTAACTAACTTGTAAACTTGTAGGTTTATTTTTGCTTCTGTTTAAAGCTTTTTCTATATACATACATATCTTGGCTTTGGTTTTACCTATAGCTTTAATATTTCGTTATTACGAGTAATTAAAAATCATAAATTATGTGAAACTACGCACTAGGACATTATGGCTTTGTTTAAGTGAGTCATAGCGCTCAAGGATATTTGACTATAAGTCAACGATTTAAATTTGTTATGAGAAATGACGATTGATGAACTTTAACCTTTCATTTCACTATTCATGGATGACAATGGATTTGAGGTTTGATTTTAAGTCTAGAATCTGATGTTTTCCTATTACTTGGTCCTATAAATATAGACACAGAATTTCCTTTGTGAAGGGGTTAATTTTGATTTTTTCTTCTGTCTAAATTTTGCAAACCATTTGCCATTTTAAGTTTTTCCACAACTTTTTATTATTGCCACTTTAGATGCAATTCTTTTCCGGGTATTTTGAAACTTTTTAATTTACTTTAGCAACAATTGAAAAAATGTTGCCCAAATTTGGACACATTTTGTGTAACGTAGAATCCAAACACACAAAATTAAACTTAATGAAACTGCAAATCATAAAAAGAAGGCAAAACCTTTCTTCCCTAAATGAAAAAGAAAAAACTTTGGAAACTAACTACTTGTATGGTATAAGGAAAATTGTTGTCTGTTGCAAACTATTTTAGTACACAGAAAAAATTAAAATTGATGTTCAATTAAAATATTCGTATATTTAATTAAACATTTAATTGAAATTGGACCGATGAATGAATTTGTAGTATCAATTAAAATATTCTGTAAAAATTTAATTAAAAGTAGTTTTAATTAAAAAAAAAACATTATATTATTTAATTGAAAATTGTTTTTCAATTAAAAATTTAATTGATATGATTAAAAGTTAAATTAAAATTAATTAAGACTCAATTGAAAGTTTAATTAAAATTTGTCGGGCAATAAGTTTTTCTGTGTACAGTAATTACATAGAGTGAAATAATTGTATGACTATGATTGAAAAATATTGTCATTCGTAAATGGCGTAATTAAAAAAAATAAAGCTTTAGCTAATTATAAATCATTAATTCTGATCGGGTTTAAAATTGTTTAGTTTGTTAATACATATGTATTCATTAATACATATGTATATTTAATTTCCGATAATTCTTGAATTTCTCTTTTCTGGCAGCTTAATTCCATAGATTCGAAGCAAAACTTCTGTTGAAGTGTACTGAAGCAGACGCAAATTAAATGCAAGACTGTCAAAAATTTCAGTACTTTCACAACAATGTTACAACGATTCAGATCAGGTAGACAGTGTGGTAAATAATTATTTATTTTTTTTTTAATGCCACTACATTGATTCATTAGAATAAAAAAGAATTATATTTGAAAAATATACCCAAAAACTACATAGAAACAAAAAAACTCCATCCCCTAATGCTCTGACATGATTTTGTAGGAATACTTCTTTGTCATACCATCAATGAGTGTTGCTTTGCATTATTGCCAGTGACTGTTGTTGAGTGGCAGCTGTATCAAAGTAGTTTAAGTAGAATTTTAGTGCAAGGTGCAAATTGAAAGCTCATTGCAACACAATTTATGTGCAAATTTTAAATTTTGGCTGAAGATAAAAGCAACCCGCAGATAATTAAGAATAAATATATGTATGTATGTATTCATTATTAAATCTTATACAGTCTTATGTACATTCAACAGTTCTTTAAAATGATTATTAAAAGTGCGTAGATATTTAGTCTACAAGATTTGCTTGCACCTCCTTAAAGGAAACCATAAAAAATCAAACTGACATGTGCCACATTTCATTTAAACTCAACGTGCTCATAAGCTATTTCATCATATTCTTTAGCATCAGTAATGTGATTTTTCACAACAGTTAAAGGAAAATTGAGCAAATTTTCATCAACATCATTCCCCGTTGTCTTCGTCATTGCGTTGTCATTTTTAAGCACCACTTACATCCGCAAACAAGCGCGCTCTAGCGTTCGTTCATTTATGTTCGTTACACTCACAGATAAACACTTGTCGCAATAAATGTTGACATTTTTTATTTCTCTTCCTTTTTTATTCCAATTTAAAAAAAGTATAAAAATAAACTTACTGCTCCATACGAGTACACATTCATACACATCCATACTTACTTAAATTCACTAACTACATGTGTGGTAGCAAAGTTAAGTTTATGTGTTTGTGTGTAAATTATATGTATGTATGAATATTTTGTAAAATTCAAGTTAAATGATATTACCGATGATGATAATGATGAGGACGACGATGATAAGGCTGAAAGTGCTCCTGATGAGGACACTGATGCTGTAGAATGATATAGAAAATATTTGGTGGAAAAGCAACATTTAACATATGGATGCTTGCAGTGAGGGATGTTGACTCATTACCTATGCTTGGATGGCTGGCAGAGTGGTTGCTTTTCAATTTAAGTAGCAGAATTTCTTCTTTAAGCAATAAGTGATCAGTTGTGTGGTGCTGGCGTAGGAGCAGAGGACTCGTAGGGTGGGTTTCGTTTATTTTTCTACTTTCACATCATGCCTTAAAGGGTCATGACATCAATGATTTTCATTGCCTCAACATTATAAATAAAAATATAAATAAAATGATAATGAAATTAAATTATGTTTTACTTTTCTTGCTTTTCTGCCGGAAATTTAAATAAGTACATATGAGAACATACGTATGTATGAGGGATTCGATATATGGTCTAATTAATGATATAATTAAACGATTTTTGTACCTAGATATCAAATGAGTTAAGCTTTCCCCAACATTTTTAGAAAGATGTTATTGTAGTATATGCTAACTTACGATACACTTCTCTAGAAGCTTTGAGATTTTTGTATTAAAAATCAGGGAATAATGTGTATAAATGTGCGGAGATATGAGAAAAAATCAGGATTAAATCGATATTATTTAAATATGTACATATCTAAAAACGTATTACACAATTATGGTTCTGCTCCATTAAGGTCAATCGAATGTAAAAATTTGTCGATATATGTAGTAAGAAACCCTATAGAGGACTCAGCTTCTAATACCTGTTTGAATATTTATGTATGTGTTCGACTCCTGTTTGTTGTTTTCTGTAGAATGTGATTGTAGTCGTATGGTAAAGAAAATTTTCCTCTTGACTTATTTGTCTACTTTGTTAATTTGTTGCTAATGTTTTAACTGGGAATTTTATGCAGTTTACAAAAGACATGTAAAATCATTCAATCGTTTATTCAAACTCGCATTAATTCCTATATTTTTTTTATTTTGTGTGTGTTTCAATTTTTTACACTTGATTATTATTATTAATTTTATTATGTTATTTTTTCATGGTTTATGTATGTATGTATTTCCATTTGTATTTGTGAATTACAAGTGCTTCGTGGTTGCTGCCTTTGTAGAGGCTCGACTTATTGAATAAGAGTCGACTAAATAAAAATATTTCTTTTCGGTTGTATTCAGCTGGAAATGGTGCGAGAGTTAAGGATCTCATAGAAATCAAAGTCAGTTTTTCAAAACTAAGTGTAAGATAATGATGATTTTTATACCCTACACCACCATAGTGAATTTGTGCTGATGTTTGTAACCCCCAGAAATATTGGTCCAACACCCACCTTAAAGTATACCGATCGACTTAGAATCACTTTCTGAGTCGATTTAACGATGTCCGTCCGTCCGTCTGGCTGGCTGGCTGGCTGGCTGGCTGGCTGGCTGGCTGGCTGGCTGGCTGGCTGTCCATGTAAAGCTTGTGCGCAGAGTACAAGTCGCAATTTTGAAGATATTTCGATAAAATTTGGAACGTGATATTTTTTTGGCCAAAGGATGGATGAGATTGAAACTGGTGGAAATCGGTCCATTATTTCACCTGGTCCCCATACAAATGTCCTCCCGAAATTGGGGTTTACTGGTCTCAAATCTTTGAATTATGCAAACAAAATTTACCACAGCTAAAGCACATCTACAAATTTCGTGCAGGTCAATCCATAATTACTCGTAGCTCACATATAAGGCCGACTTCCAAATATCACTTAAAAGAGCATAACTCTCTTAAAAATGTTGGTATCCAAATAATATTAAACACAAATATGTTTCGTACATATACACATAACATGGTAGAATTTTATGATGATCGGTCCATAATTAGTCGTAGCTCCCATATAAGGCCAACTTCCAAAAATCACTTTAAAGAGCATAACTCACTCAAAAATGTTGGTATCCAAATAAAATTGGACACAAATAAGTTTCTTATATACAGCAATAATGACACCTAATTTTGTAATGTTTGGTCCATAATTAGTCGAAACTCCCATACCCTCTCCGTAATTCACTTTAACTTCCATAAATCTTTTAAATGTATTTATATCGAGATAAAGTTCAACATACACAATACTTATATTCACAGAAATCATGACACTGAATTTTGGTCCAAAATAGGTGATATCTCCCATATAACGCCCATTTCTGAAAAACTGTTTTATATTTACATATACATACTAGGTGTAGGGTATTATATGGTCGGGCTTGATCGACTATACTTTCTTACTTGTTTTTCTGTTTCCTTTTTTCCTTTTGCGCTGAAAATGTTGTCAAAACAAACACCTGTTACTAATTTAGAAGATTTCAACATTAGAAATCTTTAGTTGGAATTAAGGTACAAAAGCTAAAGCAGTTGATGTTATTGAGTAAATAAGAAAAATAGCACCATCTTGGATCATTATAAACAGTTTTGACTTTGAAAATTAGAGGCGTACAGACACATCGGAAAATTTAATAAATATAAACATTTCAAGCAGGTTAAAATTGATGATGATACTTCAGAAATTCAGTAATAACAAGAGTAAAAATGATGAGTGACTAAAACGCTAAACAGTGGATACAAGGAATTTAGTTTTTTCTTTAACAGGTTAAAGCAATAAAGATTTTTGAAGTTTCCGACATAGTTTAAAATGGCAATGACATTTTTAATTATTTTGTTAATTATACCTCTTGTAAATTATATTGTGATATTTTTAAATCCTTTATTTAAAAAATATTTGTTCAATGGTAAGAGAAATATCGATGGCTTAGTAGTCACATTTGTTTTGTCAAATATTTTAACAATGTGAACTTACTTTAAGATTAAACAATGTCAAACAAATTTGGGCTTCTCAAGTAAATATTTGGTATATTTTGTTTATATTTTTGTCGAAACCATTTTTCCTACTAAAAATCTCTTAAATGTTTTTAATCAATAATTGTTGATTGTCCCACTGTTCGCAAAAAGAAAAATGGATAGTGTTGCTGCTTTTTAAGTGACTGTGTTCTTTGCAACGAAGGAGGCCTCATAAATGAATAGATGTTTTTTTTTGCTGCCAACATGGTTGTTTTTGTTGCTGTTTCTGTTGTTGTCTTTACCTTTGCATGTGCCTCTTATATAAAGCTAGTCATTGTATTTGTCTCACTTCCCTTGCACCACTAGTAATCGTATGTATGTGAGTGTATCAATGTTTGTCTATTCAAAATTATTTTTTGTTCTTGTTATTGTTGTTGCTGTTTGTAATTCCACTTCACTCTTACTATGACATTATTTTGGTAAATAATGAGTATAAGAGACGGTGTTTGTGTGAATTTCTTTCAGCGGCAAGTATGAGTGTGCATGTGTTCAAGACTATTATACAAATGTAGGTATAGGTAGGTATATATGTACATATGTACATATTTACTTACAATCTTGATGTTACTGTCAACAGTAGTTACTCACATGCATGCAAACTAGTGTAAACTTTCCAAATGCCATCATCTTTCATTTTCTCAGTCGTTTCTGTAGTAAATAGTCGCGTTGTACTTTCAACTTGTCAAAAGTTTCTCCATGTTTTTCCTTAATATGTACAACATATTTAGATGTGTGTATACCTGAATCTAAGCGTTTGCATGAATGTATTTACCTGCGTAATGCCTGCATGTATTTGTTTACTTCAAATAAAAGTACATTTCATAATTTATTGTATTATGTACCTTTTGAAAAAATGGAGTAAAATAAAAAGATATCTTAAAAAACAAATTATTTGCTTCACTTGTCAGCGAAAATGGATGCTAGCAAGTAAAAGAAATCGTAGATCTTTTATAGATTATGTACTTGTTTTTTCAAGTAAAATTTTTAAATTCTATAGAATTAATTCAAAATTATATATTGTTTATACAATATACCATTTATGGAATAACTCCAATATTCATTCTTTCTTTACCTTTAATTACTTTATTTTATTAAAGTAATCTTTACAATAATTGTTGTCAAAATCCACAGTTTATGAGTGTAAATTCGTTATTTTAATTCATAAAATTATTTTTTTTTTATATTTTGATACCTTACACTACTATAGTGATTCAATTTAAAGAAATCGTCCTCAAACTCATCACCCTCCTTAAATATTAGTCCAACACCTATCTTAAAGTACGATTTAACGCCGTTCGTCCGTTCGTTTGGCTACCAGGCTGCCCATGTAAATCTTGTGCGCAAAGTACAGATCTCAATTTTAAATATATGTATATTTTGATAAAATTTTCTACATGATATTTTTTCTGCCCAAGGACGGTTGGGATTGAAATTGGTTGAAATCTGCCCATTATTTTACCTAGCACCCATACAAATGCCCTCCCGAAAAAGAGGTTTATCGTTAAGAAATGTTTGATTTATTTCAAATTTTGTGCAGGTCGGTCCTTTATTGATCATAGCTAACAGATAAGACCAACTGAAAATCACTTAAAAGAACTTAATTCTCTTTAAAATATTGATATTCAAATAATATTCAACATAAATATGTTTCATTATATAAGACGCACTTCCAAAAATCACTTCAACGACCATAAATATCTTAAAAACACAAATAAGTTTCATATATACACAAATCATCATTATTCGTAATTTTATAACGGTCGGTCCATAATACGGTGCTACAAAGGAGCACTTTTTTCTACTTGAAAAGAGACCTAGTGTAGGTTATAGAACTTATTGAGTAGATCATAAATCAAATTTTAAAAGTTCGGAAGTTATTCCGAAAAAACTATTTTCGGGTAGGTTCGAGTACTTATGAACACGTAACTCAGTTGATTTTAATCCGATTTTCAATTTTCAATTTCCGGTTTCAATAAGAAGAAATGTGTACAAATTTGTGTATGTATATATATATATATATATATATATATATGTATATATACATTTTTTTCAGTGTTATTTTTAATTATATCTGCTTTTAATTTTATTTTTTCTAGGTTTTTTAACTTTGGCGCCATTTTTTTAAATTAGATTGTTTAGAAACATACCCTTATGTATATATTTCATTAAAGCTAATTTAGTTCTGAGTTAAACAAGCTTGCAATAAATAAAATCGAATGAAAAATCAAAAAGTTATTAAGGTTTTTCAAAAGTTAAAAATTGTGCTTTTACAAATATTGATCAAGATACTACATCTACATTTTTATTTTTTTAGTCTTATAATGATATGCTTATATAAATATTTTAAAATAACAGTATTCAAATTATTTTATTTAGAAATTTAGAATATTTGATCAAAAGTGCTTGCTAGACCTCTTTCGCTTGTACATCAAATCGTCTGTTTCTCGCTTAAGTGACCAGCAGTAATTAGAAATCATTCTTACTTGGCTGTTTTCTTCTAAGCGTCTTTCGATATACAAAATGTCGTGGTGAAATCGTTCGCCTTGCTCATCACTAAATTGTACTAGGTTTTCTGGGGAAAAAAATCTAAATGTTCATGCAGAAGATGAACTTTAATGGACATTTCCCATTTCTGCATAAGCCTCAAGATATTAATTTACTACATCAATATAATTTTCACTTTTTTCATTTCCCAAAAACTTTTCACATAAACTAATAAGCTTCTCCATGCTCTTTTTTCCACAACATTTAATTTCATTGTGAATTCTTCGTCAAGCATGATTTTGCGGATTTGAGGTCCAACAAAAATACGTAAAAATAAAAAAAATAATACAATTATGTTTAGAAATCAATAAACATTTGTACCTTCTTTTATTTTTGCTTCACTTATTCTTGGGAAAACTCATTTCAAGTGTAAAAAGGCATCGCTTTCCCTATCCAGGCGTTTCACAAACTGCTTCATGTATCCCAATTTGAGGTGTAATGTTGGCAAAATTATTTTTTCGGTACTCACTAGTGGAATTTTTAAGACGTTTTTCTTGCCAATTTGAAAAATTGTTCTTGATGGCCACGACTGTCACATTCGCAAATATAGGAAGGAACTTTAGTATAGCCTCCTTGCATTCAGGATAAAATTGTCAGAACTTTTAGATCTGCATTACTAAGTGCAATGCACTCAAGTAATAAATAAATGTCAAAATATCTAACGGCAAATTAAAACAAGAACATAAAGAGCATTGCAACTTAACTAAAGTATTTAATTTATCTCTTTTATCTCAATATAAAATAAAACTTATTCTCACTTAATTTTAAATAAAGTTTAATAACTTTCACAAACATTATCCGATTTAAAAAAAAAACTAAATGTAGAAAATAGAAATAAAAACAAAGCAAAAATATACGTACAGAATTTGTAAAACTGTGTCTCACTTAATTCTCTCAATTAGTCCTTTTACATGAAAAGGAGTACATCTGAATTACTTTTAAATCCTTTGGAAATTTAGAATCATTCAACAATTATTCTTGGAAAGATTGCAATTAAAAAATTTTTTGTTTTTCTTTCCTTTCCATTTTTATTTCTACATTAAAAATGTTCAAACTGCTGATAAATCAATTGATTGCTCAAAATAAATTCATTTCATTAGAGGTAATTTAAATTATTTTTTAAATTATGTGTGATTAGGATGCAGATAGAAATGTTCTTAGCCACAAAATGGCCACAAATACTTAGGTACTTTTCTATCCTCACTCCTAACTGCGTCATATCGTATATTATTTGGCTTATATTTATTACATTAAATGTTTCGGTTTCTCCAATAAAAAATAAATAAGTTAAGTATGACTGTGTATGGATGTTAAAATGAATTTATTCAATGAATTACGAAGATTAATAACCGCAAAATAATTTATTTAATAAAATTAGTTAAATGTATTTTGCTTTTGTTATTATTTCTTTTGTTGCTGCTGCTGTTGTCGGAAGCCAACCAGCAGAAAGGATTAGATTAGTTCAATACACAGCAGCAGCAGCACCAGTAATAACAACAAAAAACACCCTAAATTCTTTTCATTTAAACGAATTTGCAACAGCATCATCATCCACTGCAAATACATACATATGTATGTATGTACATACATACGAGTACATGCATATTTTATACACAACTACTCGTTGGTGTTTTCTAAAATACAATTGAATAAAATAAAAGTATAAACAAAAAACCGAAGAGAGAGAGAGAGGAATTCAATGTACATTGAAATAATCAGAACAATAATACAGGCAACGAAGTGTAACTAATGCCACCAATCACCATTCCATCCCCGTATACAAACCAAGAACCACACAATCAATCAGACAGACCAACCGACCGAACGTACGACACACACATGTATACGAGTGCTGTTTATAATTTCTTGTTTAGGTTCGCATCAAAATGAATTGCTTGGAACACAAACTACTTACTTACAACAACGTTTTTGTCATCATTCCAAAGCGGGGTTGACTTGATGACACCAACAATATTTAACTCCGAGTCTGTGTTGGTGTCGATGTCGGTGTGAGGAAATAAGTTTGTGGATGTGTGTGTGCATGTAAATGTACTCGTATATGAGTGTAATAGTTAACTTTAGTCGTTAAAAAAAAAAAAAACAATTGCTACCGTTTAGATACACACAATGCGATTGTATGATTATTTTACTTACACCACCCTTCGCTTCTTCATATTTCCACTGTATGCCAACGCTCACACTTACATACAGTAAATACACAGACACACTCGTATGTCAGCATTTATACTTCTACGGCCAGTTAAAAAAAGAGATGTACCAACATTGATAAGCGCCAAAATATCACCAGGGAGCCACTTTACAAAGCGTGTTTATTCTGTTTTGTTGTGTTATTAAATTTACTGTTGTTTTAACTATGAGCACAGTGGGACAAACTGATTTAAGCACAATTATACTATTATTCGACAACAAATTTTGGCTAACTATATGAATAGATAATAATATAATATGAATATCATTTATTCTCGAAAACAATTTTTAATTATATTATGTTTTCTTAAAATTTAAATCTAGCATTAAAAAGCATTTTGTAGTTTTAAATATTTACTTATAATTGTTTCTTTGTATGTTTTATTGATGTCCCACTGTTGCCACTGATGATATTGTTATTCGTTCTTTTGTTGTCCTTGATACAAACTATAGAAACGTATGCGTAAGCAACGAAGCGTTAAAGAATGAATGAATCGTAATTGAGCTGGGTAAATATAAACAGGACATACAAATACAACAAACGTACAGATATGGAGGCGAATAAAGAATGCACATACACAGACACACACTAAGGACAAACTGTATGTGTGTGTGTGTTTGTGTATGAAGTATAAACGATCTTATTGGCTTTAAATTATGATTGTTGGATAGAGCGTCAAAATTAAGTTATCTATATGCTTTTTGTTGTTGTTGTTGTCGTTGTCGTTGCTGGCTTTTCTCTATTTTTTATTACATAATTCCTGTTGTTGTTTTAGTGTTTTCATAGTCATATATTTTTCATATTTATGTTGCTTTCGTTGTTATTTCGATGATAATCGTATGACAAGTTTTACTATTGTTCACTGCATGAATACGCACTTGTACTGGTAGGAAAACACCTCCCCCACCGCACATGCACACACACTCACATCAACTCACATACAGTTAAACACACACATGACTAAATTTATGTGCGTGTGTTTATGTTTATGTTTGTGATTGTGATTTTATTATTGTAAATATATAATGGTGACTTCGATTTATATTTTGTGATTGTATGCGTTTTATGTTGTTAAACAATTCAAGCGTATTTACGAGCTGATAAGGTGTCTCTAGAGACAGTGAGCGAGCGAATAAAAGACAATAGAGACAACAAGGTGATGGCCAAGTCATAAGTTTATGAAGGCTGTAGTTATTGTTGGATTTAAGGGCGAAAAGCAACATGTTATATTATTGATTAAAGATAAAATGACAGTCGTAATTTAGCCCTGGGTGGAGGTAGAACTCTCGCGTCATTGTTATTATCGCTTATTATTGCACTCAGGCCGTCCTTTTTTCGCCTTCCAGAGATTTTCGACTAACTTTTCGGTTTCTCGAAGTTGTGCATTGGTCACATGCGTTGGTTTCGGTTTCATAACCTATAAATTATTTTAATACACGATTTAAGCGTTCCAGCTTCCTATATAAAGATATAGGTCGACTTGTGACTTGTGACTTACTTAAATGTCCAGGTTATTTGAGGGATTAATTTTTCACCAACCTATAACCTGTATACTATTTTCTGTTATAATTTTTAACAAACTAATATTTTTACCAGCTCTTTTCAAATACAATTTAATGTTGGCAATTTACATATATTTGCCCAAATATATTCAGTTTTGGGTCTGTTTAAGACCTTTTGTTATTTTTTAACACGTACTGTAGTTTAATATATTAATTGAAATTCAATTATCTTATTTAGTTTTTTAAAGCTGATAAAAAATAATAAATTATTAGACAACTGCATTGCAGACCCATGTCGATTCAACAGAAGATTGGTAATTTTTTCAGTTGTCTCATAAATTTTGTAAATTTTACTAGATTGGCATTGAACATTTTCATTCCCTTATCATCGGCAAATGTCATCTCTACAAAGCTTTAATTTCTTTATGAAATATCTTAAATTATTATTATATTGAAGATAATGTCCGGTGATTATACATAAAATTTTAGTTCTTATTTTTCATACTCAACACACAATAGAGTCCGTCACAATAGAGTCCGTAAAATTGAAATAATTTTTATCTCACAATGAAAATATTATATGTTTCGAGTTATCAACATGCGATAAAATTACTACATTTTAATAGTTTGCCCTCATTGTCTACTTTCAATAAATCCAATTTTACAATAACCATGCACACGATTTTAAAAAATTGTACACAACTTCATTATTTTTCATAAAATCTAATTTAATATTTAAAAAAATTTGAGATTAAACTCATGCTACTTACATTTAAAATTTTTTCTTTGCATAAAATATTTTCTTTCTCTACACATGACAACAATATTTATTGCTTCAATGATGTTGAAACTTCCACATGGTAGTTTTTCCTTCTTGATGCCAACAACTGCAACTTTCATGTGAATGAATATCTTAAGCCTTCATTCGATTTTTTTTTTGTCAGCACACAACTTGAATTTAGAGTGATGAAGAAGAAACTATGTGTATTTTTTGCAAATGTTATTATTAGTAGTTGTTATAGTTGTTCTTAATATTACTATTATTGCCAAACTTGTCATAACAAAAGTTTTTTTTTCGGTTTTTTTTTTCTACAGCATGTCGATTTTTTTTTTTTTTTTGAAAGAGATGTCATTGCAATTGTAACAGAGACTTGAGTAGCGGCAGCTGCATGCATCTACTTATTATAAATTCAATGATATTTATGCAACATCATCATACACTTGCATATACACGAGTATGTGTTACATTTATGCAAAATATTTATATGTCATCGTTTCCGCTCTTGTGAAACCTCAGTATCACTTGCCTCAATGACATGTCGTTGTTTATTGCAGTTGCCATCTGTTAGAATTATTGCCTCTAAGTAGAGATTTTCTCATTTGTATGCGAGATTATAAAAAAATATTCTAGTATCTGTATGTGCAAATTTTATTGACATCTCTTGTTATTGGTGATGGGATATTTTTTAAATGTAAATTTCAAATGATATCTAATGTTGAGGCACTCT
Organism: Bellardia bayeri; assembly: GCA_950370525.1. NCBI lineage: Eukaryota > Metazoa > Arthropoda > Insecta > Diptera > Calliphoridae > Bellardia > Bellardia bayeri. The sequence continues at coordinate 98,846,900 of OX493267.1, forward strand.
CATGAAAAACAGTTAATTTGATTTAAATGTACAAAAATTTGAAAAATCCAAAAACTTTGTGTACTTGAAAAATTACTTCTTGGAAGCAGTTGAGTAAGCGAACAAGTGATAAATTGTAAATGAGAAATCAAAAGCTATGACTAAAATAGAACTATTGAGATAAGCAATTTTGAATTCTGAATTGCATGACAATATATACGAGTAGGTAAAGTTTATTTAAACGTCGCTTCTATGTTTCTCCTATAACCAGGTCTGATTTTCACTTTTGGGAACGATATATGTATTTCGCAAACAGTTAGAGACAAACAGTCTTATTTAGAAAAAATTAAAGTACACTTCAAATGTACTTTAAGAAAATTTTGTCTAAAAGTACACTTCAAACCTTTATGAATACGGCAGAGAGTGTTTTTGTTATATTATTTTTTTGTATATTTTATATGTAAGGAACCATTTTTAATAGAGTAATTGTTGCTAATCATAATGATAAGTTATTATTTGAGAAAGTAGTTTTTTTTTAATAAAAATTCAAATAATATACAATATGTTAAAATATGGATTTAAAAAACTTTACTTTTTTAATCAAGTAATCAAGTAATATTAAATCTTATCATCTATCATAATAAATTAAATTGAAAGGTAAACATAAAAAATATACAATACATTTCTAAATAAGGTTTTTTGGAGTTCTACATCTTTATGAAATCAACATCAAATATATTTGTATAGAATAAACAAATGCTTTAATCAAATGCAATTTGTTACGCATTAAAAATGAAATTTTGATATATTTGCCGCCATTTTATTAAAAGTCGAATCGAAAAAATAACAACTAAAGTAGTACAAAAACAAAAATGAAAATAAATTGGCAAAAATGTTGGTAGAAAGCTGTATTATGTTTTAAATAAAAGCCTAAAACTCAAACCAAAGCATACATTCACTTATACATACATACACATTGTACATTCCTACATACATGTGATTGTATTTATATACACACGCACATAAATATGTACATGCCAAATACTTTCATTTACATTTTGGCAATTTGTTTTTGATTTTTCTGCGTACTTAATATGCAAACAACCAGACAACAGCAATAACAATTGCTACCAACAAAAATAACAAAAATAAGAACACCATTAAGAAAAATAACTTAGAAAAATTAATATATTTCCTCTAACATCCGAACGTCTTCATTCCCATTGTATGTTGCCGTTCAATTGAATTCTTTCCTAAGAGCAGAAATTCCGAAATAAACACAAATAAATACTCGTGCTATATAATAAAAAAAATACATAAATATATTTATCAAGAGATAAATATAATAATAAAAAATATATAAATACAAATATACTTTAGTTTAGTTACATAAGTTGTTGTTTAGTATGTTTATCTATTAGATGTGTCTTATTACACTGAAAGAAACAACTATTTAAAAGAAATTACAAAAAATACATTTTTTGTTTACAATCTCCAATTTATTTCCCTCTTGATAATTTCAATGACTTTCATTCTCATTCGTATCAACCTCTGGTGCCTATGAGGGCGAACAATATTTGCCCAAGTTTTTGAGAATTGGTTAATATTTCATTTCTTATATTTATGGTTATATAATTTAATTCCCCGAAATAAAAAAATTAAGTACGAAAGATAAAAATAAAATAAAATAGTAATAATATATGTTGAATTTAACAACATTTCGTTCGTCAAATATATAAATATTAAACACATGGCAAATATTTGCCAAAAAGACGTAACTATTATTTTTAGCACAAATTTGCTTGACTGTGTTTAATATTACAAGCCTTTTGTGAGTGCAAATGATATCAAATAAAATAAAACTAAACTTCAGTTGTGTCACATCCTTAGTAACAGAAGCTTTCCAATTAAAAACAAAACACAAGTATAACAAGTAAGAGTGCTATATTCGGCTATGCCGAATCTTATATACCCTTCACCTTTGTTGTGGATGCATAATTATATTATGCGTAATTATGTCGATAAACACGCCATCTGTTGATGAATTTGTTCATAACAATATTAATACACTTTGTTTGAGCAACGCCATCTGTTGATGAATTTGTTCGTAACAATATTACTACACTTAGTTTTTTTGATGAAATTTTCAGAGGTTGTCTCGGAATTTTGCTCATATCTCCGTTATTTGTGGACGGATTTTGCTGATTATAAATAGCAATCTCTCTGACAGAATTATTGAAGATTTGAATCCCGAAGATATCTGGGGACTTTAGAAAATTGATTTCCAAATCCATACAGACAAACGGACATGGCTTAATAGACTCCGCTATCTATAAGGATACAGGATATATACATATGTATATTGTGGAAATTACAAAAGGAATGATAATAAGTTTCTCATGAAGGTGAAGGGTATAAAAACAAATTGTATCTGTGACCGTACAATTAGTTAAAAACAAATCCAAGATGTAAATAAACTACAATTGTACAATTGAAAAATTTCTTTATAATGAACTCATATTAATCAATTTAAATTGGCGACGGGTATGTTAAACTGAAGAATTTAACTAGCTTATGTTACATATATGTACATCATACTATCAAATACTTTGTACTTGTAAATGGGTCTTCAATGTAAATTAATTTAACTGTACAAAATCTCAAATGGTGGATACAAAAATGAAAATTGGCAACATTAGTGCAAGTAAAACAAATAAAGTTTGAACATTTTTCGTGCAACTTTTAAATTTTTGTTATTGTAAATATGTATGTTTTTATGTATGTAATGTACAACCAGTTCTTATTGAAAATCACTTACATTTATTTATTACGAATGTGTTAAAATAACTTATTTTTTGATGTATGAACTGTTTATCTGTAGATTTTTTCTCAGTGTGCCCATAACACGTGTTATTACTGTGTTTTGTTATATGAAGCAATATTGTATTGGTCTATAAGTCTGCTATAAGTTATGAAAACGGAAAAGGAAATGGCGCCACAAAGGCTTTTTTCTGAATATAAAAAAGTATGTAGAGGAAATAAAAATAAAGTAACTAACGTACTTTACATCATATTCTGGTAGTTGTTGTTTGTTGTTTTTCACTTATTCCTATTGTTGATTTTATTGTTTTTCTTGCCGTCGTTGTTGTTGCTGCTGTTGCTTGAGCCGCTTTTATTATCACATTTCATGCGATGTCTATGGCTGTTTCACTTGATTTGTCTTAACTATAAGTATTTTGCCACATTTCTTTAGATATTCAAAAATACAGTAACAACAACAGCGGGAATAGAAAAAATATAAAAAAAATTTTTTTAGCGCCAACGACAAACGAAATCTCTTGGGAATGAAGTTTAAACTTCTAAACTGGATCTGTATTAGTAACCGTATTTGTGTTCTGTTGCTGCTTTGTTTTCGGTAGTACAACAATATAAAAAGCTAGAAAACGAGGGCAATGAAATGTTTGTAAAATTATTTTTGAGAAATGTGTAAATATAATATTTATTTACAAAATAAAATCAAATGTTGAAGGTGACAATTCAATTAGATGGTGAATAATTTTAATGCTCAGGGAAATACATATATATTAGATTCCGGGGAAGACATCAACAGCAGCAACATGATGAAGTTGATGTTAACAGCATGTAGCAGTGTATTTTAACCTAAAAAGCCACATACATATATTTGAAAAAATATTTATGTACAAATATTTATAATATTTTTAAGATGTAAGTAACGAGTTTAGAAATAAATACTTTTATAAACATTTATGTTGCTATATGAACGAACTTATTCAGCCCAATCATGAATAAAAATTCCGCGGGAGTTTTTTCCCTTTTTATTTTTTTAACATTGAATTTGAATAGGAAAAATGGGAAAAGGGGAAAAAACTGATTGGGCTGATTATGTAAAGAAGTATAAATCCAAATGTACAAAAATCGTTGTCAATACTTAAGACAAAACACATTTAATATGCAGTAATGTTTAAACGTATGAATGAAACTTCAATATACTTATGTATAACTAAAAATAAAGGAGTTTGGGATTTATGGGATTTTAGCGTCCTTCCTTCTGTATGAGTATAAAACTCAAGCATTGCTTGGTCTAAATTATTGTAGAAAATGTCATTAAAACATTTAGTGCTCTAATAAGTTTTAGTTTAATTTTTCTTAAATAATATTCTTAAGTACATACTTATATCCATTTCGAACTTACTTCAGTTATCAATGCGTATGTATATGTAATTTCTCGCCGACTGATGATTCTCGAAACATGTAAATTCAACCCAGGCTCAGCCAGAAAAATTATCAATAAAATTTTAATAGAGATTTCATGTTGTAAAACAATTCCTTCAGTAATAATAATTTAATGAAAATTAAATTTAATGAACTCGAGCCCGACTAAATAAATATCAAAAAAAAAAAAAAGTCATTCAGGCATGTGATGGAAATCGAAATCGAAAACGAATCAGTTTTGGAAATACATTTTAATGTATTTATAATCTAATTTTTAAAATTTTTGTTTTAAGATTCTGTTTAGTAGCCCAATCTTTACATTTTATGTTAAAAAAGTTTTTCAATACAGAAATATTACGAAAAAATTGACTTCTAAAACTCATTCGTTTTCGATTTCCATCACGTGCCTGATTGTTTAATTATAGACACTATATTAATTTATTAAATTCGCTCCTATAGTACTTTAAAGAATGCCAAATTTTGTTTGAAAATTCTACGTTGACTCTAAAATAAATTGAAATACAACAACTTTTCCAAATATAGTGATCAATAGAGTTGTGCCCGGTCGTTCATTTCAGTGACCGGTCATTTTCGTTCATTTATCCAAGACTGATTCGTTCATTCAATTCGTTCAATCGTTCACTTTGAACGAATGAATACAACCCTAATTGAAACAGCAGCTGAATGAAATTGATCCGTAAACTATTGAACGAAAACATTCAGTTAAATGACCGGCATATTCCGTTCAGTGAAGTGATCCGTTCATTTTAACCCGTTCGTTCATGAACGACACAGCTCTAGTGATCAACGTGACCTTGATGCAGTGATGTAAACATAACTAAATTACAATTTAACAGATATTTTCAAATATAAATCAGTTTCATTGACATGTTGGACTTGATAACTTATAATAAATTACTCTCAAAAAAAATGTTTATAATTTCGTTCAGTTTGTCTGGAATGTTATGTAGTTTCAAAACTATTTTAATAAAAGAAAACAATATGCTTTTTTTTTGTCATCCACTACTAAACAAATCCCGGTATGCCATCACTCTTTCCAGCCTGTCTATGTATACCAAACATATACAGACACTATGCTACTGCAATGTTAAATATATAAATATGTATATGTGTGCATATTACAATGAACTGAATGACAATAAAGGCAACAAATTGTTAAAGAAGAGATGAGTACCAAAAATACATAAGATTTCAGCCCATTGGCAGTAATAAAAGGCTTTATGTAACCATTATTTGACATACATAACTGTGCAATAGGAATAGTAGAAGTAGTAGTAGTAGCATATGCATGTTTGTAGCTGAATATACAAGTGCTGCACTTTAAACTCAATATGCAACAACATGAAAAAATACTTTAACGGGTGCTATTTTGTCTCCATTACTGTTTTCACGAAAAAATATTTAAATCCGAATCAAAAAATGCAAACATGCATTACAGCACTTATTTCAACACATTGTTGTCATGATGTTCTAGTTGTTGCTGTTTTCAACAACAACACTAACGGCAACAGAATCTATGTTATTATTGTTATTGTTGCAACTACAGCAGCTATTATTGTTTGCAGCAATATGCTGTTGAGTATGTATGTATATTTGTATGTAGTGAAAATAGTGTTGCTATTAAGTTGCTTAGCACATGAAATTCAATTCCCCAAACAACTTTAGCAATCTAATACCAAAGTACATACATATGTATGTACCTATACATGCATGTTTACACATACTAATACAACTATGCATGTAGAAGAACGAGAGCAGTCTTAAAACTCGTTTGAATTAAAGATATAAGATATCTCACTCGTATTTCAAGATATATTAATACATATGTATATTATAAATGCATAGTATGCATTAAAATTACCGAATAAACAGCTATATAAACAGATTTGAAATCTCAATGACAACGTCGAGATCATATATTAATTAAATTAAAATAATGTCTAAATTATATTAGTTAATTATTAAGTTCAAATTTAACAGACACACATGCGACTTTCCTACACTTTATTGTGGTGCTCTTGGTATTAGACATGTTCTGCATTGAATTACTTATACCTTATATTAATTTAACGAAAGAACTTTTAGAACGACCCAGCAGGAGAGTAGATATATGTAATTGCAAGTACTCGTAAGTACTATGTGTGTATAAGTATTTGTTTGACGTCAAGGGAATGTGCTGGTATATGTAATAGTTCTGTTGTTGTTGCACAATCACTTAAACTCATTTTTGTATTGTGTAGTTTTTTGATGTTTGTGTTTTCTCAATCATACTCATACATCACACAACTGTTGCTTTTGCCTTGATGCAATTTAGCTTTTGGCGCCAAACAAAATAAAAACAGCTAAATCAGCTCAAATTTGATGGCTGATGCAGTATTTTCCTTTACTTTTTTGTTTTGGAAAAGCATTTTATCAAATTTGTTGTTGAGCATGGTGCTGCTGACTACAAGGGGAAAAAGAAGAAACAAATTGAAACTTAGTTAGATTGACTTTAAACCAATGAACAAATAGTTGCAAATAACTACTACACTCACTTTTTTAAACCTCTTTTCAATTTAAATATTATTTTAGAGTTGCCTGTAAAATGGTATACTCGTATATGAAATACAAAGTTAGATTCATACCGATCATTTCAAAAGAAAATCTTACCAAACTGCTCGGAACTGTATAGATAATATTTAAATATCAATATCATATTCTCGTTTTGAAGAGCCTTGTTGATAAGAGTGTTTGTTTATATTATTTTACAAAAAATCTTTATCAATTTTTTCTATTGCCTTTCGAATTGAAATTTTATGCATTTTTAAATATGTATATTAAGGGTACTCATGATATTGCTTTAAATTGCCGTTTGTGCAATTGGACAAACTTGCTAGACTTGTTTCATTATGCCCCTTTTTAAGGGGCACAAACGCAAGTTTGTGAGAAATGTCAATTTAAAAATAAATAAAATAATGTAAATTTAAAATTTTTGTTCCAAAAAAGATATTTATTTTTAAAAATGACAAAAGCCATAAATAAGACTAAATTATTTAGATTATTTGAAGAAGTTGCCGGTTGTGGTATGTTAATACTTGAATTTTCTGGTAAAAATGATGGTAAGCATAAATCCTATTGTGTATGTCACTATGTTACTTTTCTTTTTTGGTTGTTTACATATAAATAATCAATGTAAGGCGGAAGAAGAGATATTGGAAGATTTCACTTGTGTTCTTGCAGCTGGAGAATATTTTCATCATTCAGTCCCGAAATCAGCCAATTTTCTATTTTAAATGTCACAAATACCAGCTGTTGAGTTAAATGTACAACGCGATGTAACGCAAGTTTACGAACCAAAATTATTGGGCAAATTTATGAAGTATGTGTAAATAATTTGTTCATTTATGGGGGCGTAAAAATCCACAGTTTGCAAGACTTTTAAAGGATATCATGAGGACCCTTATTGATTGTATGAACAAATAATTTGTGTATATGTACGAGCATGTCATGTTTTTTTATCTTTAAATGAAATCACTTTGAACAGTTTCCATAGAAAAATACACATACAGTTTAATGGATAAAAAAAGGAATGAATGAATTGCTATACATATATTCTTCAAATAACTAAATGCACAATCAGTGCATATACACAAATACATACACATGCAAATATATATTAAAGTTCTATATGTGTGTGTGCTGATGTGTCGGATTTAATTTGATTTTTATATGTATTTTTTATATTTTATGAAATCATTTCTCCAAAATCCATTATTATCATCGACAGTGTTATTATCATCCCACAAAAGTGTTTGTCTTAATAATATTCCAAAGTACAATAACAACACCGGCAAGACCAAAAAAAAAAAAAAATGAAAAAAATAATTTTCTTATTTTTGGTTTTTGGTAAAAATAAAGTCGTTTTTAAATTTATATACAACTCCATGGGGGCATTTTGCCTACATTTATGCAAAAACACAATCATGCAAGCGAACACAGCCAGCCCAACAAAGTCTACTTATTATGATATCACTTATGCAGATCTGCTTCAATATAAGTGTGAGTGTATGTAATAAAGTGTGTTTTAGTAATTCGAGATGCCAACATTGTTCACACATTCAAATAAAACATCAAGGATTTGCCTGTTTGAACTTAAGCGTACATATGAGCTCCATATTTAAGACCAACACAATAAGGCTTTGCAAAACTGAAACATCACTAACACACTAACATATCCCAGTGAAACATTTAAGGGGAGAAAACTTGATAAGCAAATCTTGATTTATTTTTAAATGTGCCGCAGATAAATCTTGTACAAAATGTATCATTTTTATATAAAACTACCATAGTTTTTTACTATAAAAACATTTCGTCATTGCGAATATAAAAAGACTCGGCTGCATTTTATATTTTTTTATTTGACCAAATAAAAGCCGTTACCTCTTAATTGGTTCCAAAGTATTCGAAGATATTTTTGCGTATTTTGCATAGAATTCTTATTAAAAATAACAATATTATTAAACGATTTGTAAAAACTTTAATTTAGAAATTGGAAGCAAAATAGTACAAAAATAATCTCAATATATAATAAGCAATTTTTCTTTGTTAAATCTGAATGAATATATCTTATACAGTATCATATAAAAAATGTATGTTCAATCTGATATTGGAATAAGTTAATGAATTTAGTACCAGGGTACATTTGATTTGTAAAATGTACCGAATTTGGTGCAATTGCACTTACCATTGAATACATAAAAAATTTCTTACTTAGCAACACTATGTGTTTTTGTACTTAAAATTTGCAGCAATTTTTCACGACAACAGTTAAAGTCGTGAAAACTTTAAAATTTCCGACATAAAGCATAGATTTATACATATGTATGTATGTATATGCCAGAGTAAATAATATATGACAGAAGATTCGTACTCATATAGTTGTATGTAAGTGTTTTTATACTCATGCATGTAATAATTTAGCTTGTGTGTTTAAAGGAATATAAAGAGTTTAAATATCTTGTTGCTTTTAACAGTAATGCCACTACCGACAACAGTGTTTTGCCACATTTTTCAATTCACATCTGCATATTCTTAGAATAATGATGACGCGAATTTTTGTTACACTGCGCCACAGCCTCCCCTCTTATAAATTAAAAAAAAAAAGAAACACGGAAACTTAAACGATTTACTTTGGCAAATCCTTTGAGAAATATTTATTTCTAAATAAAATGAAACCACACACTCATGTGCATTCATTCAGCACTACACATACATACAAATGTAATAAACATTTCTCTGTGTACTCTTAAAGGATTTTCATTTGTTTTTGTTTGTTTCTTATATTTTTTCACTTTCATTTCTTTTATTTGCTGCGAGTTTTTTTCATGCCACAAATAACCTCTAAAACAGCTAAGATTTAGCTCTATGCTGTTTGTTGCAAGAGAAATAAATAAATAAAATTGTTTAAAATAGATAAACAGCTCAAAGGCGAATAACGACTATACTAGCAATTTATTTTTACTGCTACACTTTAAATTGTAATAGTAAATTAAATTATATTTAGAGTGTTATACTCTCACGTATAGTATATGAATTTTATTTATTATTATTCTTTTAATAAGTTTGTAGATTATTTCAGTAATAAATACTTACTGCCGTATTTATAAAAAATAAAGTAGGCTTGAAGTGTGCTTTAAGACAAAATTTTGATACAAAATTTTCTTAAAGTACACTTGAAGTCTACTTTAATTTTTTATAAATACGGCAGTTATTGTATATCGTATATTTTTAATGTGTAAGTCACAACGAAAAATGTTTATAAAAACATCTTTTAAATTCACAATTTTTATAAGTTTACATTTTTTTAATTATTTATATTAAGAAAACATTTTATTGAGGACGACATCATTACCTATTAAATGATAAATCATGTGGTAATTTATCAACTCACCTTTGCAAATTACTAAAATCTAGTTCATTATGTTTTTTTAGTTGGTACCAAAGACCGAAAATATCTCGTCCATATAATCGAAAATCAGAATTGTGTTTTATATTTTGTTTTAAAAATTAAATCACTCATTAACTGTTATGAAATGTTTTTTGTTTACATGGTTTGGTATGACCTTTATTAATTTTTCTTATTTTTTAATGCTTAAGCAGTGCCGATATTGGTCAAGAAGTAAAAAAAAATGAATTTTATATTCAAGTTTCATTGGTTTGCATTAAATGAATTTTTGCAATTTATTTTAAAAGTTCGAAAATAAATATTATAACCTGACTCATCTTAATTATTTTCGTTTTTTTTTTTTCTTTTCTGTTTTCTCTTGCCAATCACTCTCTCAGTGATATACAACCAGCGTTGTCAACTTTGAAATTTCAAAATGCACCAAAATGGAGAACAAAACGCGTCATTTAAAAAAACACACTTTTTTGTTTAAAATGTTTATGGAATTAATTTTACTTTTTTTAATTTCATAAATTCTATATAAAACTTTTAAAAAAGAGATCAACGATTAATAGTAAAAGTAATAATAGTAAAAGCCTTTTTTTTAATAAACGAGTTAATAAAGATAAAATAAGCATTTAACCACTCAAAATTTAACGCACAAATGATTTTCGGAACTGAAGTATTAATTAGTAAAAAGGGCTAATTTCAATACATATTTGGTACTTTTTTTAAAATTATTTTTGTTTTCTATTTAAAATACATAGTTCTATTTGAATTTTTCAATAATTTTTTTAGGGCTCCACTGGAACTCGAACCCTGGTTGATCATCTACAGTTCAGTAGACCAAACCATCAGGTTACACAAACATTTTTATTTCCATGTTTAAAATGTTAGTTTTATTTTTATTTTACAACAAAGATATTCATCCTATTCATCTTTAGCATTAACCTTCATATGACGAATTTGATAGTATGTATTCATTTATCATATTTAAAATACATTTAATGGCGTCCTTTTTCATCGTACAGATATCATTATAATGAAGTATTAAAAAACTGCAATTAAAAATTATTACAAATAAAGATTTCATCACATATTCGGAAAAAATAAAATATGCACCGAAATTAAAAGAAAAACGCACCGCGCACCAACTAAGGAATTTTTCGCAAAACAAATTTAAAAAACCACCAAAAATGGTGCCAAACACACCAAGTTGACTACGCTGTATAAAACAAAGAACTAAATTTAAATGGTAAATATCGTATCGTTCTCTGTTTGGTACTCATTAAAGTTTTCTTAAATTCTAAATGATAATGCCATATTTGGTTTTATATCAAATATATAAAATAAGAAATACATAATAATAAACATGTCAGGAACCTACAAAAAGTTATATGTGCCACTTAATGTGATGTTAGTCTGAATAATACTTTTTTAAATTTCTGTGATTTTTCATTATAAAAAAAAAATACAAAACTTATCTAAGAACTTAAATTTCGACATGATGGCTACTTCTTCGCAATTATTTTATTTTGTTCATAACATTAATTTTTTCTTTCACGAAAATACCGCTATTATAGACTAAAGAATTCTTCATAATTTTTCTTTTATTTGGTACTAATAAAGCGTATACTTAATATTATTACTTGCATTAGTTTATTTATAATTTATACGTATGGTTGTAACAGCATGTGTTTTTAATATGACACCTAAAAGTATGCCGTAAAACATTTTGGTCGTTTCATATTTAGACACTGAAAATAACTCGTCCCATATAAACAAAATACAAAATAGTGATTAATATTTTGTTTTCAAAAATAAAAATCATTATTTAAAATAACTGTTATAAAATAATTTTTGTTTACATGGTTTGGTATTACCTTCATAGTTGTTTGTTGTGTTTTAATGCCTTGGTGTCAGACAAACTATTTCAATTATGGTTGATCATAATATCTGTTAACATTTTTTCTCTTTTATTTACATGCTATACGAATATTTTGTTTAAAATTTCAATTGTTAAATTTCTGATTTATAAAAGTTTAAATTTTTTTGCAAAATTGTGAATTTTGTTTTGTTTTTCGAGTTTTTGCAAAACTTACGTTTTTTTAATTATGTAATTTTTTTGTTCTAAAATTATAATTTAAATCACTCATCTTGATTACTTACCAACCACTAACCTAAAATATTCTCTTGTAAGTAACGCTCTCAGTGATATAACATAAAAACACAAATTTTAAATGGTAAATGGTGCCACTTAGCTACTAAACTCAAAGTGGACCTGTTATTTTTGGTCTCTGATATTTATATTTAAACAAGAACAAAATTAAAGTTATTTTATTGCACAAAACAAAAAATAAAATGCAATAAAATAAATTTTTTTTATATTTTTCCTTATAAAAGTATCGACCATTAAAACGACCTTCCATGCTAGAAGCAGGAACAATAGCAATAACAAAAACAAAAAACTACTACAACTTCTAATAAGGTTGGCCAACAATATTTTATATGATTTCAACAACTTTAACACTTTAGACCATTTCTCTGTGCCGAAAAAAATTAAAGTCCTTGCAAAAAGAATATAAAAAGAAAGCCTGAGAAATATACACCATGTTGCAAGCGAAAAGGAAATATTTCTGTAAATGGTCAAAGTTTGCATTTAAAGTAGAAAAGTTTAGTCAACAAGCCAAAAGCATTAACGCAACAACAACAACAAATAATAAAAACGACCGAGACCGACCAAATCACTTGAAAACAAAAAATGGTAAAAATAAAACATAAGGCAACACATGGTTGTTTTGTGAGCCGTAAAAATGCAGTTTAGTTGTGTTTTTCTTTTTTGTTTTTTTGGTACTTTCCTCTGTTGGTTTTTCCTTCAAATCGCCCGTTACTGCTGTTCTTTTGTGGCCAGTTTTTTTTTAGCATTAAGATCCAGTGATGCACCTTTTTGGGCAAATGTTCATTATGCTTTTTCTTCTGTTAGTTGTCCAACTTTCAATTTTTAAATTGCACAAAAGAAGTACTTTTGTTTTATAAAATTTTTTAAGGATTTTCGCTTCAGAAATTGTTTTTTTAAAAATGTTAATAAAAATGTTATAACAACATTAAAAGACGCTGAAAAAGCAGATATTTTAGCAACCAGTTAATATTACTTGTATGTGTGTGTTAGTTTTTAGATATTTACTTTTCTGCTTGTAATTTGTTGTGTTGTTTCAACTTCAAAATGAGAAAAGTTTTCTTTAATCGTGTGTTATGGCCCACTCTTTGTCGTTATTTCCCTAAAGTTTTTAGTTTTTTATGGGTTTTAGCCAAATTCCGTAAGTGACCGTAAGCTAAACATTGAACAAAAGACATCAACAAAGACTATAAAATTTCAAACAATTGCTGTCAATTTTTATTGTTATTTTGTTTGTTGCTACAACAATGAGATACAATTTTTATTTTAGTTTTCTTTCAACTTTAAATATTTTACATTGTTTTCGAAACAATTATTTCGTTTGGTTTTTAAAGAAAACAAATTTATTTCGAAATGAATCAAAGTTGTTTTTTATAATAATACTTGCAGATATTTTATTTCACATGTTAGCTATACAATGAATTTTCATTGTAATGACTTCTGTTCCTTAGCCTTCTCTCTGGAACACCAAATTTGTTTGGTGATCACAACACTTTAAATATAGTATTATGCAAAAAAATACAACCACAATTCAAAATGGACTTTGAAGTACCGCATTTTACATGAAAGTCTTATTTCATTTTAGATTATTAATTACGTAAATTAAGTATTTATAAATTAATTATAAATATGATTAATTTTTGAATTTTTTAGGCAAAGATCTAAACAAATTTGTAAGAACATAAGTTGGCTGCTTCCTCGTACACAGCCTCACAAATAATATTTTCCACATTTAATATTTTATTTATCAATTTTAGTTAATATTCACTGTTTTCATTCATTTATTAAAAAGTAAAGTTTGTCTTTTATTTATTATTTTTTAATGAAAAAAGAAAAACTTTAATTTTATATTTCTTATTATTGTTTATTTGACGGTTTTTATTAAGATTTTGGTGATTATTAAAGCTTTAGGTCTTTTTTATAAAATAGTTAAATTTTTTTCAATATTTCGCTACTCTTCAGAATAAAAATTTTATAATTTTATAAATTTCAAAAATTATTTGTCATAGGAAAAAAAGGATATGAAAAGTTTAACATAACAAAATATTAAAACAATTTATAACAAGTATATATAACCACAATTGCTGGACAAAGATATAGAGACAATATTACTTTACAAAAAACTGCGTTATATTCTCATGGTATTAAATTAAATCACTATCCAAACTTTGAAAATCACTATCCAAACTTTGAAAATGTATCGGTTATGTTAAAGTTTTTTTCCTATGACAAATAATAATATAAAATTATAAAAATTTTATTCTGAAGTAGCTGCTGAAAGAGTAGCGAAATATTGAAAAAAAAATTTAAATATTTTATAGAAAAGACCTAAAGCTTTAATAATTACCAAAATCTTAAAAAAGAAAAACTTTATGTTTTAATGAAATAATTTAAGTAATTTTGAAATTCATTTTCAATAAAAGTTTATTTTGGATTTGTTCCTTTCTTTAAGAAGAATGTTCAACAAACAAGAAGAACGAAATAAAAATCCAAGTATGTAAATATAAAAGAAAAAATACAAGGCTAATAAAGTCAGCAGGATATACTTATACTTAAGTAAGCTAATCATCATTTTAAAACCAATATAGACGAGGGTAGCAACATACACACAGTGTGATACTTATGGCGGTGGTGATGGTGATGATAATGATGGCTTTGGTCAACATTATTACAGTTGAATAAGTGTTACAAATATTTAGTTAAACCTCCTGCTACATTCTCTTTTGCAAAGTTTTTTTTCATTTAGTGTCCTTGCTCATAAGCTCATCATAAATACTCGTCATTCATTATTATCATCATCATCAACATCACCACCAGTAGCATTAACAGCAAAATCTCCAGTACCCGTCTATTTTGTTTCTATTAAAAATCCAAAATGAGCAACAGTACACAACGAACACACAAAGAGAGCAGGGGCAAGGAGGAAAGAAAGACTTAAGCTTTAAATTAAATTATTTTTAATGATTAAACGCAGTTTTGTTGCCAAAAATTCACTAATTTTTTTTTGTTTTGTATCTGTTTGTTTTTTAAGTAGCATATCTTGCTTTTTTTCCTAGAGCTCTTAGCATTGAGAATGAAGCTACTTAAGGATTTCAGTTCTTGCTGCTCTTTTGTTGCTCGTCTGTAATAAAAAAGCAAATTCATGCGGGTAGAATTTGTGTGCATACGCGCTTAAATGATGAAACACGAGTTTGTTGCTGCTGACAATGATGATGACGGCTACAATGGAACATTATGTATTTTTCGTTTGCTCATTGCCACATTTAAATCTACGCAGATAATACGCGTACTTATGAAATAAATAAAAACACAAAAAATAGCAACACGATTTGTATAAATATATTTGATTTCTTTTCAGTTATTTTTTTCAAGGGAAATTATACCACCAACAACATCAGCTTCAATTGTTTCACTACTATATATACATACATATGTATATACATAGTATCAACAACAATATACACACACACATTCACACACATAATAAAACTTTGAACTTTAAACGGGTTTTATTAAAATTACCACTAGGGGTATAAGGATTCTAGACAAGAAACGAAATAAAACAACTTAAAACAACAAATAAATGGGGAAAAAATTACAATTATTTGGCTCTCTATCTCTCTCTCTCTCTCTCTCTTTCTGGTATTATCAGATGTAGAACAGTGGTTTTAATATACCTATATTACAGTGGTCAACAGTTGCCTGAATATGAGTTTAGTTTAAGTTTTCGCTATCCCGACGATTCTAATTTCATTCAATTTTAAAATATTGACATTTAGTTGCCATTTTTCGTTATTTTGTAGTTTTGTTTTTATTGAATTATGAAATTACTCAACCAGTCGTTAAATAATAGATAATAAATAAAAGCAATCATCAATACCACTGTCATTTTAATTTTTCTAATGAAAAACACTTTGTTTCTGTTCGAGTATTCTATTATTTTTGTTTTCTATTCCAAAGAAATAAAGTAAAGAACACTTGAATTTCTTTTTTATATATTTTAAAATTAAATTAAATTGAACACAGCGAGTAGTAGAAGGG
The DNA here is from genome assembly GCA_950370525.1 of Bellardia bayeri. Classification (NCBI taxonomy): domain Eukaryota; kingdom Metazoa; phylum Arthropoda; class Insecta; order Diptera; family Calliphoridae; genus Bellardia; species Bellardia bayeri. The sequence goes on from OX493267.1 coordinate 98,863,273, forward strand.
TAGGAGGGATGAAAATAATCGTAATGATTTCATTTTGTCTGTTTTTTTATCTTCATCTTCAATTTAAAAATTATGCTTTTAACGTTATTTTTTTAACTAAATGAATCTGTTTTTTTATGTTATTAGTTGGCTGCGTTTTAAGAGGGTGAGTTATAAAAAATAACAATGAATGTCAAGGATATTTTGCTGTTGCTGCTGCTGGTGAAAGTATATTTTGTATTGTTTCTAACAATTCTTTTTCAATGACATATAAAACAGAATAGAAAACAAAAAGATAGAAAAAGGGAAACACAGCTAACAATGACATAAAACAACTGTCAATAAATTACTAAAGATTTAACTTTAAAATTGTTTTAGAAATAAAAACAGATTTTTAAATGGAACAACAAAGAAACGAAAACAACAATTCAAGCAACAAAACAGAATAAAATAAAATATACTGTGAAATTCTTTAAATAGAGTTCAGATTGTACTAGATATTTTTAGCTTTCTCACCATGTTCAAATTATTCCGGGTGTATTCCAAGTAATTTAATTTGTTTTAACAAAAAATGTTCAAGTCAAGACAAATGTCAATGCATTACAATTTTGTATGGAAAGGGGATGTGTAGACAGACATGTAATCACCATCATCATCACCACAATTTCATAATACTTGTATTCTTGTGTTGTGTATAAATTTAAAAACAATTTACATATGTACATATACATATGTACTTATGTATATAATATATGTATGTATATATACATATGTATATTATTATATATTATTATATATAATAATATACAAAATATAATATATAAAATAAATTTAAATATGTATGTATTTATTTCTTAGTTTGTTATTATTCTTTTAATATGTTTTGAAATGAAATTCACATTTTTAATCGAAATTATAAACAACAAAACAATGACCTTGTGTATTTAAGTCCATGTAACAGGACATGACTTTATATGTAATTATGAGAGTTTTTCTTTGGGTCTGTTCATTGTAGTGCTGAATGAAACTTGTATTTAATTAACTTCAAATTCAGTATTTTTTGTTTTATGTCCTTCCTGTATTCTTCACTAGAAAAACAACAATATAATGACGTGAGGCTAAAAACCAGCATAATTTTAATTAAATTATAATTAAAAATTTAATTTTCATTTGCATTTTTCTTCATTATTTAGAACATGAACTTAAATTAGCAACAAAAGAAAAACACGGCTACACAAATATGTCCGAATTTGTGGTATTTCTTTCCCGTCATAATGGTCTTTTGAATCTTGCTCAACGCCATAGTTGATAATACGAAAGGCTTGTTGTGATGTCTTTTCGTGTCGATTTTGCTGTAAAAGCCTTTTTAATATTTTCTTGTTTTTGTTACAAGCTGTATTTGACATTGGCTGTTTCTTTATTATTAATTTACATAAATATGGCGTTTAATTACATCATAATTAAAGTCATTTTGTCAACATCATTGTCGTTATTAAATTAAAGCAAAGCAGTTTCTGTTTATTGAACGTTTAAGGTGAACCTACATAAAGAGGATAAATTTGAAAAAATGTCTAACAAAATATGAAATGATGTATGGAGTTTTATAATTATTTCTCAGTTCTTGCATTCTTTTTCGGCTTTATTATTGGTACATTATTAGTCCATTAGGAAACATGGGAACCTGTTAAAATATTCAAAAACTCAAGAAAAAACTACTTTTAGGCCACAACTCGCAGATAAGGGGTTTATGTGGTACTTTATCAAAACTTAAAGTCGAAATCTGTTACGCTAATTAAGGGAAAGATTTCATAAAATATTTTTACTCTGTCCCATTATTCATTTGTACAAAAACTACAATTTCATAAATCACTACATCTTTATCTGAAAATTTTGCCTTTAGCAAAGATATGGCATATCCATACATCTATAGGGATGGGTCCTGGAGAAAAAAGAAGCTCCATGGGCTTTAAAAGAAGCCAGAAAAAGTTAAATCCGTTTAAAAAGAAGGCTAAAAAAAGGCCAACACATTAAAGGCCAAAAGATTAAAGAAAACGTGTATAAATTTAGTCTTTTATGAAAGAATGCGTGAAGCAGTGTTTATATGTAATGTTAAAATCTTATGCTGAATTCATAAGGAATATTTTTCCTAATAAAATTATTAATTTAGCAGTTCTTTAATTATGTCTTCTATGTGGCATTACATTTTTAAACTCTTATACCTCTATCCTAAAGTCAACTATTTATTCTACGTTTGTCTATTTATAATTTTTAAAGATTCTACATTGAGCTTTAGTCGTGGTTATTTCATAAGCGGTACAGCTAAACTTTTTCAATTTCAGTATGAAAAATTTAATTGCTTTTAGTATTTTTAGTAAATTATCAATGGATAAAAAATAAAATTTTCCAAGTGTATCCACATTTGCTGGTAATCTTTGCCTAATTTGTTCTAAAAAATTTTACATTTTTTGCGTATTATTTTGTCAGGAATTTCACATATTGTGTTTTTTATTTTATCTGTCTGTTATATTGTTCAAATTTATATGACAACTGTGCCGATATCATTAAAAATTTTCCAATGGGGATGATAATGAGTTAAAATTCAAGTTGACAGTTTAGCATCATTGGAAAAGTAAATGGTTCAGTTGGTTCTTCTAAAAATGGTTTATTATTTTAACAATCGAACGATGGCAGATTAATGAGAGCACACAATTGTGCGTTAAATATTTTTTGGAAAAGGCTAAACTGGCAACACAGATAAAGATTTTAGTAAATAAATAATGTAAATTTTTGAATGATCCATCTTATTTATTTTCTTCAATTTTCTGCCTGACCTTACGCCTTAATTTATGCAAAACAAATTGAATTCTCGATAGAGAGCATAAAAGAAAGTGGGAGAGAGTTAAGATGTATTAAAAGGATTAAGGTGGTATTAAGTAAAATTTAATTTAAGAATATTCACTTTCTAACTTTGGTGGTTTTAAATTTAATATTTAGAAAATATGACAATAATCTGCGAATTTAAGTTAAGCCTCTTGTTAATTGTAAAGAATTTCATTTATAATTTTTAAATGATGGTTAAAAAATCTTTTATATATAATTTAAAAAACAGAAAAAATGCATTAACCTTAGAACTGAATATTAAGATTTGTTTAATAAGAAAAATAAATTTTTTGCTAAATAAAACTAATTAAAACCTTTTAACATTTCTAACCTTAAGCCTATAGTAATTCAAATTTATGGTCAGAGACATGTGTTATTAAACATTTGCCACAGATTCATTATCATACTTAATTATTTATAATATAAAATGCTCTTCCCCTTTCTTTTATATCCCGAGTTCATAAACATCATTATTATGTATTTTTCAATTTAACATTAACTAGAATTCTACTAACACCAACACCATATTTCTAAATTCATTCTAGTTTATTTTCATTAACATCATCGTCGTCACACATAACTTTGGTCGAAAATTGTCAATTTCATATAATAATTCTAATTCGAATTCATACAGCAATAAAATTAATTGGATTTACAGTCCGAATAGCACACATATACATATGTATGTATGTATGTATATGTACACATATGAATGTATGAAAAGACAGACACTTACACATGCATATATTTATGTATTTAACAGACATTTGCAAAATACATTTAATAAATCTATAACGACTCGAATTGGAGTCCATTTTTGTGTTTTTTTTTGTCTTGTTTGGAAAATTAAATAAAATGCTATTTATCCACCACCATCCAATGACTTCTGTACATCTACTAGCAGACATTTACTTAGTTATAAATGTGTCTAAACATGTTTTAGTGTGTTTCGGCTTTTATCTTTACTTTTATTTTTTTTTATTCTTCCATCTGTATGTGTATTAAGTTTTTGGCTGCTTTTGCTTCGTTTTGATTATAATTAATACAAATTGTGGTCAAACTAACACAAGTATCCGGTATTAACCGCACTTAATACACATGTTAATTGAAAAGTCCTTCAGCTGACAGTTTATATACTGTGCCACAGTAATGGCTAACTGTGATACAGTGAACCAGTGGGATAAAATGTGAAATAAGAAATATATTTGTAACGTGAGCAAAATGTCCCTACACAACCGTTAACTGTCTACATGACTACTAAAGATATAAAAAAAACATAATTTCCTCCGAATGTATAGTTTAATAATAAAAATACATTTTTCGCCCTAAATGGAATAAATGCTTAATTTTGGCTTAAAAGTATCTATCAATCAGTATGACTATTATGGATAATTAAAAAAAAACATTATTCAATTTGATTGTTTCTTTATGGTAAATTTTTTGCATATTAAAAACATAAAACACTTTTTGTAATCCGTTTTTTTTTTCCTAATTTGTCTCCACTGTTTCAAATAACTGGAATTGTTTTTTCTTTTGCTAGTCGTTATTATTATAGTAATGTAAGATACGCACACATACAATGAAACTGTTTTTAGAGAATGACAACTGTTTTAAAAGCTACACAAATTCTACTGAACAAATATAGATTCCTTTTCTCAGGATATTTTTATTTTAACTTAAACACACATCTACTCAACACCAAGCCAAACTAAATAATACTCATTCACTAATAAAGACACACGTACACCCACTCATATATATAAAATATGTGTGTGTGTGGTGTTTAACAATGTCCTTATTTATGATGTTGTTGTTATTTGGTTGTTTAGTTGAAAAGACAAGCATTTATAAATCCTTGATAAAAGTCAACAGCTGAAATAGCACAAATAGTTGTGGTCCTTGCTTTAACTTGCTAAACAAACACGCACATATACTTACAAATATGTATGTTTTTATCGACATACATATACATATATGTCTTCGTTATTCAACAGCAAGCAACCGTACACAGTGGGACAATTGAAAAATAAACAACAAAATACAGGACCACTAAAGACAAAAATAAATAGCAAGAACATAATGCGAAAAGTTCAATATTTCATTCATAAAGAACCCCTAATGTAATGCATTTTCAAATGTTATGTAATCTATGTCATAAATACACACAAAACTTAACACACTCTCTCTCTCTCTCTCTTTCTTTCTCTTTCTATTCAATTTCCATTAATTAGAGGCGATCGAAGTAATATAAAACCTATGTATATTCAAACACTAATTTTTCTAACGAACACACTGTTTTAAAGTAGAAAAAATACTGTTCGTTTTAATGTCATATGACACAATGTGATTTTGTCTGAGTATATGTGTGTGTGCGTTTGTCCAAGTGTTTGTTTCTATGTGTATAGTTCTAATCCAATCAATTAATTTCAACTACTTTTCTTTATGTTCGATAGATATGTACATATATATTCATAATTACACACATATAAACTTACTTACAAACGAACATTTGTATGTACATACTTGAGTAAATGTCATTACTTCATACATATATTTTAGTACTTTATGTCTGTATGGGTATTTCTGAATCTGTATTTGTGGGATAATACAGACAATTATTTGTTTTTAGTGTGTTTCTGTGTAAGCATGAAACTTAACTTGTGTTCTTTTCCAATCATACATGATGATTTTATTGACTGTAATGTTGAAAGTTAAAACGGTAATTATTCTAGTCTTGTTAACTTATAATTACCACAATAACAACAACACCAACAACATCATCATCAACTACAGCTGCAGGAACATCAGCAACATTGGCAACTACTACAACAATAAAGTAACTAAGTTGAATGAATCAAATGAATCGATAATTCGTAATATAGAAAATAATGAATAAAATAATATTCTAAAGAATAATATTATTATTATTACTTATTACTTTTTTCAAAACAATTAAAAGATGGCTTAAAGTCTCGCTTATAGTCTTGTAATTTAAAATAAATTACCAAAACTACATAAATTAATCATTATTCAGAGTCAATTAAATATTTAAGGTTTATTCGTTTGCTTGATAGTTTTTATTATTTTTGATAAAAATGAAAATGCTTGAATTAGACAAAAGTTTGTTATTTAAACTAGGATCACTGAACGTATACAATTGTTGTTATAACATATTTTAATTAGGTTTCACATGCGCTAAATATACATGTCCAATATTTATTACAACATTTAATGACGCACAGTGGAGGATTTTGGAAAAAGGGAAATAAATCTGTAATTTTTAAACGGTAAGTCCGATTGCAATAAAATGTATTGAAATCGAGACTCGATTTTATTATAAATCTAGTACATATTTCTCAATAAATGGTGAGTTAAATAGATGATGTTTACAAGTAAATCTTGGACAATAAACATTGCTGATGACGCCCTTGGCGAGGTAGAAAATGCATTTCAGTGTGCCATTTGTCTAGAAAAATATAGTTTCACAATGGTATTCTTCGTGTTATTAATTAAAAAAATGAACTCAAGCCAAATGAAAAATTTTCTCTTATAAAAAATTATTTTAAAATCACCACATAATCAAAATGCATATAACGCGTTTAAAGTTAAAAATTTTTTTATTTGTGCCATTTTTTTCATTGAAAGTACTTTCATTCTTTTTACATAATTTAACACTTTTAACGTATTTATATTTCTCGGATAGCTCAATTTAAAGTAAGAAAATAGCTATTTTTATGTCAAATTCAACTTTAGGTTAAATGTTCTCAAATGGATATCAAATCGTTGATATCAAAAAATAATAACCAATTATATATGGCCCAATTATATTTTTAACCATTTTGGTCTTATCTTATTAGTAATTTTTATGCCAATATATGAAAGAAAATAGTTAATAAGAATCAAATTCACTATGAATTGTTAACTAACTACATATTCCCAAAGAATTGTTTGAAAAACAAGGCAAAAATGTCTTAATTTGTATTTATCATCACCCCTATCGTGAATAAAAATTCCACATGAAATTTGTTCCCTTTTCACATTTTCCTATTAAAATTCAATGTTAAAAAAATAAATGGGAACATATTTCATGTGGAATTTTTATTCACGATAGGGGTGATTATTTTTTAATACAATTTTGCATTTATAAAGAAAAATCGAATAATATACTGATTATACTCTAGTTTGCAGACACATCTTCCACAGCATTAATTAATATTTTTAATTTAATATTTGACTAAAATATTACCAAAGCTCATACAGTTATTTCTGGATTGAGCTGATGCACAAATGCTTTCTTAACTTAAAAACTCAAAGTACTCAAACTCCGTTTGTCCCTCTGATCACAACAGCAGCAACAAATACATACCACACAAATTCAGTGAAGGTTTTATGAACCACATTTTGGTGATTCAACAAACCACTAGGATTTCAATGAATTTCATAAATAAACAAATTAAACAATGTACAATGTTTATGTTAAATTAGGCAAAGATAAGTTTATAATACTTGAACAATGCAACACAATACTAGAATAAGATGCAACAGACACAAGGATGATTGCAGAAACAAAGACTGTCAAAGTACGCACAAACACCAACACCCTCCATAACACTCGTACTTGTATAAGTAGTTGAACACACATACAGAGTGACAGACATGCATAAATGCACATGCAGACAAAAATATAGTTTCAAATGATAAAGGAGGGGATTGTTGATACACTGTAAGCCAATTTAAAAAAATAATGTAAATGATACCACCAAGTAATAAAAACAAATTGAATTTATTCAATAAATTGGACACTTTCGAATATTGCATTTTTCCATAAACTCAAAAGTGTTCATCAAATTTGATTTAATTTTTTTTAATTCACTCTTTATCCCTTTCACTCACAGTGTTTATGTGTGGTCAACAGAAGTTTTGTGTATGTTGAGATGCATGTATTTAACTCGACATCGCACAGTAGTAATGCACTCTCAAGTGTTTAAGACTCTGTGTGTAAAAGCGTCCTTCATTGTATATATATATATATATATGTATGTATGTGTGTGTGTGTATATATGTATTTGTGTATGCTTTTTGTTTTGTCTATTTGAACAATTTTAATCCCAGGATAACAACACTTTAACATTAAAAGACAATAAATGCAAAGTGTCAACATTAAACAAGTGCGTGTAATAGCAAAAGGAAACTTTTGCATCAGCAACAAAATTCAACTTCAATCCAATATGTTGTTTATATTACTACAACAATAATAATTGTAATAATAATTATTATCATTAACACAAATTTAAAGCAGCTTTAGAATAAATAACAAAATACCATGGTGTAACTATACAAGGTGAGTGCAGTAGCACAGCTGATTGACATTCTTTACAATTTACTTATGTCAAAAGTAATACTTTTTCAAGTGTTTTTGACAGTATTACAATGTATGTATGTATGTGTATAATAGTATACAATATAATAAAATATATTTTTATTAATTTCTAATATAATTATTAGCTTGACTTGAAAATGCAAAAAGCGCTTTCATAAAATTAATAAGTTTTTAAAATTGTTTAACGGTTTATAATATATTTGTTCAGCTTTTAATTTTGTGACTTATCGAGTTATTGCAGCAACCTCTCCAATTTAAAGTTATTGGCAAAAAACGGCGAAAATATTAAATACAAAAATAAAATAACAAATTTTTAACAAAAATACATCTAAAAGTGAAAAAAGAAGAGAAGAGAAAATGTTTGATTGTAATTGCATGCAATTTATTGTTTGATTATGACATAAACCCCTTGTAGTCTCTGTTGCATCTACAAACATGGACAAACACACATACATGTAGCATAAGATATGTATTTATGTAAATGTTTGTGTATGTTTAACTTTTCTTGCTGCACATTTATAAACAAGTCCTTGTTGATGCTTGTAGCCCAAACATTATTTTCAATACTCGTGTGTGTGTGTATGTGTATGTTTGCAACTGAGTTGGATGTCGTTCGTTGTAGTCGTTCTCGTAGTGTTGCTCGACGTTGTTGTAAGAATGTCCTTGTAACTGGTTTTGTATTGTTTGTTTAAATGTCACTACACATACAAATTTTATACTATACATACATTTATATACAAACATGCATATGTCCTTATGCATATAGTTGAGAGTGTTTGTGTGTGTATGGGTATTGGTATTCATAGAAAACATGTTGCTCTCATGTATAGTGCATTATCTGAAATTACATCCCAATGCGACAGATTATCAAAATGCAAAACATTGCATGATGGACATGATGGCATCACAATAAAGGAAATTAAATTTTCTTACATCTACATGCATGGCAGTGTGTGTATATGAATATGAATATGCCTGTGCATGTGCATACATAAGTGTACATATGTATATGTTCGTGTGTGCATTTCCACAATGTCATAATTTTATAATGCTAACTACCATTCATCTTTAATGCCTTTAAAACTGGTTTAAGATTTTTAAAGTTGACAACGCAAGTAAATTCTATTCTTTACGATACTTGTTATTTTTTCCTTAATAAATTATATAATATAAATTATATATAATAAATTAACCATTGTCCATACTTTTTAAAGACAAATTCATAATCTATTAACATTGTGTAATTGAAAATTCTTTATTATTACGGCCTCTCTTTCCCACTAGCATTGCTTTTCGCATACACTTAGTTAAATGTGTTTAAATAAAATGGAAAATTTGTTAGTCTAGAATCAGCTAAATATAAATTCAATGACAATGTGTAGGTAAAATAGGCCAGTAGTGAATAGCACGCGAAAATTATTTAAATTATTTTAAATGATGTTGCCTAAATTAATTCATATTTTTAAAACTAAATAATATAGTAAAGTGAAAAATGTGGTCTTCCATAACTTAATATATATATATATATATATATGTATACGAGTATATAATACATATATAATAATCATCCTGAAAAATTATGGAAATTTAAATATTTATTGTAAATCATTATTGTCATAACATTAATCTCTTAAAATATATGAAATAGATCCACTCACACAAAACAGTTTTCTGGTTTAAACTTAGAGTAACTGTTGCTATTTACTACTTGTAGTAGTAGTCTTGTAGTTTTTACTAAAAATTAAAACCCAAATTAGAACACACAGAAATACATTGTGGTATTCTGTGTCTGTCCGTCGGTATTTAAATTTTCCTCTACAAAATCATCTCACAGACATATTCTCATAGATAAATAACGTTCCATACACATATGTATGTATGTATTGAATGTACGTTTTTACATACAAACAAAACGAAAATTGAATTTTGTTAAATGATTAAATTCAACCTCAATGCAACCTTAAAATTCAACATGAACCTGCTCTCATCTCCCTTCATTATTAAAATAAACTAATGAACACATTTACATACTTGTAAGGACTAAAATTAGTCAAACTTACAACTTTTTTTTACTCGTAAATTATTTTCCATGCAATATATACAATTGTTATTAATTGAATACATTTTGTAAGGTTATCTCCAAAATAGTAATCACTGAAGGTTTTGGCTGATATCAGTCCTTTCTTCATTCATGTTTAAGTTACAAATTTATTTTTCTTGTAGATTTGAAAAACAGGAAGAAAAATAAGATGCAAACTTCTGAGTTTTAGGAAATGATATAATGATATAAAAAATACGCACAACAAGGTGTCATAGCAAAAAAGTAAGAAACAAAACAAGACGTAAACAAATCTGTTTTTGACCTTAAGTTAAATTGGAAAAAGGATTTTGTACATTTAACAAATTAAGTAAATAGTCTCATTTGTTCATCATATTCACCATATTTACATACATATCTAAATAAAACAGGATATGCATTATACTCCCTCTCTAAGATTATACCCTGTAGTTCTTGGAACTAGTTAATTACTTTTTAAAACAGAAATTTAAGCAGAAGGAAAATACTTTGACTTTCGATTTTGTAGTTCTAGGAGATATTTTTATTATATGATATTTTGTTATATTTCACCCACTTATATTATATATGTATATACTACCTAAAATTGGGGATTTTAAGAAAATAAAAGTACACAATATGGATTGTTGGTATAATAATTTTGTAAACAATAATTCAAAGCTAACCAACTAGTTTCAGAAATCTTAGACAATTTCTACCTCTAAAACTGCTGGATACGCATCTCAAACACTTTGGCAACATATAAATTTTGTTTCATTTGCAGACATTTTAAACAATTCAGAGAAATTCTATTAAAACTGATTATAATATTGTAAATTATATCCTTTAGATTTAAAATAAACAAACAAATTCATGCATACTTTAAGGCACAAGTTGTGGTTATACACACATTTATATTTATTACATGCACACATGTCGGATGTACACACTGACATACATATCTTCATACATACATACAAACGTACTTATATAGACACATACATATAAAGATATTGTTGTAACTTATACCCATTTTATAAACTTAAGATATTTTGTAAATAACTTTGAGGTTTCTTTTTACACATTTACATATCCAAACATTCTAAATAATCATGTACATCTACATCTACACCTACGCAAACACATACACAACAATAACAAAATATGACACCTTGACAGTTTATCAAAATTTTCTTTCCTCCTTAAAATTCAGAAATAAAATGCTTAAGTCTTCGTAAAGGTTACCTATGGGTGGAATTAGTTAAAGTGGGATTTAACAGAGATCTTCTTTTATAAACTTTCTTAATTGTAATACAAACATAAAGCGTTAATTAAACGAATAGAGGAATTACACTAGATAACACAAATTGCATTTTTGTTTAAGAATGTAAACTCGGTCAGTGTTGACATAAGTAGGGGAAAAATCCCTGCACCCTACACATTATACGAGCATATTATTGTCCATCTAAACTAAATTGCGACATTAAAAACATTTTAATGGTCAAAAATAGTCTTTTAGAATGAGAGCAGATTTTCACTGAAACACTTTGCACTTGGATCTCAGAGTGTTATATGGATGTATCATAAGTCCTGTTTCTGTGACGTATACTTCTAAGCTCATCCACGTTTTTGGTCGTAATGAAAAACCCAAAACCTACTGCGAACATAACAAGCTTAAATTAGTTTGAAACATTAAATCGTATCTTAGATAATATTAATTAATATTTTAACATATTTTTCTTTTTTCGATAATTACGCCTTTTTCACTTTAATATTAATTCATTCGTTAAAATTGTTTAGATGCTGTGTTTTAATTTCATTCTTAAAAACAAACATATAAAAAATTAAATTCTTAAACAGATTTATTTTGCCAAATGAAACTCAAAATCAAGCGAACAAATTTTCACATTCACCAACATATGTATGTACTCGTATGTGTGAATTTTCGGGTATAATACCCAAGTGAGCGTCCCTGAGTAATTGTTAATGTGTATGATTTTATTAATTTAATCCATTTTTAAAGAACACCTTTATTTTGTGGTGTACGAACGAGTTCGAATTAGTATAATTTAAATATTCCAAACACGCAATAAATGAATCGATGTGTAAATACTGCACGTTTGCCAATCAATATTATGTCAAAATGTAAACTGCTTTTTAACTCCAAAATCATACATACACATGTGAGTCTGACATTCACACGCATACATGCATATGTACATACATATATATACATATAAAGACGACGAAGAAGAGTTATTCATATAATCATTTGTAGACTGCAATGCTGCTCCTGTCAGTCTGTCAATGTAATAAAAAGCATAATAATGCAATGCAACCAAAATTTACTATATATTCAATACTACGTATGTATGTGCATATACTTACATATATGCAATATTTTTATGTATGCATATGTATGAGAAAATGTATCTGCAAGTGTAAATGCGAGATGCAGTAAAGATTTCTATCTATGTGCATATGCACTGACTTCATTAAAAGAAAAATTTTCAAATTCAACAGACAGTGTATTGAATTCTGCAATTTATAATAAATATAAAATTATATCACTGTATTGATTATTTATCGTTATTTAATACGAAAAAGGTCCAAAGTAAACAAAAACAAACATAATACGCTTAAATTCATTAAGTACAATTTTTAATAATTTTCTTTTTTTTAACTATTAAGGCCTTTTTCATTTTACGTATCGATATATGTATATGTACATATATGTATATCGTGTATTGGTAAACTTGTATTTATGTACATATTTACAATTTATTCAAAAGGTTAAAGAATTAATTTTTAAAATCATCATTAATGCTGCAACTCTACCACAGCCACATCAGCAGCAACAATTCCATGACATTTATTTACTTCAGTAAAAAGCAGGAAATAAACGATTTTTAATATAAAAATTATTAATTTTTTTGATAAATGACTCATTTTTTTACCTTGGTATTGGATTTTTGGTTAACTCATTGAAAATATCAGAAAAATGTTCAAGTAGTGATTTATATACATATAAGTAAATAAATTTACGTTACGAAACAAAAGTTCAGCAAATCTGATTAAGTCATATTTACGTTGCTACCATATGAAGCCTTTAGATCTGGTATCTATCACGATGACGTTTAAATCAGTTTTTGTTTTCAAAAAATCTATGCATATCAAGAGCAGAAGTCATATATCATGGTGTAACTATACAAGGTGAGTGCAAATCGGCAACAAATACAACAGCGTGAAACGTATTAAAGATATGAACAACTTTTCATTAAATTTTTTAATTGAAAGTTCTGGCAACACTGGCTATATAATATTCTTTGTGAAACAGTGTTGCCGTACTTGGTAGGTTCCTACCAAATTGGGTAGTTTTGAAATGTGTTGGTAGGATTGGTCGTGAATTTGGTAGTTTTATTTAATACGTTTTTTAATTTTCAGTTTTTTGTGTTTTGTGTTTTTTTTTGTCAAATCTAAATAAGTTTAATTTGAAAAAAAAAAATCTTAAATAAAAATCGTTATATCCACGGCAATCAGTTTTCATATATGTATGACTTAAACCCATCAGCTTTTATATCAATTATCTTGCTGAGCATATCTTGCTATGTTCACTAGCGCTTGCTTTCGACAACTTTGTTAGGTGCAAGGCATATTGATTATAAGGTAGCAGTTACATTACAACAAGTACAATAGTACAAAAACAACATGGTTATTTGTTTTTGCTTTGACTTCTCTGATGTCAAAAACAGTTGACTGAAAATTACTAACATTCGTTGTTTTTATTTGTATTTATTCAGGTCACTGATGGCAAACATGGTAAAATTGTACTTTTTTTGATACATTTTAAACACAGTTGGTACCGTGGTACTACCACGAGTCATATGGTACAATTTCAAAATACTGTTGCATAAAAATCAGCCATGTCACAGAATTTAATTCCGTTCGGAAGTGGAATTATTTCCGTATTTTGCTTCTAAAGAAAAAGTAAAACGAACAATTGGTTCATTCCGAACAAATTTTTATTAAATTTCATAAACATCTTGGAACTGATATCAATTTGATCTTTAAATATGCATATATAAGATGATTATTACAATAAATTTTTGGTTGAATTATCGAACAATATGAGTCTTTGACATATTCATTTACATTAAATGATTTTGAGGCTGAATTCAAAAACTAAAGCTTAAAATGTAGTTAATCAGGATTTTAAAATCGTTAGAAGTTAACTCTTTCTTTTGTTCTTACAATAATAGTTATTTTGAAATATATATATACCAAGGTTATCTTTTCGCAAATGACTCGATACTTCATAAATAAGAATATTTTTAGATAATCGCGACAATTAACGCAATAATGTTGCTATAAGTTATATCGAATTTTCGATAAAGTAAATTTGTGGTAAAGTTTTATGATTATTTGACAAATATTAAAAATGGTACCATGCAGGTCTAAAAAGTATATTTTATTTATATAGTTGGTACGAAAAACAAAACCCCATTTTCCAATTACCGCATTCGTGATCGAATGAGCTATCGTATCGAAAAATGATTTCGATATCGAAATTATGATAAAATGTACTAAATTTCTTGCTCGATGTTGAATGCCATAATCTCAAATAAGAAAATTACGATAAATTTTACTCGATATCGAATGCGGTAATTTGGCCCCAGGTATGTGATGGAAATCGAAAACGAAAACAATAATAATAAACAAATTTTGACACTTATAAACATTTTGACAATTATAAATTTGTAAACATTAACAACGTTTGACATTACAAAAGTACAAAAAAAAAAAATCTGCTGTGTCTTCAACGCTACCTTATAATAAATATGTCTTGGTTAGGTGTCAAAATTTATAGCGCGTAAGTTCTTTTATTCATTGAATAGTTTTAGTTGGATGGCACAATGGACAGGTTTGTTTAATTAAGTTCTTTTGAACAATAATAATATTTATTTATAATAAAACAAGTGACAAAGACATTACACTCTGTGCAGGTAATATACACAGCTGCACTTAATAATTACATTTGATTAATTTATATTTTAGTAGTGCTGATGAGAAAATTATTTATAAAAGGAAATTTAGAAAGGAATGGCTCTAAACTTTAAGTGGCTAGAGAACAGTAATGACAGTGCTTACTTAAGTATGTGAGAAAAATATACTCAATCATATAAGTCATATTAAAAATCACGAAGAAACTACACTCCACGCATAAAATTATGAAGCAAAAAAAAAAACAACACGTTTCTATTGAAAAGTGTTTTGACATGCAAGAGGATTCGATTAATCAACAAGTTAGAAATGCAGAGCTTTTCTTAAGCCTAGTACTCTGTTCAAATTTGGGAAAAATGTTGAGCACCATTAATTATTTCATACGGAATATTTGACGTATAGCCAATGTTGCCTATCACGCGAATTTACATAATTTGACGTTTTTTTTAATTGAAATTACGCCACATTGTTTTACTTATGTAAACAAAACACATATGTTTTGCTTTTTTGTGAATTTAAATCGAAAATAAATAAAAGTTAAAATATTAAAAAATCTGTGTTGAATCGAAATCTTTAAATAAAAATGAAATGTGCAGCAGCAGAATAACAAGTAATAGATATTGTTGTTGCGACAGAAGAGCTTTTGGATAAAAATTCCACGTGAAACAATTGCTACTTTAATTATTTTGCTGTGAAAAAATAATGTTGCCAGATACATTTTACATGTTTTTCACAAAATGAACAGAGTACTACTTCTGCAACATTTTTTCATGAAAATTTCATGTTTATTTTTTTAACATGTATTTTGACAGCATTCCACTTGAAATTTTGAACAGAGTACTATGCTTTAGTCACTAATAATTTGTCATTTTTATTAATGGATAGTCTGCCAAATTTATTAAAAGAATGTTGCCCGGACTCCGCTATTGCTAAGTTATTACATTGTGCTAGAACAAAATCTACCCAATTAATTGACACAATAGCACAACAAGGTCGCAAAGGTGTAATATCTGACTTACAAAATAAAAAATTTTCGTTAATTGTCGATGATAACTGATGTTTCGTCTAAAAAGTGTGTGGTTTTAGTGGCAAGATGTAGATAATAGTCGATTCATGACATTATTAGAAGTTATAAAAGCTGATGCAATGTCTATATACAATTTGATAAAATAATTTTTTAATAAACACAACATCCCGTTTTACAACATGATTGAATTGGCCACGGACGGAGCATTAGTGATGGCAGGAAATATTGGAGGAGTTAAAATAATTTTTTTCTTTTTGAAGTGCACCTGCCGCTCACTGAATTTATGTTCCAGTTATGCTTTCAAAATGATTCCGAATAGTTTGGAGACTCTTTGCAGGAATATATATGTATATATACATTCATACTTCTCACATAGCGCGATTGCAAGAATTGTTGAACAATGGAAAGAAAATTTTCGACACTAGCAGTAGTAAAAACAAAACTCCGAAACAGACTGGAATTAATAAGATAAGATAAATGCATAAATAAGACTGATTTGCAGTATATATGGTCAGCAAAAAAAGACTTTAAAAACTAAAAGTTTTTCCAAATATGTATATGTATACTCAAGATTTTTTTACTTCCATTATTACAAATGAATTGTTATTTATTTTTATAGACATACATAAGTATGTACATACATATTCATAAACATTATGTATAAACTTTTGGTTGTGTTATTTTTTTAAATAAATATATTTTCTTATATAATTAAATGCCATTCCATTGCTTTCATTGCTTTCTTTTTGGTAGATTGACACGCGATTTGGTAGTTTTTGAAATTAAATTTGGAAGAAAAAAATTTGTTAGTGGCAACGCTGTTGGGAAATTAAAAAAATCATTCTCAGTTAATTACCTTCTCTTAAATAAGAGCAACAAACTCTGAAAAAAAATTCCCAAAATTACGAGCGCGATAAGATATCGTCTCTTTAATATATTGAGATGTAGATTAAATTCACCACAATGTTGACGGCGCTCAGTACACATTGCAAACGCGCCTCTTCAACACAACGTCGCACAACAGCAGCGTGAAACGTATTGGAGATATAAACAAAAACCACATTGCTAAACAGCTGATTCAGTAAAAAGCATGTCGTCGTCAACTTGTAAATCTTTATCAACAAATGAAATTGAAATTCGCGTTATCAAACCAAAAGAACGTCAACAGGTGTTGGATTTTCTACGTGTACACTATTATCTGGAAGAACCTTTAACGATGGGCAGTCAGCCAAAGGAACAAGATAAGGAAGATGAGGATTTTAATATGTCCAATATAAAACACGGCACGTGTGTTATGGCAGTCCAAAAAGATGATACTGATTCCCGGGAGGCAATAATGGGAGCTCTTATGGCTGGCCCTAAAGGACCTGATGAAGCTGATCATCTTTTTGAGGAGGCCGACAAATTAGGTCCCACAAAATGGGGTCATATCTTACAGTTTTTGGCTTGCGTCGAACGAGACGCTAATATTTTTGGACGTTTCAACGTACAAAATGTTTTGCATGTTCATGTTATGGGTGTGAATGGAAAAATGCGTGGTCAAAATATTGGACGTCGCATGGTGGATGAAGTACTAAATGTGGCAAAACGCTTGAACTTCGAAATGGTGGCAGCAGATTGTACTAGTTATTATTCAGCTCGATTATTTGAACGCATGGGCTTCGAATGTATTAATATTAAATACTACAAGGATTATATGGATGAGACAGGAAATCAAGTTTTTAAACCGGATGCGCCCCACGAATGTGTTAAAACATTTGCTCTTAAATTGTAAATTGATTAATAAAATTAATAAAATAATTGACTAATAAAAATTAAGAGTTTTTAATTCTATATGCTACATACATATGTATGTATGTAATTAAAATATTTCCCTAAATGTATTTATATAGATATTGTTTTGCTGTGCAGTTTTGACGGAAAACTATTAAAAAACGGGGCATACCATGGTGTAACTATACAAGGTGAGTGCAGTAGCACAGCTGACTGACTTTGTTTACAATTTACTTATGCCAAAAGTAATACTTTTTCAAGTGTTTTTGAGAGTAGTACATTATTTTACAACAAATAAAATGCCTGGTGTTTCTTAATTGTGTTGTATTTGTTGCCGATTTGCACTCACCTTGTATAGTTACCCCATGGGGCACTGTTGCCATATTTGACGATTTATCGTCATTTTGATGATTTTTGGTGTCAAAAATTACCCTTTGACGATCTTTGCTCCTATTTTGACGATTTTTCAGTATAAATGATTTGCAACACTTTTTTCTCATATAAAATTTATAATTTGGTTTCGAAAAAAGAAAAGACTTTATTGGAACTTTAGAAGCACATTTCGGAAATTCAAAGGAAAGATTCAAATCTCTTGTTTCCCATCCTAACCAAATTTATACAAAAAATTTTAGTTTTATCTTATTCTTCGGCAAATGTCGAACGAGTATTTAGTCAGGTAAATTTAAACAAAACAAAAATTAGGAATAGGTTAGGAACGCCTTCTTTGGAATTGTTGTTGTTTTAATATAAATGTTGTACCTGAGCTTATTAAAAAGTTTAATAGGGAAATGTACATACAAAATTAAATATACTAAACTTCACAATTTCCAATTATATTTTAAAAAATTTTCAAATTCCATTTTAAAATCTAAACATATTTTTAACTTAACTTTTATGAAATACCATAATAATATTCTGAAATACAACTAGAAACTACAGAAATGCAATTGAAACTTTTTTAAATATAAAATTAAATAGAAAATTCTGAAATACAATTGAAAAATTCTAAAACGCATAGTGTTGTAAAAAGGTGATATTTTGTATTCAGAAGTAGAATTTTTTATGTTTTACATTGTTACTATAAAGAAATTGTTTTGTTTATTTTATATTAAAAATAATATATATTTTTTAAGAAACATTGATAAAAATTTCTTAAAAAATTGATTTTAAAAACTATGTTTTGAAAAGTAATTTATTACTTATTTTTGTGTTCCTTTTACATTAATTTTTGTGTTTTATTTTCTTATTTGTTACTCTTTTTTATACCCTTCACCTTCATGAGAAGGGTATATATAAGTTTGTCATTCCGTTTGAAATTTCCACAATATAATTTTCCGCCCCTATAAAGTATATATATTCTGGATCCTTATAGATAGCGGAGTCTATTAAGCCATGTCCGTCTGTCTGTCTGGATGATCAAATCAATTTTCTAAAGTCCCCAGATATCTTCGGGATCCAAATCTTCAATAATTCTGTCAGACATGCTTTCGAGAAGTTTACTATTTAAAATCAGCAAAATCCGTCCACAAATAACGGAGATATGAGCAAAAATCCGAGACAACCTCTGAAAATTTCATCAAAAAAACTAAGTGCATTAATTTTATTACAAACAAATTCATCAACAGATGGTGTTGATCAAACAAAGTGTATTAATATTGTTACGAACAAATTCATCAACAGATGGCGTGTTTATCGACATAATTAGGCATAATATAATTATGCATCCACAACAAAGGTGAAGCGTATATAAGATTCGGCATAGCCGAATATAGCACTCTTACTTGTTTACATATTTTATTATTGATATTTATAACTATTTTTAAACTTTAATCGATCTCTTAAACATATTTAATTTTTTTTCTACTTTTTGTTTATGTTTAAAAAAAATTAATTTGAGAAAATAAATAAAATATTGAACTGATAAAAAGTTTTATTTTATTTAACGATTTTTTGACGATTTTGAAAAATGCATTATGACGATTTTTTATTCAAGATTTGACGATTTGAACCCTTATTTATCTGGGAACTATGGGCATACGGAAGGTTATTATTTTAACAGAGGGGAAATGAATTATATTTAAAAGCTGGATTTGTACATAATTGATAAAGAATGTACCAAATTGATAAAAAAAAATATCTCTCTTTACATACAAAATGAGACCTTATTTTATGCAGACACGTATGGGTTTCAAAAACTTAAGATTAAAACTTAATATTTGGTGTGATAGCCCTTATTATCTACAACTGATTTAAGGCGATTTATCACAGATGCGACCATTTTTGGAGTAATACTTGGCGAAATATTCGAATACTCCGTCAGTAAAACTTTTTTTAAATCGCTTTTGTTAGAAATTTTTCCCACTTCAAATGTGCAACGTTTGCACAATACCCGATTTGTGCTTTGCGATTTCCAACAAGTCGTCCTTCAGAATCTGAAGGCACTTAAACTTGTCCATTGTGGTTTGAACAAATGTCAAATTCCCAGTACCAGCAACTGACATACAGGCTTTAACATAAACCATCTCTGCTATTTTTCGCTGTGAGCGGCCATTTTGCAAATGGTTTAAAAACAATTCTTGTTGTTTTATCGTTGTATACGGACACATCTGGGGGGTTACTCTATATTGCGATGCGAAAGCAATGCGATAAGCGTACAATTTGTATGCTTATCGCATCGCAATAGAGAGTAACCCCTCTGAACTATTTTAAATTGACAATTGACGTTACAAAAACAGACTCACTATACAACAGAAAATATTAATAGAAATAAAAAATAAGTTAGAGTGCAATATTCGGCTGTGCCAAATTTTAAGTATTCTCCATCTGAATATGTATATTAAGAAATACAAAAACTACACTGGTTATAGGACTAGAATATCCTTATTCTGTGTTTTTATTCAGTCTTAGAGCAAATTTTATTCGTATTTTATATATTGTTTGAAAGAAAATTTTACGAACAACATATGTATATTCGTAATTTATTTCAAATATTTTGATGTAATTTAACAAACTATAAAATTAACAAAAAAAATATTTTCCCATATTCACCACAAGTTAAGAAACAGAGTATAATATTATAAGGTGAAGCTTCTTTCGGTTGAATTTGATCTCAATAACTTTATTTACAAGAGATTTATGGGTGGCACAGTAGAAGTAGACCAATTATAGAGTGATAGTTTCTAAATCCAATATCCAATAACCTGGTTGCTAAGAATTTTAGGCTTATTTTGGATGAATATCATCTCAATGACGTTATTTACAAGAGTTGTATAATTATTTGTTATACTCGGATTTAATTCCGGAGCTATTGTCAATTATTGACTGACAGCTGCAAAATACAGTAGCATAATTGCATGTTGAAATTACTTTACAATTACAATTCTTAGCAATTTAGCGGGCTGAGTAATTATTATTTGTAATATCCACCACTTGGTTTTCTAAAAAGTCTGATATTTTTCTCATTTTTATTAATAGCACGCGATAAGTTAAAAATTTGCAAAAAATAATGTATGCACAATTTGAAAAATTACATTTACTGTTGCTTTAATATTTTTATAAATATCAAAAAAGTCCCGGTTTACATTATGAAATTTTTGTCGCTGCGATTCTTGTCGTATCTTCTTTAAAATTGTATTTGCGTCTAAATTGTGAAATTTTTGTTGCAGAGATTTTTTGTGGATGTGTACATGTTTTCATATATTTTGTAGCTAGCACATACATACATGTATGAAAATAAAAAACAACGAATGAGGGAACAAAGCGTGTCTCACGAGTACATGCATATGTGTACCCCATTTTATACGACTCACCGCGACTCACGACTCACCGTAAACCGGGAATAAGGGTGCTTATGTACATAAGTTCGCTGCAACTGTCCATTTATTCTTGCTGCCTGATAAAATGAACTTTAACGTGCAAAAGTTGATACATTGCCATTTCACATAAATTTACCCTAAACTTCACATTCGTTTTAAAAATTCATAAATTTCAATTTATTTCCATTTTTGTTTTATTTATTTAACATTAAAAAAACCCTTATTAATTTAAAAAATTTCAGAGTTTTATTCGGCATTTAAGTCATAGTTATAAAACATGTATCCATGTGTACTCGCTACTGCATATATACAAACAAAACATAAATTGATTTCAACACCACCTTGTAAAGTAATTTCACCATGCTATATATGTACAAAAGTATGATTTCTGGATTAAAATTTCTAATCTGCATAAAATGTTGATTCGATATTGATATTTATTAGACATTATTAAGAGTTAACCTCTTTTTCGGAAGTGGTCCTTATATGGGATCGATGACAAAGCATTCGAAACAGAGAATTTTATGAGGATATCTCACGTTGAATTTCAACATAATAATGGTACATTTAAGATACATATTAGTGTTAACATGACTTTTGGAAGTAGACCTTAATAGGGTGGATGTGGTAAAATATGGATCGATATTCTCAAAATGCAGCAGTTTAATTATTTTTAATTTATTTTCGACCTCTACCGTAATTCATACGAGATTTTGAAGTGATTTTCGGAAGAGCGTTTTACATATATGGTGGATATTGTCAAATATGGACCGAAATTCAGAGAATTCTGTAGTATATTTTTTGTGTATATGTATGTAAATGATCTATATAATGTTTTGAGTCGGTACCGATATTTATAAGATATTGTTACGAAATTGTATTTAAATTTATCGGCCGGTATCAACATACGGCATGTATGTATGTCAACATACATTTTGTTTAGCAACATTTGCATTTGTAAAAGTTTAAATTTATTAATATTAATTAATATTTATTAATAATTAATAAGCAATATGGCAACATTAAGTTTTAACGGCTTCGGCTCAATATTCTAGACACGAACATTCTAGACTTGCAGTCATAAACATTTTAGTATTTTAGCTCCGGACCATCTAGAAATTAGGATTGGTGCATAAATAGACTGGTATGAGTAAGTTTATTGTGAGTCATCGTTGAGTGTTCATCAAGCTTTCTCAAGCTGTAATTTAGGTGTGTTTTTAAACCATATATAAGTGTGTAAAAGACAGAGTGTTAATTTAAAATTGTTTTTTGTGCATTTGAATAAATAAAAATTCGTTATACTCGCATTTTCTTCAAACTACTATGCTTTTATTTTATAATTAAAAGGAATCCGGTTTATATAAAGGAATTAAATCACCGTTTTTAAAAGGTAGAAACGTAATAATATATGTATATAACGATAAATGTTTGTGATTATGATTATGTGTGTCGACTTTTAACCTGGTAACGATTTGTACATATTTAAGTGATGTGGGATGTGGATTTTAAATGGAGTCTATAGTCAAATATGGGCCGAACTAATTTTGTATAAATATTCCCATTTTATAGACATTTATCATTGAGCCATATTTCGGAAATATATTTGTATTAACAATATATGTATTAAAAAAAATTTAAAAAAAAAATGGTTAAAAAATATTAAATTTTTATGGAGGTTGTCTCACATTTTGGTCCATAACTCTGGTTATCCTATACCGATTTTGTTAATTTTTAATAAGTTTATTATAGAAACCAAACTGGAGTTGGGTTGCCAATAGGCAACGCCAACCCATTAGTTGTGTATTTTTGTTGTATTTTGGACGTGAGATTATTTTACACAGACAGACGGACAGACAAACGTACATAGCTTATTTAACAAAAGAAGCTGTTTCTGATTAAATGACACATTCCTAATAAACTTTACGAAATTGTATATTGTATTTCTTTAAAAAACTGCATAAATTTACAATATTTAAATAAAATTCTGAGATATTTACAAGCTTTATACAAATATAAGTAATTCTCAGTCAGAACTGATGATGATTATTTTCCAATTTTTTTTTTTTTTTGTGTTTAACTCTATTATAGCTACATACATATAAATATTCGTTAACATACATATCCAGGTGTTAATATGTATATTGTGGCAAGTTATTTGATTTATATGTAAGTGTAAAATAGTTTTACACCTGAATTATACCAATTTACGTTCAAGGAAATTAAGTTTATTTTATTTGTTTTAATGAGGCTTTTATGTACTGATGTGTGTCTGTATATATGTATACTTTATTGTATTTAGTAATTGCTAAAGTACTTTGCTTAAAAAATTGTTATAAAATATGCAAAAACTTTATATTTTTGCCTGCAACAAAACGGCTAAAGGACCTGCCGCAAAAAATTAATTCAAAACGAAAAAGTATAACAAAATAGCAACAGTTAGAATGAATTTAAAGTGGCTGAAAATACACAAATTAGAGGTAACAATATAAAACAACAAACAGCAAAAAGTATATAATTGTTCACATAAATTGTATAAAAATTCTTAACATTCAATATTAAATTGCTTTGAATGAAAAAATATTTACACACACTCGCTGTGAAAAAACAACTATTGCAAAAATGCAGTAATTTCAGCATAAAATATAAATGGAGAATGTAAGGGTGTGTTTTTGTTCGTGAGTGTGTTCAATTACAGTAGATACTCGAAATTGTGCCGCATATTGCTGTCAAATACTGTATCGACTTGTTATTTAAACAATTATGTACGTGTATATGAATGGTTGAATGTGTTGTGCTAAACCCAGCCATTTTAAAAATTAAAAATAAACAAATAAACTGTTATCGTTTATCATTTCAGTTACATCAGACTTTGATAAATTAACATAATTACGCTTAAAGATCAATTTGGTCAATCATATTTAGATTAAAAACGGTTAGCTTCAGACCCAACTGTATTCTTCTATGTATAAAGTGTTTTCCATCATTATCAACACGAAAATTTTCACTACCAAAACGAAATAAAACAACAAAAAATATTTATTGTGCGATAAATAATGCGGCAACCAATTTTTAAATTAAACAACAACCGACAGGAGGTGTTCACAAAAAAAAAAAAAAAAAACAATAACAATGTGAATAATAGCAGGAACAACAATAACGTAGTAATAAAATTAAAACAAAAACAAAAAACACGCAACCCACAAAATATTTAAAATAAGCCCAGTTAGTACCAGAGCAGTACGAAGTACGAACGTGTACGCTGCTGTTACATTGCAAATTCGGTTGCAAAGGATGCAAATATGCAGTTGGGTTTCATTGTTTCGTTTGGTTTGGTTTGGCATGATCCAGTTTTGATTATTTTCGTTGTAGGTAGTTGTTTTGTCCACAATAAATCCATTGCAGTTACAGTGCATTCAAATTGAGTTCCTACACACATACACTAGCATGAGTATGCGAGTATGAGTGTTTTTGCACCAAATGGGTCGGTGTTGAATTTCCTTACCTATTTATTGTGGCACTGTTTTTTTTTTTGCTGTAGCAATTTTTTCATCTATTTGGTTGCGGTAATTTTTATTTTATTTTACTTATTTTTTAAATTTTGACTAACTTCCGTTGTATGACAGCGTCTATGCAATTGGATAACTTGTGTTGTGCATCACACTAGTGTAATTGGATTTTGATTTGACTTAATTTGCCATAACTGATTGAAATTTTTTTTTTTAAGATTATATAGAATTGATGTTTATACTTTCATGCCGGATTTTACAACGCTATCAAAATTTGTCTGGTGTAACAAATAATGCTATAATACTGAGACGACCGACGAATTTTTAGTTGCGAATATTCGTCGCCAAAAAATAAAACACATTATGTATGTATGTGAAAATACACACAATAATGGCGTCAAAAGCGGCGAACTCTGCAATATATTTATTTCTATTTCCGGCGAACGACGAACAAACATGTTTCGTTTTAGTTTTTAATGTTTTAGTAAATAATATTAATTTGTACTTAAATTATTATTTTATTTTTTACTTTATATAATTTAAAATAAATATACAAAATAGTTAACAATACAAATTGTTTTTACCTGTGTTTTTGTTAATGTTTATTTAACAGCTGTATTTTTTTGTCTTTATATGCTTCATACGGCGAATTTACACAGATAATTGTCACTGAGTAATTCGTCGTCTTGGGCGAAATTCGACGTTCGTCTCAGTTGCGTTCCTAGCATAAATACATAAACATTTTAATTATTGTACCGATTACCAACTAGCTGTAAGTAATTTTTGGTTTATTTGTTCGTTACTTAAGCTCATTGGCCTTTGTTTATTTAAAAAAATATTCATGTTTTTACGCCACAATTTTTTTTATTTTGATGCAATTCTTTTAGGTTTAAAGTTTGGATAGATAGATGGATAGATAGATTATTAAACAAAAATGTTCAATACTGTTTATTTACATACATATATGTATTTGTTTCTTTTTTTTTCATTAAGTAATATTATTTTTTAATATCTATTAGGAATGTTCAGAATGCAACTCTTAACATTTTGTTTTTATTTCGAGGTTTAATAATTTGTTTTTTTAATTCAAAGTTTTTCTAATGGCAAAATGTGTTTAACCACAATTGACAACTAAGTCAGAAGACACAATGTATCAGTATTTAATGATGAAACCAGTATATTTAATGCAGGGTAATAAAAGTTTCGATGCTGACCATCATTTGCTCTTTAATTGTTTTATTTAATTTGGTTTAAGCAAGGATGCCAATTAAATCGTTTATCTGTTGCAGGAAGAAAACAAAAAACAAAAAACGGGTGGAAATAAAGTTATTTCACAATGTTTTATATGCACACACACCCACTCACACAGAAGCATACACATTGATTGTAAGCCTACTGGTGCACAAATATGTGTGTTTAAGGACATAACGAAATTTTTGGTATGTGACAATGATCATTGCTGCCGTAAATATTACACATTGCGGGTGGTAGCAAAACTGCGGGTGATTACCACTTTTTAAAAGCCTTGATTTTTTTTCGTTTCTTTTTTGTACTGTTTTCTCCATTTTATTTACACCAAAGTCATTAATTTCTTTTTCCTTTCTTTATTTTTTTAATTCAACAAACTACAAAGAAATAATTGAAACGCTACGCCAATTGTTGGGTTAAATCCTCATTGCTATCGACCCATCTGCCTATAGAATGGAATAAATTGTTGCAATTGTGCAGGCCTGAAACAAAATGAAATTGTATACAAAATGTTTCATATGTACATGTGAAACATTTAGTTGTGGGAGGAGAACAAACGAATGAATGAGCTCCAAATAATACTCGATTACTTGAATTAACGAAAATTGAAAATAAATTTGTGTTGGCGACAACTTTTATGCGATTTTTTTTTTTTGGCTCGATTTACTAAAAATTCAAATAAAAAAGTAGAAAAAGAAATATGAAACACAAACTGAATGTTATTTAATCCATATACTCGTATGTAGAGCTTTCCTCCTTCTACCTCTATTTGTTTCTGGGAGCATAAAAATATATTGGGAGAAAATGTGGAGAAAAGAAATGAATGGAATACTTATCACTATTTGCTTGGGTGAATGTCACAAGGGATGGAGACACTAAGAGTATGGAACCCCGCAGACTTTTGTTAGCAGGTTGGTTGCATATTATTTCATGATTTTTATTTTTTTTTTAAATTTCTGCCCAGCGTGGGAGCAAAAAAAAACAATAATGATAATACTGCATTGAATCTTGTGCATTTCAATAAAAATGTTCGCATAGACACACGTTCATGTTTTTGCACTTAATTCTTCTTTAAAATGTTCAGTTGGCTGGTTGGTTGGGCTGCCTCGTCTTGGCTACTTGGTTTGACTGTTCAGCAAGGCTGTACAACATATTCGACTTCTGTCAGAGATTTATGGCATTTGTAGTACACTTGGCACTAGTTTGCCATTTTTCTATGTATTTTTTTTTCTGTTTTTGCTGCGTGATTTTCTTTTGCATTTAATTCATTGTTAAGGGAAATTTAAAGGTGGCAACATTATGTATGAGCACGTTTCAGGCTCTGCATCCTTTTGGCAATTGCAAAACTTTAAATACCCTAAAGTGAGTTTTTCATTTGAATTTGCATGAAATTCAAATTCTAAATAATTCAAAAATGTTGTGCTTTCTAATAAAAATGTCGATGATACATACATACATATGTATCTCAAATGAATCATCCCTCTTAGATGTTGTTGTACGGCATACATAAGCAGTTATTTAATATGAAAAATTACAACTGATATTTTTGACGTTTTATTAGCAAAATTCAAGTAAAGCTCCGTTAAGTATACTCGTATATGTATGTATGTATGTATGTATGTGTATCTAATACTATTTCCTCAAAAACGTTAGATAAAAGTTATTTATTTATATGTATATATTTGTCGGAACTATGTTTATGGAGTTATGGCTTCCTTGTCGTTAATGAGCTCAATACATATATTTCGGATTGGTTGACACTAAATGCCGTATTTATAAAAAATAAAGTAGGCTTGAAGTGTGCTTTAAGACAAAATTTTCTTAAAGTACACTTGAAGTCTACTTTAATTTTTTATAAATACGGCATTTAGTGTCAACCAATCCGAAATATATGTATTGAGACAAAATTTTCTTAAAGTACACTTGAAGTCTACTTTAATTTTTTATAAATACGGCAGTAACTCTTTTCTTCTTGAAATAATATAAAGGTCCTCTGAAGTATCTAGTTTTGTATCTTACTATATTTTTCTTGCACTTTATTTTTCAACGCATTAAACACAAGGCCAATATTACTTTTTTATTCCTGCAATGTGGCAATCAAAAAATTTTACTCACAACTACTGCTCCTGCTGCTGGTGAATGAAACGAATGAAAAAAGACCACAATGTAAGGTTTTTTAAGGTGGCGGCCACTTGAACCGCACAAGTATCACCACTAGACACTCGAATTTATTGTCAAAAGGTTGGATACTTAGTAAGTGCAGTCAGTGAATGTGAGGTAAGAAACAGGTACTTATTCTAGATACATTCATATATCCTTGCTGTGTACATACATACAATATACATGCATATATAGGGTCTATATACGAGGGTAATCTGATGGAATATTTTATATTTAACAAAATTCCAAGACTAAGAGGCCCGAAAATAATTGACTACAAAAGCCTATATGTTTCTTACTTCTTTCTAAACTACATGTTAGAATCTTTTAGTTGTTTAACATTTTGATTCAACAATCTCTGCATAACTCTCCTGCATATACATAAATTCACATTCCTGTGTTGGATTCTGTTTGTGTGTGTGTGGCCGTATGCATCATTGTATGACTTTAAGAATATAAAATACGGAAATTCTAAAACTTTAAATGGCCATAAGTTGTATGTTTAAGGACATTTAGATGTATTTTTTTTCTTTCTCCGTTTGTGCACCATTGCAGGTGAAAATATATGTAAGTGGCAATTTTAACTTACAGCATTTACAATAGTATTTGTTGTTGTCGTTGGCCATCAAGGACCATAAGAGAAAAATAAGAATGCTTTTACAGAATGTGCGTACGAAAATTTAAAGAAACCCATTCGAACAATTTCATGCCACAAATTATTGTCGAACTAAAATATGTACATACATACTATGTATGTATGTATGTATATGAACAAATCTCAATTTAAAAATGTTTAAGTTTAGATTTAATGACATACTAAATAGTGAATTAAGTTGTTTACTACAGTTTCTAGATGCAAACGCCTACATACGAGTATATATATTTACATATACATATGTATATCTTCAATACATACATATATTATAATTTTTTAAAATCACCCAAATTTTCTTTAAAAAAAAAATAACTATTTTTTACGGCATTGCATACTCAATTTTAAAAAATTCATATAAAATCAAGCAGTTTTTAAACGAACGCTTCATTGTGTAACTATACAAGGAGAGTACAGTAGCACAGCTGACTGGCTTTGTTTACAATTTACTTATGTCAAAAGTAATAGTTTTTCAAGTGTTTTTGACAGTAGTACAATTTTCTTACACAAACAAAATGCCTGTTGTTTTTGTATTGTGTTGTGTTTGTTGCCGATTTGCATTTACCTTGTATAGTTACACAATGGAACGCTTTATACACAAACGAAAACGGTTTTTATAAGTTGAATTTAATTTTTTATGCTAAAATTAATAAATAAACAAATTTTCTTTCGTTATTGTGGTGAATTGAGTGTGATATAAACAAAAACGTACATTATTTCTTATGTTTTTATATAAAACTATCACAAATCTAAAAAGATATGACATCGGTTTGAAATTCATTACAAATTCCCAGACCATTGTAAAGAAATTCCATACGTTTATGGAAATTGTATGAGATATGTTGTCATATAGATATTTTTAATATAAAATTTATTTTAGAAAGATAATTCTATATAAAATACAATTACCTTCTAACTAAAATCGAAATGTGTTTAAAAAACACCCTAACGTACATGCATACTATGTATATACATATGTACATACATATGTATGCGATATAAACAGTTGTATACAATTGCAAATATTTGTTTATTTGTATGTATGTATGTATGTACATATGCAATCCTGGAGCTAACAATTAACTAATCAGTCAAACAATCACCTCCTTATGATATATTTTCTTTTTATAAGTAATGGCAGTATAAATACAACATTATTCTTTTCGATTTTGCTAATCATATTCTAAATGTTTTTCTACTGTTGGTACTCCAATTCATTGTTCTGTTTTCTATGGATTTTTTGTTGGCGTTTGTAGGACCAGAAATAATTGAACCGTTAAATTGGTCTTATTAAAGTCATCGTTGTCATATTGTCTCCTCCAAACATTTATGAT
Source organism: Bellardia bayeri (assembly GCA_950370525.1). Lineage (NCBI taxonomy): Eukaryota > Metazoa > Arthropoda > Insecta > Diptera > Calliphoridae > Bellardia > Bellardia bayeri. The sequence continues at coordinate 98,894,084 of OX493267.1, forward strand.
GCTTAAAAGCTAGTAAAAATAAAAATTTAATTTCTATGACTTTCTATATGCCCAGTTAAAATTTTTATTACTGTCATAGTTTTTTATTTATTAATAACATGTACTTTGAATGAAAGTGTGTGGTCATAATTTCTACGTTTATGTCGGTCCAAAGAGCTTTTACTAGCATATACAGACAATAAGACGCATGCTAAAGAAGGATTCATAAAAGGAGTCGTCATTGGTGCCTATTATGAGCAAAATTCGATTTTCGACTGTTGTCGAAAATGCTTATCGAACGAATTTTCATTTGGTATTATGGTGCACATTTGATGAAAAAACGCTATTGTGAAAATCACTCTATTTGGGTTATTCACAATAGTACATTTTATCAGCTGGCGCCATATTTGTTTACAAGTTCTTAAAGAAAAATAAATTTAATTTGAAATGACCACCACGGAATTATGGTTTAATGATTCGTCTGATGAATAGAATTAAGCTTCTGTGTAATGCCCTCCCATTTTTTGGCTGCCTGAACTTTAGAGCAAATACATTTTGCCAACAGTGGATCTTCTTCCATGGGAGAAACGAGCTTCTCCAATTGCTGTTTTCTACTTACGACCTGCAGGATATTAACAAAAGTAATTTACAAGTAGTATTTGGTTGACCAAAACCAAAAAAACAATTTCTTACATTTTAAATAAATTTTGCACAGTTTAAACAGCGTCGACAACAAATTTTCCCCCTGGCCCACGATGTCGAACGATAACGTTCGCTTAGATAAAACTTAAGACACAAACTTGATAGAGTAAAAAAATAGATACGATAAAAAGTTTGTGTCCTAAGTCTTACCTAAGCGAACGTTATCGTTCGACATCGTGGGCCAGGCGGTTTGTGTTCGATAAAAAATTCGTTGAATAACGAAATTTTCGACAGCGATACCAACTCATAATACAAATATTATATTTCGATAGCCAGCGAATATCGATTGTCGAATGCAGCTCATAAAAGGGCCATTATTGTTGTATCCGGTTTCGAACTTTATTTCAATTGAGCTATTATCATTGTAGTTAATTAAACACTGACATCTAAATTATTGCATACTTTTAGGGAGTATATGAAAACAAGCAGACAAAAATAAACTAATCCCCTGGCCACGATGTCGAACGATAACGTTCGCTTAGATAAGACTTAAGACACAAACTTTTTATCGTATCTATTTTTTTACTCAATCAAGTTTGTTTATTCCGCAATCAAGTTTGTGTCTTAAGTCTTATCTAAGCGAACGTTATCGTTCGACATCGTGGGCCAGGGAGTAACAATTTCTATTATTCTTTTGTAGTTTATTCAAATACATACATACATTTGTAGCATTCATACATACACTCAAGATTTTTAACAACAAAAAAATGTCTCCATTGATATGTGTTCTCATACAAAAAAACTTGTAAATCTTTTTTTATAAACAATTTTTTCCAAAATAAACACACAAATTAAGTCATAAAATTGATATTTATTTACGTACAAAATTTTTTGTTTATAAAAGTATATGGTAGTATTCCTCCTGGCGTCCACTGGCTGACCATAAAAGGTTTGATCAATAAACTATGGTAACATAAAAAAAATACATATGTACTTAAATATATAGATACATATAATCCGTACATACATAGGTACATACGATATATTCATATTACAAAAATGAAAGGAAGAAACACTTATTATATACTTCTTGTGCGCCAAATATCCACTTCGGTTTGCAAACATCTTCGGAAATCATAATCGGTTAGTCCCAATGAAAACAAAGGATTATTGGCCTTAAAAAAGTGCAGTCCACGGCCAATTTTAATTATATAACCATTACTTAAACTAAAAAATAAATTAAATAATTAAATATACACACAAATGGAAATCACGCAATATTATGCACAAACTTACACTATTTTACGATCATGTAAAGAACTTTCATATTTAACACTTAATGTTATGCCTCGTTTTGCCAAATCTCCCTTGATTTGCTGCAGTGGATTTTGTTGAGTTGAAGAATTCTTTTGATCTGTTTTAGTTATTAAGCTTATGAATTTTAACCCCTGGCTTTGTTTAACCAACAATTCGAAAAATGTTACCAAATTTTGGAACTGGAATAAAATAAATAGAAACTAAATAAGTACTAACCATATTATTAATAATGGGTTATAAAAAAAGTTCACAAAGTTATAAAAAAAGTTCACAAAGTCTAGCATAAGAAAATTGGTCAAAGAACATTGAAAACTAAATTTATAATTTGTAGTAATTTTAGTAGTAGAATGGTTTGTAAAATTTAATCACCCCTATTCTGAGTTTCGATTCGAATCGAAATTTGGCAACTTTGGTATTCCGAGTTTTGATTCCGCTACGTTTCTTTCGATTGTAGGTATTCTGTATTACGATCGTAGTTGAGTTTTTCTACGCTTATATTTTAGCAACGGAATTTTTTTCGATTGCTTCTTTTATAAACTTAAAAAGTGTTTAATTTATAAAATGTAAGTATAACATGTTTAAAAAGTGATTTATATAAATTTTTTTGTACGGCCAATCAAGAGGTGATATGCAGCAACAAAGAACATGGTTAAACAAATGTGTAATGGTAGAACGAAGGAGTTTTGAATTACTGTCACTACAAACAGGAAAGCAGCCTATTTATTTATTTTTCCAGGTCAAAAACAACGACATCAGAGCAATACGAAAAGCTGGCAAGTTTAATGTCAACAAAACAGGATATTGCTTGCGGATACCATAAACGATCCAAGGAGGAAGTTCAGGTATTTTCTTTTCAAGCTTTTCAAGCCTTACCTCTGTGTTCTGAGTCACGTTGTTCTCCTCTTCCACCAATAAAGCCACTGCTATGGATTCCATTTCTCCTTCAAATACAAAAATTAAAAATACCACCTCCGGCTTGACAGGATTCTTAGCACTTAAATATTTTGCAAACAAAAATGATTACATTTTTATAATTATTATTTCACAAGTCTTTTGTATTATTTTATTTTTATTATTTCCCCTTATTAATCGCACAAATTTTTCTTTGTTTCTATTTCACATTTCATAGTAACAAATTGGTTTTGTAAACATTGTTGTCTTCTTCTTGTTCTTTCGATTCAGTTTTTGTTTGGAATACCAATTTTCGATCGTAGCGTAACTGAATGCTGAGACGTAAACGAAATTCAGAATAGGGGTGAATATGTATGTACCATTTTTATGTAAGTAGTATTTAAGTAATATATTGTAAGACTGCAATTCTTAAGATAAGGTACGCAATTTAGAAACATTTTATTTTTAACTATTGCAAATATCTCAACGAAATAACACAGAATTAAAACCTTCACAGGCTAAGCAAGTTGGCAGATTCAATATCATCAGGATCGGATGTTATAAAAACTTTTCACTTCTTAATGAATATTTAAGTTCAATTGAAGTAACTTAATAAGGAAATCAGCAGATAGATAATAATAACCTTAAACCAATAGATATTTATAACAATATATTGATGTACAGTGAAGAGACAAAAATTCGTTTATTCTCATTTATATGAAAAATTGTACATAGTGTACCTGCAACGCAAGTTAGTGTAATTTATAAGGTCTAACTCATCTTCAGAATCTCTTTTAAAAATTCTCTTCGGAAAACTAAATAAATAAATATGTATTTATAAATTATTTTTTCTAATAATCACATTAAATATTTTAAAATTCACTTAATAATTCAGTATTGCTTAATCCTATATAGGTATATAAAAGTTTTTAATTTATGTATTCTTTTATGTCTTTTTTGTGAAATAAACTCTTTTAAAATCATCAGAACATTAATAAAATTCTAAAATTTCGGCTTTCGAGATGAAATTCACAACTAGTTAGTTTTATATAGAGGCGAAATATTTCTATTGAATTTTGTAATTGTTAATGTTTAAATTATACAATTTCATTTTAAAAATCATTAAGCACAAAGATATATAAATGTGTTATCCACTTTAATTATTGTTATTCGGTCCTACATAATTAATAATCTAATAATTACCTATTTTGGAGAAAGATTTTCATATAGAACTAGTTTGAATAATAAACTCCTTCCTTAAGTTTTATATTTGTATTTATAAATAAAACTCAAATATAGTAATTATTGCGTGAATAATAAGTAAAACTCATATAATAATCATTATATTTTGAACAAAAAATAACACTAAAAAAAATTATTTTCAATCAACAATAATTTGTATTTTCTGAGGAAAACAATTTTCCTTGAAAAATAATTATTAAATATTAAGTTTTAGCTGATAGCCCTGGCAGCTTTGCTCGTTAAATTATATTTTATGTTTAAAAATTATTCTTAAGGATAAATAAAATAAATAAATATTAAGTTTTATAATAAAACTTATAACGGTTACTGTCTTTGACCTATGTGCATATATGAAAATTGTTGTAGAATTGCAAATAATCTTGAGTTTAAGGAATATAGAAAATATTATGTTTCAAAACAAATATACATTAAATTCTAACTTAATTTATTGTGCGGAATAATTTAGAGCACGTTTAAATGAAACAGACCTACGTCTCTAGCAGGAATCAAACAAGTAATTTCAGCTATTATTATTTGATTATATGTATGTTTAAATAACCGTTTATTTGGTTAAATTATTTTTTAGTTTAATATTTAACTAATTGTTTAAAAAGCTAGATTTAATCATTCTACTAAAATAAAAATAGCGAATAACATATTATAAAAGATTTACAAATGTAATAATGAATCATAACATATATTTCCTTTCATTAATAAGATAATGTTACTTTTCTTATAGCTAAAATATTTTTTATAATAAATTGCAAACACAATATATATAAATAGGTACCTGATATCTTTCGGCAAGATAAGGCTCTTCTATTAGCACTTCCTTTACATCAGAATTTATATATTTTCCAAATATACTTTTGTAACTGTAGCCAGTGGCATCTTCATCAATTGGAGTATGGGAAACTAATTCGCCCTGCGAGACATGCCTCCGAACACGTTCCTTAATTTGTTCTGCTCTATCAATATACTCTTTAATGCGTTCATAGAACACTTTTTTCTTTGCCACATCATTTTCGTCTATGAAAAGAGAACCACACAAATTATATTACCCAATATTTTTTTTAATATCTTCAGGAATTTTTTTTAAGAAAGATGCTACACAACAAAGTAGCAAAATAGCGAAAATAAAACATACAAATATTGTTAAAAAGACCGTATAGCTTAAATAATTATTAAAATATTTGCTTAAATCGGTTATAGTGACATTTTTCAAGTCAGTTCCAAAATTGTATCACTAGCGGAGTTTTAAATTGCGAGTAAAATAAAAAAATTCTATGCCACGCCCATTCTCGAGTGTGCGGGGCTTCAAAGTTGGTAATATGTTTAGCTATATCTTGAAAACTACATTCTTCGGGCAAACTTTTATTTTGCGATGAACTAAACTGGAAATGATAATTAACTTTCCAAACCACTTTCACAACATTTAGAACATAAGCTTAATAAACATTTCAATTCCACTTCATTTTACAAATGTAGAACCCAAGTGTATGACATTTTACCATGTTATATATACCATATAGAGTCTTCTGTATACCATAGAGGAGAAAATCCTTCAGCCCAACCATAGGCCGGTATTATCGAAAATTGTTAAAAAAGTGAAGTCGATATTCTATTGACCATAGAGGAGAAATTCCTTGCGCCCGTCCGGCCGGCTATTTATATACCATAAAAATTAATTATTTTATTAAATTTTCAGATCTTATAGGTACATCTGTGATTTATATACCTACAGAAACATATTATATCTAAAATTAAAGCTTATTGTCTATATATGTAATAATAAAACAAAAATAACACGTACCTATATAGATTTTTGTTAAGATTTTTCAGATATAAAAAAATTGGGACGAGAAATTTCTTTCTTCAATTTAACCCATAGTCAGTCCGTATTTTATAATGATGAAACATATCATTGGAAAGGTATTTTTAATATCTTTAATGATGTATTATAAATTATTAGCTACACGGTGGTTTCTGATACATAGGCTTAAATATTTTTGAAGACTTTGAAGTCCCGCCCACTTAACAGCCCTATTTAATGTCACTAACCGATTGTCTCAAAATAATAATAAAGAAGGTCAAATAAATATTATATTGTATATTAGTCACAATTCACACGAAGCAATTCTTTAAACTAAGCTGATGGCCTTTTAGACATCAGGATGAGGGGAAGATAAGTACACACTTGATTGTACTTACAATTCGTTTTACTCACTTATTCGTATTACATACAAGTGATTTAAGCAATAAGAATTGTGCTGTGAGAACACTGAAGAAATTTAAAGGAACAATATTGTATCAATCTTTTCAATAGGAATTGTTTCGTGTAAATTGGGATTTATTATTAAGACAACTTACCATTAACCAATTCCATTAGAATTTGTATGCCCTCTTGATAGAGATTTTTGGCTTCCAATATGCGACCTAACTGGTCACATTGAACCGCTTTCATGAGAATGTCTTTTGGGTTCATATTTTAAGACAATTTATTTTGGAAATGTTAAAACTCATTAAAAGAAAACTAATTAATTCGTAATTTTATTTCTTTTTGTAGGTATGTAGTAAACAAAACACTTCAATTTTTCTGTATTCACCACCTATTATACACAATACTTATGTTTTCCGTATGATTTCGTTCTTGTAGACGATAATTGTCAGTAAATAAATCCAATATTTTATTTACTTTATGATTTTTTAACTAAAATTACCAAAAATTTGAATATTTGTCTCACAAAACACACTTTTCATTTATTTTGAAGTTACTTTTGTCGTCAAATTCTTTGTTCTTACCATATGTTTTATATTTACAAACACAAAGTAAACAGGGCTGCCAGATGAATTTCGGAAAAAATCGTCAAAATCCAGATAAAAGAAAAAAAAAATTGTCATCGAATTTTAAAAATCGTAAAAAATTGGCCAAATAAAAAGTCACTATTTAAGTAAAGTATTTTTAAATTTTTATTTAAACGAAAATATAAAAATTAAATTTTATATAGTTTATTGTACAATTCATATCAAAATACATACATAAATGTCAACTTTATAAATAAGAAATCACAAAAAATGTAATGTTAAACACAACTTGTTTAAATTTTTATAATATTTTACAGTATTTTATAATTAAATATCTGAATTAGCATATTTTATTAATTAAGATTTAATTTCAATGTCAGAACAATTTAGTTTATTAAGTTTTAAATAACATTTTGAGTATAAAATTCAATTCAACCATCATATACAGGTACTTATTTTTAAAGAATTCCGTATCTAAAACACACCCCTAAATACCGGCGGTAGCGGCATCCCTAAACAAAAGCGACAACGTTATGTCAAAACGATAAAAACAGGGTTATCAAACAAATAAATAAAAGTACCCAGTTTATTGTAACTGCTGACATTGTTGTTTTATATTTCTTTTTTTTTTGTTTCTTTTGCAACTAACTTTATTAGTGTGTACATTGTGTAAAAATAATTAGGAAAATGGAAATAAATTTTAATTTTTAACTTAACTCATATGTCACATATAATATATATGTGTATGGCAACATCGTTTTAAGCGGCAAAGTTGAAAAAATTCTACTTTCTCCGTCCGCGGCCGCATGCCGCTTACATTGACCTTCCACTAAAACGCTTTGTCAAAATCGGATTTTCAAAAGCAAAGCGTTGCCGCCGCGTTGTTTCGGTATGCTCCATACAAAATGTATGAACATGAGAAATTTTGACAGTTAAATAACGCTTGCCACCGGTATTTAGGAATGGCTGTAAAACAGGAGAAGTTTCTGTAGAATTTCCCCGTTGAAATTCAGAAATTGTTTCCTCTAAAAATGTTAGTTCATGGAATTCAGTATTTAAAATTGCGTTTTATGTTTTATGCAATTTCTACTATCCTGACTCAATATTATTTGGAATTATTATATTTAAACTTAACAATCCATATAATATACGAGTCTGTATGCATATATGTAAATGTTTGTTCCGCAATCACGCCTAAACGGCTGAACTGGTTTTAATGAAATTTATAAGTTAGATAGATCTATGCTTGGAACCGTCAATTAGCTATATTATTTTTCAATACTTGGACCTGGAAGGGACAAAAAGGGGAAAACCGGAAAGACCAAATGGTTGAACCGATTTTAATAAAATTTGAAACGTAAATATATTCATACTTGAAAGCGCAACAGGCTATATATTTTTTCAAAACATAGACCAGGGCGGGATAAATAGGGGAAACCCGGTAAAGCCAAACTTGGAACAGGAAGTGATAAATTGGGTAAAAACCGGTAAAATTTAATATAACGTTGATACCGGGTAGGGTCAAAAAGTGGTCTTTTTTAAAATTTGTCTCTGAAATAATGATTGCCTTTCTTATGAAGAAACTGCATTTTGATTTTACATTTCTGTTGTCACAAGGTTTTGTATTAGAAGAGTAGTTCTTTGTAAGTTTATCTTCAAGGGAATAACAACGAGTAAGAAGTGGAATTTTGTGCTTAATCTTAATAAGTGATATACACACTCGAACCTTTAAATATTAATATATTAACAGACAAAAAACGTCTTAAAACAAGTAAGAAAGTATAGTCGGTCAAGCCCGACTATATAATACCCTACACCCAGTATATGTATACAAAATTTTTTCAGAAATGGGCATTATACGGGAGATATAACCTATTTTGGACCAACATTTAGTGTCATGATTTCTGTGAATATATATAAATATTATATATTTTAAACTTTATCTCGATATACATAAATACTTTTAAAAGATTTATGAAGGTTAAAGTGAATTTCGGAGAGGGTCTTATATGGGAGTTTCGACTAATTATGGACCGACCGTTATAAAATTAGGTGTCATTATTTCTGTATATAAGAAACTTATTTGCGTAGAATTTTATTTGATGACCAACATTTTTATGAAATTTATGACCGTTAAAGAGATTTTCGAAAGTGGGCCTTATATGAGAGCTACGACCAATTATGGACCGATCATTATTTGTATATATATATGTGTTAAATATTATTTGGATACCAAAATTTTTGAGTGAGTTATGATCTTTAAAGTGATTTTCGGAAGTGGGCCTTATATGGGAGCTACGACTAATTATCGACCAATCATAATAAAATTGTACCGTATTATTTGCATACATATAAAATATATTTGTATTAAATATTATTTGGATACCAACATTTTTGAGTGAGTTATGCGCTTTAAAGTGATTTTCGGAAGTAGGCCTTATATGGGAGCTATGACTAATTATCTCCACAAAATTTGTAGATGTGATTTAGCTCCATTTTCTACTCATTTGCGGTGAAATTTGTTTGGATACTTGCATAATTCAAACATTTATGATCGGTAAACCCCAATTTCGGGAGCTAGGAGAAATAATGGACCGATTTCCGCCAGTTTCAATTCCATCCGTCCTTGGACTTAAGAATATCACGTACCAACATCAGGGACGGACATCGTTAATTCGACTCAGAAAGTGATTCTGAGTCGATCGGTATACTTTAAGGTGGGTGTTGAACCAATATTTATGGAAGTCTTACCTAAATATTAATGTATTTTGATTCCAATAACGTTTAACAACCCTTTTCTGGTTAGTTTATATTTTTACCCTGTGCAACTGGATTGAAACTGGTGGAAATCGGTCCATTATTTCACTTGGGCCACATACAAATGTCCTTCCGAAATAGGAGTTTAACGATCATAAATGTTTGAGTTATAAAAGTATCCAAAAAAATTTCACCACAAATGAGTTATAAATGAAAATAAATTACATCTACAAATTTTGTCCATATCAGTCCATAATTAGTCGTAGCTCCCATATAAGGCCCACTTCCGAAAATCACTTTAAAGAGTATAACTCTTTTCAAAATGTTGGTTTCCAAATAATATTGAACACAAATATGTTTCGTACATGTACAATAATATGAACAGAAACATGTTTCGTATATATACATATAATATGGTAGAATTTTATGATGGTTGCTCCATAATTAGTCAAAACTCCCATATAAGACCCTCTTCACCCTAATTCACTTTAACCTCCATAAATCTTTTAAAACTATTTATATCGATATAAATTATAACATACACAATATTTATATTCACGGAAGTCATGGCATTAAATTTTTGGATGATTAGTTCATAATAGGTAATATCTCTCATATGGCGCCCATTTCTGAAGAACTCTTTAATATATATACTGAGTGTAGGGTATTATATGGTCGGGCTTGACCGACTATACTTTCTTACTTGTTTTAGTATATTTTTTTTAAATGTGTTCCTTATTTGATTTTTATGTTTAACTTTTATTTTATATGTATGTATACTTATATGCAAATATAATAAAAAATTAGTCATTTATCCGTTTTTCAAAGCGACGCATATTATTAAACAAACCACTTTATTTTCTCTTCCGTTAGCAAAAATGTCATAAAATAATCTCTTCAAGTCTCCCAACACCATACACACGTACTGAATAATAGAATTTTAAAATTTTGTATAAAAGCATAAAGGAAATGCGATTGTAAAAGTCCGTTATAGATACATGTTGTATGTATGAGGTGAATGCGAACCAAGCAAAGCAAACCCAGCAACAAATAAATCAACAACAAATAAGAGTAACCAACTGCATCAAATTTGTACCTTTTTGGTGTTATTTTGCTGGACTGTTGTATTTTTAAAAAAAATTTTTGTTTCTAGCCTCAAAGTTAACGAAGGCCAGTTCCAAGCAAAGAACACAACACTCTTTGAGATGGTTATGTTGTCGGTGTTTCTATTTTACAAAAGTCAGATATGGTTTGTAAATTTTTGTTTAGAGAGTTTATGGTTAAGGTTTTGACGATTTATAGCAAACAATTTCAAAGACAACAACAACACATTTGGCTGTACGTTATACAGACACATAAAAAGGGTCCATGATTTCAGGTTTCGTTGTTTTTGGGGAATATTAAATGATACGTACATACATACCTCCATAAGAATATTGCACACTGATAACAAAATAAAACACTTTTTGGTTACGTCCGTTGCAATTCCGATGATACACATGTACATATGTACAGACATTTAGATGTAAATATTTTTTTTTATATTTATTATTTTACGATGTGTATATGTTTGCTGGGGAATAGGAAAACACTTAGAGAGTACAGTGACAACATAGAAAACAAATGAATTTGTATTTGTTGTACGAACAAGCAAACAATTTAAAACAGTCATTAACAAAAATTATTTGAAAAATATGCCACTTTTCGGATTTGGCATTTTGGTGTTCAATGTACATATGTATATTCTATGTGAAAAAAAATCATATTAATTTTCTCATTCTCGATAAACGATCTTTAAAATAGCCAATACGAGAGATATGATTCTGTAAATTTGTGTATTTATGTTTTGGAATGGCACATTTTTTTTGGCATACATCTTGTAAAACTTGCATGATATTATTTTTAAATCCACACACCATTACCTGCATGCTCCTAGATTGTTTTCAATAAATACTATTGAATATTGTACATATGTACTCGTATAATATAAATACATACATATATATCTATGTATGTACCTACTTATAAACACATACATATGTACATATGTAGTTGTAAAAAAATTATACCTACACACATTTTTGGCAACAGTTTTACTTCCATTTACATAAGTGATGCTCTTAAAAAGCTATATATGTATGTCCACGTACAAAATTCAATTTAAAAATTTCGTATATTCGTACTAACTAACCCATACAAATATTTCAGCTTGCAGAGTAGAGTTTTATAAATGCAGGACTGAATTGTGTGGGCAAAAAAAGAAAAAAAGATAGTAAAGAAACTAAAACAGAATTTTTATGAGCCACTATCTATAACTGTTGTTGATATGTTAATGTCCGACCACTTGTGAACGAACGAACTGCAATGTTTTCTATTTTGTCGTTTTCCACATCATCCTGCTACTATTTACCCTGATGTCGGCTTGTCCTGGCTATTCGTTACGGATTAGTGTTGTTCACTCAATTTACAAAATAAGTTTATGTACGAGTATATATGTACATAATATTTTGTACATTTTATGAAATATACTCGTATATTTGCACTATGAAAATGAGGGAAACGACGTGGAGAACGAAAAAATAAAATCAATTTGTAACGATTTAACTGTACAATTGTGATAAGTTTAAATAGCTATACTATGATTACTGTTACTGTATAAAAATATTTTGAAATAATTGTTCATGAAAATGAGTTTTTAAGAGACCATAAAAAAATATATTTAGTTTTAAATTCAAATTAAACTGCTACAAATAAGTTTTAATTGTCATCGATCAACTGTGGCCGAATACCAGCTCTGTTTTTCTTTTTTTGTTTTGCTACTTGTTGCAAATTGTATGTTGTGGTTTTGCTTTCTTCCTTATTACTTTATTTGTGTAGCATTTTTAATTATACTCGTATATAATTATTTGATGGTTATTTTTTGCGAAAATTTAAATTAAATTCGAGATCTAAATAAAATTTTTAGTTGTTAATTTTTAAATAAACGCTGGTGTTTAAAAAACAACTTGTATGGTTCTTCCCAAAGAAATAAAATAATGCTTTACTTAGAGGTAGGGTAGCCAGATTTGAAATACGGAAAAACAGTACATCTTATACAAAAAAACAGTACAATTCAAAAAAAAAAACAGTACATTTTATTTTTTAACGAAAACATAACTCTTTATTCATGTAATAACATTTTTGTAATATTAATTTAATAAGCAACAAAAACATTGTTAAAAATACTTAAAAATATGAGATCATAACATATGTATATTATGAACGTTTTTGAAGAAGGTACATTGAAAATACAATTTAAATGCCATATTGTATCTTTTATATCATCAAAGTCCTTTTAGATTACAATATTTTTGCTTTGCTTGTAATACAAAGTTTTAAATTTATTAGTTTTTGTAAATCAATCTGTATATGTATTAATTTACATTACAAAAGTGAACTTTAAATTTAATGTCAACTCAATTTTACTCCTTTTTCAATATTTTTTAGTAAGAATAATGCTGTTCCAATTTACATGGTGTAGAAATTTATTATTTAAAAATCAAGAAGTATCATTTATTGAAAAAATCCAAGTAGCATTTTATCTTAACCCCCTATAACATGACTACTTTAAAATTAAATGTGCCATCAGCTTTTCGAAAAATGTATATATGTAAATACGTTGTATAAACAACGATATATTTATGAAATCCAATTTGTTTTTTTAATATTCTTCATGTTAATCTACAATGTTTAATGATTAGAAATTCCTTTAGAGCAATGATGTCCATTTCATGAAACAATTGTTGTTGTATTCATTTCATATGGACAAACTGTTTTTTTTTATCAATATTTTTTTCAATTTTAATATCTATAATAAGCTTTTTTTATTTTATTTATTTATTAATTTAGTCTATGGATAAAATCCTTACAGACCATTTACAAAATTACATACATATATACATTTTGTCACCTTAGTACAATTAATTATTTAGATTTAAGATAATGTTACGTTTCATGGCATTCACATTCAAAGAAAAGTCTATCAAATTAAACATTTCGTTAAAACAACAACATAATTTTCTAAAGGGATCTGCCATAGCAAAATTTGTTCGAAAAGTGTTAACATAAAGTGGATTGTTATATAGGCGCAGTGAACGTTGGGGAACACTAAATAATAATTTGTTTAATAGAAATGAATAATGTTGGAAGTGATGCATATCCTCGGTATATATCCTTCAAACAAAAAAGAAGGAATTGTTTTTGAACAGATTCAATATGATCAGTATGTACAATATAATACGGGTCCCATACAACGGAACCATACTCTAAAACCGGTCTTACTAGAGAAGTATATAAACATTTACTGATGTGGGGATCATTGAATTCTTTTGCCCATCGTTTTATATAGGCTAAAATACCACGAGCTTTATTAACAGTCATCGTTATATGTTGTACAAAATTTAACTTTGCATCTAACAAAATCCCAAAATCCATAACATGTAAGAATTGATAGCATGATAATTTCTTGAAAAGTGCATAGTTTGCATTTCTTCAGGTTTAATTCCATTAACGAAAAAACAGTATAAAAAACAGTACAACGTGTAAAAAACAGTACATTTGCGTACTGTTTTAAGTCTTGTGCATAAAACAGTACATTTAAAAAAAAACAGTACGCGTACTGCTAAAAACAGTACGTCTGGCACCCCTACTTAGAGGTAAGTATATATCTGAAAACAAATGAAAATACATATATTATTTAAGAAGTAATTATTATTTTGAAAAGTAAATTAGAACCGAAATTTTGATAAATTTGTCGGCCTACGGCGCATTTGATGACATTTATATTAAACAAATACCGTCACAGAGTAAGATATTTTAGCGATTGGCTGCCGTTACCGCTAAGCTACCGTTAATTCTAAACTTTGTATGAAAAATGTTTTTACAACTAGTTTTGTATATCAGTAAAAATTTATAATTCTATTGAGTGTTTTGAACTTTAACATGAATGCTAGATATGAATTATACTAAAGATAAAGATAAAATATCGGACGGTCAAACATATTTGCTGGCATAGAAGTTTAATTTTAAGTTTTTCAACTAAATAAAAAACGAAATTTTAAATTTCCAAAGTTTTTAAGCTCCTTACTTCACCTTTTCTTACCAATTTATCAGTCTAAATTGTAGAATAAATGCCAATTAAGAATAATTAATCCGTATAGCGAAAACGAATAGCGATAATAAAGTTGAAATATTCCATTAACTGATAAAAAACATCTTTTAAAACCACATACAACATCCTAGAGGGTATTTTGGTATATTGAGTCTGTTAAATTTTACCAAATAAAAAAATAGACAAACACTAGCAAAAAAAAAAAAGTTTCATTTATCTGTTATTTGTTACTTAAAGCGTTAGATTTTCGTCGATAAAATTTTGTTATAACAATTTATGCCTGATAAAAATTGTCGTTTGTAGAAAAAATGTTTGCATTTTGTTTCCTATTTAGGGTAACAGATCCCTTTTTACTGGCAATCAATACAAATCCCTCTTAACAAAAAAAAAAAAAAAAAATAACTTACTAAAGTTCAATACATTTTGCGTTATTTTTTATATTTTGTTCCATCCAAATGAGAGTCTGCGGAAGAAATAAAAGTTTAGCTTATGTTTTTAAGGCTTTTTTATGTAATTTTATACAATACTTACATATATTTTCCTTTTTGCTTTTAAGTATTTCATGAAATGGAATATTGTCTGAGTTTAAGTACCTTTATCTCTTAGCTGCTTGTTTTTTTAATTTTTCTTTTAGGTTGTTTCATACTAAAGCAAAGACACAAACAATTGCTGATTAGCAATAGCACCAATAAACCAAAAAAACTAACAACGGCATTCTATTGTTGCTGATAAAGTCGAAAATAAAACAAAAACATACAAAAAAAATGTAAAAATTAAAGTAAGATATATTGTAAGCTGTAGATGTTTTTTCGCTACCATGTTGTTAGTGCGGGAAAAGCAACAGCTAACCAACATAGTGCGTTTTATCATTGACAATGTTTCTGCTGCGGTTGATGATGATGGCAGCAAAGTGTTAACTGAAAAAAAAAACTGCAAAAGAAAGACTTTGAATAAAGACTGTCGACAAAATGACAGCTGTTTCTATAAAATCTATATACTTACATACTCGTACATACATATACATATGTACATATGTATAAATTCTACTACATATATTATTATTTTTGTTTTCAAAAATAATAAAATGTTAGAATTTTTAATTTTTGATAATGTTTAAATCAAACTCATATCCTATACATATGTACATATGGTTCATATTTTATGGACTTCAAAATTTGGACTCCTGGGACATTTTTGTGAAAATTTTGCAAAGTTTAGCATAAAATAACTATGGAATGCGTCATTCAATTTCGCCCAAGGAATTAAAAATTATCTTATTAGCTGATAAAAATAAAGATCGGGTCGAAATGATATGTAATTATTTCGATTTAGTCTTTGTAACCAAACAAAACAAACACAAAAGAAAATAAGTAAGAAAGTATAGTCGGACAAGCCCGACCATATATCTAATACTCTACATCCAGTATATGTATAAAAAAGTTTTTCAGAAATGGGCGTTATATTGGAAAAATAATCTATTATGGATCGATTATCAAAAAATTTAGTGTCATGACTTTCGTGAATATAAATATTGTGTATGTTAAACCTTATCTTGATATAAATACATTTAAAAGATTTATGGAAGTTAAAGTGAATTACGGAGAGGGTCTTAAATGGGAGTTTCGACTAATTATGGACCGACCATTATAAAGTTCGGTGTCATTATTTCTGTATATAAGAAACTTATTTGTGTCAAATTTTATTTGGATACCAACATTTTTGAGAGAGTTATGCTCTTTAAAGTGATTTTCGGAAGTGGGCCTTATATGGGAGCTACGAGTAATTATGAACCGATCTGCACAAAATTTGTAGATGTGATTTCGATTCATTTAGAACTTATTTGCTTTGAAATTTGTTTGGATACTTGCATAATTAAAGTATTTATGATTGGTAAACCCCAATTTCGGGAGGTCATTTGTATGGGGGGCAGGTGAAATAATGGACCGATTTTCACCAGTTTTAATCCCATCCATTCATGGGCCGAAAAATATCATGTACCATATTTTATCGAAATATCTTCAAAATTGCGACCTGTACTCTGCGCACAAGCTTTACATGGACAGCCAGCCAGTGATTCTGACTCGATCGGTATACTTTAAGGTGGGTATGGTGATGTAGGGTATAAAAATGGAAGTGTAGTTGTTTTAGTCTGTCAAAATGTGTTAAAACTTTTTACCTCTGATTTGTTAAATAAATGTAGAGTATAATTTAGGTTTTAAATATAAATATTCCGTTTTGTTTTTAATTTGTTCCGAAAAATCAAGGAAAAATAAATTGTTTGTCACCGTTATTTTATTTTTAGGTTAAAATAACAGCAAAAACCCTACACACAACTTCACGGCAAAGAAGGGGTAAAAAGACAGACAGTCATTATATTGAAATTTAAAAGAGTAAAGAATTCAAAAAGTATTTAACAAAAATCAGAATGTCAGTTCTGGCAGCATAGGCGTCTATATATGTAGGTACACTCTTTGGGACTATTATAGATCTTCCGATATAGCATATACATATATTATTTACGCAATTTTATCGTGAATACGAACAAACACAACAAAGTAATTTACACGGAATTACTCCTTATTATACAAAACTCATTTATATACATACGAGTATATGGCAAAATTGATTATTTAATATTTGTCGTTAACTCTCTCTGAGAATTATTAGTTAAACTGTTTATGGATTTATTTATTTAAAATATTATATAATTGGTTGTTGTTGTTGTTGTAGCAACAAAAACATTTTTTCAAAATTTAATCCGGGAGTTCTGCCAGATCTAATCCAAGAAATTGCGTTACTTCCAATGGATAAGACCACAGATCTTTAGAACAAAGCGAAGAAGGGCTGGCTGGACAGTAAATATGTGGAAAGTGTCATGAGGACCTGACCACATGCTGGGCATATATTGAGGACGGCACAGTCAATACGGGACTAGAAGGCTATAAGCCTATTGCTCCATACAGATCTGAGTTGTGCCAGAACGACTCTTGTTTTACGTGGGCCTTGTTCCCATTTCGCACTTTGTGATTTTGTAAAATGTGACACCCAAGATTATTGGGCGGTTCACAGTTGAGTTTTTCCTTCTTCGTGCAGCTGGTGAAGAGTGTTCTAAAATAAAAAGTAATAAACTCTCCATTCGTAAGTTATATAAAATATGTAGAAGTAAATAGATTTAAAGTGAATATATACATATTAAGTTATATTAAGACTGCGAAATATCCATTATTGGATATAACCTATATAACACCACTTTATAAGTATCTTTTCTAGCTCACAAATGAATTGCTGAATTTACATTTCAAGCTAAAAAATGGTATGAGTAGAAAAATACACACATCCTTAGCCATCTGATCATATCTACATGCATACGTTGGTATGTTGCCATAGTGACCACTAGACTACGGTTGTTGCTGGTAGTTATTGTATGAGTATTTGTCTAACTGTCTGGGTATTTCATATGCTGTTCCCCCTCCTTTTTTAATGAGTTGAGTGAATGAAACCCTTACAGCATTTAACTAAGGACAAGTTACTCACACTTGCACACATAATCACATAGTTATCCTTTCATGTTGTTTGATGATATCCTGTTGCTTTTTCCAACACATATTTATACTTACATTACACTTTTACACGCACTCGTACATGTACATATATTACTTAGACTTTCCTATTTTCATTTGTGTGTTTTTGTGGAGAAATTGCAAGCATTTGATTTCTATTTAGTAAAATGTGTGAAAAATATACGAGTACAATATTGTATTTTCAACATATTTATACTCGTAATGTAGTCAAATATTATTAACAAAAACACAAAAAAAGAAAGAAATAAAGTATATGTACCAGTGTTGCCTTTAGCATTTTGTTTCTCGAAAATGCATTGAAATTTTTAAAAATTATGCTTAATGCTTTTTTGCAAATTTTTTCTATTTTACTCCAAAAAATACTTTTGGAGAAATAAAAATTTACTTTAATAAATGAATACAGAAATTTTTTAATTAATATATGAAATGTAATCTATTAAAACAAGTCAACAATTGTTATGAACAAAATTAGAAAAAACTATAATTTATATTTGTAACATTTGAAATAAAAATTGTATTGTTATAGGAGGAATATTGAACAAATTTAGCACTTCTTTTTTCTTCTATAGAACATTTTAGCACTTAGTTTTTCAAGTTTTAGCATATTTTGAAATTAATTTTCTGGCAACACTGTGTACTACATATGATTAAGTAAGTATTTGTATAAGTGCACATATATACAAACATATGCACATATATTGGTGAATATACAAATGTTTGTGTAGAGGATTTCCTTTTTGATTGACATTGTGTGGCATTTGAATTTTAGCCACATATGCAAATATTTTGCATACATATCCATAACACTAACAGTAAAAGCAATATTACTATTGCAACAAACAACAAAATATTGTGTTATTTTGTACTCTTACTCTCCAATTTGTTTGTGTGTAAGTGCCATCTCTTGTACTTTTTGAGCATAATGGTTGATTTCATGTCTGATTATATAGTATGTATGAGTTGTATGTATGTATGTATCAATATGTATGTGAGCATTGTTTATAAAATTCTTTTTTAGTCTAATACGTACAAATCTTAATATGCATGTATCTATACATTTACATTTCATATTCAAACTGTCTGCCAATGTCCTTTGTCTATCCCTCTATTATTTTAACTCATTTCATATTTAATCAATTGCCTACTATATAAATTGCTATTAAAAAATATAATATTATTTTTTCATCTATCTACTGTATTTCAGAGTTCAGAGAAATTGGTCGCAAACCTACAAATATTTAAAAACGCTACATTCCAACTGATTTCCAATGAATTCGGTTTAGTATTTACTGCATCGATAATACATACTTTTTTTGCATATTTGTCCACATCATTTTGGCTTTTATTTAGAACACGTGAGTGTATTCGTGTATTCGAGTATTTGCCATTATGTATGTATATATGTATTTTAACACATCTGAAATTTGATCATACAATCAAATGTTAAAATTTTGATAATTTCAAGTACAAATAAAAACATAATTAGGATATCAAAATTTAACATACATATACGAGTATACATAAGGTCAAAAAATTAAGTTGAACCATTAAAAATTACACGAGAAAAAACACCAATAACTACAACAGTAACAGTAACAAATGCAAATATGGTGTCTGTGTTAAATTGCATAGCCCGAAAATTAGAAACATTTACTAATAACTAATTAAATGGCATACAAAATATATGTTTTCATTAAAATATTATATTAATTATTATTTATTATTTACCTTTTTTACTGTTTTGTGTTCTATACTGCATCAAGCAGAATAATTAAAAAGTAAATAGATTTTTGAGATTTTAAAATAAATAAAAGTTTCGATTTTGAGTAGAAAAATATTACGAATATAATTATGATTGGAACTGGAAATTTGTTTGTTGAGTTAAAAAAGATTAGTTTGATTTTTTTTAAAGCAATAATAAATTTTGTGGTTAATTTCGACCACTAATGGAAATTTATGTAACGAGTTTGTCCTCTAACTACTCACTCATTTGCATTATAATTTGTATTTCAAATTCAAAATGTTAAATTTTATGGTCATAAATTATGCCAACAAAAATGCAAAACCAACAAGTTCAACTCATACAATCATGTACATATTCACAAACACACAATTACACAGACATACAAAATCAGTAATGTCCCGGCCAGACATAAAAAATAAATAAAACGCGACATACTCTGAAATCTGGCAAAATTGAACTGAGCAACAGTAAATTTTCAATTTCAATGGCTTTATTCTGTTATGTACATATGTACATACTTATGTGTGTATATACATATTTGTTTATGTAAGAGTGTATGCGAGAGTCGTTAAGCGAAGTTAGGCAATTTTTTTTTATAAAAATAGCAACATTTTCTACAAAATCTGATTATATTTAATAAATTTATTTATTTTGTAATAACGTTGGCTACCGTTTTGAAACGGTTAAGGTTGTTTTTATTTCTCTTTACTACTCCTCGTATGTTAGTACTTACTTAACGACATAAAGACTAAGTATGGTTAGCGTAAAAACAAATAGAAATATGGCGAATTTAGCATGTACTTTGTGAATATTATGTTATATTTATTGTTTTTTTTTTTTTTTTGTGGCAACTGAAAAGAACAATAAAAGATAAAGAAAATTGTTCATAGTCACTTTTTTCTCTGCTCTATTTAGTTTTTTTTTTTTCAAGAAAAGCACCAGTTGCTTAAAATGTATATTCACAAATAAAATACGAGTTTTGTTTGCAACATGTGATGATGCAAGCAGGCCTAAATCAACTAGCGGACGGACACCAAGAGACACAGTCACATCATCAAATCATGATGATGAAACAATGACTAAACTACAGAGGCAACGACAGTGAATACAAAGACATTCATGACGACTATAATGACTGTGGACGCATCCTATAAATATATATTAGCAACAGTTTATTTTTTACTTCGAATAATGAATGAGTGTTTGTTAAAATTGTGTTCATGCATAATGGCAACTGAAGTTCTTGATGTTGTCTTTTTGTCTCTCGTCCTCATAGATACATTTTTTTTGAAAATTTATAGCAGTACGAATACAAACAAAATGTTTTATATATTGTTTCTTTGGTCATATTGAATTTTCGATGGCGTTTTATGCATTTATTTAACGGGCATCAAGAGCAACAATTGCTGTATTTGTTGGAATTATGAAGTAAATTGTTGTACATCAATGTATTCAAATACTACAGTGTGTTAGAAATTTATTGCGATAGGGCAAATTGGAGTTCGAGTGGTAAAGGATAAAAATTGAGCAAAAATATAATAAAAGGTTCCCTTTAAATTATAACTGGCTGATCTGTCTTAACTTTTGAAAATTACTAAGAAATTATAATCGGGTATTCGACTTACAATTACTTTAATTATTTTTCATTTATTTGTTTATTGAGCCTCTTCATTAATATGATATCAATTGAATGGCCTTTAATATGATACCTTCTATGACAAGGTTTAATGGCCAGCTCTTTACTTTAAATATTTTGTCGAAACAGTTGCCCCCTTTTGTACGTGCCGCATTGTATGTTATTTGAATTTTAAATTAAAATTAAATGTTATCTTTTTTTCATTTCCTGTTTTTCACCAATGGCTTAATTTTTCAGCACAAAAAATTATAACAACATTATTATTTTTGTATTTTTTATTGTGCGATATTACTTCTATAATACATTAATATCAATGCTGATACATACAGTAGGCCCAGCATACACATTATTATTCTCAAGAATGGCCGCTAATTTTTTTGTATTTTTAGTTGTGCTTGGTTTTTATATCGAGTTTCATCAAAGTATACAAAAGCTGAGTTAAATCAATTTAATTTGCACAATGGTAGTAGTTTTGCTTTAATGGCACTTTGTTGAATATATATATTGCTTTGGTGTTCTTTAAAAAAATTCATATAAATATGAAAGTATTTCATAATTGTTAAGTGAGACAACATCATACAGTAACAATAGAATATTTTAATACTCGTATCCTTTGAGTCGTAAAAATAAAAATGAAAAACAAACAGCAATACAAAAACGGAATATGTAACCAAAAGTGGTTACAAAACAGGCCATTTGCTAATTTATGCATCATTTAAAAATGTTTTACTGTCGTTCTTTCTTAAAAATTGTTAATAAATTTAAAAAGATACTTGTTCAATTAAGCAACAAAATAAGTTTTCATGTTCTTTAGAATATTCGTTTATATAGACAATTTATGAAAAATAGGTAGAAAATAGAATAACTTTAGTTAATATATTTTTTCTTTATTTATAGTTCGGTTTTTATCGTATATATTTTAATTTTACCCTACACCAAAAAGGTAGGGATGGGGGGGGGGGGGTGGTAAAATAGATTTGTGCTGATGTTGGCAACGTCCATAAATATTAATCCAACACCCACCCTTAAATATACCGATCGACTCATAATCAATTCCTGGGTCGATTTAACGATGTCCGTCCGTCCGATATTTATATAAAATCTGGTACATGATTTTTTTTGGCACAAGGACGGTTATTGAAATTGGTTGAAATCGGTTCATTATTTCACATAGTTTATTGAAATTGGTTGAAATCGGTTCATTATTTCACATAGTTTCACCGCATTCAGAATTTAGCGAAATAACAAAAACGCCGAAACTGATTCGCTACGCAAAAAAGCGAGGTCTTCGTGTGTCAAAGTGCTGAGCGTGAAAAATCTCTACACGAGCAACGCCTCCGAGCAAAAGTTCTTACTGCTCCCCGGGGCAGTAAAATCTTTTGGTCATTCATTAAAAGAATAAAGGATAACGCTTGTTCTTCAATTCCTACTCTACCCGGTAAGGGTAAAGGTAACCTTTTGGCTGAATTATTTGCAAATAATTCAAACTTACCAAAGCAAAAGCAATCAACCACTGCCCATGCTCGAAAGAGTATGAGTAACTATGCCAAATATATTCTTACGCATGCGTGCAGTTAAAAGGTTTTTAGCGGATCTTAACATAAATATGTCTCCTGGGCCAGATGGTATACCAGCACTGGTCTTGAAGCAGTGTTCTTCGACACTAGCTCGTCCCTTAGCTAACCTTTTCAGCACCTTATACCGTGCCGGTGAATTTCCCATGTGTTGAAAGGTTGCTTATGTAACGCCGATTCATAGAAAGGGAGAGGCTTCCAATCCTGATAATTATCGCCTAATAGTAATTTGTTCTGCACTTTAGAAAGTTATAGAAAGTATGGTAAATTACCATCTTTTGAAATATCTAGAGTCCAACAATTTACTTAGCGACCGCCAGTACGGCTTCCGTAGAGGACGCTCTACGGGTGACTTACTAGCCTTCCTATCGGAAAAATTGTGTCGTTCTATACATCGTTTGGGCGAAATTAAAGTGGTGCCGTTCGTCAGAGTCTGGCATGGTGCTTTCTTATCGAAACTCATTGTTTTTGGTGTCGGTGATAACTTCTCTCGATTTATATCGAGTTTCCTCAGAAATCGCACTATACGAGTTGTTATAGATGGGATCTTATCAAACGAGTTCAAGGTTAATTCAGGGGTACCGCAAGGCTCCGTTCTTTCTCATACATTATTTCTTATCTTTATAAATGACCTCCTCTGTCAAACTTCCAATCCTATCTATTCTTTTGCAGATAATAGCAATATTTGCATTCATACTCGCACGTGAGACTCAATGTTGTATATTAACGCACAAACGCACAACAGATTATTTTGCTTTATCTGTTTTTATGGGCGGTGTAAATAATAAGGAATCAGACGCTCTTGACTTTCTAGGCATGGGAATCCAGAGTGATATCCGCTGGACCAAACACATTTTTCAAGTGTCAAAAGAAACGTTCAAGTGCCTTGGTTTTAAAACTCCATATGATCTCCATACTATTTACACTACCTATATTCGACTGAAAATGGAATACAACTCTCATGTATGAGCCGGTACTTTGAAGTCTATTTTGGAGTTGCTTAACTTCGTACAGGAGAGGGCAAAGATGCTTATCGGTGACAGTAGGGTATCCAACTCTATGGATTCATTGGAGCATCGTCGTGTTTCACTGTTCTATTGATACAATATTGGAATGTGTTCTGCTGAAATTAAAGAACTTGTTCCCGAAATACGTAGTTTTTTGCGTAATACATGTTTTTTAGTCAGGGCTTATCCATTCATGTTCGACTGGACAGTGGATCGCACTACAGGGAAAATTCGTTTCTTAGCCGTACTGTCCGTATGTGGAATAAACTACTAGCAGAGGTGTTCACAAACACTACTCCCTCTATCCTCCCTTCCATAACCTATTTTACTAGTACCAACACAATGCATTGGATGAGTAAGGGTCGTCCCCTGAGCGCTGGTCCAAGCAAAAAAAAAATTATTTTAACGACCATAAATCTCTTTACATTTTGGTATCCAATAAATTTCACATGTATCGAAATCATGACACCTAAACACCATTCGAAAATCACTTAAACATGCATAAATCTTTTAAAAGTTTTTACATCGAGATAAAATTTGACAAAATAAATATTTATGTATATGCACAAAAGTCATGCCACTAGATTTTTAAATGATCGGCCCAAAATAGGTCATAGTTGCCATATAGCGCCCATTTCTGAAAACTGTTTTTCACATGTACTAAGTGTAGGATATTATATGGTCGGGCTTGACCGAATATACTTTCTTACTTATTTATAAATAGTATAGTCGCTTTTGTTATTTAATATTATATTTTCTTGTTAGTGATTTGTGTTTTTTACTATAAATTTATATTTCATATTTTTTGTCCTTGCTATTAATGTTAAAAACTTCAAGCAACACAGACATGTATGATAACAAAAATAAGAAAAAAAACAACAATATAAATTATCAATTTTATTTCATGTTTTTATGACTTTCAATAAAACAATAATTCACTTAAATAACAGCCGTTAAAACCAAATGAATGAATGAGGTAATAACCGAATCACTGTTTGGCTTGAATGGTAGATTGGTTGGCTGGTTGAGGAAACGAAAAAGGAATAGGGAGTACGAATGTATCAAATAAAGATGGCGTCATATTCATTATAGTTAATGGCTAAAAAGACTATCAATTTCTTAAAATAATAAAAATGATAGAATACTCACTCACATTCATATGTACATATATACATATGTATGTATGCATGAACCAAAATAATAACAGCAAAAAAAAAAACACCTAAATGATCATAAAGAACTTGGAAACAAATACAAGGATGTTCAAAATTATTACAAGAATACAAAGCAATAACAAGAGAGAAAAGACGCACTCACATTAAAGAAATAAAGTTATAAATGTATGTATGTATATTTATTTATGTATATTAATGTACCACTCTATACATATGTATGTATGTATGCATATGTTGTATTTAGTAGTATTTTTTAATTTTTAGCAATAACTACACATTGGTACCGCTGTCAATATCAACATCATCATTAAATAGCATTTAACATTTTTAATGTTTTGTTTAGTATATTTAATTTTTATTTTATAAACATAAACAAAACAGAACAAAACAGAACAACAACTGTACGTTATTCATAAAATATGTATGCATCATGGTGTAATTATACAAGGTGAGTGCAAATCGGCAACAAATACAACACAACACAGAAACAACAGGCATTTTGTTTGTGTAAAATAATGACATAAGTAAATTGTAAAGAAAGTCAGTCAGCTGTACTACGGCAATCACCTTGTATAGTTACACCATGGTATGCATATTGAAATAGTTTGAATTCGAAGTCATACATCGCATAGGCACTGCCCGATATTTAAAGACAATGAGAGTGGTAAAAAGCAGGGTTAACAAAATAATTAACGTGAGTAACGGATGTAATTTGATTGAATGCGAAAATTAACAATTATTTTTAGTCAATGCGAAACCTAGATTAAAAAAGATAATTTACTAGAAATGTTTTTATAAATAAAATGCAGACATTTCAATTAAAATTTAAATGAAATCCTAAAATCGATACTACTAAGGAACAAACTCAAATAAATGCAGAAATTCTTCATAGTATTAAAAATAGCTAATTTTTAAAATAAGTTCTTCTATTTGAATTTCTTTTCTTATGTTTGTTATTTATTGTTACTTTTAGACTATACATAGGTACTCCATATGTACTAAAAATTGCAACAAAAGCATTTCTACGAAGCGTATACGTATTGAAATTGTCATTGCTATATTACTAATACGCATCATATGCCTCAAATAATTTCAAACAAGCGTTTGAATTGCTAAGTGGAAATTAGCAAAAGAACATAATGTCCATAACCTATTTTCCTAGTGCTGGTCGAAGCAAAAAAAAAAAAAAACAAAAAACTTTGTTGGTGGCCAAGCAAGCAGAAAAACAAAACTGAAATTATTTCAGTTTAAAGCCTAGTAAGTACTCTGTTCAAATTTGGGAAAAATGTTGAGCAGCATTAATTATTTCACACGGAAAAATTGAAGTGTAGCTAATGTACTTTTGTAAACAAAACACATATGTTTTGCTTTTTTGTGAATTTAAATCGAAAATAAATAAAAGTTAAAATATTAAAAAATCTGTGTTGAATCGAAATCTTTAAATAAAAATGAATAAACAAATATTACTAGCCGCTTGTGCAGCAGAACAACAAGTAATAGATATTGTTGTTGCGACAGAAGAGCTTTTGGATGAAAATTCCACGTGAAGCAATTGCTACATTAATTATTTCGCTGTGAAGAAATAATGCTGGCAGATACATTTCACATGTTTTTCACAAAATGAACAGAGTACTACTTCTGCAACATTTTTTCATGAAAATTTCATGTGAATTTTTTTTAACATGTATTTTGACAGCATTCCACCTGAAATTTTGAACAGAGTACTAGGCTTAACTATTTAATGTTATTTACTGAGGCGCATTATATAAAGTGCATTTATGTAGTAAAACTGACAAAGTGTATGCTGTAAGCCAAAGCCAATTTATAAAATGAATTGCTGTTGTTGGATGCGTAATTAAATAACATCACATGGTAAAACTTCAGCCAGTGATTTCGTTTTAGTTTTTATTTTTGCTTTGCGCTTTGCTTTTGTTGAGTATTTTCTTTTAGTTGAAGTTAAGCGCAGTGCTTTAGAATAGTAAGTAATTTTAGATGCTGCTTTTAACTAATGCTAAAATATTTGACTACTGTTGATATCTTGAGTTAGCGGAGTTTTAAATTGGTAAATAATGAAAACTTTTTTTGAAATATTTGTATGTACGAGTATATGAACAAAGTATAACTACAGTGTGTGACAGATATATTACCAATTAATTTTCAAGCGAAATTTATTTTTCATTTATACATATCATTTTTGTAATTGATAATAAACATTATGCAAAATGTTGGCATCGGGAAAATTGTAGCAATGTCCTTTTTTGTTTAGTTGTTGCATTTTATTATTTTCATTACAAATTGCAGGTCATAGAAAATTTTGCATTTTGGAAATTCCAGTTATTTTTTTTTTAAATTTTATATTAATTAAAAAAAAATATTAACAAATATTTGTGATATATTTAATAGATGTTGCCAAGCAATAAACAATTTAGGAAATTGGTCCTATAGTCGGGGAAACGTTAAAAATATACCGCGGAATGGTCGACTAATATCGTTGAATACAGGGTAGGAAAACTTCTCAAACCTACATTTATGCGGAGCAGAGATTAACGATCCACAAAGAGTAACACTATACTCGTATACCAATGTTAACAACGAAATCCATAAAGTGCTGAGAGCTATAAATATATCTATGTATATACGAGCGTCTGGCAAGGTAAAAACCATTAGGTTTGAAAATTAACAGCTTAAAGAGGTTATCATACGCTGAGATGCATAAAAATAAAAATTTTGCATGTCGAAAATATGTTATATTCTATGATGAAAGCAAATGTAACATTTTTGGTTCGGATGACCGACGTAGGGTCTAGTGGAAGTCAAATAAAGCCTTAAGTATGATGTCGATATTATTTTTATATGGAGCTGCATTTATACCAACGGAGTTGGTATTCATGCACATATATGCTGATGATATTATGGACGACCATGGATATAGACCAATTCCGAAAACAAAACGTAACTCCAGTGCCGAAAGAATATGTTATTTCTAACATGCAGATTATGCGAAACATTACATTACTAAAAACCTTCTCAATACCCGGATCTGAGCTCCATAGAAATCGTAGAGGTATGCTATAATTTTTGTCTGGGAAATGTTAATTACTAATTACTAATAACAATTGGAATATATGTCATTTTAAGAAAAGAAAAATATTAAGAATTAAAAAAATAAACAGGAATTAAAAAAAAGCAAAATACTTTTGTGATCTTGATTAATAAAATGCAACAATAACTAAGTAAAACTTATTAATTTTTAAAGTTTTGTTCGGTTTTTCCTATTCTACTTAATATCTATTATGAATGATAAATAAAATTTAATTATTTTACTTGGTTTTTACAATTGTATGTATGAATGAAAAACAAATTCGTCTTAAAAATGTGTAGCCAAAATTGTTTTGTGATATGTGTAATGACTAAGTCGTAATGTAAACTTTGTAGGTTGCTCAATAATAATTAAGATTTTAAATTTGATTATTTTAATTATTTTAAATAAGTTAAAAAGTAATTATGCTAAGGTTGCGCTGAACTCAAACGAACTATGATTGTGCTACAACAATAGTATGATTGTTTTGATAAATATTATAATAACTGTTGTAATAAAGTTGTTGAACATTAATTAATATAATTAGCAATATGTTAAAATTTCAACTATTTGTATTATAATTTATTTAATAATTTAGCGTTAATTTGTTTTTCAAATATTAATGTGTGATTATAATTCCATTAATTTGAGAAATACAAAACAAATAATAACTAACTTTTGTTCCTTTTGTCTTTCAAAACTCTATTTTTCTCTTTCATTATAACAACTAATGAATTGAAAGTGGAAAACATTGATATATGTAACTTTCATTTAAATTTTGGTTTTCACTTCATTTCTTAGATGCTAAAATAAAATGTGAAAAAAATGAGAAACTCCCATTTAAGATAGAAAAAGAACATAGCATCAGCAGCAGTTACTTTGTGCATGTAACTTGGTTAAATTTGCCATACGTAGATATTTTTTGCTATGCTGATGTTGTTGTTCCCATCCATTTACATACATACAGAAATTCATAAATAGTTGTTGTAGTAAATATGCTCCATCATCAAAAAGTACTTAACAAAGGCAATTATCGAGTTTATAAACTAAAGGTAGAAGTGGTTGTTGCTGCTGGTGCAGTTGTAGCCCACTAAAACACTAGTAGCAGCAGGAGCTCTAGTGAATATAATGAAAAAAAAACTTAACGAAAACGCCAGAGACAAACTAAATGAAATGATTCCTTGCATGTATTCTCCCTCTAATAGTAGTTAGTGAAAAATAAAATCGGATATGAAAATATGAACATCATGAAGGACTTAAAAAATGAAAAGAGAGTGAAAATATAATAAAAAGAAATGAACAAAATACAATACAGCACAGTAAGTAAATGATATCGCAAAAAACGAAAACAAAATATAAAAACTTTAACTTTAAATTGTTGTATAAATTGTAATTTTTAAACAAAAATTGCTGTTGTTCACTTTTTTCCTGTTGTTTACACTTGAGCTGAGAAAATTTACTTTTCTTTCTCTTTGCCTTAACTTTTTAACGTTCAACGGTTAAAGTGTGGCAATTTAAAGAAAAATTATTATAAATATAATAATATAATTTTGTTTACTGTTTATTTGTTACGAGACTTTTTACTTTTGTTTTATTTTATTAGATGTAACAAGTATTATTATGAGAACATAGTAGACAGGCAAATTAAATAAATTACAAATACGAAAGAACATATAAAAATAAGGCCTTAGTTCTGTACATACATACATACATACATACATACGTACATACATAGATACATTCTCATAATCACCACATATTATATTTTTATTTCTTTATTTTCTTATTGTATGCAATAGCTTTCATACATATGTATATGTAAGTACAATGAACAATTGAATCCTCAAATTGATTTTGTATTTTTGCCAATTAAACCACTAAATCTGTATATTACTTCTAAAAATTTAACATTGTTTCATAATTGGATTTACTTGAACAATTATTTTATGACCAGAATTATAAAAAATAACAAAAATAAAGTAATCTATGCGAAAAACTATTTTCTGGGACAATCCTATTAAATAATGTTTCTATTTATGTTTTTTAAAGTTAAATATGGTTTGGACATCTGAATATATGCATTATTTAAATATCAATTTCAAAAAAATATCATTATCAAAGAATTTGTCTTTAAAATACTGTTTTCTCACCAACTTTTTAATAAATCTATAACTCGTATGTAAGTAAATGCTTCCTAGAAATGTAAACTTTTTCAATAGTTTCTTTTTGCAACAAAATTTAAATTCATGCAAATAATATTCATACTCGTATCATCATCACTTTTTGTCGTTCGATTTTTCATGCATGCATGCATGAATTTACAGAGAAAACTCGTAGCAAAAATATAAAACGTCGTCACGTGACAGGAAACGGTATAATAAAAACAACAACACCAACAACAATAACAACAACAAAAACATAAATTTCTTGTTAAAAGCTAAAAAATACACAATGTTTTGCTGCTGTGGCTGATTTTATTCAGTTGGGCCATACTGATGAATAGATATGTACTACGGGGAGAATGATGAATGAGAGGAGTTGGATTAGCATTGATACAATGTTACGGTTTTACTGATTTGAGACACGTGTTGCATGTCAATTGTTGCTCATTGAATAATAAAATTTAATGCTTGTCTAGGCCAACGCTGGTGGTGGTCCTTTTGTATAGTTATTTACTTCATTCTCTTGTAGCTATAGCTGTTGCTGTTGTTGTTCTTCCTTCATCAAAAATAGTCAGGTTGTTGCTGTCCTTGTTTGGAATAGTTTATTTGTTTGTCTGTTTATTTGTCACATACAATATGACCAGTACAATGACTTAATGTCTTTAAGAGTAAAATTGCTGGGACAAAAATAATATTAAATGTATTTGTTTATGTGTCGGTTGTATTTTCTTCTTTGTTGTTTTTTTTTGTTTATGAAATTTCTTCTATACGAATGTCTGAGTGCGTGTAAGTATGTCTGCATGTAAAAATCGTTCTAAGAAATAAGTAGTGTTGTCATTGACAACTGTAACTTACAGATAAAATGCTTACATTAACAAAAAATCGTTTCCATTTATTTTTACTTAATATTTACCACCTTACTTCCTTCCGCTAACGCTTTAAAGCGGCAGCAAGTTGCGGCAAATAAGAGTAAGAACAAGCTGAAGTAAACATTATTGTTTGCAAACACCATTGGTGTTACTGTTGTTAGGTACTTGTTGTTATCTCTTTTTTTATTTCATCCTCTTTTTCCGATTCCTTCATTTAGTGGCATTTAGACACTGTAATACTGCTATGTTAACTAAACGATGAGCTTCCATCTCTGCCACTTTAACATTTTGTCTACAATTGTTCACCTCATCTTATGCCTTGAATTTGTAGCGTGTAATGTTGTAATCCTACATATATATTGTTTTGTTTTTGTAATACAAGGTAGAAACATTTGTGGAAATGGATCTAATTGCTCCTTACTAATCTCTGCCACTGTTTTATAGCGACTCTAAGCGAAATTTCAAGCTAAAGTTCTAGTGTGAATATCGGTCAGGTGAATAATGTTCAAAAAAGTTGAATGTTGTATCGCGTTAATTAAATATCTATTGTTCAGTCCTTATGAAAATATTGAAATTCAGGGGCTTTCAGCAGATATTTATACCTGCGTAAAGTAAAAATGCCTGCAATGTGAGTAGCAATAAATGGTAGTGATCAAGTAAAATTAGAAGGAAACATGACGAATTCAGTAAGAACATTTATTTTCTAATATTTAACTACATAAACAATTCTCATGAGCGAGTGGTGTAAGAAAAAAATAGATTAACTAAGTGTAAAATAGTATTCACGGAAGAGCGATAGGAGGATTATTATTATTTAGTGATTATTAGAATTTTTTCTTTCTTAAAATTTTAAAGTAAAATTAAAATATACAAAATATTTCGTAGTAATATCAAATATATAAAAAGTTTTAAAAATCTATTAAAATAAAATTGTGTAGCTTTTTAAATGCATTTTTTTCCCTAAATCTAAATGGAATGGCTATTTGGTTGGTGGTTCGATTTCAGTCTATGATTTTAATCTGTAGCTTGTCAACGTGTTTAGGCAAAGGTTTATGATATGGAATCTTTATTAGAAATTAATTGTTTAATTCTGATCTGATAACTAAAAAACTATGGGTATCTAAGCCCGTGAACTTCAATAATTACTTTTAAATAGAAAATTCTTAAACAAGTTTGTTAAATTCCTCAAAAAACCAACAAGAATTTTCTTAAAATTTAATAAACAACCATAAAACCATTTATGTTTATACGTTTGTGCCTCTGGTTAATTTCTGTTTTTCCCTCAGTCTTTTGTAACAGAAAAACCAAATAAAAAATGGAAAATGCCTTTGGTAGTTGAGAAGGCCTTATAAAGAGAAAAAATTACTTTACACCTACATAGCCACACATACATACAATACCAGCACATACATATGTATATAAATATTAACAAAGTTTAATATGGCTCTGTGTGAGAGAGTGTGTGTGAACTTATACACTTTTATGTCTACACTTCAATAGTCAGGTCGGTCGGTTAGTTGCTTGGTCATCTTTCTTTGCTGTGAGGAGCAGCTGTGCCGTTTTGTTTTTCTTTGCTGCTGGGCTGCTTTTAAAGTTGGTCAACCACACAAAAACACAGAGAAATGACCATAAAACATCAATGTAATACAGCAGTAGCTGTTATATTCTGTAGTAGTTGCCCGGCTCAGCAGAGACAAGACGAGACCAGGATTCCAACGATATTTTGTTAATGCTGCGTATATTCAATGCAGAAAAAATACGTTGTATAAGTATGACCAACAAGTTGCTAAAGGTTCAAAACATCATTAAACGAGTAAAAAGTTTGAAACATTTTTTTTTTTCATTTTTTGGATTTTTGTTAGAATGAGTGAAAGAAGACTGAGTAGTTGGAAGTATTTCATGCATTAAATGTTAAACTATAGTCAGTTATACTCTATGCTACTTGTAAGAAAACACACGCACTCAAAAATATATCGTATATATTGCAGATACAAGAAAATATTTAAAACCATCCAAGCGTAATATTCAAAGACCAGCTAACACACAAATACTTTTACCTACATTCTCGAACACTCTTAAACAATGCACGCACCAACCATGAGAGAAAAATTATTTACACAGAGAAAATTAATATAATTGAAATAGATATATTAAATTAGAAAAAAAAACGCAAATGGAAGTGAATGATCGTTATGATCGACTTTCTCTAATACTACTTAGTGTTAATTAATACATGTGTAATTTTTTTATTTTTATGTTTTGTTTTTAACAAAAAAGTTTCAGCAATTGTCAGCAAAAAATGCAGAGGAAAAGAATTGTCTGTGAATATCTTTTCTCTTGAAAACATATATATATTTATGAAAACATTCTTGATATAAATAATTTTGTCAAAAGGACGAGTAGTTCAAATCAGGCAAGATATAAAAAAAAATTAAAGTAAATTTATTATGGTTTTTTATTTAAAAATAAAGTAAAGTAATTTTTGAAGTAATTTTTTGTAGTTTTTTCTGTGTATTTTAAGAAGAATATAAAAATGAAATTTTTGTTTCCATCGAACGATAACCAGCCAGTGATACTTGCTACTTAAATAGGAAAATTTATATGGCATTAAGTAATCATATCCTTTACTCTCTGTTTCTAAACTCGCACTACACATTACATTCTATTATATTTACTTCATACTCATAAACACAATGCTACTCTTAATACAAAGACAACAATTTTTATGGAAAATTTCTTTCGTATGTTTTGAAACAAGGCAACCTTAAAGGGAAACAGACTGCCAGAAGGCTTTAATATTTTTATTTTTGTTTTAAGTGCAAAATCTCACACATATACACCTTCACACATCTTCCTTACAGTGCGTCCTTTTAAACACAAAATAAAGATGAAAGCAAAAATACTGAATATTAATAATGAACTGCTGTCTTTCTGAATCTTTCTTCTAGTTTTTGAAGAAAGAAAATTTAAAATTGAGTTGACAGTTTCTTTTGGTTTTGCTACAAACTCACTCACTTAAAGGACTTTTATGCAAAAAAATGTCTGCATAAATATCAGCACACACGTACTCATGTGTGTGTAAGCATTTGGTCCACAATAATTCAGTTTTATAAAATTTTACGGTTTTTTGTTTATTAAACTAAATTAAGCAAAAAGTAGAATATATAAAAATAGTAGCAATATACCAAAACAAAATATTTTCATATATGCATTTTAATTTTTAAGGATCAAAATGAAACTTTTAAAGATAATAATGTCTTTGAATTTTATTTCGAATCTACATTCGTCATTGCGGATGGTCATTCAGAATGTGTGTGTTGTTGTTATTATTGTTGATTTTTCATTATATGCTTCAATTATTTCTTTACTTACATAAATATATATAAATAAGTATTTATGTATGCGGATGTGTGTTTACTATCACCCCTGTAGCCTTTGGAAATAGCTTGGCGATGGCGAATATATTATCTAAAAATGTCATGGCAGGTTACCTACCAACTTTCTGAGTCGATTTAACGATGTCCGTCTGGCTGGCTGGCTGTCCATGTAAAGCTTGTGCGCAGAGTAAAGGTCGCAATTTTGAAGATATTTTGATTGATATTTTTTCGGACCAAGGACGGATGGGACTGAAACTGGTGGAAATCGGTCCATTATTTCACCTGGCCCCCATACAAAAGTCCTCCCGAAATTGGGGTTTATCGATCATATCGGTCAATAATATGTCATATCTCCCGTATAGCGCACATTTCTGAAAAACTGTTTAATTTATATACTGGCTGTAGGGTATTATATGGTCGGGCTTGACCGACTATACTTTCTTACTTGTTTAATAGTACATTAGAAAAAGTACCTAGTAGCAGCGATTATAGTGAACTCAATTACCAGCTACCTTTAAAACTGCAGGGACTTACATATACATATATGTATGTATACATAACAACATATGTACTTTTGACAATTGTTGCTTACATACAATTTATAAAATTTATATTTGAAATTATAGAAGATAGTAGTATGTACATATTTAAAAGAATTTATATATTTTGTTTAAAATTTCAAATGTATATACAAGAAAAAAGACAATTTTCTTCTTAAATGGAAAATAAATTCCAATGATTAAATATGTGCATATATTTAAAATCAATTAAACATATTTTTAAAAGAAACTTCTTTTCACAGAAGGAACTAACTCAATTACTAAAATTACATTTAAAAATATTTATGTAGAAGGATATTAAAGAATGACCTTTTCTATTTTTGTACTTTTGTACTTCATATAAGGAATGATAGTTTTTAACGAGGCTGAGAAATCGTTACCAAGTTTAATCAACCGGTAATCACGATCATATCGTAGCTGAACATAAACTGCAATAGTGAGTAATAAAAATAATCTATACTATACTATGATTGTATAAGAGCAATTGCTCATTTATTTCATAGACTTATTTTTTTACTTAAACTTTGTGGTGAAAAAATGACTTCATAACTACAATAGGAATACAAATTCTATCGTTTAATTTGATGGTTTTGTGATCTTAAAGTTCGTAATAAAATTCATCGATAATCGTCTGAGATTTTCTATCTAGAAGATACTTATGTAAAAGGTTGATGGTTGATAAAGGGTAATACTTCTTCACCACAATAGTTTATAAATATTTTTATTTTATTTTCTCTAACCCTCTCTCTTTATCTCACAACCGATGTGTGGCATATAAAAAACACATACCTACATACATATTTTTTATATTTTATTATTACCAAAGTTATAAAATACATGATTTTAGTATATTTTTGATGTTGTTATTATTGTTATTGTATTTTTAATGCACTTTATTTTTTATGACTTTTTACAGTCACAACCAACCATTCGCTACAACTCTCTATGGCCCAGTCACATAATTGCAATTTTCCTTCTTTTTTTTGCCATGCTGTTGCTCAAAATAAAGTTCAAATGAAAATGACCTTCAAAAATAAATAAAAAACTACATGGGAAATAACACACTAAAGCGTCAACAGCAGAGTGAGTAAAAAAAATGCGTGAGGACCGGTAAAAAAAAAAAAAACTGAAGCAAATTGTTGAGTTGAGTTCATTTTAGTTTCATTAAGTTAAAGTTAAAAATGGAACGCAGTAATTGCACTTTATAGTTGTTAACAGAGAACATTTACGTGCACAGTTCATGGACTGAATAGTTTTTACATGCGAAATATGAGAAACGTACATATTTTTTTTTCATTTCAAATAAAGTTGTACTCCCAAATCCCTTAACATGAATGGGAATCCTAAAGGCCAGTTTTAAATATTAAACTAAGCACAGGTACCCATAAAGAACAAATGACAGTTTTCTCTTATTTTCCACAACATTTATTTGCAATGGAAATACAAGTAGGTATTTTTTTAAAATATAAAATAGCATTTTATGCTTTTTCAAACTTTAGGAATTCTTAGTGTTTTTTTTGTTTGTTGGATAAATGGTACTGCACATACATATATACATATCTTCTACCAGAGAAATGTAAAATATTTTTGTAGCTAACTGTCACAAAAATGTAAAATTCTGAATTGATAATTTTTTTAATAATCTATTTATAGCTTTTAAAATATTGTCTGAAATAACTATGGGCATGTAATATCAATGTAAACAACAGTTTTATGATGGCAAACTTTTCTTCCATTACACAGATGCCATTTGACATCATAATCTCTTAGTGGTAAGGACCATGTTATACGACTGATAATTTCGAATAATTAGTATTTATATTGGCCATTATATCGCATTCTTATAGGAAGTTAAAAGTTGGTCATAATATTGATATGTCTGAAAATATTCTAAGAGTGTTTAATAAAACTTCAACAAGACCTTCTATTTAAATCGCTTAATATTCTGGTGCTTAGGCAATATTACACTTTTCGAGAAACCAGCTTTTTGTGTATTAAATGTTTCTTTTCTTTTTTGTAAATTCTTAAGTGTGACCGTGCTGTTGCATTGAGAATTATTTTAAGTTTTCATTGTGTTGCAACTACAGTTGTAAGTTTTTTGTTTAGAATTTCATTGTACACAATATTTTCTATGCGTTGCGCATTCTAAATAGAGACACGGCGCGTTTAAAGTTATACGTTACGTTTGGTTGGTTGTTTTGCAGCATGCGGATACTGGTGATGCTGCATAGTTTTCCAATGTCATTGCGGTTTTGGCAAAAAAAAAAACTTTACAAAACAATATTTGTTTGTTGGTAATGTGCACTAAAGCGCGTCCATTTTTTTTTAACTTTTGGGCGGTTTTGTAAAAACAAAGTGAGAGAGAGAGAGAGAAGAGTTGCTGCATACAGCTTGATTTTCATCATCATGAATAGCGTTAGGTCTTTAGTGGCTGCAGAAGCAAAGTCAGAGGTACCACATTACATTGCTGTGAACGTGGCCAAAAAGTTTGTTGCGCTTTGTCTTTATATTTTATAGTCAAACGTTTAAATTGTTGTACGTGTTGTAGTGGTATAAGAAAGGGAATACAGCAACTCGGATTTCGTTGTTAGACATTCAATTGTTGGCAAATACTTGTGGAATTTGCTGCAGTTTTGTTTTTAACCACGTTAATGTAACCGTATTTATTTTTTGGGTTATATCAAGATCATTTTTTTATTTTTTAGAATTCAAGGGTTTGTGTTTGTAAGACTATTAATATTTGGCAATAGTTACTGATTTTATCTAAACCAATCTTATAATGTCTACTATAAACTGTAAACTTTTCGAAAAGTAAACAAAATATAATTTCTGATAAATCTCCATATTTAGGCTTTTCTTCTGATAAAAGTGAATAAAAAATTTAGAAAGTATTTCGAAAAATGAAAAAAAAAAATCTATTTCGGTAGAATTTAATGAGTATTATTTACTGCGACTAATAAACAAAAATAGTACGAATAATTTCTCAATAAATATATATACATTTTTTCCTTTCATTACGATCACTATCGAGTATGTTATTACCTTATAAAATAGTGGTAAACTTTATTTTTTAAGACCAGCAACCGAAATCTTTATTACTAAATTTTTAAATTCCAATTGCTTCTTATTAATTTTAGAAATCATCGCAGTCTACTTCACTGTACACTTTTTTATTAAGTTTTTGCCTGAAAACAAATTTTTCGAATGAACGGCAATTATCGATCATTTTTAAACCCACCACCAAAAACATATCGTCAGAAGAGCAATACATATAAATATAAAGTCTATTTTAAAAAATCACTTAATTGCACATAAATCTTCTATAAAAATCAGTATCAGGTTTAAATTCGTCACAAATAATCTATATATAAATGAAAATCGTTGTACCGAATTTCACAAATTCCATATATGCCATATAGCCCCTCATAAAAAGTTCACTTCCGAAAATCAATTAAATGCGCTTAAATCTCTTATAAACATTATAAATGTTATTTGCGATGGTTAATCCATAATTCGGAATAGTTATCACATAAGATCCACTTTCCAGATTAATTGGAAATATTGTAAATATCGTCATTGAGATGTAATTCAACCAAAATAAACCGCAAATACATTGAAATTACGATACAATATTTTATGCCAATAAGGCATTCGAAAAATTAAATAAACATTATTATCGATACAAAATGTAAAACTAGTTTCAGGTATGCATAGATCACAATGCTGGTATTTAGGATTTGGCACAGCCGAATATAAATTCTAATTGTTTTTATTCTAAATTATTTTTTTTTCGATCATTCGAATAAAGCACACAATACGAGCATATAAAAAAACTCATTCCCACAGAACCCGGTCTTAGTTTTTTAGTTTTGCTAACTTTTCTACACGCTTCAGCAATAAAAATATTTGTTATTTTTGTATACTCGTTAGTTGTCTCTTTAAAAATTCTTTAGTTGTTATGGAAATGTTTCTCTAAAATACTTTACTTGAAATGCGTAACTGCAACGAAAGTGCAACAAAAGTTTTTTTGTATTTTGTTGCTGCGTGTTCTTGAACGTTTTAAGGGCTGTGATGCATTTTAATTAATTTTGAAACAATTGCACAAAAAACACTACATGTACAACAATAACGGCGACTACAATAACTGTGTTGTCAAAATTTAATGGGATGGGGTCAAGAGACAAAAGCTATAACAATGCCAGTAAAAACGTTAGCTACAAAAAGACTACAGGCCATTGTTGCTATTAATGTTGCAAACATATGTATGTATGTAAAAAGTTGTTGTTGATGCTGGTAAATACGTAGTTCCTATAAATTGTTCAAATAAGATGTATAAAGTTCGTAAGTTTAGATATACACTTACATATGTATGTGCGCAATTCTAAAACAATAATTTTAGCAGAAAAGGAAGTTGGCTTCTAGCTAGACACGCGCGCCACACTACATAAACAAAACATATTAAACAGCTGAATACTCATCTACTAACACTAACAGCGGTAGTCAACGTCATCATCATCGTGAACAACTTGATGGCATAGTAGCCAGTAGCAGCACCCAACACAAAAAAATAAAAAAATATATGTATTCAACTTGAGCTACTCAAGCCGGAAAAATACAATTTGAATTTGTATAAAATGGCAGGAAGAAGAAATAAAACCAAAAATAATGTCTAGAGAAGGTAAAAAACTAAAAACAAAACGATGATGAAAATGACTGAATGAAAGAGCGAATAAATGAATGAATTGCATAGTAAAGAAATAATAAAAATAAAGACTACAAAATATAAAAACAGAAAAAATGAACCCTTTTAAAACGAAAGAATTGAGAACACTCGGTAAAATTAAAATAGGATTTTCAAAATTAGACTAATTAGTTGCTCTCGCGCAGCTGTAATATATAATACTTTATTAATTTTCAAGTTACATCCATTGCTTACAACAAGAAATCTTTGGAACATTTTCTAATTAAAATTGTTCAGCATTTTTGTTATTAGTCGATGTTTAATGTTCAAATGTCTACACCAGCCATCGGCACTCTAATCCTAGTTCATTTTGTGTCTCTATTGTATAATATATATATATTCTTAATTCTCGTTTAACATTCATTTTGTTAGTGTAATCAAGCAACAATCGAATCACAACACTTTTGTATGACTGTACGTGTACGTGAAAGAGGTTTACATTTAAGAATTAGCCGAGTTTCCATCCACTTCTTCCACATATCCCAGATTTCGGCTTTAAAGATTATATCACATAGAAAACTTCTTTGATAAATATTAAGAGTGAGTATATTAGATCCGGTACTGCTGAATGTAAACTCTTGCTTGTTTTTTATTTTAATTTCAGAAATTTTTATGGACTTTTTCAAGAGAGAAAAACGATATTTTAGTCGTCTCCTGTTACACTTGGGTTGCTGGTATGAAGAAACTTGAAGTAAGTCGGCAATTTTGTTACTTTCATCAAATTCTGGTTGCCATTTTATTGCAATATTTCATTCTTTCTCCATACTTCTTTATTTGTTTAAATTTGAAACAATACGAATCCTAACAGAATGATTCGTAGTCCATGTAGACATATACTTTACATTAGGGAAGAAGAGAGTTGACAGAATAAATCACAAAGACATATATTTTGTTAAACAATTTTAAGTTAAAATAATTTTAATATTGACTTAATTTAAACGAAAAACTATTTTGCTTATTTCTAATAATTAACTATTCAATACGGTAGATTTTTGGGTTTTTGTTACAATAAAATAATTTGAAAATCTAATTCTGATACTAACTTTACGTTCATTTAGTCGTAGTGAATAGCAGAATTGCCATTTTTAAAACCGACAACCATTCTTTTCCAGATTTGGAAATAAATATGATATTTGTAGTTGGCAGTTTTATATTAGTCGTATGTTTATTAATGTTATAAACATCAAGCTGTTTTTCAGAGAACAGTTTAAGGTCACCTCAGCTACTTCATTTCATATGTGCTTAGTACAAAAGTATGCTAGTCTGCGGGCCCTATAGACCGTCATTCTCGAAAACTTTTCTGAAATTTCATATAAATCGGAATAGCCAGTTACAGATGTTTTACGAAAATATATTTATTCTACCACTTTCCTTTTAAGTAATTTAGCTTTTTCTCAAATCTTCAACGTTTTATTTAAAAATAATACGTTAAAGTACATACATATGTATATTGTATAATTTATTTAAATACAAAAATAATTTACTTTCATAGAATTTATTGATTGTCAAATAGCAAAGGAAATGAGTTTGTCTCATTTTGAAATCAGACTTTTACTATTTGTTTGTTCTAATGAAAAATCCTTAACAATATGTTAAATATCAAAAATACTTCAATACACTCTCACAAAGGACTAAGAAACAATACAACAAACAAAACCAAAGAATGTTTTCAACATTTAGTAGTTTAAATACTTATTTTGAGACCTCTTAAAAACTGGTAAGGAAGCATCAAATTTTTGACATGGAGACGAAATTAGAAATTGCCTATAGTTTTCATTGACGCTTTTTAAAACGTATTTTTTGCGCAGTTTGATTTAAAATTATTTAAACCAATGGTGCTATAAAACTTAATATATGCATATCTAAATAACTCGGAGTGTTTAATATACGGCCGGATGGATGGATAGATGGACAGACAGGGAGACAAACTTGACTACTCTCTTTAGAATTAAAAACACTTGATCTTCACATTAAAATAGGAAAGAAAACAACAAGCCAGACATACAGAATTACATACTTTAAAGGATGCATGTATGAAGAAGATGACGACAAGGAAGAAAATTAAATGGGTAAGCAAATTGTATTTATTTGTTGCAAGCAGGCAGAGGCAACAGGATGGAATTATGTTGCCATCAAACAAAACCCCATACACAAAAACGGGAAAGAAAAACATACTCTTATCACTCGATGGCAGAGTTGATGATGATGCTGTTGATGACGGCGGCGATGATGAGTATGATGTATGTTTGATATTAACATCACCTGACGCGTTGCTACGAAGAGCGTGTATAAAATCATTTCAAGAATGCACTTGTTTAGGTTTGTTAGAAACTACCAACCCCAGTATATTGTTGGTTTTACATTTGGTTGCATTAAAAAGCAGCAATAACTTCCTATAACATTTGCTTCATCAACAGGAACAACATCAATTGCAAAAACAAAAGTCTACTACATGTTGAAGTACGTATACGCACACACACTCACACTCACACACATAAGCACTCATACAAGAATACTCATACGATTAAGTAGAACTACATGAAGTGTGGCGTGTGTGAAGTGTGTAGCAGGAAACGCAGCAACATAAAAAGTTCCTGTTGCTGTTCTGTTTCTGTTTCCATTGTCGTTAGACAGGCAGAGAAACACTGAAAGACACAAACGTCACACAGACGGACGAACATGCATGGAACAGCAAATAACAATTGCTCTTCAACATAGACAAACGTGCTTTTTAAGCGTTCTAAGCTCATCAGAAGCAACATCAACAGCCAGCCATACAGTCATTGTCATCAATGAAAGAATGAATGAATTTTGCACATACTACATACATTCTATTTTAAACAACTTCAAGTAGCTGTCCATAAACTCATTCACTGACACAATTTTACGGACTGACACCACTCAAATTATTTAAACTTTTTTGAATTTAAATTTGCAAATTACACTCCGACAGCTTCAGTTCTCCCTTTCATGTTTTGTACTGATTTAACCAAACGTTTATTATTATTTATTATGCAATGGGTCCTCGTGCAATACTGGAACTCGACTGGTTATAATCCATATCTATATTTTGTATTAAACTGTATAAGAACACTATTGTAGCTGTTCTCAGTCTATACATATTTCATCAAAGATTCCAAGTTTTGCATTGTTTTGTTTTCCGTTCTTTGGAATACCTCATCTCATTTTCTATGGCCACTCAGTCATTCATGCCTCTTCCGGCCATCGAAAAACATTGTTGTTATTGTTTTTATGTGTATACGCTTGTTTGCTTGATTCTTGTTGCTTTCTGCATTTTTTAAACAATTGTTGTTGCTAAGACAATTACCAAACACATACGCACACACAGGCAACAAATACTTGTAGCTACTAAAACAACTCATACTCATCATTGTCACTATTGTTCACTCTCATTCACTCTTGTTTTATTGTTTTATCTGTTGCAGTGGTTGTTGTTGCCGTACTATAATTGCAGTTGCTGATATTTGTTTGAATGTAGTTGCTTCAGCTTTAGCTGCTGATTTTGTGTTGTTACAATTGACGAGTGGTTTAATATCACACTATGCAGACATGAATAAATGAAGAGGATCCTACTACTTTTACACGAGCACTACCGACATGTTACTATTATTATTTGCTTTGATCAAGCTTTTTTTACAGGACCATACTG
This sequence comes from Bellardia bayeri, assembly GCA_950370525.1. Lineage (NCBI taxonomy): Eukaryota > Metazoa > Arthropoda > Insecta > Diptera > Calliphoridae > Bellardia > Bellardia bayeri. Next base: position 98,938,041 of record OX493267.1, read on the forward strand.
CTACTGTTGGATTTTTTGGAATTATGAACAATTCATAATAATTTTTCTTAGGATTACGAATTTGTTTATTGTGAAATGAAGAAATAGATGTTATGAGAGTTCAAAATATTCGTATCATTTATGCTAAGTTTTATGAATAAATAATGAAATAATCCAAATCCTATATACTATATACCGAATTTAATGCGCTCGATATCCTCTGCTTAGGAAATGTGTATTAATTACTCGCGGTTAAGTGATATTTTATGTAAATTATAATGGTAAACATTTTGATCATAATAACGATCAGACAGATATCTGGCATATATTGAAATATACATATACATATCACAATTTGCAATACCAACAAACAAACCCCTTAACTGTTGACAGAAATGTGAAATAAATAAATGGGACTTTTGTAGCGAAATCAACTATTTACAAATATATTCGAAACGTTAGAGTAATAATTATGAAGTTTGTTTAAAATCTGATTGGAAAATGGTATCTTTATTAATCAGCTTTAAATGCTAACTGATTAATGCATTAAATTAATCCGAAATTTTTACCATATACATACATATGTAATGAATAAATGGGTGTAAGACAAATTAACAATTGAATGGACATATGCATATACATACAAACATTCCGCTTGTATGTAAACGCTTCTCTTTCAGTGCATTAATAGTACGAGTATTTATACTAACTATATTTATGTACATGTAACCGTACGAGTATTTATACATATATACATGTGTATGTATGTGTATGCGTTTGTATTTTGCATGAACATTTGTTGCTATTCTTGTTGTTGTTTTTGCTGTTGTTGGTATATGTTTTCAATTGTTATTACTTTTATGTCCTTCGTTAGAATGAAAAGTAATTGGATTTGTTGATGGTTTTGGATGGCTTTGTTAGCTGAAAAGACCATGAAAGCTTGCTGTTAGTGTTGTTGTTTTTATACCCTCCACCACCATAAGTGGTAAATGAGGGTATATGTATATAAGTTTGTCATTCCGCGTGTAACACTGAGAAATACACATCTGAGACCTCAAGAAATTCTAAGTCGATTGAGCCATGCCAGTCTGTCTGTCCGTCCGTCTGTCTGTCTGTGTAAAACACTCTCATGTCCAAATGACACAACCGAGATCAACAAAGTTTGCACAAAACCGTTTACAGTTCTCCTAAGCAGGTTGATATTGAAAATCAGCAAAATCGGTACAGTAGAACAAAAGTTGTGGATCAAAATATAAGACAACCTCCATAAAAATTGATTTTTTAAACATTTTTTTTCCAATCTTTTTTTAAATATATTGCAGATATTCCAATGATAAAAGAAGAAAGTGTGCGGAAAACAGTAAGTATAGGTCCATGATTTCTCATAGCCCGCATACAAAAATCTTCCCGAAATATTGCTCAATTATACATAAATGCCTATAAAATTGGAATATCAATACAAAATTCAGCAGGAATAAGTTTCATGCAAAAAGAAATCATAAAACGAAATTTTTTGTTAGTTCGGTCCATGTTTGACCATAGAGCCCATATAAAGTCCACTTCCAATATTCACTGAAATACGTAAAAAACTGGTATTAGTAATGTTAAACGGTTAAAATTTTCATATAAGGACCACATCCGAAAAAGCAATTTTATATATAATGTACATATACACAAAAATCATTCTGCAGAATTTTGTGAATTTCGGTCCACATTTGATCATATTCACTATTAAAGACCTCTTCCGAAAATCACTTCAATACTCATAAATATCTTATAAATAACGGTACCGATCCAAAATTTCACACGGATCGTTTACATACATGCCAAAATCAAACTGCTGGATTATGAGAATATCAGTCCATATTTGACTATATACTCTATATAAGGTCCACTTCCGAAATCCACCTTAATACTAATATATATCTTAAATATAATGTTATTATGTGACTTAAAATATGTGACTTAAAATATACTCATATGCATAAAAATCACTGTTCCAAAATTTAGGAAGATCAGCCCATAATTTGTCATAGCTGCTATATAAGAACCATTTGCAAAAAACAAATAAACCCACAAAAATGTCTAATAAATATCGATATCGAACCAACTTTTATATGGATCAGAAATTTTAATCCAGAAATCATACTAATATACGGTTATAAGGCAATTATGCTACTGGACTTTGTAGCTGTCAGTCAATAATAGCTCCTGAATTACTCGTAAGTCCACTTCCAAACATAACAACCAAACATACAACTCTTGTAAATAACGTTATTGAGATAAATTTCAACCAAATCACATTACTGGATTTAGAAGCTATCAGTCCATAATTGATCCACTTCTACTATGCCACCCATAAATCTGTTGTAAATAATATTATTGAGTTTAAATTCAAACAAAAAAGCCTCATCTTATAAATTAATCCTTTGTTATACTCTGTTTCTTAACTTGGTGTGAATATGGAAAAATGTTCTTTTAATTTCATAAATTGTTAAATTACACTCAAGATTATTATGACAATCAGACAAACTCTGTAAATTACATTAAGAATCGATAATTATATCAATTATAAATGGTCGATATTAGATAAAATTTCAAAATATTTAACATAAATTGTGTTGGTCTTAAAATTGTCTTTCAAACAATATATAAAATAATATAAAATAAAAATAAAATTCGCATTAAGACTGAATAGAAAAGACAGAATAAGAATATTCTAGTCCTGTAACCAGTGTAGTTTTTCTATTTCTTAGTACGTTTAGGTGGAGGGTATTAAAGATTCGGCACAGCCGAATATAGCACTCTAACTTGTTTTTTCATAAAGTTCTCGTATGCATGTAAGGGTGTGTATTTATATACATTTTCTAGATCAATACGTTCATCTACATACATTGTAAATGTATGGTTGAATAGATGTATGAATTGGTTTCCATTCAATAAATATTAGAGAAAGAAACACATACACACACACACACACACACACACACATGCATATAAAATAGTAAAAGTTCATTATATTTGTATATCGCACCCTAAATACAAATGGGTCGCAACTCAAAATTATCCAAAACTGGCTTTTTTCCATTATTTAATTTAGAGTACATATGTATCTCTAACTAGTGGAAAAATTTCTTTCGCATCACTATCTTCTTTAACTGGAAAAATACAGTGTGTTGCTGGTGCATGATGAACAGTTTTTGTCTCTCCTGAAAATTTTACTATTTTGAGTTGTGACCCTTTTGTATTTAGGCTGCGATATGTACTTTATGTTTTCAAACACACATACTTATAATAGTATCCTTTTATGTGTTTTCAAAGAAATTTATATATGAATGTTTATATATATGTACATACATATGTATGTGCATTTGTCCCTATTATATGTTTCTGGCAAAAAAAAGCACTGGAATGTATAAAAATAGTATAATCTTTCAGTTGTAAAATATTATTTATTTTTCACTTGATAACAATTATTTTTCTGGTGTTTTTACATTGCAAATGTTTCCTAAACTAAATCTATGGATCAATTTAATAAGTTAGAATATTATAATGGAGAAAAACTCGAAATGAAAGTTTTTTGATTAAAAATTAATCCGTTTGCTTGCATGTGCATTTGAGTGCGGACTTTTATACTGTTATACCCACCGTTAAGCAATGAACGTATAATCAATGTATATTGATTTTGTTATTACGTTTGTAACACATCGCAATAATTGTTGTAGATAGAATAATTATCTGTAATAACGTCTGTTAACTGCTCATTGCGTATAAAACCAGTGCTTAATAGTGTTATTTTACTTAACTTTACAAACAAAACAAAAAACAAAAAAAAAAAAAAACAAATTTTAAGTTTGTATTTTTATATTTCTTTATGACTAAACTAAACTATTCTTTTACAGTTTTACTTATAGATAATATTAAGTGCTTATTTTGTTTTTTTTTACGAAATTAAGAAATTAAATGGCTATTTTGCTTTTTTACAAAATTGAGAAATTGAGAAATTTTGTAAGAAATAAGTTTATTGGGAAATTTTAAGTTTTTTCAATTCTTCGAAAAGTTGTTTAATAAATGTACAACAAGAAAATTTGTAAGTAAGCAAAAAAGAAGATACAATTTCAATAATTCTGGCAGTCGTGATCGAAAGCTATTTCGACAGTGTAAAATTTTCTCGATGCAAATCGAATCGATTCATTGCTTCAGTGTTGTAAAAAAACTAAACAAGTACGTATTACAACACTGAATAAAATAAAAGAAAATTTAAACGTTTTTTTACTCATCGTAAGGAAACAAATAAGAAACTCCTCCGACCCCTTAAGATTGACAAACAATGAGTAAGTTAAACGTACATAGTACATATGTATGTACATACATACATATGTATTAATGTATGTGTTTTTATAGACGCAAAAGACGTTTGACGCAAGCAAGTAAAAAAGTTGCGTTCGAATCGAATGCCATCATTAGAAATTTCGATACATTTTATTCGCTATTGAATGTTCAAATGTTAAAAAATTCGACCGTTCGAATGAAAATTTACTCGCATACGAATGAGAGAATTAGCTCCCAGTTCTACATTTCCATTCCGAAATAAGATTTTTGTTTGAATTATAAGAGTTTTTTGAATTTTTCATTTGGGGTTAAAATTTGGTGGTGCACTGTCATAAACGAAAAGTACTACAATATGAAATATATTGTTTAGAAATTTTTGGTATTGAATGTTTATATTATTTGCTTTTCGCAACCTCAATGGCTTTCTTAAACCCCTTAGAAAAAAACCTGTTTAATTTTTTGTTAAAGTCTGATCTTATGTTTACATATACAACGCCAACCTTCGTCTGTAAGTTAAACAAATTTATTTAAAACTCTTGTTGTTGAAGAAATTACAACTTTAGTTACGACTACTAACTACGGATACATTTCTCTTAAACAATTTCAAGTCTTGCAAACTTGCATACACACGCACATAGGGTGTTTTCTTTAGATGTATATAACTTTGAGTTGGCAACACTTTTTTAACTGGCGGCCATTTTGTCATGATTAGTTTTGCGATGCGATTATTCCCGTACAGGATTAAACTTTATCTTGCTTATTTTATTATAATAGTAATAAAAATGAATAAAGAACGTGTCTAAAAATTTAGTCTTTTATGACAGTTTGCGGTGTAAAGTATGCGTGAAATAGTACTTTATATACAGAAATACATATCATTTTTTAAATTAATTTCAAATCCATCTTTAAAGTCTTATGCTGATTTCATAGGGCTTCTCTAGTAGGTCTTCCTATCAGGCATCTAACCAGTAGTGAGTAGGCAAGGCCTTGACTACCAATGACGCCGTGTCCTTGTGTCTGCAAAATAAAGTCTTTTGAAAGGCCTTTTAATAGCATATTTTTCCCGCTGGGATGTATCGATAGAAATATGCATGTGTCGGTTAGTATGAGAATTTATTTATGGAAAAAGTGAAAATCAAAACAAAAAAGACTTTCTTCATTCATTTATTTTACTAACAAAAATGTTTTAATTCATTTGATGTGTTGCAAAAACTCATATCTGTCTCTTGCTACACACAAATACTACAGTACATTTGTGTGTATGTGTGTGTGTACAAACATCGCAAGTTAACATAAGTATTCATACTGTTCAGATATGAATTAATCTTCGTACATTAAAAGCAACAACCAACCATTTATTCAATACTTTTTCATTTCTTAGTTCAAACAGCCTTAAAAGGTTGAATACATGAGTTGCTGCTGCGCTGTTGATGGGTACATGAGATGAGTATATGAGTATGTATATGAGTTAGTCTGCATATTCCCAGCATACCATTCTAGGAGCGCTCCGAAAAAGAAGTTAGAAAAGAGTCCAACAAAAGATCATTTTCGGAGTGAAAGAAAAATTTGCTTGTTACTTACCTGAGTCGCCACGCAGTAAGACTCAGGAATTCCACTTAATTATGTGTGTACCAAAGCGTTGTTGTCCTGATATTTGTGCTTTGAACAAAAAAAAAAAAACATAGCTGTACCACACAAGAATGATAAAAACAAGATTACACACAGCCCAAAAAAACCCTCATAAAAGACTCTTTACTGACATTATCTAAGAGCTCTTTCAGAGCCCAAAAAAACCCTCATAAAAGACTCTTTTTTGACATTATCTAAGAGCTCTTTTAGAGCCCAAAAAACCCTCATAAAAGACTCTTTTCTGACAATATCTAAGAGCTCCTTCTGACGGACCATTTTCGATTGTAATGACACTCTTTTCTGAAGGTTTTCGGAGCAATTATGATTGTTTTTTGAGATGTCAGAAAAGACTCTTTTCGGACTCATATGGCTTGCTGGGTTATTGTCAGTCGTAGAATGAATAAAGTAATTTCTATGTGTAAGTTGTGAAAAGAAAATATATAGACGCCTTTCAGGCGCTATGCGGATTTCTATTGTTACTTCTATCATCAGTCAGTTTTGTGATGTGCTACAGTTGCTACTCTTCTATGGATGAACACTACAGTTGCTGTTTCTGTGTTGTTAATATTGCATGTTTACTTAAAACACAAAATCAATTCCATTTGCCACTTTTTGCCACATTTGTGTGAGTTTATGCATGTGTGTAAGTGTTTGGTGTTTGCAAATTGTTGTTGATGCTCTTGAGTTGTTGTAACTGCCATTGTTTGTTGTTGTACTTAACAAGACACCAATTAATCTATTTCATTTTCATAAAAAAATTACACATATTCATTCATTTGTCTTCGTTAGTATGTGTTGTAGGTATACCAACAGTTGGAGGCTAAATTGTTAGTACATCATAAATCAGCGCATTCATCATTGTGAAAACTTTTTATTTGAAAACATATGAAAGTGTGTAAATTATAAATAGAATAAAAAAAACATTTAAAAAAAGCCTGACAAGTGAAATTAACTATTACAACCGATTGATGCTAATTGTTCTAAATTTTTTTTTAAATTTATATTTATTTTGTTTCTAGTCATGTTTTATGTTGTCTACATAATTTTATCATGCACTGTCTGTATGTAAATGTCTGTGTCGTAAAGCAAAAAAGTGATAAGTGGAAAAAATGCAAAAGCTTAAAAAAAAAGAAAAATTGTGAAAAGAAATCCTTGTAAAACACCCTCTTCAATTTTATATGTACGTGCGTCACTAATTAAGCCTTGGCAAACAAGCAACATGGTTTTTAACAGAAATTCATCAAAAGCAGCAACAGCAAAACATATCAAACATAACTGACTAACTGTCTGCCTATTTGTCTTCCTCTGCCTCTCTCTCTCTCTAACTAACTGACAGTGATAGAAATGATTTCATGTTTGTTGCCTTTACTTTTACTAATTTTTTCTGTTTCCTTTCTAGCATCTTGTTATTTGTCTTTACAATCAACAGATTGCTTTTAACAATTATTAAAGACAATTTTTCTTATTTTGTTGCTGTGCAACCGACAAACGCTTCTTGGAATTCATTCGCATGTTAGTGGATTTGTACAAAAATCAATGTAACTTAGGCATATATGTACATAAGTATACATCAACCCATTTAGCAAACAGGGGTTTAATAAGTCCGCATATTTCATATTTGTCAGTTATGTAATTTGAAAAATGTATGGAATTTAATGAATGATTCATAAAATGTGAGAGACGATATTATTTTATAAATTTTATTACAATATTTTTAAACTTTAAATATATTTTCTCAACGACAAGTAAACTGGGAAATCGCAAAATGATCCTGAAAAAATGTTTTCTGGTTTTGTTGATCGAGCTAAACAGTAAAAATATGTTGAAATAATTCAATAATTCGACGGCAAACGTTGTTCATATTACATCCACGGTATGAAATAACTTTCTTAGAACTAGGCCTTCTTAAATTGTTCAGTAATTTGGCAAAAGAAGAATTCTTAAAATTCTTAACGACACGCAAAACCTCTAAATCGACCGTTTTGTTGTTTTTGCTCTTAGCAATGTTGCCAAGAATACATATCTGCACATAAGCCAAAAAGTTGAAAAACAAAATGGTACCATTTAATAATTTAAGGAAAAACGAAAATTTGTTGCACTAACTTGACACAATTTTTAATATTTCTGCATTATATGTTTCCCAGAAATGCAGAAATTATTTTATTTCTTTGCTTGTATCATTAATTTTACATTTTACATTTACATTTTACATATAGAATTTTGATTTTAATTTTGACTTTATGACAAAATCCTAGTTTTTTTTCAACATTTTTATTAATATTTCTTATTATAGTTTATTTGACCTTTTTAATTAATATGCCAATAATTGTTTAAGCTAAAGGTCTTTTTTTAAATAAAATCTTTATTCTTGATATCTCGCTACTTCGTTGTGTAGCATCTTCAGGAAAATATTTTTTTGTTAATTTTATATATATTTTATTGAGCTACATAAACCTCAATTTATAAATATTGATACATAATTTCATTATCTCTGACAGTATTTTTCCACTAAACTCTTAGTTCGGACGACGAAACTTCAACTTCAATACTTGATCTTTGTAATCAAAATTAAAAAAGATGGAAAATTTCATTTGTTTTTTGTAGTCTTGAAAACTTTTGCTAATAATAATTATTATTTTATCACATTTAAACCTTGAACTTTAATCGAATCAACCCTGAACTAAACAAATTTCCCCAAAGTTATGGAGGAAAGAAACCAAAATTCACAAATTTTTAAATTGTTAAAAATAATCAAAACAACAACGACTCTCCTGGTGATAAACTCTACGATAAAAAATACAACTGAAACACTTTAACAGCAACGCGAACATACAAGGACCAATATACTAAAAAAAGTTGCAAAAAAAAAATGACTACAGGAAGCAAAAGAAACAAAACTCATTGTGGTGATGGACTTAAGAAGTGAGGGAGGCAACAATAACGAGCTGATGTGCAATAATGCTGTTTAGCAGTAAAAACAACAACAACATCAATTTGTTACATGTGTAAATGTGTGTGATGAAAGCACTCGAGGGACTTTTTAACCAATACACAAAAATAACAACAACAAAACGACATCCAACTGTAGAAATAATAAAATTTGATCCGATTCTCAATTGAAAAATTGTAAATAAAAATAAAATACGTAGTGTTGAAGGATGAGAGGGGAAATAGAAGTATCTAACAAATGTGTATTAACTACACATGTGTGTCACTTTGTTTGTATTTGCTTTAACCCAACAGAACCAAAAGAATTTACAGTGGGTCAACCATAACTAACAAATTAGAAAAATAAAAAATAAATAAAAAACCGATATTCTAAATTTAAATTACACTTTTTATTTTAAGCAAATCTGTACTGTATAGTACTCTTTTATTTTATTAATTTTATTCAGACATTTTGAGTTTATTTGGATCTTTCTTTCATCAATATTTTTTAAGTTGTTTAAAATGGTAACTTCCTCTCTGAAGTGGATGATGCTAAAGATTATATAACAACATAATGCGAAGAGGAAAATTTAAAATAAGGAAAAAGTATAAAGGCAACAACCATTAAATTTATAAAACTAGAAAATAAAAACAAATATGTGGTAGCAACAACTGTACAACCTAGCACACATCAATTCAATGGTTTCAAGAATGTTAATTTTCTAAATGCTCGAATATTCAAATATGTTTAGTTTAGCTTTCAAATGAAATTATAATTCAGTTAATGCAAATTGGTCTATTTTTACAAAAATTGTTTATAACTAATTTATATATTGTGGACAAGATGCCTTACATTTAGTACTAAAGTGTTGTGCTTGCTGGGATGCGACAACTACATATGTGTGTATTGCCTTTTTGCAGTAGAGTAAATTATTGTGAATTGTTAAGTTTAAATGGTTGAAGTATGTCTGAGTGTGTGTACACAAACATAGAAACATACATACTGACTGAGTGACTGACTGATGGACTCTTCCTTAGTTTTTTTTGTTCAATTTCTAACTAAAAACTAAGGCAACAAATAAGCAAAAAAAAAAAATTAACCAACAAAAACTTATACGAAAGGACACACATGTGTGTTAAACTACTATTCATTTTTGTTTTTTTTTAGTTGCTTTTTGTAGAGTGGCTGCTTGCTTTGCCCAAATAAAAAAAAAAAAAAACAATGAAAAAAATTACAAAATAAATGACAAAAATAAATTGAACAAGAAACAAATAAAAATGAAGTTACGACCAAATCTAACTGAACTTACACACACACACATTTACACATTTGCAAATACAAAAGAACTTTTGACTCTTTTTCGTCTTTGTTCTCTGCCATAGAACAATGTTAAAGTCTCTTAAGGAAATTTATAAACAGGCGTTGCTAAAAATAATCAAAACAGAAAATAAATAACATAACAAATACATACATAACAAACACTCTTGTTCATGCACAAATACACACACATGCACATACATTCAGTCGAACATTAATAATCATTCAAGCTCTTTAGTTTGTGTGTCACATATAAATTTGTTTCGGAAAGGAATAAAAAGAACTGCAAATAATAATCAACAACACTCGTATAATCGTCATTTACAGTAACTTACTATGATGATCATCATCATATCAGCTAAAATGAAAAAAAAAAACTTACGGTGCGGACAACTTGTAAACCCCATAAGGAAACTAAACTGAAATATTTCATTTGAGTTGCCCATAAGTTATTTTCACTATTGACTGTAATTCGAATATGGAATCTAACTGGCCAAAAAAGTAAAAATGAATGTCTTCAGAATAATGTGAAACATAGTTAAAATAACACCTTGCTTTAATAACATGTAAACTTATAAATAAATAATGATCATCAATTGTTCGATTCTATTCTTCCAAATACGCAACAAACGTATGCTGAATAAACTCGTGATTTACCCAACATACCTATTGATATTAGCTTTTTAATTCTTTAAAGTTTTATATCAAATACATAAGATTGTATGATATTTATCAATATTTCATAGAACAAGGCAGTATGATATCGAAAACCTATTAATAAATCTATGGTTGGAGCAAACCAGTTACATATATATTTCTTTGTAATCTGGTAATTTAGATCTTCTGATACAATAACCAATAATAGATTGACCGTTTGTACAACAAGCATTTATATTTATTATGAAAAATAACTAATAAAAAATAATAATCGAACTTGAAATAACAAACAAACAGAAAAATTATTCACACATACTATTAACTCGCACTCATACACTTATAAACTGAGAATAGAATCAATGCTGACAAAATATTATAAACAACAACAAACATTATTGTTTCTAAACATAAAATTGTCAAAACACCCTAATAAGAACTAACCCTTTTTTACTAAAGGGACTAAAATGTACAGAAGCATCTTAAAAAAATAAAACAGCTACTAGTACATAATAACAAAATTAGAAAAATCATCACATAAACATGCGAATACAAAACGCAAACAATTCCTGAGCAGAAATAAAACCCAAAAAAGAAATTATCTTTCCAGCCATCAGAAATGTTAAAGAAGTGTATGTATTTGCGAATATGTACATATGTATGTATCTAATATAAGAATCGGTTATGTATGTGTGTGTATTGGAGTGATTGCAGTTGTAGTAGTAAATAACAACAACAGAAATTATGTGTTAGTGAGTTAAAAACTAACAAACAAATAGTGAAAGCAGACAATTTTAATGACAACGAGTGAGTGAATACATTTTTAATACGAGAAATCTGTTAAAAAAAATACCTACACACTCTCATTCCCAAACCCACATGTGTTTAAATATACACTGTCAACATTAGTAATAGGTAAAGTTATGTTCATTAGATTCTTTTAAGCTTGCTAACAATTACTCTATAAATATAAATTGAATTACAGAACTTAATAAAAGTCTATTTATAAAATGAATAAATGTATCTGCCTATTAGTATAATTATTAGTTTATTTGCATTAAATGATGACCTTCGTTTGTGTGTTTATGTGAAAAGAGTGCGTAATGTAAAGGAATAATGTATAATACAGTGTTTACGCCATAAATAATTAATATTTAGTTGTACAACCTTTATTTCAATGCTAAATTTTTCAACTCATTTGATTACACATACATGCATACAATACATATATGAGCAAATCAATTACCTTTAAGCATTAAACACATTCGAGGCAGCAGGCTATCGACTACAATATGTCAAAAATAAAATACACACGTTTATAACTATAAGAGTTACGATATTGACGACAGCAGGCAACACGACTGCAGGTTGATGTCCATGCTCATTTTTCGTCGCTGTGAAATTAAACTAATTTCTATTTTTGTTAGCGACAAAACATAAACAATGTTGACCATATAACAAAATATGTGAAGCAAATTAGTGCTTAGAAATATTTATTATTATACTATGTTATTATATTATATTTCTATTATGTTATAAGCGTGACCGACAAAAAGAAAATTTAACAGTTTTCTTTAGTTTTTAAGTCTTTATTTAATGGGATTTTTTTAAATTTTCAAGGAACCTGTTCCATGAAAAAACGCTACTTTTAAAAAAAGTGTCACCACTGAAATATAAATGAATTGCCTCAACAGCTGTTTATATTTTCATTGATTTGTTTGATTAAAGTTTGTACGTGTTCTATTGTTTAAGATTTATTATTTTTGATGTTTTAATTTACTTTTAGTAATAACTTATATAAATTCTCTTCAGCCATTATGTTATTTATAGAGTGCGAAGAACAAATTCATTTTTTATTAAAACGTCAGATATCGGGATCAGCTGCTGACTATGTAGCTCTCGTTTTCAAAATAATTAAGTAGCTGGCTACAGGACGGCATAAGTACCCAGCGGCATTTGCACTTGTGTAGTCGTGCAATGTCGACTTATCTAAAAAATGGGATTCAATTGCTTCATTGCAGTTACAGTTGATTTCTAAATGTATGGCTGTAAAACCACTGTACATTCATAGAAGTAAAACGAGAACAAAAATTAAACAAAATGTAACAAATACTCATATCACTTAAATTTGCACTTTCATACATAAACATGCTCACTGAAAATACATTCATTCTTATTTTGAACAAACAAAAACCATACATACGCTTACAACAACAACAATAGAAACAACATATAACAGCAACAATAGCAATATACAATTTTCTATAGACACATCCTTAAACAACGCACACACAAACAAACGATAATAAAAAAAACAACAACACCCTCTCTCATTGTTTAGTATCTCATTACATCTTTAGTAAAATTACACTGTTGGCGTAGTGGTGGCAGAATGCTGACTAAAACAATACACACACACACACACTTTTACAAACGCACTCACACCCTAACAGTCATACGAGTACAATTATGTATATGACACGAAGGGTGTTTGTTGTAAGTGCGTGAACAAAATTTTTGAATAAATTGCATTTTTCTCAACTTTTAAGGGAAGTAAATACCAACAGAGTTACAACAACACTCACCAGAAACTGTAACAACAACAGGGAACAACTGTAAATAATGTTTTTTTTTTCTTTAAACAAAATTTAATATCAAGAAATGTTGAAATATTTCAAATTTTTAAAGTTTTTTAAATAGTCGAGGATTTAGAAAACAGTAGAAATAATTGTGGCATTAAATATGATTGTCGTTTTTGATAAGCACCACGGACCTTTGGTCGCTGCGGTTCAGAAGAAAAAAATGCAGAATTCTGAATATTTACAACATTCTCCCAAAAGATCGCAGAAGCAACAGTGTCTACTTCACTCTTGTTTATTTATTAAATTTTTGCTGCTGTTGTTTTATTTGAAAAAAGAAACAAAATATGTATCTCAAACTATAAACAATCGCATGTTGCATGTCTTATTTAAAAAAGTAATATTAAAACGAGAAAAAAACAGCAAACAAAAAAATACACCAACAAATAATAAAGGGTAAAGGGTCATTGGTGTTGCTCGGTATGTTACTGTAATCGGAAAAGTTCGAACTATCTTTTACATCTGCATTTCACTTCAGTAGAATTTTCTATTTTAATCACCATGTCTGGTAATGAGGCCTTTGGGAGCATTTTTTTCCTAACATCTCAGCAAGCCATATGAGTCCGAAAAGAGTCTTTTCTGACACCTTTTCCGGAGCGTTCATGCTCTTTATGAGCCCAAAAAACAATCATTATTGCTCCGAAAACCTTCAGAAAACATTACATTCGAAAATGGTTCGTCAGAAAGAGCTCTTAGATAATGTCAGCAAAAAGTCTTTTATGAGGGGTTTTTGGGCTCTAAAAGAGCTCTTAGATAATGTCAGAAAAGAGTCTGAGTTTTATGGGCTCAGAAAGAGTTCTTACATCATGTCAGAAAAGAGTCATTGCCTCAAGCTTAAAAATTATTTAATAAAAAATCATAATCATAATTTTTTTGTTTCGATATAAAATATTTTCACTAAATTTTACATTTCAATTAACATAATCGTATGATTATTAATAATTGAAGTTTATTGAAAAAATATTAGCTCAGCTAAAATCAGATTAGAAAAATTAGAAAAACAGGCAATATATAAAGTGAAGCAGTAAAGGTCAAAACAAAGAAAATAAAGTGGAAGAGAATATTATATTTTTCAAATGTTCAATTTAGAAGGAATGTAAATTAAAAAGAGTCATTATTTCGATGGTCTCTATATTATGTAAAAGAGTAATTTTTATTAATCGATTTATTATAAAATGTATATCAAGGAAATATGATTTTTGGAGGACAGATGCTAAGAATGCCAATAGAATGTTTATGAAAACAGTTTACTAAAATGTTTATATAGCAAATGTATAGATTTACCTTCTTTATTGTTGTCTTTCACTGTTTATAAATGCCTGCATTATCGAAAAGTAAATTTAAAATAAATAAATAAATAGATAAATTTTATACATAATTTAACATGATTTAAATTCTAATACACAGGCAATTAGCAATTGCTTTCATAATAAATTTGATTGTAATAATAAAATTTAAATATTGTTTTTTTATTTTTGCCACACTTCCGTTTAGTTTTAGTTTTTCGCACAAAATTTATTTCACACCCTTCGCACACCTACGAACTTAACTTGAACTGCTTGAAGCTAAATATGATTATTAAAACAAATAACATTTCAAAAATATTTATAATAAATTGTTTTGATAAATGGCTCAAAGAGAATTTACAATAAATTCTTAAAATAATAAATTTATTAAACTTTAGTGTTTGAAAAATGATCTACAAATACCACAAACACTTATAGTAAGGGACCGGACCTACAGTTTGTCGAAATCCTTAATGGAATGATAATGACAATTTTAAAATCTATATTTGATGTTGTTTACTATTACAACAGTCATGTAACATCAAACAAATATTTGCCAAATATTGTAATAATCAAATATTTTTGAACATCTTCAGCGTACTTATTGAAAACGTTTACATCTTCTATTTTTGTAATTCCTGTTAAAAATCTGCATCAATTTCATTATAATTACTGAACTTTTCATTTATAATCATCCTCATCTATATACATAGGCAGAAGGTATTCCACCGCCCAACACTTTGCAATCGTAATTAATTTATTAACTTCATTCATTGCTTCAATTGCAAATGAGAGTATTTAGCGAAATAACAACATATTTTGTTGTCCCTTTTTTTTAAATTGCATGTAACAGTTTAGTCAATTAAATAATTGCGCTGAGTGGAAAAATGTTAGAAAATTAAATTAATTGAAAAAATAACAACAAGAGCAACAAACAAAACAACTAAAACAATTCTAATCAAAAGAAATAATTGTCGATGGTGCTTTGATGAGCTTTTTTTACACATTTAATAAAATGTTATATTTGCAAATTAATTATAAGTTTAATTTATGTTTAGTGTTTAAATCCAATTAAATTCAAAGTGCTAAGCTTGGAAAATATATTCTTAGAGCAAAAATTGGACAAAAAATATTATAAGACGTAGGCACGTTTTCTCAATGTGTCGACAAACTGCCTGTTACTAAATGTCGACATAAATTTATTAGACTAATAATATGTCCGTTAACAATTTTGGTTTTCTCAATATACCGACAGAAACATTATTTTTATTTAGCAATACCTCTCAAATCAAAAAACAAATATTTTAAAAAATAAATAATATCCATATCTACCAGGTATTTAGGTCTGGCATGATAAACTCTTTCAACATTCAGTTGGAATTCATGTTCTTCGAGTTCATCCTCCATCAAATTAATGTTTATTCCTGTATTAAACATTTTTTCTAAAATCTATTTAATTTTTTTTACCGAAACTCAGGGTATTTCTACATAAAACATATGAACAGCAGTCAGCTGATTGAATTTATCTGTACAACAAATAAATAATCGGCTGATGAGGGCTGGTTAGTTTTGCGACAGAATAGAAGCAAATGAGACATTGAGAAAACTAAATTTCTTTAAACGGCAGTTTTTCGTTGGGAAAAAAGATAATCGCCTAATGAGAAAACAGCCCTTAATGTTTTTAAGAATTGACTTTGATTTTGAAAGCGGAATTTTATACATACATAGTTTAAAGTTTATATAAATTACAAACGTCTGTTAGAATATTAGTTGAAATCAACTTTCTGAAGGCCCCAGAAATCTGACGGACTTAATATATCAGATATCCGTTCGATAATTGAGCTATCACACAAATTTTTTTTCAATCAATTGTTCTCAGTTCTTATAAAATTTAATCAAAAAGGCTTGAAACTTGAGAAAAAAATCAATTACGAAATGTAAAATGTAAAAATTCAAAATATTATCTTAAACTTTTATTCAACATCCGGATTTAGTGTGTTACAAAATCAGAATCAGACAAACCTACTGATTAGTAAATTTAAAATATACAAACTATACCACCCAGTACATGTATAAACAGATTTTCAGAAATGGGCGCTATGTGAGAGATATTACCTATTATGGACCGATCATCAAAATATTTAGTGCCACGACTTTCTTAAAAAGATTTTTAGAGGTTAAAGTAAATTACGGAAAGGGTCTTATATGAGACTTTCGACTAATTATGGACCAACCATTATAAGATTAGCTGTCATAATTTCTGTATATATGAAACTTATTTGTGTTGAATTTTATTTGAATGACAAAATTTTTAAGAGATTTATGGTCGTTTAAGTGATTTTCGGAAGTGGGCCTTATATGGAAGCTACGACTAACTATGGACTGATCATCATAAAACTCTACCATATTATTTGTATATATATGAAACATATTTGCGTTCATTATTATTTGGATACCAACATTTTTAAAAGAGTTATGCACTATAAAGTGATTTTCGGAAGTGGGGCTATGATCAATTAGAAACGGATATTCACAAAATTTGTAGGTGCGATTTGGCTTCATTTATGACCCATTGGTAGTGAAATATGTGTGAATACTTGCATAATTCAAACATTTATGATATTTAAAATCCTATTTCGGGAGGATATTTGTGTGGGCGCCAGGTAAATTATGGACCGATTTCCACCAGTTTCAATCCCATCCGTCATTGAGCCGAAAAATAGCACGTACCAAATTTCATTGAAATATCTTCAAAAAATCCATTTAGGAAGGGATTCTGCGTCGATCGGTATGCTTTAAGGTGGGTGTTGCACCAATATTTATGGATGCTACAAAAACCAGCACAAATCCAATATACCCTCCCCACTATTGTGGTGTAGGGTATAACTATCCCTCGGCTAACACAAACATAATTTAAGAAACAAATAAAATAACAAACTTCATTCCTTTACTAATTTCAATTTATTTTAATATTTTTTTTTTTACAAATTGCTACATAATTGACAAACTACAACGTAAATGGTAATTTATGGCTGATGTGGATTTAAATCATCATTATTTAATACTTTTCCATTTGAATAAAAATCACATTGATAAAGTTGCATCTAAATTATATTAAATTAATATTAAATGTACAGGCATGACAAAAAATAAATGCCTTTTGAAAAAGTATTCATTTTTAACTACATGATCAATAAAAAAAAGTAATTATGGTGATGATGCTGTTGCTGGCATTGCTTCAGCATGCGTTTCTATACTGCAGTGTACTTGTCGTTAAATAATAATACTGCATTATTAAAATTAAATGCATTGAGTTTAAAACTATTCAGAGTTTTGTTGCTATTGTTATAGTTCAGAAAAATTAATTTATTGGAATATAATTCAATTGAAAAAATTATATTCATTAGACCGACTCACGAAAAAAACATTTAGTTATATACAGGGTGGGCCAACTTGGACTGACTGATTTGAAATAATTTTGAAATTTTGATACAGTTATTGGTCCATATTTCTTCGAAAATGAGCTTAATGAACCACCGGACCATGTTGGAAAATTTTTTACGTCCGATAGTTCTCAATAATCGTAACATATGGTTCCAGCAAGATGGAGCTACAGCTCATACCGCAAGAGCCACAATGGCACTTCAGTCAGTCAAACTTGGCCCACCCTGTATTTGGTAATTATAAAATATTAGTTCGTTTCGTTCTAATTAAAACGATAATTGGAAAGGCCACATAATAAAAAGTCAATTTTTCGATTATCAAAATGTTTTTCCAAGTTACCCCAAAGAAATGATCAAAGAAAACACTAATACATTGTAAACATTATTCTGAATTGTCTAAAATATTAGGCGGCGTCTGAGAAATTTTAAATATATTGAAATTATTGAATGAATATACTATCAGCAAAGGAAACAACTATTTATGTTATTAATGAAATATGGGTTAAGTTTTATAATTTGACCCTCAAAAATTTAAACATATTCTGAAAAATAGATTTTTTATAAAAATTAAAAAAAAAATCTAAATTGCAAATTAAGCAATTTATGAAAATATTAAAAACAAGTGCCCTTATACATACAAAATTAAAGTAGACTTCAAATGAACTTTAAGAACATTTTGTATGAAAATTTTATCTAAAAGCACACTTCAAACCTACTTTATTTTTTATGAATACGGCAGAAGTTGTTTATTTTGTCGTATTGTCATATAAAACACATTTTTGAATAGCGTTGCGATTTTAAGTTGTATGAATGTCTAGCGAGTCTAGCATACATAGTTCTTCATTGTATGGAATCTTTTAAGATTAGTCCTTTAAATTGCATGGGTCCAATTTTTGGTTAGTACATACAATTATTTGAAGCAATAAATTGAATAATGGAAAGAACTTGGTGCCAGAAATCAATTCAATAACGGAAGTTTAAAATAAAAAATGTTGTTCTATACTATTAACTCGTTTTATAATATTTAATAGATTAATCATATTTACTTCAGCATTTGCATAAAACAGTTTTAGATTTTTAGGAAAAACATTCGACACAAGATCAATTGATTTTAAGAGCAAGTCTAATAGACACTCACTCCATAATAGTTGTTTAAGAGTTTGGATGTTGCTGCTGATGTTTTTTTTTATTCATATGTTTCCAACACAACAAATGATAATTTATTGTCATTAAAAGGACATGCCGTTTTCTGTTGCAGTTATTTTTGTTATTAAAAACATACATACACACATTTGTTAATGGTGGGCAGCGTTACCATATGTCAAGTTTTTCGTTTTTAGCAAGCTTTTCGAAAGGCAAAAAGTTGTTGGAATTTTTAAATTCCAAAAAATTTTTATAAGTAAATAAATAGATTTAATAATATTTCTTAAACAAATTTAAGTTTTATATAAAAAAATAAAAAGTTTTCTTCACAAAATATATGGCAACGGTGACGGTAGGTGAAGCACAAAGAGAGGAAAATGGCTTATGTACAATTTCCTCTACTTTTTGTTCGGATAACATTTACTATTACATACATTTACATTTACATTTACATTTACTTGTAGTTGTTGTGGCCGTTGTCTTTTTTTAATTTTATTAAAATTGAATTAAAAGTTTGAATAAAAAATAAATAATTCAACTGCATTTTATTTATAAATAACAAAACAAAATCAACATGTAATCTCGTTGTTTGTATTTATTTATGTAATTTTATTTGTGTTTTATTTTACAGGTAGTAAGTACCCTACACTATTATAGGGAAATTGGAGTTATTGTAATCTGTATGTATTACCTTCTAAAGACTTTGCTTTCATTCGTTCGTAAACAGTAGAGAGCCTAAGATATTCAGTTGACTACGATAGTCTTTGTTCTAGTAAATTGACTGGATATTATTTTTTTGTACACACTTATTTAATGCCAATAATATAGCGTTGAAGGTAGGCTATTTTTAACTAATTTTTATGCAGGGCTTCATTAAGTTGACCTTATACGACCTTAGCAGGATTTTTTAGACTTTTTTTAAACAACTGTTTACATAAAATAACTACATATGAATGTGTGATTGAGTATGTAAATTACAATACACTGGGTTATTGGTGTTTGTATATTATTCAACGTACTGATAAGAGCATTAGGGGTTTGTCTGGCATTTTAAAGGGATTTTATAATTTTTGTACACAAATTTAGAGCAATTATATTATTATTACAATTTTAAAAGTAGCAATTATTTTAAAAAAGTTTTAAAAATTTTGAATTTTTACTCCGTTAGTTGTTGTTGTTGTTGTTGTAACATCAGTAATTGCTGAGTTGACAGCCCTTGGCCGAGTGATCTCGGGTCATGCCGGTGCGTAGAACCGGCTGTCGTGGGAATGGCTCCGTTAGTAGTAGTACTTGAAGGCAATTTTGACACAACATACGAATACGTCGAAATGATTTTTAATATTTTTATTTTATATTTTATTTTATTATGCGTTTCTCTGGAAATTTAAATGTGCTTTTCCCCATTGTTAGGATTAGAAACTCTTAAATTCATACTTGTATAAAATGCACCATGTTTGTAAAAACTCATGTAGCTACATAGTGTATTTACTCGTATGTATATGAACTCTGTTTTACTCGTTTTACTCTTCTCTTGCAAATGTAACCACAAACGATTGTCTCTAAATAATTAAAATGTTCACAATTGACAAATTTGATTAAATTCAATTGTTTTTATTGAACATGTAATTTTTTTTGCTGTTGCTGCAGTTGCTATGCGATTAATGAAAAGAAAAAGTCAGGTTTAAAAATTAACTTTATAGATATCAACAGCATTACCATGTTGTTCCTGCTGTTGTTTTTGTTGCTACTGCTGTTGTTTTACAACAATATTAAATAACTACAACTAGTGAAAATGTTTTAACTTCTAGTGCTGGTGCTGGTGCTGGTGCTACATACCACTTTCACATTTATTTATACGGAAATATTTATTTGTTTGTTTGTTTGTGTGTGCATGTGTGCGAAATTGACAATGGCTCATTAATTGGCACTTAACATGCAAAGATATCACCTGCATTTATCTGCATCTGTGTATGTATTTTTGTACATACGAGATGTGTTTTTGTTATTGAAAAACCTGTATATGTATGTGTACGTGTGTTTGTAAAACTATTCTCTTATTTATGTGTTATAATTATATTTATTTATGTGAATAAGTATGTCTGCATCTCGTTGCATGAATATATAATTATTTATTTTGTTTTGCAATGCCTGCACTTGCAGCGTGATGGCCTCAAAGTGTTGTTTACTTTCATTTAAATATTGTTTGTGGCCACAAATAATTTAACAAACAATACAATGAAATTTAAAATATTAAAAACATTTTATATATTTTTAACCCATAATAAAACACACACTTTTTAATGCATAAATACAACAAGTGCGGATTCTGTGCGATTTTTTTTTTGGCATTGAGAGAAATTGTATTGCATGTATGTATGTATATATTGAGACACAAATTGCAGAAGTTTGCGGAAAATAAATTTCAATTTGATTTTTTGAACACATCAGGTTTGAAAACAGAAAATAATTATAAACGTCGTTATATGTTAGAAATGTTAGAAATTATTAATGTACCAAAAAATCTTAGAATTAATTTTAAAGTAGATACAGATAATGTTGCTCAAACTTATAGACACTAACTGCCGTATTTATAAAAAAATTAAGAAAATTTTGTATGAAAATTTTGTTTTAAAGCACACTTCAAACCTACTTTATTTTTCTTAAATAAAAACGCAAAAACTAAAATTTTTTTCATATTTTTAATTGTGTAAAATTTAAATTTTGACAATTACTGTTATTTTGAAAAATATTTTTATTATTATTAATTTAAAAATTTGCTATTGTTTCCTTGAAGATGCTACACATTGTTGTAGCGAAATATCGGAAAAAATAAAAAATAAAAATAAAAACAATATTAGACCTTAATTTCGAAAAATAAAATATTTTGTTTAATTTGAATACAATTTAATTTGTCTAGCTTTTATTATTAAACAACTCAGAATAGTTTCTAATATCGTTCTTGAAAATATTGATATTTTACATGACAAAATTTGCTGTACATGCTGGTCGGTTTTTGAGAAACATGCAACTTGTTAGTTACCATTTCAAAACCTTCAGTTGAATTTCTTCAGTTCTTGTATTTTCTTTACTTATATCCTCCTATTGAATAGCGTCATTTTTTGATTTAATATAAAATCGAATTCCTTTTAACGCAATTTACATACTTACATTATATTAAGGTTCGTGTGTAAAGATAAAATTAAGATTACTCATATCCCGGTTATTGCTTTATGTTGCAGCAAATATCCATATAATTTTGAACGATTAAATATTTCATTTAAATTTTTGCTAATCATTTTCAAAGCAATCTTAAGCCACTTGAATATTTTGTGTTTTTTTTCTTTCAGTGCAACACAAAAAGCAAGGACTTTTTAAAAACTGTGAAGCTTGCGGTAATATTTTAGCAACGAACCGTGGAAAATTACTTTTACATTATTTTTTGTTGTTGTTGCTGTTGTGTAATCATAGAAATAGCAGCAAAAAAGAAAAACAGCCAATCCAAAAAAATGCGTATGTGTGGGTAAGTGTAGATTATTGTTGTCTTAAACACTTTCTGTTGTTTTATACTTTTTGCTTTATTTTTTATGCGTTACGCCTTTGGCTGAACACACAACTAAAAAGAAAAACACCCAAAGACAAAGGCACGCATACATATGTACATTGCAATACAATACTTTTTGAAGGAGTATGCCAGTACAGAGTAGTTAGGCAGACAACAACAAGTTACAACGTTGTCTAACTGTAATCAAAAGAAATAATTTTTTTTTAGACAGATTTTCTTCTTTTGTATCTAGCAGGGCAGTTGCTTTTCTTTTGTTTTACTTAAAGTGCGTACTATTTGGTATGCCATTCACCATTCACCATACTAGACACATACATACATATATTTTGATCGAGCTTATACGTATGTATTTGTTAGTTGCAAACGTGTTTGTTGTTGCTTTTTATTAGCACTTCAAAATGACTGCCCTTATCAACCAAAATTAAAACCATTTCTAACTAAAATAATACAATATACACTCGAGGTAGTTTCAATAAGGCAAAATGTAGTTTTATGTATTTATGAATATATTTATGTGTTTGTGCTGATGTTTGTGTTGTCCAAAATTAAATCTGTTCTCAGTTATAGATACAATTCAATTAAATCTCTTCATCTAAATCTAGCATAGATGTAGTATTGTAAACGTTGAAAAGGGCCAAAATTGGGGAATTACCGTTTTGAATATTTACAAAATCGATAGAAATCACCAAAACCAATTTGTTCTTATTCTTTTTATTTGTTTCTATTTTTCTAACCTTTATTGTTTCCATATCTACAAAGATCTTCCCGGTTATCCCGGGATTTTGATTTTAACTGGAAAAATAGTCAATAGGAAAAATATTTTAATTTTTGTATCGTCTTACATTAAGAGACACACAATGGACCGTATTGGTCTCTGGGTGATGGTGTAACGACAACCTCACACCGGCCTTCTAACCTACATCAAGAGAATCGAAATTTGTTTTTCCTATTTGTACTTTCAAATAAAGCTCTTTCCCGTTTCGTTTTTATCTCTTTTTTATTTCGTTCTTTAGTTTAAGGAATTATTGGATCATCCCAACTAGGCGGTTCTACTTAGCACGAATATCTAGAATTAGATGTTGTTGTATATACAATATTAATGTTATATTTGTTTTAAAGCATTTATTAGTTAAGTATTGCATTGCATTGTGCTTTTTCTCATGACTTCTTATAAAACAAACTAAAATCCGCATCTCTAGTATTTATAAAACAAGAATACATGACTACTTGAGGTGTAACTAAATATATATTCTTTCGCTCCTTATTTTATGTTTTAGTAGTTTCTAGTTCTTTTTGTTTAGCTGTGAAAAGCAACAGCTTTAATCTTAAATTTGCTTTAGGCTTTATGTCAATGGTGGTTAGCGATTTAAGCAAAAAAAAAAATTATGGGCGACGAGGAGGAGTAAAAAGTTACTGCAGTTCTCATTTCTTATTTTCGCAATAGTTCATGGTTAAAACATTAAGTCCGAAATATACTTGAAATATTGTTTTCTATAGCTTCTGAGTAACAACTCTTATATATCTAATACCAATTTGTGTATGCTACAATACTTTTGCATATAATATTAAAAACAGAACCTTTGGGGAAATTCGGATTCGCAACTCCAGACTGATAGACTAGCACATTTCATTCCAACTAATAAAAATATTTGCCTACTGAATTGTATTGTGTTTGATAGTTTTTGAATGAAACTTTCTCCGTCTACTTACAACGTGTGTAAAAAAGT
The DNA here is from genome assembly GCA_950370525.1 of Bellardia bayeri. Taxonomy (NCBI): domain Eukaryota; kingdom Metazoa; phylum Arthropoda; class Insecta; order Diptera; family Calliphoridae; genus Bellardia; species Bellardia bayeri. The sequence continues at coordinate 98,962,681 of OX493267.1, forward strand.
AAGAAAGTATTTGTTACAGTGTAAACATACTTTACATTAACTTTCTTCTACTTTAGACTTTGTTTTTTTTTTACATTTAAATATGTAGAAGTTTCTCATTTCCTAACACAAGTATTTGTCCGTTTGTGTTTAAGCAAATACTATAAGTAACTATACAATTCGTAATCCTAGCCTCAGGCAGAATTAGAAACAATGACACTCATACACACACCGACATTGCACAGCACTAACATTCACATCCTCGAGCACTGCCACTTTGTATAAATATCCAAAGAGCGATTATAAGTAGCAAGTAAGCAAGCGAACGAACAAATGAACGACTTGGCTGGTATTCTATTTAATTGGTCTAATTTAAGATTTTTAATTTACAAAGAAAATTAAGTATATTTCCTTTCTTTGCTCTCTTTTGTCCTAGTGGAGAAATGTTGACGAGCAGAATAAAATAACAACAAGAAGAAAAATAATAAATAAAGTGAAGGCCAAACAGCCAGGCAGCAACAATTTTATATGCCATCTAATTTTTTTAAAGCCTGAATACTTTAAGCATTATTTATAATGAAGTTGGTAGTGATTTAATGCGCCAGATTAACGCTTCAGATTTTAAGTATTTAGAGATGGTAATTTTTATTTCGTTGTTGTTGCCTTTTTTTTATTCCCAAGTTTTTTATGCTGATAAAATAATTTCGTTTGCGTTTTTTTTTTTTTTTTTTTAATTTCATTAATTAAACAAATTGTTGAATGTGCAAAATGCAAAATGAAATATCGTTTAGCTGGTAAAAATGGTGCTTTTAGCGGTAAAATGAGAGATAGGCAGACACATACAGACGTATGAGTGATATTTATATAATGGCAAATATTTATTACTCATACGCCTAAGTGTTTTTTTAAAGTAAATTATCATAATTTTTATGCAATTCGTTTATGCAATTTATGCGGTAAAACACAAATATTTGGTGGGAGAAAATATTTGTAGAAGTCAACATTCTCGAAATAATATTTTTATTTTCTAATAAAATTCCAATTATTTACCTATGAATACGCAAACCAATTATAGTAACCATTTTTTAACATGTGTTGAATAAAACAGTTATAGCTCAGCAATTACTGCTACAAAGTTTGACATTTTTCTGTCACTAGAATAAAAGTTAAATACTGATAATGAAAGGATAATATTGAACACTCAGATTAAAGTTTCATTTAATTTTATTTCTGTTATCTACCTATAATAAAACATTTGACTCAAGAAAACGTTTCCATTTCAACCATTTCCATTTCAACCATTTAGTTATTTTGTTTCATTGTATGTATGTTTTTGTTTTTATAACCATTGGAATCCTTAGAAGCCATTAAAACTCAATTATGTTTACTTAACCTTAGTCGGAGGGGAAGACTAATGCTGGTGGGGTGAAAAGTTGACCACATTTAACGTTAAACCAATAAAAACAAAAGAAAAGCAACAACGAGAAAAACCGCGAAGACCTAAAGTAATCTCGATAATACTTAACTTCGCACTCTAACGTCTTCTCATTTCATTTAGCTCTAAAACTAGGTGCGTATATGCGCTTGTATGTTGAATGGAAACCGTGGAAAGACCAACCATTCCAAATAACTTAATAAAACCAAACTAAAGTAAATGAAATCATTAAAGAAATTTTAAAGATTATTTTTGAAGCGATCATATCGACTTACAACTTCTCGACATTCTCATTTTCTAGAAATGTAAATTCAGACCATAATTAAATAATATATTGCCATTGAATTAATAAATATTATTAGTCAAATGCTTGCATGTAGATGTTGTAAATCGTATCAATTAACGTTAAAATAACGTAGAATGGATTGTAACCGCAACTGAATATAATTCTGTAGTACATGCAAGCTCACAATTGATGCGCACAAATGTAAAGTTCAAGAATTACAGCTTGATCACAATTAAAACCATAACCATTTTCGACAGTCAGTTTACATACATTTTGTAAGCAAAGCAAAACATTAACTTGCAGCTGACCACCAGCTACCACTACCTCCAAAATGGATTCTATTTTATTTTTGTTAATTGGTCAGAGTGGTCATTTGTTTAAAAAATATTCCACGTATTTTTTAAAGAAACATACGTACATTTTTGACATTGTGTATACATATATGTGTACAAAAAATATGTATGTGTTTATAGCAAAAGTAAAAAATGTGGTTTGCAGACAGTCACTTAATTTTAATGCATCGCCTTCTCCACTGCTGTGGTCTGTCGACAGCGGTTCCAATTGTAAACAGGCTTTTACTCTTCAAATAAAACTATGTAGTTAATATGAATATACCTTCGCTCTTAGGAGACTACTAAAATAACAGAACTTTTCAACAAACATTTACTACATATTGGAAACTACCCAAGAACAGTGGCAGTATACTCCACTCACAAAACTCTGCGTGTGGCGCTACCACAAATGAGGGATTTAATTTAAAGTGTAATAAATGACTAATGCCTGCATAAAACTTTGAATTTTATCATCGTCATCATCAGCGGTTTAACACAACTAAAACTGAAGAAAAAAAAAACTTGTATTACAGAAGTAGAAGAAATTTTAAAATACTAAAATAGAAATAAATATACAAAATTACAAAAACGAACAGGAAGAAACCTTTCTTTCTACTTTATTATAAACCAAGAGCATGAAGCTGACGATGATGCGCTTCTGCTAATGCTGATGATGCTAAAGTTGAAACCTTAAGTTTCATTTTTGGTAAACAAATCTATGTCGGTAAACAGAGTATGAATGTTGGAAGAAGTACAACACAAAAGTAATCACACTTGCTTATCAGTGTTTCACTAAACAACTTTATAAATATTTTTATTTTTGGAATTCATGGATTTTTAGAATAAAGATGTTCTGATAACTTTTTACCATTTAAAAGTTATAAATTATGCTTAAAATATCATTTTTCCAAGAGAATGATGATTCGAATTATGATTATTATAAATCTTGGAAAGATGTCATCAAACATAAACAAAATATAATGATCAAATACAATGTTTTATTACAAATTAAATAAATACATAGTAAATAAAAGACTGAAGCCATAAATTCAATTTGATTATTAATATTTAATTTCGAATATTAGCGATCACAGAATACCCTTCTTTTTAAATTTCGACAACTTTTCAACGATCAAGAGCGTACTTTATAAATTCATTTTTGTTGAGAAATCGTGTGATCACAGATTAAGCACTTTTTCAATTAAAACCACTCTTAACGGATCTAGAGCCTATTTAATAATTCCACATTGAAAAATATAAGTGACAACTAGTACCAGGACAACCCATAGTTTTATTCAATTCATGTTATTTTACAAATAAATCACTATATGACTAAGCGAAATTCCGAAAATTGTTAAAGCATTTAAGGTCTTTAAAATGACTATAAAAGATTTTTTTGCATTAGTGGCGAACTAACTATACATAGCTTAACAAAATAGTAAAACATAGTGAATAAAAACAAAAATAAAAACAAAAACCAAGGACGATTGGTATTGATATTTGTTGAAATAGGTCTATTATTTCTCTTATGTCCCGAAATTAAACTTTATCGGCCATATAAGACATATAAAGACTTTTGATATCCAAATAAAATTCAACTCAAATAAATTTCATTTAAACAAAAGTTGTATTACCTAATTTTGATCTTATGACTAGAGATAATGATTCCAATTGTGGTTATTTAGTTCATAATTCATCAAACATTAGTAACAGAATATATTAATAAAATATTATCCAAAATATAGTATTGGTAAACGCTGATACGGATTATAACAATTTGATTTTTAATAGAAGTCGATAGAAAATTATAATTTACAAGTATGCGAAAACATTATCTTCTCAGTATACATATCACATTATTTTGTATACACATACAATTTAGCGATAGGTTAAGGTAGTGAAATAACTTTGTCTATAATTTGCGTATAAATTAGGGAGGTTCAAAAAAAATGATTTGTTTTACGATAACTAAACGCTATGATATCTTAAAGTGAAGTGACCACATCAACATTACGTACCATCCTAATGCCGTATATAATTCGCTGTAATTATAAGAGAGGTTGTGTTTGTTGTAGTTGTTGCTCTCCTAGAAAATGTGTATTCTTTAAATAAAAAATTTTAATTAGCAGACAACAACGGAAAAACAACAAAAAATAAAGAGCAACAGCAAATAAACTTGTGAACCAGAACTAAACTAAAGTTAATGCAACAGCCGTTACACATCCATTACAATAATAAGTGTTTAAGTGTTGGTGTAATGAGTTTACTAGTAAGGGTAAGAGAATGTTAGTATGTATGTGTGAATGCAGGTGTAAATTAGGTTGTGTGAAAGAATTAAAAGTATATATAGTATGTACCAGAATTTTAATGAGTATGAGTGTTAAGTCCGGTTTTAACCTTTTTCACACTCTGCTCTCACTCTTTGTCTTTCGTCTGCTAAAAAGAAAAAGAAAACGAAAACGAAAATGAAGATAAATGTGTATTTAAATCAAAGTAAGGTCATCATTATATATGTACATTCACCATTTTCTTAAACAAATGCTAATGATTTTTTGGGTGCTTTTTAACATCTCTTTATCTCTATCTCTATCTCTCTACTCTCTTTGTCTGCCACAGCTTAGTGGTAATTAAAACATTACGGTGTTTGTACATGAGTGTTTGCAATGTGTGCACATTGTTAAAATAAGTGTATGTGGGAGTGTAAACGTATAGTTGGCATAGTGTATTACAGTTTTACACTAATCTTAGTAACATCTCTTTTCGAAGACTTGTGCCTTTTTCTTTAGTGTGAAATTTGAATTCAGTTTTTTGTATTCAACTCACACCAGCAGCAATACAACGGCAGGCAAGATTGCTAAGGATTATTACAAAAAAAGAGTCTGTACAGGAAATAGGCGTTGTTGCATTTTGTGTTAAGTTTTTCTTCTTCTCCCTTCCTGACTTTTTAGTCGTTTTGTGTGTGTGTTGGTTTATTTTCTTAACACCCAATTGTCAGTTGCATGCGTGTTCTTTGCAAATAAATTTATTTTGTCGTCGTCCCTTTTTCATTTTATACGTATAATTGTACAAGCATTTGGTTGTATTTTTATTTTTATATCTTTTATATAGTGCTGTTGTTGGTATTCTAATGCTAAGTGTTTTAGCACTTGTTCTAGTTTTGTGTTATAATAATTATATTGTCAGTAGTTTTTATTTTAGATATGTAAATATATGCACATACACATTCTTGTTGTGCAACGATTAAGATATTATGTAGAACGGCAATTCGATTGAATACATATTTATATTGTTAACGCAGAAAACTCTTAGACGACCACCTTGCAGTACTACTAATTACGCCCACATAAGTTTAAATAAATACCACAAAAGAACCACTTTAAAACGTGTTTATCCCTGAGTGTATAAATAGTATTGTTTCTAAAAAATGTTTTTCTTTGTGATTTTGTGCGAATCTCAATGCAACGAACGTGAACTTAATTTTGACTATTTTAAAAAAGAGAACTCAGTCAACAACAAATTCTTTTCTACATTCCTAGTTAATTTTCTCCTTATTTTATACTGTCTATCAGCTATACAATAATTAAAATCAATTTCCTATTTTATTATAAGTTGAAGCTTATAATAAAGTTTCCTACAAATTGAGTATAAATATCACTGCAATCATTTCAGACATTTGCAAAATGTTGGTGCTGAAATAGACATTTAGCGTCCTCTCCTTGCACTCAGTTCCATAACAATAATGAAAAAGAATGAGAAGGAAAAATACATATTTAGCATTTTAAACAAACACTTACAAATTCTTACAATTTCCCTATTAAATACTTCCTCAAAGATGTTCAAATGATAATAAAAGTAATTTAAGAACTTTTTGGAAAGTACTTGAAGATTTTATTTCAAATAGTGGGAGGGACTCAAAAGTTTTTCCTATTTAAATAAAACTCATTTTCGCGTTATGCCCGTCTGTCTAACTGTCTGTCTGTTTGCATCTTTATCTGTATGTCTGTGTCTGTGTATGTGTTTGTTTTTTTTTTTTTTTTGAGTGGAGTAGGAGAGGTGGTTTCATTAGCAATTGACTGAATGCTGTCGTTATAGATTCTTTTATTTTTTGTTTTTTCTTTTGCATTTGTCTTTTAATAGAATTGTAATTTAGACTAGTTGTCTACCAGAAACAGACTTTGAAACAGCAGTGAGTGGGAAGGAGGTTTCAAGAGAAAGAATATGAATTCTTTGAATTTATTTAATTTTACTTATTTTACACAATTTTATATTGGCTTTTGATGGTGTTGCTTTCTTCAACTTTTATGGTTTTGTGTGCTTGAACTTTTGTTGCAGGAGTTTGAGATAAAATATAATTGATTTTATATATTTGAATGCTTTTGTTTTAATTGTTTTTAAATTTTATTTCAGTTCTTTGAAAATTTGGCAGTTGATATCCACTTTAGTTTAATTAATATACAATACATTTTCAAATTATTTACCAACATTTCTGTGAACAATATTTAAATCGCTGTTGTCTTAAAACCTCAACTTGTAATTATTATTTTTAAATATTTTAAACGTTAAAAATATGCAGATCTCGGATATGCCTTTAAGTAAACTACAGTGGTTTTTAATCAACACACCCTAAATTCGTACATATTTGGCTAATAAAAAAATCTTTAAAGTGTCTGTAATTATTTTATTTTATCTTGCCTTCGTCTGTAATTAATGCGAAAGGATGAAAAATGCGTGTAATTTTTTTGAATTTTTGAAAATCCATTAAAATTGCCACTTTGAGATCAACATAATTTTGAATGTATAAATTATTTCTCAACATCATTGCTTCTTCAAATTATTCAAATTAAGCAACACTCTTCACACTTTTTCCTAAAGCCCAAAAAATAATAAATAAAAACAAGAGGACATAACATTAGTTACATAAGAACAAAAGATGTAAAAGAAATAAATGTAAGAGTTGTGTAAATTACTTTTAGATTAAGGTTTTAAATAATAACAATAACTAAGAAAGCAAAGGAGGTTGTATTTGTTGTCTTGTCTTATATGTCTGTTTTTTGTCTACTTTTTGTCCGCATTGAAATCTGTTTGCTGTTTACTTTTTCTCTTTGTTTTGCTTTATTTAAAACAAAGTTATTTTGGTTAGTACGTTGGCTTTTATATTTATTGACAAGTATTTCGCTGCTAATAATGCGGTGGTATTCGAAATAATTATTAAGTGTTCTTACCTATTTCTTTTTATTTCGAATTAATCTAAAGATGTGAGAAAAACGGTGACCGGAAATGACAATTAAATGCTTTAGAAGGTGCGGCAAGTAACACCCCGCTGTTGGGGTTTCGTAAAGTTTAAAAAAAAGGCAAAAACCTTTTTCTTCAACCAACAAACTAAAAATAAGATAAACCAACTTGGTTGTTGTTTTATTTTGATTATTCTTTCACTTCGTTTCTTAGAAAATAAACGCATTTGAACATGAAATAATATAAAAATACGTGGAAAATTGCAAAAGAAAGTGTAAAGTTAGAAAAAATTAACTACAATAACGGTGTAAATAAAGATTAAAACAAAAAAGAAGTCAAGTGGAAAAATGTAAGTTTAAATAATTTGTATTTTTTATTCTAAGGAAAAGGAGTTTGAGTTTTAAAGGATAAGAAAATGTTTTTTTATTTTTCGAAAAGCATAATGTGTATGCAGAAAATTAATTTAAAACTAAACTATTGCTGGCACGGACTGAAACTAATTCAAATACATTTTCAAAATAAAATAAATGAGATACAAGATTTCAAAAAAAATACAAAAATTAAAATTTTTAATGAAATTAATATTTCAGGACAAACAACATATTAACCATTAATATGTATTAACTTTTGTCCATAAAGAACAAAGAATTAGTTGAGTGGTTATCTTCGATGTAGAAGTAGTGGAATTTCCTTTCAAGCAGTTACTTGAAATATCTTTCGATAAATATTACGATGAGATGTTCCTGCTGAATTTTCATGATTATTAAATTTGTATCTTATACTTGCAATGATTCCGCGATTTTGCGTATCATATTGGGAACGGAGCTATCTATAATTATGGCTATGGTCGTCGGTGGATAGTGAGTTCTATTCCCAAATAAATTATATATAGGGCTATTAGAATCAGTTACATAGACTTTACTTCGGAAGCTAAGAAAGGCTTGATGATTGAAGTGTTTCTAGACTTGCAGTCACGAACATTATAGGATCTTAGTTTCGAACCTTCCAGAAATTATGATTGCGGTATAAATAGATTAACACGGCCAACCAAATGAATCAGTTTATTGTGAGTCATTGTTGTGTAAACATCAAAGTTTTCGAAAATTTTAAGTGTGTTCTTAAACCGTAATATAAGTATGTAAAACGACTTTGTATTCATTTTTAATTGTGTTTGTTTACATTTCAATAAATAAAGGTATATAAGATATAAGATTCGGCATAGCCGAATATAGCACTCTTACTTGTTTACAATAAAATTGAAATGAAATTACTTTCGTAACCGAAAACACAAAAATTTCTTTTGAAATGATAAACAATTAAAAAATATTTTACAATTTTGAAAAGTGAAAATCAAGTCTAAGTTATAGAAAAGTATAGTCACAAAAATAGGAAAATTTATTAGAATTTTGAAAAAATAAAATACGAGCACTACGAGTACATACTTTACATATTAATTTGCTAAAAAATGCTATTGGAGCCAAACAATATCTAAAATAACAACTACTCTATATTTATATTTTCATACATTTTTTAATAATCCTTAATTTTTTACGATATAACGACAGTACAGAAATAAATAAACAAATAAAAGTGCAAAACTTTCTTAAAATGTCAAAGCAATTGAACAGTGTAAAGACGAAACAAAACAAAACGAAATTGTAATTCATAAAAATCTATATTTATTTTCATAAATAAAAGGCAAATAAACCATTGATTGTAAAATAAATACTACAAAAACAGCACAAACAACAACTGTAAGCTAAAGTTAAAGCTTCTTATTTTAGTTGCTGTTATTAAGGTCTAGTAGCCATATGGGGTGGGGGGTGATTCTGACGACTAAAGTATGGGTAAACAAAAATCATCACATGAAAATATTTACTGCCTTCAATAATACATGAAAGGGTCACATACAAACTCAAACATGTCAAACAACCAATCTACGAACAACAAGCAGAATTACTACAAATAACATTACGACATGCGAGAGCAGCAGGTATCAAACTCTACGTACGAGTACGAGACAAGTGTGTGTTTCTTAGTAAATTTGTTGTTTATTTGTATTTTATTCTATTTACAATCTTAAGTATCCGAGTATTCTAACGAACAGTTCTTTTCAGTCATAATTTTCCTATTTGTTTTTGTGTATGTTTGTGTGCACAAAGTAATAAAATTTTCATTTTATACCACTGTGTGCGTCCGTGTGTGTTTATGTGTGTAAAGATACGGTCACACTTGGCAAATATTTGCCGAAAAAGACGTAACCACTAAATAAAATAGATTTAAACTAGTTTACTTATTAAAAAAAAACTTTGTTTATTTAGGAAACACACAACAAATATTTAGTTTTATTTTATTTCATTCTGTTTGATCTTGCAAAACTCTGGTCAGAGCAAACAGCATCAAACAAATTTGTGCTAATACAAGTGGTCACGTTTTTTTTTTGAGTAAATATTTGCCATACCTTAAGTATATGATTATTTTTGTTTTTGATCACTGACTACAAAAATAAACCAATTCGATATTGGGCCATAAAATTATTCTCTTAATATTGGGTATGTAAAAATAGTTTCTGCTGATATTTGCAATACCAAACACCAAATGTATGTGGTTGGATGTTATTTCTGCCATTTACTTCAATCTATAGTAAATAAAATTAATAGATATGTGTTCCTAATAAAAATCATTTAAATATTGCGGTGCGATGTTATTTATTGGTTATTTAGCATATGCAATTCAGAACTAATTGCACCCTTTCAAAATATTGAATTTTCTTTTCCTCCAACCTAATGTATACTATTCCACTCTCCATAGGATATTATAACTCACTCCTAAAGTATTATAGATGTGTTTATGAGTGTGTGTTTGTGTATGGCGGTAAAAAATATATTATTCTATTACTACTACTAACACTACTGGAGTAGTAATGTTTTCATTATTTATTTGATTGGGCATTATGATGGCCCCTATTTTTCACTTCTGGGGGTTTTGATGCTTCTCGGTCATTTAAAAACGAAATGCGAAAATTTTGAGAAAATCGGAAAACGTTTAGAGTCTGCTCATTTGATTTCAAGTTTCTGGTATTAGATTAAAGAAATGATATTTTCCAAAAAAATTAAAAAAATCAATATTGGAAAAAAAAAATCTTATTTAAATTCTTTGTACATATTTAATTTATTTAATGGAAATTCATTATAACATGACCCAAAAAAAAAAAAACATAAAATTTCATGCAAATATCAAATTAGAAATTTGTTAAAAATAAATTAAAAAAAAAGTATGGACCACCCTAGTGTGCATGTTTTACTCCTTCGGTCTGGTTGTGAATGTCTCTAGAGTGTGTGTGTGTGAGAGCAGAATGGTCGGTCCATTCATAAAATAAATATCAGTGTGAACGAGTATGTAATACGTTAAGATTTTCTTTTAACTTGTGAGTGTATGTCATTTTTTATTATGTTTTCCTCCTCTCATCTATTATTTCTGCATGCCGTGTGTATAAATACACATACACATGTGTGTAAATGTATTTTTCCAAAGTATTATACTGAAAGTTTTACGAGGCGTCAATTTAATATTTTATCTGCTTTTTGCACACTCTTTCCCATTTTATTTTATTTCATTTTTTTATATTTTTTCTGTTGTTGCTTCGTTCATTTTTGCTTTTGTTCATACAAGTATCACTATTTTTGGCTAATATTCTTGGTCTAAATATTTCATATACACACATATGCATCTGTATGTTTAACCCTGTTCCTGTATTTGATTTTTATTTTCTTGCACACATATACAACCATCCATCTATGTATACAAATATAGATTATTTTTGTTACATATGTATATGTACTATATACAAGGAAACATGTGTATATGAACGAGTTATGTCATAATTTTACGTTTAATGCTAGTAATTCATGGTATGTGTAGTTTGGGTATCCATCCATACATCCAAAATTCTCGTGCTATGAAGGGTGTTTGACTGTGTAGTAAAAATTACTGCTGCTGCAATAACTTCTGCGGCAACTGTAGTAGTTTTGTGTATATGAGTAGTATTTGTATGAGCTGTAGCTTTTGAAGTGGCAAATAAAGATTTTATTTTATATGTGTAAATAACTAAAGGTATTTTCAATATTTGTAGAATATTTTGCTTTATTATTAACCGACATTTTTAAAATGCATACTAAATTTGCAAACTTAAAAATGTAAATCAAATCGGATAATATTAATCCATGCCTCTCGGATCTCATGTTTGAACTTGCCTAACTAGCATAGCATTTACCAATTACCATCTGCTTCAATTAAAAAAAAAAAAAAACAAAATTTTGCTTTTGCTCCGATTTAATAACACAAATTCATATCAAATTGGCTATATATATATTTTTTTTTTGCTATTTGCGAGGCTAATAGTTTCGGTTCTATTTATTTTATCCTTTTTTATAAATAAAAAAAAGTAGACGCAGCAAGAAAGGCAAAAACAAATTTGTAATAATACAAGATTTATAAATAATATAAAATATAAATTCTCAATGTTTACAGATTGATTTCTCTTAAAAAAGATAAATATTAGTTCAATTCCTTCTCTAATTAACAATTTATTTTAATTTTATGAATAAATTTATTGTTTTAATTTATCAATGTAATATAGGTATGTATATATTTAATATATTAATTTAATTAAGTGCACAACTGCTCACTATGAAACATACTTTCTTAGAGTCATCTTAGAGCAGCGACGTTGTGTCAAAACAGCTGGACATTGTTGTTTTATTTTTCTTTTTTTGTTTGTTGTGTTTTCTTTTGCAACTAACTTCACTGTGAAACGCCTTGTCAAAATCTGATTTTCCAATAGCAAAACGTTGCCGCCGCGTTGTTTCGGTATGCTCCATACAAAATGTATGATCATGAGAAATTTTGACAGTTAAAAAACGTTTGCCGCCTGTATTTAGGGATGGCTATTACTGAATGTTTGTAGTAATTACAACTAATACTGACCTACAGAATTATTAAATTAGTAAAAGGTTGAATTAGTACAAAATCAGAAATATCATTGTTTTGTTTTCACTCTTTTTCTCATACGCAAAGCGTATGCGACAGAGCAACTAGAAGTTATTGTTATGATCATTCATGCGCTACAGACTTCATTCATATTCATATATGTATGTATGTATGTAAATATATGAAAAATAAGTAGGTAAAGAACGTAATTGATTTGCAATATAACAATATATAAAGCTTGACAACAATTAAATGAAACTGGTGTCGTAGATGCCAAGTAATACATAATGTGAAATTACATATGGGTATTCACATATAACAGCTAACATGAATCTGTAGCAGAAACCAGTGTACTGTCATTTGGTTTATTTTTGTATTTTAGAATATAATATGTTACCTTGTTTCAATTTATGAATCAATTTTTTAATACATTTGTAATTTAATAACTTATTTATTGGCTAATGGAATACTGGATCGCTAACGAAATACTAGTAAATTATATTACTTTTTACTCTATATCTGTATTGAAATTCTTAAATATTCATACATTAGGCAAATAATGCTGGAACATTCGAGTTTGTTTTTTTTTTTGTTTATTTATTGTGTATGCATGTTTCTTGATACATTAAGATTTTCGTGATAGGAAACAATACAAGGAAAACTTTTAGACCATGAAACAAAGCAATAATCTTAATATGTATGTTAGTATTACTCTATCGACTACATCATTCACATTATGAATCCCGTAAAATGCCCCATAGTATTGATTTTGAAATAAAAAAAACAATTCTTGTAGTAACACCCTGATCGAGATAGGAAATCCTTTCAGGAGGGCGGGGGGTAGGCAGCAGAAAAGGATGAGTCAGTATTTAAGGTGTTAGTATAGTTTGGTTTTGCTATGGATTTTGAATAGTTGTTTTGTTTTCTAAATCTAATGTCTATAGACCATATTTATCTTCATCCTAAAACAACATGTATTTTATTGTTATTATTAAGGTTTAAGTATAAAAAACAAAGACACAAAAAAGGGTTATTACTTGTTTCCTCCTCTGTTGATCCTCATTTAATACTACTATACTTTTTTATAGGAAAAAGTATGAGTTCTTATCTTTTTTGTTTGTTTTTTTTTTCTTGGGGAAGGAGTAGAAAAATAAAAATGTGTCACAATTATTGTTTGTTACCTTAATGTTTAAGATTATTTGCTATATTGTTCCATTTGACAGGTCATTTAGTCAAAGCTAAAAATATAATGTTTCTTTTGTTTTGCTTCCTTTCTATATCCTGCTTTTCTTCCCCAGATCTTTATCTGGTGAAAAGTTGAACAGTTAAAAGCTTGAAATCAACCTTTTCTGTGTTTTTCGCTTTTTATACAAATTTTGCTTTATATTTTTATTTGTACATTGTTAAATAAATAAATATTATACGCAATGTAGAACGGTTAAGATTAACCATATAATGTTGTATCATTAACCTGGATGAAGTATTTATTTATATGAAATTTAACCTGGGCCTTGTTTCAATTCATTTTTGCTTTTGTGTTTATTTATATAATAATTGAGACCCTTTGTCTATTCTTTTATAAAAATAAATTTTTTATAGGGATATTCACATTTGTATGAGGTAGACACAATTTTTAGTTATGTAGCGTAATAAATATATTTTTCGGTTTAATACACATATAAAGAGCGACTTTATTAGTGGTGGGTCTAAAAACGATGTTAATGTACGTTTTTTGACAAATTTCAAAAACCAACTATTTTTTGATTCAGTTACCCAATAGCTAAGGCTGGAAGCACAATTTTAATAAACGATATCATTGAATGAACTCTAATATGTTTTGGCTATCGCCCCTATAATGGTTTACAACTAAAATGTGCTTCAAATTTTGCAATTTGGTGTGACGGAGAACAACCTAACCCATCAAACAATTTTAAGTTGAATTTATGTCGTCTTATAACTTAAAGTATACCGATCGACTCAGAATCACTTCCTGAGTCGATTTGACGATGAGCTTGTGCGCAAAGTAGAAGTCGCAATTCTGAAGATGTTTTGATAAAATTTGGCACGTGATATGTGTTCGGCCCAACGACGGTTGGGATTGAAATTTTAAGACGATCTGTCCATTATAGGCCATATAGCGCTCTTTTCAAATTTTTTTTACACATATGTATACTGCGTGTAGGGTATTATATGCCGGGCTTGACCGACTATAGTTTCTTATTTGTTTAGAATATTACCATTTACAACCCTTTGGTGGTGTGGTTAACAAAAAACGTTACAAATTTACAACTCATCACTTGCAGTTGCTTAAGATCGGTGTTGACTTATTTCGTCTTTCACTATAGGTTGTGCCAGTGCCCACTTCTTTTTTGATAAATCCTTCAGCAAGGCAAGGAGTTGCATTTAATTTTTCGACCAGTGTTATGGAAATATTACTTCAGCTCATTTAACAGAAACCAAAAGGATTACTTGTTTAAACGAATGAGCTTTTTAATAAAATGTATTAAATAATAATTCAATTATCCCTAAAATCGTTTAATAACTGGAGCAATATTGTAGTGATTACTGATTATATTATCACCAGCACTTTCCTCGTTGTAAAATATGTATTCATTTAAATTATTATTAGTATAATAAAATGTATTTCAATTCAACTGAGTTTAGTTGCAAACAGCAATAGGGACATATGTTTGTTTGAAATTGCACAAGTCATAATGCAGCGTTCAGATTTTCTAGATCGTCTGTTATTTTCGATATAGTAAAAGATAAATCCAGTAATTTGTGATTTTTGATTTATTTGAAAACACAACAATCTAACTATCTAATCACACTTGTTAAATTTATAACATTTTACCAATTTTATAAAAATGTATTTGACAGTTAGCAGACATAAATATTTAGCACCGTGACGGAAACACATGGGATTAAAGTAATTTTCAGTCTAATAACATCGGTTAAAATTTTTAAAAATAGAAAACAATTATTCCATAAAAAGTAGTTTTTTATCTCTGAAAATAATATTTGATTAGAAAATTATTTTTATTTATTTATTGAAAAATATTATTATTAAATATTTGTATCTAATATAAAAGTATTATTTTAAAAATTGCCTATTAAAGCATTAAATACATTCGCCACAGCAGGCTACTGACTACAATATGTCAAAAATAAAATACATACGTTTATGCTTAAAATAAATTCAAATTTAAATAATATTGTTACTTTTTTACTTTTTAAAATCGGAGGTTTATTTCCTTTAAATAACCCGGATTCCTTTTAATTGCAAAATAAATGCATCAAGTAGTTTAAAGAAAATATGTATAATGAACGAGTCTTTATTTATTCAAATGCACACAAAAACAATTTTAAATGTACTTTACTACACGTTTAAAGTTTACTTAAAATCCGTTTTAATAACAGTAAAAAAACAGTAATAAAACTTTAATGTTTACTCAACGATGATGAATGATAATAAACAATAAACTGACTTGAGTGGTTCTGTTATTCTATTTGTACACTAACTATAATTTCTGGATGGTTTGAAACTAAGATACTATAATGTTCATGTCTAGAATGTTTATAACAGGGTCTTATCAACAATGTTTGAAAATAGAAACTTCTACTTATACAAATGCTGATATACATGTTGTATATTGATACAAGCTGTTAAATATAAATTGAAATACAATTCTGTAAAAATATTATAAAAAAGCATGTAAAAAACCCACTCTATCCTGGTTTCTAAGACTCAATTCATTTATTACTGATGATTGTCTGTAATTGGTAAATCGTTACTTTAAAGGCCATGGTAAAAACGCTATATAAAAGCAAAAATTCTATTAATATTGAATAAATAAACAAATAAATATTAAAAAGAATTGAACAATTAAATAAAAAATTATTTTTGAAATGTTCATTCTCTAAATAAATACGTACGCGTATCAAGAAAAAACTGTTAAGTTTTCTGTGGGCAAATTTGGTCATATAATGGACTCCAGGGCAGACGGCATATTAATACAAAGTTGTCGGGTCTGATGTTTACACACACAGATATGTTTATGTGTGTACAAAAGTATACATGTATGTATGTACAAATATTCGTGCAACAAGAGTATGTCTGTCCGTTTATTATCGTTGTACATAGTAGTATAAATAAACAAATGCAACACTGCAGTTACGGTTGCAATTGTTATGTGTTGTTAGTCGAAATGCAGGGAAAGTGCACAAAAACGACAACAAACAATTCGAGGAAGAGCAAAAAATTAACAAAATAATAAAACCATGTAATATCTTGTTTGTATGACAGTCTGTCCGTACGTGCAAGCTTGTATGTTTGTGTATTTGTTCGCTTGTATGCAGTAAAAGTTTGGAGAAGGGTTAAAACTGGGTGCTACAACGCAGTGGAGGCGAGATGACAATGGAGTATGGTTGGTTTTATTGTTTACTTGTATAATACATTTTATAAACACACACATACATTAGCACTTATACCCACATATGTATATAAATGTAAATCTAGTTATATCTGTTTGCGTATATACATATATGTATATAATACCTGAAAATACATATGTATGTATGTATGTATGCATTGGTTATTTCCATATAAGCGTATTTATAACCATTTATACACGATGACCAGGTGTTATGGTTAAAGTGGGTGTATTTTGGTCAATGGTAAAAGGAAATTAATACATACAGATATGTATGTGTTTATCTATTGCATTCAATGTAAATGTATATAAACGTGTCTATGTACTTAGTCTTCATACTTACTATATATGCGTATGTTAATTATAGGGTATATTCGTTTTGTGCTGATGTTTATAACGCCCATAAATATTGGCCCAACACCCACTTTAAAGTATACCGATCGACTCAGAATCACGTCCTGAGTCAATTTAACCATATCCGTCCTTCTAAGGTCGGATGGGATTGAAACTGGTGGAAATCGGTCCACTATTTCATCTGGCCCTCATACAAATTGTCCTCTCGAAATACAAATGTTTGAATTATACAAGTATCCAAACAAATTCCACCACAAATGAGTGGTAAATGAAGCCAAATCACATCTACAAATTTTGTACAGATCGGTCTATAATTACTTGTAGCTCCCATATAAGGCCCACTTTCGAAAATCACTTTAAAGAGTGTAACCCTCTTAAAAATGTTGGTATCAAATAAAATTCAACAAAAATAAGTTTCGTATATACAGAAATGATGACAGCTAATCTTATAATGGTCGGTCCATAATTAGTCGAAAGTCCCATATAAGACCCTCCCCGTAGTCAACTTTAAAGTCCATAAATCTTTTAAAAGTATTTATATCGAGATAAAGTTTAACACACAAAATACTTATATTCACAGACATCATGACACTAAATTTGTGGATGGTCGGTTCTCCCATGTAGCGCCAATATTGCCGAAAAACTGCTTTTTACATATACTGGGTGTAGGGTATTATATGGTCGGGCTTGACCGACTATGCTTTCCTACATTCTATGTGTATGAATGTTAGCCTCTGTCTGTATGTGCTAATATTTGTATGAAAGCAATTGTATATTTGAATCTCTGTGCGAGTACTCTCATGTAGGTGGTTTGTTATACATCGTCTGTTCTTTTATTTAGCAAAGTTCGTGTATTTGTGTTAGTGTGGCTATTTTGTCGCGTTGCAAAGGGCCTAAATTATTTAATTTTACCCTGACCGTTAAAGAACGTGGGGCAAAAGAAACATTTACTCGTATGTTTATGTTAATGGGATCAAACTTTGAATAAATTACTTTGTTGTTTCGAGAGGATTGTTAACAATGCGACGTGATAAATACATCCGCTCTCGGTCAGCTAACGACTACTAAGGTGAAAAACTATAGCTACGGGTGCAATCCGATGGTATAAATTGTTTAGCTCTCATGGTTAAAACTAACTAAGGAATATTATGCGACGAGATAAATGCTTCGGCTCTCGGTCGGCTAACTACTGGTTGGACTACGGTAATTGTAAGAAGCAGGGATGGCATACATTGTACAATTATATAGACTCAGTTGGTACCGTGGTACCATATGATCTCTAAATATGCATCTAAAAGATGTTTATCACGAAGATAAGTTGTTGGTTGAATTATCGGACAAATGGAATGGAGCCTTTGAATTATTATTTCACATTAAATGGTTTTGAGGCTGAATCGAAAAAACGAAAGCTTAAAAACTTCAAAAACTTTAGAAGTATATTTTTTCAATACATTCTTAAAATAATAATAAATCTGGTCATTTTGAAAAGACAATCGGAGGATGCACGAATATACATACATATATATTTTTATTAAGGTTAACTTTTCGCTAATAATAACTCCTCATATAATTGTCAATATTATATTATTATATTATTTTTATATGCAAATCTGCCTTAATAAACGTTTATTAAATTTAATAATCGTTTTTGAATAAGGGGGTTACTTTCTATCCCTGTTAAGTAAAAATGTAAGTAAGAATGTAGGTCTCGTCTGGTTGTGCTTAGTGGGAAGTTATTGAAAACTTTTGGTTAAAGACAAATTATAAAAATGAATTTATTATTCCCATCAAATGCTTTTCTTCTGCAATGACAGTTAGCGTTTGCTTAAAGTCCTGCAAGACTAATGATAACTTATCATATTACCCACGTATGTTCATATGCTGCTAAAATATTTTTTCTATTCTGGTGTGAGTTTATTGTTTGCACAAAATATTAAAAAAAAAATAGAAAAAACATTCAGCGAAACAGAAAAAAGTACGTAGAAATGAATGCATAACATCGCTTTGGCATTTAAACGAAAATTGCTGGCAAATATTTTCGTTCAACCCTGGTGCTGCTGTTTGTTGCTACCGCTACTGCTACAGCTGTGGCTGCATGTTGGTTATTGTCGGCCAAAACTCAAATATTGACAAAATATGAGTATGAAACAAAAAAAGTAACTGCAAAAACAACATAAAGAACTGTATACCGACCATAACGGACAGCTGAACGTTGTCGGGCAGTAGTGGCAAAAACAACATACAAAATGCATTTTAACTTGGTTATTTGGGGATGATGACTATGAGTATGACGATATTTGCTATTTGTGTTCAAGTATATGTGCGATGTGAGTGTGTGTTAGTGTTTGTGTATAAAAATGTGTTATTTACATTGCGGCAATTCCTGTATTGCCACAACGGAAGCTTTTGTGGATTATAGAGACACACAAAGGGAAGGAAGAAACCAGCAACTGACTAACCAAACATTTCAATTTTTTTTTTCAAATATACTTTTATACTGTACGATTATTTTAAGGAAGTAATGCTGTCGTTATAACCATAAATGAGCAGATAGACTGGACAGACGTGTGTACATATATTGAGGGACAGACAATTCTATAAAAGTCAGACGAAATATGCGATGATCCTTTTGGCTGGGATACATTTATATGTACAATGTTTACACTACATGAAACAACGCATTTTGTGGTCTGGTATTGCGAATGTTTAATACTTCCTATATTTAAGGCACTGCAAAAAATTCTTCGCAATTTGTTTTAATTACTCAATATAAGCTTAACCTTTTTCTAACTTATTATTATTATTATTATTATTATTATTATTATATTTTAAATTTCCCTCTTTGGTAGTACCACTTTTGAATTTAATAAAAAATGCATTCTATTTGTGACACTTTTTTTCTGTATGTACAATCTATTTTCTATTTATATTGTTGCACTTCATGTCTTCATGTTCTTCACTTTAATGTTCAGTTATATTTATTGTACAATAATATTTCCTGTTCATAAAATATCCTACTAATATGTATGTATGTATATGAATATGTTTGGATGTATGTAGTGGCGTACTAAAAAAATTTAATTAATATTTCACTGCTTCCTGCAACAACATAAGATAAGTGGAAAGCAGCGACATTGACAATGAAGTTTTGCTATAACTCTGCACATACGAGTATACATGTGTTGCTAACTTAAGGATATTCATGTGATGAGGATGATGCTGCATTAAATTGAGTATGCATGCAACACATTTCAGTTTGTTTTATTTTATTTGCATGCAACAGCAACTAAAAAGCACAAACAATGTAGCCTTGTTGTCTATAATATTTTCAGACGAAATTTCTTTTAATTAATGGTTACTAAAGGCTGTTGTATGTGGTTACCTGTTGTTGTTCATTTTAACTTTAATGCCTACCAAACACTTGTGGCATTAATTGATGTTGGTTAATGCAACAGATCGGTCAGCAAATTTATACAGTCATATCGAAACTACAATCGAGTAGTAACATTATTGTGAAATTTACTTATAATTTACAAAAACATTTCAAAAAAGCTCTTAAAAGTTCTTAAAGTTGTAAACAATTTAAGAAAATTACCTCTTTCCATTCCTATCGCGCAAGAACAATTTAAAGTTTTTTTTTTTTTTCAATAAACAGTTTGTAAATATTCTGGGTAAAAAGTCGAAATTGTGTGTGTAAATATTATATTCCTTTTCGTGTTTTGGCAGCATCCATAAATTATCAACGCTTGTCAATTTTTAATTGCTTTCGCGCCAAAATAGAAAATTACAGAACGTGTTGTTAAAGTTAGAATTTTCTCTCTTTGGAGGTGGAGGAGGTCTTACTTCAGAAGTAGTTTTTTATTTCATTTTCTTAAAATGAGCACAACATTTTTTACATTTAAAACTTGGCAATTTTTTGTTTGTTTTAGTATCTGGTCTTTTGGGATTATTTAAGCAAAAAAAAATTATGTGATTTAATTTATGCAAAGTGATTTAAAGAAAAATGCCTTTGTTTTCCACTCTTATATTGTTTAAAGTGAATTAGATTGGAAATTGTAATTGAGAAGTAGGGTGTAAATTTAAAGGCAATGTGCCTTGGTTTGAATTAATTTCAAAGAAATTTATGCAAAAAAGAGGCCGTGAATGTACAGATTTAAGACAATATATTAAATTTTGAAATCCTGCAATGGCGAATATAGCTACATACATATATTTAATTTAAATGAACTAATTTTCGAAGTTAAATCAAATAATATTGTTACGAAAAACATTGAATAGGTTGAATTGCAACAATAAGAGAAGGTGTTATCCTAGACTGAAGAAATTTGTTATACTGTTATAAATATATCTGAACAATTAAAAAAAAAGAAGTAAATTGAAATGCTTCAAAACTTCTAAACGGCTTGAAACTGTTATTTTATGAGCATGAGTCGATTGCTTAAATATGCGTAACAAAAATATGATTAAAACTCCTTTTTTTAATTTTGTTTACCCATATTAATCTTAAACAGACAGTGATTTAAAGGGTGATATTTTTTATACATTTATTATAGCGTTAAGATTTTGCAAATATCAACCAAACATAAATTTAGACGCAAAGTTACAGTTTTGTGTGTGTGTGTGTTTTTTTTTTGATTTTTGATTTTGTTACAGTATTACATATAAACATACATACATCCACACATACAATAAGATTTTGTGATTGAGCAATTTGTACTCACATAAAAATGTTTACAAAAATAGCTTCATTTTTAAATACACGAACAACAAGCTGTATGATACATGGAGTTTTACAAGTAAAATGAGTACTAAGTAAAAGAAGGACTAAGTTGTCGGAAACATGTTTAAGTGTTGGAGTGTGTAAATGTGTGTATAAACGAGTCTGAGAAAGAGCGGTAGAGTGTGTTGGACATTAAGTCTAAGGACATTTTTCAAGACTCAATATCATTGTGTTGCCAGCGTGTTATAAGGTATCCCATTGCTGTGTAGCTATTGCTGTTGTTTTTGCAACTCACGAATAACATGGATACAACACCTCTTTGGCGCATGTTTATTATTATTTTATATTTTTAAAATAAGTATTCTTAATATTGTCAAGTGTCCGACAAGCAATACAAATGTCAGCAGCAATAACACCAACACCAACAGCATCATCATCATCATCATCTGTGTTTGTGTGGTTGCATGTGGCTTGGTTCAGCAAAGCTTACAACATAAGGAATGAAACCCTAACGAGTTGGTTTTTCATTATTTTTGTTGTATTGTCGTGTGTACCTTTTTGTGGGAACATTTGTTTGTCGCCCAAAAAAATCTAAAAAAAAGAAACTGCAAAAGTTAGAGACGTCGACATGAATGATGTTGCACAAATAGTAGAAAAAAAGAAAACACGTTTCCGGTTCGTTTAAAATGTTGCGTTTTAAAACAAGGATATTTTATGTAGAAAACACTCTTACGAATACTTACATACATACGTACATATTATTGTATGTTTCTATTTGTACATATTTAGAACAAACAAGGCTTTCAAATTATTTGTTATTGTACCTATAAAGTTTGTGTTTTTGTTAAACTTGAAGAAACATGCTCCCACCTAAAGTTTTGTGTATGTGTACATGGTTACACGATTTTTTAATGTCCTACATTTTGACCACCTTTATAGTTTATAATGATTTAAAGTATACTAGCCATAATACGTGCAGATTTAAAAGGCTTTTGTACTTTTCGTAATCGTTTTTCTTAAATTCCTTATATTGTAATATTTTTCTAAAATATCTCACAGCTATTTGAAATGACAAATCAATTCCGACTTGAAGTAATTAATTGAAAAATTTAAATATATTGTGCTAGTAACAGTTGCAAATTGATCTTGTGATTAAGTGCCTACGAGTAGAGTACAAAGAAATACATACCTACATGTACATACCGTCAAATTAAATGCAAACGGACGTAACTACACCAAATTTCGAAATTGAGTTTTTTTTTTATCGATTATGGTTCGTTTTATCAAATTACGCTCGTGCATGTTCCTACGATCAAAAATGACGATTTTATTACATGTACAAGTGCGTGTATTTCTAAATGCAAGAAGACGTAACTACACATTTATATGAAAACCTTACATACAAACTCATTTGTTTTACATAGGGATGCCAATCCTTATATCTCGATCCTGAAAATAATATGATTTTCGGGATTTACGAAATCCCAAATCCCAGGATTTGCCAAAAAAAAAAAAATAATCCTTGCATTTTCCGCTTAACGAAAAATCCCTAAAATCATGAAATTTTTCGGAATTTTGCCGATATCATTATGTATTAGTCGTAAGTTAGAATTTATTATATAATTTTTTAATTATATAATTTTATAATTTATAGATTATTTATAATTTCAAAATCCCGAATCCCATGATTCCCCAAAACCAATCCCTATTGGTAACACTGATTGTTAACTAACGGTACATTTTTCTTTTTTGTTTTCTATGTTCTTTTATTCACAAAATTCTAATAAGCTTTAAATTGGAATATGCATTTTGTGTAAAAATCTTTGGAATTAATTTCTACAAGTTTTCGACTTCTTTTAAATGATTTTTTTTTTATAAAATGTACTGAATTTTTTATATAAAATTTCTCACATATCTGTGGTTTTTATTTTAAAAGTTAATTACATTTTATTTTATAATAAAATATGTATAAAAATTTAATAAAAAAATTAAAAAAAGAAACATATTTTTATTCAAAAGTGTAAACATTTAAAATTCAAAACAATAGGTTTTTGGCAGATTTCTGGTAAACAATAAGAGATAACATAAATAATAAAGTCAAATATCTCTTAAACTGTAAGAGACTTAAATACTAGTATATAGTGAGTATGTTTTTTCTTAACTTTTTCAAGTAGTTTTCGAAAATTCAAATTTATTTTTAATCGGAAAGTTATACGGACCAATAGATTTTACATACCCGATTGTCAACTTTGTTCTACTGTAAAATCCACTGTGCTAGAAATACAAGAAAGAAAACATCGCTTTGAAAGTCTAACATCTATTCTGCTGACTCTTCAAATTTCATCAAAATCTGTTCAGAAGTTTAAAAGTTAATGTATTAATACCAAAAAGAAAACCTTTTACCAACTACTGTGACTTTTTGCAGTTACGTCTTTTTGTTTAAAAAAAGTGGAAAGTCAAAAGAACGTAACTAACATAAAAACTTAAATATTTGAAAAAAAATAAAAATATCTTCAATGAATCCCCACAATTTGAGTACAATTTACAAAAATTGCAAATAAACCATAATATTTATTGATTTTAGAAGGTTTTTTGCTTCTCCTGTAAAAAAATAAAAAGTGTAGTTACGCCCGTTTGCATTTAATATGACGATACATACTTTCATAATCTATAAAAGACTGTCTCTGACTGAGTGCCAAGGAATTAAATGTTTTCTCTGCATTGTTTCACAACAGCAACAACATACAGAGAGAGAGTCAATTAAACCAAATGTTGAAAATGGTAACAGGCAACAGCAAGAGTAAGTAGGAGAAGAATCACTTTGCATGATGAATGCAGATTGTTAAAAGAAGAAAAGAAAAATTATAAAAAAAAGAAAAATAATGTTAAGAAATAATGTGCGCTCATACACTGAGTCCCTCTTAACACACCGAATAAATAGACTTGTAGTCATGTATGTATGTTACCTTTAAGAAAAGGCAAAATATAAAGAAAATAAACTAAACTAAACTAAAGACAACACGTAGGCGTTGACAACAACATTTTGTCATTTATATTCAATGGCAACTTCTTTGTTGCATGTCAACTACTTCCCTGCTGCAGAAGCATCAACAGCAACTACTACATACTACTACTGCTGTTACAATGATGATGATGAGTACTTTACTTTTCATGTAAATGCATAAAAACATACATATGAACACATTAGTACATACGAACATAGCCAGTTGCATAAATGCTTTTATATAGTAAGTATGTACATACATACATACATATGTATGTATGTCTGTATACGCATATTGTTGAACGTGATACAATTGAAAATGTATAAAAATATTTTAAGAGCATTAAACATTGATGTAAGGTGCATTAATTTCTTAAATATTTATAAGGTTTGACATCAATGTTCAATGTTAATGGATCACGATCAAACTTGTCTAAATAAACATCGTATATATCTCCAAGAAAGTACATACGAGTATGTACTCGTATATCAAATTTGTATATGTAATTTGAGCACATTAAGATTTATTCTAAAGTGATATAAAAATTAAATATCGGTTTGAAAAATGTTTAAGTTGCTGTAAAATGTCTCAGACCATCATAGTACATATCAAAATGTCACAGGTTTTGGAAATTCTTACAGTTTTTGGATTCACAAATACTCAGATATGTTTTATTTCACACTGGAATAACCTCATAATTGTTTTATATTACATACGTTTATATATGTAATTAAAAAAAATGCCAGTAAAAAATAAAAAGGAAATACTTTTGATAGCATGTTATATATTGTAACACTGTAATAACACCATATTAAAATTATCAGACATTGCACTATGGTCTAGAAAGTGATTCCAAGACGAATGGAATGGCTGGAATATATATTTTATACAAGCTTTATTACTATTAAATATATGGCGGTAAGAAAAATACATTGCAAAGGAACAAAAATAGTCTATAACTCGAAAACGAATGATGATATATTTACAACTTGTCTTTAATTCAAATGTAGAATATTCGATTTCCGATAAATTTTGTAATAACGTCTAAACTCGTATGATATCTGCTAAAATATTTTAAATTAAATAAGGGTTTCAAAGTTATTCTATTATTATTGCTAATTTTTCACAAAATGTCACCTCGAACAACTTTGAAGGGTTATAAAATGTGGAGCATATGTTTTTGATTTGAATTTCATGAAGTGCTAAAATCAAAACGGAGAAAAATTATTTTTGGAATGAAGAATTTTGGAATTACCCAATAATAATAACTTTTGTAGCTGTTAATTTTTATTTTTTCGTTAATTTCGAATTTTTTCGATTTTGAATTTCTACTAAACTTTAACTGTTTACGACTTTTCAATTACATCTCTTGCCATCTGATTGTAATGTTAAAATTCTAACAGCAATAGTTGCCGTCAAACATTTATTATGTGCTGCATATAGAAGAATTTTTCACGGCAGTAGTTAGTTTTACTGAAATTTACAGCATCAACTACAACACGATTAAAAATGTCCCAGCACGATTACAAGTTTTTAGTTGTTCCAACAATAAAAAATATTCTTGGTACTTGTAACAAAAAATATACAAAAGAAAAACATTGAAGGCTGTCAGTCTCAGTTTTGAATTCGAACATGAAAACCAGTACGAATAGACACACACACACATACACTTAAAAACTAACTCGTAGTTACATAGAACTGCGAGCATGCATTTTGAAACATATTTAATACGCCTATTTTGAGTCTCACGTCCTCTTTTGCTGTTGTTGTTTTTGTCATTATTATTGCTGTTGCATGTTATAACCGAAATTACACGCCACGCATTCCTTCAACGCGCGAATGATACTAATTTTACATTTATGTGCAAGAGCGTCTGTAGAAGTATAAGTGAGTTTTTGTGAAACAGCCATATTTCACAGTGTATAGCAGGAAAGTAAAAAAGAAAATACATATCAAAGATGTAAAGAGAGCAAATTGCTGAAAATGCATAACATGATGCTGCTGACTGAGTAAAGGAAATGAAATAATCAACTAAGATGAAAGGTTGGGAATTAACAAGAATAAGATGAATGCTACAAACACTAATGCAATCATACACACATGTAATTTGTACTCGAGTAGTAATAATACTGATGATGTGTGTGGCTTTGTTGGTGTACATTTAATTGAGACAACCAGCACGGAAAATTGTTAATGCTTGCTTTTGTAGGCCTTATAGAAAACCTGTTTACACATTTGAAAAGATTCGATACTCCTACGGTTTCCTAAAAACCGTAAATTTGCCCAAAAATCGGTTTTTCGGTTAATCGGTTAATCGAAATTGAAAACACTAGTTGTAAAGAAATTAAAAGGATTTGTTTAAGAATCTGCTTAATTGAAGTGCATTGTTTGAAGTTTTTTAGAAAAACAAGATCTTATCAAATAAATTATTTACTAATGAAAAAAATTAAATATCTGTGACTTAATATTTATTTATTTCAAAAAATTTACAAAAAATACGGTAAAGAAATTGTTAGGTCCTAAAAGAAAAAATAATTTTAATACAACAACTAAAACAAAAGTTAAAACTACTGATAATTTTGTAATTTTGTGCATGACTACATACCACTACAACATTTTGTAATATTTACTTACATACATACAAATACTGCTGTTATACAAGACAACTAACCGATCATGTCTCTTGTTTAAGCGATACCGCAACAACTCATTACAATGACATGTGCTTTTCGATTTTATCTGAAGAAATAAAATCGAAGAATACAAAAATAAAAACGAAATTGTTAAAATATTGCAAAGGTAGTAGATATACAAAATAGTAGTAGTTGTAGTTGTAGTTGTTTTTGATGATTATAAAAGATGTTATATGTAGTTGTTTGTGGTATTTGTCGAATTACAGAAAGTACAAGCATTTTACTTACAAGACTTTTGCAGCATTATCACAACATCTTTAAGATGCATAGTGAGATGTTGGCAGTGCTAAAGTTTGGTTTGATATACATACTTTCGTTTGCATGTATTTATGTTTGTGTGCAACTAAATGTATGTGTGTGGTCTTTATTTAGTTTTAAGGTTTTTCATCACATCCTTGGAAAGCAAGAGTAAGAAAAATAAACAGTTGTTGCAATCATTAAATGTTGCTTCATTTTATTCTGAGCACATTGCATTACATTTGCTTACATTTGCAAAATTTTCCAGCATCTTACATACAGACGCAAATATAAATAATATGTGCAAACTCTTTTACTCATTTACAAACTAGTTCACTTGAATACATAGACTTGTTCATGGACGTATATCTTAAAATGTTTAATTTGTTGTTTCTAGAGATTGCCAAACTGCTAGACAAATATTTTTTCACTTGGTGGAGAGAAAACAAAGTTAAAAACAAAGTAAAATGTACCTTCATTTTATGCATCAAAAGTCTAAAATGCTGACTCAATATAATTACGTTATAATTATTTTATTTTAATGTTTAAATCAATATTCAATTGGTATTGTGCAAATTCTACAAATCCTTATCGTGAGTAATTTTTTAAAACCTTTTGAGAGATTTTTATCTAATAAAAAATAATAAGCAAAATCGAAATTCGGCCAATCACATTTGAATAATTAAAACAAAATTAAAAGGTGTTTAGTTTTCAACATGAATTTAGGATTAATATCACTTAAGGTTATACACTATACACTACGTGTTTTTGCTTATGTATTTTTAAGTTTACAACTCACATGTTTTTCTTTATGTCTGTCAAAATTGGTTATTTTACATAAGGGTTTTAATTTTTGGTCACCAACTTGTATGGACAATTACACGTGACATCGCCATGATTATTTACAACAGCTGGTACGCTTAAATATTAAATATTATTCTTTTTTCACACATAAATTTCCATGCCGTTTCTTTAAGAAATGCGTTAAAGCCGCTGCAAACATTTTTGGTAGCGCCACTTAACTGCCGTCATCAAAAATATTGATTTAAGGTTTTTCGTTTTTTTAATATACAAGATGTGGAGCTTGTATAAAAGATTTTTAAATAATTTATATCATTGTTATTAAATTATCAAAATGGGATAAAAAAAATATTTAATTTATCACTTATGCAAATTCTTCATACGGCCGGCTAATGATAGCGCAGATTTAACCGTCGACAAATCTTTTCGCCTGGCATATACATTTGAAAACATGTGTTTGAACATAAGAAAATAGAGCGTGTTCTAATCGAAAAAATACATATGTATTTCCATATGTATTTTACACAAGCAAAGTTTTTGAGGTCACCAACTACATGTTTTTACTCCCTTATGTAAAATTTGACATATACAATGTAAAAAACACGTAGTGTATATGCACCTTTACGAGTATATGTTCCATCGGATGATATAAAATACATTGCACAATTAATGCTGTCAACTAGAATTCCCAAAAAATTCGAATAAATTCAAACTTTTTTAAGGTTTTCGGCTAGTTTATAAAATATTATGTGCGATACTGAAAAAACAAGAAACAGTTGACAGCTTTGTGTTAGGATACATGATCAATATTTTTGTTGTAGCCCCTTTAAATTACTGATCTGTGTCTCATACACTATTACTTGTTTCAAAACCTGTAAATACATGTTCAAAAAATCATATTTTTAATAATTAATTAAATGCTAGAGTACAATAATTAGAGGAATTTGGAGGTCTTTTTTTACCATTTAAATAAAAAAGCTATCCGATAAATAATTGTCGGCTTTCGGTTTCATGTCATGAAAAACCGCGGTTCTGATAAAAACCGAATACAAAACTCTATTTTCAACAATTGTATACTGTATCGAATTATTTATTAAAATATTGAATGAAAAAGGCTGTTATTTATAATAACATATTTAAATGGCGTTAGGTCAAAACGGCCAAGGTCGTAACGCCCAAAACCAAAATTGTCATAACGCCCAAATCTTGTTGTATTCCCAAAACCCAAAAATAATCACCCCTATCGTGAATAAAAATTCCACATGAAATTTGTTCCCTTTTCACATTTTTCCTATTCAAATTCAATGTTAAAAAAATAAAAGGGAACAAATTTCATGTGGAATTTTTATTCACGATAGGGGTGATTAATGGCAAAATGCTATGTTATATCGCCAAAACGGCTTACAGTTTTTTTAAATTTGTCCTTGCTATAAATAAGGAAGAATTTGAAAAAAGTCGTAAATTTAACATAAACAGATTAGATGGAAGGGTTTTCTCCTCCATGGTGTACAGAACACCGGCTTCGCATAGTACAGATTCTCAGTTTTTGACCTAACGCCATTTAGATTATATTAATAAATTACGCATTAATTTTAAGGGTACTTTACCGGTACGTAAATTATTGTAATCAAAACATAATTTTATGCGCAGGTTACTTAATTTTGTTTTTTATTTTTAACGTATTCTAAAGCCTTTTCCTTACCTTTTTGCTAGTTTTGTTATAAAATTGCTATTTTTATATCGTATTGAGTTATTGTATTTGTTTTTAATAAGACATATTTATAGTTTTTCTTTACTCAGTTTAAGTTACAATCAAATGTAGTACAAAGTACAAAACGTGTGTGTTTTTTAATTAAATTATGTGAATTTAAACTAAAATCATTATTTTAGTTTGGTTTTTCAAATCGTATTGTTACTTTGTTCTGATTCTCTTGAAGATTGTTTTACTATAATTTAAGTAATTATTTAATTGTTAAGATTCAAGCAAAATTATTTGTCTCCCTCTATAGCCAGCTAGCTATTGAACTTTATTTGGTAATTAAACTTTTAGCAGCATGTGACTCAGATTATTAGATATCGCAAAATTGTGTATGCTTTGCCAAAAAGCACGTTTATTTTGTTTATACCGTTTATGTTTTTAAGTTTTAATATTTTCAAATAATTTGCAAATATATTCATAAACACCAAATTAAATTAAACCTTATCTTTGACTATGTACTCGTTTGTATAATAGTTAGATACAAGCAAAGTATTTATGGTTGAAGTTATGCTTGATGTGGTTGTAGTCAGTGTTGCCAGGAGCTGTAAAAAAAGAAGCTAAATGGGCTTTTTAGAAAAGCCAGAAAAAGTTAATTCATTTAAGAAAGTATAAAAAAAAGCCAACAATACAATTAAAAGTAACGTAAAGTAATAAAATTAAAAAATACTGTAATTATAAAACATTTAACGCTGTTATTATTAACGACTACTTACAGATAAATAAGTTTTTTTTTTAGTAAATATATATTTTGTACATACAAAAATCAAAAATACACCGTAGGCCAGAGAAATACCGTACTTTACTGTTTGAGCAGTGTAACGGGGATTGAATTCTTGTTTTTTTTCTCGATGTATAAACGTTATTCGTCCAGGATCAATCAGAATTATTTCGGTTGCATCTGTGAAAAGCATTATTTTCCAGATTTTGATGTTCTTGTTCAGAAGTGGTTTTTTTCTACTTTCACTATCATAAAGCTGATTTTCATTGAGGCGTCTTCATACATTTTTTCCAAGTGAGCAGTGCGTTCCTCCTCCCATATTAGCTGACAAAATCAATGATAAACAATATTTTTGTTAAATTACACAAGAATTTTCCACCGAAATTCGCATTAACTATTGTTTAAAATCGAAATAACTGTGCGCTATATCATTGTCAATTCAAAAAAAAAGTTAATCTTTTACAATATATAACAAAATAGAGAACTTGTAAAGGTTAACAGGACATTTCCAACGAATTTTTGGAAAACTAGAGTAGATTAAACAAGTTAGAGTGCTGAATCTTTAATACCCTCCACCTAAACGTAATAAGAAATACAAAAACTTCACTGGTCATAGCAGTAGAATATCCTTTTCTGTGTTTTCTATTCAGTCTTAGTGCAAATTTTATTATCATTTTATATATTGTTTGAAAGACAATTTTAAGACCAACATAATTTATTTTAAATATTTTGAAATTTTATCTAATTTTGACCATTTATAATTTCTATAATTTACAGAGTTTAAGATATAAGGTGAAACTTTTTTGTTTGAATTTAGTCTCAATAATATTATTTACAACAGATTTATGGGTGGCATAGTAGAAGTGGATCAATTATGGACTGATAGCTTCTAAATCCAGTATCCAGTAATGTGATTTGGTTATTTACAAGAGTTGTATGGTTGGTTAGTGTGCTTGTAAGTGGACTTAATTTGGGAGCTATAGCCAAGTATTAACTGACAGCTACAAAATTCAGTATAACTGATATTAGTATAATTTCTGGAATACAATTTCTGATCTGTTGGTTCGATGTCGACATTTATGTATTAGACATTTTTATATTTATTGACAACTCTTTGTCTTGATAAAGGATAGAATTAGCCGAACGTCCACATCCCGTACTGTACTGTTACGAAACAGCTGAGCCCGTTTTATAATTTGAAATCAATACAAATGCTTACCGAATATTTATATCACGTTGACGAAACGTCTCAACCTGTATAAAATCAACATTTGTACAGCAGTGATGAGCTGTTTGTACGTTAAATTGTATTGGGGTAAATTCGCCCTATTTTTGGTACTTTTTTTTTAATAATAATGTTTGTGGAAATTGAGCAACACGATTTAATATAATACACATCTGCATATATGAATATGTTTATATGTGTTAAATAAAAAATTTATATACAATATAAATATAACAAAATAAATGCATACTCGTACTTACGCATAAATATGGCAAATTGAATCAATATTGAATTATAGTAAAATATATTAAATTGATAATAGATTATGTATGTAAATGCACACACACATACACACACACACACACACACACACACACACACAATTTTACGCCTTTTAAAGCCATTTTGGTACTTTTTCAAGTAAGCATGTACGAAAGGAAACTGTACAATGACAATCACTGCTTCTACCCTGTTTATTTATTGTATACGTATTGTATACGAATGGTGCAAATAAAGAGGAATTATTTTGTTTGACGTAAATGTTCTATGTATAAGCACACAAACGTGCTTACAGTACGGTACGGTACAGTACGGGAACGTGGACGTTCGGCTAATTCTACCTTAACTGCCTTCTGCATACGATGTATGAAATGCAATACATGAATATTTTATTGAACTCGTTTTTGTTAATTATTTTATTTCCATATATGTACATGAGTTTTCATCTGTAATCTTAATGAAACTAATTCAAATTTTTTTAATATCTTAAAATAGTTGAAGCCCAAAATGTTTGATTTTCTTAATGCAAGCAAACCTTCTGGGTGTTATTTCTGGTGTGCTTAGTGAGTGTATTGCGGCCGTAAGTTAAGGATAAACTTTGCTAACGACTTCAATAAATTGATAATCTGTAGATTTAGTTTGAGTTTGTGTGTTTTTAGTTTTGTTGGGAGTAAAACTAGAAATTTCATTCACGTATTTAAAGAAAAAGCAAATAAATACGAAATAGAAGTATTTAGTTTAGTTCAGTTCCGTTCAATTTAGTTTAGTTTGGCTTTGTTTAAATGCAATCAAAAACTATTGGCACAAGAAACACATCCACAACATTCGAGTTTTACCAATGACAATAGAGCGATAAAGACGACAACGTAGACGTCATATACGACTACAAAAATTAACAATTAAATTTAATTAAGATTTTGCTGCAACCTAGAAAAGTAAAACAGAATCGAATGCAGAACCACAAACTTTATTTTTTTGTATTAAAAGAAAAAAAAAAAAACAATCTTAATAAACTTACTGTATGTATGGGAATAAGAATTTACACTCACAGAATTATAAAAATAAAACAAAAGTAAAAGCATTGGTGAATTGCTGCAATAAATAATTCTGTATCTTATTAAGTTTTTGCTCGAGTGCCTCAATTTATAAAAGATAGATTTTATTGCAAATGAATAAAACTACATGTGAAATATTTTCCAAACTTAAGATAAACATACATATAAAAGAAATTACCACGTTCGTGGTACAACTTGAACATTAAGAAGAAATTAATGGCGACAACTATTAACAGCAAATAATTTCAAATCACTGTTGAGGTTTTTGCTCTTCAAATTTATGTGTAATAAGACTATAATTAGAAAACATGCGGAACGTGCATTAAAGTGTCCCGTATATCAATCGTATATCAATTTTTTTTTTTTAAGAGAAGTAACACTCAGGCATAGTTGAAGAAGTAAAGGTGGTGAAAGAAGAGAGCTTTTTATATCACAACTCTGCAATTGTGCATTATTATTGTGTTTAGTGCAACATTGTAGCGCCTCTGGTGGCGAGTAGGCGCATTATTTGTGAAGCTTGATTTTATAGCCTTTATTTTAATTTTCTTACTTCAGTGGCGTTTCAATGCTATACCACCAAAGAAGGGCGCTGTAATAAATATTAGTTATGATAGATGTTGTTTGAGTGGCAGCGGCTGGAAATCGAACCCGGCCTACAAATACCAAATCATGCTTAATGACCAAATGCGCTAACCAGCTAAGCTACATCACCTTAATTTATGTAGGAATACCTACGTGAATGAATATGTTCAAAATGATTAAAGTTCCCTCCAAGTAATTGAAAACTACATTATCAATACAATATGTTAATAAAAGAAATATTTTGTTTTCTTTTTTTGAAATAGATGTCAATCATTATGAGAAATAGGTATATTCTTTTTTTTTTTTGCAACAAATTTGGCATTTGACTTTTCGTATTAGAAAACCAAATATGAAATAACCCATCAGCAATGTTTCTGATACTTTGTGATATGCTCAGTAATATTTTTGTAGATCGAAGTGTTTACAATTAAAATTACGAAATTTTATAAACTTGAATGAGCTAAACTGATGATTTGTTGATGTTTTCCCCTTTTAAGCAAAGTTTGAGAGTTATTCCCGAAGTTTATTATTTAACAACGTTCATCTTGTAGATATTTGACTGTTTATTATTTGCTTTTCAGTCACAATACCAAGTTTCATAAAATTGTATCTTCTTCTTAGTAGAAATAAATGCTGAAGACTTATCAATAATTTTCTGACGTCCAGATAAATATTTTCCTCTAATACATTTATAGTGCCTTCGTAACATTTTTAATCATGTCCGTTCATTTCAATATGTGTGTGCATCAGAGATCGGCAATGAATCGTTTTTTTACGATTCACAACTACTCATAACATTTTAAGTATAAGGTTTTACATCATTGCAATTTAACTACTCTGATTTACTCATACTCAAAACAACGTTGACTTATAAATGCAAGTGGATATAAGTATGAGTACTACGCCGACTTCGAGCTCATACCATTCCCAATATGTTTGATTCATGAACCGCGCTATTTAGATTTGCATTTTTAGAAAAATACTTCCTAGCAAATGATTATAGAAATGGACATTTTTTTTGGCAGTTTTAAAACATCGGCTGGACAAGTCAATTTTAATTGCAACATTTAAAGAACTGAACTAAATAGAAACATTTTTAAAGTAACAAATTTTTCAATGGCTCTATATACTCAAATATTGAAATTTTTTAATACGACACTTTTGACAGAGATCTAATCTATCGACGATTTGATAGAATGAAAATTAACCAACAAATTTACTATATTTTAATAGTTCCTTGTCATTGTCATCTATATTGAAATGATGATGCATTTTTTGTTTTCTTCACTTTTTACTTTCTTATTGAAAACCTCAAAATATAAATAATAATAACTAAGAAGAAAAACGTAGTAATCGAATATGTATGTATGTATATGTGTATATATGAGAAAAGTAAATCTTCAACAACATGTTGAATTGACACATGCAAAAATGACAGACACAATTTAAATGTTTGAAAAATGAAAAAAAACACACTGTATTGACAGAATACGAGTACAAACACACCGGAAGAAAAAGACACATGAATGAAATTATCCTCTCGCATCTAAATTCCACACACTAATTTGTTAAGTAAAGACATCCTTTATATTTCTTCCTTTCTGACTACATATGTATGTATGTATGTATGTATGTGTTTCTGTTTGCGTTTATATTTGTGTTTATGCTGTTGTCAAAAGGTACGATGAGTTTTATATTTGTGTGATTGCACATCCTCGATTCTATTCCTTCATGTAAAAATGTGTCAACTTTTAAGGGGGTTTGGAAAAAGTATTTGAATGTGTATATTTGTGTGACTGTTACAGAGTTAGCTTTTAGAATGTATGTATGTATACATATATTAGTGTGTGTGTTTCTATCAGACGGTAACTGTTGACGATTGAATTCTTGTTAGTAGTCGCTGCAGTCATCGTCGTCTGCTACAATTGTTGTTAACGTTACTTATGTTACTATTATGTCTCTCAACGTTCCATCAGTAAATGTCTGTATGTGTTTTAAATGTACGAGTATTTGTTGATAGTGGGACAGATTGGAAAAAAAACGCCTACAAACATATCACATCTAAACTATTGAAATTAAAATACCGTCTAAGGAAATAGAAAACATTTGAGTCCCAGCCATCTCATAATGTATGACTATAAATATTTCTTTATTTGTAACATAAAACGCAGTTTCAACTGGATCCTTACTTTATTTTGATTTGATCTAGTTAACATTGTCACTGTTTTCTGATGCTGAGTTATTCTCATCCACTTACATAAATTTAATGTCTGTTACAATAATGAACTTCCATTACTGCCTAAAGCGGAACTGGGTCTGTGAACTCACTGCTGCCTTAACTTTGCTTCACGAAAGCTCTGTTACTAACATTATTATTGCGGTTAAAATCTGCCAGCAAGTATTTCAGCGAAAATATATTTAATTTTACATGAGCCAGTAATTAAAGAGCATTTCCTTTCCCCAGGCCCACTGTTGTATGTTAAAGAGCTTGCTAGTGTATGAATATGTCTGGGTATTTGCGTATATTTAAGTGTAGGTGAGTGAAAATTGTGTATTTGTCATGGCGTTGACAACTCAATTGAAATTTTCATCTTTTCACCGTTTGAGTGTCGTAAAATGGAAAGTTCTGGTTTGAATTTTGTGGCAGTTAAGGGAATTTAAAATTACAAAAATTCAAAACACTTACCCTCGTTGCATGTCACACATTGACAGGTGCGTAATGTGTTTCTCTACTGTGTAGAGTAAGTTCGTCGTCTCGTTGTAACATAGCAATTGACGTAACAACTACAGGAACACACTCAAGTACCAATGTAAGGGAAAGTTTAGTAGTTTAGCAAGTAGATCTCGTGTTTTTAGTTAATAGTAAACAAATTGTACGGTGTGTGGATATATTCTTATAGATAGTCGGTCTTGCGATGTCTTTGCCCATGTTGAATAAATATATGTATCCGTCTTCTTGTATTAAAAATCAGCAAAATCGACTAACAAATTGATAAGAAAATTGTATAAATTTGTAAATAAATGATTGTACATATCTGGCATACAAAGCCAAAAACATTTTTTTCTACTAAGGAGAAGGGCACTCGTACCTGTTCTATTTCATTTGATATGTGTGATTGAATGACATTTTGAAACCTTTGTTATATTACTTAGTTAGTTCTCCATCAATTGTTTTTAAGAGTGAAACAAAAATACTTTTGTCGAAAAAGGAAAGTTATGTCGGTTAATTGCAGCTGGTGTTTGATGAAATCTGAAATGCGACGATTATATAAATATGTTTGTTTTAAATATCAATGGTCGGAGAATAATATTAGTTATCCGTGTTTTAATTACTACTCGTAATTGTGCCTTTTTTTTATTATGACATAATAATTATGATGAGTAATTACTAACAATATGTAGTTTATTAAGATACAAATTATATGATTAAGATTTGAATGCAAAAAATGTTTAGTTCAGTGCCATGGTTTTATATAGTGAGAAAAAAGTTCTGTAACAGTTGAAACAAAAAATATTAAACTTGAAAATCATGATAATGTCGAATAACACATTTATTAAACTCAAAATTTTCATTCACCAAGTGCTTTTATTTCTAAGACACCACTCTGCATTTAAACAGTCTTATCCAAGCTTGACATGATTAGACTGCACTTGTATTCATATAGTTCTTCAGAATTATTGATATTTTATAAATTCGTTCTGCGCTACTGGTCCTATGTTATTTATTTGTATATTTGACTCTTAAGTCCAATGGAAGTGGGATATCCAATGTTATGAAAAATAGTCCAATTTTACATCTTTATTCTCGTTTATGCGAATAGGAAAACGATGAACACGACATAGTTACCTCCATTTAAGTATCTAAATGTGCTCTTAATTTAAAAAAAAAAACAGTTTAGATGAATATCGAACTTATGTAAGTTTTGTTCTTTTGTTAATAAAAATATATAAAGAGTTTGATTAACACTATGGCATTGAGTATTGTAGAACTCATTAATTTGTATAGCCTAACTTGATCATAATCATTATTTTAAAATTGCTCACAAAAATATTGACGATTCCTTAAATTTTACAATTAATATTTCTTTTATGTAATAGTTTGGGGTTTAATTTATAGCATTTCACATCCAATGTCTCCATTATACTTGTATTACTTTCGGCTTTTATTGCCTCTTTTTGTATAAAATCTTTTTATATGACATCATGGGTTCTTTATCTTTTCTATTTTATCAACATCATTATGGGATGGCGATTCAACAAATAGCCATTAGTTTGAATGAACAACAAAAACAAAAAGACAGTGCCCAGCCCAAGATCAAAATTCAATAAATGAATAGAAAACAGAAAAGCATGTACATTAGGCCGGCACGTTAAACTACTTTTGTCTTTTAGTAACAAAAACTAAACTAAACTGAGCGGGAAATCCTTTAAAAATGTGAAATTGGGTTATTTTCTACCTAATTTTTGGAATTCTTTAATAGATTTTTGACACATGTCTAAAGCAGAAGATAATACGCTTTATTTCAAGTGTTTAAAAAGTGTGTTTAAAATTTAATTAAATTTTTGAAGGGCAGATCTAATGTAACATTAAAAAAATCAAGTCATTTATTTAGTTAATTCATCTACAATCGCTATTAACAACTATGTACATATGTATGTATCTCTATACCTATATTTATTCACTTGTATACTGTGTCTATAAATGGATGTGTGGTGTATGTATTTGAGTATGTGTGTTTTACATTTACTACTACCAGAACCAGCAGTAGCAAAAAACCACCATCCAACCTTCCTACATCGCTTTTATTGGCCCCCATACCACCACACCTACTAAAATGTTATCTTTGATTTCCGCACTAATTCCTTAATGTTTTACTTGCCAAATAAATGTTTTCATTAAATAAAGTTTTCGTGCTTTTTTTTCTTCGCTTATTCTTTACAAATGCCACTACTAATCAAACCAAAAGCGCTAATTGTATGTGTGTAGAATAGGGTCCAAGCAAAATATGGATATATAACTGAATTTATTTATACATGATTTTGTCTATACAAAATATTTTTTTTTCGAATAATGAATAACTTTAATTATGAATATTTAAAAAAAATTAAATCTTGGGATCAGTAAACATCAAATACATACATATGTACATATTTATGTACTCGTAACACATGTTGATGTATGAAACAAATATGGTACCTTTTAATTGATATACATATTGTCTAAATTTGCCAGAACCGCACAAATGTGTTCAAACATACACACACCGACTCACGCATACATTTATTACAATAGTATGTCAAAATAAAATAAATAAATAAATAAATACATACCTCCATATATCTACATCCATATGTATGTACATAGATAAACATAAAATATTGTTAAAAGCCGCTCCTATTATCTTCTTTGCCATTTTGGTTTCAACGTAAATCGAAATCCATCAAAATTCATTTCGACGCAATTTAAACGTTAAAATTTCAAATGGTTTGTCCCACATACGCTTGCATACTCGCCAGGATATTGAATTGTTTCGTCGTCATCATCGTCATCCTACCAAAAATACGAAAAAAAAAATCAAAATGGATAAACGACAGGAGGTGCGTATTGTATGCGTGAATTTCATTTTTATAATTTTTTTCTATTTTTCAATTCTGAACAGTTGAACAGGAAATAAAAGTGCGTGATTGAATGTCATCATTATAACTATTTTTTTTTATTTGTTTCGTTAAACTTTGTAGCTGTATATGGAAGATTTTGCTTGCTATTCTCAATACATCGTTGACTTAACTTGACTTGGCATGGCATGGTTCGGTTGTTTGGTATTGCAAAGTTATTGAATATGGGCTTGGTTATAATGTATTTAGTAGATAATATTTTGACAATGAGAGTATGTGTGTGTGAGCGAGTGTGTTTGCTGTTGGTTTTATGTTTGGTAGATAGACAGCGCAGATATCAGCAAAATGGAACATAATCAATTGCATTTATTTTCTTTGGTTGTAGCCATTATTGGTTGACGTTGTTTTATATATTTTTGGCTTTTATGCTTTCAGTGCGTGCTGTTGACTATAAAATATGAGATGTGTTGTTGTCATACATACAACAACTTGTGGATCAAAATTATAATAGACTGTAATAGGAATTCTGGAACGTTTTAGTTTTGGTTAAATGAAAATTTTGCGTTTTCTAATATTTTTGTAACAATATTTATTAAAACTATAGTGAACTGGAAATATTTTTTACTTCAGTCAATAACATTTTAATCAACATGCATAAAATACGCCCAAAATAAAAATAAGATTCCACCAACTTTTTTTACTTGAATCTTTCGATTTTGTCCACACTCTTTGCAATGAATGCTTTAGATATTTTTAACTTTATACTTTTAAATATCAAAAAAAAAAAAATTATATAAAAAATAAATTTAGGATACATTTGAAAGATATTTATGTCCACTTTAGACTTCATCGTCCTACTATTTTCTCTTTTCTTTCTGTTTGGAAGAATTAAATAAAGAATACATACAGTAGTAAGATATACATACATACGTTTACACGTATGTACATATTGTATCTATATTTTTTTCGTGTTTCTATTACAAACTGATAAATCAGGAAATAAAATTATGTGACCTTAAAATGTTCATTAGTTTTAAATTCTATTAAAAGCTGTCTAAAATATGTAAATTTTTGAATAAAAAATGTTTTTTGATATTAAGAAGGATTTTTTTTTTATTTAAATATCTACTAAATTTCTACATAATTTAGTATGCATTATCTTTAAATTAAACCCATTAAACCCGGTTAATATACCTTTCCATTTCAGTAAAATAGAGAAAAACAAAGCTACAAGAATGTCGAGTGTAAAGGACAGAACATAAAAATGAACATGAAGATAAAGCGCGTTAATTATGCCACCATCACTTTTAATCATCTTTACAATTTGTAGCTTTGAGTCACACAGTCATTCAGGCAGTCAGCCGTCAGTCAGTTAAAGTCCATTGAAGCAAATGCGATTACCATTATCATTATCATTGTTATTGTTCTTGTACTTGTTGTTGTTGGTATTATTGTTGTTGCTATTCTTATTATTGCTGCTTATTTTCAGCTACGAGTATTGTTGTTGTGTTTATGTTGTT
Source organism: Bellardia bayeri (assembly GCA_950370525.1). Classification (NCBI taxonomy): domain Eukaryota; kingdom Metazoa; phylum Arthropoda; class Insecta; order Diptera; family Calliphoridae; genus Bellardia; species Bellardia bayeri. The sequence goes on from OX493267.1 coordinate 99,003,931, forward strand.
ACTGTTTCTGTTGCTACTGTTGCCACTAGCCAATTGTTATGATTGCTGTTTTAGAACGTCATTTTAAGTTTGCGGCTTACAACAACAACAACAACAACATATTTTAAAAAATGTAACAACTATATTTAACAACAACAATGAACACAAAAAGGACAAACATAAATATAAAAAATCATGAAAAAGATAAACATCACTTAAATGTGAGTAAATTCCAAACAAAAATTTCACAGTGAAATTGTTCCATGAAGAGAATGGAGAAGAAGCCAACACAATTGCCATCGCCATCGCCATCTCAACAACAGTTTTACTTTTTATGGCCTTTTGTTAAATATAAAAAGTACGTCTATTGTTATTGTTGCTGTTGCTGCTGCTACTCTATCGTACTTTACAGAATAATTTTTTCATTGTAAGAATTTCGCATTGCGTTCACAATACCTATAAAATTAATAAAAAAAAGCAGAAATTAGAAAAATGTAAAGGGAAGCGTTGTTTCCATTAATGCTCCTAATTATTGGAATAATTTTGCTTTGGCCACATTATGAATTGTAATTTCTGTAAATTTTAGTGATTGAGATTAAAGAGGATTTTCGTTTATCTGTAGAGTATTACACCCTACAATGGCTAGCACGCATAAACGTAATTTTGCAAGCTGTAAAAGAGTTAACTTTGTCTGGAGACTTGTATACATACTTATATATTTAGATAGATGCTTAAATCAAAAGGCTTTTACAAAATTATTTGTTAAAACTAATCTGTAATATGTATGTATGTATATGTGTAAGGTGTATAGTGATAACCTATGATGTTTAATAGGTTTGTTATAATGTAAATATAAAACTGTTTTCCGTATATGGGGCACATTTTAAATTAATTAAAATTATTCCAACTGTTTGTTCTATTTATATTAGAAATCTTTTTTTTTTTTTGCTATCCGAAACTAAAACAACGAAAGACTCCTTCTGTTGCTGTTTGCTCTACTTGCAGTTTTCAACAGGAAATTCACACACAGATATTAATGTGAGTAACTATTTATCTAGTAAAATTATCAAGTAATGCGAGTTTTGTAAATAAAAAATATGTGAATATTTATGTTTAAATTACCTTGAATGTTTTGTCATGTTACTTGTTCCGAGAAGGGAAATAATATCTAGACGCCGTTGAGGTAGATGCTTGTGAGTGCTCTTAAAAGCATGTAAACTATATTTGCCTTTACAAGAACTTTTTTTCTACTTATTTTGTTGGAGTAGCAGCAAACAATAGAGTGAGAGAGTAAGGGACACTATTTACCCATATACTTTAATGTTTTTGTTGTCCCATTTTAGAGATTCTTGTCTTACCATCACACTTTCTTCGTTTTGCGAACATTTTGTTTGTCAAATGTTTTTCAGCCATCAATGTCGGCTAAGACATCACAACTGACACATAAAAGATTTACATACATTTGTATGTTAGTATGTGTGTGTGTGTGTGTAGTACATAAAAAATGGTGTCACAACAGTTGGAGGCGGTACGTACGTACGGTATGTGCGGTGAGTATGTATTTAAAGCAAAACTATGCAACATGTTAGTTAATAGACTTGTGCACATTTTTTTTTCATTCATATACTCATACTGACTTTTACTTCCTGATATCTGCAGTCAACTTTTTCATACTTTTTGTGACGTCTATTTGTTTTTTTTCTCTCCACCTTTTATCCTCTCTAAGCGTCTGTGTGAAACCGACAACATCCTTTAGATAAACAAGTAAAACTCAAATATCAACATAAACATCTACAAAACATTGTTTGTCTGCCTTTCTTTGTTTTTGGCATCTTTTAACTAATAACGGTACTTTTCGGTTGACATTACATCGCTTTTAGAATGTCGTTGATTTTTAGATGCTGATGTTTTGATGCTAATACTAATGCTGCCTCTACGACTTTGTTGCTCTTCACTCATTTAGTTCGGCAAAGTTTACTTTAGCTCATAGTCGTCATCAGCGCAAGCAAAAAAATGTCAAAGAAAACTACGACAGCAGGAGGTCTTCCATTTTACAACCCATATTTTTTTCTTCATGTTACATTTAAAGGTATATATTACCAACCTATACACCTGTAAAGATATGTACATACATTTCTACTGACTTGTCACGTATTTGTATGTTTAGCACTTTAGCAAGTGAAGAAAGTGCTCTCAGCATGATATTTAGATTTTTATACATCAATATGTGACCAGCACATACGAACAGTGATTGTTTTTACAAAAAACGGAATTAGACACTCTGTGACGTATTTTAAAGTACTGCACTGTGAGGAGCTTACTGGTGCAATGTTTTCTTAGATTTGCTTCACCAGAAATTCAAAGTTTATTGTAAATTTATGTATGTGCTTTCCTGTGCTACCTGTCCCTTTGGTGATTCTATTTTTGTCTGTTCATGTTTATGTAAACATAATATTTCTCAACTTGGATTGTTGTTTTCTATATTTAATACCTTCACTTCATCATCAGCAAGTGTATTTTTTCCGTTTTTGTTAACGAATCCTTTGACTTTGTTTTTTAACTCACTCATGACTTTCCCCCAGTTGCTCTGCCTGCTTCTGTTCTACTTCCTCGAATGTTCGTCTTAACAGTTTGTGATTTTTGGATATTTTCCGCCCGTTGTGTTGTGTTTGTTTTCAAAACTCATTTATGTCAAGCAACCTGTTAGAACATTAAACAACAGCAAAAATAACACCTGCATACGTGTATGTATGCAAGTGTGTATTAATATATGTATGTATACAAAACAACATCTAAATAAAAAAAACTTTTTTGTAGTTGTTTAAAACACAAATACATTATTTTGTACATTTATCCTTTCTTTTTTTATTCTGAGTGTAACCTTTATATTTAAGGTTTAAGAAGATGAAAACTTATTCTCGTCTTTTGTTGTCGTAAGTTTTCACAGTGGTTTGATTACAAATAAAACATAAATATTTAGAATATCTAAAATAGCAAACCGTTACCAATCGTTACCAACTTATTTTTTCAACAACGCAATATTGAAAAATCGCAGCAAAAAGCTTTGAGTCTTTAATTAATCTTGAAAGCGACAGAAAACTTTCTAAAATCGTGTTTTTTATATTTTTTAGTCTATTGATTTAAACAAATAATTCTAAGCTTTTAAGGTATTGTCTATCTTGTAAGCAAGAACTGATATATTTTAAAAATGATGTCTTGAAACCACAAAAACCACTGTCTTCAACCTCTCGTTGGTTCCACTGTGCGACGATTGTTTTTTAGTTGTAGTGCTTGTATTTGATTTGTATTGCCGCAACACGTTAAATAACTTTTTCCTATTGTTTTCGTTTCTTTTTTATTTAGATGTGTGTATTTAGTTAGAAAGTATGGCAAGGTTGCCGATTTTGTACATTTTGTTGTTTCTGTTTTCAACTCAGCACGGGTAGCACGGGTGCCCTAGAAATAGCATTTAAACAAAAAGTAAAATAAACATTTTTCAAGTAATTATTAAATTAAATAATGCTGGACCAGAGTCCACGATACCCATGATGTGGTAAATCATGTTTTTGCAATTACCCGAAAACCTTCACAATATTAACTTCCCGCATTTTTACATTTTTAAAGAATATGAACAGCAAACAAATATTATTTTTATGCAATACCGATTAAATGATCTTAATTTAACTAAATGTTCTGAGAATATTTCTTAATTTCTCTATAACCTGAACTATTGACATATGTATGTAGTTTGAAACGTTAATTTTTTACTATTTTACTATTGATTTAAATTCTTTTAATTTTTCTTCTAAACGTACCGTGTTAGTCTCAATTTACACGAAACAATTCTTTAAGCTAAGCTGATTACATTTTAGACATAAGGGTGAGGGGAAGATAAGATGATTACACACTTGCTTCAACTAGCAATTTGTGTTACTCTCTTATTCGTATTATAGAAATCTGTGGTTTATTCTATACACCTTGCTAACTCATTTATTTACTTGTTGTATGCTTATGATTATTTTAGAGCGGTAGAGAGAGAGAGGGAGTTGGTGTATGTCAAGTTACTTTATGAGTTTCTTTTTAAGTTTTTTACGAGTCCTGCGTTAGTAGTGGTGGGAGCAGTGTTGCCATTTTAGGGGGATTATTGTTGCAAATGGGGATACAGTTTTCGTTTTGCCGAATCGGGGGATTTGTTGGAGATGAAACAATTTTATTGGGAAAATTTAAGGGGTAAAGAAATTATTTTTTTCCACTATTAATTTGTGTTTAGCTTTTATTTTGCATAACATTATTTGAGTCATACGAATTTTAGCTTGCTGGATAGTCGTAAATCTTTATTAATAATAACAATTAGTTTTCGTGTGATCTTTATTCTTACCAAGATTCTACTGGTTCATAACCAAGCAAACTGAAACTGAATTATTTTTAAATACGCTCTGTGTACCAATCAAATAATGCTTTCATTGAACTCATAATGAATAATTGAACTTTAATAATTATTGAATAAATAAAAGTTATTGATATATGATTAATGTTTTTGCAAGTTATATTAGAAATAAATCAGTTTGCTGTGCAAATTTCACTAAATTGTTAATTGTGGATTTTTGGGGATTTATTAAGGACTGGCAACACTGGGTGGGAGTACTGCTGCAGGCACAATGCTGACATTTACTTGTCGTAATTTTTGACATTTTTAAAGAGGTTTGTTTAGGACTAAAATTAGAAAAGAAAATAAGCAGCAAGTGGTTATTTTGGTTTTTCCTGAAACTGTTTTTCTTTCTTCTTTTAAATACTTTCATACACACAAACGTATGACTGTTGTATTGTTTGTACTTTGTTTTATTTTTCTCTTCGTTTTTAAGACTCGTTGTATGTGTTTATCTCTTAAACGAATGAATATTAGTGAACAAATAGTGTGGGTATATTTTATTTTTTGGTTCTATCAAATTTCATGGAACGATAAACATTTGTAAATATTTAATACTACAAATTAAAAACCTAATAGAAAATGGGTTAAAGTTTAAAATATTAACATTTTCTCATTATTGAGGTTTGAAAAAAGTAAAATAGACAGCTAAAATAAAAAGGTTTTGGAAATTTTTTATTAATAAAATATCACAGGTATATAAGGGCCTTGTAAAGTTTTATAACTTTAGAATGTTCAAATTAAAATTTTATGCTCTTTATTCAATCTTCAATAACTTGTACGATAGAAATATTGAAGACAATGGATTGCTCAGTGTGAAGAAATGATAAGTATATTGAATTCATTAACAGTTTTTATGCGTTCTTAGTTTTACAATATAGTCTGAACGTCAAAATGAAGTGAACACCACATTTTATTAAAATAAAAGCTTATTATATTATATACAAAATAATAGTATATTAGAAAATTATATTGCATTTTTCTATAATAATGTAAGTAGTATTAAATGGAAAAAAAGAAACAAAAACAAAAGCGTATACAAATTTAATTGATTGATTGTTAAAATAGACCAATTTTTACGCGTCAAAATAATGCTTATGCCCTGTCGTTCCAAAAGTAGTGGCAAATTTTCTAATTTTTCAAATATACTTACATAGAATAGGTAAATCCCTGCGTGATAAAACAAAATATAGGCAAGTATATACACAGAAGTAAGAGCTGTAGTAGGAGAGTTAAGAGTAAACCCAGCATCTAGTGCTGTAAAATTGTTAAACATTTTACGAAAACTTTCAGCGAGTACGATTAAAAGATATGTGCATCAAAATGGCCTACATGGTAGAGTGCCACGTAAAAAGCCCTTTATATGAAAGAACAATCAAACAAAACGTGTGAATTTCGCAAAAAAATTTATGAACTAGCCTCAAATAATAATCTTTTCATCGATGAAAGTAAACATGAGATATTTGGAGTCAAAACCCCTAAAATATGACAAACCAAGAACGAAGACTTTAGTAATAAATATGTTACCAAGATGGTAAAACAAGGCGGCGGCTCAGTAATGGTCTTGGGTTGTATGGTGGCTTCAACGGTCAGTATTATCACATTAATAGGTTCTACAATAAAAAAGGAAGATTATTTCGACATTTTTAAAAACAATGTAGCCCTTAGTATATAATAATTAGAACTAGTGCAGAACTAGGTTTTCAAACATCATAAAGATCCTAATCGTACCTCCAAAATTGTGAAATAATGGTTGTTCAATCATAGTTCAAAAACTTCAGATCATCCTCTGCACTCCCCAGACCTCAATCCAATTGAGCACCTGTGGGAATATCTGGACAGCCAAATAAATGTTTCTTGCCAGGATAATCTAAAAGCAGTAAGACAGGATGAATGAAACAAATTGTCGCCTTCAGATTTTACTAAAAAACTCGTTAGTTCTCTGTCTAGAAGTGTGTCAGCTGTGATAAAGGCAAAATGACTACAAACAAAATAAATATTAAATACAATGTTTCACATAATTTTAATATACCTTTTGCGTTAAAATGTAATTATTTTTTATGTTCCTTATTTTTTTTTTAATATTTGTTAATGAATTATATTTTGATTATGTTACTTATGTATTATTTTGTTTAAATTTGTGCTTGTAGTATATCTGTATATTAAAACATGTTTTTAAACAATATTAAATGTTTACTTTATATTGACACCAACAGTACTTCAGTTACAGTGAGCGAATAGTATTATGGTTCTTGTGTCAAGTGTGAGCATTTTGTCCGTTTGGTCAGATTTGTCGCTGATCATATTGTATTTACCTTTTCTTTTTGGAACATAAGTTTGACATGACACATAGTTTGCATTTGGTATATTAAGGTAATAATAAATTATAAAAGAAAATCTGTAATTTATATCCAAAATATACAAATATTCAATCAACACTTCCTATATACTTATGTAGTAGATACATACATATAATAGAAAATATATAATTGAACAAATTATTTTAAATATTCCTACATTATTAAAATGTTTACAACATGAACATGTTGATCTAGTCAAAACAACAACTAAACAACTAAAATAAAAACATTTTTGCTTACTAAGATACTAAATAATTATCTAAAGTTTTAATCAAGTGAACAATGATGCTGTGATGACTTCGGTACTCCTCTGCCGTCTATTCTCTTCCTGTTCTTCAACAAAAGCTAAATAAAATAAATTTCTTTTAGACATGTCAGTGACTAAAATCTTCAGATAAAAGTCATTTCATCTATAAGCACCAAACAGAAACAAAACAAGTAAGAAAGTATAGTCGGTCAAGCCCGACCTATATGGTCCCTACACCTAGTATATGTAGAAAACAGTTTTTCAGTAATGTGCGCTATATAGGAGATATAACCTATTGTGGACCGATCATCCAAAAATTTAATGTCATGATGTCTGTGAATATAAGTATTATATGTGTTAAACTTTATCTCTTTATAAATAGTTTTAAAAGATTTTTAGAAGTTAAATTGAATTACGTACAGCGTCTTATATGGGAGTTTCGACTAATTATGGACCGATCTGCACCAAATTTGTAGGTGTGATTTGGCTACATTTACCACTCATTTGTGATGAAATTTGTTTGGATACTTGCATAATTAAAACATTTATGATCGGTAAACCACAATTTCAGGAGGACATTTGTATGGCGGCCAGGTGAAATATTCCACCAGTTTCAATCCCATCCATCCTTGGGCCGAAAAAGTATCACGTACCAAATTTTATCGAAATATCTTCAAAATTGCGACCTGTACTCTGTGCACAAGCTTTACATGGGCAGCCAGCCAGACGGACGGACAGAAATCGTTAAATCGATTCAGAAAGTGTTGGACCGATATTTCTGGGCGTTACAAACATCAGCACAAATCCAATATACCGTCCCCACTATGATGGTGTAGGGTATTAAAATCTCCACAGCAGCAAAGGGAGACAGTAGATTTAAGTTGTTTTTCGTATGTTTGTATTTGTTTGTCGGTAAATCTGTAGAATGGTTTGTCAAATTAGATTTATGGCTTTATTTGTTGATATAACATTTTGAAATTGCTGTTGTTACAATTTTTATATACGAAATTTATTTATTATTATTTTTTTTTGTATTCGGTATTTATTTTTTCATCATTCTGCCAGTCCTACTCAGACCATTAAGATAATCAACGCAACGACTAAAAGATTGGACAAACTACCAAAAACAACGTCAAGAACCAGTACATACCAATACCACCCAACACTAAAAACATATAAAATACAATTCATCGGCAGCGAAATGAAACCCCCTTTTCCCAAAACGAGAAAAACCAGAATTTATATTAGTTTCATAGTAAACATGGCCAACAGCTAAAAATTATAAACGAGCGAAATAAAAGCGGCATCAAAACATGGCTGTGTTGTATCAAAACTGTATCTATTTCAGAGCGTATGTTTATGGTTTTGTGCAGTAAACATACATTTCACAAGTATTTTATCATTTATGTTGAAACAAAACAACAATCAGCAACAATGTCAGCGATTTACTGTGGGCCTGAAGCAATTATTTTTTGTCAAGAAATTATTCCGAAAGATGTCCGATCTCAAACATACATATGTATGTATTTGCTAGGGTGGCCAAATTATTCAATTTTCTCTTTTGTTCGAATAATTCGATCATATATTTAAAGTAAAATAACAAGATTTTTCTTTCATGAAGTCGTACAGAAAATAGTATTATATTATTTCATATGCTTTCTTCCTTTCGATGTATTAATATCTTTTATTAATCTCCTCGTCTTCTGTATTTGACATTTGATTCATCCCATATTATACAGTATTTTGCATGTATGCAGTTTAAAATGTGGACTTTTATCTTTTACGAAATACATTTCAAACTCGTTTAGTGTTTTTTTTTACTAAATATCAGATTTATTTTAAGAATTAAAACTTATTGCAATAACATTTACATATTTGTATAAAAAGCTAATAGAGCCACTCATCTACATATGCATGTATATTGAGTGAAAAACTTCATTTCATTTTCATGTATAATAAAACTTCTACTTATAATTTGGAGTCCTGAAATGTCAAAAATGTCACCAGCAAAAAAGTCTTTAAATAATAGTTGATAATAATCAAATTTATATATGTATGTACATAAATAAGTGTTTATTATAAAAGATTATTTTGGAAATAAAATTAAAATAGTATTTAGTTATCGCCCATGTTCTGAAAACCGTAAAATGCTTAAAATTGGCGTTTTCAAACCGCTAGTGTATACTGCAGCGATCTGGGGCCAAATTACCGCATTCGATATCGATTAAAATTGATCGCAATTTTCTTACTTGAGATTATGGCATTCGATATCGAGCAAGAAATTTAGTACATTTTATCATAATTTCGATATCGAAATCATTTTTCGATACGATAGCTCATTCGATCACGAATACGGTAATTTGGCCCCAGGCTTATTTTATTGAAACTGCAATTTAAAAACAAATGAAATGATGCACAATTTAAATTTAATATGTTTTCTTTTTATTTAAGCTAAAGCTTGTAAAATTTTTACACGATCTTAATTAAAAATATGCAATTTAAAAATTTTCTTTAGTTTATCAATTGTCTCTTTCAATTGTTTACTCTTGAACTAGCGATTTGTGTAAACAGCTGATCAACTTGATCTTCGAAAAGTAATGTAATGCATTTTAATTTGAAATTTATTTATTTGTTTACGTTATTTTATGGCCAAATATATGTTTTTATTGTTCGAACATAGCTTCGCAAGCAAATTGTAGCGATTTCAGAACATGTCAAAATGCGATTTACGTTTTTAAAACTGTATGGGATTTGAAAACGCTGTGTTTTTCAGAACATGGACGTAAGACTTTTTATACCCTCCACCACCATAAGTGGTGAATGAGGGTATATAAGTTTGTCATTACGTGTGTAACACTGAGAAATACTCATCTGAGACCCAACAAAGTCTTTTGGTCCTCACATAATTCTAAGTCGATTGAGCCATGTCCGTCTGTTTATCCGGCCGTCTGTCTGTCTCTATAGAACACTATCACGTCTAAAGGACACAACCGAAATCAACAAAGTTTCCAAAAAAACCGTTTATAATTCTCCTAAGCAGTTTGGTATTGAAAATCAGCCAAATCTACTGTACCGAACAAGAGTTATGGATCAAAATTTAAGAGAACGTCCATAAAAATTTATATTTTTAAACATTTTTCTTCCAATATTTTTAAATATATTGCAGATATTCGGTACAGTGGAATAACTCCCAAATGAAATAAGTCCCAATGGAAAAATGAAATGAATCCCAATAATTTTTCCATACAGATTGGGACTTATTTCATTATGAAATGCATTGGGACTTATTTCATAATTTTTGTTGGGAGTTATTTCATTATGATAAAAGTAGAAAGTGTGCGGAAAATAGTAAGAATAGGTCCATGATTTTTCATAGCCTTCATACAAAGATCTTCCCGAAATATTGTTCAATTATACATAAATGCCTATAAAATTGGAATATCAATACAAAATTCAGCAGGAATAAGTTTCATGCAAAAAGAAATCATAAAACGAAATTTTTTGTTAGTTCGGTCCATGTTTGACCATATACCCCATATAAAGCCCACTTCCAATATTCACTGAAATACGTAAAAAACTGGTATTAGTAATGTTAAACGGTTAAAATTTTCATATAAGGACCACATCCGAAAAAGCAATTTTATATATAATGTACATATACACAAAAATCATTCTGCAGAATTTTGTGAATTTCGGTCCACATTTGATCATATTCACTATTAAAGACCTCTTCCGAAAATCACTTCAATACTCATAAATATCTTATAAATAACGGTACCGATCCAAAATTTCACACGGATCGTTTACATACATGTCAAAATCAAACTGCTGGATTATGAGAATATCGGTCCATATTTGACTATATACTCCATATAAGGTCCACTTCCGAAATCCACCTTAATACTAATATATATCTTAAATATAATGTTATTATGTTGAAATGTGACTTAAAATATACTCATATGCATAAAAATCACTGTTCCAAAATTTAGGAAGATCAGCCCATAATTTGTCATAGCTGCTATATAAGAACCATTTCCGAAAAACAAATAAACCCACAAAAATGTCTAATAAATATCGATATCGAACCAACTTTTATATGGATCAGAAATTTTAATCCAGAAATCATACTAATATATGGTTATACGGCAATTATGCTACTGGACTTTGTAGCTGTCAGTCAATAATAGCTCCTGAATTACTCGTAAGTCCACTTCCGAGCATAACAACCAAACATACAACTCTTGTAATGTAATTACGTTATTGAGATGAATTTCAACCAAATCACATTACTGGATTTAGAAGCTATCAGTCCATAATTGATCCACTTCTACTATGCCACCCATAAATCTTTTGTAAATAATATTATTGAGTTTAAATTCAAACAAAAAAGCCTCATCTTATAAATTAATCCTTTGTTATACTCTGTTTCTTAACTTGGTGTGAATATGGAAAAATGTTCTTTTAATTTCATAAATTGTTAAATTACACTCAAGATTATTATGACAATCAGACAAACTCTGTAAATTACAGTAAGAATCGGTAATTATATCAATTATAAATGGAAAAACATTCGGTTACATGCCGTCAACACTACAAGAGAGGTTGTTGAACATTTATATGTTTATATATATAAATACTTGGCTGCTTTAAATGCAAATAACAATTACTAATGGATACATCTATTCAATTATAAAAGTATAACTGAAATCAATATGTTTTAAACGATCGTAATTCAGATTACATACATATATAAAATGAACACCAAAAAATAATATTTACTTCCTTTTTACAATTTGTTCCACTGTTCAACGTCAACAAGCCTAATAAAAACAACAGAAAAAGAAATAAAAAATCAAAATCATCTTTTAAATCCTTAGTCAGCCATAATATTGAAGCCCATGTGAGGCATCATCATCAACAACAGGCAACAGCACAGATGAAAATGAGCCATATATACTGTTCAAGCAGGGGTTGGTGTATTTTGATGTTGTATTTAACTCACTGTCTATATATCGTACATATGTATGTATATGTGCAAGCATATTATATACATACATTTTACATATGTATGTTTGAATGTTTGAATGTTTGTATGTTTGTAGTAGATATAGTGGTTGTAATAGTAAAGCAAGGGGTATGGGAGTAGCAGCTTTTTTAATAGTGAAATATTATGAAGGGTGTCGTTGTTGTTTTAATAGTAAATTATGATCTTCTTCTACAGTTTTTTTGATAATTTTTTTTCTAGAGTTTTTTTTTTTAACTGGTTTGGTTGTTTTTTATTTTGATTGCTGTTGTTGTTCATATGTATGTGAATAAGTTGAACTTATTTTGAAATTGGTAGAAATGTTTATATGAATTTTGGCTGGTTCGTTTGTTTGTTTGTTTGTTGCTATTATAAATATACTTGTGTCTGTTGTGGCACTTAACGATAAAAATGGCAACAATTTATTTTTTATTGGCAGCAAGATTTAAGTGTATGTCATTTTCAACTTATAATTTGTTTGTTGTATTTTTCGTTTCATTTTGTTTTGATCGTCTCTATCATGGTGTAACTATACAAGGTGAGTGCCGTAGCACAGCTGACTGACTTTGTTTACAATTTACTTATGTCAAAATTAATACTTTTTCAAGTGTTTTTGACAGTAGTACATTATTTTACACAAACAAAATGCCTGTTGTTTCTGTATTGTGTTGTATTTGTTCCCGATTTGCACTAACCTTGTATAGTTACACCATGGTCTCTATAAAACAGCATAAAAATATTTCAAAAAAGTAAAAAGGCAGGCAATAAACATAAGCAACAGCACTATAGATAAAATAGCTTAAAAGTCAGCAACAAAGTATTTTCTTCACATTACTTTATTGCTAGTGTAAAGATGTACAATGTACATACATATACATATAAATGATGTTATTAGTATTTAAATTTGTGTACAATATTTTACCAAAAAAAAAAAAAAAAAAAATAACAACTAATAGCCTTTTCACACTTGCATACATTTAGGAGGAACGCATGGAATATGTTGAAAATGTGAAACATGCATTCACACTTGCAACATCTAACATCTACCATCAGCTTTTAAATAGTAAAATTAGTTTTGAAAAGGATTTAATAATAGGATTGATTATTCGTGTGAAATAGCAAACCCAGATATTATTGCATTGTATAGGTGTTAAGAATTGTATTGAATTGATATTGTATAAATTTGAAATTAACGTTTTGAAATGTAATAGAATACTTAGTAGCATTTCTTAAATTATAACCTTGTAAATCCTGCTGCTAGACTAATTAGGTATTGCTTTGAGAGAGAATTTATGAAGTATGACGTGGGAGTCGTGTGTGAGCATTGTAATAACCGACATCGTATAGCATTCTCAGCAGCAGAATATAATTACTTTACTTTCTTATTAAACTTAATTTAAAATTCAGCAAGTGTGTTTTATTCAGAGGGTCCGTAAACTAACGTGACGCAAGAATAGAGTTATTAATAGAATGTATACTGGAGGAAGATGATGAAGATTTGAAAAATTCAAATTTTATATTGTTTGTTAATTTTTTTTGTTGACTATTAAAGTCACTTTTGTTAGTGATGTAACTTAAATTTGATTTTCAGTTTTGCTAGTGATGACACTAAAAATATCAAAAGATGTAAATGGGAACAAAATGAGTTAGGTACATCTTGTGAAGATGTTGATTTTCAGCTCTGTACATTTCTTATGGGAAAATTTCAACATCTTCATAAATTAATGGTAGATGTTAAATATGCATTCATATATAGAAATAATTTTTTAAAATAATGTATGCTTTTATTTTAGTTTCTCGCTTTATCTCACAGAACTGATTGTTAATATCCATAGTGAAGTTTAAATCGCACCAAATTATGGAGACTACAATTAAGTGATTTTTATGTTTTTATCTTACTTACCCTCCATTGTAATATGCCAGTAATTACTTGCAAGTAGTTTATGCATATTATGCAAGTGCAGTTTATTTTTAAAATGTCGTCAACAGAGAAGATTCTAACAAAATTTTTTCATAAAATTCTGTTAATTTTATGTGGATCCAATATTTCCATATTGTCAAAAGAAAAAAATACGGGAAAATTTTACTTTTTTTTTATAAATACATGAAATGTATTGTGTTATAGTTGTGTTCTTTTTTCCTTTTTTTTTAAATCCTGAAAATCTGTTATAAACACTGCTTTTATTTTACTTATTTTTACTTACGACAAGTGTCAAAAATATACTTACAAACAAATTCACTTGCAAGTTTGTATAAAAAACTGTAAGTGTTTTTCAAACTTGCACTTGCATGTGGCAACGGTGGGTTAGAAAACAACATATTCATTTCCTTTCTAAATATGAGTATTTGCCAAAAATTATAAAATTTTTAAACCTTTAATATTAATATCGCTTGTTTTATTTTATTTTTACGTGTCGATATACATTTTAAAATGCTTATTGATTTGCCGTCTTTTACTTACAGTTTAGGCTCTGCATCTATTGCAATTTGTTACACCATCCGCCATAAAAGCAACAATAAATCACACTGGTATGTAACCATTAAATTACAATAGAAATACTGATACATGGTTTATTATTTATTTTCTATAGAATACATACGCGTTAAGAAGACCTTGTTAAAGTCAGAAAATTACGCCCCATGCAATTAGACAAACACTCCAAATTGGACGTTTTGCGAAATAATATACTTAAATGCTTAAAGTCAAATTAAACTTCCAAATTTAAATTAAATAACTACTAATAGCACTAACTACAACAACAAATGTAAGACGAAGGCCCATATCCTCAAAAGCTCATTTACATACACGCATATAACAGGTCACACATACATTCATTTATTCGTACGTAACGATTAGGTGCGAAAAATGTGCGTGCAAAAAATGGGCTTTACCGCGAAATTACTTTTAATCCAATGATTTAAAAACGCATGAAGTATAAAAAACTCACATCCATTCACACACAAACACTTACTAACCAGAGATAGAGTTGCTCAGATAAGAAAATCGGAATGTCAGAATGTAAAATATCTATGAGTAAGAATGAACGTGCAACTGTTTGTGTCAGTTGAGGGCAAGCAAAACTGTTTTGCAAATCAAATCAGATTAAGAGGAAAAAATTCGAAATGAATGAAAACGAAAATGTTTGTATGTAATAAAATACACTAAAAAGTGGACTGAGTGATCAGTTATTTTAAATTACTAAACTAAACCCGATATTAGATTGTACGAACTTTTTTTTAAATATGTTTAAGTTGATTTCATTCAACTTAAAATTCATATGTTGTATACAAACAAACAAACTAAAACTCTTAGAAATGTTTTTATATTTCGTTTCATATTCACTTCAATGTACATCTTTACGTATACGTTCTCTAAAAATCATAAAGTATACGCACTGTTAAATTTAACTATTGCCGAAACAATGAAATTTAAAACAATATTTTCATACACAAGTATGTATTAAACACAAATACACAAGTATGTATCTATGTATATAGTTTACAAAAGTTTGTGAAAAGCAATACAAAGTTTTCCTTTAATGAAAGTAAAAATAAAAATCAAAATAAAAAAAATAAAAATAGAAAAGTAGAAAAATTAAATATGCTAATAATTTTTAAATATATGTAATTCGTGAACGAGTTTTATTTTCCTTTGTTGTATTGAAAATAAAAATTCGTATCACCGTGTAAATTCGTTCGAATTAAGTTCCCTTATGAAAGAACTCAAATTCTTAATATGCAACCAATGCAAAACCAACAAGTTTTGGCATTATTCGGTTTCTTCTATGCGTTTTCTTTTGTTTTTCTACACAAATCAAAAACTATTTGCAACTACTTTTTGATAAAAACTCAATTAAAACCAATAAAACAACATAACTTTCATTTCTGGCTTTGCGAAATATTGAGCTTGTACACATAGACATCTGTATATTTAGTCGTGTATTCAAAAAAGAAAGAGAGAAATAATATTCCATATTTCTAAAATGAACACAGATGATATTGTGGAAAATATTATTTTTTATAATGGGTTTAAAATAGTTGATTTATTAAAGGTCTATGAATGTGAATGATATGTATGTATATGGCAAACAAAGTTTTATTTAAAATTAGGTTTTTCAAAAACAAATTCGATTTATATTTGTTGTAAATGAACAATAACATTTTTCAATTATTTTCTATTATTGCACATTGATGTCATTAGTTTAGTATTTTAGGAAGGATATACAGAAATATCAATCTGCGTTATAAAATATGATCTCGTTTCATTTCTTAAAATACTCAAAAGAAGAAGAAAAGTTCTTAATTTTTGAGAATTATTAAATTAAATGCTTTATTTCTAATCTGTTCGGAACTTAAATTTAAATTTAAGCTATATATTTCATTAGTTTCGACAATGATTTTTTTGTTGAATGCAAAAATATCAACTTTCAGGTTGAATGGGTGATTGTATCTGTAGTTTGTAAAATGTAGATTCTCTTTTTTGTTAATAATTATCAATTAGATCACTTTTCTGCAAACACATACAAGAGATATTAGAAGTTAAACTAAGAGGCCCTTTCAAAATAATGCATTGCTCAAACACTGAAACGATTAGGAAGAATAAAACACATGCTAGAGAAAGCGGTATTGAAAACCGGAAAACAAAAGCATTTATCACAACCACTGACATTTTAAAAGTAGCCACCCAGTCATTATATCGGCAGAAACCTAAACGTCCTTCTATTTTTTTTTGTTCAACAAAATTTGCACTAAATTTAAAATAAAGCTAAACTACAAACCATACGAAAACTTACGCAATTTTCTCTGATAGTTATCAATTTAACATTTCCATATGTGCTGTTGCTATTATTATTGTGCTTATTGTTGTTGCTGTTGTGGTTTCAAATTGAATTTATGCAATTTGTTACACTGATTCAAATGTCGGTTTTATTGGTGGAATCATCATGTAGACACTTACACAAGACGAAGGTTCGGCAGAGTTGAATTTTACCTTCCTGCATGAGTCAGCAAGAGCGGCAGAAAAAAAAACAATATCGGAAGTGTTGCGTTCATGTTTAAAACCATCAGCTTAAAATGTTAAAATATCCTCTGTATTTCCAATTGAAATAGGCCTGCTTGTGTAAGAGTGAGTTTTAAAAGAGAAATTTATACACACATTCAGCTACCACTTACATACTTATTTATATATTTTTGTGCATTTATTTAAATGGTAAAAACAGAATGAAATTAATTTGCATCACTTATACTCTGTACTCTGTACGTAAAAGAGGTCGACCGACCACTAATAAATTGTTGCAACAATATTTACTTCGATCTACCAACAAAACAGGAATAAAATCTAAAATAGAAACAGAAGATACATACGATTGTTTCACAGCAAATTATGATGGTGTTGTTGCTGTACGCAAAAAACGAAACACATTTTATTTTTATTTCATTTTTGCTGCTTGCATTTCGCAATTTGTGTTTATAGCGAATACCACAACTTCCGGTTAAGTTTTGTACTTATACACACATGTATGATTGTTTAAATGTTCGCTTGTATTTTATAGCCACAAGTAGTTTAATTTTCACAAGGTAAAATACATATTTACTGAGTTCTGTAGCAGTACAAACTATTTGTGTATCTATTGTAGTTAGTCAGTCAGTCAGTCAGTCAGTCAGTCAGTCAGTTAGCCAGCCAGTCCTAGATAAATTACCACAGATAATTGCTTAAAGTTATTGCTGTAGTGTAGAAAACTATTTTGTTACATTTATAGCAAAATATAAATTATTTTATATGAGAGTGTCTACACTACAACCAACAATAATATATGTACATGCATACATAGATACATGCCTACACATACATATGTACATTTATTTATATGTAGTATGTTATTGTATTTATATAGCATATCTATAGTTTTATGTAAATTATGAGTTTTATTACTTTTAGAAATGCGTTGAAAACAAAAATACACCCATACAAAGAAAACTAAATGCCTTGGCACTCCATACATATACGAGTATACATATATGTATACCTACGTACTACCTACATATGCAAATAATTTTTAGTCAGGTAGTGTGAGGCGATAGTACATATGAATATCTATATGAATATTGTCTTATTATATAAAATATTTCTTTCTGCTTATTTTTAAGAACTGTTTGCGTTTAACTATTAACTATTTCAAGGGGTTTTTTTTTTATAAATTTATAAGAATCTCATAAAGTATATTTACAATACAACATAAAAACATAAAAAAGTTATAGACCAAACAATCCATGATTTGAATTTATTAATAAATGTTGATGATGTTTTTGTTTACGAGTATGCGAGTACTAACTGTTTTTAATTTATCACAGTTTTTTTTTTATTCAATAGAATGTAGATTGTGTGCCAAATTTAAATTATATACAGGTATGTGATGGAAATCGATTTCGTTCCACAGATGTGATGGCAACAATTATTATCTTTCGTTTTGCTTTTCATTTGTTCCATTTGTTTCTATCAAAATGTTAGCTAAAAAGAATGTGATGAAAAACCAAAATTTACTGTTTAAACTGTTTTTAAACCGAGAAGATAATTGTGTACGTTTTAAAGAAAAAAAAAGGAAATTTAAGCTCAAATTTCAAATATGTATTTGGAAAATATTTAAACGAAAATGTAAGTAAAAACTTTCAAATACGTACATATGTATATTTAAATAATCTGAAATAAAAAAAAATTCAGGGGAAAGCATACAAGTACTTCTCAGGAAGAGTTAATGGCAACTTTTATGGAAAAATACCCACAACTAGCAAAACATTTTTTTTTTAATGTTATTGAGTTGAAGTAGAAAGGTTTTGGCAAACTTTCGGCCAGGAGTTAAATAAGCTTGGTTAAACTTTAAAAGATTGTAGAAATATTTGGAGAATCCAAATAAAACTGATCTTGTTCACACGAAAACATTCTTTGAATCTGGTTTCCTGCATATTCATGCGTCTGAAGCATCCCTTAATCTTGTTCGGTGTATATCTTCAACGCGATTCGAATTATTTATTATTAAAAAAAACGTTGATAAAATGATTGCCATATTTTTCTTTAAAAAAACAACTTTGATTTTTTAACAAAAGTTGTTATTTTCACTTGACACAATTTGAAAAAAAAAAAACAAAAATGGGAAATAAAACCGTTCGATTTTGATCACATCTTACAACAAAACGTTCCTGTTTAATTTTCGATTTTATTTGAAACCCGATCGACTTCCATCACATACCTGATAACTCCAAAAATACGGAAAGTAATTTGATGATAAGGTTTACAGGAACAATCGAAACGTTCAAGTAGACAAACGCATATATTTTTTTTTTTAATATACCTACGTGCCAATTTAAATCAAATAAAAATTTACATAAATTCAAAACATGTATGCTCTTAAAACGCCAAATAAGCCTTTGTTACCAAAATCAAATTGTGCAAAAATAGAAAATATGTGATAATCGATTTTTCAATTATTCCGCAGTATTTAAACTTCACGGAAGATTTTAAATTGTTGCGGTAAACTTATATCTTGTACTGTCATTGTATTGTCAACCAAAAAACCGTTTGATATCTGGCGGTTTACAGTTTTTAGAAATATAGCATTACACGAGAAAACAAAGAATTTTCTTTGTTATACAATATTGTGTTACAATATCAAAACAAAAAAAGCGGTGAAGAAAATTTTCATGAATATATTGTTAAACGTGCAATAGCAAATTTGTTGTGCTGTGTAATCAGTTAAAATTGTTATTTTACGTCAATTTCTAAGTAACGAATTTAAAATGTGTTAGCTTCGAAATTTTTCGTACTTTTCAGTTTCTGAAGAAGTAAATGGTTTTCACAATAAACTTGAAACATCTTTGGAAGCATATATTCGCTTTTAAGGTAATTTTATATGCATTGGGTTATTTGTTAGTTTGTTCGCAATATTGGTGAAAATTAAATACCACTGTCTCGGATAGCATCAGTATGCGCGTCTCTTCTCGAAGTGCTTTTAATTATCTTTTAAAATTTTAAAGATTTAACAATTTTTCAATCATATAAAAATAACTTCCCTCTCATCCTTGCATAAAAAAGGGGTAAGAGTTGGAATGGAACTTAAAAGACGAGTACATTGTTTCTGGGTTGCTTGTTTGTATGCCTATCTGTCGGTTGGGTTGGTGTTTATTTTACTTAATAATGAAATGTCTTGTAACCATTTTTCAAATTAAAAAACAAAATGCAAAACTCTTAGTGGAAATTAATAACACAAGTAATAATAATATTTTGTTGTTGTGGCAACTTAAGGTTAAGAAAACAAATACCAAATGGGAATTCTCATACAGACACGCAAACATCACTGTACATACATACATACAACATATGTATATAAAACAAGTAAGAATGTATTGTCGGCCAAGCCCGACGATATAATACCCTACACCCAGCATATTTATGAAAGATGTTACCTATTATTGACCTATCATCCACAAATTTAGTGCCATGTTTTTAAAAGATTTACGGAGGTTAAAGTGAATTTCGGAGAGGGTCTTATATGGGAGTCTCGACTTATTATGGACCGACAATTATAAAATTAGCTGTCAAAATTTCTGTATATATGGAACTTATTTGTGTTGAATTTTATTTGGATGCCAAAATTTTCAAGAGATTAAGTGATTTTCGGAAGTGCGCCTTATATGGGGGCTACGACTAATTATGGACGGATCATCATAAAATTTGTGGATTTGATTTGGCTTCATTTACTACTCATTTGTCGTGAAATTTGTTTGCATACCTACATAATTCAAGCATTTGTGATCGTTAAACTCTTATATCGGCCACCAGTTTCAATCCCATGAATGAATATGGTTAGATCAACTCAGGAAGTGATTCTGAGTCGATCGGTATCGGTGTTGGACAAATATTTATGGGAGTTACAAACAACAGCACAAATGCAATTTATCCTCCCCACTATTATGCTGTAGGGTATAAAAAACATACAAACACATAGTTGTTGATAAACAAATACTTTATCAACATTATCGCTGTAAATATTGTAATAAAATCTCTAGTCTTCTTTAAATACAAACGCAAAAAAAAAGAAAAGAGGTAAAATGAGTTTATCTTAAGCTACAAAATAATTACAACAAAATTACACTTACAAACAGGCACATACGACAGTATGCTGTATGTAACATTGCGTAAATGATTGTTTAAATGTGTGCGTATATGTGATATTAAATGAGAGTGTACTCGTATTTGTAGTATGTGCGTTATTAAAAACAATTCAAAATATATTTACATACACGACATTCATACATATATTTTAGGTTATTTAAAGTAACAACAATGGCAGCACCAACTAGAAGAAAATTAAATTTTTTTACAATTGAGGTCTATTTTCTAAAGACGGGTTAAAATTTAAATGTTGTGTTTGTAACACTGTTTTTATACATGTTAGTCGTGCATATACTCGTACAGTGTATCACTAAACTATATATATTGCCTAATCAATTTCAACAGAAATTTGTGTGTCATTCAGACATGAAATTGTAAAAATCAGATAAATATACTTTTTTTGTTTTTAATAATAAACATTGTGTAAAACGGAAAAATCTCAAAAAGTTGTGACTATAAAATTATAATCCAATTAAATAAAATGCAACAATAATTTTTTACAATTTTATGTGTGAATGAAAAGCAAAGTTCTCCTAAAAATTAGAAGGCAAAATTAATGGTTTTGTTATACACTGTACATATTTACATACATACATATGTCTACATGTGTTTGTGTTTGCATTTTGTATGTATTTATAATAATGACAATATTTATGTTTTGTATGAGAGTAGTTTAGAAAGTTCTTTCAAAGCAGTAATATACGAGTCATTTTTTGGTTTACAATTAATAAGTTCCACAAAAGTGAAAAAGGTTTAACTAATTTTTCAAAAAGAAAAGAAAAATTAAATTATAAACCATCTATGTATCTGATTCTGACGGGAATATTCAGATTGCTCTCGTACCATCTGCATATGTGTCTATACTCTTGTGTATTGTAAAATTCGTCATATGTACATATATACAATTTTAGAAACCTAAAGCTATTAAATGAACCCGTTGTTTTAAAACAAACAACGAAAAATCTTAGCATTGCTATTAACAACATTTCACATCCGACAATGAAACAATTGTCGTTGCTATTTATCAATCTTACATACATCCACGTATAACAATTCGTGCACACACACACTTACTCTCACGCAATTCCTACCAGAAAACCCCGATGCTTGACAATGATAATGAGTGACATGACATTACATTTTACATTACTTTATAAATGCTAACACGTACACACACACACACTCATACTGCAGTTTTGTGTCATGTTTCATACAAGTAAGGGAAAGTTCGGCAAGGTGGAATATGTGGGATTTTATTGTTGCTGTTTAGGAGATGTAATGAAAATTTGAGTAGAAGCTTGCTGTTGTTGTATTTTTCGACACAAATGGATTTTAAAGGTTGATTGTTAATATTTCATCATTTTACTTTCAGCAATTGTGAAAAACAATGGTTGGATTGCTAAATTTTTTAAAATTGTAAAACATTTGAATTTTTTTTTAACTTTTAGTTCAGTTTTTCGATTACTGGAAAGTGCGACATTATAAAGTGTACAAGATTGTGCTTTTATAAAGACATTTCATGTCTCTACGTTTGAACTCATATACATAAGTGTGATCATCTAAAATACCATCTGATTTTTTTAATAGTTAATCATTTTGACAACTATCTATAAGAGTTATTTATAATTGAAAGTCGAATATCGTACATGCTTATAAATGTTTAATTTTATCGCTAATGAATTTTATACAAAATATGGAAGTTCAACATTCAGTTCAAAATATTTTCGGAATCATGGCACTGTTTAGATCAGCAAATAACATATGAACTGTACTTTTTTTTATAAAATCTTGCCGTACTTCATAACATTGTACAACAGCGGTGGAGTTGTTTACGCTTCAACGCTTTAGGGTAATTAATTATTTTCAAATTAATGGCAAATTGTAAGCTCAGCGCGTCCTACCAATGAGTCAGATATGAGGATGTAGCTAAAGGGTCGTAACTACCTCATACAAGAAGATAGAGTGTGTGAGTGACTGTCAAGCCAGTCATTCAGTCAGTCAGCCACTCAGTCAGTTATTCAACCAGCCCTGTTTGCTTGCCTAGTTGCTGGGATGTATGTCTGTATGTATGTTAGCGTTTAATATTTTGTAGCTTGTATCGTTTAATGGGCCGATTTAACTTGTGTAATTAAAATTGTCAAGGGTTGCAAGTTATTACAACATTCACAGACATACACATTCACATGCATACATGTTTGCCAACGTTATTACAATAAACACAACACTTGTATTTGTTGTAGCAACATGTACATTGTACAAGTTGAATTAGAAAATGTTAATGTGTTTTTTAATGAGGGACCGGGGGAGAGTGTACTTTCGTTTGTGATTAAATACCAAAAATTAGTGACTAACTGACTGACTGAGTGACTGAATGGCAGGCTGAGGTACAATTGCTCATAAATTTTAGCAGAAAAAAGTGTTTCTTCTTTCGAAATAAAGGAACGAAATGTGGGTGTTGACTGTAGCACACTTATTTTTATTATTCCTAGCATTATGTATGAATGATGTGAATTCATTTATAATTGTAACTATTTATTTATATTTATCTTTATTTCATGTTCCATTTTAACCCTCCCATTTAATTTCAATTACGGTGGATCAACATCAATATCAGCCTCATCAGGAGAGGCAACAGCAACAGTGGCAGTGGCAGCAGCAACATCATCATTGCCAGCCATCATCATCATCATTTGTATTAAAGGTTGTCACTGATTCTTTACATCTCATTGAATTCAATTATTTGTACTTGAATGTTTTAGTTAAGACATTCAATAAATTTGATTCAGTGAAAATATACGGGAAAATAGAAAGGAAGAGAGTTAGTTTTTACTTTATGGTATGTGTGTGTCTTTATCATAACGATTAATTCATGTTGGCTTAACTTTAAGACATAAATTCACTTTTAATTCCCTCCTTGAAATCCTTCTTGATGTCAAAATGTTTATGCACGAACTGTCAGTTACATGTAGTTAAGAAAACAATTTGTTGGATACTTAATAACAGAATTTACTTACTTTTCTCTATTTTTTTGTTCTATTCTGTTGTTCTTACTTGGCTCCTATCGTACTTACATTTACATAATAAAGGATTTTTGCACTCGCATGTATCTATTACTGCCTGAGTGTGTTCGTGTGTCTGTAATTGCTATCACTGTCAAAGGATTTATTAAATATGCTAATAAAAATGCTTAATTAAAATGTGTTTGGTTAAATGTATGTATGATTTCCATAAAACATTATTTTTAAATGATTACTTACGTTAAAGAGATTTATTGCGAATAAAATGAATTAGTTGTAATAAAGTCTACATTGACTACAAATTTCATTATAATTGAGGTTAAAATTTTTAACTATTGAAGCAGTAATTTTTTGCTTTGCCACTTTTGTCATTGTCAGTTTTCGAATGATGTTGATATGTTGAAATAAGTTTTTCTTAGCAGTCGATGGGTTTTATAAACTGTATAATAAAGTGGTCACAGTATAAATGTTTTTAGCATTCTTAAAATTGCAGAAGCATTTTTCTTTCGATTTTGTATGTCTCTTGTTGAATAAACTTATATATTTAGCGCTCAAGCTTTTTACTCCGTATTTATTGAACACCTTATCAACATTTTGAATTTAGCTAAGGCTTAAAAAAGATTGAATTTATGTTAATAATGCTTTGTATTCATATTCGTATTTATACTTAAATTTATTTTTCTTTTGACTTCAAATATACAGAACATATTATAATTTTATTGTTTAACATATTGATATTTGCAAACAATCAAATAGACATGTTAAGACTCCATTTTGATAATTTGTTTGTGTAATAAATAGAACAACTTTATAGCACTATCTTTAGAGTGTAGTACTAAACGTATGTATATGGGCGTTATTCGTAAATATAATATTACCAAAATAAAGAAAATCAAGAAATGTATGCTTAAATTACAGAATATTAAAACATGTCTATAAAACAAAACAAAGGAGCACTACATATAAACATATGAATTCTCTATTGCCTTCTAAAATTATACTAGTTCCAGCATACATTAGACACGTCTGCACATAAATACATCAACTCGGAAACGAAAATCAAAATAACGATAATATGATTGAGAGAAAAACATTATTTTGATACTTTCGATTTATTTTCGTTGTTGGCTTATAACTATGTAGACGAAAATCATACAAAGCTGTTGCTGAATTTATAATGCTGGCAAGAGAAATGAAACAAACAATAAAGAAACTAAAAAATACTAAATTACTTACATATGTACATATGTACAAAAAATGAAGGAAACACAACGTCCATGTGAAATTAAATACTAAAGTGAAAATGAAATCTTAAACCACAAAGCAATCAATGCGTAAATCGAAATATATAGAAATCCATTAAGGATGTTGATAGTATTATTCAACTTACACTTAAGCATATAAATATGTATGTTTGTACAAACATACATATATGTATGTATGTATGTTCATACAGGGTTATGCACATATAAAAACTCATCTACATTAGGATGGTACGAAAAAAAAATTCTGCATGTTCCCAACTAAACTGAACGTCTAAATTCATAAATTTTGAATATCGTTTCCCAAAACCTCAAAATCTCACTCAAATATTTACGCCAGTACAAATATGTTGTTCTGTTGGAAACATCGATATAAAATTTTTCCCACATACAAACGCGACTACCCTAATGTATATAAATACTAACGTAAACTTAACACACTTTCAAATGTATATATCTATGTATGTGTATCTATCACTGCAACAAAATATGTGTATAAACTACACAAATACAAAAGTAACTATGTACTACGACTTGTGCTCGTATTGAACGCCAACGAAAATCCAATACCTATCTTCCTTATACTCACTCATCTACTCATGCTCACATTCAAACTATCATACATATGTATGTATGTGGGTGTGCTTGTGTGCATGAGAACATTTTTAATACCGAGGATAATGGTGTGGCTGATTGTTTGTGTGGCTATCTGACATTTAAGTTTCTTTTCTTCTTTATTTTCAGTCTTTTTTTTTACTTTTGCATTCAGGGTAAATATCATCACTTTATAACCAGACAGTGTATGTTATGTGAATGCAGAGGTCTAAAATAAAAATTCTTTTTCAATTATAGATTTTACAACTATACATTTAATAATAATTAATAAATTTAATTTTACAAAGATTACCATTACCTTTTTGTGAATGTATTTCTTTGTAAGCTTTCATTTGTATCGTTGTTGTTATCTTCAGTATATTTTATTTTAAATAATTGTTCCAAATTCCAGGTACAAGTACATGTATGTATATATTGGTTGCTATTTCGTAACTAAACTACACAATTTCAAGTTGAAATTTAGAAAACGATATTTAATAGGAACATTTTTTAATGTAGCAATTGTTTTATGGTTTCTAAAATTCGCAATTTAACAGAAGAATATTTTCCTTCAAATTATTAAGTGTTTTAATTCGTTTTCGAATTGAATGCAATAACCGGATTAGTTTACAAATACGAACATAGTAATACACATTTATAATTAATAATATAAATATTTGATTGAATTTTTCCATTAATATTCCAATAATTGTTTAAGCTTAAGGTCTTCTTTAAATAAAACCTTTATTTTCGATATTTCGCTACTTTGTTGTGTATCATCTTTTTTTTTCATATGACAAATAATTTGAAATCTATAAAATAAGAAAAATGTTTATTAAGATGCTACACAACGAAGTATACTGTGCAATGTAAAGAACAACTTTAGACGCCAACCAACTCCTCTAATGAATCTATCGAATATTTTGAATTTACAAATTTCAGTTTCTGATAAAAATAAAATCATTCTCTTAGAATCTGTCTCATACCCATTTTCTAGATAGACGACCGTATGGGGTAGTGGTGGCACTAATAGTAGTCGTAGTAAGATAATGTTAAACATTTGCTAAAGGCTGTCAAGGAGTATGGGGTGGGGAATGACTTAAATTTCGCTAAGCTAAGCAGTTTTTCTATTTGTATACAATTTTTGAAGGATTTATTTAATTTCTTAACGATTTTCTATTTAAAAAAAAAATGAAAAGTTAAAACGAAACTAAACAATGCCAAATCCAATGAACAAACAAAAGGAAACAAAAATCAAAATCCATTGAAAAAATGAACAAAAAAAAAACAATAAAATATAATAAAAAGATTTTTAAAAATAGTTTTTTTTTTTAAATTTCTAACAATAACGGCAAAAGTAGCAACATGAACCGATTTCTGTTGGTTTAACAAATTGACTTGTTTTTCCTGCCATTGTTGCCAATCTTTAAGTGGCCAGCATCACACCGCCAAGTAACTTGATCTGCGTGACCAAATGTTAAGGCCTCTTTTTTTTCTTAATGACAAAAATAACTTTAACTTGGTATGAATTTCCATTCGTTCGATTCATTTATTTTCGTTGTTATTAAAACCAAAAAAGTTATTGAAAAATAACAAATGATTAAGAAAAAAGCTTTTAAAATATACATAAATGCTATGTGGTGGAGGGGTGGGGTTGTTTCAAACTTCAATACAGTAATAATGATGATTTAATTTGTGTTTATTTGTTTTATATTCTTAAACTTTTGTACTTTATTTTTCCTTATATTTTTTATAAAAAAAAAAACTTTTCCTGAAAAGAGTTAAATAATTTGTAATTGCTCATCTGAAAGTGGACTCCTTTTCTGAATATACTTATGTATATTTTTCTTTATCAACAATTTCCTTTAAATATTATTCTTTAATTTTTTTTTTATTTTTTATATGTTTTAGTTTTCATTGGAAAATTATTAAGAAAATATATTCTCTTCATCGTCAATTATCATTGAATAATTTTTTCATTTTCTTTTGTTTTTCTCTTGCCTTTTTTTCATATTTTGATTGCAACATGTCTTTTGGTTTTAATTAAATTATTAAAAAACTTGTGAATGTGTATTTCGATATTGGGTTTGGTAAAACTAAATCATGTTCATATGAATGCACAACCGTTTGTTTATTGGTATTAGAAACTAATGAATTATAATTTGAATTAAATACTCGTATACAAATATACTGTTCGGCGCCATCAATATTGTTTACTTTCGGATTGAAAACGATTAAATTTGGATTCGTCTGACGAGATTACACGTTTCTAGTCACCTACGAGTACTTTCTGTGCTCTATAACATTTTTTTTTTTTTATCGACAATGCAGGTTTTAATTTGTTTACTGCTGGGATGCAATCAATAAATAATGAGTTTCCCTATTGCAATAGAAGCATATTTGCATACACTTGTCGTTAATAGCTTTTGTCATCTCTGATTTGTGGTTTTGTGGTTTGTTTCCCGAAAGTTGTTATTTTCCATTTTGTATTGTAAATTATTTTATTTAGCTTTAAACCTTTTTAAAGTTTCTTTATTAGTTTTATTTGTCTGCAATAATTAGTTCACATGCACAAACATGCCCTCATTTGTGCTCCCCACTGTAAATGTAATATTTATATATAACTAAATAGCAGGTAATTTGCTGGCGATTTCGATTTACTTTTGTAATAGTTCTTGCTTGTAATATCTTAAAATGTAGTAAATAATAGTCGACTTCACATACGCATTATGGCAATTTACAGAAACCTTAAACCTGGAAAAGAAAAAAAATTTAATATTTTTATATAAAATTCTACTTTTTCGGTTTTATAAACAATTGCATTTGTAAAAGATTATTCTTATATTTATTACACTTAATGTCGTTTACAAGTATGTGTGTATTTATGTATGTATGTAGGTCACCAGAAGACAGAATATAATGGTGGTTGTAAGTGCCATTGATAGACCATTTGCTGTGACAGAGTGATGGATTTGTGGCACAAATACGTTTCACTTCATTTCATTTTATTTTTCTGTCTATAAACAACAATTTTCCAATGTCTATTGTTGTCTTTATTTAGCAATTTTATATTGTTTTGGTGGCAGTTTGCGTCAATTTTCTACCAAAATTACTCTTGATAGTCACATTCTTACAACCTACATGCCTGACAAGGCATCTACAGATGAAGTATATTTTTAATAAAGCTATTAGACAGTAAATTCAATGGGGGGATATCGATGGTATTGTATATAATGTTTTACACTCAATTTACTATTTACTGTGGGCTACAAGCTAAACAAAATAAAAATCAAACAAAAAAATTACATTTAACTTCACACCGCCACTGGCCACATGACCATCAAACTTTATTAGTTGTCCTTACCATCCGTCACACAATTTACCTTATGATGATGCTGATTTGATTCTCCTAATAATGATGAAAATGGAAAAATTAAAAAATAAACTAGATTTTTGTTTTCTTTTCGAAAACATTGTTTATTGTGTGGAGGAAATAATTTAATATACTTTCGATTTCATGCAGCTCTTGATTGATTTTTGTTTCTATTAGTTTGTAAACGGATTTGAAATAAATTTTATTTATCATTTGCTCTCAAAGTTTTCTGAATTTGATTAAGCAGAAAATACTCTTCAATACAAATAAAAGTAATGCATACAT
Source organism: Bellardia bayeri (assembly GCA_950370525.1). Lineage (NCBI taxonomy): Eukaryota > Metazoa > Arthropoda > Insecta > Diptera > Calliphoridae > Bellardia > Bellardia bayeri. Next base: position 99,033,666 of record OX493267.1, read on the forward strand.
TCATGCACCATAAACATACATACGTGTAGGTAAAGAGCAAAAAATACTTGACCAATTTGTTAACCATTATTCCTTTAATGGTATTTCCAACTTTACAGATTTAGTTTATCTTGACCTAACAAAAATTTCCTATTTGGTGTATAGGAAATTGTTATATAAACTAATAAAGACATTTTCAAATAATTGAATTTTAACAAAAAAAAAAATCAAATACGGTTGTGAATTCAACAAAAAAACCAGACAGTCGTAGACCACAAGATAAAGTGCTGAATGTGACAGTTTTTTATACATATTTATTTTTCTGTCGATTCGAATATTCGAAATTAACTACTGCTACGGGTGGAGCAACAAACATTTAAAAGGAAACAAACAAAAAAATGCAGTTTAAAACAAGTAAAAGCACACATAATTCCTCTTACAATAATTGATTTATCTGCTGACCGACTGCCACAACTCAGAACTGAATTGAATTGAGTGAATAAAGTCTTTTATGTTCACTTAATACTCATGATAATAGTGGCGAACGCCACCAATGTCAGCCAGCCAGCCAGCCAGGCAGCCACTACCGACCACTTCTATGGCTGCAACAATATGCATTTCCATATACATACATACATACATACATACATACTCATTAATACATACAAAAGTTATGCATTTACCAATACAAGCAAATGTTTGTGTCTAGGTATGTACATATGTATGTATGTACATATGTATGTGTTTATAAGCTGTATTGGCAGAATTTGAGTGGTGGTGGAAAATTGGACACAATTATTTTCAAAATTTGGGTGAAAGCTAAAACTTGTGCACTTTCAAAGCCCGACTGACTGACTACCATGGAATTCAAAAAAGAAGTTCAAGTTTTAGTAAAATATATTTATTCCTTTTTGTTAATTTGAGTAAAAATTTAAAGAGGAATAATAACCCTTATGTGTGCACCAAGGTACCCGGGTACCTTTGGCATTTTCAGTCAAAGTTTTTTCATTGAAATTGATAATCTGAAATTGAAATATCTGAAACTGTTTGAGAACTACTAACTTTCAAGTAATTTAGTTTTTCTGCAGCCGTACGCCTTGACTTTTTTTGTAATTTGCCTGAGAGACCAATTTACTTTTAACACCCTTTAATGCGCACCAAGGTACCCGGGTACCTTTACGTGTTTTATATGAGAAAGCGGCCATTGCAAGTATATTATTTGAAGTTGTTAGTAGCTTGCAAACCTTAAGGCGTTTAGAAAAATTATATAAAATATCTCTTAACTACGCTCCAACAATGTATTTAGTGCGCAAATGCTTTTTCTCTACTTAACTCTCATATATACCCAGTACCCAGTATAAACAGATATCTATAGGTATTCAAATATATATATTTAAATGAAGAAGGTTTTGTTAAATGTTCTAAAAGAAGACATGTTTTAAATATATGGAATACGTTTCTGTGCAATTACAGAAATTTATTAAAATCAACTAATTTATATTATTTAAATTTATATAAAACTCACATACATACATATTTTCTAAAACTTACAAAATATTTCTCAAAATTAGGGCTGATATGGGATTAAATAAATTCAATTGTATACTGACAAATTAATAAATATTTTTAAAATTTTATCTCAAAATGAAAACAAGTTGTAATGCTATTTTTGGCTGTGACGAATCTTATACGAGTATATCCTCAATGTTCAATTAAGAACGCGGACAGACGGATGTAGCTATATTGACTGTGTCATATTTATCTTATTTATCATGAATTCTATTAGTTATATTTCAACAATTGTTTGTAAAGATTCTGCCCGCTAGTATTTTAGCCACGACTGCCAGTACATATATTTATATAATTGTGTGCATGAGCATTGTTGGATTGCATGTGTATTGTTTTAACCCTATGTAATATTTCAGACGTCGACTACGACCAGCATAGACTTTTCGTTTTATACATATCATTTTTTGAGTGCTTTTTCTTTCATACTACAACTACACTGCATGCAACATTACAGTAAATTTTGTTAAATGTTGTTGATTTCATTTTTAAGTTCCATATGAACACAACCCTGTGAGAGACACAAGCCATTTACCGCAAAAACATCGGCAATTTAATTGACCGAAACGAGAAAATCCGATGCCGGTCAATGGGGCGCATAGTGCGGCTTTTCTATAGAAATCGTATAAAAATTCTATTGAGGATGTTGGCCATAATGGCGTTGTTTATCATGATGACGTTGTCAATTTATTTCTTTTTTTTTTGTTAATGTAGTTTTATGTTGCAATGTTAACAACATGCTTGTAAAATGCTAACAAAGCTAAATTGTTGAATTGTATCAAATTTGGCTTTGAGTTTGTAAGGAATGCTTTGAGAGAAGAAGGACTTTTGACGATATATAATAGAACTATTAAAGTAAAATTTATTTGTCCCTATTTTTTGTGTTTTACAAAAAAATGTACATTTAGCCGCAACTTTCTTTGACTGTTTATTTGTTGTCTCCTTCATAAATTGGATTATATTTAACATTATATATTTTTTTTTTCAAAATTCATTGCAAATTTGGCTTTGAGTTTGTAAGGAATGCTTTGAGAGAAGAAGGACTTTTGACGATATATAATAGAACTATTAAAGTAAAATTTATTTGTCCCTATTTTTTGTGTTTTACAAAAAAATGTACATTTAGCCGCAACTTTCTTTGACTGTTTATTTGTTGTCTCCTTCATAAATTGGATTATATTTAACATTATATATTTTTTTTTTCAAAATTCATTGCAAATTTGGCTTTGAGTTTGTAAGGAATGCTTTGAGAGAAGAAGGACTTTTGACGATATATAATAGAACTATTAAAGTAAAATTTATTTGTCCCTATTTTTTGTGTTTTACAAAAAAATGTACATTTAGCCGCAACTTTCTTTGACTGTTTATTTGTTGTCTCCTTCATAAATTGGATTATATTTAACATTATATATTTTTTTTTTTCAAAATTCATTGCAATAAAAACAAAACGCGTATTTTTATCAAAATCATCAACGGATATAATGGCTTAATAAACAACATTACCAAGAAAAACGTTATTTTTTCTCAGTCTCTGCCCCTTCCTCCCTCGTCTCCTTCTCATTCCAAATACTACATACAAAAACTAAATTGTAACGAAACAAAACTTACGAAACTGTTTACTACCCCACTCAACTAAAAATATCCTCAAATGAAAAAAGAAAACATTATACTGTAAATTCTTAGTAAACGAATTTATTTCGTGCTCGTACATACATACATATTTATAAATTATCCCTCAGATAGTTAAGACGAGATAAAAAAAAAAGTAAATTTGCGAAACGAAAAATTTTATATGAAAAAGAAAATACAGTGTAAGAAAGTCTTACTGAAATGTACTTGTTCAGATAATATACACATTTCTACTCTACTACTCTACCAATGTTTAAACTGTCTAAATAAAATACTTTCGAATTTGTTTATTAGAAGATCATCATTAAAAATGACATGTTTACATATATTCTGTCTCTCTACATTTTTTTAGTTTAATTATTACGTTTTTTTTTTGGTTATTTTTGTAAAGGAATAAATGATACGAGAACTATATGCCTATATTTATAATTTAAAAATACATATGGACATATTTTTCTTAAAAAAAAAAAATTGTTTTAAAAGCAAAAAAATAATTATATGTAATTGTAAAATTTAATAATTATTAAAGTAAAGATAACAAAAGGGCATAATAATAGTATTAATTTTTTTTATTATTGTTTTTCATTGAGCTAAAGCTCAAAAAGTACCAACGGATTTGATAATGGACTTCTTTAGATCAGCAACCAATATCGCTTATAGTTTGCCGCATAAAGAAAATATTGTTTATTAAAAAGCACGAGTTCAAACCTAATTTGTAGTCGTAAACTTTTCGATTGCAGCCGAAGTTTTCAACAAATATTGAACAAATTTCGTATTGGAAATACAAATCGGAAAAAAATATATATTTGTTCATATTTTATCCTTAAATAATTTTAAATAATAATACATACTCAAGTTTTTTTTGTTGAAACTATCCAATGTTGATTTATATCTATCAAAAAGAACTATATAAAATCATTTATTTATATATTGTCAATAAATACATCGATGTATATTGGCAAGTTCTGAACCGAAATTTTTCTGTAAACTTACTCAATGTAAAAGTACCGAATTACCCTTAATCGCCTCCACATTTCATTTGTAGAACTTTTAACAATTTGGAATTAAATCTCTTTTATCTTCTTTGCATTAATGAAATGAATCGATTTTGAACTTACAAAGAAAACCATTTTTTGCAGCATATCACGTATATTGAAGCTCGTGTCAAAATTTGACATCGGAAGTAAAAAATCAACAAAGGGAAAAATGAAAGTGTGAAGCCATTGCTTGCAAACCAACAATGGCATTAATGAGGCATGTTAAAATCGGATTTGAAATCGTAATTAGTCAACATTTTAGTTGATATTAACCTCTTAAGACCTGAACGTGGACCGATTGAGTAAAAGGTTTTTCAACTGTTTTTTTTTATCTTATGAGGTGTAAATAAAATACTTGTTTTTATTATTTTTTAAACTTTTTTATTATGTACTTCAGATTTAAATGATTAGTTATTGGGTTAGTTAGTTAGTTTTCAAACTGTTAAATTCAAACTCAAAAATATTGCCTACAACTTTTAAGCAGTACCATCTGCTGCTAGTAATAGTGATCACACGATGCCGCTAGTGTTTAAACCTTATAATAAGTTAAGGTACACATATGTGTACTCACGGTCTGAAGAGGTTATCAAATCTTAAAATTTTTTCGATGCCTTCAAATAACGATTTATGTATTCCAGTGTACACAGATTTGGACGTAGTAGGTCTCAAAAGCTTCCTATTTCCACGTTTACTGTTGACTTATGTTAATAAACTTAAAACTATAATAATGTTTATACAATTTTTAAATTCACCGCTCACACATATATTTTTCTTAGTGTAGCGAGAAAGTACAATAAATAGTCACAAGACATACCCATATAAATACATACCCATATATTAGTACATATGTATATGAAAGGGGGTATGTATTTCATATTAATAGAAGAAGGATAAAATCGCTTAAGATTTAGGACAATAAATATCAAGCTAAAGCAAAAACCCTAAAATAGTAACAAAAGTAAATGTTAATGTTTTCGTAAGAAAAGCGACAACAACGAATGAGAAAGGAGTTCCTCTGCTTTTCAGTTAACGAATTGTGGCTATTAAGCAAATTGATTCAACTTAAAATTTATCTTAATAACAATCTGCTAAGAATAACTGTAGTTTAGTATGTATGTTTATTTACGTTCTTCTCTGTCGCCCGCCCGCATTACAAAATACTTCAGTCTTTACATTAAAGAAGACAAAGACAAATATGGGTTAAGATTACAATTTAAATAATAAGATTGTGCTCTTTTAAATAAAATTAATAACAAACAGTAGACGTAAAATTGAAAAAGTCATAACACCACTAGAGGGACATGTATTTATCAAAAGGCCATTTGATATTAAATAAAAATCCATTATAATTTGTTTACAAATATTTGTAGTTTTTAATAACATCATTATTATCGTCACCATACAATCGACATAATTATTTCTTTTAACTTTCAGTGACAACAAACTCAAAGAGTCAATTCTAAATACAAATATTATTTCTTCGATTGCCAATTACTTTGTACTATTCATTGTTATATTCTATCACTTACGAAATATAAAAATATCAATAATTTGTATATTGATTACAACATTTCACTCTACAGAACAGCAACGCAAAATTCCTTAAATGCATTTTTTTAGAATAACTATTAAGCATCAATCATATTATGAGCATACGTTATCACAAATATGTATTTTGTATATTTGGCAATAGCACCCAAAAAAAAGTATTATTATTACAACCATTAAACTACGTTATTGAGATTGAATTCTACCCAAATAAGCCTCAAATACATAGAAATCACGTTACTGGATTTTGAAGATAACGTCCATATTTGGTCCACTTTCACCTATAAACTCGTGTAATTTACGTTATTGCAATGATATAAGCCTCACCTTATAACCCTACCCCTTGTGAATATGGAAAAATGTTGAACCTATTTTTAGTTTTATAAATAAACTCCGTAAATAATCTCAAGAATTGGTAATTACATCAATCACATCAATGTAGGTAAATTTTTCAAAATATATAAAATTAAAAAACATTTGAAATAAATTATATTGTGCGTAAACTTGTCTATCAAACAATATATAAAATACAAATAATATTTGCGATAAAACTGAAGAAGAAGGGGGTATTTAACTTGTTCTATCTTTACTGTATAGTCTTAGTTCATATTTTTATATTTCTAATGAATATATCATAAGCTTCATTCTTTCTTCATTTTATTGTTTGAAAATCGTAATCCTGCCAAGAATTAGTTGCCGAAAAAAAAATAATTGCAACGAAAAGTTTTTAAATTTTTGTAAAAATAATTATTTTGTTAGGAGTTTTACATGGTATCTATTATGTAATTATTATCTGCCAACTATAAAACGTAAATAATGACGATTTCTTATTTGAACAAAGCTATAACTTTTGTGATATAACTTTTAAAACACATATAATTGTAATTTATTTTTGAGAAATATAAAGAGGAAAAGGCTGTGAAATTTTGCTTTCAAGATCATTTATCTTCTGCATCGATATAAATGGATTAATGACGAACCTAATAACAATATTAATCTTTAAATCCATTTATATATCTTAATTTGTTTGACTATTTGTACATGTAGGGCGTCTCTGCACTATAATCTAGTGGGTCCTTCAACTATTTTTTGTTTGACTACAATAAAGAGTAAGAGTGTGCCGCCACCTACAACAACTCGTCATCATTTCAAAACTTTACTGTGATAATCACCACAATAATAATTCTATAAGTATGCTGATGATGACGACTTTGTTGCTTTATTTTGCTGCTGCCAGTTGTTTTTGCTTCCAGAGATAGCTGGTGGTTATGATGATGATGTTGGTGTCGGTGATTGTAGTGGTAATGACGACGGCGATGTGAAGTACATACAATTTGCTTCTTTTTCTATTTTATCAAGTGCTTGCAGCTGTTTGGCGCAAATTGTCAAGAGGTCGTGTAAACTTGTAATAAAATATTACTAAAGAATTCATGTTGAGTATTACTGCAGAAATATATAAATATATGTATGTGTGTGTCTGGCTATATGTGTGTATTAAATGTGTGTTAAATAGTACGATGTGAAACATATAAAAAAGGATTTCCAATAAAAACGAACACATCAGTATTTGACAGTATTTGAATGTTTTTTTCCAACGATTTTTTATTTCAACACTTGTCTGCTTTTGGAAATAGAGTAAAATAAAATACACTTGTAAACAAAATCCAAATAAATTTAAAGTGGATTTTATTTTGCTTTCTTAAAAGATATTTTCCTTTTTTTTTGTTCTTTATTTCTAGCTTTGAGTGATAATAATAATAAAAATGAAATGAAAAAAAAGACGAAAATAGGTTAACAAACAAATTTGTTATTATCCTTATTCTTTTATTGACTTTGTCTATTGCCACAAGTGAATGCAGGCAAATAAAATCCCTTCGCATTTGCTTTATGTGGCTCCCTTCTAAATTGTCTTAAATTTTAAATAGAAAAAAGTGAAATAAAAATTGTCAAGTTCGAAAATAATCAAAAATTTACGATGTCCATAGAAATTGTATGCATAGACTTACAAACACAAATGTACATACATACTCACGGATTTACTTACAAGTACAACAACATCAAACGGAAGACAGTAAAAAAACCAAATCCTGTCGTAGTTGTGGACTGTTTTCTATAGTTTAGCAATAAAATTAAACTTTTCTTTAAGTTGACGCAAATGACATCAGCTTTTTAAGCCATTTTAATGTGGAGGCATGAATTGTTATTCTACACTATAAAAAAATATTGTTAGATGATTTTAAATTTCTACCCTAACTCTTCGCTCCTTTTTAAATACTTGTATATTTTGCGATTTTAAACGCTTCTAATATTTGTTTATAAGTTTTTGCCGCAACAAACAAAAGATACAATATTTATTTTATATTTGCCGAGAAAATTTGTTTTTAATAATGTCATAATCGTTGAAAGGAACATAAAATATCAACAACAGCAGAACATTAATTCTCACTTCTTGTTATACGTTCACAAATAAATACAAATCACTATACTTACATTCCTATTTATAAATCTTAAAGACGTAAAACTGCATTGTAGAGAACTGTGAAAACAGATTAAACAATTTTGAAAATCTGACTGAATTTTTAAGAACTAATATTTTAAAATACTTACACATTTTATTTTGAACCAGAGGATTTAGATAGTATTAAACCGAGACTATGAAAGAAAGCCCCCACATCAACCTGGCAGATGGATTTGATTTAAAATGTATTTGACATATCATAAGATATGTTGCACTCTATCTTGTTAAGTTTCATATACTTCTTTTTTTTTTTTGATCACCAACACCAAGGCAGGTTTTACATTAAGGATTAATTATATTAAAATGAATGAAAGGAATGTATGAATAATTATTATAAGGACAATTTGAGTAAAATTAGATTTAGAAAGATTATCCTGCATCCTAGAAAGTACTAGAAATTTTTAAATCAGACTCTTGGAAGAAATTATAAGCCCGAAATTAATATAAGGAATGATGAAGGTAAAATAATTGTAAATAATAATGAGAAAGTTGAAGTTTTCAATCAGTATTTTCTTAATTCTGTAAAAATTGAATATAGCTCTTCTGAAGTCTATGATTTAATTACTCTCTTAAATTTTGCTAAAAGTCCTGGAAGTGTTGGTATAACATCAAAGTGTGTTTTTGAATGTAGAGAAATTCTAGCTCCTTTATTAGATACAAATTTGAACTCTTCAATCACTCAATCAATTTATCCTGATGCACTTAAAACTCACAAGATTATTCCGATTCCTAGGGAAATTCATTGTAACGCAGTTGATAAGTTTAGACCAGTTGTAGTTTTATCTATCATAGACAAACTTTTTGAAACCATTTTGCATAGTCAAATTTCTAATTTTTGGAGGATGAAAAATTGATATACCCAAATCAATATGGCTTCCGTAAGGGTTGTGGTACTGAGGAAGCAGTGTGATGGTTTAGATAAAGGATTCAATGGAGTAGGTGCAATCTTTTATGATCTTTCTAAAGCCTTTGATCTTGTAGATCACTCAATAATGAGTCAAAACATAAAATTTTATGGCGTAAGAGGTGGTGAATTGTGTCTTTTCAAAAGCTATCTGGAAAATCGCCGGCAATATGTGCAAATTAACAATTGTAAAAGTTCAATGGAAGATGTTGAGTATGGAGTTCCTCAAGGAAGTGTACTTGGTCCTTTATTGTTTAGCATTTATCTTAATGATATTAATAACTTGGGTCTAAGTGGAAAAATTTTTATGTATGAAGATGACTTATATCTTATTTATCCATATAAAGAAAATCTAGTCTTCAAAACATTTGCTGAACGGGATGCAGCACTAATTTCGGAGTTTACAAGAATAAATAAATTAGTAATAAACCCTAGTAAAACAAAGCTCTTACGTTTTAGACCACGACATAATAGAAATTTGGAAGAAATGGCAGTATTTATGGATAGAAAGGAAATTGTTGAAGTGGACTTCATAAGATATTTGGAAGTTATTCTTGGAAACAATTTATCATGGCAAAATCATATTCAACATGTTCGTTCAAAAATATCTACATTCAAACTAAAGTATAAACTGGATGAAAAAACCAAATTTATAATTTTTCAAGCCCTTATTCAAAGTCATCTAAACTATCTTGCACTTGTTTATGGATTTAAAAGGAACGCTGACTTAAAATCTTTACAAATTATTCAAAAAAAAATCATTAAAGGCTGTATTCAATCTTCCCCTTTTGTATCCGACTTTGTCGCTGTATAAAAATGTTGCTAAAAAAGTATTACCAATTTATGGTATTTACAAACTATTTTTTTTTATTAATTATATTAAAAAAAAAATGCACCGCAGTGGTGCATGTGGTAGAACGCAAAGAATTCTGATGAGAGAAAGTGGGATTTCTCGAAACATATGTAAATTCAACAACCCAGAAAAATAATAAATTTTTCAAGTTGTAATTCCTAACTTCAGTAAAAATAATTTAATGAAAATTAAATTTAATAAACTCGAGCCTAACTAAAATTATCAAAAAATAATTGTGCATGTTTATCACAACTATTTAAACATTTTTAAATATTTTTTTTTAAATATTATGGTCACTGTAATTATTTATATGATTTCTGCAACGATAATATGTTTAAGTTTGTCATTCACATGATTAAAGCATACACATATATGATTATAGGAATTATGTAATGTTTATGGTAATCAGTTTTTTGATAAAAAATCATAACATATTCTGTGGTTCTCTATCATAAACAATGAGCAACAAATTATGATAAATGTATTCATCATAAACATGATTGCGACAAATATATAGTTACTACAATCATATATGTGATTGTAGTAATCATCTGAATCGTAACTTGACCATATATATATATATGGTTACCGCAATCATACAAATAATTACAGTGACCATAATATTGTTGCAAAACTTTTAAAAATGTTGGCATTGTTGTGGCAAACATGTACAACTCTGTGTGTAGGCACTAGTTATTTATTTGTCCAAGCTAATTTGCTATATTTGCCTAAGATTTAGAATAGCGTAATATATAGTTACATATGTATGTAGATAGGTATGCGTTATAGGATCAACATACATTTTGAGAGTACAAGTTTATTGTAAATGTATATTAGTCGTAAAAACAACCAAAGTGGTTTTACTGTCTTTAAATGCTATAAAGGTATTAACTAGATTTAAGCTTGTCTTATTCGTGATAGTTGCATCATTATTACAGCGTTTTGCATTCGGCATTTAAATATGTAAACAACTTTCGTCACCAAATAAAATTTTAAACATTTCAACTATATATTTTCTCTCTATAAACCTTAAGAAATGTTTTTATTTGTTTGGTAGAAAACAACTTTAAATAAGAAAAACAAAAAAAAATCTTTCTTTCTTAGTTGTTTTTGGATAGATGTGTTGTTGTTGATGTAAGTGTTGTTATTTTATGATATGAGATGCCATAAAAGGTGTCGTCTGTAGTCGTAGATGGAAGAGACATTTTGCGACCATATATATATACTTTGTTATTTACTTTCTCTACTTTTGCTTTTGTTTTAGTTGGTCGTTGGTGTCTCGGTATGCTTACCTCTGCTCCATGTTGATGTTGTCGAATCAAAGTTCACTTTGCTTATGGTTTGTTTACGGCCAAAGTTTGTATACTACTCCAGTCTGAATGTGTATATTTAACACATAGTCTCCCATTCATACATACATATGTGTAAATTCATTTGCCATGTGATTATTACTTACCTGTCTGTCTGGCTGTCTCTCTAGGACTCAAGAGAACTTGAAGTATTTTACAGAAAAGTGTGTGGGCCTGCTCATGTTTTGTTTGCGAATGGCGGAACTGAAATTTCTATCAGCTAAATAATAACTAGAACAACAATTTCTATCCCCTTTTCCAAATTATCTCAGTTGTTGGTTTATGAAAAACATTTGTGGCATCTGGTTTTTCTTTTTCTTTGAGTTAATTTGATTTAATGCATTTTTTTATTCTCAATGAACTGATTTTAAACATTATTATTCAGTTCATAGTAATTGTTGTGTAGTACATAGTTAAATTGTGAAAAAACTCTATAATGTGCATGTTAAACTCAATTCGAATCAACCATTTCAGAATTTTAAATAATATTTTTATAATGCTTCAAAGTCTATTTTGGAGTTACTCGATCGCGTGCAGGAAAGGGCGAAGATGCGTAGTATCGGTGACAGTCTAACTCTATTGATTCACTGGAGCATCACCGAAATGTGGGTTGTGTTTCACAGTTATATCGATACTATAATGGAATGTGTTCTGCTGAAATTAGGGAACTTGTTCCCGAAACACGTAGTTTTTTTTACATAATTTACATTTATGGTTGACGGGACAGTGGATCGCACAATACATTAAGGGAAAATTCGTTCTTTAGCCGTACTGTCCGTATGTGGAATAAACTACCTGCAGAAGCATTCGCTGTCACTTTCAATGTAGGAAACTTTAAATCACATGTTCACAAACACTACTCCCTCTATCCTCCCTCCCATAACCTATTTTCCTGGTTCCAACACGATGCATTGCATGAGCAGGGCTCGTCCTCTGAGTGCTGGTCCAAGCAAAAAAATATTATACGTTTATAAAATTGTTTGGGATTTAGTTGGTCTATAATGACCTTAATATCAACTTGATATAAAACCTTTTAACAAATTTGCAATTGTTTAAGAAAAAAATAAAAATTGCACAAAAATTCTTATAACAGGTCAAGTTTTTAAGCAAAATAATTCTGTTTTTAAAATTCTGAATACAAAAATAAACAAATATTTTGTGGTCAATAATAATTATAGGTACATACTTATAATAACTTTCCATACAAAAGTAAAGTCAAGCAATGTTCCTGTTTTAAAAAATATTTAAGGCTTCAAAGTTCTAAATATATTTATAAGATCGTAAAGTAGTCATGTTTTTCGAAACTTATTGAACTTTATCTTTCAAATATATTAACCCGCTGGCCCACGATGTCGAACGATAACGTTCGCTTAGATAAGACTTAAGACACAAACTTTTTATCGTATCTATTTTTTACTCAATCAAGTTTGTTTATTCCACAATCAAGTGTGTGTCTTAGGTCTTATCTAAGCGAACGTTATCGTTCGACATCGGTGGCCAGGGGGTAAGTAACTTAACTGTCTCTCTACTGTTTTGACCGTACATATTTATTTTTGTTATTACATTAACATTATTAGTTTACACAGAAAAAATTACGTAGTAGAAAGCCGAGCAAATGTGTAGTTTTTTGAACATTTATTACGTTTTTGCACCGTAAACGCTTGTATTAGAAAACCAAATAAATCGTTCAGTTTCATGCCAGGCGTGAATTTAGTGTTTTGATATCTATATTTCAGGTTGTGAAAAAGTATCTTATATCGATATCTTTACTTCTAAATGCAAGTATGGTATTTTATCAGATGCGTTTAGTAAATTAAATAAAATACTTTTTTAATTTTATATATTTTATTAACCCGGCAGTTCAAATATCCTCGCCAATGGGAGAAACAATTTGTTTGTATTCTAAATAGTTAAAATACGTATAGTTAACATTTTAAAAAAGTAAAAAATAAAATAAATATTGGTAGTTGTGTTTTTATAGCGGTGTCACCTATATATATATATTAATATATATATTAATAAATGCATTGAAATATACTTTTAATTTGACAATAATTATATAATTTTTTATTTGTTGTGGAATTTATACCAACATTTAATATGGGGGCCTATGTTGCATTTGGCACACATTTTTCTAGTGCGTTCATGACAAAAGCGACAGCGACGTTTTGAGCAATCCTTCTCAATTTGGTCTTTTGGATACCCTCCCAATCTAGTTTCCGTTTAAACTCTTAACACAATGGGAACGCCATAATTATTGCTCTTAGTGGGCTTTGTTCCGTATTTTTGCAAATATGACACTACGATTGCTCTACAGAATTCACAATAAGTGCAGCTGTTGTCGCATTTTCTTTTGATGAGCCAAGCGTTCTGGCAAGCAGCATCTAGTCCAAATGCAAAGAGAGGAAACCACCATTTTTTTCCACGTAAAGCTACTCTCATAGATTCAACATTCTCATCAAAGCGGTCTACACTACGCATATACTTATTATACATTTTTTCAAGTGCTGGGCAATCAACTTGAATTTTTGTTCTCTTTTTATTGACAACACCAATTCTATCTACTTTTGTGATTGGCGCCAGTCCGTGACAGTTGGAAGTAATGCTTATAATGATATTGTCATGCCATTTTGCGACAATTATTTTTTCAGAAGTCCTGTAATCTATCTCTCCTCTAGGCCTCTTTCGCATTTATTTAGTATTTGGAAGATTGCAATTTTCAAGACTAATGTTCCACTAATGTTATGGTCATGTAAATAGTTTAGCAAATGCAGACCAGTAAACAAATTATCAAAGTTCAGATTAAAAGGACCTAGTTCTTGGGGTAGTCTTGAATGAAGCTCTAAAATAACTGCAGCACCTAAGCCATACTTTGATTTCAACTTCAAGCTTGGACCATTTGCTCCTTGATATAATTAACAGTTTACTGAATATTCTTGTACCGTAGCTGCAGAGCAAATTTTATATCCAAATCGTAATGGTTTCCTACGAATATATTGTTTTGTGCTATGTCTCCCATAATATGGAACAATAGTTTCATCAATTGAAATTTGCGATGAGTCGGCCTTATCAAAATTGGTGGTAAAATTAGCAACAAGCAACTCAAAGTATTTACGAACCTTGGTAAATTTATTATTTTGAGGCAATGCGTTACTATCACACAAATGCAAATATTGCTGTATTTCCAAAAAGCGATTTCGTCCTATACTGCTGGATACCAAATCATTGTACGTGTCCGATTTTTTCCCCCAAAACATTCGCATGTATTTTGGTGTCATGTAACCAGTCAACAGTAGAACAGCAATATAAACTCGAATTCCTCTGTAGAGCATACAAATTGCTCATATCTGCAATGAGGCTTATTAAATCTTTGCTGTACAATAACTTGAAGCAATCAGTGACATTGATATCTTTCTGAAATGTGTCTACAATATCTTGATCGCTGTCCCCTTTACCGCATGAAGAAAAAACTGAAGTGTTTTTTGTCCACTTCTTTACCGAAAGTTCTTTCTTTTTCTTCTTCGGAATAGGTTCCTGCTCTGCAATGTTTTCGTCTTGAATCGTCTTCGTCTTCATCTTCTCTGTTGGGTCTTGATTGTACTTCAACCTCTGAGCGCAACATTCGGCTAGGAAGTTGATTGAAATTGACATCATTTTCATCTCCACTGTCTTCATCAGTAACTTCACCATCTTCAGGAGAAAGCAATATGATGTCACCAGTCACGAGCATTTGTACACTTTCGTCCAAGCTTAATCTTTCATGAAACATAAAAGCAATAGTAAAATTTTTGCAAGATGTAAAATTTCTGGTGTGCATACATACACCAGTGAGGTGACACTTGAATAACATCCCATAATTTTGGGTAAAATATAATTAATTTTCTAAAAATACTTTCTCACATTTTTTAGCCTGAATATCAAGCAGTAGTAATAAAAAACAATTATTGTCATACTTACCCTTTCGAAATTTTTATAACAATTTCTTTATCATAAGACACACCAGTATGTTAAAATCCAAAACACTGCTTAAAGATTTTTAAAAATTCCCCAGTTAATAAAATTCTAGCGTTGCCAAAACAAAATCAGATATACAACAGGGTGTTGTCTGTATAAAAATAATATTTATACTTATCAGTGACATCTGTTTTCATGTTTAAAAATACCGTTAATATCTGTCACCTGCAAATTTATTTCATATTTCATTACAAATTATTTATAAAATTTGGTAGCGTACTTACATTTTTTTCATTAATATATAAACAATTTAAAAATAATATAAAAATAAAAAATGAAAATAATATAATAATTAAAACTTGACACCATGAAAAGTTAATCAATCAAATGTTTCCAAAAATTATAAAAATTTTAAAAATATGTACAAATTCTTCAATAATTACCAGTGGCTGCAATATACTTTTCATCGATTTGCATTTTTTTTGCATTTGTCTGATTATTAATTGCATGTTGTTTTCCATTGGCAAATAGCAGTGAAACATTTTTGAGCAATCCAAATCGTAAGCGCCTTACTTCCAAATCCGATATGAATTAGTATTGTCTGGAAGTAAGAAAACAATAACTCAAAAGTTAGTTTATTTATCTATTTTCGTGTAAAGCCGGACTAAGCAATTTCATTTCTATACTAATTTACTAATTCAGACATAAAATTTCATTTCATTTTCCTCCAAGTTCATTTAAATAATCCAAGTGCCTCTATTCTTGTTGGTTGATTTTCTATGGTATTAAATTCCCGCTTCTAAAAAATAAATAACAACATAATTAAAAATGTATAACTATAATATAATTATAAATATTTAAAGTACAAATAACTTACCTTCAAACTCCGGCAAGAAAAATTCTGAATTAAATTCTTTTACAATTCTTCGATACCAACAACTCAGCTCAGTTATAAACAACATATATATGTATGTATGTATGTATAGGTACATTTGTACGTACATATAATGTGAATGTGTTACTTCTGTAGTCCCGTTAATTTTGTGTTTAGAAAATGTTTTTTGAAAAAATTTCAAAAATTGCCCAAAAATATTTTTACGATTTTGGGTTTAGATTTTTTTTTTACAGCCAGTTTAGTTTCCTTTTAGCTAATCATTACGTTGAATGAAACATTTCAAATTTTCTAAGAAGAAATTGATTGAATGACAGACAGTTAAGTGTGTTTTTGGATTTTGTACCAACTATTAACTACTTTTAAGACCTCCACGGTACCATTTTTAGTATTTATTAAATAATAAAGCTTAAACACAAACGTACTTTATCAAACAATCGATAGATCTTATGGCAACATTTTTAACATTACCTTGACGAATGTTTAAACAAATTTATACTCGACTGGTATTGATTTATTGCAAGTGATAAAAAAGAATACGGTGTAAGACTTCTTCAAAGAATCATTATCCAACTTCTGGTGATATTATAAATGCTACTAAACTGGTCCCTATTGAAAAATGCTACCAGATAAAGCATTTGTTCACGATATGCAACTGGTGTTCCAGGAAGAAAGAAAGGCAAAGAAACAGAGTTCGTTTCACTATAAAATGTTTCCTGCAAATTATCTTTATTTGGGATTTATCTGTATTTGTTTAAATATAGTTAGAGAGTCACTTCTGACTTTTTAAGAATATTATTTGGGTTTATTATCGCGATTATCAAAAATATTCTTATTTATGAAGTATCGGATTATTTGCGAAAAGTTAACCTTGTTAAATATATTCATACAAAATTACTAGATTTATTACCTCAAGAATAGATGAAATAGAAGAGAGAACTTCTAACGATTTTGAAATCCTGATTAACTACATTTTAAGCTTCAGTTTTCGATAATTCAACCAAAAGTTTCTTGTCGTACTAATCGTCTTATAGATGCATATTTAAAGATCAAATTGATATCAGTTCCAAAATGTTAATGAAATTTAATAAAATTCTCTTTGGCACAAATAGTAACTTAAATGATAAATTTCATCTGGAATAATAAATTTTGATGCATGATTTTCAAATTGTACCAAATGACTAGTGGTAGTACCACGGTACCAACTGTATCTAAAACGTATTAAAAAAAGTACAATTGTACCATGTTTGTCAACACTGATTCAATCATATATTAATAAAAACATCGTTACAAAATAACTAAACATAATGTTTTGTTGGCGTATGTAGAAGCATACTTTTTCATGGAACGCAGCGTATTAAAAAGCAAAATATGCGTTCAGCATCTAATGTTTTGAACGAATTTTTAAAGGAGCCTAGTGAATGTGCCTACAATCATTCAGTTCTACTTCTAATTCGGTTACTTTACAGATATATGTATAAACCATTCTATTTTCAAGACAAATTTCGACTTTATTTTAAATACAAATTTATACCGTAATTCAAAAGTTGGAGGATTTTTTTTCAGTTTTGTGGTTTGAGTACTACAAAACATTTTACATTACAAATGAAAATTTAATATTGTCTCAATATATTAAATATATGTTTTTTTTAATTTGACGTTTTAAAAGTTGTAGTAGTTTTGTTAAAACAAGCAGACAGAATAACAAAGAGACATTATAATACTTACATGAGTATGTTTATTATTTTTCATTGTGGTTCACATTCAGTTGCAAATACAAATGTCAACCTTAAACTTGGCGTCATTGCTATTAAGTATTGCCTTCACTCTTGTTATTTTTTTCTGGATTCTAATCCGAGGCAAATATTGATGTTAGACTTACCCCACATAACAAATATGCTATTTATCGCAATGTTGTTGCTCATAGATACCTGCACCTGCAGTACAAAATCCGTAAGTAGTCATGAAATATTAGAAGAACAACTCATTACAGTAATCTCGACTTAAGTTGTTGCTGATAAAACCAATGGATAGATGATTGTTTAATGGACGGATGTAAAGTTGAGGAAGTATATCCAAAAGTAATTTTCTGCCTTCATTTTCATAAAATAAAATTAAGGAATTGTGAAATTGAACATATTTCATAATAACTAAAATTTAATAAGTGATATCTATTAATATACGAGTATTAAGTTTAATCTTATATTGAAATTAAGAAAAAAAAATTAAAAATAAGTAAGAAAGTATAGTCGGTCAAGCCCGACCATATAATACCCTACACCCAGTATATGTATAAAACAGTTTTTGAGAAATGGGCGTTATATGGGAGATATAACCCATTGTGATCCGATCATCCTAAAATTTAGTGTCATGATGTCTGTGAATATAAGTATTATATGTATGTGTTAAACTTTATCTCGATATAAATAGTTTTAAAAAATTTTTCGAGGTTAAAGTGTATTACGTAGAGGGTCTTATATGGGAGTTTCGACTAATTATGGGCCGACCATTATAAGATTAGCTGTCATCATTTCTGTATATAAAAAACTTATTTGTGTCAAATTTTATTTGGATACCAACATTTTTGCGAGAGTAGTGGGTCTTATATGGGAGCTACGAGTAGTTATGGACCAATCTGCACATAATTTGTAGATGTGATTTGGATTCATTTACAACTTATTTGCTTTGAAATTTGTTTGGATTCGTGCATAATTAAAACATTTATGATCGGTAAACCACAATTTCGGGAGGACATTTGTATTGCGGTCAGGTGAAATAATGGACCGATTTCCACCAGTTTCAATCCCATCCATCCTTGGGTCGAAAAAATATTATGTACCAAATTTTATCGAAATATCTTCAAAATTGCGCACAAGCTTACATGGACAGACAGCCAGCCAGATGGATGAACATCTTCTGGGAGTTACAAACATCAGCACAAATCCAATATACCCTCCCCATTATGGTGGTGTAGGGTATAATAATTATCATGCTGCGAATGGTATTTCCTTCCACTCAAATACTTTTTTTTTTTAGAAATTTCTCAATGTTCATTGTCTATGTACCTGCTTATTTGTCATTGCAACTGTTGCTATTGGGCTTCCCAAAAACGTTTATAGTGTTATTGAAATTCCTTTTCATGTGCATTTCATTTCGCTATTTCATTTAACGTTTTTGTTATTCTGTCGTTTGCTTGTTTGTTTTGCTCCCTTCAACTTATTCATTGCCATAACAATGTCACGCAGGTGATTCGTACACTGTTAAACCATCAACGTTATTGTAGGTACACAAAATATTGACAGCAACAACTTATTGTTGATTGTCTTTCAAACACATACTCTTCTGTATATGGATACATGCAAATGAATTGCAAACTACTAACATACTCTTGTATGTTTTAATTTTTTGTTTCATGGCATGTAGGTATGAGTTCTAGTCCCTCCTGACCACCCTCCTAGAAGCTAAAAGTGTCTTGTGGGAAGGGACAGAAAAGGTGTTTGATTTCAACTTCTCCAGACATGTGAATTCTACATGTTTCAGTATGTACGAGGGTAAATTATTAAGTATGTCATTTAGATATATTTTCGATGAATTTTTCATTTTACGTATTAATAAGCATAAAATGTCTCAATGTCGTTGCCGAAATTCATACAATAACATTGTTTTACTCACTACGAAAATACAACATTTAACATTGCGTGTTGTTTTCGTAGTAAGAAATTTATTTTTAGTATTAATTTGGCGTATTAGTGATACCATTTACTAAATGAAAAATGTCACTTATACGCCATTAGTTTGTCGATGTTTTAATTATGTTTATGTTATAAAAGCCAGTACTTACTAAATAGTAAGTATTTAGTAAATATTTTTATCAATTGATCCACACATTTATGAGTTAAGGTAGCATGCCTGTCTGCAAGCATTTTCAAATTAAATAAACTTAAAAGCAGTTGACAAATACCAATAGATTTAAATAGTCAAAATTTAATAAAAATAGACTAAAACCAGAATCAATCAATCTCAATCTCTTTATTCATAACAACTCCAACTACAAAGACCAGTAAAATAAAAAAGTTAAATGTATTTAAAATATATGTATCTTCTGCCCTAATAAACGCAAATAGTAGTTTAGCTGTTTTTTATTCTGCCTAAACATTCATGTATTTTAGACAACAAGTTCGATTTGGAGGTTAAAAAAAGTTTTTTTTTGCTTTTCTCTTTGTTTTGTTTTCAATGAAAATGAAAAACCGTAAGTTTAATTTTCATCTAAGAGTCGTTTTTAATCCGATTTATAGCCAACATGTCTTGTGTATAGTGTATAGTTCTTGTAAAACACATTTACATACAATGACACATAGATCCATATATAGATAGGTATATACATACATACATACATACATATGTAAATGTTAGTTTAAATGCATTAGTTTACTTATATGTATTAATGTATATTTCTGGCATCAGGGAGAAGTGAAACCCAGTTGCATATTGTAGAAAGGAAACAAATACATAACATTATATGCATATTAATCTCAGTTATACCACCTGTTTCATCTTTCAGTTTCATGTTGTCGACTTTGATTATATTTATTTAAAAAATACCATATATTTTGTAAATAATTTACTCTCTTAATTAATACAACATATAATGATCATAATAACTACAAATGATAAAACTTTTTATAAAATATACAAAGGAAATAATAAAAACCTTTTAAACTTGCTGATTTTTTCAGGTTTTATTTGTATTAAAGAAGTTTGCCTACCTACCTGAATTGAAAGTCGAAAAAATACAAAATACTAAAAAACTTTCTCCATTGTTTAGTATTGTTTAAAATTTAAACTTTTTCTTTATTTCATTTAACAATCCAGCAAACCACACTCGACCCAGCCGCTATCAACTCAATGGTTGTTTTCAAAGAAAGCAGGACTTGTTTTTTATCTAAAAATTACTTTATAACAAACAATTCTTTTAATTTTGTTATTTTGAGGGTCACTTAACAACTTATAAAATCATCCTGTACACCATTAAAATAAGAAACTTATTCACATCTGTAAGTAAGTATGTTTGATCTACTTATCCATATGTTTGTACTATTGTCTGCTTCCAAAAACATGTACAATTCGTGTTGCTTTCGTAGAGATTATGTAGAGAAAAATGAAAACTTTTAGTCTAAAATGCGCTATATTATGTTAATGAGGACAACATTAAATTTTGTTTAGTAAAAAAGAAATATAAACAGCAAAATAAAGTAAGAAACTGTAAAAGTTTATTCCAGAAGCATACAATACATACTCTTAGAGAGAGGAACCAATATGAATATGGCATAATGTGGTTGTACAAAATGATTTCATTTAATGGCAGAAGGAGGTAAAGGAAACATCATATAAAGGAAACAAAATGTGTTTGTTATAATAAAGCCAATGCCAATTGAACAAATTTGAAAAAATAGAATAGAATAGAATAGAATAGAATAGAATAGAATAGAATAGAATAGAATAGAATAGAATAGAATAGAATAGAATAGAATAGAATAGAATAGAATAGAATAGAATAGAATAGAATAGAATAGAATAGAATAGAATAGAATAGAATAGAATAGAATAGAATAGAATAGAATAGAATAGAATAGAATAGAATAGAATAGAATAGAATAGAATAGAATAGAATAGAATAGAATAGAATAGAATAGAATAGAATAGAATAGAATAGAATAGAATAGAATAGAATAGAATAGAATAGAATAGAATAGAATAGAATAGAATAGAATAGAATAGAATAGAATAGAATAGAATAGAATAGAATAGAATAGAATAGAATAGAATAGAATAGAATAGAATAGAATAGAATAGAATAGAATAGAATAGAATAGAATAGAATAGAATAGAATAGAATAGAATAGAATAGAATAGAATAGAATAGAATAGAATAGAATAGAATAGAATAGAATAGAATAGAATAGAATAGAATAGAATAGAATAGAATAGAATAGAATAGAATAGAATAGAATAGAATAGAATAGAATAGAATAGAATAGAATAGAATAGAATAGAATAGAATAGAATAGAATAGAATAGAATAGAATAGAATAGAATAGAATAGAATAGAATAGAATAGAATAGAATAGAATAGAATAGAATAGAATAGAATAGAATAGAATAGAATAGAATAGAATAGAATAGAATAGAATAGAATAGAATAGAATAGAATAGAATAGAATAGAATAGAATAGAATAGAATAGAATAGAATAGAATAGAATAGAATAGAATAGAATAGAATAGAATAGAATAGAATAGAATAGAATAGAATAGAATAGAATAGAATAGAATAGAATAGAATAGAATAGAATAGAATAGAATAGAATAGAATAGAATAGAATAGAATAGAATAGAATAGAATAGAATAGAATAGAATAGAATAGAATAGAATAGAATAGAATAGAATAGAATAGAATAGAATAGAATAGAATAGAATAGAATAGAATAGAATAGAATAGAATAGAATAGAATAGAATAGAATAGAATAGAATAGAATAGAATAGAATAGAATAGAATAGAATAGAATAGAATAGAATAGAATAGAATAGAATAGAATAGAATAGAATAGAATAGAATAGAATAGAATAGAATAGAATAGAATAGAATAGAATAGAATAGAATAGAATAGAATAGAATAGAATAGAATAGAATAGAATAGAATAGAATAGAATAGAATAGAATAGAATAGAATAGAATAGAATAGAATAGAATAGAATAGAATAGAATAGAATAGAATAGAATAGAATAGAATAGAATAGAATAGAATAGAATAGAATAGAATAGAATAGAATAGAATAGAATAGAATAGAATAGAATAGAATAGAATAGAATAGAATAGAATAGAATAGAATAGAATAGAATAGAATAGAATAGAATAGAATAGAATAGAATAGAATAGAATAGAATAGAATAGAATAGAATAGAATAGAATAGAATAGAATAGAATAGAATAGAATAGAATAGAATAGAATAGAATAGAATAGAATAGAATAGAATAGAATAGAATAGAATAGAATAGAATAGAATAGAATAGAATAGAATAGAATAGAATAGAATAGAATAGAATAGAATAGAATAGAATAGAATAGAATAGAATAGAATAGAATAGAATAGAATAGAATAGAATAGAATAGAATAGAATAGAATAGAATAGAATAGAATAGAATAGAATAGAATAGAATAGAATAGAATAGAATAGAATAGAATAGAATAGAATAGAATAGAATAGAATAGAATAGAATAGAATAGAATAGAATAGAATAGAATAGAATAGAATAGAATAGAATAGAATAATAAATTACAAAACTAAATAAAGCCTTCTAATCATCAAAAGAGTGAAATTTTGTAGCAATGCTTCAAAAATGTTTGTTATTATTTAATTATTATTCAAATTGAATAAAATACTTCACAGACAATGTGCTCAAATAAATATTGTTTCTTTCAAAAAATATTGCTTCAAAATTTAAAACATGTACCTTAGCTCGATGTGTTAAAGAGCGTACTTTCTGAGATCCCAGCATCCCTACAAAAATCATTGGATAACAACTTCAGAAACAATTTTCGAAGATAACTACTTACGAGTACATACGAATATGTATGTGTTAAAAAGTTTGTTTATGTAATGTAACAAATTTAAGGACTCCAAACATTAAATAGGAAGTTTTTTTTTACTAATTCGTACATTTTGTAAAATAGTTGCTAACAATTTGGTGCACATACGAGTACATGAAAGGTAAACTTTTAATTCAGCATACAAAAACACCAGCAACAAAAATAAAGAAAAATTTAAATTTGTATTAATTTTTTGAATAGTGCAGTCTCACTAATACTACAGTGTGCTTGATAAACAGGGTATAATATTTTTGTGGTGCGTCGTACAAAAACATATGAGGAAGTTTAAGTTTTTGATTTTAATAATTATCTAATCGATTTGTTAGTGCATATTCGTGAGCATTTTACGCACATACACGCATACTGTAAGTATGTACCTATGTATAGTTATGTTTGTGTATGTAAAAATGTATCTTCTGGAAAATACTTCTATTTTAGATTGTTTTTAAATTATCTAAAAAATGTACTCCTACACATTCATAATACATACACATTCCCGTATTTCTGGAACGTTTTTATATGAATTATTCGTATTTCCATCCTGAATTAACATCCAGAATGAAGGCATCATCATTTAAGTGCTGATGAGCTTTACTACTTTTACCGGATACGTAAAAGTTGTATGTATGGATGCATTTGCAGCAAATACAAAATTCTGTATGCTTTTCCTTCATGATTTTTTTTCAATTTTATTTATTTATGTTAGTTATATGTATATTTCATATTTTCATGGTACAAGTGTTGTGCTAGCAGTAACTTTGTTCGATGTCATTTGAAAGTTGATTGCAAAAATATGAGAAGACAAGTGGAAGAAACAAAAAAAGCCGAAGAAGTGAATTATTTTTCAAGTAACAAGAAAAAAATTAAAAGGAAATTACACATAACTTAGACTAATGTTACAACTAATGCATTGTGCTCTTTTAATTCTATTTTTTTGTTGCAACCTTTTTGTTTTGTTTCCTTCTCTAAATAGATGTTAAAAAGAAGGATGTTAAGAAAACGGTAACTGTTTCTATTGCTACTATACTCGAAGAAAAATAAATGTTTTAAAGTCAAGGTTAAGTAAATTGCATGTAAATATATATGTACATTAGGGTGCCCCCGTTTGTATGGAGAAAAAATAAGGTATCGATGTTTCCGACTAATATGAAAATTTGATTCATTTTAAAACTACGGTTCTCAATTTTTTTGTCCTGGGGTCAATATTTGGTGAGCTGGATCACAAAGGATAAAAATGTCCTTTTTATGTCCTTTTTTTGATTTTTTTCACATTTCTTCCAAAGGAACTATATGTAAATTAGGTATCATATGAAAGGTCTTTGAGAGGCGCATTCAATGGGTTATCAAAAATTTAAAAAAAAAAAAATTTTAAATTCAAAAATTTTGAAAATTACAGACAAAATTTTATTTATTTTTTTTTATTTTTTCATAGAATTTACTTAAATAAATAGTTGAAATTTCTTGATTATAAACATCATGCAATTTAACCCAAATGATTTTTGAGTGTGTAACTTAACTCATACAACTACATGGATTCTACGCGTGAAACGTGTAGACCCTTGGTGTGGACCTCCAGCTTAAGTATTAAAACCAATTATAAAAAACTTGTTACAAAAATCGACTTGCTCTGTGAAATTTATGGAACAATGATTCCCTCGGCATATAAATTTAAAAGCATAACCTCAATTATTTGTTTTGCAATTAATAAATGAAAGTAAATATGTATGTATGTATAAATATTTTTATATAAAAAGGCATCAAACTGAATTCTTTATTGTTTCTCTCCTTTAAAATAGTCTGATGTAAATTTTTCTATAAATATGTACGTATGTATTTCTGTTAAATAAGTAAATGGGTTTGTAGAAATTCTTCAGCCGCTGTTCATCGATCGTATATTTTGTGTAGACGAACAAACATAAAAACCATCGAAAAAATTCTAATTTGTCACAAATGATTGTTTTCATTATTATTCGTTACAGGGACAACTATCCATTTCATTCGTTCATTTATTCCATCCTTCCTTTCATATACACACATACATCCATTCCATTATTTCAGTCATTCATTTAGACAGTCAATCATACCAATTTTTTTCATTTATACATTCATTCATTCGTTCATTCAACATCATATTTCATGTTTATTAAGCTGTTGTGTAAATTGAAATAGACCAAATAAAAATATGTACGTAAAATGTATGTAAAATATAGTATGTATAGTAAAACTACACTACAGTTCGCATATACAGTGGGACATATATTAAAGCTTACAAATACGATTATACATGTATATTAAAAACAAGATAACTACATATATTTAGAAATTAATTTTTTGCTTTTACAATTTATACAATTCAAATAAAATCTTAAATATGCGGAATGCAATATGAAACGACTAACAATGTTCGCTATTGGAGAAGATGAAATTGCAATGCAATGGTACCATCTCTGCCATATCTGACGGTTCATTCGTTCTTTGTTCTTTGTCGGAGTTTGTAGAAACAGAACCCAGAACATAATTAATGAACATATACCAAATATTTTACTGAAAAATTTTATTTGAAATATTTTAAATGCAGGAAATTGTCAAAAATTAAAATTGTACTGTAACTACTACTATAATTGTCGATACAATAATACAAAACTGATATTAACTGCTTCAGTATAAAATATTATCGCTCACTCTATACCACTGTATACAATCACACAAATCATACGAAATACTGGTAGTTTTTTTTGATGAGTTATACTATGTAACAAATGACAAAACTTTGAATTTAGAGGTGGTGGGGATTAGCAGCAGTGATGCGAGCAGTAGTAGCAGCAGAAGAATAAGAATATTAAGAGCAAAATATGAATAGAACCTGGGAAATTTTAAGGAGGGAAAGTTTTCAAAAATAATAGTTAGAACATGTTTTTTTCAATTTACTTGACGTGCAAATAAAATTTATACAACACTTCATTTATATAGAAAGATTTTTTTTGCGAATAAACGTATACCTATGTATATGTATGTTTGTGAGTATGGGTATATTAGAGCGGTCCATCAAAGTATGAACCATTGCAAATAGTTACTTAATATTACTTACTTTTTACAATTTACTAATTTTGACAGTTTTCTTATTTTTGTTTTTAGCAAATTTTTTATCGCAAAACTTATTTTGACTTGGTACTCTCAACATGAAGATCTAAACTTTGGTACAGTAGTACTACATTATTAATATAGATAACAGTTAATACTACATACATATTAATATCGTCAATTTTGAAAACTAAGTTCATTAACAGATTTCCTTTAAGATAATCAGTGTACATAAAAAGGAGTTCGAATTATCGCAAAATACTAAAATTTGACCAGGAGATTATATTTTGACTTGTATCATCATCTATTGATGAGTCAGTCTAATGTATGGCGTACACATGAACTCGTATGTTTGTATTGTCTAATATTTGAATATGGAAATTGACTGTCTCTTTTTCATCTTTTGTGCTGGTGCATAAGTGTGTTAAAGTGGCAGTGGTAGTGGTTATAAAAGTGTATAAAACAAATTTAAATTATAATTTCCAATCTTCGCAGAGAAATTCTGTTTAAACATGTCCTTTTAATTTCAAACGGTTGTGAGAATATACATCGGTTTGTTGTAGAGTGCCTTAAGGACTTTCTAGCATTAAAATAACTGATAGTTTTATATGTTAATTTACTGAACAAATAGAAAAACGAATATATACAATGTAAATGCCTGTTTTTGAGTCCTGAGGGTGTGTTTTATAGACCACCCAACCCCATTAGTTGCTCGGTTGGTTACTGAAAGGCTACTGAAAAATCTTTTAACCCATTTTATGACTTTTAAATATTATTTCACTACATTTTAATCTGTGCGATGAAAAGAGCGACCTGTATAGAAACTAAGATTTATTTTAATGGATTTAAATAAGTCATATGGACCATTTAATTAGTACTTTACTCACTTTGATTATTTGTACTTGAGCTATTTAATACAGTTTGTTGCAATTAAAGTGAACAGTTTGTATGATACATATGTACGTGTAATTTGTACGATAAAGCAATTGCATTAATCGTTATTGTATGCTGGGTCTTATTTTTCTAATTGTGTGTTTTCAAAAGAATTTACTTTTATGGTATTGAGTGCTCTATAGCTGTAGAATCTAATATAAATAAAATCTAAAACAATCTGCATTTAAATTGACGTTGTTACTTTAAACAACGTTATACAGTTTACTCTGGCAATTAAAGAGCTAATTATAAATGACTGACTAAACATTGTTATCTACCCACAAATTGTATTCAATAATTCTATATCTTTTTTGTTTCAGATCCATTTCAAATGGCCAATTCATCCTTAGGGAAATAGTGTATTTATTTCCAATAAATTGATTACTAATGACAAGCTGGTTTTACTTTACGTTTGTTCACTCTTACTTGGAATAAGTTAAGTAAACAAAACTAAAGTAGTTAAATATGAACAGGTCTAAGAAATATTATTATACTTTCTTCAGATGACTTGCGTCATTGATGGCAATCGAGTAGTGTGTCAGTAACACGCCCAAATCTCCATAAATCTTTGTTTTCTATTTCTCAAAAACATTCAAACATATGATATGAAGTCACAAAGGCTGTTGCTAATGTTTGAACTTTCCTTTTCAATTTGCAATACATACCACTGATGTATAAGTAATTTTTTCTGTTGTTTCTTTTTTCTTGTCTTTAACAAAAAACGAGAAAAATAAGAAAATTTATTTTTTGGCAAAGTCTACAGGCGCCTGTTTTGACTAAAACCAAACCAAAGAAAAAATAAAACCATATTGGCATGGAAGTATTTGTAAAATCCTCGTAAGGGAAAATAGGTGTTTCTAGTTTTCGAAAACTGTTTTGGGCCATAGTAGATGTTTATTTGTTTCTATATACATATGTGTGTATGTACTACTGTTTAAAGTAATAGAGTTGTAGTAGTACTTGGAACTACTGAAGTATGGCAAACGAAAAAAAAAAAAATTAAAGAAAAGTTGTCATAGTCATAGTAGAAGTGGACAAAGAAAAAAGGAACAAAAAATCATAAATCATTATTTTGCAATCACATCCGGCACAAATGTGCCATCGAGCATAAAGCCAAGTGTACGTTCATAAACTCGAACATATACTCCAAAACTACAATTGATATATAGAAAAATCGAACAAGCTTTATACATATATACATATACAAGTTTTGTACATACCCGAACAATGTACTCGTATACTTTAAGCACAAAATGTAGATTTCTTAAACACAATATTATACTACATTATTCCTGGAAAACTTTCCTTCGTCATACAATTGAACAAAAACTAAACTCTTGACATGCCTGTACAACAACGTACATATAAATGGTGTGTGTGTGTGTGTGTGTGGGTTATTGTCGTAGTTGTTGCTGTTATTAGTTAAACATATAAAAAGAATGTTAAAGTTAATCATATTTGACCTGCAAAGTCATATCGATTGAATTTTAGATTGTTTAGATTTTTGTTACAAATCAAAAATAACTGCTCGTCATTTCTACTTCCATAATATCGCATTTACATCAACCAATTGTTGGATCAAAGGTTATTTTGTTCTTTTGATTCTTAGATTTTTTTCACTTTTGTTCCTAATGATTACAATTATACTTTTGATGGTTTAAAATGTTAACTAAACCCGAACATACTCTCTGCATTCGTCTATATATTCAAAGCAAAGATTCAAGTCAATGTTCTTGAAGCCTATTTGCAGCTTTAATGAATATTTGTATCGAGTAGACAAAAAACTTATAAAAATAATGTTAATAATTACCATTTGTATTTATTTATCTTGTAGTATTAGCAAATTGTAGTTAATTTTAATAAAAATTAATTTTAATTGAATAACATAACTACTTTTATATACAAATTATATGCCTGAATTTGGAATTCATAACTATTTTGTGTCTCCTCTTAATAGTAACGGAAATGGCAGTGTCTCGACAGTCAATCACAAAATAATTGAAATGAAAATTGCAGCAACATCAAATTACAAATCCATTTGTGATTACTACTCGATATATTGTTTGATATTTATTGTTCCTGTCTGCAGTTAAGGATTGTTTTATTTTTTTCTATTCGAAAATTATAAAATGCTTAAGTAAACCCTCACAGCTGTTTACTAGCAGGAGAGGACAAATAGTTTTAATTTAAAAGATGTTTAATAAGGTTTTTATGGATTTTGTACGAATTAAAAGTGCTCTACAGACAACAAATTTTATTGTTTCCAATCAACAGTCAACGAAATTGATGATGTTGGGAATCTCCAACGAAACGTCGGAAAAATAAATTATGAAATAATCTTTTATTTGCATAGAATACATGACCTTAATAAGCCCGATTTAGAATTTTCTAAACAAATCAATAATGAAATTGGTTAACATTTCATCGTGTTGTCGGAAACTTTTTATTTTGCATGTGAAGTAATACTCGTACATCACAATCAAATGATCAAATAGAAAATTCGAAAAATTAAACTTTTGCATTTTTGTTTGAAAGACTACGATTTGCAAAATTAAATAGATTCGAAAAAGTTAAACTTTTTTTTATACAATATATACATTTTAATCTATCGTTAAAGACTTTTATTTCCAGTTCATATTGTTGAAGTTGAAAATAAGGTTATACATTTTTGGAGATTTATTTATTCATTTATTTATTTATTAGTTTATTGTTCTATACAAAAGACTTAGAAGTCTTATATTCCAGTACAGAATTGAGGATTTGTAAAACACATTATATGAATTATTGCTTAGTATAACTTAATTTAATTTTTACAAAATAAATCATATAAATCAAAAATTGAGAGAATATAAATATTACAATATAACATAGAAATACAATAATAATGACTGAACATTACATTTGTACATTCAATCACATTACATTCAACAGATTTGGTTTTTAATTTGAAAACAATTTAATAATGTTTCTTTTAAATTTAAACACGTTGCTGATGGTTTGTGAACTGTGGGGGAGTGAGTTCCAGAGAGGTATTGCATATGAAATATATCATTAAAAAAATCAATTCATCCCATATATATTAATCGCGTAGAAAAATTTAGTTTTTATTTCGTAGCGCAGAGTTTTAAAAGCAAATGTTAATAAGTAACTAACGTGAAAATTTAAAAATTTTTAATAAGCGAAAATAAAATGAAACCAAAATGGCCCAAAATATTTTAAACAATAAAAAGATCTATAAAAATGTAACAAAGAACAACAACCCTACCAACACAAAGCATTACACCCAGACACACGTACTACACAAGGAAATAAGGACATTAAAACAAATTGACTTTTTACAACGACACAAGAACACAAAAGGGGTTCAATTATTTACATTTCATATACCCAAATGAATGATTTGAAATTTACAGGTGAGCAAATTTTTTATTTTCGCAACAACAAGAAAATCAATGTAACTATATACAACAACAGATATTCTTTTATTTTACAATTCATTCGCATGTAACAGACAATCCAACCAGGCAGACAGACAAATGGAAACATTGTACGGTCTATGTTGAGTCTGTCTGTCTATTCAATGTACGATATATAGAACGACTAGAAAAGGTTAAATAAATGAATGAGTGCTGCATTGTTGTAGCTATTGCCACCACTACCACCAACACCATCGTGTTGTTGTCTACTTACAATAGTGTAAAACACTTGTACAATATTGATCATCATCATCATCATCATGAACATCAACATTGCAAATGCATTTAGATTAATTTTTAATTTTTCAATCAATTCTAATTCAATTTTGTCCATTCGACAGCCTTTCGTTTTATTTATTTTGTTCCTCATTTCTTAGATGTTTGTTCTGTTGCAACAAACAGCCAACATAGTGTAAAATGAACCCAAATAAGCAGACAACAGAAAAATAAACAGACAAAATTACAAATAAAAAAAAAAAAAAAAAAAAAAAAAAACTAAAACTGACTTAACAACAAGTGCATGTATCCTTCAAATGTACGAGAGTAGAAATGGAATGTGTACCAGTGCATGGGAATATATTTTACAAATACAATTACGAGTATATTAAATGTATTGCAATGTAAGTCTACTGCAAATACAATCGCCTATAAAATCATGGCAAAAGAAACAAGTTATACTACGAATGCGGCTCTATCGAATCTAATATTTCTTTTATCTTAACCATAATTTTAATCTTATTTGATCTCACAAATCTGTCTCGCAAATTGTTCTTATTCGTTTATGTTTATTTTAGAAGCATCAGTTCACTACCTATAAGAATCCAGAATATATGAATGTTGTCTTAAATACAATTTATAGAAAAGTCGAACAAAAAAGGATTCAAAACTTTATAATTATTAGCCACTTTAAAATATGCACATTTTCAAATATTCTAACTGATATCACAGATTCAATTTCTGACAAGTACTTTTCGAAATGTTTCTAATCATGTAAATATTATGAAAAAGCGGGATTTTGAAATTAATCGCATATTTACAATAAAATTTTAAACGCTTTTTTATTATACAATCATTAATTCTAGAACTAGCTTCAGAATATTTAATGGCAGCCTTTTAACAAAAATGTGCCGAAAAAACTAAAATAAACTATACCAAGGAATCGGTAATGTAGTGCACTAGTGATTAAAGACGAATTGTTCAGTTTAAATCAAAATTTGGATATCGACTGGAATTCTTTTAAAAAGGTTTAAGCAAACCAATACATACTTTAAATCATTCGGATACATGATTGAATTAGAAATAAAAGAATTTTGAAAATTAAATATTTAAAATGTAAATTTATATTTTAGCGGTTTAAAATGCATCAAAGTTACCAGTTGTTTGCAAAATTGATTTGCGGAAAAATTTTAATATTTCGAAAAAAAACCTTTTAAAAAACATTCGAAGTTTTTAATCTGAAGCACTTCAAAAAAATAATATTTAAAAAACCAGAAATCAATAGCAGAATCAATATTTGGTAAAAAAAACTGCCATTTGTAAACATCTGGAAGCGTGTACTCTTATAATTTTCAAATTAAATGCATTTGAAAATTAAAATTTCAAAATATTGGTCTAGTTTAAAAAATCCTCAGATTTATTTTATTACTTGAACAGCAAAATAATACAGACACAGTTTGGAACCAATATATTTTACCAGTCAAAAAATGTAGTTTACAAAAATAAAGTATACAAAAGGACAAACTATTATGAAAACCTAAATGTATGCACCGAAAGAAATGTGGACATTTAAAAAATTCCATTTGCAAAAAAAAAACATTTTTGTGAATTTCGTCTCAATTAGTAGTTTTTATTTTTTATATTTCCTTTAAAATTAACAAAAAACTGAAACAGTAAAAAGCGGGTTATAAAATCTAGGCGGGATGAACTTTAATCCCGCCAAAGCGGGATGTCTGTTCACGTTTTGTATGAATGATATCTAGAGTCAGTAAACATTTCAGAATATTTTTTATTTTTGTTTTGTAATTAATTCATTAGCATTTACATTGGATTTAAATAAAGAAACATTGAAGATTTGTCCAATAGAGTATAAATGTATAAATGCTGACGAAAATTCGCAGAGAAATTCTTAAAGAATTTTCTTATTAATATCGTATGAAATTCTAAATAAAACATCGCATATCTCGTATAAAAGTCTGATCAAATATCAAGAAGTATACGGCCTCTTTGGAGCATCATCTGACTTTTACGAAATAACGTCTTTCTTATGAAATTTACTTAAATTTGTTATCTGTAATGTAAATAAAATTCTTTGAGTTAATTTTTAATAATTTTATTTCAATATATTTACTTACAGGTATACGGATTTTTCGGATACATGTGTTATTCAGAATTTACAATAACAAAAGTTAACAAACTTGGAACGCGAAGCAAAATAATTTTTTAATAACAAACATGTTTTCGCATTGCTCTGCTTAAAAACCGAAACTAAAATTTGTAATAGAAAATTTGTATGACTATTCTGTTAAGTTTCCAAAGAAAATTCAGCTAATTTTCTGACAATTGTAGCCAGTTTAGCCTTTTTTAAGGCTAGATTTAGAATTTTTATTTACCTCTTACCCTCGAAATTTATATTAGCCTTTTAAAGGCTATTTTTTATTTTAAGTAAAAAAATATTTTACTTACAATTATGTATGCTCCCATTAATCTGGCACCGTTCGATTGTGAAAATAGTAAACCACTTCTAGAACAACCAATTTTTTTTAAATTTTTTAATTAAACTAGATAGAAAATATGGATACATTTCGGAAGATTTACTTACTTTTACCAAATGTATTTTCTCATATTGAAAATAAAAAATTTAGCTATACCGCTGATGAAATAACCATGATTGAAGTTCAATGGCGATACCTTTTATATGGACACACGTAGAATCAGCAGATGACTTTTGTAGGAGGTATGAGAGTTTAAAGATGCTTTGCATCTATATATTTGCTGAGTTGCTACAGGTAATTTTTAGCTTTTCAGTACTACCTTTTAGCAATACAGAGATTATTTAGTACTACCTAAAAATTGTTAAAACAAAAACAAAAATTTCGAATTAAAGTTAAAATGCTAAGGACATCATTAAATATTCGATGTCCTGTAAAGAGCCTACATAAAGTCATAAAGTTCCTAAGTACTCGTGATATACATATATGCAAATACCAGTTCCGATTATTCTGAGGATGAAAAGATTACTATAGCTACCTATTTAATAATTATAGGTGTTTAAAAAACAAACAACAAAATATTTAAATGTACACTACAAATCTTACACTTACAAATCTAAATTGTTGCAAAATTTTAAGCTTATCGGATTACGAGATTCGATGTCAGTAATTGGCTAAAAACCTTTAACTAATTTAGTTAAACAACAAATTTCTTGAAAATTTACTATTTAAATGCTTTTAATAGATTAATATAAAAACAAGTAAGAAAGTATAGTCGGTCAAGCCCGACCATATAATACCTTACACCCAGTATATCAATAAAACAGTTTTTCAGATATTTATTATAAACCGACCATCCACAAATTTAGTGTCATGATTTCTGTGAATATAAGTATTGTGTATGTTAAACTTTATCTCGATATAAATACTTTTAAAAGATTTATGGAGGTTAAAGTGAATTACGAAGAGGGTCTTATATGGGAGTTTTGACTGATTATGGGCCGATCGTCATAAAATTCTACCATATTGTACGAAACATATTTGTGTTCAATATTATTTGGATACCAACAGTTTTAAAAGAGTTATGTTCTTTTAAGTGAATTTGGAAGTGGGCCTTATATGGGAGCTACGACTAATTATGGACCGATCTTCACGAAATTTGTGAGTGTGATTTACCTTCACTTATTACTCATTTGTGGTGAAATGTGTTTGCATACTTGCATAATTCAAAGATTTATGACCAGTAAACCCCAATTTCGGGAGGACATTTGTATGGAGGCCAGGTGAAATAATGGACCGATTTCCACCAGTTTCAATCCCATCCGTCTTCGGGCCGAAAAAATATCACGTACCATATTTTATAGAAATATCTTTAAAATTGCGACCTGTACTCTGCGCACAAGCTTTACATGGACAGCCAGCCAGCCAGACGAACGGACGGACGGACATTGTTAAATCGACTGAGAAAGTGATTCTGAGCCGATCTGTATACTTTAAGGTGGGTGTTGGACCAATATTTCTGGGCGTTACAAACATCAGCACAAATCCATTGTATCCACTATTATGGTGTAAGATATAAATAAAAATATTTATGAAGAAATCAGAAAAAAGTAAATTGTGTTCGTGTCTTCAGATTGGATTTAAATTTAAAGTTATTGAGTTGTAATATGACCCGACCGATGAAAACACAAACTGGAGTCATATATTTTATTTTTAAACATACATACACAAATATAAAAAGATTAGAAAATTGGAATTAAAATTGTGTTGCCTTTTCTCTATTCTAGCCTTTTTTAAATGGAATTTTACTTTTTCTGGTTTTTCTTTTTTAAAGCTCATTTAGCTTATTTTTCTCAGCTCTTGGGAACACTATTTCTGAAAATCTTTCATAATTAGTTTCGAAAATTCTGACATCAGATACGTCGGCAAATAATGCTTACTGGGTTGTCTTTATGGCACTAAAGGACTTTTTAGACATGTACATAGTTGATGTTATAGTTGTAGCTTAACAAATATTTACTCGTATAGGTATTGCATGTATAGGTCCAATATGTAGTATGTGTATGTGCTTGTTTTGTACATTTCTATCATAATCTAATAAAAAAGTTTACATATTTTTTATTATTTTAACTCTAAAAGCAGAATATTTAAAAATAATAATAAAACCGCAATAGTAATTTTTATTGCATTAAAGTATTGTTTTGACTACCCTGCACTGTTCCTCATAGAGCGATTCAAGATTGTATATACAGGCCGACCCTACCCGGAGAATATTAGGTTGATAGGATAACGTTAACTGGCGCCGCATCAGCTCTAAAGTTTGGAGGTGCATTTACAAGGAAAATATTCGAAATATTCGAATAAAATTTATATATACGTAAAAAATTATGTCAATACCTCCTATGGGTTTTCTTTTTTTTTAGCATAATTTGGTGAATAAGCTTAAGGTGTTATGAATTTTAAATAAAACCCATCCTGAATAGTATAGTCCAGATACTGTTTAATACTTTTCGAAAGTTTTACTCAAGACGGACAACCAGTCGTTAAATCATGAAGGTCAAAAGTCAAATTTTGCTGTATTTGGGATTGGAGTCGACTTTTATGAAACTTGAGCAAAATATATATTGAATCAGAGTGGAGAAAAATAAAAAGCTGGGGAAAACTCGAAATAGGAAATAACAATGCCAGAGTATATGATTAGTATACATCATCATAATTTTTGTGTTGCAGGCATCTTGCGGCTCTCTTACCACTTTTCATGTTTTATTAATTTTTTTTATTTTTCACCTTCTGCTAGGAGATGAGTTAAAGTAGAGTAGTTGGGTGCGAATGAAAAACTCTATGTGTACTTGCCGGAAGGAAGTTCTTGAGACGATGACGTTTAAGTGGAAAAAGCTTAAAAAAACTTTCTTCTGTTTAAGATTTTTTTTTTCAGTTTATTTTTTATACTATACGTTAGCTTAACTTACACTGCATACAACAAAAGAGAAATGTTTATAAAACACAATAGAGAGCATGCAGCAGTAGATGCATATCTGCTAGTCGTAGTTGCAACTCGTTTAATATAAAAAATCCAAACATTTATATGACTGAAGTTTATGGATTTGTTCATGAGTTTCTGAGTATGTATGCATTTGTGTTAACAAAGTTTAGCACCCCCTTTTTGTAACACTTAAAAATTTATACGTCTAATGAAGCAGCTTGTAGTGGTGCAAAAGCAGCAAACAAAAAACTTGCACTTTTCTGATTAAATATTCTTTTCGTTTTTTCACCAGAGCGCCTTTTTAGGTTCTTTGTCGGGAACATGTAAAAGCTAAAGTTTTTCTTTGGTATAAAACAAAAACTATTTGTTTGTGTGTTTAACTAAAGAAAAAATTAAAAAAAAATTAAAAAAACGAGAAAGAACTTAGGAATATTTGTATGTATATAAAAATATACGATATAATATGACCATAATGTTTTCTTTTTGTGTATTTTTTATTATTAAATGAAAGAGTTCCTTTTATATCAGTCATGGACAAAATTAAAATTCCCTTTCACGTGTGCTAGGCCACAAAACGCTACGTTGACATACATATGTGTGTACGTTAACACACACAGCTTACTTGTCTGGAGTGTGGCCATTTTAGCAATTTTATGAATGATTTTAAATACCATGAATTCTCTTTTTTATATTACTAAAATAATTAATTTCAAATTCAGAAGACTTAAACCCTGATTCAGTAAACTTTATAGAACGTTTTTCTAAAAAAATTTTATTCAAATTTTACAAAAAAAAAAATATTTAAAACTGAGTGATTTCCATAAAATTTTATATACAAACTCAGAGATCAAACATAAATCAGTTGCTGGTTAGAACTTGTGCAAGCAAGGTTTCTATATGTTTTTTTTTTAAATATTTATTTATTTAAATCTTTTATAAACATGATATTATGTGTTTGCCCATGACAAATAACTTAAAAAAATATTAAGAACAAATATTAGAACACATATTGATGATTGACTGCAATTTACAATTGATTTTTTTATAAAAAACTTTAAGTACAAGTAAACTATAATTTATTATAAATTATAGTTTATTTGACCTTTTTCAATAATAATCCAATAATAATAATTGTTTAGCATTAAGTTATTTTTTAAATAAAATCTGTATTTTCGGTATTTCACTTTTTCATGAAATAAAATCATATTTTTGTTTGTAAATTTTTTGTTCGACATGAGGTCATGAGGTAAACAAAATTTTTTTAAATAAAATTATAAACATATTTTGTTTTAAAAATTCTGTTTTATTTTATTTCCCAATATTTTGGTCAACTTTGTTGACCATCTTCAGGGGTTCTATATCAAAATACAAAAAATATATTGCACAAATTATTATAAATTACACAAAAAACATTTCAAGTACAAAAATATATAATTACATTTGAAAATAAATAAATGAAAAAACAAAATTCAATCCGTTGAGTTTGTTGTCTAGTCGTAACCCAGCATACCATTCTAGGAGCGCTCCGAAAAAGGAGTCAAAAAAGAGTCCAACAAAAGAGCATTTTCGGAGCGAAAAAAAATTTGCTTGTTACTGTCCTGAGTCGGCACACAGTATGACTCAGAAATTCCACTTCATTATGTGTGTACCAAAGCGTTGTTGTCCTGTTATTTGTGCTTTGAACAAAACAAAACATAGCTGTACCACACAAGAATGATAAAAACAAGATTACGCACAGCCCAAAAAAAACCTCATAAAAGACTCTTTACTGACATTATCTAAGAGCTCTTTCTGACGGACAATTTTCGAACGTAATCACCCTGTTTTCTGAAGGTTTTCGGATTAATTATGATTGTTTTTTGGGCACACAAAGAGCGCTAACGCTCCGAAAAAGGTGTCAAAAAAGACTCTTTTCGGACTCATATGGCTTGCTGGGAAGCTTTTGTCACCTAGTGTTTTTTTATGTTTTATTTTGGTGTCTTTCTGTTTTTGTGTATCGAGTGTTTGTATGTGTGAGCTGATATGTTCTCCGTATCCATTTTATAGTTCAATCTCTCATTTGGCTCTAAGTCAAGTATGTGTAGTAACTCTAAAGTGAAAAGCATAATTTGTCTCCTCTGCTAATATTTTTACATCATCGAAATTTGGTGTGTGTCGTCCAGTAATTGTACAGTGGGCTACGAGTGCCTTTTTTTTGTTTCAGTGGTTTGTCGGTTGCTTTTATGTCAGATTTATGTGATGATAGTCTGGGTTTTAACTTTGTTTTAGTTGTACCTACATATGCCTTTTGACACATGTTGGTATTATCACCATTACACTTGATCTTGTACACTAAGTTAGGTTTTTCCTCAGTTTTCAATTTCGATTTCATTCTGCTGAATAATTTATTAACAGTATTATTATATTTAAAATCTAACTGGAACTTGTCCTTATTATATATATTAGAATTTTTAATTCTCTCCTTTTCTCAAATACAAAAATTTAAAGCAAATTCAGAAAAATTCAGATAGCTGTAAGGTGCCACAATTTAAATAAGGAAGTTAGTTAGTGCAGTTGTTTGTGTATGCCACAATTAGGATAGTTCGAAGTAACATTTTTAATTTAGTTAAATTTTACACATTTGCTTTCAATCAATTTGTAGTTTTTACTTGTTACACATCTTAAAATAAATAAAATAAATGGCCATAAAATGTACAAATACTTAATACAAACATTATTCCTAATGTGTATATAGTATAAATGCTAATTTACATTACAGTATGATTTTTGCTATAAATACATGAGAGTCATAACTCAAAAAACATCGACTTTGAATGTTTAATTACTCTTTAAATAACATTGATTTAAAGAAACTGAAAACTCAGATATAAATATGAACAAACATACGTATATGTTTTACTAGTGATTTAATACTATTTTTTTTTTTTCGTTAATAAGAGGACAAAACGTACTGATAATGTTTGGTAGAACCTTAAGACCCAAATTATTGGTTATGTCCCTAAAGTGATAAAGTATTTTTGAAGCAAAATATTTGTGTTTGTTTGCATGTTTGTGGTACCTAAATAACTTTAATGAAGACTTTAGTTGCACAAATCTACTTTCACTGGTTGCTATACATATATATGTATATAGTGGATATGTTTGTGTGTTTGTGAAATAATATTTCCTTAAAATTTAATTTCTGCTAAAACATACTTCATTACAGATTTCTTTATGTCATATTAATGTATATCCATTCGTTCACTTTATTCTTACATACCTACTTATTAAATACATACATACGAGTACATATTATATATTTTAATATTATAGGTATATTAGAATTAAACAATGCATTAAATATTGAAAAAAAAAAATCTAACCAAGAAAAAAATGAACAAATTTTAAAAGATTTTGTATTTTGTATTTGTATTGACTTTTACGCTTAGATAAGTAAATGTTTATGTACGCAATATTTTCCTAGGTACGTTCCCTTTTTTCTTTTTTGCTTTACTTTATTTATGTAAAATTTTTTATACAAACAAACACTGTTGCTTGTTTGGATTTGATTTTTTGTTTCCTTTCTTAGGTTTTTTTTTAAGATTTCAATACTTAGAGACGATAAAACGATTTACCCAATAATTTATAATGTTATTGCGTTAGTAAATATGTACGTAAAAATATGTATGTATGTATGCGTGAGGTATTTGTTGTTGTTTCTGTTAGAGTTGGTGTGCTGCTTCGTTCGTTTCTACATCAAGAAATCTTCATTGAAAAATAAGTTAATTTGCTTAAACTTTGTTTAAAGGACCTTTTCAAGTTATTTACCTTTTAGGTACTTTACACACTCACACATAAACAAACTCTCTAACTCATATACACACAGTCATATTCAAACATTATAATAAAAACTTTGACTGTATCAACATTCAAATAACAACAACAAACAGCTACACCCGTTACAAATATTTTGTTTACGTTGTTGTTTTTGTTTTTATTTAAGCTTTCCTTTGATTTGTTTTTTGGATTTTTATTCATAGAAAAGCAAAGACTCGTACATACACATTTACTCACGCACTTCCTAAGAGAAATAATGTCACAAAAGTGGCTTCAAGTATCGGATTTGCAACCATCGCAACGTATAAACATTTAAAAAAAAATCGAAAAAAAAACAGAAACGTTTACTACGGGTGATGGAATGAAAACTTACAGTTGATGTTAATATTGATGAAGGATACGGCAAGGCAATCAAGAGTATTTGTTGGTGGTGTTTTTTGCTTTTTGTGTATGTATGTACCTCTATATGTATGTTTGATGTTCTTAATTTTTAACGTAATGTGTGTATGTAAGAGAAAATAAAATTAAAAGCAACAAATCACTGCTTTTATTTACAGCTTGAAGGAGATGTAAATAAAGTCCTTATTTTTTATTTTTTATTAATACAAATACACATACATACATACATATACATACACACTTAAAATATTGTAAATTAAAAACATATTCAGCCCAATCATGAATAAAAAATCCGCGGGAGTTTTTTCCCTCTTTATTTTTTTAACTTTGAATTTGAATAGAAAAAAAGGGAAAGGGAAAAAACTCCCGCGGAATTTTATTCATGATTGGGCTGATTTTGTTTTGAGATTAATACAATGAATCGAATACTTTTTAAGGTCCTAATATTTATAAACATAGAACTAAAAACTGCCCTAATATTTGCAA
Source organism: Bellardia bayeri (assembly GCA_950370525.1). Classification (NCBI taxonomy): domain Eukaryota; kingdom Metazoa; phylum Arthropoda; class Insecta; order Diptera; family Calliphoridae; genus Bellardia; species Bellardia bayeri. The sequence goes on from OX493267.1 coordinate 99,075,428, forward strand.
TATTGCACTTATTTTAAAAATTTCTCATCTTATATTTTACACAAGAGATATTTCATATATTTCCGATTACGAAGTTGCCCTGGTTACTTATGCTATATATAGCAACTATAGTTATTTTTCGAGTGTATTTGTGAGGGTAAAATTTTGAAATGTTGAAATATATTGCTGAATTTATTATTACCAAAAACGTTGTTCGAACTTTTCCTTATCACAAGATATTATTTGACTCATTAAAAAAAAACTTATCTGATTCGGCAAAAAGATATATATATATTTGCTAAATCCTGTTTATAGTTTTTGTTATTATTTTGCCAGTTTGTAAAAATTCTCTCAACATTTTTCTTTATTCTGAAAAACGATTTTAGGGTTAGCTCGGGCGATTTAATATTTTTTTCAAACTGTTTTATAAAGAAAAGTTTTATAAAGCTAAGAAAGAGGTTTCTTAAAAACCTTTATTTTCTTGTCTTTGAAGATTGTTTTATGAATAATATGTTCGTTCAAATTTAACTCATATGAATAGATCCAATAAACACAGCATTTTAAATTTAATATAAGTTTTGAGATTATTTTTAATTCCAATTTGGAAATATGGGTTTTTTTATATGTCAGTAGTATTTTACAAATCGTAAGTGTGTCGAAATGAATATTGGGTACTTGTGGGTTTCTGCTTATAACCAACTTAACCATATATTGGCTAAGTTATTCAATGATACAATACAATACAATGCAATACAGTACAATAATAATAATAATTATACGAGTACAGTGGGTGGCCAAATTATTAGTTACACATGCAAAATTGTTTAGTTTGAAGCCGTATAACATTTTAAAATAGTGAAAATTTATCATTTTATTTGTTCTTTTAGGTAAATTAAGTATTTCTATTTCAACTAAAAATAAATTATTTTGTTTTAAAAACATATATTTGAGGAAAAGAAATTTTTAAAAAAAAAAAATCTTAATATTTCGTAGAACCTCCTTTGGCATCAATTACAGCTTGCACCCTTTTTGGCATGCTCTGAATGCATTTTTAAACATTTTTTTAGTTCTTCATCGTGATGCCAGACTTTAATCAATGCCTCTATAAGATTTTGTTTGTATAACCTCAAAATTGCATATTTCACACTTCAGAGCAGAATGATCTACAACTGCACTCTAATGTTACCAATCATTGTTGACACTGCACAAAATATTTAACAGTATTACCAGAGTTAAAATACGAAAACATCTGGTACAAGAAACAGATTTATATACGTATTAAAAGCGGTTGAATCTTAATTAATAATAAAAACTATAGTGTAACTAATAATTTGGCCACCCACTGTATGTAAGATATATTGATATTAATATAAATCCAAGGTCTGTGGGATTTTAAGTTTTAAGGAAGAATATAGCCTACACTATGCCACTTTACAAGTGTATTTTGAATTGAACAGTTTATTATTAATGATTAGTGCAAATATCTTCTTGAGACATTACAGTAGTAGACATTTTTGATATTTGGATTTTCTGCAAAAAAACGAAATACTTACGACTTCTTCTGGAATTCTAACATGCAGAATAAAATTCAAGATAATTTTTGTTTATGTTCATTTCTACGCTATTTGTTCATGTTTTATTTCGTTGTTGTTGTTGTTGTTGTTTTATTTTTTCTTATATAGTTCTTATAATAATATTATTATGAAAATATAATTTACAAAACTTGTATTATTTTTATTTTCTTTGTTACTTTAACTTCTTACAATTTTATTTTTAGAAATTCAAGTATTTTATAACAGCAGAATAGCAAAGTAGAAGTAAATTAAAAAACTAATGTTAAAAAAAAAACAAAAACAAAATCAATAAAGGAATGGTCGAATAAAACTTATTGAAAATTGATAAAGGATTTACACAAATTTCAGCAAATTTTTCTATTCAATTGCAGAATTTAAAAATTTAGAGAATATGTAGTTTGATTTATCGTATTTGTTTTAGTGACACATTAAATAAAATTCCTTTCAATAATATAATAATTTTATATAATTTTATAATAATTTTAGTAATTCATTTTTCATTTTTAATAGTTACTCTTAAAATGACGTAGGTTCTTGTTAAAAATTGACCTTTTAAAATTGAATTGAATTTTTTTTTGAAATAATATTTGATAATTTGATTATTTATTTATATTAAAACAATGTTCGTTTATTAATAAACAAAGTATTTCATTTGTATTCTATACAAACTAATGCCATACTTTCTTTCATTCTTCTCTATGATGTTTTGCTTTCTATTCAATAATATTATTTTATAATCATTTGTTACAAGTGTTGGAAAGTAGTAGTAAACTTGCTCATTTCTCTGTTACGCACATACTCGTACACTAACATTTTTGTTAGTGGATGTGTAAATGTATTAATGTGTGTGTATTTATGGGCGAAAATATTTATGTTGCATAGGTAAATCTTACATACTATTAAAACTTTATTTTTTAATTTTCTCTTTTCAATGTTAATAATCATAGTTGGTTTTTCTTAATTTACAATTGTTGTTATATTTTATTTTTAGTTTTTAATACTTTTAATAAAAATGTTGTAGGTACATAATTATTTATATACTATATATAATAAAGAGAGAGAGAGAGAGATAGAGATAAATGATTTTTGTAAGAAAAAAAAAAAAATATATAAATTGTTGAAGAGGGGGGTTTTTTTTTTTTTTTTTTTGGTATTAGGAAGTAGTTTTTATAGTGTGAATGAGTGTGTTTAATTAAAGTTTAATAGCATTAATAATATGTATTAATTGAATTTTAATTGTTTATATTTGTAATCTTTTAATTCGTATTCGATTAAAGGTATTTTCTCTTTATAAGGAAAAAGGTTTTGTAGACTTATTTATTATTGGGTATATTCTATATATTTTTACTAAAGAACTAAGAACAAAACTAATAAAAGGCTTATTTACACATCTTTAAAAAATATTGCATTTAATCCAATTCGTTGTTTTAGTATTCGTAATTCTGATTATAGTTTTCATTTAAAATTGGTCTTTTGTAATATGAAATTACTATTGGTAAAGGGTGTTCACAAAAAGTCATGAAATTATTCGAGTAAAGAATTAATTTACAATCTATATACGGACTTTGCTACTTTTAAGTTTCAATGTCAAATTTATGTATGTATTTGTTTGTAGGACCTCTTGCTTGGAATCCTGATTAGGTTCTAAGTTAATTATAAGTTTTCTGTTTTTAATTTTCTACTCTCTTATTTTTTGAACCTTTTCGACCCTTTGTGATTACGCCGCATTTCTTTTCTTTTAAAATTTCTATTTAAGTAATAATTCTGTTTAAAGTGTCTTTTGTGTATTTTGTTAAAACATACTCGTATATGAAGTCACGACCCCAAGAATTTAATTTAAATTCTTGCACTTGTGAGAAACTTTAAGAATTCTCTAAATACTTTTGTGGAGATGTTGTGGACATTAAATAAAAAAAATATCATGTATTATTTTATTTAATATTAAATTATTGAAATTTAGATAATGAAAGCGTTCATATTCTGTTTAATTAGACAAAAGCCTTTATTATGCAAGTTTGAAAGAAATTGTTGCACAGAACCTCATTTGTATTTTGTATTTTGTTATTGGCAAGAGAACTAATTCATTGGAGTTTTATTATTCAGCATTTTTATTTTATCTATTTTGCCAAAAAGGAACCCAAAATTAAAAAAAACTCCATAGATTATCTTAACACCGTATTATGAGTGTAATATCGTAGTCGTTTTTTTTTTTTATTATCATCCTAAATTTTCGGCAACAACAATATAAATACGTGGGAATTTTGTCTATTTAAAAAATCATAAAACGCAAAAATGTTGAAACAAAAATGGTTTCATAATAAGTTTTTTTTAAGCTAGTTTAGTCCTGAACAAAATTTATTTTCGAATGTTGAGTTTTAATAATGATTACTGAAAAATAAATGTCATGTTTGACAATCATTGCTGAGAACTTCATTCAACAGGTTTTTATTGTCCAGTTATTTGTTTATAAATAATACTAAATAAAAATAGAAATTTTCACATACAAGAATTCATATGATACTATTTTTAATTTATTTACAATTAACAAAGAACAAAACTAAATATTTTTTTAACATGTCTGCGGTAAAAATATTTATTTCATTCATTTATACTTTTTACAGCACTGACACACTGACTTTTGTGACTTTTAAGGATTTTGAAATCTTTGTCAGATGTTCGGTGTCGGGCGTACAATATAGCAAAGAATCAAATTTGTTGATTAATTGGATTTCTATAACCTCGCATTTACATTTGTATAACGCATTATACGCTTTATAATTTTGTTTTCATTATAAATTTGTCACCGTCACAATATTCATACTTTTTTAAATATGTACCTAAATAAAATAAAAATTGTGATAGACGAATTCTTAAATGCAATTCAAATTTAAATGCATTTGAGAAAAAAAGAATTGAAATTCATATTTCAAAATAAAAGTATTTATCAGATTAAGAAAAAAGCCTGAATGCTTGTTGGGAATACATTTTAACAATTCAACATAAATGTATTTATGTATGTATGTTTGTTTGTTTATATACAACATATGTATGTATTACATTTCAATTGTCCATAAATACTCAAATGTACACAAAGTATTTTAATGGAGCAACAAAAAAGGTCAAATAACTTCAATTAAATAATTACAAAACAAGTGTGTATGAGTTTGTATAATGGTATTTCGTTTTGTATGTACGAGTATGTACTTACTCGTATATATACATATATAAATTTTATATATATATATTTTTATATATGAATATTTAGTATGTACTTCTCATTTTTATTTTTTTTATTTTTTTGTTAATTTTATTATTATTTATTCGATGTATATAAATTTACTTTATTTTAATTTTGTTCATACATAATTACAATTCTTTACAATGCTGCATTCAACAATTTTTTGTTTCTCTTTTTAATAAATATAAATAAATAATTGCTTGTTTGTATATACTAATTATGTATGTATGTATGTATAAGTTATTTCAAATTTTGTTGTTGGGGTTTTTTATTCAATAATACTTAACAAAGTAGTTACGATTTTGTTTAATAAAAAAAAAAAAAAAATTTTGGATACGAGAAAAATAATGAAAAATTTTAAAAATTTTTCCTTTCCTTTAAATATCTATTAAACTGTTCAACTATTTATGATGATTTTTTTTTAAATGCTTGAAATTAAAATATTTGATTTGACTCTATTTTCACAGCTGAATAAAATATTAAATAGCTACAAAACAGACTTACCATTGATTTCAACTTGTACTGCAGCAAGAATGTTTGTCAGACTAGGTTTTGTTAGAGTTTTAGTACAACTCTTAAAATTTAAGGATATTTAAAGGATAAGTAATTATTATTTTTTTTTTTTTTTTGTAAATTATTATAGTGAATTACTTTTGCTTGCAATAATTATGTATGATAATAATGGTGGTGATGGTGATGTGATGATTTCTTGTGTAAACTAATTTATCTATGTAACTAATTTATTTATTTTCTAAAAATGGTTGCTTTTTGTACAATTGCTTAGAATTTCAATGTTGTTTTTTGTAAAAAAAAAAAGAATATTCGTTTATATTGCTAATAAAAGAGTTTTACATATTTCTATTATAAAATTTGAGTGACTTATAAATACGTGTTATTGCTTCTTGATACGTTCGGCTTTATTTCTCTATCATAAAACTGGTCGAAAAAGTTTTTTTTATATTCATTTAATCAGTTCCACAATAATTTCTAGATAATAAGGACCTAATTTGTTTAACCTAATTATTTGTTGAGCATTACCAATGGGTTTCGTTTGTTAACTAAGAGAATGTCAGTAACAATAAATTTCAGTTTAAAATTTTTATTATTATTTTTTTGTAATTATTGTTTATTTGTTTAATTGCTTTAAAATTCGTTGTCAATATGTAATAAGTACATGATTCGTTTGCTTGTTTAAATACTTTATTAGTTCGTTGTAATGAATTTATCACATTGTAATTTATGGGCATTTTTTTTTTGTAATAAAGGTCATAGTTTGAATATAGTACTGGAATTTTGATTTGTCCATTTAATCTTACTGATCTTAATAATTACGTTGCTTGCAAATCTTGTCAATATCAAATTAAGTATTCAAAAAACCGTCCCGCCCAGTCTATGTCGTTCTGCCGCAGAACGCTTTTAAGTCCTATATTATTTTTTTATATTATATTTCTTAATATTTTGTTAAACATTTATTTTCTAATTTATAGTATTTTTCCTATTATATTAAGAATTTGACTTATTCATTATTCTAGGTACTTTTTTCTTGAAATAAAACCATTTTAAAATACATTTTGTGTTTTGAAGAACAAAAATTATCTCTTGATTTACAGCGCCCACACAATATATTGACTTTCATACTCAATGTACAAATATCTCTTATGATATTAATAATATCCTCTACACTCGTATATGCAGAACATAAATAGCATGCATAATCACCACTTTAGGTAAGGTGGGGGGAGTAGAATGAAAGTTTTGAACGCGTTTTCGGCAAAATCGGATATATTGTTTTAAAAGTCTGCAATTAAATATGCGATATCTTAAAAAGATAATATTATAGTATGTAGAAGATATTTATTTGTATTCTGTACATGAGTTTTTTTTTATTAGATTCGAAATTCGGAATATGTACTTGTTATACTAATTCCGCTTCAAAACCGAACGAAGAAGCCAGACTTTATATTTTCGATCAGCTAACAAGGAACAAAATGAATAAATAAATAAAACAAAATGGTGTTTAGATATTTGTGTTCATAATTATTTAGTATGTATTTCTGTATGTGTAATTCTTAAAACAATAAATATTAAATTTATAATATAAACAAATGCATGTGTGTCTAATAATAATAATAATAATAATAATAATAATAATAATAATAATATTAATAATAATTATATGTTTTATGTGTTTTTCAAGTGGTTTCTATTGTAGGTATACTTTTTCTTTTTTTTTTTTTTTTTTTTTTTTGTTCATTTGTAATGAATAATAATTTCTGTTCAGAATGATAATAATAAATTTATAATTATTTTAACTATACAAAAGTATATTGTTTTAATTGATGTTTTGTTTTTATAAATTATATGTAGTAGTGATAAATTAAAAAGTACGCTGATAAACTTATGCACTCATATCGACTAATTTTAAATAAAATGAAGTAAAAGTGCAAATAATGAATTTTAGTTTTTGATTTACACAAATTATTGCTTATGTTTTTACTTACATACATACATATGTATGTATGTGTGTATGTATGTATGTAGTTATATAAATTTATTAAGATTTAATGGTAAAATAGCAAATTAAAAATGTTTGTAATTTTCATTCGTTGTTCGGTTTTTAAAATGTTGCTTAATTTATAAATGTTGTTTGTTTATTTTAACCATTATTTACAAGTTGATTGGTTTTTTTTCAATTACAATTGCTTTTTTATTAGATTATTTATTTATATACAATTGGTTTAGTTAATAGTACTGAAATAATTGCATTTAAATTAACCTTAGGGAGTTAGATATTTGTATTATTAATAAATTTTTTTAAATACTTCAAAGTTTCTTATACGTTTCTTGTTTATAGTTGTAAACAATTTGTTAAATTGTTGTACATATAATGTTTGTTTGAGTATTGCTTTGGTACTTTAGCCGAGTTATATTTAAATATATTAAGGAGTTTACGCCTATTTTAAATAAATAAATAAAATTTAAATTAACTATTTGATTTGGTTATGCTGGCTGTATGTATGGGGAGAAATTTCCAAACAAATGGAATTGAAAATGTTCTCCTAATCATATTTAAATTAGTTTATACGATTTAAAAATGTGTTTGAGATCCACCTTAAAAGCTGATTTTAATATAGAAATTATAATATCCTCTTGGTAAATATAATAATGATTATAATTGTTTCATAAATAAAACCAAAGGCATTTACGCTAGGGGTTCTAGTGACTAGAGAACACTCGACTATGATTGATGTGAAATCCCGATGGACTTCCCTAAAAAATACGAGTATTGTATTTAAATCGTTATTGACATGACTAAGAGAGGAGGAGATAGTAAAATAGAGTTTGGTTTTAGAACTATTCATTAAAAATACTGTGCTTACGTAAAGAATGTCACTTAGAATACCTAACGTTTTCACCTAGCGGCTTCTAGTCAGGCTCGCATTGCTTCTTTAATTCAAAGGCGTGATACTTGGGGTTGGGGATTTGCCTAAAAGCTAATTTTAAAACTAAATTAAATTTGTTGGCGCCAAAGCTGAAAAGCTTTGCTTCAATTTTTACACATTTAATTGACACAATTTTGTACAAGAACATAAATTATAGAGAGAGTCAAAACTTTTTTGAGAGTGTAAAAGAGTTAACACTTTAAGACTGTGTTTGTGTTCCCTTTTGCAGTTTTAATTTAAAGTTAAATCTTAAATCTTAACTTAATGTAACTACGTTTTGGTTTTGCTTTAGAAAAGTGATGCTAGAACTAACTTCAATTAAAATAGACTGTAGGGAGATTGAAAGAGACAATAGGGATAGAAAAATAGATGATAGTTATGCATGGGAGCAGTAAGAGAGATAGGGAGGAAAAAAAGTATACAATTTTAGCTAAGAATACAGTTTAGTAAATATTTTTTTTTAATTCAAATTATTTTAATAATTTCCACAAAATGTCTTATATAGTAGCCAGAATTGTTGGATTTTTATTATAATTAATTATTGCACCCTTATCCCACTGTGTGGCCGCGCTTGTTTTATTTTAAAATAATCATATTTCCAACTAATTGAACTATTTAACGATCATTACTTTTTAAATATAAACTGAATATTTTTGAAATTTAATTTTACCTAAAGGAATGAAATAAAGTGTAAGATAAACAGATTTTTGTAGAAACTGTTTAAGAGTAGATTGGAAAAAAATGAGATTAAAATTGACTTTTAGTAAAATAGATAAAAATACGAAAGACTAAATGATAACTTGAGAGAAATTTGTAAGAAAGACAACTTTTTAATATAAAAATATAAAAAGAAAACAGTAATAAGACTAGACATTACACTGGTTACAACAGATAATAATAATAATTATAATAATAATAATAATAAATAAGAAGACTTATTTTAAGACTAGAAATTACAAAAATTAATTTATTGAAACTTAACTGACAAAAGTTTTTGGTGACATAAAAGAACTAAGTATAAATCCTTATATGTTGACCAGAATTAGCACTGGTATATCAGGAAAGATAAAGACAGACAGTTTGGGTTTTAATAGAAAAATAATAAAGCGTTTGTCAAGACTAGAAGACTATCTGTGGAAAGGTAAATAGAGACAGATTACAAGATATTACAAGAAGGAATCATTTTCTATTGTGATTCATTCCATTTATCTTTTAACGTCAATGAAAGAGAAAGATATAGAGTTAAAATATGTAAATTAAAAACAATCTTATTTAAGACTTAAAATTACACTGGTTTATTACTCGTATATGATACTGGGAATGTTTACTGCAAAGTATTGGAGTAGATGTGTCCATTTCTTCATAACTAAACTAAACTAATATTTATGTAAGGTTATAATTAAAAATTCTAAATTTCTGCTGTTCTACAGCGACTAGTGAGATTTTAACTATTATTTATTTGCTCGTTTTTTTTTTTAAGTGACAATTGACTAGTTATAAAGATAGAGTGTGATGGAAAACTAAAACATAAACACTCATATTTTTTCACAATAAAAAACAAAATACAACTCAAACTGAAATTAAGTACATAATAATACTATATACATACATACATAGGCATACATATGTATGTATGTTAAGGTAGGAGATAAAATGTTTTCTAAATGACACAAGTAGTAATTGACTGAAGTGTTTTAAGTAAAATATTTTGGGATTTTATAACTTATTTCGAGTTTAAAATATAATTGTTATTGCTTTAAGGGATATTTTCGGACCGATTTGTTGTTTCGTTTTTTTTTTTTTTTTTGTTCTTTTCTAACTTTTAGTACTTAATTTATTTATTTTTTGTTTCGATATTGCTATATTTAGATTCTATTCTTTTGTTGTTTTTTTTTTAACTTATGGCCTAATTCGTTGCTTGAGAAACATTTGCTTTTCGTTGATTTAATATTTCAGATTTTCACAATTTCAATTTTCGTTGTTGTAATTTTTAAGAACACTTTTCATGGTTATGTTGCTGAAGATGAAAAAAGTTTTCTTAAGAATTTATTTTAGATCATAGATGCCCAGTAGTGGCTGATATCAGCAAATTGAGCTCACACGTATACTTACGCTCTTTTGTTTGATCGTCAATCAACCAATAGGAAATCAGCATGTTGAGTGTGAGAGACAAAATACACTTGCAGAACTTATGAGTCTTATTCATGATTCAAGAAAATAGAAAATGAATATTATTAAAATATTTTTGAACCAAACAAGGGAAATCAAAATGGAAATATATTTAATGATTACATTTTAATCGTCATCGATACTGAATTATATTTGCTTAAAAGCACGCAATAAGCTGAATTCTTCTAGTTTGAGAAATATACTTTTACTGCGTAATTGCAATAAGAGTATCAACATGGAAGATTTCATTACTTTTTAATTGCAAATAGGACAATGATTAATTGAGGGAAAATTTATAAACACTTCAAAGAATTTTTTTATTTCGAAATATGTATATCTAACTATCCAGATGTCCGCACATATAAATTATATATATATATGTACATATATCTATCAATACATTCATCAAGAGTATTACTAAAATATGTACATACATTAATTTTACATTTCCCTTTTGTTAAATAAAGAAACAGAAAAAAATGACAACACCTGCCACACATGTGTTTTCGTTGCAATCTCGCTGACGACTAAATAAAATGAATATCAAATTTTTTTCTTCCAGTGTTATTTTGTCACTCTCACCAATACTACTACCTTGGGCATCACTGTTTTAGATGAAGAATGAAATGTGAAAGAGAGTATTTAGTTATACTCAGGATGTGAATGATGTTAATTGAAGTAAGAGTGATAGTGAGGGTGAGAGTAGTTAATGAGTTGAGTGTGTGAGTAAATATAATGACTAGATACACTAAAAATAGAATTGCTTGAACATTTGTATGAATTGCCGTGGATATTCTAAGAGATTGCCTTTTTCGTGAGATTGCTTTTCTTTGTTTTAGGAACTCAAGGCTGAGTTTGAGTTTGTAAAGTTTTGCTTAAGATGAAATGGACGTATTATGATGTTTTGTGTTGTTAAATGTGCTACAAATTATGAACTAAATTTAAATGAAATAAATAAACAATAAAATTAGTATTTAAATTAGCCTAATTTAAAAAGGTATATTTTTATAGAAAAGTAAAATTATAAATACAAATGTATATAAAAAAAATGAATGTATGAATGTATGCATGTGTTTGGTTTTGTTTATATAAATATTGTCCTTTTTTTTGTTTTTAATTAATAAATAAAATTTTTTTTTGTTAAACAAAATCGTAACTTTTTTCTTTTTTTCTGCTTTAAAACTTGAATGATTCTTTATGGTTTTTGAAATATTTCTGTATTTTAATTAGCTTAGATTTAGTTTTTATTTTAAACTACTTACAATATGTTTGTTGCTGTTGTTGCTTTTAAGTTTAACCCGCAAACGTGGCCTCTACTTTAACTACTGCCGCCGCTGGCACTGGTTGGGGAATATGACTTATTGTAAAACCATTTTGTGCTTGATGGGAGTAACTGGGATGGCTATAGTCCTCAGTGGGAGTAGGAGATGTCATACCACCACTGTCACTGGTACTATCAAATTGCATATCTGCCTCATCCTTGAGACAGGCTGATTCCAAATGCTTGTTGAGGTACGATTTCAAAGCGAACGATTTATGGCAACGTTTACATTCAAAGTTCTTATCGACCGAATGTGTTTGCATGTGAGCTCTTAAATTAGAACGATCCGCAAAGGCTTTACCGCAATGAGCACAACCATAAGGCTTCTCACCCGTGTGGGACCTTAGATGGCCTTGCAATAGCCAGGGACGCGAAAACAGTTTGCCACACACACCACAACTGTGTGAAAGTTTGTGCGTTAGTACATGCATGGCTAAGGCTGGCATCGATACGTAAGCTTTGCCGCAAGTGTGACACTTTTTGGCGGATTGTGAGTCCAACGAACGATGTGTTTGTTTGTGTCGCGACAGATTGCTGGAAGTGGCATATTGTTTACCACATTCACTGCAGGTGTATTTGGCCTTCTGTTGTTCTTGCTGCATCACTGCCTGAGGATCTGTAATGTTTTTGCGTTTCGATCGACCATCACTAACGAAGAATGCCTCATAAGTATAGGCCACAGTTTTCACAGAGACACCAGCAGCACTATTTTTAGGAAATTGATTGGTTGTATTATTGTTTTCATTTTGTATACTTCCAGCCGGGGAACTGGGCTGCCGTTCACTGTCCGAATTACTTAGCAAACTGTGCATGGAAGAATTAGACCGAGGGCGATGTTCGTTCGTCACACTAGCCGCCAAAGCCAAATCAGCAATGGAGGGAGTAGTAGTGGCCAACGATAGCGTCACATCCTGCAGCTGATGATTAGCAGGCAGGTGATGATGTTGTTGCTGCTGTTGCTGTTGCAACTGTATAGCATGTGTTATGTGCTGCAAGTTATGTAAAGGCTGGTGAGTTAAATGTTGTTGAGCTGCAGACTGTTGTTGCAACTGATGTGGTTGTGTGGGCGGATGGAATGCAGTGGAGGCGCTAAGATCCAATATAGCATGAGCTGCATGTAAATCTTCTTCTGCCGGTTGTCTTAAACGCAAGCGTTCGTTTGAGGGTCTATCGTCCAGCGAATAGGGTCGATAAATATCTTTTTTCTTAGGAGGCAAAGACAGAGCAGCACCCGTACTCGTATAACATTTACGTGACTCGGTACTACTCGCTTCGATGTCCTCGTTAAAAGACGTTTCGGTTTTAATGCGTATAATGGGCGGACTTAAACGTTCACACGGCGAAGACAAACTGCTACTGCGTGTCGAGGGCGACGATGAAGGTGACGATGTATTCGAGGGCGGAGGCGTTTGATAGTTATATGGATGAGGGGGAGCTTGTTGCTGATGTAAATTTGAGGTGCTTGTTATGACGGTAACTTCGTTTTCTAAACGAGGCAGGTACGCGGTATAATGTAGAGGCGAAATATCATGATTATAACCTAAAAACAAAATAAGCAATAAAACAATAATTTAGAGAAATAACGAAACATTTTTTTGTTATAAATAAACCTAATTCTGTTTTTACACGGCCTTTTTTAAACGGTTTTGATTTAACACGGTTTGAAAATAAACAAATTTACGTTTGTACATTTTTCCTAATTACTTTTAATATTAGAGTGCATATATTTTTTTCTTTAATAACAATCTATTTTTGTTTAAAAACATATAAAAGATATATATGATTTAATATTATATACCTGAATAGGTAGTTGTTCTTGAAAAGTCCTTGTTTTTCACTAATTTCAATAGGTTTTAGATAAGGAACCAATTGCCTATTTTGACCTATGATAAATGTCTTCTTTTACACGGCGTTTCCTGGAACCAATTACCGTGTAAAAACAGAATTAGGTGTATATAACATTTAACCAAATACAATATTTTACTTTTAAAGTTGTCTGAATTTTCATAAATCTACCTTACGCGTATATCTTATTTGCGTTTAATTACAGCTACATACAAACAAGTTGGTCGTAAGATTTAGATGCCAAAATGAATGTTATGTTTAAGGGTTAATGGTTTGCTGTTTGTGTATGAAGGAGTTAGGGGGTTTTGTTGTGAATATGGTAAATGAAACTATTTCAGCTAAAAAAAAAAAAATTAAGCTGAGGCAATTCAGACACACATTTCAGCTAAAGTAAAAACAAGAACCTATTTTATATGAATTCTTGTATTTACATCAAAATATGTGTTTATACCAACAAGTAGGAAACGTGTTGAATTAGCAACATAAACCTTTTTTTTACTTCTTGCTCCACAAAACTACAAATCACAAGTAAACTAAAAAAATATCGTTGTGTATATGTATAAAACACACTGTATCAAGCAATTATATATGTACATAATATCAACACAATATTATGAATGAAAAGAAAATATACGAAAATATAATATAATACCCACGCTGTAATAAGGGGGAGCCGGAAACTAAAGCATACAACTATGTTTCCTAAAGGGGCTAGCTGCACACAACTTATTACAGCAGCAGCAAGTAACAAGACAAAGTAAAAAAAAAAATCGAAACATTAAAAATGTCGCATTGCAGTTGTACTACATATAACAAAAGACTGTGGCAGCAAAATACACGGCTGGAGAGTAAGTGCGACAGTTAGTCAGTCAAAAAAACCTAAAGTTTGGCTAAAAACTCCTTTAATGTAAAATTGGTTACACAAATGTCCCTCGGCACATGGTTTGTTTTTTTCTTCTTATTACAAATGTTGTTGCTAAAATTCTTAACACAAGCCTTACTTTTACTATAAAACTTTCAACGGATGCAAACTCAAAGATATTTTACACACACACAAAAACACTCATACACAAACTTACAGATTGACAATGCGTATTTTTAAGTCTCCCAAAATATTTACTTATATAGTTACACACAGAAGTATATTAAAAATATACATACATATACATATACATATATAGTATATGTTTTTTATGTTTTAGTGCGTCATATAAGAAGCATTTTTGTGACTTAGTATATAGTTGGTGCGAGTAGTATAGTACAGAAATGAATGAGGTGTTTGGCCATAAAACACAACATTTGTGCAAATTTTTAAGGCCAAAACATTAATGTCTGGCTCTATGCCTAAAACGAACAACTGATATCACAAGAAGGGCACGTTTTCCCTAAAAACTATTCGAAAGCATAGAAGACATTGCACACACAACATACGAGTAGTCGCAATATTTGTGGCAAAAATCTCATTCATGCTCTTAAAGTTTATACCCAACAGTAAGTAGTACATTCGTGGTAGGTAAGCAATGTATACATTGTAATGTGTTTAATACAACAACGAATATCAAATATGCACGTACGTATCTATAGATCTTTTAGAGCCAGTGTGAATCCGACTCAAATATGAGTATTAATAACCCAGCAAATTGTTTAAATTTGTTACAAAACTGAATACGTGGACAACGTTTGTATTTATTTTTAATTTAAAGACTTCAAAAATGGGTTCTTTGTTTGAAAAATCCAGTATTGTCCATTAAAAACCAATAAAAATCCACTTGATTTCGTTATGTTATGTTATGTTGTTTTTTTTTTTTTAATTTTATTTCTATGGCGGATTTCTACACTACTTTTCTCTTTTTTTTTATTATATGTATATGGTTGTATTTCGTAGCCTTCATAGTCGTTGCTTTAATTAAGCACTTGCATCACGAAAGAGTTGTTATGAAGATTTATGCCTGTGACATGTGCCACATTCTAGGTCATATTATTTTTTCCTATTCCTCTCCGCTCCAACTATTCCAAACAATACACAACAAGCCCTGTTGTCTCTGCACAAATTAAATAGTTTCAGCGAGCATTTAAAGGTGCAATCAGTGCAAAGGGAAAATATACCAAACCTTTTTTAGAAGAAGATAAAAACTAAAATGAAGAATTTTGTTTAAAATGTTCTTGTTACTATTTTAAAACACAAAAATATTTTTGTTACAAAATGTATGACTTTAAAAGTTTGCTTTTAATTATTAAAGCAGTGGTATTTACATTTGAAAAAGACTAGAAGACTAGAATTATTTAGCCAATTTTATTTTAACACAATTCAAATGAAATTTAAATTATATTGCGCTTAAGTCCCATTCACATATGGCATTGTAGTTCAAACTATACATCAGAACTAAAGATCTGTAAACATCTAAAAATTAGTCCCCGCTTAAGTGTCAGGTTAAAGATTTAATAAGTAATGCTGGTTAAACATTTTACCAAACATTTTTTAATCTATTTCGAATTCAGGCGTAAGCGTTTATTATTATTATTTACCTGTTGTTTGCTGTGTGGCAACATACATATACTCGTACAATCTAAAATTTTGATTAAATATCATTTATATTTTTCTACTTAAATACTTAAAGGTTTTATTTAAAAAAGAAACAACAACGAGAATCATTTGCAGACCTTGGGGTCTTTCAACACACATAGAGAACCATAAGAGTATGATGCAAAAAGAAATAAATGTAGAAAAACATTTAAGTATGTGCACGAATACATATTTATTTAGAAAATTGTATATATGTACATATACATATGTATATATTAAATTCATATGTACAAGTATTCACGTGCTGTACGAGTATATGGCAACAGAGCAGTAAGCCAACAACATAAAACAAAAATATATACATGCATGGGGAGAAACAACAACAACAACTACGGATGTAATAAGAACAAAAACATACATGAGAAATGCGAAAGAGTTGATGACGACTACGATGACTACAACGACAAGTTAGACTGTCTAGCATTTAGTCAAAACAACCAACATACAAACATTTATTCATTCATTCGTTCATTCATTCACTCAAGCTTACCAGACGTAACAAGTCAGGCTGGGTGAAATTTATTCTTTGGTTTGTTTTCTAGCTGCTTTTTGTATTTTTGGAAAAAAAAATCATACTACTACAAACGCAACCCTCTAGCTATGAAGAATTCACACATACACACATGTTTTACGTCAATACAAGCAACATGCTGACAACGCATTACAACGTGCTTGTTTTTTCCTTTATTTCCTGTTTTGAAAAAGTATGGAAATACATACATTTTGGGAGTGTGTGTGGATCTGTGGCAGTTGTTTGTATTTCCTATTAACAGTTGATTTGTTTGCGACGGTATTATTACGCTTAAATTCACTAAACTTTTCCCTTTTTTAACCTTTTCTGTAATATTATGTCCTAAAAAGAAGGAGGGGATTTATTTATCAATGCTTTTGATGGTTTAGGATCGCTCTTGACACACACTCACACAACGTTTTCGTCAAATGTCATTGACTAGATTGCAAGCATATTTTTAGAGTTTTTTCAATTTCCAGTTAACTGAAGCAACAACATAAGATTATGTTAAATTTTGACAAAAAGTTTAACTTAAAACAAGTATATAGGAAAAATAACTTTAAAGAGCTTTTATCTTTTTTTCAGGAAATTCATTTTAAATGTCTTTAAGATGAAACAACTAAAAAATTTTCTGCCACACACAATTAGAAATTGTTATAAACACAATAGAAAAAAATCTATAGCAGAAATTTACACATTTTTTTAAGTCGTTGAAAACGGAAACGGAAATGCGTGTTTTTACTGAGACAGCATAAAAATAACAATGTGATCAGAATGAAATTTAAGTTGAAAAGAAACAATTTAAACACGACAACTTATAGATGGTAATCAAATACTTAGTAGAATAAGGAAATAACTAAGGGGGAGTTAGTTTACCCAGTGCCTGCTTTATATACAAAACAAAAGAAACTGAATTACATTTGAAATTCCAAAAAAAAAACAGAAGTTTGCAATAAACGCAAAAAATTATAAATTTCCTTGCTGGCCATAAAAGGGAGACAGAAGAAACTTAAAATTACAATTACTGCATTCACAACCCAAAACCCACTATCAAAATAACAACAAACTTATAAATGTAAAAGTGAATATTGGAAAATAAAGTCTAAAATTAAAAGTTTGTGAACAACTACTAGCAATTACTTTTATTACCCAATAAACAAAGTATCAATAAATTTAACTTTAAACGGGTGTTATTTTTTTTCTCATTAAAATCGTCTTTTGCCCAAATACGAACATTAAAGAAAGCTTGTTTCTAATTTTTTTCAGAGCTTAATGACTTGTGGTTCATTTTTAGTTGGTCGTTTTATGTGTTTTCATTTAGAGGGTTTTTATTTGTTCCTACTTTAGAGACCTTTTTCTAGTTAATGACTTTGAGTTGAATGTTGGTTTAAGTGTATTTTTGTAAGAGGTTGCTCTAAATTTCACACTACCTGACAAATATATATATATATTTGTATGATTTTGGTTTTGGTTATACATATTCATGACTGTATGTACTGCTTTTGCTGCTTATGTTTGTTTTTAACCTTAGGCCATTCCATTGTAATTAACTTGGCTATAGAGAAAATCGTATTATTGTTATTGTTATTAGCATTACTACTATGTACTACCAATACTACTTATACTATTATTATTATTATTAGTGTTATTATTAATATTTGTTTTGAACAGAAAACCCATCGCACACAGTCATTAATATGAATTATTGATTTTAGAAATTTATACTTATAATTATTATTACCAACAGGAAACGGCGGAAGTTGTAACTAGGCAAAAAAATTAAATCTTTTTAATATTTAATTTTAAACACATACAAGTATATTTCATAAATTAATAAAGGTTGTTTTTTAAAAATATACTAAATGAATCATTAACATAGGATTTTGTTTAGAAAAATAAAGGGTGACATGATTCAAAACTTAAACGGATTTGCACAGTAAAAAAATAAAAATTAAACCACAAACACAGTTCATGTAAGAAATATAGACAATTATAAATAAATACAAACAATATAAACCTTAAATTAAACATTTCACTTCAAATTAGTACTAAAGATAAATTTATGATTTATTAAGAATCAAAATGTCGATATCAAAATGACCGCATACCCAGTATATGAGTAATTTAAGAAAATATTACTTTTGGGATTTTGAAATGATATGAAATGAGATAGTGGGGTAAATAAGCCAATTTAAATATTTATGTTATTTGAAAATCATAAAAGAAATTCAATACGGTTGAACTTTTAAATACTTTTTTCCGGCTTAGTAAGTCCAGATGTGTTGCTAATCTGTAACTGTTTTGACTTGTTTTGGAAAGAAAACGCTTATTATTTATTACAGTAATCTTAACATTCTTAGCATTCATATTTAGAGATTAAAAACAAATCAATTAAAAAGAAGTCAAGTGTTCATTGTGCAGTAGTTGATTTAAACCACTGTTAAAGTAATTGCGGCTACAGGCAAAAATGTTGTGTTGACTTATACCATTTTCATAAAAATGATCGCATATACATACATACATATGTATGTATTTATACAAATGCAGTCATAATCATTAAATTAGATATATACATAAAACGATAGTGTACGAGTATTGCTTTTTATACATAAATTTTTATTTCGCCCAAACCTTGGTTCCAGTAATGTTACGTTTCTTAAATTAATCAATTGTTTCAAGTAAGAAAAAGTTAAAACATACCATTATATAAATTAGTGGTACCACGTGTAGCTGCTTCTGGTGAATGTGGAGGAGGACTTGGAGCTGTTGCTCCAGCTGTTGGTGATGAAGGACCCCAACAAGTTGCTGTCGATGACGACGATGTAGATGCTGATGATACTGACGAGGTCATCGCTGATGTTGAGGAAGGTGTTGTTGGATTATTTGTAGTGGTTGGCGTATTTGATAATTTTAAATCACTCGATTTTATAATGACCGTAGCCGTAGCAGTTGTGGTGGTTGTGGCATTTACTAAAGCGTGATCACCCACCACATCGATTTCTTCATCTTCATCGATGGTAGATCGACGAGATTTTGTTTCAACATCCTTCTTTGGTATTAATTCTATGCTCAGTTCCGGAGTCGTGGCACTTGTTGAAGATGTTGTTGATTGTGTGGGTTCAGGTGATGAGTTGTTTGATTTGTCTTCTGCCCGGTCGGGCCAGGGATAAGCCTTCCATTTTTTAGCCATTAAACAGCGTGGCATTTTATTGTAGGTGCTTTTGGTATTTTGAAACAAAATTTAAAAGGAAACGGAAGTTTTTTTCTTGTTGTTCTTTGTGGTAGTGGAGTAAGCAGTTCAGGGAAAATAATCTTTAGTTTTAAAATTTCCGCACGAGCAAAAGGTTTTTTATTACAGATAAATAATATATATAAAAAGTGAAAAATTAATGTTGCTTTTTTAGGCTGATTACTATTTTTGTTTATTGTTGAATTATGTTATTAACTTAATGCAGATTTAGTTTTATATTTTTTTTATATTGTAGAGATTTTGTTATAAAAAAGTTAAGGGCTCGTCGAAATCTATTGTTTTGCGTTTAGGTTTTTACGTGTTCATTTTTATGGGTTTTATTTGTTGTTTTCATATTTTTTGTTATGGGGAGAGGGGTTTTATAGTTCTTCACTTTAAAATAAAATAGTTTCTTTATAAACAAAAGTGTGTCTTATTCTGTTGCCACTAAAATGCATTGCAACGTTATTGATTTTTGCAGTTTTCTTCCCTTTTATCGTTTTATATTTTATCGTATTTTATTCGATGTTTTTTTTTAGCTTGTAGTTGTTGTTTTTAGAGTTTCCGGAAGCAACTGTAAAATTGCTTTAGTTTAAAAACGATATATTTTAATTTTTATACTTTCTTATTCAAACCCGGATTTTTTTTTCAAAAATAGTTTGTTTCTATTTTGTTATAACACTTTTTTGTTGGTTTTTTATTGTGGTTTAATCTTTTTTATTTACTTAATTCAACTTAGATTTGTGGTTTTGAAAAAAATTGATAAATTGTAACGTAGTTTTAAATATAAAAGTTGTAAATTTGTAGAAATAGAAAGAAAAGCTGTATTATATGATTGAGTGTTTTAGGTGAAAAAAGTTAAAACTTAAGGATCCGTTCAAAGAGAATATTATATAAGAAAGAGAGTATAGAAATGCGAACCGAACGTAAGCAACCCTTGGAGGTTAATAAAAACACCAACGGTTAGTGTCAGCCCTTATATAGTCCTCCGACAAACACAGCACCACATCAACTGTTCTGGTCATACAACAGCTGGAAATGAAACACATCAAAGGCATAGGAACACAATGACAATGTGTTTCTCTTGTTGGCTGTTTTCTGTTTTAGAGTGTGCGAGTGTTTCAAAACAACCCTTATTTCTGTTGCTCAAAAACGTTGCAAGGCGAATTCATAAACAAAACACAAGCAAATAAAATTATAGCGAATTGTTGAATGATATCGTACTACGACTGTATATTGATGGACTGAGTGAATGGCTGGCTGGCTCTCTGTTTTGTTGATAACTCGTGCTATACACAACAGACAGACTGTTGCTGCTTAATGGCTTTTAATAAACAATAATTTGATGATGGAAATTTGTTGCTGCTGGTATTGTTGTTGTCGTCTCATTTTAAAATTTCTACCAAAAAGGACATGTGCGGTGAGTACGGAAATAAATACTATAAGGCATGTAAATATTTGGGAATAAAACCGAATAGGAATTGAATCACATGTTAGTGGAACTTTTGCGATGTTGCCTTAATATTTTGAAAAGAAACAACAGAAGGTATCTACATACATATAATGTTGAACATATAATATTCTTCATTTAATAATTCTTTCTGTATTTGTTTGCTTTAAAAAATTAAATATTTAGTACCATATTTGATTTGCATTTGTTATATCTTAATTTACAATTTAAATTTTTTTCCTAGTTCCTGTTTCATTTCCCAGCTTGTTCCATATACTATAATTTCCCCTATTATCCTTAGTAGTAAACGTTTTAGTAAGTAACAAGTTACTTACAACATTTCTAAATTACTTTCCCCTATATTATAGCATTTACAGTCAATTACCACGCCATCCTCTTAAGGCTCTAGTAAATTATAGCCGAGCGAGACATAGTGAGAATTGAAACACTTAAAATAATGTCCTTATAAAACCCTTTAGGGAATAATGTAACACTTGAGATTCCTTAGCAATTGTATACTAAGCAATTAAATTTTAGCCTAAGGCCATAAACAAACTCACTCATCCTCTCCTTCCTAACACTAGCACTTTTCAAATGTGTACATGTCCCTCTAATGAAATTAAAAAAGTTTTCTATTCCAGCCGAAACTTTAAGAAAAACTGTTGCATGTATTGCTCAATTCGTTGTGTGAATATACTCGTATGTATGTGTGTGTTTACTTATGTATATGTATATTACTATTTGTGTTATTAATAATTTTTTGTTTTTTTTTTTTTTGTTTTAAACATGCAACATTTAAATTAAATGAATTTGTTTTTATTTTTTATTACACAGTATGCCACCGTTTTTATTCTCTCATCCTGCGATATCAAACTTAAAATGGAAAAATTAAAGAGGGAAGAAAAAACATGAAGTTTAAGTGTCATGATTTTATTATACTACCTACAGCTAAGTGAACTGTTCACTACATCGAATACAAAGTTTGTAACTTTAAAATATTATCTAAAAATATTAAATACATAATAATAAACATAACACTGCACAATTTTATTATTTCTTTAATTTAAAGTTTTAGATACATTTTATACATTCTTTAGTCAACATTTTTCCAGGAAACAAATTTATAACTTCAACAAAAATAATAAATATTGTTCATATGTTAACGTAATAAACTTGTTTCCCTGAAGATGCCTTAAATGTTGTAGCGAAATATTGAAAAATGTAATTAATAAAATTTTGACCTCAAGCTTAATAAAAATACAATTTTATTTAAGTTCAATTCTTAAGATGTTGTTTCTAGAAATATTCAGTTTCTAAGTGTGCAATTCAGAATATTGTAAAACAGAATTCTGTTTCGTTTATATAGAGTTGCGTTTGAATAAAAAAATTAAAAATATTGGGCAGTCATGTAATCGAACGTAGTAGTTTCAGGACTTGCGTATTGTACAAAACTCTGCGATGATTAATTTATGTTCTTCACATTTCTTTCTGAAAAATATAAATTTGACCTGAATTGACAAAAATGTTCAATACTAATATATTTGAGAAAGTGCAACAATATTCATATCCGCTAGTCTTATGATTCTAATATACATACTTAAAGCAAATTATATACCGGTCCAGAATATACATATATGTACATATGTATATACGACGATGCATGTACATATACATATTTTATACTTATATTTGAAAGATACAACTATGTACATATTTTATGTAGTGAGTCCTTTGATCATTCTAAACTCACTATAACTTTCTTATTTTTATTATCAATTCTATATATGTTTTGCAATTTTTTAAACACCTACACACATATATAGATACATATTATTTGTATGTATATAAAATGTTTTTATCTACATTTGGGGATCGGTGTGAAAAGAAGATGCACTTTCACACAATGGATATTTTTCAAGAATATTATAAATAAATGTATAAAATGTATTTAGCTTAAGAGATTTTCCAACGCATCCAAGCAAAATGTTAAGAAAGTTTTCATATATTTTCCTACATCTTTCCTCCCTTGACTGCAAAACAAAAAGAAACTTTATTTTTGAAAACAACGTGTTTTTTCTGTTTTTTTTTTTCATTCCAAATACTGGGAATATCTCCGAGTTTAAAAAAGAAAGAAAGAAGGGCAGAATGTTTTTGTTTTGTGTATAAAAATGTTTACTCTTCCTTTCAAAAAAAAAAAAAAAAAAAAAAAAACTCCTAAACAAAATTTCAAAAGCGTAACGTGAAAATTCATATGCGGGCCAAGTGGC
Source organism: Bellardia bayeri (assembly GCA_950370525.1). Taxonomy (NCBI): domain Eukaryota; kingdom Metazoa; phylum Arthropoda; class Insecta; order Diptera; family Calliphoridae; genus Bellardia; species Bellardia bayeri. Next base: position 99,099,038 of record OX493267.1, read on the forward strand.
AAGATGTTCTTTAATCGGAGTTTCGTGTGTGTTGTTGTGTATTTTTTAGGAAATTTATCAAGAGGGGTTATTCAGAGTTTTTTGTCGAGACTTTTGCTGCATTTAGATTTAATAGCTTTTGTTTCGGCTTTTATTTCTCTGAGATGAAGATGTTATATTTTCGATATTTATTTGAAATTCAAAAAAGGCATGTAACATGTAATTCTTCTAATTACAGCTATTGTGTCCATATGGTACGAAAAAGTGATAATATAAGAAATTGAACACCGCGGAAAGAATTCCAGCATCTGAGTAAATATTAAAGGATGGACAAAATTAAGCTATCTTTTTGAGTTAGAGTCTTTGTAAAAGGTAATAATTTGAAAAAATCTAATATAATATACAATTTACACAATTATATGACTGGCTAAGCCACAGTAGCAGTAGTGGATCCGGTTAAATTTGTCAAGATCTTGTTGACATTTTTTGCTTCACCCAATAATTTGAGTTAATTAGCTCTCACTCTGTCACTTACACAGGAAATGATCTCCGTACGGTGAGAGCCTAAATTATTTATTTGTACCCTAAAATTACGTTTTTCAAATGGTTATTTCCATAGGTGCTTCTTTTTAATGAAGCCATAATATACCAAATGAAATGAATGATGTTCTGTGAATGCACATAATTTATTCAACCACCGCAATTGTTTTAATAAAAAATTTTGTTTCATTTTTGTTGTTGTTTGTTTGATCTGTTAAAAATCCAGTCGATTAATAATTTATAGACAATGAGTAAAAACTTGTTAAAAATGTATTGCAAAACGTAACAATACATACATTGCATTATTGTTGTTACAGTCTAAAATCAAACCTTTTAGTGTATACTCGTAATTTCGTTATTTGCCCTTTGAATAATTCATACAGTTTAACCCGCACTCAAAATTCAGAGCTGAGTAGCAAAAATATATTGAAAAAAAAAAACAAACGACCCATAAAAAGAGCTTTATATGCAAATGCATTTCAAAAAATCAAACCAACATCATCGTCAGTACACTTAGAGAAAACTGAAATAAACTTTAATCAAAAATCATTTAAGTTTAAGGGACAATTTTATATGTTGAGTAATTAATCTGTCGACTTAAGATATGTACAACAAACTCTTTCTATTTGCTAATTATTAGCTAATAAGTTTGCCTAAGTGTTTTTATGCTCCTACCCTTTTTTTAACAGATATCTCTAACTTAGTAACAACATACATACATACACACTATTATTACCACCCTGTAACGATTTGAATAGAAATAACTAAATATTGTGGAGAAAAAGCGAAAATAATAAAAAGAAAAAACTTAACTGGCTACAGTTTAAAATTGCATCGAAAATCAACAAATTGATGTAGAAACACGAGCAATTGTAAATATCAAAGTATGACTTCAGGCGTTTTAAATGTACACATGTGTGTTAGTGTGTGTTTGTGAGTGTGTAAGTATCATCTGTAAGAGTGAACTTATTCATTCATTTATTTAAACGTGGCTGTGAATATGCGAGAATAGCTTTTTGTTGTTGTTATTTTACATGCACAAATAACCGTATACTCGTACATCAAATGAATTTACCACTCAGAATAAATTGTACCACCCATTTAAAAATTTAACTGTAATTCTCTCGTTTTTATTTTTTCTGTTGTGTTGTTGGTTTTTGTTTGTTAGTTTTTTTTTTTGCATTGCTTTTTTTTTTGAACCATTTGCTGAGGTTATTGTTGCTATTGCAATTTCTTGTTGCACTATTAGAGACTACAATGTTTTAACTTTTATTTACATTTACTAGACAATTCCTTTGGTGTTGGTCTTGTTATTTTTTTTTTAGTGTGGTTGTATGCATGGGATTGGCTATATGCAAGGATGTATGTGTGTGTACAGTATTCGAAAATAAGCATTGCAGTTATTTTATAACTTTTGTTTCTATATCCTTTATTTTTCAACCATTTCAGTGTTAGCTTCAAATTACAATTCGTTCAAAAAAGAACTGCTTTTTAAGCTAGAAAATAAAAAAAAACAGTTTTCGAAATGGTACCATAAAAATGAAATGTTAAACATAAAATTAAAATTTATTATTGTTTTTATTCCATCTTTGCTTATTTCCATTAACCATAATCCACTTTAATGTATTTAAAAACAAGCTTTATTTAATGTTTTATTACAACACCAATTTCAATTTATTTAAAAAATCAGAATTCTTTCAATTTCACTTATTTACTAATTATTTATCGGCATTTAGTTCTCATTTCGAAATCTAAAATGGATTCTGAAATGGAATTTCAAAGGAAGCGTCATATTATTTATGACGACCTTCAGATGCGTGTTAAGAAATTTTTAAATTAAGGAACCCATTATCGCGTAATGTTTTGATATTAAATATTCATAAATTTGCACGTGCCCATGTTGTAAAGCTAAATAAAGCCTTATTATATCTAAAATCTGCTGGAATGATCGAATTTAAAAATTATCCCTTTTAATAACTGTTGCATACGGAAATGCGGAAAAAGAAATTATATAATTTTTATTTTTTTGGTATAATTTTTTTCCTTAAAATGTATATTTTTTGAAAACAATTTCTAATACGATTACAACCCTTGAAAAATTATTTAAAAATTATAAAAAAAATAACAAAAATCAAGAAAAATAAAAGTTTGTGCAACTTTTTAACAAAGATGATGCACACGAAAGCAAACAAAGTTTTGCTTCTATTCTTGTTGTCTTTTTCCTGCTGATAAATTTTAGTTTTTATATATTTAGTTGTTTGTTTTATTGTTGGTATTGTTGTTGTTATTATTTTGCTATTTATCATGGAAAGGTTGTCTTCAAAAATTCTTTTAATCTTTTGGATGGATTTTTAGTGTATATAAATTTTGTTGGCTAAATGCCAAGTAATTTTTACTCTACTCTGTTGTGTTGTCCTGAATATAGAGTTTTTTTAGGCAGAAACACAAGTATGTACCTACATACATATGTACATAAGTATTTATGTATGTATGTATCAATGTGTGTACACGTAACTGTAGTCGCTGATATAAAGAAGTAGAAGAGAAAACCTAAAACTATTGTAGGTTCCTTTCCATAAAACACACATACTCGTATAGCTAAAAACGGTTGCCTAACATTTATACATTCATTCAATCCATTCTAACACACTACTTTATACATAAGTAGATCCATTTATCCATCCATTCATTCTTCCATCTATCCATCCATTTGTCTTTCCATGCTATAGCATGCATAGTACATACATATTTTATCATTTATAGGGACTCTGTATTAAATGTGTATGTGTAAGTATGAATGTTTCTCAAATCATATATTCTACAACAACACTGTGGCACGATTTACTTTTTTCGTGATTGAGCTCAAAAATATGTACAAATACAAGACAAAATCTACCATTACTCTGACATACACAGACTGAAATACACTTTTAACATAACACTGCATTTGAAACAAAGTTACTTGTAGCCTGGCTTCAAAATGTTGCAATAGCAGCAATAGCAACGGCATCATCAGAGATATATAGAAATATTATAAAGTGTGCAGAGGCAACAGCAAACAAAAAAAACTTAAATTAAAGTGTGTATCTCATGTACAAGCACGACAATGAACAAAGTTGGCAATTTGTATGAGTTCAACATTTTCATGACTGGGTTGTGTTGCAAAACAAATTTACAAAATAATAAAAAATTAAAATCAATATCACCCAAATTAAATCAATAGTTTAGCACTTAAAAATATAGTTATTTTCGTTCTATTTGCTTATTATTAAACATAAATATTATAATTGATAATTGATTTTTTTTAAAGGATATATTCGTATATATGTAGTTAAATAAGAGCCTACGAATGAAACATAAAAAAGGTGTTTTTTTAAGATGTATAAGTATAAGTTGGCAACACTTTTTTAACTGGCGGCCATTTTGTGAGCTGCTAAAAGATTTATGTTTAATTTAATTTGACAATTCAACATGAATAAACTGACGCCTGACCAATGCTTCCAAATTGTGGAAATTTATTTGAAAATTCGGTGAATGGGCCCAAAACAAGATTGCCTTTGATCACGATTTTCAAAAGCGAATTTTGTTTAACGATGAAGCTCACTTTTGATTGAATGGATACTTTAATTAAGAAAACTGCCGTATTTGGAGTGATGATAATCCTTAATTGTATGTTGAAACGCCGTTACATCCAGAAAAATTTACTGTATGGTGTGCTTTATGGGCTGGTGGAATAAGGAAACGTTTGGTAACCACATAGTTTCACATTTCGGACCCGTGAATTGGCCTCCAAGATCGTGTGATTTAACGCCGCTTGACTATTTTCTGTGGTCTACGGCGATCAGCTCGAAACAATTAACAACTTCGTGGTTAACATTCGCTCCGTTAATGCCGATATACGGCCACAAATGTTAAAAAAAAGTCAACTATTAATAACAATTTAATAAATAAATTTTGAAGAAATTTTGCTGTTTACACGAGTTTGAAGCATTTTGAAGAGCAATTTTGAAGAAAATTCTAATCGTGTAAATGTCTCTATAAAAAGTTATACGCATCCAAAGTTGGAACATGTAAAATATGCTGTATTTTTGTCAGTTTTTCCCAGAAAATACATATTTTACTTTTATTTTTTTCAGCTTTAAAAACAAACGTTTCTGAACAACTGTGCGACAGCCAATAAAATGTTATTTTTTAACAACAATTAAACGGTATAAAATCTATCGTCCTAAATATTGGATGGCACTTTTAACAAAAGCTGTGTTTTCTTTGGATAATGTACTGGTTAGACTACTTTAGTACAAGAGAGAAATAAACTTTTGAATATTTGGAATCTATTAAAGCTAAAATTGTCTTCAAAAATATGAATGGATTTCTTGTAATTTTGTTGTTGAAGAAGTTAAATTGATGTTTTTATAAAAACAATTTCAGCTCTTTTTGTAATGATTTTCCTGGCGAAGACTATTTTTTGCAGGTTTTTATTCAATAGTAGTATTTAATATATTTTTAGATAATTAATTTCATTTTATACAGATTTTAATGTTTAATTCAAATGTTAAAAAAAATAATTCAAACATGTATTACACACCCCAATCATTATTTTATAAATGCATTTTTCATTACATTACTTACGAGTATATTAAATATATTATAGTGTTCTGTTATTTTTTAAATAAATGAGGTTTCTTTCGGAGAACATAAGGTAGAATTATCAACAGCTTTAATATAAATTCGTTTCTTACAAATTAAAAATTCATAGAAAGTAACGTTCTTAACAGCTGTCAACGTAAGAGAAAAGAAGACCTACATTCAAAAAAGTCGTTACATGGAAATTAGGGCTTAGAAGAAACCCCAAAAAGTACCTAAATTCTACTAAAAGTCCCTTAGGGAAACATTAATACGCAAATAATAGATTTTAACTAGAGTAGGGTTTGGGAGTATTGTAGCAACAACAAATAGTATCAAGAAAAACTAAGCCACCCTTGAGCACGATCGCAAGCATGAAAACAACAAATATTATTGCCACAACTCGTACCAACATGTAAATTTTTCATAAGCTTTCCCTTAAATTTAATGAAAATGTTGCGCTTGGTTACATTTTTGTTAAATAGTAATAAAAGTATCCTTATAATTTTATAAGGACATTAACAAATGTGTTCATTTTTTAAACAAAAAACGAGGAAAACTTAAGCGAACAACGCACCACCACCACAATGGGCAAACACTACTACCTAACAATTGCACCACCACCGCCAGCCAGTCAACCAATACCACCTTTTCCTTTAGTATTTATCTCTGCGTCTGCTATTTGTATATTTGTCCTTAATACTCGGTTCGGTTTTCTTAATGATCACTTTTAAGCATTCATGCATTTAGAGTAACAGGCGTTTTTAAGTTTATTTTTTCTGCTTGTCGTACGTTTCGTTTTCTGTTACACGTTTGAGTAAGTATCACAAATTAATTATAGAACGTGGACTGACCAACCATATGGCCACACGAGCCACGCGTCAGCACTGACAAATTTTATGTAAAATTCTAAAAAAACAAAACACACACATAAAATATTATAAAGAGTGATTAACATGTTTTTGAGTTATTCATTTATTTTTGCTTTAAAATACACTAAAAAAAATGTACATAGTGATTTAAAAACATTACGAAAAAATTGTGATTTTGTAGAAAATATTTTACAAGATTTTCAAAACCTTATGGTGACTATGTAGTCCTTCTTGACGTTCTGTTTGTTAGGGAGCGCAGTGACTTATTATAAGCAACAACTCAAAACATAGCGAATATATTAAACTTTGACTTAGAAGTTACTCGAATTTTGTCAATAAGTCTGTTGAATTTAGCTGTTTTTATTTTAATGCTCTATTTAAATATGTAATTATTTTGAGTGTAGCGAAAATTGTTTCTTTAATAAAACAAGTTTTGCTTGATCATTAAACCAAATAAATTTAGCTGTACGAGAGAGTATGTGCGCTGTTCGTTTGTTTTGTATGTTGCATGCTCTGATGACTAGTACGTTTATTTTATTATTTTTGTTGTTGTTGTTGTTGTTGTTGCTGTTGAGAAAAAAAACACCACATTAATATACAAACTGTTGGCAGGCTTCCCTTTTACAAGCGCATTTAAGTAATGAAATTTAGGAATTCCTTTTGAACACAAAAACGTAGTTATACACTACACCACACATGTAATACTCAATGGCTAAGGATACAAAGGGCTTGTTTTCATTTACGAGCATGTTTTTATGCGTGTGTTTTATGATTGTCTTAAATTTTTTAAGCTTCACCCTCGAAACAAAAAAAAAAAAAAAGTATGTATTTATAAACCGAACAGAGGAAAGGAATATGATCCTTTTTTAAGGTACGTTGAATGATCATTTTTTATGCGTAGAGTGTAAACAGGATTTAAGCAACAATTTGAATAATTAAATCAAAACTGCTTAAAGGTGCATTTTGTAGTTGCAGCACCGAGTTCTGATACATTTCCAACCATAACACCCTTTGTGTAGTTAAAATGATTTTAATGATAACTTTGTATGTTTTGGGTAGTAACAGCACGTGCTCTTTTTGTTTCCGAGAGTACAAAAGTAACAAAATTAGATTGAATGGAATTAGATTGCTGGATGATATGTTTGTGTTGTATGTGTGCTGTCATAGAGTGGTAAGCAGAAGGCAAAAACAACAGCTACTTTTAGCTCTTTCATATGGAACTAATTTATGCTGTCGTACGTCAACATTTTTACTAAAATCAACCAGTTTTTATTCATTGCTCTATTTTACTCTTGTTTACATTCTGCCTTCAGTGCGACTACGTCTACTGATAACTAATGAATTTTCCCATTTCCTGCTTCTCTTTTTAAACACAAAAGAAAAATGCATAAAAAGCAGCATATGACTCTTTTACAGAAAGAGAAATTAAAATAAAAAGAAATTTCAAAACCACGTATTATTATCTGATATATTAGGGAAATAAACCTTAGAGCAATTAAACGATCGAACAATTAATTTTGTTTTTTTAATAATTAACAAACACAAACTGCGAAGCTTTTAGCTTATCTGCAGAAACACCCAGAGTTTCTGCAGATAAGATATTTTGATCGATATAATTGGAGGACAAAACAATTTGTATATAAACGAAAATGTCACTCTGTTGTACATTTTGATCCATTTTGACAAAATAGTATCTATGTAACAAGCACAAGACTTCCTTAAACGATTTGAACTTAATTTGTATTTACGTTTGATTACAAATTTATGGCAAAAGTCATTGAGCAACATGCGTTAATATTTTTGTTTTATTAAAAACCAAAAATCCTTGGTATCAAAACACACGCTTTCTGATGCAAACGGCAACCGTACACACCCCGTGTTACCACAAATACACCAGGATATGAATAGCAGTGACAACTCTTAATTCAAATTTGTTTTGAATGCATTTCTTTGTTTTATAATGAATCTGCTGTAACGCTAAAGTGTTACACTAGACTAAACTGGTCTCAACTGCCAACGAATGAAGAAAAGTACAAAATAATCTAAATCTAAAAGCTACTTATGGTTTCTCACATTAAAAGCACTCTGCGTTTTGTTGTGTCCTTGCGCCACAATATAAAATAAAATATTATTTCTATTTTATTCTTCACACTCACACTCAGTGAAATCCACTGCTATTTACAGCACGTGCCTTAAATGGCGATACAAATCATTATCAGCTTTTATACATAGAACAAGAAACACTCCCTTTATACCCTGATAAGAAAGAACAGTTGCAGTTTTGTGATATTTAACAGCATTTAAAGGAGTCAAATGTATTGATCTCGAAAAAATGTTTAGAGTGTTGTTTGTTACAAAAAGAATTACCACTGTAAACATTTTCGCTAATTATAAAATGAATTTATAATTATTCAAGTAGAGTCCAAAATATAAGCAACAGTTACAACAACTTTACGAATTGTAATTTTTATAACTACAAATTAAACTTTTTTAATGTTGGAAGATTTCATTTCTTTTACACTCTGTTTACCAGCTGTCAAATATATATGTATATGTTTTATACCATAGCCTAACGTTTAATTTTCCCTTGTCTCACGATTTTAGTCCAAATACAACACCACCTTGTGCATTGACCATTTAGATTTTAATCGGTTGCAATAATTTGCACTGATTCCGTTTTCTTTATATTTTGTTTTGTTTCGTTTAGCTTTAAACATTTGCTGCGGATGTCCTGTGTGTGTGCGTTGTTTGTCTCTACAACTCATGTGGAACCAATTGTTGCATGAGTCATTGGTTCATAATCAGCTATGTGAATTTTTATTTACTTTATTTTCTGCACAATATTAAATGTAAAGAATTATTTTCTTCGCTCTTTACTTTACTTTTGTTTTTTTTTTTCTGGTTTTCAGTGTTTTCCTGTTCGAATACACCAGTGCTAAATACTGCAGCAACAGCTTTTTATATTTGTATAGGAGGGAGTTCACTAAACTTGATTTTAGTTTTGTCCTCGCTTTGTGTGTGTGTATTTTTTTGCTGACATTGTACGCAAAACGACCGGATATTACTTTGATCCTTAAGGAAGGCGTTAAGCAAATATGTAGACATTACTCATTAAGTGGAGCTCTTAAACCTGCTTGGTACGAGAGGTATGTTTGCATTTTAAATAAAAAGGAAGTTGTCTTTCTGTTTTCAATGATGTGAAGTGTATATTTTACCTGAATGCTTTTGTTATTGTATGGGGAGTCTGTGTGTCTTGTTGATTTTTATATAAATTAAGAACCAATTTAAAATTTTTTAATTTAAACAAAAACCGCTAGATTCCGTTTTTGGTATATTACTAATATGCAGAGGACATTGACCTTGCTAACCTTGAATTTGTATTTGTTTAAAATGTTAAAGTGACATTCAATTGTAGGACAATTTATTAATATTTATTTTATAATTTTTAGACAACAAATTTAATTATATAATTTTTTTTTTTGTTAAATTCCACATCTGTCTCCACATCTGAATATAGAATGCAGTAAATTTAAAATATTTTTTTTTTGTACTTTTTCAATAATTGATTATGTTACCATGACTGATAATGGTGTATTTGTGTTTTTCATTTTGTTTGTAAAGATCTGGCAGAATCAATATATGAATTTTGTGCAGTGTGCTTAAATCAAATAGTATTTTTGTATGTTGTTTTAAATTTTGAAATTTCTAAAAATTATAAAACAAAGAGCAAAATAATGAAAAAAGAAATCCCAAAAAACACGGAAGTTTAAAATGTAATTCGATAAGGCTGCAAAAGCAAAAATAAAAAACAAACAAAGGAATTAAATTTGTATTTAAAATTTGTAATACTGGGGAAGATTAATCCTTTTTTATACCTTTTTGTTTGGCTAGTCGATTGTCGATTGTGTGCTTTACTTCGGTTTCAAAAACATTTTAACTTTATGATGGAAATTATAACTATTTAAAAGGGGTATAAGGTTAATAAAACACAGAGTATCAAGTCGTCGTTTCATATTTTTATATTGTTATTGTAACCTTTTATATCCTTAATTAGAGTCCTAACACCAATCGTCATGCCTTCAACGTTGCGTGTTTCTTGTTTGTGAATGAATGTTGCATGTTTTCATATTTAGGATAAAACTAAAATAAGACAGAAAATTAAAAAAAAAAAGTGAAAATTGTATGATTTAATAATTTAATAAAGCTAAATTTGGGATTTATCGAAAAATGGGTATTTTTATTTATTTTACAAACATTTTGCGATTAGGAATAGTGTTTAAGGTAAAAATATTGGTTCTAATAAAAACCTAAAATCTAGTTGTACATACAATGATCAGAACATTTATTTGTCCCTGTGATTCATTTAAACAAATTTACGTAGACAAATTTTTATAGAAAATGACTTTTGTAAATATATAATAAGCGCCACAGTGAAATGTGACTTGTTAAACTTAAAAAGAATATATGTAATTATTTCAAATATGAAATGTTGAGATATAAGTAAGCAGAGTACATTTAATAAAGACACATTTAGGTTTATAGCCACATACATACATACATTCATACGAACAATTAAAAAAAGATACAATAAAGTAAAGGGTGGCATGGAAAAATATCCTAACAGGAACCAGCTGGTGTAGAAAACCATTCATTTGGTTGCTTAGTGCAGTGTTTAGTACGACCTGGGTCGATTAAATGTTGGCTTTCAGTTGCATTTGGGTTAGGTTTGGTTAAATGACTGACTGCATGAGTAAGCTAGTGGCTGTTTTTTTTTTATGATCCTAGTCTATCAATCTCAACAAACATGTATAATTTTACACCAACAATGAATGCAACATTGAAGAAACTAAAGAATACATTACCAATTATATTATTCGTATATTTGTATGAATGCATTAGTATGTATGTATGATGTATAAATATTGGGTTATAATAAAATTTCGGCCATATCGAGTGTGGGTAGTAATGTACTTATAAACAAAACACATTTTGTGAAACAATAATAAAGTAAATCATGATCCGTTTCGTTCGAGCATTTCAACTGGTAACTGGCGAATAACACAAGTGATGTTTTGCTCCAATGCCTAAATCGAAGCGGGTTTGTCCGCATAAACTTTAGACTTTACATATACCCATAAGAAAAAGTCTACCGGTGTCACACGATATCACACGATATTGTGGCCAATCGACCAGCCAGCAATCGACGTGAAAGTGTTCTCTCAATAAATCCATTGATTGATGCGATGTGTAAGAAGTGGCGCCGTCTTGCTGAAACTCAATGTCGCCGAGATCACGAGGTTCAATTTCAGGCATCAAATAATCGGTTAATATGGCACGATAACGGTCGCCATTGACGGTTACGTTCGCACCAGCATCATTTTTAAAGAAATATGGACCGATGATTCCACCGGCCCATAAACCACACCAAACCGTTGTTTTTTCTAGATGAAGTTTCAGTTCTTAAATCTCTTCAGGTTACTCTTCATCCCAAATGTGGCAATTTTGTTTGTTTACATATCCATTGAGCCAGAAATGGGCCTGAGCAAAATTTACCTCGAAAACGTCGGATCTTCTTGGAACTTTTCAAGAGGTCATAGAGCGAAGCGAGGTCGCTTGGGAAGGTCGACCAATAATGAATGCAGGGTCTCAAAATGGGTGATGGTGTTGCGAATATAATGCTCAGTAGGCCGATTATGTTGACCATAAGTAGTTGAAGTTGAAGAAGTTGAACGATTTGGCGTAAGTCTTTTCATTATGAAATACCAAACAATACTAAACAAAAATAACATGACAGCATGACACGACTCACACGTGATCTGTCAAAAAAAAAGCTATTGAAAAAAATATCTCTACTTGAATCACCCAGTATAAGTGTTGAAATATGTCTACAAACTTTTATTAAAGTTTACGATCAAAATATTTTTTTTTTTCATTGTTCTTTAATGCACTTTGATTTAGGACAATTTTATTTTTCAAAAATTAAAAACGTTTTACCCCTAATGTATTTATTTGTGAATGTGTGTTTCGTTTTCATGGTTGCTTTTACTAATTCATGATTTTCATGCATGTTCATTTGATTTTGTTGTTATTAAATATCCTTAGAAACGAGGAATATAAAAATATAAGGTATATTTTGTGAGTTGATGTACAACCACTCTACCACCACGCCTTTTAAACAGTAACACGTACACTGATACGATTTCGAATGTAACAAACTATTTAGTTTTACTAATGAAAACAGCTGAAATTTTCCATACCACATCTATAACGAAAGAAATTTAGTTCATTACAATATTTTATCATTTAAAAACAATCGTGTTGCTGCTTTGTATAAACGCTGTTGTTGTTTTTCAAGTTGTTAGTGAAGCTGCTGCCTAGGCATGCCACATCAAAAGGTATATTTACACACCTGGTTATCATTCCTAATATAAGAAACCTTAATTCAATAAGAATCTATCGTCTTATAATGTTCCAGTTTTTGTGAAAATTTAGACATACATTTAGACTTTTCAGAACATAAAAACAATAACAACAAAAACGTGTTGATTTTTTTTAAGAGGTCAATGGTTTTTTAAAATAAGTTTTTGTCAGTTTTCTCTATTTGTCGAATTTAAAATTTCAATGATATTTGATATTTTCATATTGTGTGTGCGTTAGTATTTTTTATTTGCCTTTTTTAAGGATTCCCATATATTTTATTTCCATTTTAATAAGTTTTACATAAAAATGAACAGCTGTCATTTTATTTTTATTGAGAAAGTCAGTTGGAGGAAAAAACTCCCCAGCTATTAACCACTTTATTAAATAAATATTGCTTTTTAAAAATGACAAACAATTTTTTTCTAATTTTATTTAACAGAGTTGATTTTATTTTTTTGTATTAAAGAATCCATCCACAAATGTTCCCACAACATATTTAAATTCATATTAATACATACCTACATACCACAGAGATTGGGAATGCGATATTTTATTTATGTTTCCCGGGATGTAGAAAATTGCGGTCAATCAAAACTCTACTGATTTCAGAGCAGCATAGACTAATGTACTATTTATTTTAATTAAGGGCTAACTATTTATATGTATGTGAGGAACCAATTTTAGTATCATGTACCTCCTATTTTTTTCACATATTTGAGCTATACTAAGTAAGTAAGCCATTTATGAATAAAATTATATATACTACTGATTAGTAACAAAGGAACTAAACACAACAGCAATTTTATATTAACAAACTCTAATTTGAATCCATTTAAAATATGAAATCTTTTTTATATATTTTAATGATATTTACATTCACTTTAAGTTTTCACTGCGGGATTATCTATAAAAATTACGTGAAAATGTTCTAATGCTAATAAAGAACGACAAAATGCAACTTTTTCATATATTTAAATCGCTTACCACACCTTTGGCAATTTGTGATTTAGAAGCATTCCATACACACTCGCACATTTGTGAACAGTACCTATGTGAACACCCATTTAAAGTTACACACACACAGACACACACCGCCAACCAATTCATTGACTTTAGTAAAAATAGTAATCAACGCTTTTTTCTCTCTCTATTTCGGATTTTTGAACCGATTTTGATAAAAACTTAAAATCACATCATGCTATCTACCATCGAAGAAGGAGGAGCAGTGACAAGGGAAATAGCAACAACTAAGTAAAACGTGCAGCAATTGTGTATAATTTGCCAAGTTGACGTTTTTATTTTTAACACTATCGTTTTTGTAGTTGTTTTCACTTGAGTATGTGTGGATGTTTGGATGTGTTATTTTTTTGAGTTTCAAAAAAATCAACACAGTCAACATTTTACACATTTACAGACGATTCAATAAAGTCAACAACAATAACAACAACATCCTAAAATATTTAAACCCCAAACACATCGTCAACAACTATAACAAACATTACAAAAACCACATAAGCTAATATAAGCGATTTTTAGTTTTTATTTTGTTTTGTAGCTAAATACCACGCTACGCCAAAAAGTATGCAATTGCAAATGTGTGCTACTGTGTGAGTGCATGTCATTTGTGTTTGCAAAAGGATAGACGAGTATATTGAATATGCAAAATAATATGTTGGAACAACAACTTAAACTATAACTAGTGCAACAAACGTACTCAAAAATGCGAGACTAGCTAGTTTTTCAGTAAGAGACGTGACATTGGCGTAATTATATTCACTGGTTTCAAATGTATTTGCAACAATTGACTCTGTGTGCGTGTGTGTTTTTTTTTTTTAAGTATAAATGTAAATGCATGAGTGTGTGTTTATTCTTCATACATAGTATGTACTTTTTCATATTCATATGAATATACAAATTTATACAACTAGAAAAAAACTCTATTTAAAACTAAAAGCAATAAAAACTAAACTAAAATATATGCAACATTAACACTAAGCGGCAAAAAATATATGTATAGGCCGATCATTAAATTATTTCATTTTAAAATATTTTAGTTTTCCATTATACTTAAATCGTTATTAAGTATCAACAATGTAGCTCTAGAAAAAATATTAAATTATAACTAAACATAGTAGGGTGTTACTTTTTAGAAAGTCGAAAGTCAAATCGATTAACGTCTCTGACTTTGGAAAAAGTGAATTGTGTCAGTTAAAAAAAAAACATGAAATACTAACATTCGCAATAGTTATATAATTTCATAAAAAATTCCATTAATTTTGCTAAATGTAAGTTTATTTTTATATCGGGCATTATTATGTCTTAAAAATTAAATATTTAAATATTTTTTATAAAACATTTATTATTAAATATCTTTCACACTCTGAAATGAATTTGACTTTATCTATTCCCAACTGCGTCTTTTAGAATTCTTAATAATTATTACATTAATGATTAATAAATAAATGCTGATATTATCAACCAACGGTAGACGCAGCAAAAGTAACAACAAATTTGTAGTAATACAAAATATAATAATATGTAATAATAATAAAGAAGAATATGTTTAATTCCCATATTCTATTTCTCAAAAATAGCGAGTTAAATAGATGATGTTTACAAGTAGATCTTGGACAGATCTTGGCAGGGCAGAAAATGCATTTCAGTGTGCCATTTGTCTAGAAAAATATAATTTTCACAATGGTCTTCTTCGAGTTATTAATTAAAAATAAATGAACTGAAGCCAAATTAAAAATTTTCTCTAACATAATAAATATATGTAACTAAATAAAATGTTCCAATTGTAAATTTATTTAGAAATTTAGAGCACGTGTTAACATTATCCGATTTAACTTAATTTGATTAAAAAATATAAATTTTATGTCAACAGATAGAAACAAATAGGGAAAGGTAGAATTTTTTTTCCAAATATTCTGTGTTAGTCAGGGCTGGTGTTGAAAATGGGCCAAAACGGTGCAGTCAGACCAGAGTTATGGACCAACATTTGAGCCAATTTTTATTTTAATATATTGCAAATAATATAATGAAATTTTACACATATAATTTTAATCAAAAAAGCGCAAGTCCTGTAAATGGTAGCCCACATACAAAATGTCTTTCCGAAATATAGTTCTGTGATGTAAATGTGAGAAACTTTTATCTACGAGTATTGGTGGTGGGTATGTAAGATTAGGCCTGTGATATCCTGGCAGTCCATAATAGATAGGATGCTCTTTCTCGCACCAAATGCAGATGAACCGGGTTTAATTTATGGCTTAAAATATATGCAGAGAGTTACAATTGTGTCATCATTTATATAAAGTTTATAGTGTATGAACATCATAAATATACGATTTTTTTTTTGTATTCGTAATTGTAATTTTGTTGGTGTTGTTAGATTTTGTCATAGTTGTGTTCCAGTAGTTGTTGTTATTATTGCTTGAGTTGGCTTGTACAGATGTGTGTATGTGTGTATGTGTGAATAAAGTGGTATTTATGTGTAAGTATGACAAAATGTTACTGCGGTTGTGGATTATTATTGCTGACTTTATAAAGTGTATGATGCGTCCTTTAAATTAAACGTGCGAATATGAATGAGAGATTTAAACACAGTGCAACTGTATGTTTGTGTGTGACGACAATCATCCATAGACAGATAATGTTATTTGTGATTCCCACAACACTAATGCAAAAACAAAAGGAAGAACAACATCAACACTAACAAAAACTCAGCTAAACTTTAGTAAAATCTTCGTGTTTTATCCGCTTATATTGGATTATTAATGAAAAATATTTTTTTCCAGATATTTATCTGTACATTTGTTTATTTTTTTTTTGTTGCTATTGCTGTCGTTAACGCCATCATTCTCAGTGGCTGTATTTAAACGCACGTCTGTAAGTATGGATGTGTAAACGGTGGGAATTTTTAACAACGAAGAAAATACTGCAGCAAAAAATATTTTTATTTAGTTTTGCGTACCTCACAGATATTTGTTGGCATTTAGTTTATGAATGTGTATGGGAGTGTGTCTGTCTTACTACTAACATAGTGTCACATTTAATTGTAGTTATGGGTTAATTTCTGTCTGAAGTTTGGGATTTAAAGCTGGTATTAACTGACAAAGATTTTTTTCATATTATTTAACGCTTGTTTCAAGTAATGGGCTGTTTTCATAAACGCAGTATGCAATGCAACATATCATTATATTGAGTTCATAATAGCATTTAGAAATATAATTTAAAAATTTTTGTTTTAAGATGCTCTTTAAAAGTCCAATATCTTTATATTTTATATGATAAAAGTTTTTAAATTATATTCTAAATGCTATTATGAACTCTATATAATGAAATGTTGCATTGCATACTGCGTTTATGGAAACAGCCATGGTTTTAAGTCTGTTTGTGATGAAGAATTCTTAGAATTATAGTGTATTAAAAAGATAAAATTTACAGCCGTGGTCAAATATAATAAGTGCTTATTATAAGATTTTTCTTTTATTGTATATTTTCTTTTAATGTTCACCTTCAATACAGTTCATAATCATTTATTAAAACTAATGACAAACGTAACTAAAAAACTAAAAAAGAGAATTATATATTTCGAACAAACAAATTGTATTTAATAAAAAAGTGAGTCGACGTTGTTGAGTTAAGTAGTAAAAAAAGCTAAAACATTAAAAAAAAGTAAAATTTCCTACATATCTATATACGACATATTAATGATAAAATTTTGTTTTTTTTTTCAAAAATATTCAATACTTTAAAATCGGTTCCAATAAATATTATTATGAGCAGTGCCTTAAAATACTTGCTAAAGGAGTAAGGCGAATTGTATAGATTAGTGTAAAATTTAATTATAAACAAATTTTTATTTTAAGTAAAGTTAAGATGTTACCGTTATTACGTTTATACTTATACAAAAATAAAATATTTCAAAAAATAAACTTGGAGTTCACTCCGAAATTGAGGTGGTCTACTAAAAGTCTTCTATCATTCCCCTTGGCCTCATCAAGATAAAATTACTTGTTCCGTAATGTAAGTTAAATTTAAATATAATGTTTCTTTATTCGCACTGCTTAGTTTGCCATAAAAATTACAAGTAATAGTTAAATATTAGTTAGTATTTCAGTTTACCAATGGTTAACTAATGATAGAGAATTCGGCCATAAAGCGATTATAGCGTTAATTTAAGCCGAATTAAATAAGGTTGTCGGCTTAAAGGCCATGATTATTAATTGGTTCTTAACACACTGTATGTGTGTCACTAACATAAAACTATACATACATATATTTTATTTAAGATTTTCGAAGCGAAATTTGACAGCGACGAAACGAAAATCAAGCAAAACTTTCAGAAATACATATTCTTCTCTGTAAAGTCATACATATGTACATTAGTGTGACCGTATTTTCACTTGGAAAACCACTTAGATTGATTACAAATTAGAAAAAAAATATATACAAAAAATTTTAGATGGTTGAAGATGGTAGATGGTTAGAAAAATTCTATTTTTCACACTATGGCTCGCCTTAATTGTTCATAACTTCAGCAATATTTATTTTAGAGAAATACCTTATTCACAATTATTCTAGGGCTATATCTGCTGAACAATCTTGTTCTGTATTAGTTTTCTTTAACATTAATATTTAATCCAGAAAAAACGAAATTAAAAAATAACAGCGAAATTTTCATATATCTTCGCATTCTTTGCCTGGTAATTATTTATTTTATTAAATGGTGTAATTATATAAATCTTCTTCGTGCTCATAGGAAACTATTTTTATAGTTTTTGACTACTTGCAATATATGTATATTGTTTTTGTTCCTCGTATTTTGTGAACATTGGGTTGTAGTCTTGCATCAATTTCAGCGCTTGTTCAGCTGAAGTTGGATTATTTTTCAAAAATGCTGTAGTGATATTAAAGCGAAGAAATAAGTTGTGTGTCTCAGAAGAAATGAACTGATCCATTCTGCCTTTGATAACCTGCACAACATTTAAATTTTGAATTGAGGCGCGTTTTATGTCTTCATCTAAAGCCTCACGACTCAATGCCTTCACCATCTCTTTTTTTGAGTCAAAAGAAACACTGTTAGCAAAAAAATGCTGAAGCCACACACTCAGAACTCAAGTACCATAAGTTTTTTTAAATTTGTGTAATGCAACTTGAGATATATCAGCATCAATTTATTTTAAAATAATTCAGTTTTTTCAAAAGCTGGGTTTGCCAAGTGAAAATATGAAAAAAAAAAAAAATAA
Source organism: Bellardia bayeri (assembly GCA_950370525.1). NCBI lineage: Eukaryota > Metazoa > Arthropoda > Insecta > Diptera > Calliphoridae > Bellardia > Bellardia bayeri. Next base: position 99,117,726 of record OX493267.1, read on the forward strand.
CGGCCACCCTAATGTACATACTTGCCCCTAACAGGAAAAAATACCTTTTTAATTTCATTTGTCTTTAAATGTCACACCCCTTAATTTGATCTTGATCTTTAAACTTATTTGAACATGAAACATAAACACAGCTACAGATGAAAAATGGAAAACAATCAAATTTTGTTTTTGTTTGTCTATGCAGCTGGCGCAGTTGCAATTTTTTTTATTATTATTTTCACTAAATACTCACATGCAAATGATAAATTCATATTTTACTTTTATTCACACACATGCATACACATAAAGGGAGGTATTAAAAGTAAATAGATACAGGCATGGTTAATTTTCCATGTATTTATTTATTTAGAAATAATGTTGAAAAGAAAGATTTTTTATACTGCTTGGCAAAAAAATTAGAAAACTCTATCATATTGAGATCGAAAAAACAATAGTAAAAAATATTGACTGGTTACGAGAGAGATACATAAACAAAACAAAATAGGAAAAAAGGAAAACCATCAAGTATAACACAAGGGTTCCTTGATTACAAATAGAACTAAATTCATGTTAAATATAAAAAGAAAAAAAAAACAGAAAAGAAAGAATAATGTTTTGTTGTGCTAAAAAAAACGTCAATTGTTTCCACTTGGCAAGACAAACCAATAGATCAAACAACACTAAATTGTAATGAATATATATACAGATCACACATATATAGAGAGCTACAAATACAGTTACAGTTAGATAACAATACAGTTTGTAAATGTCTGTCTGTCAGTGTTGTGTGTTAACAAAGTGTGACAATCGCGTGGCAATCGCAGCTGAACCTATTTTATAATTTCAATTGTATATTTGTTGTTGGTAATTGCGTATGTCTGCATAGTTGCCATTGTGTGTTTTCTTTTATGTTTTGTTATAATTTCATTTAGAAATATACAATTTATTTTATTCTCATGCATAAGCTGTCTGCTTCTCGTCTTTCTGGTTTGTGTTTTTAAATGCTGACGCTATACACACTTTCAATGTCAGTTTGTTAAGAGTTTTTCGGATAAACTCATTCGAAATTCTGGTTACGTTTTCTTCTGTACGAAACAAAACCTAAAAAGGGTCTTGTCATTAAATTAAACATTACCATACTATAAATATTTTGCTTTATTACAACTACTTTACAGTTTAACTTCTTGTCATTATTTTTCCTTCAAACATCCCTTTAATTTCTATGAGCCACACATCTAATATGAACGCACAAAATATACGGAAAGGTAGTCTAAGTAGTAAAGTAATTGTATCTCAGAAGTCGCTAATATTGCTACTATCTAAAGACATCTTAATTTGTGTTTCTATTGGAAAATTCTGAAATATAATTAAAAAATCTATATACATACATACATACATACATAATAATTAATTTTTGGAATTCAATTGGAAATTTTTGAAACAGATTTTAAGTTTCTGAATTATAATTGCAATTTTCTGAGACACATTGAGAAAAATCAAAATATTGCTGGGTATTTTATAAATATAAATAGAAACTTCTGTATAAATATAATTAGAAATTTCTGAAATTCAATCTTGAATTATTGTCCAAATATAACCTTCTCTTTCTATCTAATAGGAATTCATATAGACAAACAATTAAAAAAAGAAAATCGCATTGAGAAGCTTTTTCAAAAAGAAAACATTTCATTCTAAAATCATTCTCAATCGAATCCCTGTTCAGCACCCTTTGTTGAATGAGCAAATGAATCCTTTTTCGTCAATTCGCTACGTTATAGTCAAATTTAAAATATAGTTCTCTAAATATACCCTTATAAAATTCACCAATATGATAAAGACGATGTTGGTGATGACGATGGCTGATAGGTGAAACAAGTTTAACACATATACAACATCAAAACTAGATTTGTAATTTATTTCCGTTTTTCTTTGTTTGAAACTAAAAAATAATAAAATAAAATCCCCTATTCATAACATTGAATAAAAATTTGATGTAATGGAAAACTTGTTTGTTTTTGTGCTGCATTAAAATGCAACAAATATCAATCAAATACTTAACTATAGGTTACAAAAAACTCCCTTTTTCACAATCACCTTGCCAGTGCTGCTCTCACACTACTGCAATCGTCAACACACACAACACATTTAAAATAGTGTTTCAATTCATTTTCTTTACTTTTACTCTCAAACCAATCAGTGTCGACACATTTACTCAAACGCATAAATGATTCAACTACAAAGGAAATATTTTACATGGACACACACACACACAGAAACTAAAAGAGTAACCTAGATGAAAGAAAATGCAAACCGGAAGAAGGCGTCAAAACTGCAATCAAATGTAACATCAATTTGATAGAAATGCACAAAAATTAAATAACAAAAACAAAGCAAATAAAAATCACAACTTTCTGAAATCGATTTGATTTTGACGTTGATTAAGATTTTTTAGTTTAGTGAAATGAAACTACTTGAGAAGGGAAAAAATGGCTTTTATTAATCCATTCGGTGTGAAGAGGCAAAATGCCCTACTCACGATTTGAGACGATGAAATGGTTTAGTGAGTAACAGTTATTTTAATATTTATATTTCACTGATCTATAAATAAAGTTCCTCAAAGTTTACATTTCAATAACTTTGGAATTCAAATTACCTTTTGTAATAATATCCCATCACATCTTTAAATCGCCATAAATCAAGTGTCGGCAGTATATTAATTTTTCCATCTAACAGTTATTTCACTAGTTTGGCTGGACAACAATGTCAAGCATAGTCAACAGTGCTATATACACTTTTTTGCTTTTTAAAGTTTGCTGTCGTTATGTGATTTTGTTGTAAATCATTTACCACAAAGCACTTAAATGGAGACATTTGCTTTGTATTAAAATTCATACATGCTAGATACTGGGCAAAAAAATAGAATTTAAAAAAAAATTAAAAAAATCAAAATTACCCAACAAACTTTCTAAAATAGCAAAAATAAGATTTCGTACACGATTCCTGTGGAACGAGTATTTAGCAAAGATTTTCTCTATGCAAGCTTAAAAGAATATATGCGTGTGTACATATAGGACAAATTGTCTGTCGATTTCCTTAGAGACTATGAACACATTGAAAAAAAATGTTGTTAAGTAAAGAGTTTTGTTTGTGTCGGATTAGCAAAGTACCAACAGTAAAACTAAATACAAAAATAAATAAAAAATAAAATTACAAAAACATTGTAGATGGTTTTTTATGTAGTGATGGTGTTGGTAACAGTATCGGTGACAGTGGTAGTTGTTGCATGTCAGGTACACAAACTTTATTTCTTCTACTAAATCGTTTTTGTTTACAAACTGCATTCCTTTTCAACATTCATTTAGACCAACACAAAAATGCACATGTACGTACGGATGTAATACTCCTTCGAATGAAGGTTTGTGTTTTTGAAATTTTCGTAACCACATTTTAAAAACATGTTAATGATTTTAAAGTAATTGAGGATTTTACAAAATAACATGATTTCTAATGAACAAGTAAACAAATGGCTGGTGAACAAATTCAAATCTTTAAATTATTTTAAATAAAATTTTACACTTTTACACTTTTAGTTGTTATATAGTGTTATCGCAATTAGGTTAGAAAATTCATGTACAATGTAATTCTCCAAGGAAATTCCCTGTTTCCCAAAAAACTTTTTTAAAGGGGTCACAAATACTCCTAATCACAATTAAAAAATGCGAGTATACAGAAAAGATAAATTTTCATTTTTAACATAATACAATTTTATTAAAAACTAGCTTCGCTCGATATTTACTAATGATTTGTATTTTATATAGAATTAAAAATTAAGACACAAACATTTTAGTAAAAGAAAAAATAACAAAAATTTCTATCAATTTATTGCTTAAAAAGTTTCTTCAAAATGCCATTTAATTTGTATATACATATGTATATAGATATATAAAAAGAATAGGGGGCTTTTTTATTAAAGTTGACTGGACTCGCAAAAAAAAATTCCTTACAAACCATCTCCTGAGAATTTCGAATCGAATAAAAAAATCAGCAAAATCGTTCCAGCCATTCTCACGTGATGCCATTACATACATACATACATGGACCATTTCATTTTTATACACAACGTTTTTGAATTTTTTTTTAGAAAAATTGTAATTCTTTAAAAACTTAAATAACAGAGAAAACAGCTGCATGATCATATTCAAGGGTAAAAAAGGCGCGCACGCGCCCTTCACTAGCTCCATCTTTATCTGTTTCTTTCTCTTTTGCAGACTCTTTGATTAATAACATAGTCTAACAATGAGCCAAGCATTCATTGATCAAATTCTTGATATCATACAAACATACAAACATACATACATATATACATACATACAGACATACTCGTACCTACATTCATGTATGCATTTATTAATTTTTTTACCTACTAAAAGTAATAAATAGATCCTTTCTGTGTATGGATTGAGTGGTATATCCTAGACACAGTATGTCAAATTTATTGCATATATTTTCATATCAAAACATTCACGAATAAATGGGAAAGACTAAAAAGAACAACATTAACAGCCATATGAAAAATAAAAGGTCTTTGACCTTTAATTCAGTTTTGGTGTGTGTATGAAGATTCTAAGCACAGGATATTTAGGGGTTTCCTAAAGCCCAACAATGCATCAGGTTCGAGTTGGAATGAAACACAATAGAAGAAAATAAACAAAAACTCAGGTAGTCGGCCACATTTCATAAATGTCTATTGGTTTAGACGCGCTCATTTTCCATTATTCGAAGTAAACATTTTTTTAAAACAATAAACCACACAACTGCTATATTGGCCATATGTGCACATTCCAATTGTAGTTGATTCGAATGAAATGAAAAAAGAAAAATTAGAAAAAAACCTCAAATGCGTTTAGACAAAGACAACAATAAATGCTCTTAGGAAGAAAGTGAAAATTTGTTGAATGAATGTTCTAAATTTTGCCATACGATCTCTTTCAATGTCTTTTAAGCGCTCTCAGTATTGATTGTCCCATACTTTTTTTCTAAAACGATGTTCATAATTTCATATGTGCACTCATGTCTTATTGTTGTATTGCTGTTGCATTCATATTTCCTAGAGGCCCATTTCAGTTCAAGTTCGCAAAAAGTCATGTACATATAAATAAAAAATCGTTAAAAAGTATCAAATTACTAACATTTGGACATTAGCAAACATAAAGACTCAATAATTTGTGTAACGAAGTAAGGACTGAATGCAGTCATAATAATATTCTCATGAAAAATGTGTAAATTACAAATGAAATTGATAGACGAGTTAAAATCTACTTTGACTGCTCACATTCCTTCTCTATTAATGTATGTGTATATGTATTATAACAATAGACAAATTCATACGTATGTACGTATGTGTATTTGTTGCACAAAAATATGATTTTATTCATTTCGATTTTAGAATTGAATTCACTTAAAACACTTTATCCATAAACCAAAAAAGCACTTAAAGTGCCAAACTTAATTAAAACTCACACACCATACAATTTAAATCAATATATGTATATTCGTATACATACGTACAAATGTTGTATGTTTAATGTGTTTATATGTACGTATACATATACATAGATATGTAAAAACGAACCCTATTAACACTTATTAAAGAAATATTAAGAATTCACACTTACCACATAGTAACTTTGTATATTAATTGCCTGAAATTGCAACTTCACTGGATCATAATGATTTACTCTAAAGTTGCACAGCCATTGTCTTTTTATGAATATTTGAAAGTTGCCAAATACTACCGTGTGCAGGATGTGATTCCACTATGTACATATGTAATACATAGTATGTATGTATGTTGCCGAGTACATAACAACTCGGAGGATCTATATGTGTGATTTTTTTATATCTTGAGTAAATGTTTTGTTCTCAGAAATAAAAGTTCACAACGTTTTTATTCCTATCATTATTTGTAAAATATTAAATTTTTGTTTTTGTTTGCGGGGAACTCACATCATTTTTCTGCATGTTTATGTTCTTATAAACAAATTCAAAGCCAAAGAAAAACATTTTGAGAGAAAAGTTTTTTTTTTTTAAATTCAAGCTAATAGTTCGAATTTTCAAGAATACTATTGTAAAGTACTGGAACAATTGGCAAATTGGAATGCATATTCTACCCTGCCAAGAGCGTCATTAGCAATCTTCATTGTCCACGATCAATCTGTAAACATCATCTATTTTACGTGTTGTGAGTTAGAACGAAATTTACGTAGATACGTTTTGTTTTTATGGTGTTAAGTCTAACAATAAATATGAATAAATGAATATGATAACTGGATTTATTTTCAAGTCAATATTTTTCTGCAATTTCAATTCCTTCTTATTTCCTTCGTACTGTATGACTGTATTGTTTTTGATTTTCTTTATTATCGTTTTATATCTTTCACTAGTCTATAATTAATTGCTCTTGGCCATTTTTAAATAAAAAGTCGATTGAGCAATTGCTTCCTGTTGTTACTTTTGATGACGATGACACCGATGATGATAAGATCAAATTAATTATAGTTCTTTTATATTTCAGTTGATTCACTGTTTTTCAGTTTAGACAATTGTGTGATACTCGAAGTTTACTTTTTTAAATCATGTACTTTTCACATATTTCATCAATTTTTATTTTTAGTTCTATATCTAAAGAGTGATTTTTTTAAAGCTTTCGAATATTATTTAAAAAACATGTAAAATTTAGAAAAGAGTATAATTTGAGTTGATAAAACGATGAGCGCGGCTACCTTAACATAGCCCTACAAAAATAGTCTAAAGGGATGTAATTCGCACGATTTAGGCGGCTAATTAACCGGCCCTAAACGTGAAATAAACTGTTCGCCGCAGTCGCATCTCAATTGGGCCATTGTTTCGCGTGCTGTGTGGCACCGCCTTGTTGAAACCACATGTTACATCTTCCTTTTTTAACAAATCATAGCACGGTAGCGTTCGCCATTCACAGTAAAAATCTGCACGATGCAATAATTTGTGGTAAGTCGATTCATGGTTAAATTATACTAAACTGAACATGCGTAACAGTAACATGTCACACGAAAACAGCTGTCTTGCCAAAAAAGAAGTTTCAAAACAATCACCCTTTGCTGGATGAAAAGACTTCACATTTCATTATTGTTTTTAATGACTGTTTCAAATTTCCTGTTAAATAGTTCTATGTTTTACTTTTTTCAGATTTTGTTTGCATTGTGATGGATGGTTATAGAATAAAATGATGAAATGAAAAAGGTTGTTAAATTAAAAATTCTATTAAATTTGTAATTGTGTAAGTGTAAAGTGTTTTAGTCTATCGATTTGGATTTGCATGGTTGTTTAGTAGGAATAATTTTAAAATAAAAAGGTTTCATAAAGTATATTGTATGGCACTAGATTTATTCCTCTACTACTCAGAAACATATTCACATTAGACCTTTCGTAAAAACAGTTTTTATTTATTTAAATAATATTTTTAAAACACTTTAAATAAATCGTATATTTTGATAACAATTTTAATTTCGAATGAAAAATAGTCTGTGCGCATTTTCTCTGACGCAATATTATTCGAAAACTAATAATTTTACTCAATTTCTGTGTAAAAAATAGTTGTATACACAACTTTTGAATGCAAAATGTGGGTAAACAATTAAAGAGCCGATCTTCAAAAAATTGTATCTTTTCGAAAAACTTATTTTTGCTGAATTTTATAAAGATATCGCTATTCTATAGGTAGAAAATTCAATATCATGAACCGATTCTTACAATTTCCACCAGAGTTTATGCTTCTAGTCTAAAAATTACGTGTGTAAAATTTCATCAGCTTATCTGATATTACATTTAAACAAAATACCAGATCAATTTTTAAAATTTTTGTAGGTTATCTCACATTTTGGTTCATAAATCTCGTTCTACTGAATCGATTTTACTGATTTTCAATATCAAACTGCTTGGGAAAATGATAAACAATTCTATGTAAATTTTTCGTTTTGTATTTATGACGTGAGTGTGTTTTACACAGACAGACAGGCGGACATTACTCAATTGGATTAGAATTTCATAAGGATCAATAAGATATATACTTTGTTGAGTCTCCGATGAATATTTCTCAGTGTTATACACGGAATGACAAACGTATATACATACATACATATATCCTCATTCACCACTTTTGGTGAAGTCCAGAATAATATTTAAATAAACTCTTAAAATAATTTTAGAAACATTATCAAAAACCAAAATATAACAACATAAAACGTGTGTCTGTATAAATAAAAAATTAAAGGTCATGAACTAAATAACATTTTCCTTTCTTTTCGTATATTTTGCCAACGCTTAATAAAATTGGCAACAATAATCGAAACAAAAAATAGACCAAAACCAGATGCTGACATGTGGCACACGAATTATATTTTGTTTGTCTGCACAAAGTTATTAGTTTGTAAGAATGTGTGCTGGTGTTTTCTTAAAAATATAAATCGAATAAAAAAAAAGGAACAAACACATAAATAAATTTCATTGAATAGAAACAAACAAATGAGAAAACAGAGGAACAAATATTCACAATCATCATACGATAGAAAATTGTAACCCAGCTCAATAAGAATTTAATCAATTTCGATTTCCATTCTGTTCATTGTTTGTCTGCATCACCAGAAACAGATGAAGACTGAATGAACAACAAAAGAGGCCGTGTTAAAAGAAACATTCTAAACAAAAATCATACATCATCTGGAGTTTTTCTATTTCTTTTTTTTTTCATTTTTCAGAACATACTCAGAGGAAAGATGTTTGTTTCTCTTTTGCAGTCTAGTTTGAGGAGGCCCATTGTTCAAATGCTAACAACAATTTGTTTACTAAGAAAATACATCACAAAATGCTTTGTAGCATATTTGATCTAAAATAAAATAAGAAACATATTTTGGAATTGCAGTATTTCAACACCAGCTAAGCCAAGAAGAGCAACACACAAACCAATAAGAAAAAAATAGCAGCAGGCCAATATTGAGGTTACTATAACACATTTCAAAACTCTACAATACCATATACATATATATATATATGTATCTATGTATGTATATACATATGTAGATGTTTATAATTTGTATACCCTACACCACCATAGAGGGGAGGTATATTGGATTTGTGCTGATGTTTGTAACGCCCAGAAATATTGGTCCAACACCCACCCTAAAGTATACGGATCGGCTCAGAGTCACTTTCTGATTCGATCTAACGATGTCCGTCCGTCCGTCTGTCCGTCTGGCTGGCTGGCTGTCCATGTAAAGCTTGTGCGCAGAGTACAGGTCGCAATTTTGAAGATATTTCGATAAAATTTGCTAAATGATAAATTTTCGGCCCAAGGACGGATGGGATTGAAACTGGTGGCAATCGGTCCATTATTTCACCTAGCTCCCATACAAAAGTCCTCCCGAAATTGGGGTTTACCGATCATAAATGTTTGCAATATGCAAGGAACCAAACAAATTTCATCACAAATGAAGCCAAATCACATATACAAATTGTGTGCAGATCGGTCCATAATTAGTCGTAGCTCCCATAAATGGCCCACTTCCGAAAATCACTTTAACGATCATAAATTTCTTATGAATGTTGGTATCGAAATAAAATTTGACACAAATAAGTTTTTTATCTACAGAAATGATGACACCTAATTTTATAATGGTCGGTCCGTAATTAGTCGAAACTCCCATATAAGAACCTCCCCGTAATCAACTTTAACCTCCATAAATCTTTTAAAAGTATTTATATCGAGATAAAGTTTAACATACACAATGCCTATATTCACAGAAATCATGACACTAAATTTGTGGATGATCGGTCCATAATTGGTCATATCTCCTATATAGCGCACATTTCTGAAAAACTGTTTTATAGATCTACTGGGTATAGGGTATTATATGGTCGGGCTTGACCGACTATACTTTCTTACTTGTTTTACTTTTGAAATTCTATATATATATATATATGTTTAAGATATCGTATTTTTTATCGCAATTTGTACGTTGTCAATGACACAGCTTCCAACAACCAGCTGTACTTTTAAAATAAAAATAGTGATATTTTGCATCAAGTGTACGAGTATATGAAATAAATGGAATGCAATGAAATTGATTTCTTTTTAGAATCTGTGATGTATTACAAATTATTTTAAATGTAAAAATCTATAAGTTTTAGTCAAATTGTTAATTTTCCTAAGGGTTAGTTTATAGTTTATGGAATGTGGAATTTTTTTTTCTAACAAAATATTTAAATATACATATATTTCCCCAATAAAAGTAGGCTTTCAAGTCTATAATAAATAAGACATGAATAATTTGAACAATTTCATTTAATTCTTCTGTTTTCATGATTGTGATACTTTCGCTTTTATTTCTTAACAGATGTTAATTAACTTTGTATAATAATATTTATCCTTAAAAATAACAAAATCAGTCCCGTTAACCGTTCTCCTCTTAAGGGTACAATTCGGTTTTCCATTTTTGCTTCATAATAAATACTCATGATTATTATCAAAAAAAATTTAAATTACATTTTTTCTGACATTTTAAATCCTAATAATGACACCATTTAAACAATTTAAAATTCTACCCCAAAACTTCAGTTGAGTGCTACTACGCACACAGCCACTTACATTACTCGCACACATACAAACAAATAAAAATACAACCGGTTACATATTCTGCTACAATTTAAGCCATAAAAATGTACTATTTGTACAGTGGTATTAAAAAATTTTAAAATCAGATTATTTTGCAAATAAACAAAAAGGAAAATTCAAAAATTCATTTCGAAATTGAAAAAAATTTATTAATTTTAAAAATAGTAAACATTTCAAAATTATCTGGTTTAAAATAAATGTTGTTCTTTTTTAAATATATATTTTTTAAGTCAAATATAATTGTACAGCTAAATTGACGTTCGTTCGAAAGACGGTCGCCTAAAATTATTGCTTCTTAAATGCGTTTCTACAAATATGATCCTATGAAAAGCTGTGTGTAACGTAATCAATAAAATTATATGCATCTTAAAAAAACGATATCCAAATTGCTCCACTGTAACTATATACGAGAAAGTTAAAATAAAAAGTAACAAAAACAGCAAATGACATTGGTGGTGGCACAAGTATCAACTCCCTCAGGCAGAATATGCGTAATTTCACTCGATTGGCATCAATGATAAAATTCATGATAGCCATTTTATCAATGTTATGCCAATGCAAAATAAACTTACAAAAAACTTAAATGGAAAAGTGAAACAATTTTACAAAAAAATCTGAAAACGTTGTTTTTTTTTCCTGAAAAAAAGAATTTTATCCTCATTATAATCGCCATCCCTCATAGACACACACAAATGTTGCATTATGTTGTATTTGTATGGGTGCAAAACAGTGCAAACAGAATGCAACAAGCATTAATATTTATTTTTGTAGTACGAGTAAGTAAATATGAGCAGAAAACACATAAAATGCAACTTACAAATGAAACTTTATATTTATTAACCATCCCATCCCTCATAGACACACACAAATGTTGCATTATGTTGTATTTGTATGGGTGCAAAACAGTGCAAACAGAATGCAACAAGCATTAATATTTATTTTTGTAGTACGAGTAAGTAAATATGAGCAGAAAACACATAAAATGCAACTTACAAATGAAACTTTATATTTATTAACCGGGCTTAAATGCTAAAGAAAAGTATTGGATAACTGAAATTATCATTATCAGAGCTACGGTATTAATGAAGTGAAGAATCGAAAAACTGAAGAAAAGAAAACTATTGAAATGCAATTCGAATTTGGTTTTTCACTATTTCATGAAATATTCAGTGGATTTGCCACACATTAGTCCTTTAAAAATCCTGTTTGTATAAATCATTTAATAAAAAAATTTAACTTGCGTCATACTGCTACAAATATACAGTTTTATAAAAATCGCAGCCCTGCACTCACCGGCATCTGTGTGTTACTTTTTGCTACATTCATTAAACAACGTGTTAATACTTCATAATAGCAAATATTCCCGCCCCGTAGGAATAAAGTAAACTATATAATATCGAAGTGAAAGCTTGTTACAACACGTTGCACGGGATCACATGCGTACATTAAATAAAATAGTAGCAACAAGAAAATCGAAATTAGTAAAATGAAAAAATAATTTCTTTAAATTACCAATATTATATCGAAATCATTTCTTTTTCGTATTCACAAATACTATATGTAGTAAAATAATGGGTCCCGGCCGATAAAGCTCGGAAATTTTCTGAAAAACTGACAATTTAAAATTAACGTAGTTTTTAAAGAATTGTTTAACTAATATAACTTAAAATTTATTTTACAAAAGATTAGCGACTTTACAACGCTAGCAAACGTTTTTTTTAAATTAGTTTTCTTCATATTTAGCTTTTATGTATAAGAAAATTATTTTTATAAAACAAAATTAAATTTAAAAACAAAAAATATTAGTCAATAGCATTAATCCTAAGCGTCGAATTAATCAACTCGTTAATAGGTAATGATATAATTAGCACTCGTAATGAACAGCTATTATCTACATATTAATAATTACATGTAAAGTTAATGAACGATCATATCATATTTGATCATTGTCATTGATGAATTAGATAAAAACATACATAACAACAATATCGGATAAAATACACTGTAAGAAAATATGAAAAGGCCTATTTCAGAATATTGATGATAATGATGTTTCCGAGTTAAAAATGATGCAAAACCAAGTTACAAAATGCAATTAATATTGCAAGTAAAACTAAAAAAATCGAATCTTTACAAAGGAAAATCAGCTTTATTATATTGTCTTTATAATGGTTTAGTGATGATAAAGACACTGTGACTTATAACTTTGCCACCATACATAATGTAAGATTTGACAATTTTTGAAATTTCATTAAGAGGCTAAAATATTATTTCAAATAAAACGATGGCACACTGCAATGCATTTTCTACCCTGCCAGGAGGATAGTGGAGAAAGGTTTGTGATAATGTTTGCATCGCCAAGGAATATTGATATATTGATGTTCGATAGTCAATATGAATCTTACAAAATACCTTTTGTGTTATAAACGAACTGTATTAGAACTGGTTGAAATCGATCCATTATTATGCACAGCAGCCATACAATAGTAGGAAATCAAACTTAAATCTTTTTTATGGATCAAACAATAACTGGACAATTTAAGACCTACTCTTGAAAATCAGTTAAGAGCTCGTAAATCCTCTCAAGTTATTCATTACGTTGTAAATATATTTATTAAACAACTTACCAAACTAAGATCTGATCATAGGGTTTTAAGCAAATCTTGGTGGCATCTAAAAGTATCGAGCAAATTATCTTATCTGTATCTTACCAGTTTTATTTAAATATTCCTGTATATTCTGATTTTGATTCACTGTTATGGTATCGAGTTTTGTTAATTTCTTATCAATAGTTTGCAACATTGTCAAATTCTTGGATATAATATCACCCAACTGTCTAGTACTGGGGCCAAATCACCTCATTCGATATCGAGTAAAATTGATCGTAATTTTCTTATTTGAGATTATGGCATTCGATATCCAGCAAGAAATTTAGTACATTTTATCATAATTTCGATATCGAAATAATTTTTCGATACGATAGCTCATTCGATTACGAATGCGGTAATTTGGCCCCTGGTTTCCCAACTGGCTTTCCTCAATATAATTTCCATATTCTTCAGCTTTTCACTAAAACATTGTGGTCTTTTACCATTTCCTTGATGTCACTGATCGTTCGCCATTTATTATCTATATTAAATATTTGCTTTTGTTTAGTTTTGTTCCAACATTTTACTTTCAATATTTTGCAAGCTCTGTACCACATCGAATTTTTGCTCAAGCCATTGTAAAATTTCACTTTGTATATACAACCGACTTTGTACCGTTTGTACCATTTCAAAGCGTAGTTTAAAAAACTTGTTATCAGTTTTTAAAGACTCTAAACGGCTCTTAAAGCGAGAGTAATCACAAGTTGCGAATTCATCGGATGCCTGTAAGTATTTGGACTGTAAACAAATTAGTATATTTATTTTTTTATGTATTCAAAGTAGATTTCCATAAGTTTATTTATTTTACTTTATAAATATTTACCTCGATTTCAGCTTGTGCCAAATTGTTGGAATTCCGGATGTAGAAAATTGATAAGAAATATATTAGAGATTTGTAAAGCATTTTTTTTTTTCTAGTAAAAATTATATATTGTTTAGTAGTTGATTTACTGATGCTGAATGAAGAGCAATTGATTTTTTATTAAATTTTTATAGAATTGAAAAATTCAGTGATAAGAAATAATTCAACTTCAATTACTCGTGTATGAATTGGTTGCTTATGTTCAACTATATATTTACAAACCACATATAAACTAAAGTAATAAAAGTGTAACCGGCTGGTCTTAGCAATAGGATCAAGTTAATTGTGTATAGGAAGTTTATAAGACCTCTTATATTCTATGCCTCATGGAGAGGCTTAGAGTATGGGAGAGAAGAATCCTGACATCATGTCTGGTATTTCGTCCTGATGGCACTTTACGAAAGCCTTCCTGCAGGTCGATTTATGATGCTGTTGATTTTGAGAGGATTGATGCTTTCTTGATGGGCTCTGCCATTAAATTTCTTGAGCGCGCATCCACTTTGGACAAAATCATTGTCAGGGGTTATCTGATCTGAAGACTCTGCATGCGAATCGGTACCTCCCACCGGTTGACATATTGACCTTAAGGTATGTGGACCTCCTTTATGATGGTGCAGACCTTCTATTTTATCATAGGAGGGTTAGCACCCTGAATATTGATGATCTGGTGTATAACACCGTGCAGTGATAGTGATTGCAAATTTGATTTGCATATTGAATTTAATTTTGTTTTTTCTTATTTTGTTGACTATTTTTAAGTATTATTTAGTTTGTAAGATTATTCGTAATTTAGCTTTAAGACCTGAATGAATTACTTTTTACTCTTTTTTTTGGAAATTTTTAAGATGTATATATAATTTCAAAAGATTGTGAACATTCAAGCTGTTATAACCTGACAAAAGTAATTAGTCTTAGAAAAATACTTTGTATGTTAAGAAATCTAATTTCGGAAACGTACGTAGTTTAAGAAAAACAATGTGTATGGTACTTTGGAAAATAAATGGATACAAATTTGAAGAACAACAGCGACGATGTTAAACATTTTTAAAATACGATATATGTACGAGTATAGGTACAAATATTGCAATGTCCATATGTATGTAGGTGTGAGTGTTCTTCATGTACGAATATTGTTTATTTTTGTTTATAATAAGAAAAAGTTTTCTTTTTTCCGTTCTTGCTGCTGTTGTCGAACCTCAATTAAGCAACAGTTTATAATTGCGTCATCTGTTCGAATCCTGCAGCATTTTATATTTTATTCAAACATGTATATGTATATGTACACACGTACATTACGACTACAGAATCACACGAGCAGTTAAGCAACTGTATTCTGTAACAAATGTTACAATACACACTTACTTTTATATATAATTAGAAAAGGATTCTGTGCTAAATGCAAAATGTTTAAGTAACAATCAAATTTATTTCATGCATATGCGTATGTATGAGTGTGTAAACATTTAATTTTCCAAAAATCATAGAGTAAATTTTATTTGCTTTTCCAGGTTTGCAAACTCTCATTCTTTTGTTTAAAAACTCTCACACACACACATTCACACACATATGTTTTGTAATATATAATGTACAAACTGTGTATATTCGATGACCTGGTTATGTGCGTCTATTGTGTACAAGCAAGCGTTGTACCATAAATCCAAATGAAACATGTTCATTATTTTCACTGATGTTAAAGCAACAATAATGTTGTTTCAATTGCTCAACAATAGAATACAAATTTTATTGAACGTTATTAAGGAAATTAATAATAGTAACGGTTGAATGTATACACTAGGGTGTTTCTTAAATTAAACTTTTTAGAAATTCAGTGCTTCCAGATCATGAATTGTTCTCCGTCATCTACAAACTATGTTTGTGCTGATAATAAAAAAAAAATCGCATAACCTTTGGATATTGCAGGTTTTATTTGGAGTTTCTAGGTTTGGGTTAAGTTAAAAATGTTTTCAAAAATTTGTTGAACATTAAATAATTACAAAAAACGAATCGTCAAAAGTATTTTCAAGAAAACTACAAAACATTTTGAGATTATAGATTTAAATGTTTGTATGTTAAAATATATGTGTAAGTCGTTTTGCTATTCAATTTTATTTATGATAATAAAGATTATATGTACGCAAAACATATTTAAACAAAAAAAAAATTTTTGAATGCTCCAGTTAATTGGGAAAACATTATTTTAGTAAAGTCATTATCTACATGGATTTAAGTACAATTCACTTGTTTTATTTCCGTGAATCAAAAGAATCCGTTGTTCAGATTATGTCATTATATTGAAAACAAATTCAACTACTATTAGGAAAATAATCGTCTCCAATGTGGGTATTAACCATTCCCCAGCCTTGAAAGTCTACTAGTTATCATGACAGATGGTTTCAAGCTTTTTGCAGTGAAAATACTTACATATTATTATGTGTTATTGAATAGAATTAAAAACGCTTAATTATATTAAATAAATAAAATACAGGCAAACAATTTTTAAGACAGAAATCAAGACAGAAAAATCAAGTATGTATCAGTATCCATATAACATACGAATATATATTATTCAAAACCGATTATTAAATTTAACAGATTTTCATATAAAAATTTGCTTAATAAACGTTTGTTAAATTTAATAATCGTTTTTGAATAAGGGGGAAAGTAATTATATTCGTAGTTTGAACAATTTCTAAGGGCAACAGAAAAAACACTATAAATTTACGCAGTAATAAATTATTTTCTTGTTTTTACCGAACATTCGCTTTTAATCAGAAGAGAAAGTAATTAATAATAAAATCACACCAAAAACAACTTCATCTTTTGATGACTTTTTCTTCGAAAAGTAAATTGTCACAGTATTTCATTGTTTCTTTTACTTTTAGAAAGTCTTTTTAAAATCATTAATATCACGTTTAAAACTGTAAACGTCAACAGAAATTTTAACTTTCATCATAAATTCAATCCGAGCTCATTTGACTTACATTGACTTCCCACCCACTTTAACTATTTTTACTACAACTCACAGCCCAACGATACACCAACACACCACTTCAACAAGTTCCTTAAAGACTGTGAGCAAAATGGAAACAGACTAAAAATGACTAAAATGTGTGTTGGAAATAGGGCTTCCATGCGGGAAAGTTTCGAAATTTCATTAAGAGGCTAAAATATTATTTCAAATAAAACGAAAAACAATATCAAAACACTTCTTTTAATATATTTTTATAGTGCAAGTTCTTATTAAGGTGCAGATCATTGTTCCTCTATAAGATATTCCTATTTAATGAAGGTTATAAAAATAATTGTTATTTAATATTGTTTAAAATACATATGATGACCAACAAATTTATAAATACTTCAATACTTTAATTTTTAGATACGAGTACACACACGAACAATTCTATAAATGAAAATTAATAAATTCGTCAATAAAAAGTCCGGGAAATTGGAAACTCTACTTGGGAAAAATTCTTAATACAGATTCTGTTTAAATGATAAATGATTTTGTAAATATTCGCGGACAAATTGTTGTTATTTTATTATAGCCTAAATCAGTAATATGACGAAAAAGTGTTTGAACAAAATCAAAAGTGCAAAATATGTATGTCACACTCAGTCATACTTTCACACACAAGCTAAATTTACATTGTGTGACAAAAAGTTCAAATTGGATTTAGATATGAAAAACGACGTGTACCAACAAGTGATCGAGTGTAGCGTTTACATATGAGTTAGGGTATATAAAGGTTTGACTACCCCTATTTTTTACAATTATGGTTCTACATTTGTCGCGAGGTTATATTAAATAATGGAACGATTTAAACCAAAATCAGCACAAACCCAATATAAGCAGAATAATTAAAAGCCGCAATTTTGTATTTCAAAGCTTATGTGTAGAATCGAGTAAATCCGACTTTTAAATAATATAATCGAAATCTAGGACATTTCTGCAAACCATCCCATTATATTAATTATACGTTTAGTTAATTAATGAATTTAATATTTTTAAATCCTAAACACATCCTTAATTGCTGTGACCCCATTTTTATGACATGCCATAAATATTTTTTAAATTATACTCGTACCTGCATAAAACGTTAAGTTTAATCTGTATACGAGTATATTTACAATAACGAGTAGATGGATTATTAAAACTCTCTAAATTAAAATTTATATTCCCATAAATAATTTGGGCGACATATTGAATTTTTCGAGGAGATTATTACAAAACTAGATTTTTAAATTTTAAAATCATATGTTTTATAGAAAATGTGTCAAAAATCATAATTGTGATTGATACATATCGAGTAAAAACTTGGTAATGACGAGCAGCTACTCTATACTTTTCTTTTCCATGACTACTACATACCGTCTGCATGGCTTAGAAGTTGTCGTATAATGACTTGTTTATTAACCGTTATATAACTGCTGATTATCTAGTTATTTTTCATGGTTTCTGTGAGATATTGATAGTTAGTGATAATTGAGTTATTACATACATACTTATTTTGTATTAAGTTAAGAAGCCGTCGCTGTTTATGAGGTGTGACAATTGGAGTCGTTTTTACTTTTATTGGAAATTTTGATACTCCATTGCTTACAGATTACCTAGAGCCCCGACTTGCGTCTATCCTATTTGCGTCGTTTCGATTTGCGTCGCCTTTCTAAATGTGGGAAAATCCGCTTTGCGTCGTTTTTCTTCCGATTTTCGTCGCTATATACTATTATTTCATAATTGCATGTAAATATTTTGTAAAAAGGGAAATTCCCATTTTATTCATACCATATGAAGTTACGTGCTATTAATTTAATTTTGCTTTTATATACACAACATACATACATATTACATACATATGTATGTAAATAGATTTTTTTTTTCTCCTTAAATAGTTTTTTATGCCTTGCGTAAACATATACATATGTATACATTGAATATACAATTACTTTTTTATAATAATAACAAAGACCTGCTGAAATATGTAAATATAATCAAACGTACCATAAGACGTTTTTTCATAAAAATATGATTTTGCTTGCTAAATTTTTAAATTTGTAAAAAGTGATTCGATTTTCGTCGTTTCGCTTTGCGTCGCATTTTCCCGGTCCCTATTAACGACGCAAATCGTGGCTCTAGTGTATTATAATAATGTCATGAACATCAAAAAATAATATGTACATATGTGTTTCGATCCACCGATCCGCTCTAATGTACAAGGCTGAAAATATATACATACATACATATGTATGTATATAAAATTTAACCCTTAAATTTTTTGTTCGTTACACATCTCGGAGGCTGGTAGGTTTAATGATTTTAAAAATCAGTTTTATGTTTTAGTAGGAGTAGAAAAAATGTTTAATTGCCAAATTTATTCACATTCATGTAGTAACATGTACATAAAACATTGTTCACATAAAATGCGTTGATTTGCTGAAAAAGCTGTCATTATTCTGTTATTTAACCAGTCAGAATTTACATAGTATTTGTACGAGGAATAAAAAATCAAAATATAAAAAATATCGTCAACAAATTCATTAAAAATCCGACATTGTTGGTTTCAGGCTGCTTGACAATTCGTTATGGAAAGACTCACATTGCTACAACGTCTACGAATTATTTTGCTGTATTGCCCGGCATTTACACATGCAAGTGCAAGTTCGAAAAAGTCAATACATTCATACTTTTTTACTAATACACTCACATTTTTTCAATTGCAGAGCTACTCGAGTTTTTCGAATAAGTTTTCGTATATAATACGTACACAGCACTTGCATGGAAGTACTTGCATGTGTAAAGGCAGGGTTACGAAAATCAACGTTAGCAATGTGTTTTGTGCACTTAAAATGTGCAGTATAAAATGCAACGCTGCAAAGACATTTATTTTAAAGGCAAAGCAATATTTTATGGCAACACTTCTTTGTCAAATAATGAAATGACATTTCAGTGCATTTATGAATGCGCAAACTTATGGGATACACCAATTTGTTCTCAACAGAAAATTTTTTTTTCGTTTTTTCTTTAGTTTTCATTATGTAAATAAATATAACTTTTTGCAAAATTTAATTAAATCCCCCATTTCTACCACAAATTACTTGTTTTTATGTATTTTTAGTTTTGCCGTCAAGAAAAATGAACAAAAAATGTGTAAAAGAATCACAAATTTGACAAATGTTGCGCATTGAAAAGCATTGACATGCAATAATGAACCTGTGGCATTGCCAAAACTGAAAA
The DNA here is from genome assembly GCA_950370525.1 of Bellardia bayeri. Classification (NCBI taxonomy): domain Eukaryota; kingdom Metazoa; phylum Arthropoda; class Insecta; order Diptera; family Calliphoridae; genus Bellardia; species Bellardia bayeri. The sequence continues at coordinate 99,138,152 of OX493267.1, forward strand.
TTCTGCTCGCTAAGCCATTCTTTCACAATTTTGGAATTGTGCTATGGGTCACCATCCAGCTGAAAACATCAGCCACATGTAGAGCAACCCCATATCATGAATTCTCCTCAACATGCTTTATTATTTCTTTGAATTCTTAGGGCGGTTCGGCGAAAGCAATATTGTTTACTGTCGGATTGAAAACGATTAAATTTAGATTCATCTGACCAGACTGCACGTTTCCAGTTGTCTACTTTTTAATTTCTGCGCTCTCAGGCAAAATTTAGCCGTACCTTAACATTTTTTATCGACAATGCAGCTTTTCATTTTTTCACTGCTGAGATCTTTTCATTATTATGAGACGTGCATTCGCTTACGTTAATAGCTTTTTGTGGCCTATGATTTGTGGTTTGGGAACAATAGAACCGCCTTTATTGGACTCTTATGACCGCTGATTTACTTACATTAAGCTGTTTAGCTATTGCTGGCGTAGAATTTCTATTTTCTGTCATTGCTAGAATATTGTGCTTAGTGGCTTTTAACAGTATCTTCATTATTTATTAGAATTTAACTTGTGTTGGATAATTTGCAAAAACTGTTTACCACATGCAATGAAACACATAGAAATCTAATAGTAAACTTTGATATTACACTTGTGCAGAATTAAGTACATGCATGTTTTTTGTTTTTTTTTGTACTAATTGTTTATTTGCCGAAAACTATTATTTTCCATTTTTTATTGTAAATTATTTGGTTTAGCATTAAAACCAAAATAAATGACAAAAAAACCTTTTTAAATTTTCTTCAATAGTTTTATTTGTATGCAATAAAAACGCACAAGACACAAACATGTACTCAATAGTGCTCCCCACTGTACATATTAGTAAGGGTGTGTGAGGGCCAGTACAACTACATGATGTAAATTGTATTATTGTTTTAACATTTTAATTTATTTTTATATATTTAATTAAAGTGTGACATGTTGGTCGACATAACGAAAAAAATACAAAATACATGCTCAGGGCATTACCAGTCAATTTATAAGTTTACAATATATGCAAATGACATTGAGCACTGTTTCCGAAAGGACTGCCAAATATGTGAATCAGAACAAGGACTGCTTCTGGGATTAGTAGTTTGCAGAAAATGTTAGAATTGAAGAATGAAACTGATATGAATCTATCTGCGAGTAATTGCACTATATTGTAATAGATAATATAATAGTTCTAGAGAAAATAAGTAAATGATTCCAATTTGAAACAGTGTATTTTGACAACAGCTGGGTTTGAGATGTGGCGCTTGCTTCATTTGTGCATGTGCTGTTTTTGCAAACACACATGCACGCATATGAATTCTTCACACAGTGACACTCATTTGACACTTGTCTACAGACTCAACAATTTTTAATAAATTGTAGTAATTTCATGTAACAATTTTCAATATAAAAATAGGCAAATAATAGAAAATCGCAGTAAATCGTAGATACATAATGTATATGTGCATTAGAATCCTCCATAAAAAAAAAAAAATACAAATTTTGACGTCCTCACTCCAAGAATTATGCTATGGTTTATAGAAATACGTTCTGGAAAATATTAGTATGAAAGCATAACGTTAACTGGCGCCGCATCGGCTATGAAGTTTGGAGCTGCATATACTAGGAGACAATATGCTTTTTTTCAAATTTATTGAATTTTTTTTTTTTTGAAATACCTCCCATAGTTTTTCGGTACCCGCGATTTTAATTTGGCGGATATTTTATGGCATATTTCCTTTACTAGATATAATAAATCTTAAATAAGAATAATATAGTCCAGATACTCTTGAATACTTTTCGAAAGTTTTTCTCAAAACGGTGAATATTAACCGTTAAATCGTGAAGGTCAAAGATTTCATACACTCCTCTAAATTGTACGAGTATGTGTTTGTTCATACAATGCAAAATTCTGTGGAGTATGCGGTCCATTGTAGCTAAAATGTAGTGACTACATCATGGTCCTATGTAATGGACTCATGAACCATTTCATTTTCAAAGCAGAACTTCTTCTTACCCGACAATTATTCGTGTTTTAACGACTGTAATCGTTGTTGTAAAACATTTGAAGTAGTTACAAGGAGTAGTTTTGGGACTAGTCCCGTTTTATGCAAAATTATATGGTCCAGTCCTAGGATATCGTAATGTTAAATGTACTAGTTTTTTCATACAAATGGATTATGTTTGCAGTACTCCTGGTCCATTGTGGAGTAGTCTATACATGCGTGTATCGACTACTCGCGTTTTTTGCAGAGTAACAATGGTAGTGTTAAATGTCATTTATTACTTAGAGGTACCAAATTTAAGCAAGTAATGTTATTTGTAGCGTGAATAGTGCCAGTCGTACCCAACAAATATTAGACAAGTCTAAACTAAAAACAAATGTTACGTATCTCTAATGGCTAAATTCACACTGTCGTATTTATAAAAAATTAAAGTAGACTTCAAGTGTACTTTAAGAAAATTTTGTATGAAAATTTTGTCTTAAAGCACACTTCAAGCCTTCTTTATTTTTTATAAATACGGCAGACAGTGTTTAGTTAGCTAATGGCAAAGGCTTAACTAATGATTCTTTATTCTCAATGCTTAATTTGCCATAGGAATAACAAGTAATAGTTAAACAATAGTTAGTATTTTAGTTTACCAATGGTTAACTAATGACCGAGAATTCGGCCTTAAATAAAACAATATACAAATAATATAGTTTTAAACAAATACATAAGTATACTCGTACTTGAATTTACATTGTGGCAAATTAATAAAAATTATTCAATTATAAATATGTAATATGTAATTTAAAAGTGGATATGATTTCAAACGATTCTCAATTTATTAATAAATCTGACTGTTTGTTGGGTATTTACACTAATATTTGCAATAATAATTAGTATATGTACTCGTATGCATGTATGTAATATATTGTTAGTAGTAGAGCGGTAAAAATGCATAAACAAATATAAAGTTTGAGCATGTCCTTGTAAATATTTTGCTTATAAGCACCTAAAAATGTTACAACAATTGTTGATAATTCAAAACAAAACAAAATACATAGTACGAGTACATAGCAATTGGCAAACAAATTTACTGGAAGCAACACTATAGACCAAACAAACAAAGAAAAAAACGACAACAAGGAGTGCAACACACTTATTATTGGTGCAAAAAATGTGGCCATAAACAAGTACATACATACATGATTAAAATCAACAAATACTACAACAACGTGAAATAAGAATAAAAGACTGGCGGCTAGTAATAGTCACAACAGCTGCATGAAAGTTTTATGAAAAAAAAAAAACAAAAAATATTAACAAGAGTTTATATTCAGCTGTGCCGAATCTTATATACCCACCACCACCTATCACCTCTAGTGGGACGAACTTCATAAAATATTGTATTGTATCTACAAAAGTCAACAGTATAATTGTTACATATGTATTTACTTATAACTGATCTGTGTAAAATTGCGGTTCAATATGGATGTTTATGTAGGTTAATGAGTATTCGGGAGTAGTCCTCACAAGGAAACTATGCACATTTCAGTTATCTTCGTCAAAATATGGACCGATCGATGCAAACAAAATATCGTTTATAAATTTCACTTTGCATGAAACTTATTATTGCAACACATAGTGTTGCTTGAACTGGTCGGACGTGTTATTTTTAGTGCGGCTGAATTTTCGTAATAGGTGAAAAAAAAAAATAAAAAAAAAAAAACTTGTAATAAGTGAAAAAAAAAAAAAAAAATATATATATATAAAAAAAAAAGATCGTAATAGGTGGAAAAATAGTGGTTTTTCGGTAATTTAAAAATCGCGAAACAACTGCATGAGTGTCCCGCTCAGATGTAATTCTGAGAAAGAGCTAAGCTACAGTAGAAAAAATTTATGGATCTCTGAGGAAGAATCCTTAAGAAAATCCGTGGAGTCTCTTCTCACTACAAAAGCCGAAATACGGCGCCGTTCCTGTTCGCCCAATATAGTTATCTCATCCGATGAGAAATCATCATCTTCATCAAACAGTGCAGTCAAACCCAAAAAACAAGTAGGTATGGATAAGTACATCACCGTTCTCAAGCGACAGAGGAGCCCGACATCTGCTCAAATGTCTTCCAATTCCAATAAAGTTCCTAAGACCGTCAGCAGTGATAAGCCAAATGATCAAAACAGATTTGCTCTACTTCAGACGGATGACCCAGAAATACCGAAAAAGACGTTTAAGCCCCCACCAATTTACCTGAGAGAGCCCACTTCCAATAAACTGGTACAAGGAATCGTTGCTGTAATAGGTGAGAACATGTTTAGCGTAACCTCAATTAAACATGGAAAAATCAGCGAGACAAAGATCCAAGTGAATAGGGAAGATGATTTTCGAAAATTGTCCAACCAGTTGGAGAGGGAGACCAGGGATTTCTATACCTATCAGCTCAAAAGCGCAAAAGGACTCCAAGTCGTTCTAAAGGGTATAGACCCATGTGTTGATCCTGCGGAGATAAAGAACGGATTAATGGACAAAGGGTTCAAAATCAAGAGCGTAGTCAATATTAGAAACCGTGAAAAGATTCCTCAGCCCATGTTCAGGGTAGAATTGGAACCTGGAGATGTTGCCTTAAAGAAAAACGAGTCCCATCCAATTTACAATCTTATTTATCTTCTGCATCGTAGAATTACCGTGGAGGAACCGCATAAGCGTGTTGGACCCGTCCAGTGTCTTAATTGTCAAGAATTTGGTCACACCAAAGCGTATTGTAAATTGCCGTCTGTTTGTGTTGCATGTGGGGAACTACATGCAACTGCTCAATGTAATAAGTCCAAAACGGACTTAAAAATAAAAAAATGCAGTAACTGTGGAGGAAATCATACCGCTAATTATAGAGGTTGTCCAGTTTATACTTATTTGAAGGGCATAAGGACCAATAAGTCGCCAGTATTACCTGACCATCCTCAACAACCTAATTTCACGTCGAGTAAGAATTTTCCTCAAATTGTACGACCAACTACTCACGTAAACGCTCCTAATTCCAAACAAGTTTCTTACGCAAACGTGGTCAAATCTAATATGCCAGGTCTGGAGCAGGAACCTATATCGCAATATTCTGAGCCACATATCAACAATCTAGAGACAACATTGCAGACACTTGTCCAAACTATGAACACTTTTACGACCACCATGACATCCATGATGCAGGAAATGCTGAAAATGCAATCCACTATCTTGCAAGCCATTTTAAAGAAATGATTTATTTAAAAATTTGTTTTTGGAACGCGAACGGCCTCCGCCAACATAAAAACGAACTGGAATACTTCCTGATGGATAAGCAGATTGATGTTATGATGATTGCTGAAACTCACTTGACGTCGACAGGGTACTTCAAAATTAATGGCTACGTGTTGTACGATACTAAAGATCCCCGCGGAAGAGCTTGTGGAGGTTCGGCAATTCTTATAAAGAACAGAATAAAACATTATCTAATGAATAACATAAGTGAGGATTACCTCCAAGCAACTAACATTTGCATTGAATTCTGTCAATACAAATTTGTTTTATCATCGATTTATTCTCCGCCTCGATTCTCAATAAAAGAACACCAATACCATAACTTCTTTAATTCCCTTGGAGCTAGATTTTTAGTTGCTGGCGACTTTAACGCCAAACACACATTTTGGGGTTCACGTCTGGTAACCCCAAAGGGTCGCGTACTCTTCAACACCATTGCTCAAATGGGCTTAGATGTACTCTCAAGCGGACATCCCACCTACTGGCCGACGGACCGACGGAAGATTCCCGATGTTATTGACTTTGGAGTAGTGAAAAATATCCCTGTAGAATGGATGCAAGTGGATCCTTCATTAGACTTGTCCTCAGATCACTCTCCTACTATCATTTCAATGCATTTCCCTCAAGTGTGTGGCTCTCCATTTAGAAACATGACTAAGACCCGAGTAAGCTGGATAAAATACAAAAAGTATTTAAGTTCTCATTGCACGGAAAATATTGTGTTGAGAACTACCGACGATATCGATGAGTCGATTGGCAACTTTACCGATGACCTTCGACGAGCTGTGCATCACGCTTCCACTTATCACGTTGAATGTAGAAATAGGACAAACAGAACTTATTTATCTGAACTCGAACATCTCCTATCAGAAAAAAGAAGAATGAGAAGAGAGTGGCAACTTTACAGGTCTCCTGAACTGAAAGCTAGGCTACGGGTATGCAGAGATATACTAAGACATTTCTTAGAAACCCAAAGAACGGCTTCACTTACATCCTACTTGGAGGGTCTTGATAGTACCCCACAATCTGACTACTCGTTATGGAGGGCGGCAAGAGGTTTAAAAAGACCAGTGAGAGGAAAACCTCCTTTGCGAAATCCGACTGGTGACTGGGCTAGAAATGATTCCGAGAAAGGGACATTATTTGTTAACCATTTAAGAAATGTGTTTACTAAAAACAACTCAAATAACGTATCTGATTTGCCACCACTCGTTATTAGACCTCCTGTACCTCTAAGACTAAACTTTGGTGATGTCCAAAGCGCTATTGGTACTCTGAACCATAGAAAGGCTCCAGGTATGGATAAAATCAGCAATAAAATGCTTGTGGAGTTACCTCGTGTAGCTAGAAGAATTATCCTCTTTATCTTCAACGCTATTTTACGCCTAGAATACTATCCTGCAGATTGGAAGGTGTCTATGATCACTATGATTCCTAAGTCAGGGAAGGATCACACCAAAGTAGAGTCATATAGGCCAATTAGCCTATTGCCGACAATTTCTAAACTGTTCGAAAAATTGTTAATGACTAAGTTGATTCCAATTCTGAACGACACTGAATGCATTCCTAATCATCAATTCGGCTTCAGAGCTAAACACAGCACCATCGAACAAACACACAGATTGGTAAATGTGATAAGAGGGTCGTTTGAAGACAAAAAATACTGCTCCGCCCTTTTCATTGATGTGTCCCAAGCGTTCGACAAAGTTTGGCATGACGGTTTAATGCACAAAATAAAATTAACTCTGCCTGCTAACACCCATAAACTTATGGAAAGCTATTTATACGGTCGCAAATTTAAAATCAAAGAAGGCAATTTTTTAAGCCCCGCTCAGCCAATTGAAACAGGTGTGCCACAGGGTAGCATACTGGGTCCTACTTTATATTTGATTTATGCCTCCGACATGCCGTCAGATCCCAAAATCCACACGTCAACTTTCGCAGACGATACAGCCTTTATCAGCGTTCACAAGGACCACCAAGTAGCATCACAGAATTTGCAGAATTATGTTTATAAACTAGAGAATTGGCTAGAGCTTTGGAAAATCAGGGTTAATGAACAGAAATGTATTCATATCACTTTCACATAATCAAATTATTCCTCAACATAATGAAGTCAAATACCTCGGCATTCACCTCGACCGCCGTTTAACTTGGAAGTCTCATATTGAAGCGAAACTTACACAGATGAGATTAAAAGCAGTGCAACTTAATTGGCTAATTGGCAGAAATTCTTCACTAAAGTTGGACTGCAAACTATTGTTGTACAATGCAATTCTAAAGCCAATCTGGTGCTATGGAATTCAATTATGGGGTACTGCCTCAGCATCAAACATTGAAAAAATTCAAAGGGGTCAAAATAAAATTCTACGTATAATTACTGCAGCTCCATGGTATGTTAAAAATTCTCGAATTCACAAAGATCTATGCGTGCCATCAGTAAAAGTTGAATTTACAAAACACGCGTCAAAGTATGTCAGCAAACTTGAACACCACCCAAACCCACTTGCACGAGACATCCTTAACTTTAGTGGCCATAATCGGTTGAGAAGGAGGGATACCCTTGCTTTAACTCAAGCGCAAAATAGATGACTGGATCAGTTGATGTGAAATTTTTTTAGTATCATAAAATTTTTGTCTAGCACTGGCTGGGCTTATTATTTTCTTTTTAGTATTAAGATTTGAATACTTATTGTCATTTCATTATATGAAGATTCAATAAATAAATAAAGGCTATAAAAAAAAAAAAAAAAAAAAAAAAAAAAAAAAAAAAAAAAAAAAAAAAAAAAAAAAAAAAAAAAAAAAAAAAATTGCAGAATTTTGTATGGATAAGGCTTTCCTATAGACATTTATGTACCATAAAGCCATATTCTGGGAAGACATTTGTATGCGGGCGATGAGAAGTCGTGGACCGATTTCTACTATTTTCAACAGGACTTGTCCTTCTATAATAAAAATAAAGTGTGTAAAATTGTATGATAGTATCTTCAAAAAATATCTGAAAAATATCGAGGTAGTCTTTAATATATTACACGGATCCTACTGAACCGATTTTGCCCATTTGTAATACCAAACATTTCGATGGATCAATGAATATGTCTTTTTTTCAAACCTCTATTGTGCCTTTAACAGACGGATCGTAGTAGAATCTTATCAGGACCCAGAAAATATAGACTTTTTGGTTCTACAGTCATTATTTCGTAACACACAAACGGAATGACAAACGTATTATACCCCCCATCTTTTTGGTGTTGGGTATACAAATTGTGTTTATGTCCTTGTGTTCTATTGTTTGAATAACAACTCGTACTTGTAAAGCTCATTGAGACATTTTATATAAACACACATGCATCCTCACATTTGGATGCACGTTATTAAACATGTTGCTGTTGCTGTTGTATACAATATGACGCTTAATACTTTTTGCTTTTAGTTTGTTTGTATTCGCAGTGTACGAGTAGTTTATTTTATTGTTTGTAGTTGTTGCAAATCAAACCTTGACATAGAAAATTTTAAAATCGTACACCACACCTACAAAAAGTACCACACATAGAATTGTACTTATATTAATGTGTGTGTTCATTTGTACGCTTGTATTAGATGAGGCTAAATGCATTTCTTAGAACATTTTTGCTTCAAAGGATGTGTCAATGTTTATCATTTGTTGGACGGACATCTCCCAAATGCACCAAAATAGTAGGAAAATTTCGGAGATTGATAAAAAATCAACTTTTTAATAATATTATATTATCTAAATTTATTCTATTAGGCAGGGTGGTATAAATTAATATGTACTTGATAACAATTGTCTCCATAAGTGCAAGCAGAGTTCACTATAATATTTGGTAATCTTAATTTTTTAGTAGTTAATGTACACTTTCTTATATATACATATGTATACATATAGTATATAAACCAATAGCTATTTTCATAACATATGTATGTATAGCCGTCAATGTCGAAACGTTTATTTATTATTTAGAATATAGAAATTACGGAATCAGCAGTTCCATGATATTCTGAAGTTTAAACATAATTTACTAAAATTTTGAAAATATTAATCTTAATAATATTTTAAATGCAATAAAGCTATTGCTTTATTTAGTTCAGAAGATAGTAAATGAAAACATAAATTGTTGTTCTTTGCGGCTGTAAAAAGTACTGCTTGATTATTATTTTGATTTCAGTTTCCACCCCTGAGTGTAAGTGAGTTCCAGTATTTTTGACCATACAAAAGAGAAACACACAATAGACATGGAAATGAAATTCCTCCCCTTAATTTGTTTAATGGCCAGTATTCTGTTTGTTGGAGAATGTATACATCTACATATAAATATATTACTGCCCATATAGTCCATATATAGTATGTATATGAAGTTGTGAAATATGACCATTTGTCTTGGTCAGCCATTGAGTAGTTTAGTTATGGTTTATGTGATAAATGACATTTGCATCTTGAAAATTATCATTGTTCGTTGGTGATGGTGGTGATATTGCAACAATTTACATTTTCACTTTTTGCAAATTATTTTATACAAAGTCCATTCTTCCATGTACTTAAAACACACACACAAATACTGATTCTTTATGGTAATTAGGATTTAGCGGTCTCTTGAGTATTGTGTGTTTTCATTGATCTAATTAATGGACGAATTTTCTGAAGGTCTTTATTGGATTTTGTATGCAATCGCAGTTCTTCTGTGTTATAGTTTGACAAATTTATGATAATTGTCTGTGTGATAGAATCATTAATTTCAGATGGCTGACATTCTTATTATTGATTTACATTGGTTTATGCTAAAGTACTGTGTAATTTAAGTTTGGCTGGAACCAAAACTATTGTAATTGCCGCAGCAGTAGAAGAAGTTTTAAATGGCTTTAGATAGTATAAATTATATATTTAATTTTCACTTTTAAAGCAGTTTAATCTTTTATTATATTTTTAGCGACTTAGAAAACATTAAAAATACAAACATAATTTCCTGCCTAATTTTCATTGTTAAAACAATAAAATTTAAGATTAAATTAAGTTTTCATTATTAGTGATATTCTGACCCAAATTTCTTTCATAACCATTTTACAAAATAATTATTTTTTAAAGATTTTGATAATGCTTTTTAATTTTCTCACAATTTTCTCTTATATATGTATATAAATCCAAAAGTCAATTGAAACGTAATTACTTGGTTGGATATTTAACCTTTTATCCTCAAACCACAGTTTATTATCGCAGAAAGTTAAATTTCAAATAGCGGTCAATATTTATTCCCAGGCGGTGTATGATTCAGGTAATAATGATTGTGAACACGAGTATTTGCGTTACAATTTTCTATATCACATGTCAATCATCAACAGAAAAGCCTAAATTAATGCCTTAATAGTTTATTTTACCACCAACGCTGAATGTGTCAAAATTCAAATGATTGCGTTTTCGTTTTGATATTTTCTTTGTATTCATTCGACTAATTTTGAAATGAGCAAACAATTCCCTTAACATGGTGTATGTGTTAGTAGTTAATGTATGTTTGTATTTATGTATGTAGTTTTATGTGTATAAAAATGTTTCTATATCATAATTACTGCAGAATGTTGTTTATATGTATGCATGTGATAGTATTTGTGTAATATCATAGATCACCCCTAACTAACATACTAACTAAAATTTAATTTCATCTCTGTGAACATTAATGTTTACATCCAGGACATACATACATATGTACATGTTAGCTTGTGTGAACATTCAGTAGCCCTGTAATTTTTCGCTCATTAGCCTTGGATGGTTGTATACACAAACTTACTTACTCAGTAACATTCACTACTTTAGCTTGTAAATATATGAAAATCTATTGTCATACCACCTCCCATTTTGCAGTCTGCCATATTTGCCTGTTTTACGTTTTTGTTTTCGGTTTGAGTTTGAATTTTTCCTTCTTAACCGTTAATTTTTTTTTGTTTGCTCCCGTGAGAGTTTATGTTAAGCATCTGGCGTCAATCATGTGTAAACCACAGGAAAATTATATTGTATTGTTTTGTTAGTTCTACTAATAATTGAGTGTTTTAAATATCAATATATTCATTTACCACCCCATCCAACGAACTGGTCGGCCAGCCAATACCTACTTATTTATTTATTGCAACACACAAACATTCTCTACCCTTTTACATTTAATCGTAAGTTTCTTTAGAAGGTGGTATTGTAGTTATTACAGAAACGGAGTAAAAAATGTGTTAGACTTTAATTTGAATTCAATAGAATCGTGTGAAATCGTAGCTTTTACTAATAAAAGCTTAAATCTCTAATAACTGCAGAAGTTTTGATTAAAAAAAATATATACTATTTAATTGTAATTACGAGTAGAAATATACATTTATTACTTTGAGGGACAAAATCCAGTACTTGAATTCAGACTGTTAATATTGAGCACTTTAACCCGTTAAGCACTTAAGTTATTGGTCGGTTTTGATACCAAACATTTAAATAGGCATGGGCTATGAAAAAAAATATATAATCGATATGCACAAATCCAATATACCCTCCCCACTATGGTGGTGTAGGGTGTAATAAATAAATAAATAGTGGGGAGGGTATATTGGATTTGTGCTGATGTTTGTAACGCCCAGAAATATTAGTCCAACGCCCATCTTAAAGTACACCGATCAGAATCACTTTCTGAGTATTATATTGTCGGGCTTGACCGACTATACTTTCTTACTTGTTCATATTAAATATGTGTAAACAAATGTGTTTATACTCTCAAACAAAAATTCGAGAGATTTAAGCAATCAAATTGTGCTGTGTGAACACTGAAGAAATTTCAAGGCAAAATTGTATCAATCTCCTCAATAAAAATTGCTTCGTGTAAATTGGGCCTAACGTAAATAAATATGTATTTAGATAAATTTCCTAGCCCTAGTCTGGAAATATTTGATTTAAAATTACTTTTTAGCTAAATTTTTTTAAATCCTTTATAAACCAGAACAATTGCGAAATACATTAGTGTAAATCCAACTTACATTTTTAACATTTATAAGTCATTTAATCGTTTATGAAAACGTATCATATAAGAAATTTTACAAAAATGAATTTAATTTTATAACTTTATATCTTAAATTTATAAGAAGCATTTGTTGAAACTTATGACGCATCTCAAACAAACAAACCAGAAAAGGAATACAAACCTAAAACTTTTCTGTTGACTTTCATTTATCCAGCAAATGTTTGGGTTTCCGTATCATTAATGTAGCAATAAGAAGAATCTAAACAGACACGCAAAAAGAGAATTACAAATACACACACACAGATAGTTATGCAACACAAATGCTCAATGAAAACAATGAAAAGAAAATAGCAACTGTGTGTACAAGTATTTCGTATTGTTGCACAAACATTTTCGGGTTTTTGCATTACATAGTTTGCAAAAAGCTGTCAGCAAATTTCATTATGTACTTTAGAAAAGCTTACGAAAATGCAGCTAAACAAACTACGTATTGTACATTTATATATGTATGTATGTATATATAATTTTTAGTGGGAAATTGTTGCAAGAATTGAAAGAACAGCAGCAAAATACTTAAAATTCAACCAATGAAATGAGGTTTTCGAAAAGTATTTCTTTCATTTTTAAAACTGTGACTACAAAGGGTTATTGAGCGAAAAATTATTACTCAAAATCAAAAAGCTTCAATGAAAGTACAAATCTATTTAGAAATGCGATCAAGAAATAAACAATATTAAAAATAAAAAACTATTTTGAATTTAAATGACAAAAAATATCTAATATTTCGAAAACAAAAAAAAAAAGCATTACAAATGTTAATCATTATAAAAATGTTAAACATTTGAAAAATAAATCAAAACATATAAATTTGTTCAATTTAATTTTTTGCTCCTCACGAACCACGGTTGGTTGTAGATTTAACAAGGATTTTCTATCGTAGGCACTATAAAAACTACAAAGCCTTTTTTGTTTTGAAAAAAGAAGAATAAACAAAATAATTCTTTTTGTTTCTGTTCTCATACAAAAACAATAACCAAACAAATGCAATTTGTAACAAATGTTGCCTCTTTTACTTTTATAACACTAAAACAAAGTATGAAATTTTTGTTTTTGTTTTTTGGGTTTTTTATTTTTGAGAAGTTTTTGTAAAAAAAAAAAAATAAGCAGACAGAAATAAATTTAGTTTCAAGCTTAATTCGTATCCAAAGGTACATTTAGCATACGAAAAAGTACACGTTGTCGTCGTCGTCGTCGTCATTGTTGTCGTAAGTGTTGCGGTAAATATTCATGGCAACAACAAAATTACAGGTGTTCACTTGTAACTGCTATAACTAACACTACGAGCACAAGCTGTATTTGTTGCATAAATAGTTTTATACTAATATTAGTAGACCTGCCCTTAGAAAAAACGAATTCCATTTTCTTCTCAGAGAAAAATTGTATCCTTTTAAGTCTATTTTTTACAAAAGTAGTGTAAGGTAATGACCGTATAATCGTGTACTACGGTAATGTACAGGCGAACTGGCCAGAGAGACGATCCGCTTTAAATCTCACAACAGCCGTATCAGTCACAATACCGTTTGGTAACATTAAAAGTAAAATCTTCAGACACTATCTTCAAAAGACTGGACACATGCAGACTAATGGAAAAATATGGCCAGCATATAATGAAAAACGCAGTACGCATCTCCTGACTAAAAAACGAAAGAATATCTCGAGAATATTAGCAGTGCTAACCGATCACTGGTCGATTGGTAAACATGCAAGCACACTCTTTATAGTTTTAGACAACAATTCTTCAATGCACATATACTAAGCAACCAATCAGAAACTTCAGGTATCAAATGGTGTGATTTTATCAGATATGATGAACGCGACAGGTTAGATATTGTTAAGTATATTTTCTTCTCTGCACATGTAGAAGAAAATATCGACACATCCATAAATTTAGTTTTACAGTAATAACATTAAAGTTTTTGAAATATATGTTTTAAAACTAACAATATAATATTGATTTGTATCACTTCCTACTTACTAGCATCTGAATCTGATCTTGTCTTATCGCCTATCTCACGCTATCTTGAATGCTTGCACGCGCGAGCAACCACTTTAATTTGGTAACAAATTTATCTGCTATAAATGAAGAGTGATTTTTTAAGAGCTTTCAGACTTTGTTAAAAAAAAGACATAAAATTGATAGAAATGCACGAATGCACATTCAATGAAAGAATCTATTAAACGATCTTTATATTTTTTTTTTATAAAGAGAAGTAACACTCAGGCAATTAATATGAGGATTGGTTGAAGAAGTAAAGGTGGTGAAAATAGCAATTTCGCGTTATGTTTGTTTTTAGTGCAGCGTTGCAGCGCCTCTGGTGGTGAGTATGCGCATTATTGTAAAGCTTGATTACTGACGTTGTTTGAGTGGCAGAAGCAGGTATTTGAACACGGACTACAAATACCAACTCATGCTTAATAATCAAACGCGCTAACCAATTAAGCTACAGCACCCTCAAATAAACTGTTCACCGAACTCGCCACTCAACTGGAATATTATTTCGCGTGCTGTATGGCATTTAGCACACACTTGTTGAAACCATATGACTGCCAAGTCCATCTCATTTGGGCAAACAAAATTTTTTATCATCGCACGGTAGCGCTCGCTCACAGTAAGTAACGTTCCTACCGTCGTCGTTTTTTAAAAAATTAGATCCAATGATGCAGAAAAATAAAAACATTTTATTTCTGAAATTAAAGCGCCATACATATTTATCAATTTTTAGTCAAACTGATAATGATTGATAATTAAAAATCTACATCAAATCTCAATAATTGTTCAAGCTTAAGTTATTCTTTAATAAATGTTTGTAAATTTATTTTAAATTACAAATTATTTATTAAGTACAATAAAGTATGTACATATATCGTATGTATAGTAGTAGGTACCACGAAAAATAAGCTAAAAACAAGAATTGCAGGACCTAAATAAGACCACAGATATACATAGATCTCCTTCTCAATGTAGTAAACAAAAGC
Organism: Bellardia bayeri; assembly: GCA_950370525.1. NCBI lineage: Eukaryota > Metazoa > Arthropoda > Insecta > Diptera > Calliphoridae > Bellardia > Bellardia bayeri. Next base: position 99,153,476 of record OX493267.1, read on the forward strand.
ACCCATTTCCCATATAAAAAAGGAAAAAAGTGTAACATTTTTGCCAGAAAAGAAAACGCCATTAGTTCATAAAAATAACACAACTTATAATTATTATTTAATTAGTAATAGAATAATTATTAATTTCATAATCGAACTGTTAATTTTTACTTCTTGATAAATTTTAGTTAGGCTCGAGTTCATTAAATTTAATTTTCATTAAATTATTTTTACTGAAGTTAGGAATTACAACTTGAAAAATTTATTATTAAAAAATGTTTGATAATTTTTCTTGACTGGGGATCGAACCTGGGTTGTTGAATTTACATATGTTTCGAGAAATCCCACTTTCTCTCATCAGAATTCTTTGGAAAAAACAACTAGGTATGAATAGAAATTAATAAAGAATGATAATTACAGCAAAAACTTCGAACTACCAGAACTAACACTGGTTAAAGGATTGATGTTTGTCTGTTGGCTGACCGGCACCGCAGTGGTGCAGGTGGTAGAACGCAAAGAATTCTGATGAGAGAAAGTGGGATTTCTCGAAACATATGTAAATTCAACAACCCAGGTTCGATCCCCAGTCAAGAAAAATTATCAAACATTTTTTAATAATAAAAAAAAAAATTTTTTTCAAGTTGTAATTCCTAACTTCAGTAAAAATAATTTAATGAAAATTAAATTTAATGAACTCGAGCCTAACTAAAATTTATCAAGAAGTTTAATTAGTAATGTTAGTTTACTTCTTACAAAATTTTTTAATATTTTGTAGAGTGTTAATAATTTTCATATATGTACTCGTACTTTTTCATATGGCAAATAATTTGAAATTTATAAAAGTTAAAAACGTAACAATATGTTTTTACGTGTATATAGAAAATTTGTGTGTTGCACACAAAATTAGATGCATCTGGTAATTATTTTCTTTTTCAGGCTGGTCTAGTGTTTACAAATGCAATGTCCTTAAAAGTTTCCTGTTTTAGGGTGTTGTGTATTTTGATATGAATTGGTGTGGTAGGATAATTGTAGCATAACATTCAATTGCATTGCCTACCTCCTGCATGCAGTAAAATAACTAATAAGAAAAAAAAAATAAAAAAACAAAAAAAAAATTTTATTTGCATTTTTTTGTTTTTTCACCCTCCAAAACAAAAATTTGTGGGGGGCTTTTACATCAACGCTTTTAATTCATTTCTATTAACAAACATTTCTATCTCATTATCAAATGCACTCTTCAATTTTGGGTTTTTTTTTTCAAAAATTTAAAAGTGTTGAGTAAATCATCCTTCTTTTTGGTTTCTTTTAAGAAGAGATTTTACCAGATCACTTTCTGATATCTCTTTGAACATAAATAAAAGTGCAACATTAGCAAAGATTCATGTTAGTGCGACTAAAAGCTTTGTCTGTTATTTTAACCGGATTTAAAATGACAACTATTTGTTTAAGGAAAACAAATTCTTCGTGTCTTGGGGTTTTATTTGCATAATGGTGAAAATTTCTATCATAATTATTGAATGCATTCTTTTATTTCTATTTTGTATTTTTTTTTTTGTTAAATTTATAAAATATAATAAAATCTATGTATGTACTAATTTTCTGTTTTTAATTTTGAACATATATTATATCACATCAATTTATTTCACCAATAAAGAAAAAATCATGCAAAGAAGGGTTAAATCAATTAAAGCTTTTTAAATAGGAATTTCCAAAAACTGAAGACGCATTAAGTAGTGCGTTCGAGTTTGGCAATCCAAAATTAAGTTTATTTCTTTTAATTAATCGGGATTTTGGGATTGACATCCCTAGTTTTTACACAAACATAGTTATTAAAGAAAAAAAAATATACCTATGCACTCTAAGCTTAAAAGTAATGGAAAAAATTTACCTATGACAAGTTCTAAGAGGGAATTCCCCTAAACTTGTGCTAGTTACAATTGCTCTGGCCAGTAAATTTGCTTGTATCCACAAATAGAAAATTCACCTAAATTTGTGATACAAACATATTTGGCAAAAATTAAATTTAACCAAAGCCCAAATCGTGCTAAATGAAATAAAATCGTGTAAAAAATTTAAATTTGTTTATTTTTAAACCGTTTTAAATTAAAACCGTGTAAAAAAAGGCTGTGTAAAAACAGAATTAGGTGTAAATATTTTGAAAATGCAACTTTTGAACATTGTGGAAGGGGCCTGTTTAACTAAGGTTGTTGTTTGTTGCTCGGCCAACATGCTTATAACAAGGGTTAGCAATTGTAAGAGTTTCTTATAATAGAATTTGTTGTTTTCCTTTTCGTTTTATATTTCCAGTTTGGCTGAGAATACTGTTTGCTTTTTGGTATACTTCACAGTTTGCACAAGCATAACAAAACATAATTTCAGAAAATCCCATTAGGAAATTAATAAAATACGCTTTTGAGTTGATATAAAATAATATGAAAAGAAATAGTGTTTGAGCCCTCGGAAATTGAACATTATTTTTTATATGGATGCCCAAAATATCATGTTTTTTCAGAAAAAAATATGTATGTGGTCCATTTAAAAATTGGATTCTATACAATATAACGCGCCACACTGGAGCAAAATCGATTTTTTCCGGTAAAATCCAAACGCCTGGTCCGATCGAGGAGTATTCGAGTTTAAGTTTTGGAAATGGATCCATCAAACCCTCTAGGGCAAGAGCTGTGGGTGCTCAAAATAGGGCACATTTGACAATTAATTTGTGTAAATGAAAATTAAAATTTTAAAATTTTGCAAAACTTATATTACTGTTAGTTAGCAATATCTTTTCAAGGTTTAAAAATAATAGATTTTCAATTTGAAAATTAAAAAATTTTTAATTTTTTTGAACAATAATGTGCTTGAATTCAATATTATTAAAAAACTTTCTTCAGGAATACACTGTCGGACAAAATAAAGTGCGGTTACAAATATTTCCTGTTTTTTATTACTTTTTATTTATTATTATTTTTAATGCAGTTCTATTTTATCTTTGCAAAGTCAAACCGCTTTTTTATATTTGCAGCTCGAAGAAGAGGCTTTTTCTTAGCGAACGTACTTTTTCATTAAGTCTTCTTTGAACAGTTTGAGTCGAAATATTTAATTCTAGTTCCTTCTTTATATCTCTGGCTGTCGTAAAAGAATTTATTTTTGCTAGAATTGATATCTTACACTAAGAACTTAAAGCTTTGTGTTTCATTCCATTTTCACAATTTAGTACCAACAAATTGTTTTCCGGTGTATAATTCATTATTTTTCAAAAACTGACCACGAATTTAAAAAAAAAGTCAGAAATACAACTCTTACTTTAAAGGTTAACAGAAAACCGCACTTTCTTATGTCGCGAAGATTTCTTGTGCACTTCAATATATTTATATCAGAAATATAAATGAGCGACTTTATAAAATTGCAATGTTTATGTAAATAATTCAGATACTCCAACAAATAATGGGACTGTGAATAAATAGTAACTAAATAATACATGTAGAAGAAAAATATCAAAAAGGAGTGAAGAAGGTTAGAAAACCGCACTTTATTTGTCCGACAGTGTATGTAACAAATTCATATTTTTCTGAAAGGTAGCTTTACAGAGGTCATTGGAATAATAAAATATAAAAATGTCCATGTTTTTTAATATGTCAAATCCGAATTTATTTTTTTATTAAAATTTAAACTTTGGACCATATGCTCTATAATTCCAAAGCTTTGATTACAAAACGGAAAGCAGTTTCATAAACCTTTATGTATTCTGTATCTGTCTTTAAAGTAATTAAGTAGTCAGAATATAAATTTGGACCCTATGTAAAGAATTTGTTTAAATTATTATGCATTATGTTATTAAATAAATATTATATTATATATATTTGTATCAAAATTTTAATACATTTGCGAATATCGGGCACATATTTTATTGTTTTACTTAGATAAAGTAATTTCCGATCTGATCCAAAAAGATTCAAGTCAAAAGCTTCATTAGATTTAAAAATGTTCCACTTTAAAGCTCCAATTGTAAGGACCTTAGACACGCTGGTGAGGGTATGTGAGCGAATAAAAATACAAATATAATCCTCGTCAGTAGTTTCATTTGAATTTGGCCTTTCCGCGTTTTCTGTATGATAGCATTTAAAAGTTTATGTTGGCTCTTTTTGTTAGTTATAATTATAATGTCGGCTTGTTTATGGCCTCTAGAAATCTAAAATGGAAGCAACACAAAATGTGTAGCTCTGGCAAATAAACGTAAAAAACATACTAACAAATGAAAAGAAGCAGGTGGAAAACCTCCCGCTCAATATACCATACCCACAACAGACAACAATATCTAGCAATGGAAAAATATCGAAAAATCATTTAATAAATTCAAAAATAATACAAATAAAAATACAAAGTATTACATATAATTCAAATATTAAATAAAAATGTTCAACCTTTAAATTTAAACTAATTTACGAGCATAGAAAGATTAACCATAGATCATTATTTCCTCTGCACGAAGTGTGTGTATCGGGATACAGCAAGACAACAATTCAACACATTTTCTATCGGCTTTCAAATTATTTTGTAAATATTTTAGGCATTTATAAAAAGAAGCGGAGAACTGTCATTGTATTGAATACATTGAAAATATATGTAAATATGTCCTTTACAGTCAGTATACATGTTTAATATGTATTTAATAAAAAGGATTCCATATAAAAAGCAATTCATAGAATTTTGGATATTTGAGTGACTAAAGGTAGAGCTACATATTGCAAATGTTTGACGAAAAAGACGTTAGAACTAAAAAAAAAATTTATTTGAAATTTATTAAAATTAACAACAAATATTTAGTATTATTTTCTTTGATACTGTTCGATCTTATGAAACATAAACGGCATCAAATAAATTTTTGGAGTAAATATTTGTAATTTGTGATCCCATGTACATTGAGTAATGGTGAATGGACTTCATTTGCATTCATATTAAAGTTATTTTTACGATTTGTCATTACATTGGCAATATTATGAATTGTTTTTTACATGAATTAATACTAATGGGAAACAAAAATGTTTGACAAAGTATCGGATTTTACCTGTTCCAAATTTTATTAAATGAGGCAATATTAGTGGATCTCGTATTAATTAACATTTAGTAAAAGTATATACATATATATGTATGAATGTATATGATATCCCAAATTTTAAATTTAAGACACTCTTTATATCTCTTGTGTATATGTGCATACAAATAAATCAAAAAACTTAATTGATTCCTAAGTGTTATAATAAATCAACAGATGAAAGTAATCCAATGCAAAATATAGCCAGTAATTTATTTATGTACAAAAAAAATTTCATTCAAAATTAAAACTAAGTCGATATCATCTAACATCTATCTGCCCTTTCATTAACTGAAAAACTGTCTCCGCCTTTTTTATATATATGTTTGCACGTACCTTTATACAGATTTTATACATGAATTCATACAACATAAAAATTACAGTAAATTCAATCAGTTACGCTGAAAATGTTTATCTTTTCGTTTCTTAAAAATGTTGTAAATACTCATTTAAAAATAAGAGAATAAAGGCGAAAACGTCGTCAACAAATCTTTACATTCCAATCACGACTTTCCTTTTACAGAGATAATGAAACGAATATCAGTAGTAGGTGGATGCCGAAAATAGTGTATGAGAATGAAGGCAAGAAGAATATTGCAAATTGGAGATGTACCCATTTTGGGATGGATGGGTGGATGGGAGGACGGCATCATAAAACTTTAAGAGTTCTAATTAAAATATCTACGCATTTCATGGCAACACATCGGCACGTTAATTTCAGACGATGTGCAAAGTGAAGGAAATTAAATTTTTAGGTTACTGTTGTTGTTCTTGTTGTTTATATTTCAATATTCCCATATACATATGACTGGAGTCGCGTTGTCTGCTTTGAACAAAGATATACGTAAATACTCTCATTTATTCAAACTGTGTTGTTATTGTTGTTGCCCGTATTGTTGTATGTATATGTGTTGCTGCCACTAATTGGTAATCGATACATTCATTGCTACGCATTGTTGCTTATATTGCTGTAGTTCAAGTGTGTAAAGTTCATTAAATTCGGAAGCCATATCCACATTTAAAATAACAACAATAATAACAACAACGACCAAACTCAGTCAGGATTCAACTCTTCATTAACATAAATGAACATTTCCAAAAAAAAACGTACTCATACACACACACAGCTACGCACACAGTGTTGATTCGTTTATTTGTTTGCTAGCTTCCACTCGAACTCATACGATACTTCCTTGTACAAGCTGATGATCATAAGCTTTCGGATTTTGTTGTTGTTACTTCAAGTGTACTGCACATATAATAAACACGCATACATACTCATACACATTTTAAATACAAGGTAATATTTAAATGTTCATCCTAATAGTAACGCGTTCAGTACGCTTTTTCATAACGGCATCCTATCACACTGTAATGTATCGAATTACGCATTGCTACAGTAAGTATTGCTACACATACTCGTCCATACTTACTCATGCATTTACATACATATGTACATATATATGTATGTATATATGTAGTAGACATTTTCATACGTTGCGCTAGTGATAATTTATTCCAATTTTATATAATAAATTTATTACAAATGGAAATAACGAAAATAAATTTATAGCAAATAATTTGAAGGAAACATTTCTTTAAATCGTACATAATCGAATATAATTAGATCAGTGTTGTTGGTGCTGTTTTCAACTAATAGCTCTTTGTTGCCGAAAGTACGATTTACATTTTCAAAACATTCAAAAGCGATGTGCAATTTTTGGAAATTGCAATTAGACCCTATCCTCACATACAAACATTTAAAATGGAGTGTGATTTCAAGTATAATCCTGGTGTCGGTATTAATAAAACATGATAGTTATTGTATAAGAGTTGTGAAACTACTATGGACCTATCCTAAAAAATTTGGTTATGTAGTTTCCGTGTGAACAAATCAAAAATGTGCATAGTTAATATGTTCATACTGATATTTCTTAGCATTTTTTTTCTGGGACGATATTTTTACTTGAACTAGGTAAAGTAATGGCCCGATCTTAGGCTCATAGGTTATCCTTAACCAATTCTCTGGTATGGGCAAACATATTGATTTTTCAATATGGGTTTCTAAATTCCAATTCAATTTAATATTTACTTCCAATATTAGCGAATAAGCCCAATTTCTTTACTGTAATGCATTTCATTAGTTTATCGGATGGTTGATTTGAAATAGGCCATATTATATACATATATGCATAAGTAGGTAATTAGTAAGCTTTCATTATCAATGTTAAATTCTTGCTCTTCACAAGTAGTTTACTTTAATACTTTTAATTAATCGGTCTTACAAAATTTGTTGGCTAAAAAAATAAACATTTATATAACATATAATAAAGTAAGGAAGTAATACAGACTGTTTGTTTATTAAGTTTTTGTGTGAGTAGTTATATACTTCAAAATGCGGAAACTATATGGATTTTATATCCCGAGAAATCGACCCACGTATGTTGTAATTTCGTATTAACGTTTCACAAATATGGGTAAGCCTTGAAAAGAACTGTAAGACCACGAATGACAAGAAGGCTGGTATTCTTTACGGGGGGTGGCGTGGTAGACGCAATGGCAAAGTGTGTTTCAGTAGAGGGGGGTTGATAGTTAGTTACAGTTTGGTTTACGCTGCTGTCACATTTATATATATTATATTTTTAGTAGAGTCGAGGCAGTGCGACTACGATTACCCACTTTCTTGCTGTTTTTTAGTTGAATAAACACCTGTGGTTTATTGTTAGGAAGAGTTCAGGGATGATGTGGTGCGAATGTGACAAATGACTGAATGTTTTACAATAGTTGTGTGCTTAAAGCTCGTAACAGAAATTTTACTTTTTTTCGTTCCCTTATATTTTACTTTTTTGTTGCTGTTTTTGCAATAATAAGCAACAGCGAAAGGTAAATTGGAAAAAGGACAAAAAAGGATTCATGCTGCTTAAGTTAAGGTTGTGTCATTTTTTTCTTTTGCTGTTTGCTGTCCAGTTTCTTTAGCAACTGTGGTTTTTTTTTATAAATACTTTCTGATGGCACGTATCATTCCTATAGTATCGAGTTACGCTATGATTTCCGTTTACTTCCCCTATAGGCTGAAAGTTTTTACTTCCGAGAACATTTTTTGGATTTCTTTGGTTTTGCATACACTATTGGAATGTTTACTTAGCTCAACCAATAAAAAATACAACAAGAAAATAACAAGTCTTGTCATGTATCTGTTGTCCTCCCCATTCTAAAGTTTCGTATGCGTATTTTGCATATAAAAAATGTGTTACAATATTTCAGCATTTAAAATATAAAAAGGAAAAGAATAAGGGAATCGACATGCAATTGTAATGTAATATAATGTTAAGATTTATTCACTTGTACACGCACATCTTTATTGCGAACAACACAGCACAATGTAAATGTCTTTACTTCAGTATGTGGGTTTGTTCGGAAGTTAAGTTCTTTTTTGTTACTTCTGAAGGGGGAAGTGGATGTGGATGTGGAAGCGGAAGATGTCACTCGTGATTGAAGCTATCGTATTGATATCGACATGTACGTGTCATTGCTAAACGAAGCAATCGAGATCCCATTGCTGTGTGATTGTTTAACATTGACTGCGATTGGCTTCTTATTATTTATACATATACACTCGCACATACACTCCTAAATATACAACGTGGGATCTTCTTCAAATTTCTTATTCATTTTAAAACAATACATTTCCGGGAAATAAATGTTTAAGTCTAATTACACTTTATAAGTGACAAATAAACAAAATCGTTCATAGCATTTAGGTATTTTTTAACATATTCAATATTGTGATCAATGAGTGCATCTGGCGTAATGTGCCTATCTTAAATCGGTCCAAAAACATTTCTAAATATGCGTAAATTTCACTGAGAGGTATTATTAGTATTTTCTTTAAGCACTCAGTCCGGTATAAATATACATATGTATCTCCATTATTGTGCCTGATGTAATGAAAAAAACTTTCTCCGGACCAATAAATTGCCAAATAAGGTATTTTTTTTTTTGCCCATAAATACTTCTGAAATATGCGTAAAATCTATATTTACATATCATAAATTATCAGCTGTATGGATGTTTCATTAGAAATTGTTTTTGTGCTTATGCAACAGTATTTTCTTTGAGTGTATTAAAATTTGGGAATACTTTGTAGTGTTACCTACTGTAAACTTCATCTAATACTGCCACTGCATACAATAATTTTTCAATGTGTGTGAGCGTTTTTTATTTTGCTTTATTTTTATCAATGGAACCTGTAAGGTTGACAATCGTTTTCGGCTGGCATTGAATTACCAAACATTAAAAAACACACTTACTTACTTACAAAAATACTTACTGAAAATCGCACACACACACATCAAGACTTTAAGTCGGAGCCATGAGAAGCTCATTTGGGAAAAATGAAAATAAAGGTGAAAAACTTGGTAAACGTGGTAAACTGTTAATAAAGGCGTTTTTGTGCATACATATAAAAACAACAAATGAACGACAAAATTTTAGACTCAAGGGTTCCAAAACAAATCAAAAAACACAAATAACAAAAAGAAAAACAAAAACAAATAAAACAGACGGAAAACAAATCGAATCGAATTGAATTGAATTGAAGTGTAGTGATTGTTTACTTTAATGGCATGTAAAAATACACACATCCACACACACACACACTAGCACATACAGTTGCATATAAACAAATACACATACGTAGATATACATATGTATGTATTTATGTTCTTAAGAAAGAGGTTAGATGAAAAAAAGGTATGCAACGTATTCGTTAGGAAAACAGCCAGAAACAGCAATGTTGGCATTAACAGAATCTTGACTTTACATCATCAGTTGGTTTTTGGTACCTCCTTCTTTTTCCAAAGTCTTCTTCATACATATGTACATATTTATATAAGAATACTTTTTATGGGTTAATCAACTGCTTGCTTTGCCAAAACAGTAATACAACAATGAACAGTGGGCGTAATGATTATATAATGTTAATAAAAATTATTTGATGGGACTTTATCTTTAATGCTTTTTTCATGCAACTAGCTACTAATTAAGAATACGTATTATAATCGAACATTTCAAAAATGTATCAAAGGCGATGGTTGTAACCAAAAATCGAATGTTCATGTACAAACACAAGAAAAATATTGCATCCAGACAAAGAAAAAATTTTGTGTCTCTATCACTTTTAGTTAAAGTTCAAAAAATACATTCTAACAAACAAAACTTAACATTACTACTCGACCTACTGTGCACTAAATACTCCGGTATAAACAACAATGTATGGGAATCTTGATTTGTGTAAACATTTTATAAATTGATGACAACCACACAAACGCAACGAATAAAAAAACAAACAACGAAATATTATTATGTTTTTCGTTTTATTTTTCGTATTGAAAGATAATCGAAGAAGATAATCAAAAATTTAACAAAAATGTGGTTTCGTCCATCTCTACGTATGCAGTTTCGTTGATATTTACATCAATTCGAGAAGAAATATTCAAATAATTTCACGAATCTTTAAGTTTTCATCCATGAAAAGTATTTGAGATCTCGTCTCATATTTCACACATATACAAACGTGCTTCATTGTTAGAAAAGTTAAGCGTATTTGTTTTTCTACATAAAGTGGAAAGAAGCCTTTTTAAGGATAATAGGCAACCATACACTCAGACACATTGAAATACAAACTCACACACACAGGACCACCAAATATAACCTCTAAACTACCCTAAACACTTAAACGGGCCAAAGATACAAAGAAGATTTGTTTTTGTATACGATTTTATGAAAGTCGTTGTATTGTATTGTAATAACAATAATAATATAATAATACTTCAATAATAACTTAAGACATTCTCAAATAAAAATTGTGTTGAATGAATAACCTCCTGTTTTATTTCATGTCCTTTTTCCCTTGCTTGGCAAGCGGGGCTCATAAACAAAAATGTCAACAATGAAATCTTCATTATAATGAAGTAAATACGAGTAAGAAAAGCAAGAAACCCAACAAACCAACCCACCATACCCTAAGAAGTCAGTTAAAAGTTTTTAAGTAATCTGCCAGAAATCAGTACACCTAAAATATTTTTCTTCTAATACTCATTTGATTACCTAATGAGTGCACGGAAAAAAGGACATTTTTAAAATCTATAAATTTCAATATTTCTATAATTTCTCTCCTTCTAACGTTCTCTAATATTTGGGTATTTTTAAAAGGACGCCATAAGGGAAAAGGGGAAACCTTAAGAAAACTGAACGTGGGAATATGTTATTTAACTAATTCGTTCTGGTTATGCTTTTGTATAGATTTCATACATTATATTCATTCTTATTTCTTCATGTACGTTTTGTTTTTTTTAGTTCTGATTTCACAATGCAAATGTTGCTTTTTCACAACATACAAGAGTATAATTCCTGAAGAGAAAAAACACCAAACGAACGCGAGGATGAAATTTAAGAAAATGTATTGTTTCATTATAAGCATGTGTGTGAGTTATTTATAGTATAATAAAGTGTTTGTTGGATATTGTATAAGTTATTTTAGTAGTTACTCAATATCAGCCAACATCCACTAAATTAATTGTATGTAAATAAGTTGATAAATGAAATAAAATAAAGAAATTAGTACTGCTTACAATGTTTTTCATCACATATGGTGATCCATTTCGACCTATTTGTCATTTGTTTCTCTTTTCATAGATTACACATGTCCATCATACCGTAGCCTTTTTCTTATTCAGTATTGTTTGACAATTCTTTCGGGAAGGCTAATACCACAACAAAATCTCCAAACTATTCAGCTATACTACGAAAATCGGTGTTCTATGAGAATAGTGTGAAATAAACAATGGCTTTATTGGAAAATATTTTTGGTGAGCAGATATGTAGCTTCGCGGTCCATACATGCCAGTTTTTTTCTTTGTGGTTATGTAAAGTCGTCATTAGGAAGCTATTATTGACTATTAACAAAATTAGTTCATATTTTGCAGATTTTACTAACTTGAGGAATTATGAAGGATTAATTAAGTCTGCATTGGGAAGAATTTTTGTTTCCAAAATGATTCTAAATATGATTTTTTGAAAGAAAAAATTAACGGATAACACTTCATTGCGAAACGAGCGATGACTGCTTGACTTTATCAATAGAAGAGTAGAAGATTTTCATCATACCGAAAATTTCCTTTAACCTTCTGCAGCTTTTTTCCAGGAGCACTATTTATTTTTGAGTGTATAAACGTTTTTTCTGGTAGCATTTTCCAGAGACCAATTTCGCCCGCATTGTCAAAAATATATAGTCAGTCATCGTTTGCAACAAATCCACAGTTAAAAAATCTTTTAGTTTACTATTTAATTGGAATATGTTTTTTCCATTTGCCGAGAAATCAATAACAAAGCTTCATTTTCATCAGAGGATACTCACCATTCTATAAAGATCGGCGATCTTCTGAGCCATTCTTGATACACTGATGCAATGTCAATGTTAAAAATTTGTTCGTTCCCTTGATGTTGTTTTATTTTTATCAAAGTATGGTAGTAAATGTTTAAAATAGTGCCATACGTAATATTCGATATTCGTTAAAGTGAGACTTGTTATACCGGAATTTGCCTATTGCAAAATTTCAATAAAATCTTAAAAAAAAAAAACTTAAAAAAACCACATGTTAAAAAGTTTGAAACGGTTATTTTAAAAACCAAGTTAAGAAGTTTCAAAGGATGATTCTCAAATTGATATATTTCTCTTTATTTTAAATTTAAAATGTCTATATTTCTGAGATCGAAAACAACAAGTCTACTTTAATTTTAGTGGTAATATCGGTAACGAAACGGTAATAACGGAAATCGAGCATGGCTGATGGCTGATGGCTCCTGGTGATCTAAAACTATAATTTGGAATATTTTCATCAAGGAACAATAAAATTATTTCAAGAAACTCTTTATATTCATTTCTAGGTTGCGCTAAGCAAAAAGATCTCTAATTGAACTTCAATTGGTATTTTCTTTGCAATAGTATTATTGCCACAACTATAAGTTGTATCTTTAATTTTTTATCATTGCCCTTTAAAACGAGCAAACATTGGCACTTTTGGCGCAGACAATTTACCGCTTCTTTTAATTGTATATGGACAAATTATTTTCGGTACACATAAGGACTTACTTTAAATAGTTATCAATTAACCCTCGTTATTTCGATTTCTTAATTCATTCGCATTCTTCTTTTCGCCCAGTTTCTTTGCCAAAATCAAAAGAATCATTTTGCAGTTTTTTTTTTTTTGTTCATTTTACATTTGTGTTTGAATGATGTTTCTAATTGCAATGCCATATGCCATCTCTATAACGTGCTCAAGTACAAAAAGTAGCAGTAGCAAAATCAGAAAAAATAACAAAAATTCATATTCTTGAAGAAAGGAAAATTGGTATTATGGGGCTTAACTCTACCGTTCATACACATTCATGTGTGGATGCAACAGACTTTGTGATTTTTATTGTTGGTTATGTAATGTTAGGAAGAGCCACTTGATGTTTTATGCCAAGTACGTGTGCAGCCAGCCCTTTGTATACATGTGTGAATATGTATTGTCTCTAACATGTGTGTTTGTGTATTGGCGACACTTTTAGTAAGTTGTTTGTTAATGCGTGTTGCTTTTAATTTCAGTTTTTACATAAAATATGTAGACTTTCAGCGTGTTTGGCAGTACGTATGCATAGGTGTTAGAAACAAACAACACCTTACTACTTATATTTACTTGCCGTATTATTTTAATCAGCACCAGGTTATTTTTTATTTTTAGTTTTTATTTACATCAAGACGATGTCATAAGCCGATTGAAAATTAATAAATTAGGTAAACAACCAACTTTTTTTACATCTTCAAAATTTGCTTTAAATCCTTTTAAAAAATAACAATATTTATGAAGAAATCAGAAAAAGTATAAATATTAGAGCTGTGTCGTTCATGAACGAACGGGTTAAAATGAACGGATCACTTCATTGAACGAATTGAGCCGGTCATTTAACTGAACGATTTTCGTTCAATAGTCAGTCTATGGATCAATTTCGTTCAATTGCTGTTTATCAAAAGACAAGAAGAAACTCACTTTCAATAAGGGTTGTATTCATTTGTTCAAAGTGAACGATTGAACGAATTGCATGAACGAATCAGTCTTATATAAATATTATTAAGTATTTCCTATTTCATTTTATAACTATTGCGTTATCTGACTCATGTTAGATTAGGTTACAATTTTATGGTTTACTAAAAATAATGTTTATTGGTTAATTTGCCTCTAACTATTAAAAGAGAGAAACGGAACAGAACTCCATCGTTAAATAATAAATAAAAATAACTTGTTTTAGTAAAGTCGATAATGTCACCAAAAACGTTTAATACATTAATTCTTCATTCTTACTATACAAATGTAAGTAGGTATACATATCTACTATGAGCCTCATAAGTGAGTAAACACAACAAATTATTTGATTTTTTTAAGATAATGAAAATCCTAAAATCTATCCAACGATTGAAATTTAAAAGTTTTGTTTTGTTGGATATTTGGTGGTTGAATAATAGATTCGGTTATGAAAAGAAAAAATTTATGTTGAACTATAAATTCACTGGTGCTTACACACTTTTGAAGCTGTGTGTATGTCACAGCAGGGAAAATAGATAATATTTCAAAATTAATATTATTTTGAATCAGAATTCAAAATTTAACAAAACAGACAAAACTTGTGTGTAATTAAAAGATGTGTAATGTGTATTTTAACTAATTTCAGAATGTAAAACTATATTTTAATTTTTTTATTATTATTTATTTAATTATATTTTAATAATAAATTATGTACTTCAATTTATAGTTTAATAGTTGCAAAAATAACTTCTTCCATTCCAATGTTAAACGGGATATAAAACTGGCAAAAATATCGATCATACTTAAAAAATTATAAGATTATACCAGCAATGGTAAAAAAATGGTTTAGGGCAAGTTTTTTCTTTTGTTAATCAAAAAAAAAAAAACAGAAAATTTCAATAAATCTAGCCGCTTGCTTATTGTAAAAACTCATTCATATACATACTGTAAAACATTTCCACAACTATAACTTTTAACACATGCAAAGACGTGCTGGGGAAATTAGATTATTTACAAAATAATGTTTAATTACTCGTACAAAGATTCGGCTATACCGCATATGTATTCCTTGTAAAACGTAACTCGAAATAGGTTTGTTAAATAAAACTGTAGATATTTTAATAATTGAATTTTGGTAAAATTAGAAACATTTGTTGGATTTTTTTTTTGCTAAATTGAGAGTGGCTGTAAAGCACTCTTTGTTTAGACATTTAAGAAACATTTAATTCATTTAAATACAGTATTGGAATCGGTTCCAGAAGCAGATCAAGTCCTTGTAATATGTGACTTTGTTTTTTCCTATAATCGCTCTTTATATTACGACTTTTTCAACTGATATGATTAACACATAAATATATACAAACACAACTTATCAGGGGCATGATTTTATACGCAATTTCGAAAACTCAAACTACTATTAGAACTGGGAGTATAAATTATGAGAAATAAATTATGTGTATAAGAATTACCGTAGTCGCTATTTTCAATATCGAATCAACATTGCAGTATTCAGATCTCGTTAAAAAAATATATAAAAATAAAGAACAATAGCAATAATTTAGCTTTCTCTAAGTTATTGGTTTTATCTTTTAAGTTTGCATGAGTGCTGGTATGTCTACATATATTTATGTAAAAGCAAACGTGATATTGGTAATTAACGGATGCACACATTGATATATAATTTTTTTTTTTGGTAATAGATAGATTTTGCTTTTGGTTCACTAGTGCAGACAGCTATGTTTTTTGGTTGGTACTGAACATTTACGTATTGGTTAAGAAATTTAGTACATTTTTTTAAAGGAAATTGAAAATGAAACTTTTTTTTCGAAGACTTTAGATCAATACAATATTATTTTGGAATTGAAATTTAAATCTGTCCATTATTTCACCTAGTTCCTATACAAATGTCTAACGTATCCTAAAAAATTTCACCACAAATAAATTATATATAAAACCAAATCACACTTATAAATTTTGTGCAGATCGGTATAAAGCATTTAAATACTTTTTCAAATACAAAATTCCATTTTAAACGCTAATTTATTTAAATATTACCACGAACTTTACAAATTTTACCACTGTGCAACTGCATACCAATCATTCTTACGACCTTTCGATGTTCAAATCTGTTTTTGTAATAATTTTTTATTCTATATGTAAGGGTCCTTAAAATTATCTTTTTTACTTTTTCTTAACGATGAATAACGATTTCAAAAAACTTTTTTAATTTCACGTTAATCTAACAAAAGCAAAAACAACGCCAATGAAAAAGACAAAAACTTGCACAATAATAACTTTAAAAGAGTGAAACAAAAAATATTATTTGGCACCAGTTGCATGCGATTTTCTTAATAAGTTTTTATCGTTAGAAACATAAACAAAAACAATAACAACCTCGTCGTCATCGACTTAAAGTGTGAACATTTTTCACCCTCCAAATAAAAACAGAAAAGCAAGTAAAAATATTTCAATGCTTTCTAAAATTTTCTTACCTTTAAAAATAAGTTTTAAAAGAACCAAATTTGGCAAACAATAACAACAGGGCTGCTGTTGTTTGAAATCATTTAAGTTAAATTGCCTTTTATGACTTGGCTGAATAATATGGCCGTGATACTTGTTACAAAAACAACAACAACAACAACAGCAAAAAAAAAAACAAATATTATTTAACAGCTTTAACACAAGTCCTTTTGCCACGTTTACCGTCTAATTTCGTGTCACTTTTCATTGTTACTGTTACGTGTATCCCAGCAAATATTTGCCTTACACTTCCCGTTGTAGAAAAAAAGTAGAAAAAATGGCTTCTGTTAATTCGTTAGAACTTTTGAATAAAATTTAGTGCAATGACAACTTTATTAGTATAATAGTAATATAATAATCGTATTACCAAAACCGTACATTAAAATGCAATCAAATGTTATTGATAATTGAGATCAAAATACTCATACTCGTTTACATACATACATAGGTTTTCTAAATTCCAAACATAAAATTTTTAAAATTTTGCATAAACTAATTTTTGATGCCTAACATTCGGAATAACTTTTCTGATATTTTTTATTTAAATCGGATATGTACATTGTTTTCAGGCTCTGCTAAAATATGTACTGCAATTTTAAACTAAGTGTGTGAGTAAACGTACATATGTAAATGTAATGTCTGATCCAGTTAAAAACATCTGCTTAATGATTTAAAAATCACACAAACGGGCAGTATTCATTTTAAATATACATACATATATATATATATATATACATACGAGTATATACGAATCGGTAAAAATGATTTTTACCAACATTTTCCAAACACACTAAAAAACGACTAAAACGCATAAATGAACTTCTCACTGGGATGTTGCTTGTAGAGACGTACATACTTATCTACATATGTATTTTGTATTTAAATTGTTGTAAGTGTGAAATATTTGCTGCTTTTACTCCGACTACTACATATTCCTACTTTTGATATAACTTATGGCTGTTGTTCTTGTCATTGTTGGAGTTCATTATTTCAACAGACTTAAGTGACACATTTTTCAAAAAGGATTTTTCTTTGACAATCATCTGCGAAAAGCCATCAAGTAAGTACGAGACGTTGCCCAATATACTTACATACATACATACAATTTTATATTTGTCGGTGATAAAAGAAACAAAATGTGTCCAGAATTTAACATCTTACGTACGTACAAATACTTGGAAAAAACACACCCATTCAAACATTCATTTGTCCCATTCTTGGTAATTTTTACATTTTCGTTATAAAATCTAAAATTTTTAGATTCTATGCAGAGATTTTCGCTAATCGACATCATTATTTTTATTGAGGTTATGAGTCGGCTACGAGTCGTCCATTAATCTTTGTTTTACACATCTACTGGTATTGGTTGTAAGTGTAAATGTACATTAGACCTGCCCTAGATAGATGATAGATTTAGATTGTAATGGGTTCATATTTTATTTTCATCAGCCCGATGTTCTCGGCTTATGTGAAACTCAGAAATCTGAGAATGCTAATCCATATAATTTTAATTGTTTCTGTAGCTTTTTCATTTCCATCGGGGCATTGTCATGTTGCGTACCAGTGCTAGCAATTACTAGATACGTATGGTTCAGTATTTAAGTGTTTATGAGTAAAGTTAAAAATCAGGGCACACCATTTGCATTTCCGGTTTCTCTATTGAGGACCAAACGCGGGGAGGGATACTACTATAAGTGGTAATTCGGATCATTGTACCGTTTTCGTACATTTTTGCTCTCCGAACTATGTTACGGTTCACGAAAAGTACCATGAAAAGGTACGTTGGGCTGAGCCCAAGAATTCTTTCGGCAAACATTGTTTTAGATGATTTGTTTCAAATGTTACCCAATTATACATCCTTCAAATAATCTTCGACGCGGGTTCCATTCGCCTCACATTTTGCAGCACTTATTTTTATCAAACACCATCAAAAGTAAATCTATTTTTAGAGCAGATCTAATATACAGAAATATGTATTCGGCTTTTACATACAAATATATGTAAATGTACCAGTAAATTGTTTAAAATTCTTAATAAGAAAGAAAATGCAATTTCAGGCTTCTCTGAGTTACATCTCAACTAACAATTTTAATTCATTTTATGAACTGATAGTAACTATATTTATCAAAATTAAATAATTGAAATAAGTTGTTGTAAATTGTTATCTTTTTGAAGTACGGTAATTACTATTTTGACCTAAGTTTTATCTCACTCCCAAGCAGTGTTGCCAGTTTAGCATTTTTATTTACCTTTTAGCCCTGAAATTTATGATTTAGCTTCTGGAATTTTTTACTTACACTTTTTTAATTTTATATCAAGTTAAAAAATATTTTACTTACATATTTTTGAAATATGTAAGTCCGCTTTCACACTCTTCGAAGAACAACAAAGAATCTAGCTTAAAGGAGAAATTACAACAACAACATACTTTGCTGATATTGTCAACCAACGGTAGACGCAGCAAAAATAACAACAAATTTGTAAAATTAATAATAAAGCAGAATACACACACATTGTAAAAGTAAATAAGTAAATTTCGTTCTAACTCATAACATGTAATAAGAAATACGTTTAATTCCCGAATTCTATTTCTCAATAAATGGTAAGTTAAATAGATGATGTTTACAAGTAGATCTTGGACAATAAACATTGCTGATAACGCCCTTGGCAGGGTAGAAAATGCATTCCAATGTGCCATTTGTATAGAAAAATATAGTTTCACAATGGTATTCTTCGAGTTATTAATTAAAAAAAAGAAAAAATTAACTCAAGCCGAAGTATTTTCTAAAAATTAACAATTTGTATAATATAAATATAAGAGATTTATTTGAATTTACTATTTTTATTTAATTGATAAATAAATAATTTAATTGATAATTAACTAAAAATAGTAAAATGAAATAAATATATTCTCTCATATTGAAAATTACAAATTTAGCCATATCGCTGATGAAATTACCATGATTGAGGCTCAATGGCGAAACTTTTCAAATTATAAATGAAGAAACGTAGAATCGACTATAAGAACTTAAAAATGCTCTACAATAAAATCCATTTGCTGAGTTGCTACATTTATTTAGCTTTTAAGTCATACGTTTTAGCAATGCAGTGGTTATTTAGTACTTTACATATTGTTAAAACAAAACAAAGAAATCGAATTAAAGTAAAAATGCTAAATGCATTAATAAATATTTGATGTTTAAAAACAAAAAGTTTGAAAAACTAAAAAATATTTAAATGTACATTTATAACTCGTACATTGTTTTGGCTTTTTTTAGCCTATTTTTAAAAAGGGATTTAACTTTTTCTGGCTTTTTTAAACCCATTTAGCTTCATTTTTCCAGCTCTTTTCAACACTGCTCCCAAGTATAAAGAATAGTTAAATTAGATTTGGAAGAAATTCTTTTGTACAAAAAATATTTATAGAAAACGAAACCATGAATTCCAAAGCATTGAAAATATCGATCAATTTGAATATTTGGTACCAATGTATAAAAATATAAGAAATTTAAATTTGAAATAAAAACATGAAATGTTATTGTTTTTATTCTAATTTTTTTCCATCACTGTAATTTATTTAAATTGGTTGATCTGAAAAAGATACTGGTATTTTAAAAAAGAATCTTGTACAAAAATATTCTTAAAAGCTTAATTTTAAAAAGAAATATGTATGACAATATTGATACATTTTTCTTTGGCTACATAGATTTAAATATACGTATGTATGTATGCATGCACATACATGTATATCGAACTTATTAAAGCAATTTAGTTTTCATATAAATGTGTATAGCATAAAACAGCGAACAAAAAAATTACAAAACAGGAAACAAAAAGAAAAAAAAATATGTCAAGAAATAGATAAATGTTGTGGAAGATTTTGCTCCTAATCTTTTCGAATGCCTTGAGTAGATATCGCGAAAATACTACGTCAAACTGTAAATATTGAAGAAAATTTATACCTCAATATATGCAGAAGTAGATTGTTCTTATCGCTAAAATTACGTTAAATCGTAACCAAAAGCAGTGGAAGAAATGAGTAGAGACAACGGAACCAAATGCCTGCCGTACATTATAACCATGATTAGCAGCTACAAATATTGAATTTTACTTCACATACAGTCACATAATCTCAAGCCTACAAATTTATGTATGTATTCATGTTTTGTTGTACAACTGTTTTTATTCGTTATTCTGTCAAGATGGTGGGAAATTTCAATAGAAGAAGTATAAGTTCATAATATATGACTTTGTATGGTGTTGTCATGGAAAGCCAAAAGCAACCACAATGAACAGAATGAACGAAAAAACATAAACTTTCAAATACAATAAAGCCAACGGCAATAACAACAAAGTAAAGTATTTATAATAAATCCACAAAATCTACAAATCTAATGATTAATTATATAGTTAGATGTGGTAGCAGAAATAGCGGCAACCAACTTCTTGTAATTCTGACATACATACACATACATACATACATACATAAGTCTGGGGATGTGTCTTTAATATACGAAGGGAGATTTCAATATTCGATATACCTATAGAAAAAAATACTAAACAAACATAAATACAATTTCGCAAGTAATAAAAAATCTTTAAATCAACATAATTTTTCTACAATAAAATTTAAGAACATATCTATAGTAAAATCAAAATAATAAAAAATTATAATTGTCTAATGGCCAGTTTTTAACTTAAAAATTAAAGTGTGTTTAAACATAAGTTTTGTTTAAATACCAAAATCAATTTTATAAATCATATTTAAATATAACTTAAATCACTGACTACGTCCATTTAAATACAACTTGAGTTTTTCATACCACCATATGATTTTGACAGTTCTGCAAATTATGAAAATTGCGCATTGAAGTTATTTTATTATTTGATAAAAAATATTCAATAAATAAACTCGCCGCGAATAAAAATATTGTGCTTATTATTATCAATATCAACTAATATCAACTAAAACAATGAATTCAGATGAATGATGCAGCTGTTGTCCATTTAGTTTACAACAATTTGTAAATTAAATAGTAGATCAGCTGTTAAATGAAGCAGTTGTTTATATTTTTTTGACATTTAATAGTGCTACCATACTTTTATCATAATTAAATACCAAACTTAATTTGAGAATGAAAAAATGAAATCGTATTAAATACAACTTAAGTTTAAGGAAAAATTAACTAATTCCGTATTTAAATATCAAGTTAAAAACTGGCCATAAGTATTAATTGTTCACAAGTGTTACATACATATGTACATATGTACATATATTCGTGCAAATTGTATAAATTATGTACATTTGTATTTGCTTTTTTAAACGATCTTAATGCGTAATTTTTAACTAAAATAATTATGTAAATTATTGTAAGTAAAAATTTCAAACATTTAATTTAATTGTAAAAACTAAATTTCAATTATAGACTAAACGGACCAGTTAAAATGAATGGTAATTCATGAATATAAAAAATAGTTTTATTTAAATGAAATTATTTGGAACAAGTCGGTTTTAGTGACACTGGTCAGATCAAAAATTTCATCAAATACAGATTTTGGAGGTAAAAACTGGCGTGGCCTACAAACGTTTTTTTTATTTTATTAACAATTAAAATTGAATTAGAAATTAATTAAATCATTTGGTCTAGCCAAACCACTGTATATATACACTAATACAAAAACACTTGCGAATTTTTATTTATTTTTCGCATGATTGAGGGATGGGCGAAAACAAAAATCCAAATACAAAAACAAAAACAAAAAAAAGTACAGATTATTAAGATTGTAAGTTATACCGTTATTTTTACATTTATATGTGTAATTCGCTTAATACCATTGTTAGTGTGTTTCCGTTGTTGTTCGATATCGAAGAGAGTGTGTATGTGACATTGGCTGCTGTTAGCAGTTGTAGTGGTAGTGGTGGTGTTGGTGCTTATTTATGCTTATTGTTTTAATTGTTTGGAGTATGAGGATTTTTGTTGATAGGAATTGAACCCGCCTTAGGCTGTAGACCATAAATTTTATAAATGTCACACAAAGGCCCAACGAAAACAAAAGCAGAAAAGTAACAAACAAAAGAATCAACTAACAAAATACTGAAAGCTAAAGCCATATGCACAGCAATACAGTATATCTCAAAACTATTTGGAGAAATATAAATGGAAATTTTTTAAATTTAATTGAAAATTTCTAAAATAAAATTGGAAATGGTGCAGAGTATCTATATTTACTCTTAGCGCAAATTTAATCAATACTTTATACATGTATGTATGTATATTGTTTGGTAGATATGTAAGTTTAAATTTTTATCTAATTTTAACCATTTATGACTGATGTTATTATCTATTCTTTGTTTGTTAGTTTATCATAGTTAGTCAAGTTTATCATGTTTATCTATTAATGTAACAATTTACAAAATTAAAAATTTATTCAAAATTTTTCAATGTTCACCAGGTTAAGAAAAATGGTATTAAAAATTGTATTGTGTTTCTTATTTTAGCTGAATTCTATCACAATATCTTTATTTCCAAGAGTTTTATACATAGGTGTCATAGTGGAAGTCGACCAATTATGGACTGACAGTTTCAATATTCAGGATCCAGTAAAATGATTTAAATTTATTTGAGGCTTATTTAGGTTGAATTTCATTTCAATAACGTTGTTTGCAAGAATTTAATTGTTGTTATAATGATGGTTGGTTTTACGTGGTTTTACGTGATTACCACATATGTATATCACATATTTTCAGATGCTAGTATGTAAAGTGTACTGTAGAGTGTTCGCCTTCCATTTCTGTCCTTAATCATTTCTTACTACCACATCATATTCAAGTCATTTTAAAAACTCAGTTTGTACCCACAATAACGCTAAATATTTTTGTACGAAAAATGGGCCGCGTTATTTGGCGAAACTTTTTTTTTGTAAAAATTAAGGACAGAAATATAGCCCTTACATGAACATGAGCCATGAACACCGGTTTACAAAATGTTATAATTATGAAAAAAAAAATAAAAAAAATTATTTCTGGAATTATTTTTACATTGTCTTTAATCCTAGAGAGTGACTGACTCAACTTTTTTTCGAACTACTCCAGTGTACTATATACGTTCAGGTATCCGATGAAATCCGACCATCTAATACTTGATGTCTCCGCTATGTTGTTTAGTATATGATTGTTTAAAAATTTGAGTCTAGAGTTTTAAAGAGCCGGACATTCACAGAGAAGATAAAATAGTGTTTCTTTTTTCTCATGGTCCTGGTAATTGCGGCAGTAATTATTGAAGGGAAGTCCGGATCTGCTTGCATGCTTACCAGTCGACCAGTGACCGGTTAGCACAGCTATGATTCTCTAGATGACCTTTCGTTTCATATTCAGTGTTATAATGTTACTCGGAGTTTACTATATTAGGGTTCTATTGCTAATTAGTAGTAAAATTGCCGTATGACCGATGTTAGTATGATTTATTTCTGGATTAAAATTACTGATCTGTATAAAATGTTGATTCAATTTATTAGACATTTTTGTGGGTTTACTTAATTTTCGAAAGTGGTCCTTAGATGGTAGGTATGACCAATTATCGACCGATCTACATAAAATTCAGTAGAGAGAATTTTATACATTTAGGATATATTCCTTCAAATTTCAATAAAATATCGGTATATTTAAGAGATCAATGAGTGTTTAAGTAATTTTTGGAAGTCGACCTTACCAGTTCATATTATGGTCAAATATGCACCGATATTCACAAAATCCGGCTGTTGGATTTTGGCATGTAAATAATCTGTGTATTTAAAAATAAATTTTTCGCGATAATTTTATTTTTCGATTCGCGAAATTTATAAATAGAATTCGCTAAAGAAATCTAAATATAAGAATGCAAAAGTTATTTCTTTCCCGAATTTTATTTTTCTACTAAGCATGTGAAGAAAAATTAAAATAAAATATTTAAAAAAAAAAAATGTTGTGAGTTTCTCTCTTATATTGATTTGTTATTTCAAGTAGTTTTTGTTCGACCTTTTTATGTATAATAAATAAAGGAATTTTTATTTATTATTGATTTGTTATGTTAATAATATTAAGAGGAAGTTTATTAGATGTAGTTGGTAGTGTAGGGCCCAATGCAGAATGTATATTTAAGTATTTTGAATTCCTTTGCGAATTAATGTTGTTAATGTTGGTGTTTGTATAATTTAAGTTGCGTGCATTTGTGTTATAGTTCAAGTTATTTAGATTGATTAACGCTTTTGGCGTGGTGTTTAAATATTAAATTGTTTCCTATCGTGGAGTTATCATTGTATGCATTCATTATTGTATTGTTTGTTGTATTTTCGGTTGTGTCACCTATTTTGGTAAAATTCGTTTTTTTTTTTGAAATGTTCTGCAATGCGTAGAGCAGTCCCAAGCGGCAACATTATGTTTTATATATGATTCCGCGAGAGAAAAGTAAGCTTGTCTAAGTACACTATACGCCGCGCAGTGGCTTAGGAGGTATAGTATGCAGATATACGAAGCTTTTTTCTAAAATTTTCAACCTCGTTTTCCACTCAAAGTTACTATCGACAGAGACACCTGGGGGGTTACTCTCTATTGCGATGCGAAAGCAAATTCGATGCGTAAGAGTATCAATTTGTACGCTTATCGCATCGAATTTGCTTTCGCATCGCAATGGAGAGTAACTCCCCTGGTACATGTGATTAATTTTCCATTACTTGTATTTGCGTTAAGTGATTTTTTTGGTGAAGACATTGAGTGAGCGTTCTGAAATTTAATTTGTATTGGCAAATCTCTAAGTTGTCGAGGTTCAATGTGCATTCATTTTGTCTTCGTATATGTGTGCAACTTCCTTCATAGGTAAGAAAACACTGTTTAGGTAAAAAACAATTTATGCCTATTTTGTTATAATATTTGTTTTTATATTGTATATATTTATAATTATGTATTGTAGTTATGTTTTCATTGACAAATTTGTATGAACATACATATATTTGTTTCAAGAAGTGATAAAAAATACAATGACAAACAAGCAAAACACTTTGCTACTGTTACTTAAATATTGTAATGCAAATTAATAAAATACAACAACAACTACACAAAATTTAATATTATTAAAATTTTTTGTAGTTTTATAATTTTGCACAATGCCAATCGCAAACAAGTAAGAAAGTATAGTCGGTCAAGCCCGATCATATAATACCCTACACCCAGTATATGTATAACAGAGTTTTTTTTAGAAATGGGCGCTATATGGGAGATATGACCTACTATGGACCGATCATCCAAAAATTTATTGGCATGATTTCCGTGAATGAAATATAATGTATGTTATACTTTATCTCGATATAAATACTTTTAAAAGATTTATGGAGGTTAAACTGAATTACGGAGAGGGTCTTATAAAATTCTACCATATTATGCGTATATATATGCAACACATATCTGTGTTCAATATTATTTGGCTACCAATATTTTTAAAAGAGTTATGCTCTTTAAAGTGATTTTCGGAAGTAGGCCTTATATGGGAGCTACGACTAATATGGACAAAATTTGTATATGTGATTGATCTTCATTTATGACTCATATGTGGTGAAATTTGTTTGGGTACTTGCAAAATTCAAACATTTATGATCGTTAAACTCCTATTTAAGGAAGACATTTGTATGGGGGGGCTAAATGAAACAATGGACCGATTTCCACCAGTTTCAATCCCATCCATCCTTGGGCCGAAAAAGTATCACGTACCAAATTTTATCGAAATATCTTCAAAATTGCGACCTATACTCTGCGCACAAGCTTTACATGAACAACTAGCCAGCCAGACGGACGGACATCGTTAAATCAACTCAGAAAATGATTCTGAGCCAATCGGTATACTTTAAGGTGGATGTTGGACGAATATTTGTGGGCGTTACAAACACCAGCACAAATCCAATATATCCTCCCAACTATGGTGGTGTATGGATAAAAAAGAAATATATTTTTAATGGATTGCAGTTGTTATAAATAAATTCCAATCAAAATTTAAAAATAAATTTATTTAAAGAGTTAAGTGGGAATTTAATTGCTAATTTCTTCATGGATATAATATTTTCGTTACCAACTACATAAAATTATATTCAATATAAAAAAAATCATATTTAATTAATATGTAGTTTACATTCTGCCACGCATTATCTAATCGATCTTTACTGTTAGAGATGATACCTCATGTAATTGTCATTAGGTACAAAATACAATACGAGTATGCAATAAATGTGTTTTTTCTGCCGAGAAAAAAAGCAACAACACAAAAAAAATTTTAAACAATATACAATACATATACATGCACATGTCCATGTTCGTGTAAAAGATTTGTTTCTTTTTATTTCTTTCTTGCTCAGGAATTGATATAAAAATTGCTTTCACGAATTTAAAAATAAAAATCGCAAACACAATTTTTATATCAAAGAAATAAATAAAATGTCTTTAGCTACTCTGGTAAGAATATCAAGTTTTTTTTTGAGGTTGTCTCAGATGTTGATTCATAACTCTGGTTTTACGAAACCGATTTTACTGTTTTTCTTAGGAGAATTATAATTGTGGATGTTGGTTGTGTATTTTGGAAGTGATAGTCATACGGACAGATTTAGAATGTTATAAGTATAAAGAATGTATATACCCGTACTTTCTTGAGTCGTTGTTGACTATTTTTGGTTTCAGATTTTAAAATGTTGTTAAAATACTATTTTTTATGTATGAATAAAAAACAAATTTCTCCTTAACATGAATAGGCAAAACAGTTTTGTGTTTGACTGTATATGTATCATATATGTATACATATATGTATGTATGTATATGAAAGCAACATGCACGCATATTTTTATATTAGTTGTAACGAAGGTGTGGACATTTCTTGTAAATCTAGAAGTATGCATATGTGTTTGTAATATTTTGCGGTAACTAGTGGCGCCTATAATTTTTGTCATAACAAACTCCAACGATTGTAGGCCAAACAGCATCGGCAATAAGATAGCAAATGTTAAATTTTATTTCATATATATATATTTTTTTTTTTTTTCGAAAAAATCATCTGAGCATTTGGATACTTTGTTTCCGTTTTTTAAGCAAAAAAAAAAAACTTAGCGATAAAGGTTTGCTGTGGTATGTGAGGCGTTTTGGGTAGGATGTTTCTATAATATTTTGTTATTTGTTGGACATTTGACTAGGGTTACTGTGCCGAATTTATGCACAATAATTTATGGCTTTTTCAAAAAGAAAAACAGAAACTACAAAGACAAAGGACTTTGTTTTGAGTAGTTATTTCGATTTGTTATTCTATGTTACGTTTCGGTTTTTATAGTAATGTAACATGTACATAAACGTATAACGTTATAATATCTTCAAAAGATTAATTTAAATCACTAATATTTTTGCTTATAAGTAAATATTGACTTTAGATCTACAATAACTTACTAGAGACTAAATATTTACCATTATGTATTTACAAAAAATTAACAATTAACAAATTACTGAAACGCAGTAAAACAAATGAAAATACAAGAATAAAAAAATAATTTTTTACTGTTTAAGAAGACAACATATAATTTAAAAACAGTATGAACAATTTTAAAAAAACTACGCCAGAATTCTTAAATTTTTCGGAAAGGGATAAATACACAGAGTATTTGGTACATTTTTTTCTGCTGCTAATTGACCGAAAAAAGATATGTACATATGTCTACTTTTATATTGTCATGCGTTGATTAATATATAGAATGTTTTTTTTATATATATTTATGTATGTATAGAAGTTTAAGCTGGAAACACTTTTTAAACTGGCGGCCATTTCGTCAGCTGTCATTGGATTATGTTTAGTTTGGTTTCGCATTTCAACACAAAGAATAACGCTTCCAAATTATGCAAATTTATTTTTTAAAACAAAGATGATTTTTTTTTTTAAATTGACATGAAATTGACTTTAGTCGAAAGATAATCCTCTAGCATTATAATTTAAATATGACTTCTGGCATACGAATGGCTCGGACTTAGTCTAATCTGGTGGTCGAATTTTCGATGCCTTTTTCCAACCTTTGTAGTGATTAATCGTTTCAGGCTTATCAGTGTAGACTAGCGACTGCAAGCGTAAATCACTTGACAGCTGACAAAATGGCCACCAGTTAAAAAAATGTTACCAACTTAAAGTTCTATCAATCTATAACCAACACCCCATAAATGAATAGTGTAAAATTAAAAGGAACTCCCTTCAAATTAGTTATGTCTTGCCTTGTTGAAAACAAGCTAGAAGACAGTTCAAAAAATTAAGCAAAATACGGTCGTTATTAAATGTTTTCGATTTTTCTCATATCGTTTCCAAGTTTTCTTAAACATTTTATTAGGAATGAGAGTAATTGAATTAAAAGTAAGTATTGAATTAAAAAAAAAAAAATATAACAATAAAAACGAAATACATAATAACAAATATGGTACGGATGTGAACAAATTAATTAATGTTCATCTCTGATTAGCAATGGTGTAGTAGTAATCAATAAATCTTAAAATTATGTATTATAAATATCAAAAATTGATGTTTGTTAATAAATGACTACAATAAAAATATCAATAATATTCCAACACAAAAATGATAATCAACCATATCATATGTATGTAAAGTAGAATGTGAAATAAAAGAAAGCGATATAAAAAATGCAGAATAAACTCACATGCAATTCATAAAACAAAATTTATTTGCTTTAGTTGACAGCTGTTGAATGATCGCCACTTACAAGGTTTATTAGCAATTTAAGACAGAAACAAAACAAATACAAAACATAAAAACAACAACGAAAGCAAGTAAAAATCCCAAAAATGTTTGGCAATTTTTGTTAAATATACAAAAATAAAACTCTCACACACACGAATATAAATAACAGCGATAACAATAGACGAAGAAGAAAAAAGGAACAGTCATCATAAAACAAATTTCATTCAATGACACACATCAGCAACAGCTGGTCAAAAGTGGACATTGACTGACTAAATGCTCCTTCCAAGCTACACACCTCCAACCCCTATACCCTATACACCATTCCAATAACACAGTATAACAATAAACATACGACACACTATACTCGTACATGTTTGAATGGCTGAAATTAGATGAGCTTTCTTGTTTGTTAATATGGAGAACACAAAAATTTCAACAAACAAAAAAAAAACTATATGTAATATAAACACGTACAAGTATTTACCACCCATTATAATACAAACTAGATACGTTAATACATTTACCCCTACTCCAGACACTGCTTCTACCACCCCTCTTTTTTACTTTCATCTAGTATAATAATCAAACAAAAGTGTTATGGTAAAAAAAAAACAAATTTTGTCGTTTTTTTTCTAATGTTTTTGATATGAAAATCGTCATTTGGCTCCCCTTGACCATTGGATTTAATACTGGTTCTCATATGTTATAAATATTGTCAACAACAAATATGGCAACAAATCTAAACATGTATGTATGTATATGAATGTAGTTTTTTATTTCTTCTTAAATCAGTCTCCTCCTCTCTCTCAGGAGAAATGTGGTGGACATAGTGCAGAGCAACAACATCAAAAAAGTCGGAAAAAAATTTGGTAAAAAATAAAAAAAATCTCATTCGGTCAAGCTGCTGAATCAATTGATTTGAAAATCCATTCAAACACAAATCACCCAATATTAACCTAAATGTATTTTATACGAACCCCACTTATGTATGTGTGTACGAGTATGTATATGTGTGTCACAACAACATTGCCAGCTCACATTCATTCACCAGCTTTAAAAAGGTCATTTTATTAGGCAGAGGAAATGGTAATTTTAAAAATGTTTGCTTATATGTATGTCATCATAAAAGATAAAAATCGCACAAAACTCATGGAATACATCTACATACTCGTATATATTCATATATATAGTAAGTGCAATCAGAAGAGTTTTACATGAATTTTTCTATTTAAAATTTCGCTTTATCTAATTTTTTCTCTTACCCAATAGTAAGTTAAGAATATTTTTGATAAAAAAAAAAAGAAAAGATGAGTAAAAATATATAAATTTTCTTGTTATTTACATGCCTGTTGTTTAGTTTCGATTTCTTTTTTCTGTCACATTCTTATATGTTGTGTTTGTTCATTATTCAAATCAGGGGTAAATTTGTGGACATTCAAAATATACATATTGTATGTATGTACCTACATACGTAATTAGGGCATACAACTTTAAAAATGTTTTAAAATATGAAAACTGTTATAGAATGGACAAAAGATATGAAGAACATTTTCCATATTGTGTTATATACTTGTTTTTTAAAGTAGTTTTAGTACCAAAAGCCGTATTCTAAATCATAAACTTAATGCTAAAATACAGTTTTGAAACTCTAAATTTATAAAATATTAGTTAAAGTTATTGTCAAAAATATTTATTTTCAAGAGAAATTTTTTTTTTTTTTTCGTTTATATATAAAACTTTTAAAAACTTTTTTTGTTTAGTTGTTGTTGCATTTTCTTAATTTGAATCACTAATTGCAGGTCTTTTTTGTTAAAAGGATATGTGTTACGTACATATGTTTCAATTGTTAGTAGCAATCATTTCGCCCTTACTGTGCGTAGATATGAAGATCAATGCGTTAAAAAGGCCAAGGAGAAAATAATTTAACACTTCCGTAGGAAAAACTTATTTTGCAGCTTTATTTATAGGGCAAATGAATTAAATACATTTGTGACATGATTATTAGATGTTGTCTATGGTCGTCCAAAATCGTTGAACGCATTGGAGGAACGACCAATGGAAAACCGCTTAAACTACACTTATCCGGACCAGAGATTAACGACCAATGTAAACAACAACGAAACAATCCATAGTGTGCCATAAATATATATGAACGTCTGGCAAGGTAAAATCCACTTGTGTATATCTGTATTTTACTTGTTTTTTACAATTTTATGTACGATTGAAAAATTAATTTTTCCTAAAAATGAGAATAAGAAAATATAATAAATACATATAATATTTTTTGTTACAGTTCTTGAACGGGTATAACAAAATTCACATTGTAATTTGTTTTGAAATGTCTAACTACTTGTGGAATAAGAAACGAAAAAGAATTTTAAACAGTAGGTCAATTTAAACACAAACAAGTTAGAATGAACAATATATGTACATTAAATGAAAAATCATTTGTTATACCCCTAATTTCAAATCTCACATTTGTACGAATGCATATGTATAAAAAAATACTAACAGTTACTGTTTAGCAATATGACCAAGATTCAAATCATCCCATTTGTAGCATTGCAAAGATAGACAATCGAACGAACGAAGGGGCATTATATACATACATACATATGTACATAATTGTACACTTAGACGCACATTTTGCAGATTTGCATTTTGTTAGGTTGCTGGTTTTTCACAATCTTAAAATGTGTCTTTTTGTCCCTTTTATTATACCCTACACCACCATAGTGGAGAGGGTATATTGGATTTGTGCTGATGTTTGTAACGCCCAGAAATACTGGTCGAACACCCACCTTAAAGTATACCGATCGACTCAGAATCACTTTCTGAAAACTGTTTTATACATATACTAGGTGTAGGGTATTATATGGTCGGTCTTGACCGACTATATTTTGTTACTTGTTTTTTTTTAGTTGTAGGGAAAAATTTAATATTGTAATATTCTGTTTCTATTTTCTTATTTCATAAACTATGTATTTGTTATATTGTTCAGTATAAATATTTATTTGTATTATTTTTCGTTACAGTTGTTAGTTTTTTCCTTAATTATTTTTTTCCAAAAGTCTCGGATTTTGATTTTTTATCATAGTATTTGCCACTGCATACATATCGTTGAGAGCTTTTGTTTATATTTTCAGGATCTTTATGTATTGTTGGTTATAACTATTTTCTTTAGAAAGTATATTAATTTCTATTAAATGTTCATAATTTTAAAGAACACGGATAAAGTTAATTCTATAGAAACACGGCAGAATATAATGCATTTTCTGGGTTAGGCAGTTTAGAACTTGTGATATAAAACATCTGGTTATTTACCTTGAGATTATGAAAAGCCAGGATTCGTAATTCGCAAGTTACTGGTAGCAATGCTGGATAGAGTCGCGGCCAACAAATTTTTATTTTTTTTTTTTAATTTTCAAATAGGCGGAAGTGGAATAATTCTCATTTAATATATAAAAAAAAGTTAAATATACAAGGTTTGAAAATAAACACTATTAGACACAAAGAATGCTGATGACGGCTTTAGCAAGCCAGAAAATGCATTACATTTTGCTAGTGTCTCTTTGTATATTTTTGTATGATTTTACATTTATGTTTTCCAACGGAAAGCTATGTGATACATATAACAAAGATATACAAAAATAAATTGTAGTGTATACAATTGTTTTCAAACAATTTGTATATTTAACTTGAAGTAAAACTTCAAATAAAAATTTTTTAAAATTTTCAAATACTCGCAAGAGGAATAATTCTCATTAAATATTAATGGAATTTCTGATGCTTTAATTCGAGCATATGGAAGTTGTTTATATATTAGAAGTTCAAGGCTGCTAAATCTAAAGTTGCTCCGCTCAAAACTCACTTCCCAGACTTGAGTTGTGTGCAGTACAATTATTGTCTAAGTTGTGGACTCGAATTAAGTTAATGATAAGCTTACACTGGCACTACATTGAATAAATACACATTCATCCTCACTCAAAACATTCGTATCGAATCGAGCTGCTAAACTTCATGCCGTCATGAGCCAACTAAACTAAATCCGGCAGACTTTGTTTCAAGAGGATATGATGACAATGGATTGAAAAATTCCATTTGGTTTTTACTGAGCGATAGTTCGAAATGGCCTGTTAACAAATATTTTAAGTTACAGAGAACCAAAAAATGTTGAAAAAGGTGAAAATTAATGTATTTTTAGCAGTAGAAAGGAAACTATTTGTTGAATCTAACAGAAAAATATTCTTCATACAAAAAGTTGCTCCGAGTAAATTCCTTTATAATCAGATTTGCTGATGATCTGAAAAAACGTAAAACATGAAAATATTCTGTACCTACTGCAAAAGAGTTGAAATGGTAATTTTTACCGCTTGCAGAGACAATCCGGAAATGTTATTTTTCGGAGAAGAAAACTAAGATGCAAAAATCTCTTGTCTTACTCTCAAATATTCAAAAATTGACCCCATTTATACATACGAGTACATTCAATGAATATAAGATAACGATTTCACT
The DNA here is from genome assembly GCA_950370525.1 of Bellardia bayeri. NCBI lineage: Eukaryota > Metazoa > Arthropoda > Insecta > Diptera > Calliphoridae > Bellardia > Bellardia bayeri. Next base: position 99,187,447 of record OX493267.1, read on the forward strand.
AGCAAGAATAGGTGGGAAACTGGTAAAAAAAAAAATTAATATTATACCAAGTTCCCAGTATTATTACAGAAAAGAATTTATGGAAAATTTGCCCACCAATAGAGTGCGAGCGACTTGACCGTTTTTCAGGGTTGCAGTAGATGTTTGGAATTCGTGGTAGAAAAAAAGTATAGAACAGTTTTAGGGTTCTTTACATCTAAGGCGGAACATTTAGAATTTGTATCTGACTTATAGACTGATGCTTTTCTTCTTTCTTTTAATAGTTTCGCTATCAGATGAGGACTACCACAAACGGTGTATTGCGACAACGCGTCGAACTGAACGCGCCGAGCCGAGTTCTAGAAAAAAGTAGGTTCAGCTTTTTTTACACCGGGCACCCCACTTCGGAAGAAATAGCCACATAAAGTTTTCGCCGTTCTCAATTTAAAAAAAAAAACTTTAATTATAAATTAAATAATTTAATTTTAATAATTTAAATTAAAAAATTATTGGAAAACAATATTCTATCCCAATTTCTGAAATTACACAACAAAAATCATTCACATTTTTTTTTTAGGTTCTTTTTAATGGGTTTTGCTTGTTTTTGTACGACTGTCGGAATATCAACGTCAGTTTTATTTAGAAACCGTTTTTTATTCAATTGAATACCAAATTCTTTCTTTTTCACATTAATAAGGCAATCAAATTATTATGTACCTGTTTAATACGCTATACAAATGTTGTTGCTACTCTATCTTGGTATTCTTGAAATGTGTACATTTCCTAATTTGTAAAATCTCTTCTTAAATTACATACTTTTTATAGATAATAATTATTAGTTTGCTTGCTTCAATAACTCTTGCTTATGTACGAGTATAATTTCTAAATTTAACTTTTGAACATATCTGTAAATTGATTGTTAAATTGATAGTAGGCCATTAAAAACCCTAATTGTTCGACTTTTTTGTTTTAATTTTAAATGTGATTTTATTAAGGTGGAGGTCGGAATTTGTATGGTTTCCAATATTTCGCTACAGGATTTTGTATAATCTTTGGTGAAAATATTTACAAAGTTCTCAAAATTAATAAACATATTCAACAACAATAAAGCAATAAAAATAAAATTAAAAAACTATAAATTTGTTTTTGTGACCAATGTTTTAAGTTTTGTGGTATATTATATTTTTATTAATTATTTGATTATTTATACCAAAATTCTGTTCGTGATGTCCTGTTTTTTAGTATTTTAGTAACCAATTAATAATAAAAATTAATATCCAATGATAAAAAATATAAAAGCTTTGGAACGAGACCCCTGAAGAAGTTAGAATAAAACTAACGAAACGTTGGGTAAATAAAATAAAAATCGAACAAGTTTTTTATTTACGTTTGGAAACAAACATTTGCCCAAATTAACCTGAAGGAAACTCCTTAATGATTATAAAAAACTATAAAATTAACAAGACAACTTAAAAATCCAAGAAATAAGACAGAAAGATTTTCTGAACCTAAGATATATACATATGTATGTATGTACATATATCTTTAACTTATGTACCTAAAATATCAGAAAGATTGGAAAAATCAATTATATTTGATAATAACAAATATGAAGTTGTAGTTCTCACAAAATGCACAATACAATAGGCTGATTACATATTCAGCGAAACAAAAGATCATTTGATACAAACATAACAAATGTTTTCTTTCAACTGGCTGTAATTGCGATTTGTATGCCACAAACTATCAGCCAATGATTGAAACTATCAACTGTAACTTGAATGTTTCCATCACGCACTGAAGTACATACATACATTCCGTCGCAACTATGAATTATAAAATTGTATGAACTGACACTTTTTTATACAATAAACTTAAGAATATGTTAGTTTTAATATATGTATGTATGTATGTATGTACATATGTATGTGTATAAATATAAATTTGTAACTATGTACTCCTGTATGTGTATATTTATTTACATAAATATGTATGCAGCAAGAGGATAAATAAGCGTTAGAGTATGGGATTAAACTTTGATGCTTTAAGACCCAGGGGGGTCGTTAAACTTAACAGTCTAAGCATCAAAAAAATCTCCGACTCCTTTATGGAATGTAAAGAAGCACTTGTAGCATTTGTCAGAAGAAGGCGTAGTTAAAATGTTTGAAAGGTTGAGAACTTTTACTTATTTAATAATACTAGTAGCCATTCATTCCAAAGGAAATCACAATCAAAAAGTTGTACTTGTGACAGCAATACACACATATACGTTTTCCCAGCTGGAAAAAAGACGCTTTAAAGAGGTCTTCCTAAAGGACTTATTTTGCAGACGCAATGACACCCAGGTGCACTGCAAAATCGTTTTAAGTTTACACGGCATTTTTAAGATCTTGGTAGTGAAAATCTTGCTTAATTAATAGATGACATACTTGAGAAAGGCAATTAGAAGGCATGTAACGAGACCTACTACTTACACTACTTTTATAAAATACTAAATTTATAGACTCGTAGTATAACAAAGTGAGCAAAATAAAATAAAGGTTTGATATTTAAGTCATGACTTGTTGACCTTCTTTTGAAATACAATTTTGAATGTGTATGACATTTTTTGTAGAAGTAGATGCAAACTCCTTCTTAAACATATTCTGAGAGAAGGCAGAGTGGAATGAGTATCGAATTTTGTATAATGTATAATAGGTCTTTTATAAGGCCTATAAAGTGAAAGCCTAGCAAATTTTTCCCGCTGGGATATTTTAACACAAATACATCCAGCACAACATTTTAGAAATATTATAAAAACTTTTGAGGTTTAATAAAACATTTTTGGCATTTTCTTTTAATGGCGGCTGTAATCAGCCAACCAACAATCGTCAGTCAGTCATTTCGGTAACTCACTATACGTACTTAAGGTGGTTTTAGACGGTATGTATTTTGCAGTGTGATTGTCAAACTTTCTACTACACGTCATGTAAAAGCAAAAAAAAAATGGTTCTGCAAATGTTAGCCTGCATTTACAGTGTAAAGTTTTCAATTAGAGCATGTTCTATTTTCATCTGATAAAGCACCTGCAACCAGTTGTTTTGCAAGTCAAACAATAAATTTGTATAGAAATATTTATTGAAAAAAAGCAAAAATTATAAACTGACTGACTGCCAATTTTGACAGACATGCACCATCACATATGTATCGTACAACTGGCAAGTACACTGCAAAATACATACTGTCTAAAACCACCTTTATAATATTGTATGTTTTTCCTACACTGTGAAAAACTAATAAACATTGAACATACTTTGACACTAACAATGGAATAATATAGGTTGGAATTCCGTAGAGAATTTAACTTTTCTATAGATTCCAATGCATTTATATTGTAATTATTGTAATATAGATTTTGTATCGCTATAAGTTTCCAACAAACATAAAATTGGTTCATTTATTCGGTTTGTGGCTTTAACGAATTCCATTTATTCTTTTTAGTTGCAGTAATCAATAACTTGTTACTGAAGCATTAAGCCAATAATAACGTACGTAAGTTGTTTGACGATCTGAAAAAAAATATGTATTTCGAAGATGAAAAGGAAGTATGTACATACATAATACGGTATTTGTGTATTGATAGATACTGTTAGATGGATAATAAATGGTAAACTGAATATTATCAGTACAAATACATACATACATACATATGTATACATATTAAGGGTGTTTTTATACATTTATATTTTTAGATATATGTTTGAACTGCTATAAAGCATGTCTGATCCTGTGCAGCTACTATGGAATCAAACCAAATTATAAACAATTGTTCTTTTTTAAACAATACACCACCAGAAATAAAACGAAAATCTTCTTTTTACAAGACATTCCCTCATATTTATACAAAAAGTATTTTTTAATATAAAAAATCTATATATCCAACATACTCTACTAACATACTAACTGCCGTATTCATAAAAAATAAAGTAGGTTTGAAGTGTGCTTTTAGACAAAATTTTCATACAAAATTTTCTTAAAGTGCATTTGAAGTCTACTGTAATTTTTTATGAATAAGGGCATTAGTAATTAACATTGAAAGTATATGGAAATTTCGATTGGCAACAAGTTAGGTGACAACGAATCTATTTTCTCTGTGTACCTACTTAGTATGTATGAATTCAATTCGTTTATATGTCAATATGCAATAATTTTTTAAAATACATACGAGTACGTATGTACATATGTATGTATTAGACAAAAAACAAGAATTTAGACATAAAACAAATAATTTTCTTTAATTGTTGACACCTATTTTACCACACAGTTTTTTCAGTGTAGCAATGCTACAGTGAAACTAAAGCCACAAACAAAAGTTCAACAGCACAAGAAAATAATAAACTCTGAATAAAGATCATAAATACAATGGTAATTAATCAAACAGGAGTTTACTGTGGTTGGCTACGATAGGATGATATCGTGTTGGTTTTCTGACGCAAATAATTATAAAATAAATACAATGAACATTTACAATTTGCCATTTATTTAAGTGTACAAAAAGTTACTATTTTGAAGCAGCAACAACAACCACAACTTTGTGAAACTAAAACAACATACAATTGTTATGTTTAACCACCACAAACAACTGCAACAACTACGAGGAGTTGGTGTGGTGCTACAACCCACGTAAATAGGAAGTATTGTTTCCGTTTTGAGTACAACAATTTCGAAACCAAAGTAAAGAAAAGAAGGGCAAAAGCCTACATACTTAAAAGCCACCCAAGTTTTAGTATTATTTATTTGAATACTATTTAAAGCACTTGCAAGTATTTCTAGATTTGTGTATTTGTATTTCGTACACAAAGGACAAAATAATTACTTTTTCGAAAAAAAAAGCAACCCAAACACATCCTGCTTTAATGAGTAATGCTTGTTTAAAACTTTGTTACACGTTTTTTTTAGTACCAACTACATGTCCTTTATTTGATTGTATTTTTCGTTTTCATTATTTAGCAATCGATCGTGTCACTGATAACCGATCATTATAAAAACTATTCACTGTAAAACAGGTGACACATGCACGATTCTATACGTATGTATTAATGAGAGTACAAACATATATACATATGTATATACTAACTATTGGTAGTTGTATTGTACGTTTCGTTGTGGGAAGCAGGTGATGTTTATGCCAAAAATACTTTCGGGTGGTTGGTTGTAGTAAGGGTCTTTTGATATACGAGTATAAAATAAATTCCTGTGAAAAAAAAACATTGATATTATTTAATTATATTATACATACATATATATTTTTAATTGTATTTAATTGAAAACATATACATATACATAAATAAGTAAATAATAACTACCATAACAGGAAATGGGAAAAAAAAAGTTTGTTACAATATATTTTCAGAAAAAATCCCTTTATAACTTTTCGACCATGTAGATAAGTACGACTGTAATTAGAGAATCTAGTATGCGTTTGTCACTCTTGTCTTGAAGATTTTAAAGTCCCATGTTAAGATGCTTAATGACGATTAGACCCTATTGTTTGAATTTTTTGCCATTGATAATACCTATTAGTAGAATTGGAAAATCCAAAAAAAAAAACTTTAAACACTTGCCGAAAGGAAAATAATTTAATATTTCCGAGAAAAAATTATATTAAACCTCTACGATATTTATGGAGCACAGGTCTGAGCATTGCGAAGGTGTTGGAAAATGTTTAATATTGTACAAATGCTACATTTTAAAATCTAAAACTGAAGATCCAGTTTTCAGCTCGGGATTTACTTAATTTAATTTAATTTCCCAAACATATTGTTACGAAATTAGTTATGTCAGGTTAACGGGTTTTAATGGCTGGTATTGACATATGGCGTATTTATCAACATACAACTTGATAATTAACACGCAGAATGGCAACATTAAATTTTAACTGCAATAGAAAGGATATTTCGCTTGCCTTCTCTAGACGCCGCCGAAAATTACTATAATATGGCGCTAGTGTATAAATAGAAGAAATAGTGCCACTCAAGAGTGGAGTTTATTGTGAGTCATCGTTGAATATACATCAAAGCGTTTCCAAACTCCAATTTAAGTGTGATAAAGTAAACTGTAAACGAGTAGTAAACGGCAGAGTATTTATTTAAATAGTTTTTGTGTACATTTGAATAAATAAAGACTCGTTATATTTTGCAATAAAAAGGAATCCTATTTATTTAAAGGAAAGAAACCACCGTTTTTAAAAGGTAGAAACGTAACAATATTGTTTTATTTTTTATAGTTTTTGTTCTTCTTACTTGGTCGTTAATCTCTGGTCCGGATAAATGTATGTTTAGCCGGACGATCATTCCGTATTAATTTTGAATGCTTACGCGACTATAGACCAATTTCTTAAATTTTTTTATTGACTGAGATTAAATATGCCCTAGTAGTAAAGCTGTAAAATAATTTTTTCTTCGGAAATATTAATTGGTTCTTTTTAACAAAGTTATATTTATATAAGTTTTTAACTAATTTAATTAAATTTCAAGAAACACAAAGTCAAACGTTTATTATTATAACCTACACCACAATAGTGGGGAAGGTATATTGGATTTGTGCTGATGTTTGTAACTCCCATAAATAATGGTCCAGCACCCACCTTAAAGTATACCGATCGACTTAAACCACTTCCTGAGTCCATCCGTCTCGCAGGCTGTTCATGTAAAGCTAGTGCGCAGAGTACAGATCGCAATTTTAAAGATATTGCAATAAAATTTGGTCCGTATATTTTTTCGGACCCAGAACGGATGAGATTGAAATTGGTGGAAATCGGTTCATTATTTTGTCTGGCCGCCATACAAATGTCATCCCGAAATAGTAGTTTAACGATCACAACTGTTTGAATTTTGCAAGTATCCAAGACAATATAAATTTATTTTATTAATTGAAAAATTCAAAATTTATATTTTATATTTTTGTGCGACTGTTATGTTCACGACACGAATTTACAAATACTGAATAAATATGAAATGTAACGTATTAAAATCGTGATGATGATCCAATCATCATAGAACATAAAACCTCTGAATTTAAATCTTAATGCATATTCTCGCATGATATCTCTCTACTCAAATACTATCTATACAAGTTACATTTAAAGTTCGAAAAACTCAATACTCTCACATTTTTTTAATAATACACTAACATTTTCTTCACTTGCAGAGCTACTCGATTTGTTCGAATAAGTTTTCGTATATAATACGAACACAGCACTCGCATGCAAGTACTTGCATGTGTAAAGGCAGGGTTCGTCTTCCAAAAAATTCAAATCTTTAGATGTAGTAGTTATAGCAAATCTATAATAATATTGTAATATATGGATCATAATGTCATATATTTATATGATTGGACTGATGATATTAGAACTTTTCTCACCATATTTTTTTATAATCCAATCATATTAATTTTTAAGATATTAATTTTTACATCTACAAGTTGATGTTGCAAAGAGGAAATACTAAATGGTAAAATAAAAATCCAGCAAAAATTAGTTTGTTTGTATCATTAGAGATCTAGTGTTTTTGCGTTCTCCAATTGAACTAATGCAGGACGATAAATTAATAGAATTTTTTACTGATAACACTTTTCGACAACCAATAAACAAGTAAGAAAGTATAATCAGTCAAGCCCGACCTTATAATACCCTACACCCAGTATGTGTGTAAAAACAGTTTTTCAGAAATGGGCGCTATATGACATATTATGGACGGATCAGCCAAAAATTTTGTGGCATGACTTCCGTGCATATAAATATTTTTTTGTGTTCAATTTTATCTCGATAGAAACGCTTTTAAAAGATTTATACATATTAAAATGATTTTCGAAGGGGATCTTTGACTAATTATGGACTGTCATGATATATGTATGTATGTATATGTGTATGTATGTATATGTAAGTCGTAAGGTGGTTGTTGGACTAATATTTATGGAGGTTACATATATCAGCACAAATCCAACATATCCTCCCCACTATGGTGATGCAAGGTATAATGATCCTTATACACACATATATGATTTTACCATAAAATTTTTTGCTTAATTTAGATATTTTCACTTTTAGGCCCAGAGAAAATAGTCAAAGAAGCGTTAAATCATGAAAACGTGACGGCGATTTGACACCGCTAAGTCCCGAAATGTAGTATTAATATTGATATGATATTTGAGAAAAAAAAACTACCGACTAATATACTTACATAGATATTCTCTTTTATTACAAGTATAACAATATTTCTACAATGTTGCAAGGTACGCTAAAGATATGTGCAATGTACATTTTTCAACTTGTAATCAACAATTGTTTATTTGTATGTATCATTGTATACATATCTAGTTAAATGTATTTTGTGATGATACTTGTATTTATTTATGATCTTTAAGAAAATGTGTATGTAATGCATGTAATGAAAATACGAGTATGTATGTTTTTTACATGAAGGTGAGAGTGAAATGTTTTGTGTATGTGTGAATATACTTGTGTATACATGTCTGTATGTGTATTTAGAAGGGTATCCATTCGAATAATGTTCGTTCGCATAATCGAACAATTCTTGCGAATAATTATTCGAAAAATTTGAAAATGACCATTTGCGAATAACGAATAATTCAAATAATTTTATGTGGAATAATCGAATTAAAGGAATAAAAATGAATTTAAATTTATATTTTTTATTCAAATTGTTTCATAATTCAAATGTTTATTGTGTTAGAAAGACAAATTTACGATTTTTTTTGTCATATCTTTGAGGGTTTACGACGTTAATCACTTCAGGGATTTTGAGTTTTAAGGCTGTAAACGATTCGGTTGGCTTTATATAGACTCTATCTTTAACATACAAAATTATATACTGGTATTAAAAAACATAATGAGGGCTGTCAACAGCTCAATTTCATAAAATTATATCGCAATAATGTTTTATTTGCCAATTGGCCGTATTAAAAAAAATGCAATTATTCGAATTATTCGATTAATTAGAAATGTTTGATCGAATTATTTGAGCAAATTTAAATATCTTATTCGAATTATTCGTTTTATTCGAACAAAAAAAAATCGAACAATTTGAATACCCTAGTTTTGAACGATTTATATGTTTTAAAGTTTAAAAGTACAAAAGAAAACATTTTACTAAAATGCTTGTTGTTCTCGATTTATTTCTTTTTGCTGTGGAGTCACAGAAATAAAGCATCAATCAGTATGCAGAATGTGTCGCTAACGTTTGTTACATTGCCTTATAAAATCAGAGGAGGAGATTGTTTTGAGGTTTGTGTTTTTTTTTAGCAAGTAGTAGTAGTTAGATACAGACGGATGTACAGTGGTATTATTATTAGAGATACAATGTTAAAGGAGAGTAGTATCCTTTGAGAATTAGTAAGACGCTAGTTAAGTGAGTTTAAGCTAATTACATTGACTTCAGAGTAAAGAAAATTTTCTGCTACATAAATTTGCTTTAGATGGGTCTTATTTCGCCCTTTAATGGCTAAATATAACAGCTTTAATTTGATGCCAATCATTTATCTATAACCAGTGACCGAAATCGATAGAAGGTTGTAAAATTTGGCAACGTATGAAATACACTAGCCTCAATAAACTCAAATTACATACGAGTATACCACCTAAAATTTTAATAATTTTTAATGTATTACTAGGAAATTGACACAATTTTAAATTCTGAATTATTTAATTTGAATTTTAAACTTCTCTATTATTTATAACATGATTTTATTATGTAGCAGAAGCGTTTCAAGGGCATCGTCTCTAAATGTTACAACCAATAGAGTTTCACCGTTATTATTATTCGCTGTTCAGTCATTCTTAAAAAAATCTCTAATACTCGTATTAACTACAATCGTTCCACTGTACTTATACCAGCTTTTAACGAAATATGGCAGCCTTTAATGTTTGATAAAATGTTTTTCAGTAGATAAATTATATATAAATGAGATTTTTTATTTTGTCGTGTCATGTCGCGTTAACAATATTTTAAAGATCGTAAATCATTTAATGCTTGTAACAGCATTTAAATGAAAATAATAATAAAAGAAGAAAAAGCTAAATAAAGAAGGTTACAAACAGATCGATCAAAACAAAATATTTGATTTTCCGTTTGCTTTTTTCAAGGATTTGTCATTTTTTTCTTTGTGGTAGGCCCACACTCCCTCACCATCTCTTTCTTGTAGGCTGCTTCTATGTGAAGGAGGAAAGCCTTAAATCATATGACATAAACTGGGTTAAAAATATAAATAAATTCATAGATTTACGTGCTGCTGATTGCAAAATCTACAAAATTAGGTTTTAGAAAACAGAAAAGCTTGTATTTGCAAAAATAAAAATGAAAACAAGTTAGAGTGCAATATTCGGCTGTGACGAATCTTAAATACCCTCCACCTAAATATAATAAGAAATACCAAATCTGCACCGGTTATATGACTAGAACATCCTTATTCAGTTTTTTTAATACTAATAACTTAGCATTTTCTATAATATTAGAAGACACTTTTACAAAAAACATAGTTCATTTCAAACGTAATTTAAAAATTTATAAAATTAAAAAACATTTTTCCATATTCACCACAAGTTAAGAAACAGGGTAGGATTATGCATATTTAGGTTGAATTTGATCTCAACAACTTTATTTACAGGAGATATATGGGTGGCAACATTGGTAGAAACGGACCAATTATGGACTAATATCTTCTAAAGCCAGTAATGTGAATTGTTTGAAATTCATCTCAATAACGTTATTTACAAGAGTTGTATGGTTGGTTGTTATACTCGGAACTTAATTCGGGAGCTAATGCCAATTATTAACTGACAGCTACAAAATTCAGTAGCATAATTGCCGTATAACCAATATTAGTATGATTTCTGGATTACAATTTCTGATCTGTATAAAATGTTCATTTAATATCGATATCTATTAGACATTATTGAGGGTTAACCTGTTTTTCGGAAGATGGAACGTATATTGAGCAAATACAAAACATGGGCCGATCTTTCGGAACAGAGAATTTTATACATATGAGGAATTCAACGTGGGATTTTAATATAATAATAGTACATTTAAGATACATATTAGTATTAACGTGAATTTCGGTAGTGATGGTCAATAATGGACCGAAATTTAATATGGAAACAAATTTCTGTAGTATGATTTTTGTGTATATGCAAATGATCTGTGTAAAGTTTTGTGTCGATACCAATATTTATAATATATATGTATATAAAGATGAATGGCTTTTTCGGATGTGGTATGGTAGCTATATTATGGGCTGACCATCATAAAATTTAGCACAACAATTTATTTATTTATAAGGATTATTTGTGTCGAATTATAACCTGGTAACAATATTTATACTAGCTTTGTACGTATTTAAGTGATTTTTGGAAGTGGACTTTATATGGGTTCTATGGTCAAACATGGACCGAACAAAGCAAAATATCGTTTTGCAATTTCTTTTTACATGACACTTATTTTCGCTGAATTTTGTATTAAATTCTAATTTTATAGGCATTTATTTCTCATCAAAATATATTTCGGAAATATATTTGTATGGAGGCTTTGAGAAATCATAGACCGATTATTACTATTTTCCTCACAGTTTCTTCTTTCAAAAAATTGCACGAACATTTTTAAATATATCAAATTTGTATGGAAGTTGTCTCACATTTTGGGCCATAACTGCAGTTCTCCTATACCGATTTTGCTGATTTTTAATACCAAATTGCTTAGGGGAATTATAAACGGTTTTTTGTAAACTCTGCTGATTTTAGTTGTGTCTTTTGGACGTTAGAGTGTTTTACACAGACAGACAGAGGGACAGACAGACAGATGGATATAGCTCAATCGACTTAGAATTCACAAGGATCAATAATATATATATGTACTTTGTTGCGTCTCAGATGAATATTTCTCAGTGTTACACATGGAATGACAAACTTGTATATACCCTCATTCACCACTTATGGTGATGGAGGCTTTAATAAAACGAAGATCTAGAAGAGAATTCATATGTTACGTGGTGGTGGGACTGAGTGTAGAGTGTAAAGTTCTTCATGTGCGAGGTAGTAACATTTTACTGTGAATGTGTATGAGTGTTGTGTTTTTCTCTCAGATTATCATTTGTTTACAAAATAAACAGATGAAAATATATGTTTATATATATATATATATGTGTATTTGTTTTTCGGTTTTTTCCTTTCGTTCGGTGTCAGTTTCATTGGTTTTTTATCATTGTTTGTTGCTACTATTTTTTACGTATGCAAAACAATAAATTTTCAAATTACAGCAACGCAAATCATTATTCAGCACAAATGCACAATAGTAACACAGATACATACATTCACAAGTATCTACTGTACATATGTATGTATACGAGTATGCATACATATAAATATATGTACATACATACAGACATAGTTACAAATGTGTAAACTTTATAACTAGGCATATAAGTTCATTTTGCCCACCTTCTTTATAATTTTTTTATGTCTCGTTTTTTTTTTTTTTTTGTGGCAGTTTATTATACAAGATGATTATGATGACGACGATGAAGATAAACATCTACTATTATTCTACTTATGTATATATTTGTTTTTGTTTATATAGGTAAATTCCTTTATTAAATATATAGTAGTAAACATATGTTACAGGCATATTTTTTTATCACACAGTAGAGAGGATTATGTATCATAATTTTAAAAACTCTTGGTATGCGTATTTATACACATCCATACAAGTATTTCAGCTTGACTATCGCAGCTTGTTAAATACCGTTAACGTTATTTAAAAATTGAATTTGATTCTGTTAAAAATTGTTTAAATTAGTTGTAAACTATAGCTACATATTAACCGAACCGTTAACCGTTTTTTAATTTTTGCAACGTTTAAAGCGAAATATGAATTCTCAATTTTCACTCCAAATAAAATTTTTCAAATTCTTTCAGAAGTGCTTTAGTTTCAGAAACCTTTAAACTCATACAAAATACTATGATCGCTAAAATAAGTAATACATTTAGAGAAGATAGTTTTCGATTAGTTTAGGTTTTACAGCCATCCCTAAATACCAACGGAAAGCGGAACGTTTTTCTACCTTGAGCATTAACGCTGATACCCCATCCCTAAACAAAAGCGTCAACGTTATGTCAAAACGATAATAACAGGGTTATCAAACAAATAAATAAAATGACCCTGTTTATTGTAACAGCTGGACATTGTTGTTTTATTTTTTTTTGTTTTCTTTTGCAACTAACTTCACTGTGAAACGCCTTGTCAAAATCGATTTTTCCAAAAGCATACAAAATGTATGAGCATGAAAAATTTTGACATATAAAAAACGCTTACCGTCGGTATTTAGGGATGGCTGTTAAAGAAGTCTTTTCCAATTTAAGAATGAATGAACACACCTAATAAAATGTCCTTTAAATGTAACTGATTGTTTGATAATTTTTTAATTCGACTCTCTTAAGATCGAAGATGTCAATCAGGTAATATGGATATCATATTAGGGACAAGTTGAGGCATGAGGTATATTCTGTTGTATTTGGGTATTAACAAATATCCCATATTGTCAATGTTGACATATATGTACATTTTTCTGTCACTCAATCTAATGTATTTATGTGCATTAGTCAAGCTACAAACAACAACTACAGTCAAACCTCTATATAACGAATTCCAAGGGACTGAATATTTACTTCGCTATAAAGAAAATTCGCTATATAGAAAAGAAAAACCATTTTGTTCCTTTTAAAACTTTTTATTTGTAGTAGTCAGTTATTCTGGTTTGAAGAACATTTTTCCACTATTCTTCTTCAGTATAATTTTCTGATACATTTAAAGAAGCAAACACAGTATTTGGTAAGTTGGTTTTCATTTTCAAATAGGTACGCAAACCTTGACGATTTTTTAACTTTTCAAGCCAGCCTGACTTGCTTCAAATTCTTCGTGACCCAATGCTTCAGCGATTTGGTTTGCTTTTTCTCTCAGTATTGGTCCAGACAGAGGAAGATTCCTATAACGTGCGGCGAATACCCATTTCGTTAATATCCTCAAAGTTACAAGTTCGAAGCTTCTTGCGTTTAATACTGGATGCATTATCTGTGACACTGTTTATCCTTGTTTTTAAAAATCGTAGATAAGCTACTCGAAGGAATTCCAAATTGTTTAGCAATGCATTTTTTAAGCTTTTTCCTTTTGAACTTCTCTTATGATCAATAGCTTTTTTCCACAGTTATAGATATTACCACAGAGATGGTAATGACTCCAGTTGTCGCTTGCATAGTTCGGCGTTTTTTTTTTGAAGTAGGAAGTATATGGAAGCTATGACTAACTACTGCTACTAATTTTAAAGTTTGAAAATAATTGATTCCAAAAATGTTGTTGTTGTTCTCTGATAAAAAAATATTAAAAATAATTCAATTTTAAAAATAGTTTGCGTTATTTACGAGTTATTGTGATAAAGTATCTAAAAGACAAAATATTCGAATTTGAACCGGTCTCTACCACTGAGGAACTAATTACATAACCAGTTCTGTTTTGGTTATCTTTCCTCTAGCGATTACACATAACATTTATGTACAAATATTTACTATATAAATTTTCATTTAAACACAAGTATGTGAATATAAGAGTACATGCATTTAAAAAATATACAAAAAGAACAAAACTTGCCACTAAATAATTCAAAAAATTTTTGAATTATAATGAAAACAAACTGTTTTTACCCTGTCTAAAATGTTTATATTTATTTTTTATTTCTTTTGTTACTTGTTCTCTCTCTTTTATTCTCGGATTTTGTAAATCCACAAACTTTTTTCTTTAAATTTCAATTTGAATTATGTAGGTATTAGGGTTTGGGGGCTAGAACTTAAACAAATGTATTGGGGTTAGTGCATCTATACTCTGCTTAGATCTGGCTCTGGCTCTGGCTGTTCTTTTGCTAATGGTAACTTTTATATAATGTGGTTGTTATTTTTGACATTTCTTAAATGTTTTGGGTTATTCAGAACGAACAAAAAACACAAAATGAAAATCACCATTTGTGGCATTATAATTTATATTTGAATGTGTTTTGCAAGTGTTAATATGTATTTGTAATATCAACTCATGCTACACTTGTTTACACACTCATACATACAACATAAACCAGCAAACAACCAACCAAACAACCACATGTACATACGAGTATACCTTATTTCGTCTCTAGTATTTCCAAAACCGTATTTGAATTTAAATATTTTTATTCCTCCGCCACATACGGCTGTAGATTATCCTTATATACATATGTACATAGTATAAGTTGAATATATGGCGTAAATTAAGATTTATGATGCGTGCGAATATGTAATAAGAAGCCATAAACGTTTTTTTATTTTTCAACACTTAAATGCAGGTTTATTTTACTTTACTTTACTTTTTTTCTCAAGGATTTACCTCAAGTTTTAAAATTTTTTTAGCTATGAGTTTGAAAAGGAAGAAAGCTACATATATTCGCACAAATGTAAATGTATATGTACTTGTATATTTATTAAAACATAACTTTATATGTACGAGTATATGTGCGTATGTTTGTTTGTGTCTTTGGTAGAATATGTTGACATACTGATTACAATTTACAACTTTTATAGAAACATTCAACATAAAATGCATAAATTATTACAAGTTTTATTTAAAAAAAATAATTTATTATATAATCAAAAAGGGAAAATAACGAAACGAAATAAAAAGTTGTAGTATAAATTAAGAAAATAAAGCTAATTAATACTCCGATGTGAATTATACAAAATACATTTTTTGATACTTGTTTAAATTTGTTTTGTATTCTTCCATATAAAATCTATCTTTTTAAAAACAATATAATTTATATACGAGTATATGAAATAAAGGTTTAAAATGTATAAGATTTTGTTTTGTTGTCCATGTAAGCTATCACTTGGTGTGATTTACAATATTAGAGATTATTAAGATATACATTTTTATTTTTTTGATTTGAATGTGAGTGTAAAACATATAACATGTAACATCCCAGCATACCATTCTAGGAGCGCTCCGAAAAAGGAGTCAGAAAAGAGTCCAACAGAAGAGCATTTTCGGAGCGAAAGAAAAATTTGCTTGTTACTGTTCGGAGTCGGCACACAGTATGACTCAGAAATTCCACTTAATTATGTGTGTATCAAAGCGTTGTTGTCCTGTTATTGGTGCTTTGAACAAAAAAAAAACATAGCTGTACCACACAATAATGATAAACACAAGATTACACAGAGCCCAACAAAAACCTCATAAAAGACTCTTATCTGACATTATCTAAGAGCTCTTTCGAATGTAATGACCCTCTTTTCTGAAGGTTTTCGGAGCAATTATGATTATTTTTTGGGCTCATAAAGAGCGTTAACGCTCCGAAAAAGGTGTCAGAAAAGACTCTTTTCGGACTCATATGGCTTGCTGGGATATTAACTGAAATTCAACTCTTAGCGTTAATGTACAATAAATTGTAAATATAGCGCCTTCATTGACAAATTTCATATATTTAATGAATGTTAATTGTAATAAGACTTATTTTTAGTTTCAATAAGATTTTGCATAATGTTTAAAGTTCCTTTTGTGTGTTAATACTACAATAAAAAACATGGAAATTATATTTAAAATGAAGATACTTAAATGAAATCCAATCAAAAAAAAAAATATGATATTACGCGACAAAATTGTACATGATTAGTTTTTTTATTCGTTTGTGTCCATGGATTACTTTGATTTCATCATAAATATTATATTTAAATCCGGAAGTATTTGCTACAAATCAAACTGATATGAATGAAAAAGCTAAAACCGGAAAATATTTAATGTGTATTAATGTACAAGTATGTATGTACCTACTGCATACATATGTATATAAATTGTATGGAAGTAAAATGTTGTGTATGAATTGGTATTTAGTTTCGTATTTCACTGCTGGTGTTAGGTTGACGTTTCATTTCTCTTTGTTTTTTGTTGTATTAAGTAACCAACAACAGTTGACAGGTGAGTGATTGATTGAGAATGGTTACATTATTTGAAAATTGACAGTTACACTATTGCTTCAAAAGCATGAGGCACTCATATACTCACAAATACACTTGAAGAAACACAAAACGTGGCAATATAAATACGTTTAAAACGCTCATACAAATTGTACCGACAGTATTCACAAGTTGACAATTAAGTATCTGATGTTGTTAAGAAATATCATGCTGATATTGTTCCAAATTCTCTCAAAAGTGTCTGATAAAGCATCCGATATTCTTATGACATTACATACAGTAGTAGGAACATCTATCATATTTGAATCACTATTTAATTTTTGCAAAAAAAAATTACGCAATTAAATTTTATATTTTTTTATGTCTGATACGGTAACAAATCAGGGTCGTTTTGTAATTTGGCATATATGTATGTATATAGTGAAGAAGATGTAAATCGCAACCTGCTGCCACTTCATATAAAAAAATAAATGTTTACAGTATTTTAACTAAATTAAGAATTTTTTATATTTATTCCTGGTATGACTCGATACAATTATTAGTTTATTCAACTGCTTATGTAGACATCTAAAAAATAAGTACCTACACATCAGATAATAAATAAAACATTATTTGAATACCGTTAAGTAATGCAGGTTTTTTTTTAAAGTAATAGTCTGATAGACAGGATATACATACATACATAAATATAATTATTATAAAATTATCTTTGCCTAGTTTTCTAACAATATCAATAAATATATTTTAAACGGCTCGTGAAACAATTTTAAGTAAAGCAAATCAAGGAAAACTATTGGAAACTGGTAGCATTGCTAAAAAAAAACCTAATAAAAGCTGGAAAGTAGTTTTACAAAGGGAATAACTCAGAAATATATGGGAAATATAAAACTTGGTCTAAAAATAGTTATTTGACAGAATGTAGTAAACTTACACATTAAATAAAAAAAAAAACATTTTTGAAATTAATTGTTGAACGAACCTAAAAAAGTAATATTTAAAAATGTGTTCTTTATTTTTATAATTTTGGATTTTCCTTTACTCATAAAAGTATGATTTTTGGGTTTGTTTTTAATGTTTTTAATCGTTAAAAAGGATATTACTATTAAATACAAATGGATTAGAAATATAAGAGACATTGGAGAAACTTTTAATTTCTTCAATAATATTGAATAAAATACCAACATAACGACATAAACGATAATTTGTTTATGCATATTGTACATCACCTATTTATTTATAGATGAATTTTATGTATATATCAAATTTATGTATATATCGTTTTTAAGGGCTGCACAAACCGAGGAGCCACTGCATATAGCCAACAAAAAAAAAAAAAACGACATGAAAATAATATATAAAAACGACAACAAACAACTAAAACTATCAACTGTCAAATTGTCAATAATGACACCAGAGAAAATAATGAAAATGCACTTGTACATGTTGTTGCTGTTGCTGTTATGTTTTTCTACATTCGTTTGTTTGGCAGTCGCTGGGTCTGATGTCTACACATATCTATCTATGTACATATGTACATATATCGAAATGCTTGCTTGTATTGTTAAACACATACAAAGAAATATAGCCACAAACACAAAGCTAAACAACAGAAAATGGTGTAAATAAATACGGTGTACTTACTTGGATTTATATACGAATACATAAGATATATTGTAATTGTAACAAATAAATAACAAAAAGAAAAAAAAAACAATTTTAAGAAAAAATAGAATAATATGTAGACAAACAAAACTAGTTACATAATGTATCATACATACATATGTATTCTATGGCTCAATTTCACTATGCTAGTTTAAGGAATAATTATCTGAATAAACAATCGATAAATTTGGTAAAAAATATTATAATTATTTTTAATTTTAATTGCATTTTTTAACCAGTAACCAGTTTAGTTCCTAATGTTAGCATGCTAAATCATTACTGCAAAACTGAGCCTTGCTAAATTTTATATGAACTAAGTTAGTAGAAAATTTCATACCGTACATAATATCCGAATTCCAACTAGACTTTAAAAGTTAGTTTTTTTTTTTATTAGATTAGATTTGTATATACATACATATGTAGTAGGTATGTGCATTGGAATGACAACAACAAGTAAACAACATGACAGCCAACATGTATTCGCCATCCATTTCATTGACTTAATGGAAAAAATAGTCATTGTTGTAATAACAAACTCCCTTAAGGCTATTAGATAAATAAGAACAAAATGAGAACTGCAATGCCAAAAAAAAAAAAAACAATGCTTCAGTGTGAAACAATTCGAGGAAAACCCTTTGTGTAGAACATAATGTACTTTTTTAATTTTTTAACAAAAAAATGAGAATAACAGCGATATTAATAATTTTGTTGGTAGATGCATTTCGTCAAGTCTTTATTTTTAAATGTTCGTATTCGGTCAATCAAAGAAATAATTAATAAAATAAAATAAACTAAAATATGTATGAATTCTGTACATATACAATTTATTTGTTTTAAATTTCTAAAAGAATTATGTATGTTAAAGTGTCTTTTTTGGGAGCTATGACTAATTATGGACCGATCTGTTTAAATTATGTGAAATTACTTTTTTACACATACATATATGAAACTTATTTGTGTCGAATTTACTTGGTTATCAGCATTTTTAAGAGACCTTTAGACGTTTAAAAGATTTTCGGAAATGGGTCTTATATGGACAATTATTGATCGATCTGCACAAAATTTATAGGTGTGATTTAGGTTTAAATATAATTTTAATACATATTGTGGAGGATATTTGTATGTAAAATATTGGACCGATTTTAACCAATTTCAATTCAAATTGCCCTTAGGACGAAAAAGACCAATGCATGTTTACTAGGTATAGGTTTTTTCTATTATATGTATAAATGTGAAATTATATATAGCAAACCGATATTGATAAAATAATAACATAATGATAAAAAACCAATAGATGAAATCAAAAGTTATTACTATTTTATAACAATGTGCTATAGTGAAATTCACTTTTCAATTAAAACAAGATAAATAAGAAGATATTCTAAAAAAACACGTATTCTTTATGAAATCAATAACAATATACCTATAAAAGTTTTATTTATTACAATGTTATTTATTTCGCGATACATAGGAATATTTGGATACAAAAAAAGTTATCATCATCACTCGAAAGATCCTGCTTTATTGATATTTATTTATTCTTTTTCCATCATTAAGCCAAAGCAGCGTTGCCATATATGTATCAAGTTTTCCTTTTTTTTGCAAGGGTTTTGAGATGAATTCAGAAACTAGGAATAAAGTTCACAAAACTCACAGGAAATGGCGTGATTTTGATGTTTTGCTATTTTATTATTATTGATTTCGATAGATTAAATAACAGATTAATAAATGAAATTGACAATTTTCTTAAACAAATTAAAGTTTTATATAAAAACGTTTTTTTGGGGTAAAAAAATTTTTTTTTTCAAGAATAAAAAGTTTTCTTCAAAATGTATATGACAATGCTGAGCCAAAGGTACAAATAGGACTTCGAAATTGAATTTAGAATAGAACATTATTTAATTTTGCATTTTGTGACAATATTTGTGAGACAACAAAACAGTATCGTTTTTGTTTCTTTTTGTTTTGTTTAAAATCCTTTAAAACAAGATTTGCATATTCATATCATAAAAGAAGAGAAAAATTGAAAAAAAAACAGAAAACAGAAAACCTAAACAAAAAATAAGGTCAACAATAACAAAAGTGCCACAGCATTATATTGTACAAAAAATAAAAATAAATACAAGCAACAAATAGACGCAGCAACAGCCAAAAGGAATTCCAACCGTGCTTGAATTTCTGTTTACGAATACGAACACTACAGCATAATTTTAATTCTTTCCATTTTTTCATTCAGTCATTGTTTCTTCTATATTTTGTAATTCGTCTTCTACCAACCGTAACAAGTTGTCGCAATAAATTGTTTTGGTTGCCGCTGTTCCACAAACACAAAAAAGCGTCTTAAAATTTGTACAACAGAAAGTCAACTAGAAAGGACGATAATATTTGTACGACCAACCATCCGTCTGCCCAAACGACCAGAGTGAATAAAACCCCCATAACGCTTGTTCGTTACAGCGGGAGATTTCACTTGGGTCGTTTGTGGTTGGACCACTGCCATTAACTAGAGAGTGGCGCAACTGTATTGTATATTCATTTTATTTGAATTTACTCACTATATTCTACTTCGTTTTTTAAGTTTTTGGTTACGATTGTTATTTGTTGCCGTATTTTTATTCCGCGAACAATGGCAGTTAACGGAAATAGAGAACAAAGTTGATTCCTTGTGTACTTTTTATTTTTTTTTTTTAGTACTTTTCGCATTAGTTTATACAAAAAAGTTGGAATGATTCAGAAATCAGTTAATGTGAGAATGAAGGAAAAATGAAAGTACAATATACGAGTAGCTATGGTCTAAACATGAACGAAGGAATCAACTTATACTTATATCACCTTTTGATTACAATTATATATTAACTAAAATGTTTCCTTTTTATACACATAGTGCTTTATTTCCACAAAATAATAAAAAATATTTAATTACGAGGAAATAGAAACTAATGGTGTTTTCTTTTCTGAAATAAAATTTTACACCTTTATTATGTACATTTTTATAATGTTTGCCCCACATTTTAAAGATGTCGCATTTTTAATGGTCAGAATAGAACATAAAATCACAACAGTGTAACACTTTTTTTCATGTACAGCTGTTTTTTGATAGCTCTCTGGTAAGATCCCTTGAAATAAGACAATGAATATCTCTCAAAAAGACCAATACGCAAATTCTTCTTAAACTATAAAAATTATAAACATACATTACATACATATATAATAAGAAGAAGATATTGTCCTATTGAATTTGACATATGTACATACATCAACTTCAGAGTATTCATTAATTACGTTCTCTACAAAGCCTTTTACTCGCGGTTGTGGATTTCTTTCCATAATCATATCAAATATTTCATCATCATCAGATGATGAAGATGAATCCAACAAGTCATCCAACATTTTTTCAGCATATAAAAAAGTACATAGTAATATTTTCCATTTTGTATATTTTTTTATCGTGCGACATTTTGAAAATTTATATTGTGACATTTATAGAAAAGAACACAGTCTTGGCATTTTTTCAGAAAAGAACACAAAAAAAATTCAAAAAATGAACGAAATGGGAAAAACGTGTAACATTTTTGCCAGAAAGAAAACGCCATAATAAAGCCATATTCGACTCTCCCTCATCATATGTAAATATAAATTTCTTAACCGTTATACACAGATATACATACTTATAAACTGTGAGCATCATTATAAAGTAAACACCTCATATTGTTTAAAATATTGTAGTATATACTTGTACAAATATATTGCATGATTCATAAGTAACTTAAGCAAAATGTAACTCATTAACAAAAACCAGAAAAATAAGAAACATAAAAAAATAATCCAATCTAAACGTAAAAGTTACAGATTTTTCAGATTAAAACAAAGTAAACAGGTATATTAGGATTTTGTAAAACAGATGTTCAATTCACAACTGATGTTGTAGTACCGTAGAAGTTGTACGTCGTCTGAATTTCCAATAGTTGTACAAATGTTTTTGGTAATTTCTATATAAATATTTTGTACAACACCAACGATATTTTTACATATTATTTTCCGAATGTTATATGAAAATTTAAGTTTTGCCAAAAGTTAACATATGTAGCTCAATATAAAAACTACTCATTTTAGTCATAAACTGATTGACAAATTTACGGTATGTTTTAGTTTTTTTGTTTTTCAAAATATATCATACAATGTACAACATACAACATTACTTGTGAATTGAAAAATTCTATTTAATATTATGTATGTAGTTCTTTTGCCTTTGCCACAACTGACAATCTTCTAGACATAGAATCAATGAGTTTTTAGTGAAATCATTTTTTGTCCAGATATTCCCACAAAAGAGGATGATCTAAAGTTTTCACCTCTATTCCACAATTCCAGAAGTTTTCGTCATTTCGATATTTTCAGCTATTTTTACAGAACTATTTTTACAGTTTTTGTCAGATGCTTCGGTGCAAAACGACCAGGCAAATTTTCTATGGTTTATGTTTAGTAAACTAGTCTATATTTTTTTTATTGCATAGTGAAGCCTGCCAACGATGTTACCTATTTCATTTACCTTTTCTATACAAGTCTATTCTGATTTGCCAAGTCTCAATCTTCCCATTGTAAATTTTTCACTACCTAAAGCCACAACTTAATCTCTTTTAATTATAAAATATGAAACTTTAAATTTATATTTTCAAACAAAGAAAATTAAAAGAATTGCCGCTACTTTTGGAATGACATGATGCAAGTGTTTACTTTATATTGACGCGTAAAAATTGGTTTATTTTAACAATGAATTAATTCCTAACCTCAACTCTAAATAACTGTATAAAACTGCAATATAATTTTCTAATATAATATTATTTATATTATTTTAATTAAGCTTTTTGGTTACTAATATGTGGTTTTGACTTTATTTTGACGCTCACAGTATACATTGGTTTTTTCTAATAATTGTATCTTAAAGTGAAGAAAATATAATTTATAGGCTTATCCAAATTGGATCCAAAGAGTTGAGCTATAATAAAATATTGTTTTAGTCGCCATGTGTTAGGCCGCTTAATAGTTTAAAAAGTAATGTTGTTTTCGTTAGGTTGTTGTTGGTGTTGTTGTAACAGCAGTAATTGCTGAGTTGACAGCCATTGGCCGAGTGATCTCGGGTCATTCCGGTGCGTAGAACCGGCTGTCGTGGGCAATAATAGATGGTTATGATAAATTTGTAAAACTTTTTTGGATCCAACAAACATCGCGATTGACATTACAATTTACAACAAATCCCATTAAATTGTATAAACGTTCGCCGGCATATAAATGTTGATTTGTGGATCATTCAAAAAAAAAAAATTAGATAAAATAATTAAAAATGTTAATCAGCAAAACATGACTGACTCATCACTAGGGTATCCATTCGAATAAGTTTCTTTCAAATAATTATTCGGCAATATTTGAATAATGAATAATTTTAATATTTGTGTGTCAAATAACCGAACAAAGGAACAAATATTAAACAGGATTGGCAGGTTTTCGTAAAGTTGCTTTAATATACAGAAGTCACAATATGAACAAATTGTGATGTTGCAATAATTGAGGAGTTGCGTTAATTTACAAGTTTAGGGCGCACTATGTAGACCTCATAACATGTGTACATAACATGTTGTGGGTATACGAGTACATATGTTAAATTGCATGAAATTTAAGAACTTGCGCAAACTAAAGTTGTTTTATTCGAACAAAAGTAAAAACTAATATACTGGATGCCCTACACATCACACATACATGGTTTGAAAAGCTCAACAGACATGTCTTAAAGTACGGAAACAATTCGTTATTTTGAAGTAATTTATCTTAACCGTCATTATGACTGACACAGAACATTCATATTTTTTATAGCCTTCTTTTAATGTATGTATGTATATAAACTAGGAAAGCATCAAAAACGAGAGCAACAACTACAATAATATTAACAAAACATCTTCACACAAGTTTATGTAATTTTAAAATCTTACTCATTATTCGTATATACTTTGCTAGATGTTGTCCTTTACAAATCCTCTCAAGAAACACATTTATCTTGTGGTTTATATTACAGTATACTACACAGAAATACCCCCAATTGAATGTACGTACCCTTCTTACAAATTGTACAATGTACATTATTAGAGCTGATCCTAAAAAATAAATGTGTCTTGGACGGCTGGTATTTTATTAATTTAATTCTTAAACTTATTTCTATAATTTTTGGAACCAATCGGCTATTTGGAATCCGTGTCGGCAAACAATTACAAGTTTTAAAATTGATTTAAATGATAATTTTTATTTAAAACAAGTAAGGAAGTATAGTCGGTCAAGCCCGACCATATAATACCCTACACCCAGTATATTAATAAAACAGTTTTTCAGATATGGGCGCTATATGGGAGATATTACCTATTATTGACTGATCATCCATGCCATGACTTCCGTCAATATATAATTATGTGTGTTAAACTTTATCTCGATTTATGGAGGTTAAAGTGAATTACGACGAGGGTCTTATATGGGACTTTTGACTATTTATGAACTGACTATTATAAAATTAGGTGTCATTCTATTTGTACATAAGAAACTCATTTTTTTATCCGGATAACAAAATTTTTAAGAGATTTGTGGTCCTTAAAGTGATTTTCGGAAGTGGGCCTTATATGAGAGCTACGACTAATTATGGGCCGATCATCGTAAACTTCTACCATATTATATGTATATGTACGAAACATATTTGTGTTCAATATTATTTTGATACCAGTATTTCTAAAAGAGTTATGCTCTTTTAAGTGATTTTCGGAATTGGGCCTTATATTGGAGCTACGACTAATTATGGACCGATCGTCATGCAATTCTACCATATTATATGTGTGTTCAATATTATTTGGATGTCAAGATTTTTAATAGCGTTATGCTCTTTTAAGTGATTTTCGGAAGTGGGCCTTATATGGGAGCTACGACTAAATATGGACCGATCTTCACGAAATTTGTAGATGTGATTTACCTTCATTTATTACTTATTTTTCGTGAAATTTAAATCGACTCAGAAAGTGATTCTGAGCCGATCGGTATACTTTAAGGGCGTTGGACCAATATTTTTGGGCGTTACAAACATCAGCACAAATCCAATATACCCTACCCACTATTGTGCTGTAGGGTATAAAAATTAAATAGAATTTATATCGAATAAAAATTTGCTAAGTTGTTATTTCAAACACATAAAACATATAGTTTATATAGATATATCTATATATTCCAGTAGATAATGGAGTTATAGATTTTTTTTTATTTTCTTTAAATTTTCCGTATTTAGTTTTAGATATTTTGAAGAGCCTGTCTAATGTATGTTTATGCAAGCATAATTGTGCATTTAGTACGAATTCTTGGTATAGAATTCTAGTTAGTACTGGGTAGTTAGTGTCGTTCTTTTTCAATTTTTTAGCTATACGTTTATATTTTTCTGTATTTTGTCGAAAATCCTGTCATTTTTCAACATACACTTTGAATTTGTCAAAGTTTTATGAATGCAGGAAAGCAAAAAATGAATAAAATTATATGAACGAGTAGTATGCAAGACACACATACATACACAGTTAGTTAGAAAATGAATGGTTGGAACACAAGGAAAAAAACATAGAAAAAAGGAACCCAGAAGGACTAGTGCAGTTTTATTATGGCATAACACAACTGCATGCACTTCATCTTTTTCTTTCCTTTTTTTTCTTTTTTTTATGTTTTTATGTGTATTTCCTCATTCGTTTTTTTTTAACAAACCCTATAATATTTCACAGTAAATTCGCGAAATATACTGAAGAAAAGAAAACAAAAAACACCCTGAATGAATGAAATGACTGTGTTGTAGACGCTGAGCATATCCAAACACCAATATGTACATTGGTGTAATGTGCATAACGTGCTATTGTAATATAATGCAATCGCAAAAATGTCGATTTATGTCGTTTTAGTTTGGCAATCGTATAAATCTCATATTGTTTTAGTTTGTTTGTTGTTGTTAGACAAATTTAAACCCAGTTGGAAACTAGGGTAGGTTGGTTACGTGCTGATCTTAATTTGTTTTTTCAAAAACAAAATTTTTAAAAATTGTTAATCAGTTAACTTCATAAACATAAAAACATGAAAACATTGTTACAATATTTACTAGGTTTTCAATAAATCGGCTTTATACTTCAAAAATAGTAAACAGTTTGTGTTGGTTTAAAAATGCATTTTCCGAAAAAAAAAATATCAGAATTTAAATATTGAAAATCACCCAAGACTGCATTAATAGATTTGTGGACATATATTATTAAATAAAAAATCTGGGATACCAAGTTCTGTTCATAAATGTATTGTATCTTAACCAAAGCGAATTCTAAATGATTTTCCATCGACTTAGACATTATTTTAACAAACAATTGTTTCGTCAAAAGCAATATTAAGCCATAAATATGTGTTGATTTAAAACAGAACATTTTGTATCTTCGGTATATATGTATCAATAATATATAAAAACTCTCATTTTCCTTGAAATATCCATCAGAGAACTAAATAAGTCAAGAAAGTGTAAATGGAATAACTAGTTACTTGCAACGAGTATAATAATGACATATAGAGGCCGTTATTAGTAAAAAAAATAATGTCAGGTTAGGTTCTACATTTCTACATATTCGGTAATGGACCAGGTAATTGTCGATTAGTTATGTGCTTATGTTACAATTATTAATGCTTATTTAAATACTAATAATAAAAAGTCATTATTAGACGACTTCTAATAATGTGTTGCAGGTGGTATGGAGTAGTCAGAAAATATTCCAATTGTCTCTGAAAAATATATGTTTGTGGAAAATGAAAGCTCAAAAATACTCAACAGAAGAAAAATTAACGAATAACCTCGAACATTCGGAGATAAAAGTAAAGCAAGTGTTGCTTTTCTTCAAACAAATTTGCACTTTAACACTTTGAAATTCGAATACACTAACACACTCTGATTCATTCAAATACCGCAACAATGTTTTACATTGGAATACTCTGGAAATATCCTTCAGTTGTATGAACAAAAATACACAAATATTTTGCGAATATTTTTATTTGTATTGATATGAATATGATTGTGTCTACTACTTTAACAGAGTATCTTATACTATACATATATTTTAAAAGTAAAAGTATTTATAATAACACACTATGTACGCGTGCATTTGTATCTCAGCATCTGAGTGAGTTAAAATATTTTTCATCTACTGCCTTTAACTTTATCGGAATTTTGATGCAATAAATCAGAACGAGTTGAACATGCAAATGCCATTTGCAACAAATTCACGCAAGACTACTTTACTCCTACTTGTACTGCGAATACTACTTACATGCAGCTATGATAGCCCCAACTGCTGCCACAAATATTATTTTTTTTTTTTTTGCATATTCTGTGATCATGTTGCATGTTTTTTGTTCTACCCACATTCTCCCTCCTCATTGTAATACATTACATGTATCAGTAGAGTAGCAAATACGACTATAATTGTGCTGTTTTTTTTTTTTTTGGCTTTTTAAAAAGAAGAAAGTTAATATACTTGGTGTCCTTTTTGTGTGCTCTCTACAGATATTTAATATAATACTTTGGCCATTTATATTTAAAAAACATTGCTGCACAGAAAATTATTAATAAATAATAAATAATGCTTGTCTTAATATAAATTATTTCATATATGAAATCACATAAATCATTTTGAGAATTTTGTTTTTAATAAAGAAGAATAAATAAAAACGTAGTATTCTAATATGGTCGGTAACACTGATAATAGATTATAAGTATACATTTGCAATCATGAAGGACATTAATTTACATTTATTCATTTATACTGCAAGTATTTTTACAAAGATTTCTTGTCACACAGCTTCTTATAGAAGATGGAGGTGAAAAACAGCGTATGGAAAAAAAATTACATGAAAATGATAAAGCGATAAGCAATCACACAGATACTCGTACAGAAAAACCCCATTATCAACATCAGAACCATCGTCATTTTTATCATCAACATCTGTATGATAGCAGAATTTGTTTCACATTAAATGAAGAAGATAGTTACTGAAACATACGAGTACATAAAAGCATAATACGGTCGAAGGATAATGCTAGTGCTGTCAATATTAACAATTTGTGGCTAAAATTAACAATTTTTATATTTTAAAAAATCTTACGTGAAACGTTAGTAAAAAGTCTGGTACAACTTGAGCAAATTTGCAATAAAATTTATTGATATTTTTGCATTATCAAACTACAAATCAAACTATAGTAATTTTTTAAAAAGTAGGACCTTTATATAATGTTCACAAATGTTTGATATTGAAATTAAGAAAAAAATTAAAAATAAGTAAGAAAGTATAGTCGGTCAAGCTCGACCATATAATAGCCGACACCCAGTATATGTGTAAAAACAGTTTTTAAGAAATGGGCGCTATATGGAAATTTAGTGGTGTAATTTCTGTACATGTACATAAATATTTTTTGTGTTAAATTATCTTAATAAAAAGACTTTTTAAATATGTATACGTGTTGAAGTGATTTTCGAAGAGGATATTGTGTTGATAATTATTTAGATACCAACCAAATAGACATGATTAGGCTTCATGTACACATTATTTGTGGCGAAATTTGTTTCGATATGTGCATAAATCATACATTTATGACGGTTAAACTCCTATTTGGGGAGGATATTTGTATGGGGGCTAGGTGTAATAATGGGCCCAAAAAATATCATGTACCGAATTTTATGGGAATATCTTGAAAATTGCGACCTGTACCCTGCGCACAAGCTTTACATGGACAGTCAGCCAGACGACCAGACGGATTAATGGATAACGTTAAATCGCCTCAGGAAGTGATAATCACCCCTATCGTGAATAAAAATTCCACATGAAATTTGTTCCCTTTTATTTTTTTAACATAGAATTTTAATAGGAAAAATGTGAAAAGGGAACAAATTTCATGTGGAATTTTTATTCACGATAGGGGTGAATATTTATTGGGGTTCCACACATTAGAACAAATCCAATAAACACTCCCTACTATGGTGGTGTATAAAAATGATTTAAAGCGCAAAACAAATTTAGCCTGTAAAATAGAACATGTGTATTTTTTTTTAGAAAATTTAATTGTAAAATAAATAAATAATCACAAATTACATGTAACCCTAGGAAACGGGCATATTCAAAGCTCAGAAATTGCTATTTTTAATTCAATTTTAAATATTGTTAATGATTGATGCGAAATAAATTGATAATATTTACGGGTCAAATATTTGAAAAATATTTGAAAAATACTTTTTTTCAACAACAACGTTGAAGAGCGAATAGAGCATTATTATCTTATCGCTAATTAGTGTTAGACAAACACATGTTCATAGCAAATATTTATTTATTTCTCTCCTCTTTTGTTGTTTCTGTTGTATTTGTTTGTTTGTTTTTGTAAATATATCCAGTATTTAATAATTAAAGAAAAAAGAAAACAAAATCAAATCAATTCATCGAAATAGTCATTGAATAAAATTGGACAGTAGCAGTTTATAATTAGAGGAATAAGAATATTAAGAAAATAAATTTACCAGAATGTCAAGACGTTGCATGTTCTTCATGCCCATCTTAATACTAGTGAGAACTCTCTTTCGTAATACCTTCAGTTCTTGAATATAAAGAAAACGTTTTTTAACCTTACAGCTCCAAGGTGCTGTCTACTTGTGGCTCTCTATCTGGGGTTTGGTCTTACGAGAATGTAATCAAGATATAACCGACATAGCCAAGAAACCATTTCAATATGTCATGGATTTAATATATTTTTATGGTAATTTTTTTTAATTAATTTAATTTCTATTTTATATATTTTTACCACTTCTAAAGATGACGCATGTGGGCAACCTGCTGTTTTGATACCTGGTAATACTGCTGCCATTTCTATGAACCTTATCAACATTGCTGAACCCACGGAAACTCGTACTTTTATATTTTTAATTTGTTACATGATTATTAGTACTCTTTGGATTTTAACTTCATTGTGGTCCATTTCAACCACTTTGTGTTCTGCTCACAGAAATTTAAAACTTTTAAGTCGTGCTAGCTGGAAGTATTTTGGATGCTGTAGCTACGGGTTATCACATACATAATTTAGTTCACACCACGGTTAGAGCGATTGGGAAATATTTTTTTTAAATATTTTTTATTATTTGATGTTTATTTTAGTCGGCCGATAAGACATTTGAATATTTGGGCATTACTGCTACCGCCAACAGTTATGGATTATATCCGAGGTTACGATGGATATTTTGTAGCTTCCTCAATTGTCATGGCTTGCATTAGTTCCAGGATAGTTTTGATATGGCTCATTAACTTATCGGGATCGAGTAGTTGTCTGTCAACTGCAATGGTAAGTACTCAACCAAAAATTAACAATAAGGCAGTAGACGTTACAGTGTATGAAAAAACAAGAATTATAATTTTTTAAATCTAGATTGATCTGAAAATTTTATATTCATATGCATATGTTAATTTTTTCAGAATTCTCCAAAAGAACTCATAGCGCCCACTTCAGCAAATGCAAGTCAAAGTTAATCATCAAAACGAAAAGCTATTTCTACGAGCAACTAAATACATAATTACTTACAATTGTACTAAATCGATATTTTAAATTGATTAATAATAATTACATTTATAATAATTAAAAAAAAAACTGAAAATTCAAATGTATCTAAAATGTTTTTACTTTTTTTGAAGAAGTCTTTAGTGTGATAGTTGCTATCAAATTATAAAGTCTAAAACTTTAGCCAAATTGTATAATTGTCGGGTAAATCTTAACTTCTGTCACCTCAACTTCATATGTGAAAATGAAAGATTTTTGAGTGCCTATCAAGGGTATCCAAATTGCTTGAATTTTCTTTTGTTTGAATAATTCGAATAAGAGATTATAACTTGTTCGAATAATTGGATTATACATATTAAAATTAAAAGATTATTCGAATAATTTAAATGTTCTAAATAAAGTGAAATGACAAGATTTTCCCTGTATCAAGTAAAGTAGTATCGTCTAAAATCACATTTAATAACAGCACTTTTATACATTTTAATAGAACTTTCTTTGTATATTTCAACGTAGTCATCATTAATTACATTCCCAATGTCACTTTCTTTAACATTTTAAACGCCATTTCACCATCATCTCGACTACAACACAACATGCATTTTATTAAGATTAAGCCGATAAGTGTAGTAAATCGTAATCGCAGTTTACAACATCAAACTTACCAATTTGAGTATAATTTAATGCAGCCCATACACGTTTCAATTCAATCGTCAATTGAGTCTTTCAATTGAATTGATACTTGGCCACACACTTCTTAAACTGCATTGAAAGATTTGCATTCAACTGTCAAATTTATATTTTTTTGCAACTACAAATTTAAAAATTAAAAACTTTAATGGCTGAAGAAAGAAAAATAATTGCATTAATGGTTATTGCAGAATGTCTTAATGATGAAGAAAAAGAAAAGCGACGAAGAATTTGTTCAAAAGAATGTTTGAAGAACAAGAAAAAAATTCAAATTAAAATTTAAAAAGGGAACTAAAAACAATACAGCCGGACGAATTTCACAAGGCTAAATGAAGATGCTTTTCACCAACTTCTAGAAAAATCAATGTCATTTTTTTACTTTTTTATTTAAAATTTACTAAAATCAAAAAAGATTTTAAAAATAAACAAATTTTGCTTTGCTACAAACCTTAATTTTGACAGCTAATCAAGAGACTCGAACACACACAGTACAATCGAATTGAAAGACTTGTTAGTCAACTTGAAAAATTTATTGATTTTTCTTCAACCAACTCGTCTACTGCCAAACTAATCAAATGACAAAGCCATACACGCTTTGATTTAAACAACAACCGACTCAGTTGCCAATTGAATTGAAACGTGTATGGGCTGCTTAACAATTTATAAAATTACAAAACATTTTTCCTAATTTACCACAAGTTAAGAAACAGGGCATAAACCATGGTGAAATTAATTTACAAGGTGACAGCATAGCGCCAGCTGATTATTATGGTGAAATTGAAATTGTTTACAAATAGCCAAAGTTTTTATAAAAACTTTAAAAAATTATTTTGTATTTGAAAAAGTGAGTTTTTGTCGCCGTTTTATCTGCGTAAATAGTTTAAAAGTGTTAAAGAACTATTTTATATTAACTAGTGTGTTTGTTTTTTGAATTGTTTTACTAAAAATGTTAGTTTTTATTTTGTTTTCTGTTTTTATCCATGTTTGTATGTTTGTTTTCTTTATTTTATGCCAGATGTTTTTGACAGTAACA
Source organism: Bellardia bayeri (assembly GCA_950370525.1). NCBI lineage: Eukaryota > Metazoa > Arthropoda > Insecta > Diptera > Calliphoridae > Bellardia > Bellardia bayeri. The sequence goes on from OX493267.1 coordinate 99,220,474, forward strand.
AAAGTATTACACAAACAAAAATGTCTTTTGTTCTTGCCTTGTTGTAGCAATGCTGTCACCTTGTACATTAATTTCACCATGGTATAAACAAGTTAGAGTGCAATACTGGTTATAGGACTAGAATATCCTTATTTTGTGTTTTCTATTCAGTCTTAGTGCAAATTTTATTATCATTTGATATATTGTTTGAAAGACAATTTTACGACCAACATAATTTATGTTAAATATTTTGAAATTTTGTCTAATTTTCACCATTTTTAATTGATTTAATTACCAATTCTTACCATAATTTACAGAGTTTGTCTGATGTTCATAATAATCTTGATTGTAATTTAACAATTTATAAAATGAACCCCCTGGGCCACGATGTCGAACGATAACGTTCGCTTAGATAAGACTTAAGACAGAAACTTTTTATCGTTTCTATTTTTTACTCAATCAAGTTTGTTTATTCCACAATCAAGTTTGTGTCTTAAGTCTTATCAGAGCTAACGTTGTCGTTCGACATCGTGGGCCAGGGGGTAAAAGAACATTTTTCCATATTCAAAACAAGTTAAGAAACAGAGTATAAAAAGGATAAGATATAAGATGAGGCTTTTTTGTTTGAATTTGATCTCAATAACATTATTTACAAAAGATTTATGGGTGGCATAGAAGAAATGGACCAATTATGGACTGATAGCTTCTAAATCCAGTAATGTGATTTGGTTGAAATTCATCTCAATAACGTTATTTACAAGAGTTGTATGGTTGCTTAGTATTCTCGGAAGTGAACTTAATTCAAGAGCTATTATTGCCGTATAACCGATACTAATATGATTTCTGGATTAAAATTTCTGATCCATATAAAAGTTGGTTCGATATCGATATTAATTAGTTTGTGGGTTTATTTGTTTTTTGGAAATGGCTCTTATATGGCAGCTATGACAAATTATTGGCCGATCTTCTTAAATTTTGGAACAGTGATTTTCATGCATATGAGAATATTTCACGTCGAATTTCAACATAATAACGGTATATTTAAGATATATATTAGTATTAACGTGGATTTCGAGAGTGGACCTTATGTGGGTGATATTGTCAAGTATTGACCGATGTTCTCAAAATCCAGCAGTTTGATTTAGGCATGTATGTAAATGATCCGTGTAAAATTTTGGATCGGTACCAATATTTATAAGAGATTTATGAGTATTAAAGTGATTTTCAGAAGAGGGCTTTACATGGGTCATACGGTTAAAAATAGATCGAAATTCACAAAATTTTATGTGCAAAGTTTTGAGTCGGTACTGATATTTATACAATATATATAGGAATAAATGTCTTTTTCAGATGTGGTCCTTGTATGGGAGCTATGACCAATTCTGCGCCGACCACCATAAAATTTAGTACAACAATTTATTTACCTATAAAGATTATTAATGTCAAATTTTAGCCGTTTAACATTATTTATATCTGTTTTATACGTATTTAAGTGAATTTTGGAAGTGGACTTTATATGGGGTTTATGGTCAAACATGGACCGAACTAAAAAAAATCGTTTTGCGATTTCTTTTTGCATAAAACTTATTTTTGCTGAATTTTGTCTTGATATTCCAATTTTATAGGCATTTATGTATAATTGAGCAATATTTCGGAAAAATTTTTGTATGGGGGCTATGAGAAATCATGGACCGATTCTTACTATTTTCCGCATACTTTCTTCTTTTATCATAAAAACAACGTATACAAAATGACATGTTATTATCTGCAATATATTTCAAAATATTGCAATAAAATGGATAAAAAATATCAAAATTTTTATGGAGGTTGGTCCATAACTCAGGTTGGCCTAAATCGATTTTGCTGATTTTCAATTTCGTTTGCCGTTTACGTTCTGTTTTTTACACAGACGGACAGACAAACGGACATAGCTAAATCGACTTAGAATTTTATAAGGAACAAGAACAGATGAATATTAAAAAAGTTTCACACGCAATGACAAACGTAATATACCCTCATTCACCACTCTTGGTGGTGGAGGGTATAAAATGGGTAGGATTATAAGGTTATGCATCTTTAGGTTGAATTTGATCTCAAAAATTTTATTTACAGGAGATATATGGATGGCATAGTAGAAACGGACCAATTATGGACTAATATCTTCTAAAGCCAGTCATGTGAATTGTTTGAAACTTATCTCAATAACGTTATTTACAAGAGTTGTATGAATGGTTGTTATACTCATAACTTAATTCGGGAGCTAATGCCAATTACACGGTGCGACAGTCCAAAAAATCTGGGACCGGATAATATTTTTCTTGTAGGGCTTGTCGAGTAAAATAAGATTCCAATAGTGAAATATGCCGGACACCTCCAAAATCCGGATTTTTGGAAGTGGACTTTATAAGAGGTCTATGGTCAAACATTGACCTGCCAAAGGCTGAGGGTAGAAAATGCATTCCAATTTGCCAATTGTTCCAGTACTTTACAATAGTATTCTTGATTATTCGAACTATTAGCCTGAATAAAAAAACTTTTCTCCTAAAAAGATAAATATTAGTTCAATTCCTTCTCTAGTTAAAACAAAATTTCGTTTTGCAATTTATTTTTACATGACACTTAGTTTTGCTGAATTTTGTATTAATATTCTAATTTTATATGCATTTATTTGTCATCAAGCCATATTTCGGAAAGATATTTTTATGGGGGCTTTGAGAAATCAAATGTGCCATCCCTTCTTTGCGTCTGCACTTTATTTATTTCACTTCTTGGCAAATTGTATTACATCGAAAAAAATGTAAACATTTACAAGAGTAAAACAATTCATGTTGGTACATGTTAAAGGCTAACGAGGTACAATTTGTGATAGAAATGAAAACATTGAGGCGAAAAAATGTTTCAGCATTTTAAGTTTCAGAGTTTTGTAAGGAAGGGTTTTTAATTTGGTCCAGAAGATCGCACACAGTTGACCTGAAATATGTTCCAGAAGAAGCCTTAATTGTATGTTAGTTCTAAAAGTAAAACGAATTCACTATGATCGTAGCCTAAGTTAGCCATTCTTTCTATTCCACTTCTCCCTATTAGAGAAGTGAACTGCTGTTATATTTATTTAATAACATTTATTTCATCACATAAGTTATTACATTTTCATAATTTAAAGTGAATTTTCCTCAAATGATACATACAGTGAATCAATTAATTTTAGGCACACCATGCTTTACAAAAGAAATCTCTCAATATTTTTGCTCCTTCTTAACTTGAAACAATGATTTTAAAATACTTCGAATAATTAGTCGTAAGAAATTGTTAATTAAGTGTCTACTTTACGATTAAATGTTTATAATTAAGAAATTAGGTTTAGTAATGATATTAAACGCATTTAAGCTGACGAATAAGGTTGTTAATTAGTACTTAAAAAATAATGCTGAAGGGGAAACAACAAATTATAAACAATAATTATGTACTCGAAAATTTAAAAAAAAAATTGTTTTAATAGAATAATAATTCCGTCGAATCTAAATAGCAAATAAGTCTTATCTAAGCGAACGTTATCGTTCGACATCGTGGGCCAGGGGGTAAGTATTAATATAGTCGTAGGTATTAAAGAAACTTTTTATTTATATTTAGTATTCGTACCATTACAATTTACTGATGACAATTTTTTATTGAAACTAAATTATAAGTAAAAGTCTTCCAAATATATGTATGTATGTACTTATGTACATAAAATTTATTTGTACAAATTATATGTTTTAATGTATACCTTTAAACTTCTGCTTTACCAAAAAAAAATAATATATGGTATTAAGTATGTGTTACCGGCTCGCCGCTTCACCCTCTAATCTATTGACCATAATACTATAGGTGCGAAATTCGAAAATTGTTCGACCCAAAAATAGAGTTTTAAATTTGTCTCCTTTTTGATTTAGGTGAAATTCCAATAATGTATTCTATTCTTTAATTCGGATTTTATGAAGTATAAATAAAATTCATACAGTCTTAAGAACAACAGTAGAACATTGCATTTTTCCCAAAAATATCCGAGGTGTTCAACTTCCGAGGGCTATAAAATATGAACCATATATGATATGAGTTATATTTATTTATATGTCATAAGATGCGCATTTTGAGTAGAATGTATAACTTGAATTTCAATAAAATCTGAGTTGTTAAAAATCCAGATAAGAACATTTTTAAATATGGATGTATGTATAATTATATGTATAGGTATTATTGCATAGGGAATAATGGGAAAATGTTCTGATGTTGGCTTTAATATTACCGGCCAAACCATCCTATTCGCAATTGATTTGTTATACTTGCAAGGTCAGTAAATATTTACCAAATGTAAAACGAAAAAATTTCAAAGATACTTTAAATTTTTTCCCACATAGGTGCCGAGACAATTCTTATTAAAAAGATTGATACAATTAAATTAAATTAAAATTTCTTTGGTATTCACACAGTACAATTCTTATTGCTTAAAACGCTCTTATTTTTATTTGATGGTATACACAAGTAATACGAATTGCAATTACAATCAAGTCTAAAAAACTTAGCTTAAAGAATTGCTTGGTGTAAATTGGCACTAAGGGTAAGGATTACGGTAATCCCAATATTACTATTTTTGGAATTTCAGAACCTGTGAATTTAAGCCTTAATTCAATGAATGCAGAGTACATATGACTTTGTATATTTAGAACATTAATTCAATTTTAAAAACCGGTAAATAAATCTCTCAGTGCCCTGAATATCTAAATTACATATTAATTGAAAAAAAAATCTCTAAGAAAAGTATCCTCAAAAAATTATTGAAACACATTAACCTTTTTTTTTGTTAACAACAATTATTGAGTAAACATTTGATGCACCACAATGATCGAGTGGAATAAATATTTATGTTTGCAATAAACATAACAACAGCAATTCCTTAATTTTCAACTGTAAGTAAACGGTAGAAGCATAATGCCAATTTAACAGAATTCAGTATAATAAAAAACTCTTTTGGTAAATTATTTTGCACTTCCTATTTAGTGGAAATCTCTCAACTTTACTCACCTACTATGTAGATACATAATCTTAAACGTACCATTGACTACGCATACACACTCAAGCACTTCGTCTTTTAGACGATTATTTTTGCTTAAAAAATTTGTGTAATTTAACAAATACTCCAACAACAGCAACAAAAACTAATTGCGTTAATTTATAACATTAAACCAACTCATTCTTTTTCGGCCATACGTCCTTGAACGTATGACGCTATGACGCCTATTGTTGGCTGTTCATGTTTGATGTAATACAACAATAAATTTCGGGTGCGGGTGGGTGTTGTATAACTAGAGATGTGTGATCCGAGTGTTTGTGTTTGTATGAATGTGTTCGTTTCGTGTAAATGTTGGTTAATGAGAGAACCATTTTAAATAGCTTACCACGACAATTTAAACACTTTGTTTCCGTTGTTATTATTTGTAGTAATTGCCAAACGACGTTGACAAATTTTAAATTGATTAGTAAAATGCAGTAGTAAATGCTAAGAGCCAGATAGGAAAGTATTTTATTTTTTATCACCTTTAGATATTTTTAAATAAAATTTTGTTGATTATATGTATAACTATATATTGTTATCTATGTATGTGTTGGCTTAGAAATTCCCGAAAAGTCTCTAAATACTTCAATAATTTATATAAATCGGGTTTGGGGAATATGCGGATTTGCAGGACGCAACTTTTAAACCGTTAAATGATTGATAACTTTTTCGATTTACACTGACCATATCTAAATTCCGATTGGGTTCTTTGTCTATAGGAATAAATAATGTAGGTGAAATTTTTGGTTTCCAAGTTGTTTCAAATTTGTTATGTTGCATGTCTAAGAGTCACAGCAATTCTCATATAAATATGTTATTGCTGCAGTTTAAGTTAAACTTGTGCCGTTGGTGTTTTGTGTGTTGATTTTTCTGTTGCTGATTCAACATGCTTTGAATGCAACATTTTTTTTATCGCATGGCAGTGTTGATAACTGGTCGTAATAAAACATTAAGGACAAATCAGTGTTGTTAAATACACATCATAAACAAGTAAGAAAGTATATTCGGTCAAGCCCGACCATATAATACCCTACACCTAGTATATGTAAATATAAAACAGTTTTTCAGAAATGGGCGTATATGGGAGATATCATCTATTTTGGACCAAAATTCAGTGTCATGATTTCTGTTTCTGATTATACGTGTTAAACTTTATCTCGATATAAATACTTTTAAAAGATTTATGGAAGTTAAAGTGAATCACGTAGAGAGTCTTATATGGGAGTTTCGACTAATTTGGACCGACCATTACAAAATTAGGTATATAAGAAACTTATTTGTGTCGAATTTTATTTGATTACCAACATTTTTAAGAAATTTCCTTGGGCCGAAAAAATATCACGTACCATATTTTATCGAAATATCTTCAAAATTGCGACCTGTACTCTGCGCACAAGCTTTACATGGACAGCCAGCCAGCCAGACGCACGGATGGACATCGTTAAATCGACTCAGAGAGTTATTCTGAGTCGATCGGTATACTTTAAGGTGGGTGTTGGACCAATATTTATGGGCGTTACAAACATCAGCACAAATCTAATATACCCTTCCCACTATTGTGGTGTAGGGTATAAAAACTAATTCTCTTATTTTAAGAAAGTACTTAACAGTAACGGAGAAGGAACGAATTTATGCGTGTTGCTTGTCACATGTGTGAGTATGGATGATAGTTTGCGTGTTGCAAGGTATTAAAAAAAATTGTTTTTGTGCTTTTTCTGTTCATTTTTATTATTTTCAGGTATGTATATTTTTATTTTATAGCCCAAATATAAATAAATTTCGACAAAACACTTTGTCAAGCTGTGATAATAAATCTTTTTCCTGGTTGAATGTTTTGCTATCTAAATTGTAATACCTTCTTTTTCGGTTAACAATAATGCTATATAAAGCCGGTATGCAGCAGCAATATTGTAAGCTATACTACAACAAAAAATACTACCAAAAATGAAAAACTAACCAGAACGAGGATATACGGAATTTTTTTTTTTTTGTTTTTAATGGATTGTTGTTAAAAGAGAGTGAGAAGGGTATATTTGATGTTCAAGAAGGTTAATGTTATAAAAGTTGCAAGTGGTATGTGTAACTGGAGTTGGATAATGATAAAAAGACATACGAAAAACTAACCAAAGGTTGCTTATACCCGAAACAGGTGTGACAGTGATGAGTCCTTTTTCTTTATGATTCTTCTGAAAAGTAAGATTTTAAACTTTTCCAATGTTGCAGCTATACTTGTCGTAACTTGTTGATGGCACGCCGTTTATGTTAAGCTATAAATACAATAAAATCTCTTTTTAATTTTTTCGTTGCTGTCGCTTTTTTAAGGACAGTGATTTCCATTTCCGTTATCTTGTAGACCACATGATTGTTTTTAAACAATTCTCTTGTGTTATTTATTGTAATTTATATTTTCCTTTACATTACTTACCCCAATATCCATTAATTCAACTAAACAAGCCACCTGCTGATTGGAATAAAGTCATAGCGAGTAAGTAATAAATATTCGAAAAAAAATTTATTTCTGCTACACAGATACATCCATACTAACTTATGTATGTATGTATATGCCAATTTCGCGTTGACGAATATTTAGCTTTGACTAGTTACCCAACATATCATTCGACTACAACATATTTTACATACATACATATGTATGTTATGCTTTTTAGGAGGGTCACTTGCATAACGATTTACAAGTAAACCACACAAAATGAAATAATTATTTCTGTTCTGTTTAGTATACATATTGTATTTATTTATTTGTTGATGATATTAATTAGTGTTTCATAACTATAAATACAATGAAATGAAAATAATTTAAGATACCAATATTCACAAAAATGTTGATTTACGAATCAACTCAAAAATTCGATCATTTTTTCGATCATCAGATTTATTCTTATACTCGTATCCTCCGATTTAGATTTCCTAGCATCTACAACAGCTTCTATTAGGTGATATATGCTTTCATATTGTCGGTTTTCTGCATAAATAAAAATATATCAAAAATGTTTCATAAATCTCTTAATATTTCGTAGAACCTCCTTTGGCATCAATTACAGCTTGCACCCTTTTTGGCATGCTCTGAATGCATTGTTTCGAGATTTTCCGCTTCAGCAACTCCCAGACATTCTCGATAGGGTTCAAGTCTGGATAATTACCTGGCCAATGCAAAACTTTGATTTTCCTATCTCTACGGATGTTGTTACAGATTTAGCTTTGTGACAAGGATCGGAATCATGCATAAATGTGCATTCAGAAGAATCTTGTCTCCAATACTTTTTTGTACTGATCCTGCCTCATCATGGCATCGACTATGTAAAGGCGTCATGTGCCCATCCCACTGATAACTGATCACACTATTATTTTTGGAGGATGTTTAACAGTCTCTACCAGACAGGATAGGATTATATTTCTCGCCCTGTCTTTGACGAACAAATGAAGATTTGTCCATCATCATTTCGATGTGAGACTCGTCTGAGCAGCAAACCTTGAAAAAAAATTAAAATATTGCAGATATTCAATTTAATGGAACACAATATTTACATTTTCCCAGTCTGCAACCGTCTTGTGTAGGTGTTGATTAGCGTTTTGACTTCATGGATGGAGTCAGTTTTGTTTTTTTCGCTGGTCTACAGCATTTGAACCCCATTTATACAAGACGACGCCTAGTGGTTCTAGCAGAAATGGTAACGCCGGCTGCATTTATAATTTTCGTCAACTCCTTCGTACATTTTCTCCTGTTTTTCCCATTTTTCACAAGCACCGAATACACTACACACTCGAATACGCTATTTTTAAACAAGATTGCACTATATTATCGTTACTTCAAAAGTTCAGTGTAGAATAAGCACGTTATAATAATATTTTCGCATATTCTAACCACCTGAATACCATTTTCTGAAAGAGTCTTAGCTTCTTTGCCACCATCACCAGCGCTGTATCATCTACAGAGCTAATTATTTTTACTCTTTTTGGAAGGTTCAATCTTAAAACCCCATCATTCATCACATTCCAGAACAATGGTTTGAGCCTTTCCTTCAACTACTGTTTTCAATAGCCTCCTTTGCGGTAATTACAACCATTTCAATAACGTCTTTTGTCGACCTTTGTTTCCTAAAGCCATATTACGTTTTTGACAGACCATTTGAAGATTATATGTATTCTTCCAACCTATTAGAGATAACTCTTTCCCGCAGCTTTCCATTAGTATCTATCATGCACAGTGATCTGTATGATGACGGATTCTTATCTTTGTGTAGAAGCACAAGTTTTTGCCTTTTGCATATGAGCGGAAAGGATCATCTTAAGCATAAACTCAACTCCTGTGGTGTTTGGTCATCACAATACTTCACAACCTCCTTTAAAACGACACTTCCGAACGGAATCAAATTCTGTGACAGGGCTGGTAATATCAATTATTGAACCATTTCCAATATTTAGCAGCACCACATCAAGCAAAGTGAATGATTCCAGTAAATTCTTACTTACCTATCGTTAGATGTCCGCTAACCTCATTTCGTAGGGCAAGCGTTAAAATTTTCAGCTATTAATATATTGTTTCTTCCTATAGCATCAGATGTTAAAGCATTTATGAACTTCTTGAATTTCTCAATGTCCTACTTTGGAGCGATATAGCAACAATACAAGCACGAACAAAGTCACACTCAGAAGTTTTTTTCTAAATTAGCGAAGTTTGGATAGGGCTGCGGAGGGCTATGTCCGCTGAAATCACTCAAATTTTATTTAACACTCATGCATTTAGTTATCTTTCCGGATCATATAAAAATTATATATGTATAGTCCAGAAGAACTTTTTTTCTATTAAAGTAAAAGTATAGATACTTTCTCCGGAAAAAAAACGTAGAAAAATACCTTTTTACATGTTCCAAATTTGGATGCTTGTAACTTTTTATAGGGAAGATAAAACTGCTGGCAAGTTTTTTTTAGTTTTACTTAGAATTTTATCACAAGTATAGCTGATATTTCAGAAAATTTTTTCGACCCTCCGTGGGGCCACCATATCTAAATAAAAAAAAACCAAAAAGATCGAGTAAAATTTAAAAAATAAAAAACTAACTGAACTAAACGAGATCTTTTTAGGAATTATTAATATTATAAATTTAAGCTCATTCGAATCATAAATTGATTTTTGGAGATTTAAAAAAAAGTGAGACTCGAGGTGAAATTTCGTTACTATATCTGTAATAAATCCCGAGATACCGAATTATTTCCAAAATAAAACGTTTCTAAACCACTGTACGTTGTAAAAAACGCAACAAATCTATTTGATAGTTGCTTAAGGTGGATTCACCCATTTGTTCTTAACAAAAATTTTTTCCAGAGAAAAATTTTTTACTGAAAGTTTTTTGCAACACGATTCACCCATTTCGAACGATTTTTCTGAAAAATCAAAGCTACCATATGTAAACAAAATCTATTAGTTTTACAAGTGCGGCCATTAATTTAATTCGCTTTAGTTTTTAAATTTCAAAATAAATATTTTAAAGTATTGTGTATTCAAAATTACAAATATAAATTCAAAATTAATGAAAAAAGAAAGTTGCTTTTGCTGATGGCCATGGAAATTTATAAGGCATTGTTATTTGTATGAAAAAAATGCAACCTATTGGCAACTCAATTCATTTTTGTTCAGAAAAAATATAAAATTAAACCAATTCAAGTTGGTAAAAAATATTTTCTCTCTCTCAAAAAGAGAAACGTCAAACTTCATATAAAAAAAGGTCGAACAAATTTTTTGTTAAGAACGAATGGGTTAATCCACATTTACTTAATAGTCTGTTACGAACACAATAAAGCTATGTATAGACGGTCGTCAGATATTACAACGTTGTCCGAAACATGTTCAGAAAATGTTTAACAACCGTGTAAACTTAAAATTTTTGTCTTCCAACGTTGTAAGAAAAAGCATTTTCAGTACATTGCAAGATAAAAATATTTTCAGACATCTAACAATCGTGTAAACACAAATTTTTGTCATTGTCATTGTTTTAAAACACTTTTCATTGTCATATGTGCAAAATTTATGCATCTGTCAATGGCAGAATTGTAATAGAAATTATTTCTAAATGCAACTCTGTATATATGTACATAAATAAACAAACAAGTGTGAAATAATAACATTTTGGAAAAACAATTTCGGTTGACAGATAAATTCATTGTGTGACAATTGTGTGCCAATGAAATTGTTAGTTTTCTTACAGTCGTGTGAACTGACAATTTACCGTTTGCTAACTATTTTTCAATGTCAGTACATTGCTAGATCTGACAACGTTGTAATATCTGACGACCATCTATAAATAGCTTCTCAAACATATGTGCATATGTATTTATGAATTTATATTCGTTATACATAAAAGTATACATATGTATGTTGAATTTATAGCTCTTGTTGTTATAACTAGGTTTGTTCTTGCGTTATTTACTCGATTAATCTGACAATGTTGACTTGTCATAATTTTTGTACTTTTCATTGTTGGTTTTTTTTATTAACTTTTGTGGTCTCCGAGCCAAATGAAGGTTGGTTATTAAAATCTGTTTTAATGTTTTACTTGTTTTTATTCTTTGATGTTGGGCATGTAAAAACAAGAAGTATAAAATATTCTGTCTTATAAAAAATTACTTTTTTAATACAATGCAAATTTTAACTCATGATTGTTAATATATATACACTGTCGGTTAAAATAAGTAGCGGTTTCATATATTTCCTGTTTTTTTTTTATTAAAACATGTATTTATAATTTTCTAATAATTATAACCACTTTTTTATATTTGCAGCTCGAAGAAGAGGCTTTTTCTTAGCGAACGTACTTTTTAGACCGCTTTCGTTAAGTCTTCTTTGGACAGTTCGAGTCGAAATATTTAATTCTAGATCCTGCTTTATATGTATCTCTGGCTGTCGTAAAATAATTTATTTTTGCTGGAATTGCAATTTTGCTGCCACATAAGTTCATTAGGCTTTTGTTTGACTTTCCTTTTTTATACAAAGCAATTATTTTTATGACCGCAGATTCCGATATCTTATACTTAAAACTCAAAGCTTTGTATTTCATTCCATTTTCACAATTTAGTACCAACAAATTTTGTTCCTCTGTATAATTCATTATTTTTCAAAAACTTATCACAAATTTACAAAAGGTTAGAAATACAACTCTTACTTTAAAGGTTAACAGAAAACCGCTCCTTATTATGTCGCAAAGATTTCTTGTGCACTTCAATATATTTACATCAGAAATATAAATGAACGACTTTATAAAATTGCAATGTTTATGTAAATAATTCAGATACTCCAACAAATAATGGGACTAAATAATACATGTAGAAGAAACATATTAAAAAGGAATGAAGAAGGTTACAAAACCGCACTTTATTTTGTCCGACAGTGTATATGCATACATTTCAACTGCCGTATTTATAAAAAATAAAGTAGGCTTGTAGTGTGCTTTAAGACAAAATTTTCATACAAAATTTTCTTAAAGTACACTTGAAGTCTACTTTATTTCATTTAAATCATTATAGAGATATTAAAAATAATAACAATTCTTCAGTGATTCCTCTTATATTACATATACTTAGAAAATGTACTCTTCACTGCACAAAACCCACGTCCATCCTGCATTCTATTTATATACTATAGTCTCACTTGGAAGGCTTAGTGATCACCTTTAAGCATATTCAAATTTACAAACCAATGGACAATAACAAAAATTAGCACAAACTACAAAAAAACAACCTCGACATCGTCAAAAATATCTTTGTATGCAAATAATGCAAAATAAATGGTTTCCAAAGCACAAACAAATCAACACAACAGTATGACAAAGTGGAATTTAAACAACAATTAATTGGGATTGGGTTGGATAGATGGTCGAATGGTTGGCTAAAGAAAAGCACAACAACAGAGCCAGACACAAAGGAAAGACGTTAAAAGCAACAACAAATACAGACGCTCATAAAGAAAAAAATCCTTTTCAATATAAAATAAACAACTCATACTCACCCTGCAGTACTAAAGTATAAAAATATTTGAAGAAGAATTGAATCGTTAAAGTATTCTCCCTCAGCGGTAAAGTCCTTTTAAATGCGAAATTACAGAGTTAGCAAAGATTTACTTGTACATATGTATCAGATATTTTCCAGTAGTTTAGTGGTTAACCAATACCAAGTTTTACCACCTTACACAGTAGATAGCGCGGAACCAGTTCCAAGGAATACAAGGGACTCTCATTTTATTGCGACGAAGAAAAACTGAAAAGAAAAATTCAAAAATAAACAGCATGCAGCGAAATATACAAAATTTTGTAAGTATTTAAACAATCCACAAGTGTGTGTGCGGGTAGAAACCCGGAAGCTTACAGGTCGCTGCTCTAAAGCGCATGTCTAAAATTGAATCATATTCACCAGCTCCCTGCTATAAAACTATAATTATAAATAGAGAGAGAGAGAGACTTAAAGAGAAACATAATGTAACGCATCGCTGCCAGAATTCAAATGACGATTTTTTTTGAACAAATATATGATTTGTTGATTTTAATATTTGACAATATATTTCCAATGATAAGAAATAATAAAAGTAAAAAGTTGGCATAATTACAAAGGATTCAAAAACAAGTTAGATGGCTATATGTATTTAGCGGAGCTATATATATATAGATAGATATAGATAGATATATTTACATTTATGTACCTTAATAATAATTTCGTATAACATGACATATAAAGTTGGCATAATTACAAAGGATTCAAAAACAAGTTAGATGGCTATATGTATTTAGCGGAGCTATAGATATATAGATAGATATAGATAGATATATTTACATTTATGTACCTTAATAATAATTTCGTATAACATGACATATAAATATTTGTCTATATGCACACAAAATCGATGTAGCCGTGTATTTTTCTTATTCCAACTCAAGAACTCAGAACTCAATTTCGATCGATCGTGATACTAATTACGCATTTTTCGTTCTCAGAAAAGATAAAACAAAAACAATTTTTCCTATATAAGGCCACATTCGATTTTCTACATGAAATTGATATTTGAATTTCTTTTTCTTTTGATATCTCGATATCGATATCTATTTTGTTTTGATATGTATGACAATGCTAAAGGATATATTAATTATTAATTAAATTTGTAAAAAAAAATCTATATGTGTTTTGATATTTTATCAAGCATGTTTTTTATCAAAATATTATTAAGTTTGTATAACTTTATTTATTTTTTTTTTCTTTATATAAATTCAACTATTTTGGATGAAAGATAGTTTGGCACAACATAGTAAGGTTATCGAAATACAAATTTCTCTCATATTAAAATTTTCTGGCAACTTAAGTTCGGAGAACGGAATTACATATATGTATTCGTGTTTAATACACTTGTAGCATTTTTTCTATGATTGAGAGAGTGTTTTTATAAATAGTTTTTTCTTCCCCTTCTCTTCGATTTTTTTTCTTTATTTTAAATAATATGTTGCGCGGCTACTTGTTGTATGTGAAAAATATTGTTTTTATTTTGTTGTTGTTGGTTTTCTTTGTCCTGTTTGGGAGGGTTGCATTTTGCAGAATATTCCAAACGCACACAAACATACTTAAAAGCGACAAGATTTTAAAGAATAAAACAGTGCATATTTTACGGAGTTGGATAAAGCACACAGTCAAATTAAGGTAAGATTTTTGTTATTTTCGTTTAAATATTTAATTTAATAATAATATATAACACAATGTGTATTGTATGTATGTATGTATTATTTTAAAAGATGTGTGTATAAATAGATACTTAAAGTTGTGTTTATTTAAGAAAGAGGATTACTTACTTTAAAATGTCTATAAACTACCTATTATGAAAAAAAAATTTCCAGTGATTTAAATAAAATTGCACTCTGGCACAGTGGGATTGCGAGAAGAAAACTTTTTATTATTTTTTTAGAAAATTGTTTAGTAACAAATTATTGCTAATAAAATATTAAATACAAAATTTATTTATATGTTCTCTGGTTTGTTCAAAATTAATATTATTGTATTCAAAAGTTCTTTATAACTGATCATAACGTACTATAACATGTATACTAAAGAACAAATTTTAATTTTGCAAAAAATTATTTTCCGAAATATAAAATTTTGGTTTCGCCCTTAATTTATCTACATATGTATGTAGCAATCTGTTTAAAACTTAGTTATAATTACAAATTAAATCCGTATTATTACTTTTGGTCAACTACAATTAAATTATTATTTCTATTTTTATTATTATTTTTTCACTGTAAACACGAAAATCTAATTATTTTACCACCCCTTTTTAACTAAAACACCCTCTAAAATGACAAGCAACATGAAAAAAGCAAATACTTTGGTTTTAAACATGTTGAACTTGCAACTACAGAAAATTCATTAAATTATTCTCTCTGTCTTTGAAATTTCTGCTATACTCTCTCATATCTACCAGCTCTCTCTTATTTTGGTTATTTGTGATATTTCTCTGGTGATACAAGTATTAAAAATACTCTCATATTTTGTATGGAAAGTGCGTAAACTTTTAATGCAAAATGAAAATAACAATAATAAAAAAAAAATTACACATACATGGGCAAACGAGTCCATAGACATTGATAGAGGAGGTTGGAGCGTTAATGTTTTGACGACGACGACGACCAACAGTTGAAAACCACTTTGTTATTCATCAGTAGAAGGGAGTGGTACGTCAAAAACTGACGCACATCCGCAGAAACTGTGCAAAAAACATTTTTACAATTTTTACTACTAATTCTGTTTTTCCATTTCTAAGTTCATCATCAATTAATAACAATAACAACTTAAAACAAATAACTACTAATTCTTTTCACGAATTTCAATTGAAACTAAACCTATTTTCGGCAGACTATTGTAAAACTTCTATTGAAAAAAGAAAAATTAATTAAATTTCGTTATAAAGAACTGAAGCAAAAAAAAAATCAATTAAATTCAACAAATCAATGGATTTTATGCCTGTTTTTTTTCTATTTCTGTTTTACTGTTGCTATCCAAACTACAAAAATAAAAAATCCTACAGTTTTTCAGGTGTGTGTTTTAAAGTGATAATGGTGTTGCTGACAAAAAACATTTTTAAATAAAATATAATTATAAAGTAAAAAGAACCTTAAAAACATTAAAAAACTAAGAAGAAAAATAACGAAAAAGTTAAGCTGGTCATAACCTCAAAACTAAAGAAAGTGAGTGTGTGAGAAATTGTATACAAAAACAACAAACAAAAATATAATAGGTACAAAATAGAACTAGAAAAAGAACATAGAAAAATTCTTAATAATAGAAAAAGTTTAAACCAAATGCCATTTTGTGTTTTTTTTTCATACAGAGTGATTACTTAATATCCTATTTAGCTTTTGCTTTTAACAAAAGTGGTAGCGTTGTTGTTTTATGTTCTTGTTGTGGGGTATTAAATGTACTTGTTATTGTTGCTGTTGTAGTGGTATATTTTTGAAAAAAGAAAAGAAAATATTGCCTTTGACAGCATTTTAGCGGGGAAGTTCGGTAAAAGGCGATTGAAATGAAACAAACAAAAACACACACACAACAACAAAAATATAAAGCTAAATCTCAGCACGAATTGTTGTTGACATGAAATCAGCATTCGTTTTTTGAACCTCGTCTAGCCTCGTTCTTAAGTTAGATTTTATTTTAAAATTTTCAGGAAAAGAAAATTTCATTGCGAAAAAAAATAAAACGTGCCGATAACGAAGGGTATAAACCAACAAAAAACTAAACAATCGTTTAATTTAACCTTTGAAATATTTATACAAATTCAATTTATTTAAAATATGTAGCAAAAAATGCAGGAAACAAAACCTCAAAGAAGGTAAAGTACTCTTTCTCTTGCTCCAACTCTCATTTCCACTTGGTATGGCTGCAATTGTTTAACAAGCACATCATCAGGCTTGGCAAACATGGTACAATTGTACTTTGTTTGGTACATTTTCGACTCAGTTGGTATAAAAGATGGTTACCACGACAAAAAGTTGTTTAATCTTTCGAACATTGAAAGCCTCTTTATTATTATTTTACATTAAATAATTTTGAGGCTGAATTTAAAAACAAATATTAACCAACATTCAAAGAAAAGGGGAAAATGTACACTTGAATTTTTATATATGTTTGTCTTAAGTTTTATTGTAATTTAATAAACATTCAAATGGTACCGTGGAGGTCTACTTTATACTTTTTTATAAAGTTGGTACAAAATCCAAAAAACTATTTCCATCCCTGCAATACATATACTCGTACTCAGCGTTGTCAACTTTGAAATTTCAAAACGCACCAAAATGGAGAAAAAAGCGCACCATTTACAAAAAAACGCACCGTTTCTGTTTCAAATATTTATTGAATTAATTTCAAATTTTTTAATAGGTATCATAAATTCTATAAAAAAACTTTCTATCAACGATTATTAGTAAAAGTAGTAATAGTAAAAGTCTTTTTTTTAATAAATGAGCTAATAGAGATAAAATAAGCATTTAACCACTCAAAATTTAATTCACAATATGATATTCGGAACTAAAGTACTAATTGGTAAAAAAAAAACCTAATTTCAGTACATATTTGGTACTTTTTTTTATATATTTTTGTTTTCTAGTTAAAGTACTTCTATTTGATGTTTTTCAATAAAATTTGTTAGGATTCCACTGGTACTCTAACCCTGGTTGTTCGTCAGTGCAAAACGCACCAAGTTGACAACTCTGCTCGTACTACTGGCATCGCAATGACTCCATCGAAAAGTAATGTAAATGCTAAAGAGAACAGTCGAGTGTAGCAACGATTCTCTTCTCGTTGTCGTTGTTTTTTCTTATTCGATTTTCGTATTTTATTAACACACTTGTTTGCTCTACTTCAATGCACAATAATAAACAAAAGCAACCAGTGTTGCCATAGTCAAACAAACAGCAAGGAATAGAAAACACAACAAAACAAAAACACACAAGTTAATGAAAAATGTTTAAGGAAAACCATGAAGAAATGCGAAAAAAAGAAAATAATAGAATTATGTTGTATAGAATGTTGTCAAAATTATGAACAAGTTCTAAAATATTTTTTATATCCTATCTCACTTAAATGAAAATCCGATATATTGTACAGCTAAACTTTTAACAATAACTAGTACTTTATATAACGAATGTTTCAAAAATTTAAAAATAAAAAAAAATCACCACATTTTTAACTTTGACAATTATATTAAACTATCAATAATGGCTAAACAAGGCGTTGATCTCTTAAGAATGGTTTCTTGGCCAGACGACAAATTCCTGTTAATTGTATTGCTATATAAACTAACCCCCTTATTCATTCCATACAAAATTTGCTTTATAAACCTCTTATAAACATGTTGTAAGTTTTATGAATAAGCGCATAAAAATTCAAAAATGTTTTAAAATAGTGGATTTGTTGCAAATGATAAAAGAATCAGGAAGGTGAAAGTAAATTTGAGCAGAATCTTAATAATAATAATGAAACTAGTGCTTCAAGTTATCGAAGGTTAGAATAATAATATTACATTGCGATAATGCATCTGGAACAAAAAAAAAATAATCTTCTTCTTCTTGGAAAGGCATTTCGATATAAACTGTTGCCTGTAAATCATTTTCATTCAAATAAATCATATTTAGAGTAATTTTTATAACTGCTTTATTGTATTTTAAGAAATGTTTGTTGTAGTTTTTTGTCACTGTTTTTTATCGCTGTTACTTTTTGTATTCTTTGTCCTAAACTGATAAAAATAATTTTTCGACTTGGTAAGGCCCAACTATCGGGTTTTTCAATAAGAGGGATACAAAAGTTTTTTTTAAATAAACGAACTCGATTTCTTTTGCATGGCCACCACGGGCACGCTTGCAGAAGTCCAGAAGCTCAAAAAAATTTTCGACGGTTTTCAAGCATAAATCGGCCGATACTGCTGCAATTTCACGTTCGATATTCGTACGAAGTTCATCAATCGTCGCTGGCTTGTTGACATAGACCATAGACTTGACGTAGCCCCACAGGAAATAGTCTAACGGCGTCAAATCGACTGGACCATTTCGTGAGATAACACGTTCTCCAAACTTGGTTTCCAATAATGCAGAATGAACTGCCACTTTACACACGAAATATGTATCCTTCGTTTGTGTGCTATTCCTAAGGCCGCGTTTTCACCATGTCATTTTTGTTGTCAAATTGTCCAAATTGTTGGCAATTTTTTAAAAACGGGTTGTCATATGGCGTCATCTATTTTTCAATCATGAAAATCTTGATATGACAACCCGTTTTCATACAATTGTTAACAATTTGGACAATTTGACAACAAAAATGATATAGTGAAAACGCGGCCTTAGGAATAGCACCTGAATGAAAACCAAGCATAAAGCAGATTGCCAAAATGTTAAATGGTCAGCAGCAGCCAGGAATAAAAGACCAGTATTTTATCATATTTTTGACGTCAGTATAATTTTCAATATCTGGTAACCAGATTTTATTTTATTATTATTGTCTTGCAATACAATAGAATTTATTTAGTAAAAAAATTGATTGAATATTGAAATTTTTTTCAATAATTTTTTGATTAATTTCAGCACGTGTTCTTTTTGTAGCAAATTAATTTCTGTTTATTGATTTTCTTTTTATTTAATCTCCTTTTCATAGAGAATCTTTTCAAGATTTCAAATTAGTAAAGAAATAATAATAATTTCACGAATAGAAAATGATTCTTTGATTAACAGTATTAATTTTTCCATGTCCTTGTTTTTAAATATGTGTGTAGTAAATTATAATATTGCAAATATTTTGAAGCATTTTAAAAAATTTCTTGCAAAATTTAAAAAATTATATTTGTCAAATGATTTAATGCTTTATTGAGCTGAATTAGTTCGTTGAATTTTACTCAATGGACATTTTGTCTTAAACCTTGCACTTTAAATCCTTCAGTTACTTGTTTCAAAATTTTACAATATGTCTTCACAGTTAATTAAATACGGTCCTAAAGTCGTGTTATTCACTGTTAGGCATGTTTTTTTTTATCGAAATATATGGAAATTAGTTTAATAAATCTTACTAATCTTGTTTCTTTCAGCTAAAAGGAAATAACCAAAAACAAAAGAATAATTGTCGGTTTTTGTTTTCGGTTTTAGGTCATGAAAAACAGCGACTTTGGTTTCAGATACAAACGACAACGTATCTTTAATACTATATAGGACTTTTTTACACCCTTTATATTTTAAAACTTTCTAAAATTATACAGTTTAGTAAAAAATATATTATAGTTTTCATAAAATATTGCAGAACTTCCAAAAATGTTTATATTTGTCTTGTTTTAAGTACCTTTAATTTGGTACAAAATTCATTTACAATGATTACATTATAGTACTAAAAATGAGATTTAAAAAAAATATATATGTATTTGAAATTTCAATATTTGTTTGAAATGTTTCATTATTGTTTTATTTATTTTTGTTAAAATCTACAAATCTAATAAATTCAAGCATTTTTATACCCTCCACCACCATAAGTGGTGAATGAGGGTATATTCCGTGTGAAACTTTGTTAATATTCGTCTGAGACCCAACAAAGTGTAATTTTTCGTGATCCTTATGAAATTCTAAGTCGATTGAGCTATGTCTGTCTGTCTGTTCGTCTGTATGAAACACTCCCACGTCCAAACTACACAACTTAACTAAACGAAATTTCCGCCAACTTTTCCTATTTTGGTAACTTTGGTATTGAAAATAAGTAAAGTCTGTATAGTAGAACCAGAGTTATGGAGCAATAAATTAGATATTTTTTATTTTTATTTTATTTTTTACAATTTTTTAAATATATTGCAGATAATACCATGAAAATAGTAAGAATCGGGCCATGATTTTTTATAGCCCCCATACAAATATGGCTCAATTATCGCAAAACGAAATGTTTTTAGTTCGGTCCATGTCCATAAAATTCAACACAATTAATTCTTATAGAAATACAAATTGTTGTACTAAATTTTATGGTGGTCGTCCCATAATTGGTAATAGCTCCCACATATTTTATATACCTTATAAATATCGGTACCGACTCAAAACTTTACGTAGATCATTTACATATACACAAACATCATGCTACATAAATTTATAAATTTCGGGCCATATTTGAAAATATTCACCATATAAAGCGCTCTTCAGAAAATCACTTTAATACTCATAGATCTCTTATAAATAACGGTACCGATCCAAAATTTTACACGAATCATTAACATGCATTCCAAAATGAAACTGCTGGATTTTGAGAATATACCCCCATAAAAAGGTTCACTTTCAAAATTCACGTTAATACTAATATGTATCTTAAATATACCACTATACGTTGAAATTCGACGTGAGATATCCTCATATGCATAAAATTCACTGTTCTAAAAGTTAAGAGTATTGGCCCATGTTTTTTAGTTGCGTACCATTTCCGAAAAATAAGTAAACCCTCAATAATGTCTAATAAATATCGTTATTGAACGAACATTTTATACGGAACAGAAATTGTAATCTAGAAATCATACTAATATCGGTAATACGTCAATTATGCTACTGAATTTTGTAGCAGTCAGTTAATAATTGGCTTTAGTTCCCGAATAAGGTTCCGATTATAACCTAAACCTAAACCTAAAATACATAGAAATCATATTAGCGGATACTGGATTTAGAAGCTATCAGTCCATAATTGGTCCAATTCTACTGTGCCAACAAAAAATATCTTGTAAATAAAGTTATTGAGATCAAATTCAACTTAAAGAAGCCTCACCTTATCATCTTGCCCTTTTTCTACCCTTCACCTTCATGAGAAGGGTATATATAAGTTTGTCATTCCGTTTGTAATTTCCACAATATAATTTTGCGACCCTATAAAGTATATATATTCTGGATCCATGTCCGTCTGTCTGTCTCTTGAAATCAATTTTCTGACGTCCCCAGATATCTTCGGGATCCAAATCTTCAATCATTCTGTCAGACATGCTTTCGAGAAGTTTCCTATTTAAAATCAGCAAAATCCGTCCATAAATAACAGAGATATGAGCAAAAATCCGAGGCAACCTCTGAAATATTCATCACAAAAACTATCAAACAAAGTGTATTAATATATGTATGTATGTATGTATATAATATAATTATGCATCCGCAACAAAGGTGAAGGATATATAAGATTCGGCATAGCCGAATATAGCACTCTTACTTGTTTAAACTCTGTTTGTTATGGAAAAAGGTTTTTTTTTAATTTTATAATTTGTTATAATTTGTTTAATTACACTCTAGATTATTATCAAAATCAGACAAACTCTGTAAATTATGCTGAAAATTGATAATTACATAAATTTTAAATAGTCAAAATTAAATAAAATTTCAAAGCATTTAAAATAAAATCACATTAGTGATTTACTACCAACAGGTCGTAATATTGTCTTTCAAACAATATATAAAATATTAATAAAATTTTAATAATGTTTTTCTATTTCTTATTATGTTTAGGTGGAGGGTATTTAAGATTCGGCATAGCCGAATATTACACTCTTGTTTTCTTAAGTTTAAAATCTAACAGAATTTCATTTACAATTCAATGTCTCAAACAACGTCAATCTACATCTTAAATCTAAGCAATCAACATATTTAATTTAAACCAAAAATAATGAAAACGGCGGTAAGCACCAGTTGTAACAAAGAACAACAAAATATTATAATGTGTGTATGTTTGTATATTTTTGTAACAAAATATGTATTCTGACAGGTGGCCACAGACACCTAAGAACTCTAAGAAAAACAACAAGTCTATGTGTTGTTTGTGTTGCTACACAAAGCAATAATACATACATATGTACTCGTATAATAACTGTTACAGCAAGTTGCTGTTGTTTGCCGCTGTTGCAACTTCCACTTGCTACGTTTCTGTTCCTGATGTCATTTCTTTCATTTATTTGCATTTAATGTGTTGTTTAAATTCATTGTCTGCTACTGTTAATGTTGATCAGGCTTCGTTAAAAATTCAATTAAAACTTCTATGGTTAAGCAACCAAGAGCCAACAATAATAACAACACATACACATTTATAGAAATTATTTCAATCGCGATTTTTCTGATACTGTACCTTTTTTCAGCTGTTTTCTAACTTGTGAATTTAAAATTGTAACATCCACCAACATAGTAGCAAAAAAGGCTGGTTGATGCTCTTCCGTTTATTTTAAAGTTATTGTCATTAGTTTCTTGTCGAAAATTACATACACTTAAAGAATTTATGTATTTTTTTTTTTGTTAGTCTGAGAAAAAACTATGGATGACTTATTCGGACTGGTATTTCAAATCACGGGATTCTGGATTTCATAAATCTAAATCCGGCGATCCCGGAATTTTTCGGGATTTTTGTTTCATATTAAAACAAATTTGTTTTTAAATATTTTAAAGAAGTTACTTATGTTAAAAATAAATATTTTAAATTGATTAAAACTTATAAACCATTAATAAATAAAAACAAGTAAGAAATTATAGTCGGTCAAGCTCGACTATATATACCCTACACCTGTATATGTATAAAACAGTTATTAAGAAATAAGCACTATATTGGAGATATTACCTTATTATGGACCGATCATCCCAAAAATTTATTGCCATGACTTCTGTGAAATAACTATTATGTATGTTAAACAACATAAATACTTTTAAAAAACTTAAGCTCTTTTTTAAAAAATTTAAATTTTATTTCGAATAATTAGCTTCTTCAGGACAAAAATTTTAATTGAAAATAAAATTTTAGTTTAAAAAAAAAGACCTTAAGCTTAAATAATTACTAAAATCTTACTTTTAAAAAATTAAGGGAGGAATTAAGGAGAGAGTCTTATATGGGAGTCTCGACTAATTGTGGATCGTTCATTATAAAATTAGGTGTCCTCATTTCTGTACACATATATGAAACTTATTTGTGTTGAATTTTATTTGGATAGCAAAATGTTTAAGAGATTTATGGTCGTTAAAGTGATTTTCGGAAGTGGGCCTTCATTTGCCACTCATTTGTAGTGAAATTTGTGTGGATACTTGCATAATTCATGCAATTTCAATCCCATCCTTCCTTGGCAAGAAAAAATGTCATGTATCAAATTTTATCGAAATATCTTAAAAATTACAACTTGTACTCTGCGCACAAGCTTTACATGGACAGCCAGCAAGCCAGACGGAAGGACAGACATCGTTAAATCGACACAGGAAGTGATTCTAATTCGATCGGTATACTTTAAGGTGTTGGACCAATATTTCTGAGCTTTACAAACATCAGCACTAATCCAATGGTGAGGTAGGGTATAAACATAATAACATTACGAGTATTTTGGAATATTAGATTGGCAAAAATAATATGTCATTTCGACTTTCCAGATTTCGTATTAATTTAAAAGCAACAGAAGAGATCGATAAACTTAAGGTATCTATAGTAAAGAGAAAATTGGTTTAATTTTGTTACCAATTTAATATATAGCTGACGAAAAACATCGTTTACATCGTTTGTGCGCAAAATTGTTAGCAAATTCTTGTATTCTGATTGCATAAGCAATCCTTTCTCAGCCTCTGAAGCAAATAATTCTTATTATTTTTCTAATAATTTTACCAATAATTTTTCTAATATTTTATTCCATATTATTACATTCATTATTTCATTCGTTTCGCAATCAACAAACATTTCTATCTCATTATCAAATTCATTCTTAAATTTTGGATTTCATAGTAGTGCGACAAAGAGATTTGTCTGTTACTTTAACCGGATTTAAAATGACAACTATTTGTTTAAGTAAAACAAATTCTTCATCTGTTGAGCTTTCAAATCAATTAAAGGTTTTTATATAGGAATTTCCAAATTCCAAAAACTGTAGACACATCAAATAGTGCATTCGAGCTTGACAATCTAATTTTCAGGATTGGCATCCCTAATACATACATACAGAAATATACAAAAATTAAAAAGCATTTGATTTATTGATTGATATACTTATGTAAATATAATAATAAATACAAAGTAATGCATTTTATATTATCACTTGTTTGAGAAGATGTTATATTAATATTCGACTATGTATTATTATTATTAAAACATTAACACAAATATCTAATGGTCTATATCCGAATTTCTTTAAAAGCCTTATATAATACCTTTAATAAATAAAGAAAATAGATTTACATACGGTGACAATTATATTATAATTTTATAAAAAATTTATAAATAAAATCATCTATTCTAAGCCTTCTAACTTTCGTTTTATTCTATATTTACTTCCAGCTAAAATGTTTGACGGTTATATATTCCCAGAAAACTATATTCAAATGAAACTGTTTGCAATTTCTTAAAGTCTATTAGAAACTACAATATATAATCTATAAAAGTACTTATTCAATAAATTAAGCAATTTAAAATTTTAATTAAAAAAATAAGAAAACCAAAAAAAAATACAAGAATCTTAATTACAAATTAAAAAAAAAAACCAAAACATCGAAAGCAATACCTAAACCTATGAAATACTAAATTACAATTCAAAAAGTAAAAACAAAAAAAGAACAATAAACGTAACCCAATATTGCAAATTAGAAAATGTCATTGTTTAGAAAAGTCACTAAAATCGAGTGAAAAATTAAAAAAAAAACAAAGAATATGATGACAAGTATATTGATACGAAATAACACTATGCAACACGAAATTTTAAGGAAATAACACTAAAGCAACAAATACATGCACGACTCTAAAGTAGAAGAACATCAAAACAGCATAAAAGAAATATAACTGTGGCAAGAAACGAAGACAGAAATTGAATCGGGCAATACCACAAAAATGTCTGTAGAGTGTATGGCTGCTGCAAGTAAAATAGTGTTGGGAAAAAGTACTACCACTACATACTCAGCTGCAGCTGTAACAATACCAACAGCAACATATCCTAACCAGCAGCAACAACAACCACAAAGTGGGACGACGACTGGCATCATTGTTAACCAAACACAACGTCGTACTCTACAAAATGCAAAACAGCTACATTTACGTCAACAACAAATGGTGGTGGGTCAGCACTGCCACCATCATCAGAACTATCAAGAGGAACAACAACTACAAAAAGCACAACAATTACAACAAGCCGCCACTATCTATATTGTTAAAAAATCAACGGATTTAAACAATGTCAGACGCATAAGTCCTCTTACCTCCACAACCAGCAACTCTAGCAGCCACGTTATCGGCATCAGCACCAATACCAACACAAATACCAGCGCAATTTCCTCCACTGGTATTGTGGTTAATGGCAACATTAATAAAAATGCCGCATATCAATCTGTGGAACATGATTTACCAGCACCAGTGCCACCACCACCATCATCATCATCATCAACAGGAACAGCAGCTTCGCTAACAACAACAGTCTCAGCACCAACAATTACCTTTACACCTTTACCACGAGCAAATGTAACTTTAGCTGTGCAACCAATAGATGTAACATTGGTCAGTGACAACGAGGACAATGTTGAACTTTGTGAACGTTTGGAATGGTCAGCTGCTCAATCTTTGGTAGAAATGAATGCCAAAGATAAACAACGTCGCAGCAGCAGTATTAGTCGAACTTGCAACACTAACTCTAACAATAATAAAGTCAACAATAGCAGCAGTAGACGAAACACCAACAACATCATCAATATGACAAACAACAATCCACAACACAGTATACAACCGCCAACAACTAATGTGTACTTAACATCAGCTTCCAGTAATAAAATCGGTAAGTTTTGTATAAAAAAAGGGAGAAAAAAAATATAGAAAAAAGGAATTAACCTCCTCTGATGATAAGCATTAAAAAATTGCATAATGCAACTAAGGTCTCGGGAGATTTAGCAAAATAACTAAATGCAATGGTAGAAATATTTTTGGAACTTTTTTCGTTTAGACGAGTAGGTTTTTTAAAAATTGTAACTTGTGATTGCAATTTGTTTTACATCAATGAAATGGTCCATGTGTGTAATGACATCACATGAGAACGGCTGGAACGATTTGGCTGATTTTTTTTATTCGATTCGAAATTCACCGGAGATGGTTTGTAAAGTTTTTAATATATTCCACTACTCATTTTTCTTAATAAGTGAAATTTTTTGGAGAAACTTGAAGAACTGACACCAACGCCTCCTTTTCACTTCTCATTTTTTAAGTATGAGAAAATTTTAGCAAAACTCAATGAACTAAATTTTTCTGGCTCCTTTTCACTTCTCATTTTTCTTAATAAGCGAAATTTCTTGGAGCTAACACCACTGCCTCCTTTTCACTACTCAATTGTTTTACTTAACCTATGCCTAAACTTTAGAAAGTTCCTAATGAGTGATATACATATGCATGTGTGTGCTCTGTGATATAATTTAGTCGTGTTTGATAATATCGAAAGATTAGATTAGTTGTTAAAACGCTGATGCCAAACACTATTAAAGCAACGATAATTATAGGAAAGTTTAAAGGTGAAGAAGTGCTTATCCCCAGGATATCTATGAAACCAAGTGGTCTACAATTTAATTTTAAACGCGTCCAATTTCCAGTTCGCCTTGCATTCGAAATGGCGATAAATAAATCTCAAGAACAATCTTTAAAAGTGTGGGGGTTAAATCTAGAATCCCAACGTTTTACCCACGGTCAATTGTATGTTGCGTGCTCGAGAGTCGGTGCACCGTCAGGACTATTCATTTTCTGCCCCAATAGAAGAACAAAAAACATTGTTTACCATCAAGCTTTAAAATGATTTTTTTTTTTTGTTTTTTTTTTAATTAATAATTGTTTCAATTGTTGTTGCATATAATAATAATCGAATTTTGAAGAAACTTTTTAAGCAATAAATTGATACAAATTTTTGTTATTTTTTCTTTTACTGATATTTTTGTATCTTAATTTTTAAATCTATATGAAATACAAATCATTAGTAAATACCGAGCGAAGCCGGGGTCAGCTAGTATTTAATAAAGAAAAGTTAACTTCACTTGATGTTTTATCGTTGTTCCCTAGTATACCTGTAGATCTATCTATAAAATAGAATAGATGCACACACAAATATGAGAAAGAATCTATTTTTAAGCATTATTTTATCACCCCCTTATTCAGAAACGATTATTAAATTTAACAAACGTTTATTAAGCAAATTTTTATATGCAAATCTGTCTTAATAAACGTTTGTTTGTTAAATTATTAATCGTTTCTGAATAAGGGCGTCATTCTTTTACAACTGATAAACGATATTTTCAATTTAATAATAAGAATGTTAGCCCCAGCATCTCCAATTGCAGCCGATTGTTATGGAAACATTAAACAAAATAAATAAGAGTTTATATTCAGCTGTGCCGAATCTTATGGGGTATCACCTAATCACCCCTAATGGGACGAAGTTCAGAAAATAGTGTACAGAAATTTCAGTTTATTTTAGGTTTATTTTAGTTGAATTTCATCTCAATAACGTCATTTATAAGAATTTTATGCATATTCCAGTTATAATCAAGAACTTAATAACATAAAGCGATTTGCTTTAGCACACAATAAATTAAGTACCAAAAAGCCCCGAGAAACTGATTTTGCCATTTCAAAACTTCAAAATTGTCACCTCTGTCTACTCTGTGGTTATACTCGGAAGTGGCAGGTTGGGCCAATTATGAACCAACTTTTACAAAAGCCAACAGTATCATTTTTACATATGTACTTATAACTGATCTATGTTAAATTTCTGTTTGATATGGATGTAGGTTAATGAGTTTTCGGGAATAGTCCTTATATGGGAACTATGACCTATTAAGGGCCAATCATCATGAAATTCTGTACGATGAATGATATGTATATGCGATTTCTATATCAAGGTAATAATGATTTTTATAAGAGATTTATGCGCATTTAAGTGATTTTCAAAAGTGGACTTTATATGGGGGCTACGGTCAAGTATGGACCGATTATCATTATATTGAGAGTGACGATTTATATGTATGTATGGACTATTTGTGTTGACATTTACAACTTAATAGTGGTTTTTATAAGGGATTTATGATTTTCGTAATTAGACTTTTTATGGGGGTTATGGTCAAATATTTATGTCCCGCTCATCATGAAATTTGTTACGACGATTTAAACGTGCATTTGGATTATTTTTGCTGAATTTCCGAAAGTAGTCTTTGTACGGGGCTATGTCAAAATATGGATCGATGCAAACATGAAACTTATTATTGCAGAATTCTGTATGCATACGGTTTTTCTATAGACATTTATGTACCATAAAGTCATTTTCCGGGAAGACATTTGTATGGAGGCTATGAGAAATCGTGCACCGATTCCTACCGTTTTCAACAGGACTTGTCCTTCTATAATAAAAATAAAGTGTGCAAAATTTCATGATATTATCTGCATTATATTTGAAGAAAATACCTAAAAATACCGATTATGCCCATTTTCAATATCAAACATTTCGGTAGATTAAAGAATGTTTGGCAAAATTTCATAGTTCTATGTCTTTTTTTCGACAGACGGACGGGCATGACTAGATCGTCTTATAATCTCATAAGGAACCACTTTTTGCCTCCACGACCATTATTTCGATGTCTTAAACGGCATGACAAACGTAATATACCCGCATCTTTTTTGTAGTGTGTATAAATGTTTACGAAATATATTTTCATAAAATAAATGTTAAGAACATTGAATTTATTTGATCCTGACATTAAGATTACGATAGAAAAGTAACGTTTCTATTTAGATACATTAATAATAAGGAGTGAAAATAATATATTCACAGATTGGTACCAAATGCCCAGATCTTCAGGAAGAATCATTAATTACTGTCCAAGACATCCACATAGAATTATTATTATTAATTTTGCTAAAAATCTAGTAGACAGAATTTTAACAGTAATTGATATGAATACGAATGAGTGATTCCCTAGAAAGAATATAGAAACAATTATGCATACATTAGAGTATAATAACTTCCTCATTCATGTAAGTTGTTAATTAAGTTGTTAATAAGACATTAAAAAAATCAAAAAACTTAGAACAGATAGAATTTCTGAACCTAAAATCTATAAATTATTAAAGTATCAAAAATATCAGAAAGATTACAAAAATCAAGGATATTTGATAATAAAAAATATAAAATCGCTCATAAAAACTCCAATACGGTAGGCAAATTAATTGGCACTACAAAAGTTAGAAATGTCTAATAAAGTTTATAAAGTACATACCTACAATTATATTAAAAACTGTACAAATGTTTACGTAGGTACAAAATAGAATAAACTGCCCACAAAACAGATCAAAAATACAGAGAAATATTTACACAAAACACAGCATTATTAATCTCATTGTATTAATTTGAATATAAAATAAATATAGAAAACAATTGCCAACGTCGTTATATGTTAGAAATGTTAGAAATTATAAATGTATCAATATGTACCAACTTATTATAGGCACTTAGTTTGTAAATACTTGAAAGGAAATTAAAATATTTTTTATATTTTTTTGTTTTTTTTGTTGGTATAATATTTAAACAAAGATTGTTATCCAATTGTTATTGATTAAATTAAGACGTTTTCTTAATCGAATGTAGCAACTTTAAGTATTTTTGATATTACAGGGGACAATTGTGGCCATTCTAACAAACTTGCAGTCATCTTTAAATGTTTTCTACATGTGATGCAGTGGCTGTCAACTTTATTGGTTTTGAAATCGAGTTAATTTTTTAGTTTGGACTAAGAGTAGAGTTTCTGATTTCTAATTTCTTTCTTCTGCAAGGCGATCAAATCATGATTTGGTTGATGATTATAAAAGCAGAGCTTAATTTATAGGTCAAACGGTTTTCAGAAGTGGAAAGTTTACTTTGAATTATGTGAAATCGATTGTTATTATAATGTCCCAAAGGATCAGATTCTAATACTCTTAAAATTATTTATGCTGCTTTTGTTAGATCTAAATTTGATTATTTTGGCTCCTATTGTGGTACTCTAATTTCCCATATGAGAGACTGCAGAGGCAATTTCCTCTTTTATCGTTTACTTTAGAGTATCCACTACCATCGTACAGAGCGAGGTGCTTACTACTTGGCCTGCAGTCATTAGAGTTCCGTAGAAAATTGTATTCGGCTTTATTTGTATTTGGTATTGTTAATAATATATTGCTTGCTCAGATGTATTGTATCTCATCCCAGTTTATATTCCGCCTAGATGTTTTAGATTTACATATATCTTCAATGGACCACCACATCGTAGTTTTCATGACAGAAATAGCACGTTAACACCGACTCTTCTTGATTTGTATGAGTTTTTTTTATTTAAACTAATTTGCCCTTACTCATAAAACTTACAACAGGTTTATAAGAGGTTTATAAACCTGTTGTAAGCTTTTATGAATAATTTATAATTATAATTATTATTATGTTTATAATTATAAATTATTTATTCGTTAACTACTTATATATACATCAAACTTTTCTCATGTTTGTAAGTTAAAGAAAAAGTAAAACAGTTTAACCTACATGTATGTGGAACGAACAAAAAAACATACAGTATTTAACAAAAATTAAACATTATTTTTTCTTTAACCTCTTAAAAATTTATAAAGAAACATAACTTAAAATACCAATATCACAAAAAAACTAGGCTTAAAAATTGTTCTGATCTGGAGTAGATTCGGACCATTCAATATTTTCGAGGACAACCATCCCTTTGTTTGATGACTTATGTGCATGTATAGGTGCATTGTCTTGTTGAAAAATAAATTGTTTTTCAATACGATTTTCTAAAAATGGCAGTAATATCTCATTTAGTAATTTTGTGTAATTATACTGTCTTAACAAAAAGCAACCCAAACCATTAAGCAATTTCGTGACGGAGTAAAAGCCTTGGCACAGACAACAGCTTTTGTCGAGTAAAAGTCTGGGATTTTTCAGCATTCTACTTATGGTTGATTTGGAAACATTTACCTCAAATTCCTTAAGAATGTAACCAAGACTCTTTATTGTGTTGCTGGCACAGTTTATAATTCTGCGATTCTTCCGTTCAGAAAACTTTTTTCCGATCCTTGACTTTTATTTTTACCATAATAATCCGAATTATTTACAAAATTTTTTATTACAACATGTGATCAGTTTACTTTTTGGCATTTGCTCGAAACTTTAGCCACTTTTTATATAAACTGAAATTTGATAGCAAATTGTAGTTATATAAAATAGCAGCTACATATACTTTTGTTTTTTATAGAATTCTTCTATGTTAATCATGAAATGATATTATTGCACAATTTCTCTCTTAAATCAATGAAGTGGTCTCCCAAATTTTGAATTAAAAGATATTATTAATAATAATTTAAAAAAATGTGTACCTTTTTTTAAAAAACTGTTTGTAACTTTACACCATATAGCAAACATCAAGTGTAATTATAGTAATGCAACACAGTGTATAAATGCAATTCGTAGTCTGTCAGAATTTTGTTTCCAAACTGCATAAAATTTTATAATTTAAGGGACGAATATTAATAAAATTTAACAAAACTAGTTTGTTAATAGTGCTGCAGCTTGCTGTTGAAAGCAACAATTATGCGAATATATCAGTAGACATAAAGATTTTAAAGATGGCCGAATAAGAAGGTCGATTTATTTTTAACATGCGTTACTATTACACATTTGTTTACCACTACGATTTTGTTGTACGAGTATTTAGTTATGTGCAGCACTTTATTTCAATAATCGTAGGTTCTTAAAATATTAGTAAGATATTTTGATCGGCAAAATTTTCCTATATTGTAATAAATAATTATTTACAATTATTAGAAAAACTAATAATTTCAGCCTCTTAGTTAAATCCCTCTAACGTTTATTTAACTCTTAACTAACTACAACTATTTCTCCCTCAATGTAAAGAAACATGAAAAATACATACTCGTACACACTTGATTGCACGATAATGTTCAGTCTTACGTACGAGTACATATGTACGTATGATTACTATTGATTTTCATTTTAATGACAGGGCTTATTGGTTTTTTTGTATATTTATCAAAATGAAGCAAATTAATTCGTTACGAAAAAATTTATTTACTTATAAGAAAAATAAAACACAAAGCAACGAAACAACAGAGTAAAAAAGGATTTAAATTAATAAATTAATGCTTCCAAAGAGCATTATTACTTACATATGTACGTCTATAACCCTTTAGAATGTGTTCAGAGCCTTATGTAAACACTAATTCTATGTCATGAGAAGGACGGTTATAATGACGTTTATTTTTATATTTATACCTTTGTTCATTCTTATTTTGAATCATTAATGCTCGTATAGTACGGGGCTAGTACTAGAACAAACTACAACAAACAAGAATAAAATGAAAACCCATTTGGACAGCCCAGCACGCACATTAACGATAAAAATTTGACAAACAAATAAAAATAAAGAAAAATGTTATAGGCCACCTGTTCGGCCAAGTTTTTACAATTTTCTCATTCTTGTGTTTTTTATTTGTTTTTATTCTTATATTCCATTCAATATATTTTTAGCAGTTGTATTTATGTACGAGTACATTTATTTGTGTATATATGTACAACTACAAACATCTGATGGGAGCTTGTTGCATGTCACATTTGGGTGGTCATTGAAGGGCAACCGAAGAGGGGTACTATGTAAACAGGTATTGTGGATACACGTACATCCATATGTACCATGTATATTTC
This sequence comes from Bellardia bayeri, assembly GCA_950370525.1. Lineage (NCBI taxonomy): Eukaryota > Metazoa > Arthropoda > Insecta > Diptera > Calliphoridae > Bellardia > Bellardia bayeri. The sequence continues at coordinate 99,254,295 of OX493267.1, forward strand.
AAGTATAATGTGATTGTATACATACAAACATACATGTGTACGTATATTAATACTCGTCGTATGTTTGTATTTATGTATTTAAGTAAGTCTTATTAATACCCTCGCGTGACCTACTGATACCACAACCACTACAAATACAAACAACTATCAATACGAACATAGAACAATAAACCAATGTTGCACAGTAGGTGGAAAAAGAAATGTTGGAAAATTACGGCTCGATTACAGGGTCATTTTTAATTGGATTCGAGAGGACTTATACAAATTATATTATTTGATAAATGATAATTCCTTAAATTGCCGGAATAATAATTCACAGCTGAATTCATAAATCAAAAATTTTTGCAACAATATAAATTATGCATTCATCTATTTAGTATGTATTCATTTATTTAGTTGACTCGTTTAAAGTGATAATTAACAATTGGGAAAAATATTAATCATTCTCTAGTAGAAATAAAAGTCATGTTAGACCTAGAAATGTATAAGGCAACACAATATTTTTTACATTAAACTTAATTGTATAATTTATAGAATACATATTTTAAAATCGAATTCATCTTGCTCATTAATATTTTATTATGTGTGCTAACTAATTGACATTAATATTTTTAAACAGTTAGAGCTTTTGTGTAGAGATTATTCACAAATTATTCCACTGTGATTTTCTAGTCTGATGGTCACCGAATTCATATAAAAGACCGTGAATCGATTTTCAATTATGCCATATCACGTTACAATAATACGACTGCACTTAACGACTCGAATATGACGAAAGTCACCAGAAAGAAAACCTTAAACAAATATTTACAAATATAAATATAATAAAGCAACATGTTTTTCTTATAACTTTCATTAGTTTTTTTTTTTTTAGAAAATTTCTTTTTCTATTTTCTTGTTGTTTTTCTTACAAATGTGTATATCAATGTTAGAATGTCTAGGATATGCACATGGATATGCAGAGTAATAGAGATAAGTTCTTCGAATTCTATTCTATTATTTTGTTCATTATAAAATATGAATTATTTCAAAGCTTTAACAGATTTTTAAAGAAATCTTAAAAAGTACCATTTCTTAAATTTACATTTTAGCCAAAGCATAACAATTTCTTAAGGACAGGTCCAATGTAAATATGTTTGCATTTGACGAGTTTTATGTGAGCATTTTTCTGGTGATTTTTTTATCAAAAAATTCGTATTATTCAGTTATTTTTAATTTGTTTGTTTTTATTGCACTTTGTTTTGGTTAAATGAAAATAACAAAAGTTGATCGATCACCATCAATAATTTTAAATAGAAATGCTTTTATGTTGAACTCTACGTTTTAACAATTGAATAATTTCATTGAATGTAAAATAGTGTTAACAAATAAAATTAAACTCGCATTTGTTTCATCTAAACAAAATATGATTTTATAATACACCACATCAAAGATTAGTCTAATTGTGAAGAAAATCTAAAGTACGTCCTGTTTCCTAAATACACAATATATTAACAAAACATTAGAACTATTTGTGCCTTTACCTTTCTTCCATATCTCTCTTTCCTTTATCTAAAATTTAAATCAATATTAATCATACGTACCGGTATGATACAGAAACAAATTCAACTCATGTTGTATCTAGAGTAACATTTGAGCATTTCTTTTATTCGTTTTTTGTTTCTAAATTCATTCATACATAATTTACAACAATTACATGTCTTTCTTCAATTTCTTTTACGTTTTTTAATTTTATTTATATTTTATTCGCATACATTTTGGTTTGTGTTCCTCCTGCTGTTGTTTACGTTTATATGTTGCTGTTGTTGTTTACTTATTTCTTTTTTTTTCATATTTTATTATAACAATAAATTATACCACGTGCTTTTAATTACACTCAAAAGTAAGAAAAGATGGAAATATTATGGTATTTTTTCGCTTCTTCTGTAAACTGTTGCTGTTTGCTTATTTATAATAAAAATAAAAAACAACAACAACAACAACCGCATAGAGTAGGATTATCTAAGTAAATTAAAAAGGAAGAAACAAACAAGTAAAAAGAGAATATATTTAATTAAGCATTGACGAATTGTGTTTACCCTACAGAGAGATGAAATATGTAAATAGCCTTAAGGTAGGCAGTTATTTTTAATTTCATTTATCATCTACTAGTTATAATACTACGAGCAGGAGCATAGTTGTTAGTATTTTTGTTAGGTTTTAGTCAAACGTCTGAACAACGCCAGTCATGCCTACAATACTTACAAAATAATATGCCAAAGAAATAACAGAAAAACTGTTGCCTACATTTTGGCATGCAACTTTTTTTTTTATAAATTTCATAACTTTTTTATGCTGTCTTTCTAGATAACGAACACAGCAAAAATAAATAAATTTAAAAAATGTAATGCTTGAGGTGGTAACGTTGTCACATTTAAAACTTTAAATATTTTCCCAACTTTACGCACACAAGCACATGCTCATGATCTCTCGCTTAAAGACACACATATACTTACTTATTAAAAAATCAAGAGATAGAGATGGCAGATTGTTTAGAAGAAAAACAAATATTGTGATTATTTGTGGGGGTGGGTTATATAAAACTGAAGAGGGATAGGATGTTAAATATTCGAAACATTTCATAGTATTAAAAAACGCAAAAATAGACGCACCCGCATGGAAATTGCTTTATTAACCAAATTTAATGGCACTCTTCTAATAAGCTGTTTTGTATAACAATTCTTGGCATACGATGACAACAACTTCTACAAAAAAAAAAAAAAAAACAATGAAAAAAAAATTAAAAAAAATGGAAACGGAATAGAAAATTTACATTCATACATTTCAGTGTGTGTAAATGGATGTGTGTTTGTATGAATACGTATGGAATAAATTTAAGTTTGAATTAGAAGATAAAATGCAAAAAAAGTATTTAAAATAGAGTCAGAAAGAATTTATAGAATTCAAAAAATATGACAAACATTCACGGTCACATTTGGCAAATATTTGCCGAAAAAGACGTAACCACTAAATAACATACATATATTTGAACTCGTTTATTTATTAAAAAAAAAAAAAACTTTTCTTATTTAGGCCAAAGCCCAATTTAGTGTTTAATTTAGTTTTAATTTATTTGATACTGTTTGATATTGCAAAACTCGTGCTAAACCAAAATTTGTGCTAAAACAAGTGGTTACGCTGTTTTGAGTAAATATTTGCCAAATGTGACCGTATCTTTATAAACTTAATTTACTCAATTTAAATGTGCTAACAAAAATAAGTTATAGTACAGATAGGGTTTTCTTCTTAATTTGTGCTTGAAAACCAACTCATCCTTAAAGTTTATTATTTATTTAGATATAGATTAATTTTGCACAAAATAGAATAGTTAAATTAAATAACTTTTAAAAAGTTTAGAACATCAATAATATAAAAAAAAATCATATCTGCCACTACAACAGTTAATTTTTTTCATAAAATATTAATTTTGTTACCAATTTACACTTCAACATTTTGAAAACTTCTAGTACATATGTGAAACAATTGAGCTTCAGATTATTACAAACCATTTATATTAAATTGTTTTAAATTGCTTTTTTAAAAAAGAAATCCATCTAAACTATCTTAAAATCATGCTTTAAAATTTTTACAAAAATTATTAAACAGTATCTTTGACTCATTATTCAACATATTTTAGTTTTTCTGTTTTAAGCTTCGAAACGATCATCGGAACTATTATATCCACAAAAATTTAAAGAATAAAAGAATGATATGCAAATTAATGTGATAAGGTAGACAGACAACTCAAGTATTTAATATTTTATGTTAAATCTACAAAATTAGAAATCATTTTAATTACAGAAATTATTAATTACTCGTTGCAATATACATTTATAATTAAAAATTCACAAAGGTTATGTGGCTACTTAAATATTATTGCCATTTTGTGAAAAAATCTCATACAATGTAACCAAAACTAAATTGGATTAAATTGCATTAAATGCTAAAGATAAAATAAAAGCAATTAATTTTATAGCCAATTGGATAAAAAACAAAAAACCAAATATTAAAAAATGGAAATAGATTTTACTACAGTAGGAAGTGAACATGAAGTAATGATAATGATCGGTAGTCACAGGCCATAGTAGGTTCTATGCTTTAGTTATTGATTTAGCATTCAACACATAATTTTTTTTTTTTTTGATCATGAACTTGCAACTCCAAAATATGTCAAAATTGTAATTTTTAAAATTTACTGATTTTAAACATAAAACACAAAAACTTGATTTCTACTTGAGATGTCAAACACTGGAGTGAAAACTAAAAGGGAATTTCAGAATTGATTGTTATCTGCTCCAATTGTTTCATTATACACATACATACATATCTAAATCAAAAACTACAATATTTTGCACAAATAAGCAACAGATATACAATGAGCAAATCAGACTTTTCCTTAAAAGTGCTTTTTCAAGAGTTTTCTGAAAGAAAAAAACAACACTTTTGAAATAATGTAGAAGTGATTCAACAAGTATTACTTACTTATTATAACATAATAAAAAATGTACGTCCATTTTATGAAAAATAACCAATTTTGAGATAACAATTTTGAAAAGCTCTTAAACATTTTTAAAATTTTTTTATAATATTCAGATTGGCCAATATTATAATTGATCAATTAATCAATAAGTTATAACAACTATACTCAATAATATTTTCATGATAATTTAAATTATATATAAACAAGTAAAGGCTGCATTAGTCTTTACTTTCTGTTGCTGTTTTGTTCCGTGTCGTTCTATTGTTAAATTTTTGTAGTTAGTTTTTCCGTATAAACGTATCAGCTGTTTTAGGTACAACAGACAACACATACAACAACACAAACACAAATTTTTGACCCACTGCTCGCTGCTTTTCAGGTATTCTACAGTTTTAATGGAATTTAATGTACAATATGTCATTACTTTCAACTAAAGTAATGAATTTTTCATCATCCATCGTTTATTTTTTATATTGTTATAACTTTTATACAGAAACTTAATTAACATCAAAGAAATTGAAAATTTTTGTAATAAACCAAAAATTTTTTTGTTGTGCGGATGTCAGCTGTTTTGTGCTGTCACTTACAATTACTTTGTAAATTTTTTTTTCAACAGGTCCGTCCGCAACGGCACGGAAAGTAACAAAACAACTAACGACTTCTACACATTTTCTATTTAACAGCATCAAGTCAGCTGATTCGGAACGGAACAGAAAGTAAAGACTAATTCTGCCTTAAGAGTGTTATAGTCTGTTGTGTCGTATCGTATATATGCACATATATACGTACCAGCAATATTTAGATAATATTTCATCTAGATTCTTTTCATCGAAAGTTTTTTATTTATTCTGACCAAGAACTTTTTACCAATTCAACTCAACTATATTTAGAGTATTTAGAAATCAACCTTATATGGGAACTAAAATCGATTGTGGGACGATTGTAATACGGCTTACATGAGAATTATTTTTCTTGTTATCTTTTCAGGTTAAAAAACCTGATAGATTTTTATATGAGAGATGTTTGTATGAGATTTATGCGTATTTAAACAATTTCCGAAAATAGATCTTATAATCACATAATAAAAACAAAATCTCAATATATATTCCCTTAAGTTATTTTCTCGAGTCCCTTTCGTGTCTACAACATAAGGAAAGACGGACGTCTTAGAATTTCATAAGGACTCAGAATCTACATACGTTTTGGTGCAATGACCAATATTTCGATATGTTACAAATGGAATGACAAACTTAATAAATCCCCCTGGTGGATATAAAAACACAATTTTCAAAAAAAAAAACCTCTTTATTTCTCAGGAATCAGTAAGAGATTAATGTTATGAAGATATTGCAGTAATAAATTTATGTGAATAAAAAATTCCAAAACTTTTCATATTGTTTAATTACTACAGATGAGATATTATAAGTAATTCACCTACTGTAGTACACTTAAATACTGTTGCAGTAACACGCTGTCAACTTTTTTTTTTTTTGTTGCTTTAAACCAATTTAATTGTAGAAAATGTTAAAAAATTAAGGTTTGTATTTAGTGTTTTAATTGCTATTTAATTCAGCTCTTAACTTTTTGATTTTTTAAATAACTATAAAAGGATTTTTGAACAAAATATAAATAATATATTTTTTGTAAAAAAAAAATAAAGAACAGTTATACAAATGTAGCAGTTGTGGCATGAAGTATGCTAATAAAAGCCATAAATGTTATTAGAAAAAGTTAAAGACGAGAGGATATTAAATTGTGAGAGAAAACAAACTCCCATACAGACACACAAACATAGAAAAAAATTTAAAATGGCCATTTACTTTTGTCATTTTGCATTTTCCATTCTGTTTTCGGCTCAAAGGATAACTAATCCTGCAGTTGCGGTAGAAGTTGTGTGGCAATAGTAGTTTTAACGATTATATAGAAAAATATTGTTATTAGCAAGTTTAAAGGCATAAATATAAAATATGGCCAACATAAAATCCTTACAAATGACATTTTAAAAACTTTCAACTACAACATATGGCCGAAAAGCGTCCATTTTCTCAACTATTTGTTAAATTTTTGCGAACAAATGTTTTCCAAATAATTAAAAAAAAACAAACTGTTGCATATATTTCCAGTTAAAGTTGAACTTGTCAACTTTTAAATATATTTTATAATAAATATTTTACAATAAATATTATAAATCGATTTTATTAAATAAAAAACAAATACACACCAGCCCAGGCATTGGCACACAAAATTATTGAATTTGAATTTCATAACAAAACAGCAAGAAAACAAGTTTAATCAAATTAATGGCCATAAGGAAGGGAGATGGAGGCAATTTGGTATTGTTCGAATACTACCTTTTCCTCAGTAGGCCAATATTAACATGGCGTTTCAGTTTTCTATTTTTGTTAACTGCACTCGTGCCTATTGGTACCATCATCCATTTGCTCAATACTAACAACTAACAAACAACAAACAACAAAAAATACTGCTTTCCCTTTTCTGTTTGACTGTATGAAGAAACTTTGTTTTGGCAACAAAACCAATAGGGTTTTTTAATATTGGTAGTAACAACCTTGAGTACAATGGGGGTATGTGCTTCCGAAACACTTGCAAATATATTTCGACAAATGCTTTATATGGAAATATTCTGATATTATGATTTTAAATACCCGACTGGCGCAAGTTGCATTAAGTATGAGAATATATAGTATTGTGAAAAAACTGATCAGATTATTTCATAGTATTCGATATTAGTCTATCTGGAAGCTGGTAGAATGGTTGCTCTATAACCCCAATCGATTTTTTAGAAGATAGGAGCGCAGCATAAGAAAAACTGCAATAAGGAACAAACAGGATCTAAAAAATGTTCTTATGAAATAATAGGACATTTCTTCGGAAATCACCGGAAACCGATCTATTTATTGAAAAATTTATTAAATTCCGAATTTAAGTCCAATCAAGGTGCAGCAATATATTAATCAACTAATATTAATATTTGCATAAATTTAGCTTTTTCATATTTCCTACTGGCGCTGAGGCATGGCCTTTTCAGTTTATATTTATATTGAACTGTCTTAAACATCAGTTAAATAAAATAACATAAAAGCTGGTATATAATTGATGAGCATCTAGCATGTCTCAGCATATCATACAGTATTTTGTATAGAGACACAAAATTTATTGGCGCCAGCCAAAAAGCAACAGCAATCGAAAATACAAAAATTAAACAATGATACAGAAACAGCAACAGCTTATTGGCCAAAAAAAAAACTGAAAAGGCAAATACTTACAATGGGAGTAGCAAAGCACACATTACTTTCACAAATAAAAACGTATAAAATTGAAAACCTTTTGCTGGCTTTTCAGAAACCTTGAAAAGACTCATCGTATTGTATTTACAAGTTATTAACAATTTGTTATTTTTTTTTTCATTTTATTTTATTATTTAAGCAAACAGTTAAAAACAAAATTTTTATACTATAAATTCATTTACGGTTTATGATTTGTTCTGTATTTGATAATACTGTATGGAAACACGTGTCTGATACAAACCATACCGAAAACAGTATTTACAGATAAATATCGTATGCAATACAATTATTATTTTATTTCATTTTAGTATTTGTACCAATAGTAATAAAATTATTATACACAAGAACCTGAAAAATATTGATCCAAACAGAAACAGGTGATTTGCAATTTATCAAAATGAAATGAATGAATAATTTAAATTGAATTCACTGCCCCCACCAATAAACAAACTTGCAGCACACACGAGCCAAGAGAGGCACAGACAACCTTTGTTGCTGTTAATCTGAATTTCAATAGAATAAATTGAATATTAAATGAATCTAATTATTCAAATTAAATCCTTTAAATCATTAAATTGTTGATCTGGTATGTAACATTTAAGCAGGACTAAACAAACAACAATTACAACACATCGAAACACACTTAAAAATTAAAATTGCCAAGTTGAATGCGTATGTGTTTGTATTTATGTAAATTGAACGTGGTTTTAATAAAGGGTTTTCCAATAAGGACTTGACAACTTTTTTTTTAAATAAAACGCAAACCGTTTGAGATATTTCCAAAACTTTATTACCGACTTGAAATACATTCAAAACATTTATGAATGGAACTCGACTTCGTTCATATGGGCACCGCGGCCACGTCGACAGTGGTCGATTCGTTGGACCCAATTTTGGATGACTCGGTCACACATTTCGGCCGGAATGGCCGCTATTTCGCGTTCAATGTTGGCTCTAAGTTCTTCCAACGTTGTCGGCTTGTTGGCATAGACCAATGATTTGACGTAGCCCCAAAGAAAAAAATCTAGAGGCGTTAAATCGCAAGAACGAGGCGGCCAATTGACTGGTCCATTTCTTGAGATAACACGCTCGTCAAACTTACTCTTCAGTAAATCGATTGTAACGTGTGCTGTGTGGCTTGTGGCACCGTCTTGTTGAAACCACATGTCATCCAAGTCCATGTGTTCCAATTCGGGCCAAAAATAATCGCTAATCATTGCGCGATAACGATCGCCATTCACAGTAACGTGACGATCGTTATTGTCGACGAAAAAATATGGCCCAATGACGCCGCCGGCATGCAAAGCGCACCAAACAGTAATTTTTTGTGGATGAAGTGGTGATTCGTGAAGCACATGTGGATTTTCAGCAGACCAATAACGCATATTTTGCTTATTGACGAACCCATTGAGCCAAAAATGAGCTTCGTCACTGAAGATGATTTTGCGATGAAATTCATCATCTTGGTGCATCTTCTCCAGAGCCCAATCGGAGAACGTACGTCGACTCAAATGGTCCATCGGCTTCAATTCTTGAGTCAGCTTAATCTTGTATGGGTGTAAACCCAGATCCTTACGCAAAATTCGCCATAAAGTGGTCTTGGGGATGCCCAGTTCTTGAGAACGCCGCGGAATCGACTGATTTGAATCGTTTGCTACGGACGCCTGAACGGCAGCGATATTTTCGGAACTTCGACCAGGCCGTTGTCTCACTGGCACGACAGCATCACACAATGAATATGTAGACTCAAATTTTTGCACTAAACTTGTTATTGCTTGTCTACTAGGGCGATAATTACGACCGAAAATTGGAGTTAACGCTCTTAAAGTTGCGGTCACCGACTCCGAATTTCGGTAGTACATTTTTATAATTTCCAAACGTTGTTCCTTCGTGTACTTTACCATAACGAAAATGTTAAGTTTACTGAAAAAAAAGAAAGCAACAATTAGATGATCAGTGAAATAGTGCGTTCACAATTTAAATTCAGAGTTGTCAAGTAGCTATTGGAAAACCCGATATTAACCGCACATACATACATGCATGCATACATACATACATGCATTCAAACTCTCGCACACATATCTATGTTTATCAATATATTTGTATGCATGTATGTATGTGAGTGCTGGTATGTAAGGACTTAAATATTGCAGAACAAAAACAATGGTATTTGTGTGTTTATAATACAAACATACATGTATGAATGCATATGGGTAGTTCCATGAAAATGTCAAACACGGCCAAAAAATAAATGGAAGAGAAAAACTGAATGACTCTTCGACTAAGTTTTTGCAAATTGAAATAATCTATGTGGGTTATAGATTATTTTAAATCTTCCAAAGTTGAGGAAATTGGAAGGGTTGAATATTAAAATATTATTTATTTATTTATCGAAAATTTTTACCTTTGTGTTTTATATGTAGGTATTTGAATGTAGATATATAAATGTATGTATAAATACAATGGATTTTGAGTGTAGATGTAAGGATATAAGGATACCGAAATTGATGTTGTTCAGCCTGTTGCTAAGTGAGAATTAATTTATTTTTACATAATGTTTTAGTTTTAATATGTTCGGTTAGCAACAATTACAAAGAAATTTGGAACTTTTCCGTTACTATGTTGCTAGCAACATCAAATTTGGTTACATTATTAAGGTAATACATATTAGTTTCTGTTAACAATTCATATACATAAGAGTCATTAGATATTAAGTTTAGTAAATAGTACATTTGAACTTCATAACTGCAATTGTAATTCATAATGATAATTATATCAATTTTACAAATATTAGCTTAAATACTACAATATTTCAATTCTTAATACAATTCAATTATAAAATTCATTTATTATTTTATTGTCTAAACTTGAGTTTAGACACAAATAAAATAAATTATTTTCTCTTTGCTATTAACTAACTAAATTAATAGATTTGAAACATTACAATTACATCTTCAAAATAAATTTGCAATAACAAATAACTATAATAATGAGAAAAACGAGAAGTTAGATGGTATTTCTGATGGTATTCTAATGTCACGTACGTTATGCAAAAACACTGTTTAACTATGTCATTTGTATATGGGCAGTCGCAGGTATAGAAGATTACAATTCTAAAATAAGAATTTTTCCAATTAAAGATATTAACTACAATTTCCTTTTCAATTGAAATAAAAACCAAAAGTTATTACCTTTTAAAGTTTGTCACATACGTTATTGTAAGTATGATAATTTAAATTAAATGCATCAAAATCAATGTTAAATGCAAATTTTATATTTATATTATTTTAAGTAGTCGTAAAACTATGAAACGGTGGCGGGAAGAGTTAAAAAGAGACGAAGCAATACTAAAAGAGCACAAAAAAAAGGAGGCTAAAAGACAGCGAGCCTATCGCAAAAGGAAGGCAGATGAAGCAAAAGAAGATGTCAAACTACTTCAAGAAAAAAGAGAAAAAGATCGTATTCGGCAGCAAAAAATTGCGAAAAAAAAAAATGAAATTGTAAGTAACGTTGCTGCTGGATCAGCTTATAGCTGCAGACAAACTTTGGGGAAAGCAGTGCGAAAGGTGGAACAGATGTTGCCAATGGACATGAAAAAGAAAGTGGAAGTACTTGAAATTCTCCAACGGAAGTATGTAAAACCCACAAATTATGAACAGCAAATACACACGGGCTCGGTTGAACGTTTTAATGTAGTTAAAGATTTTTACTTGCGAGATGAAGTTAGTGTACAAGCTCCATACATTTCATTATTTATATACGAGAAAAATTGTCACATACGTTATGTCACGTACGTTATTATGTTTTTCTTTTACATAAAACTAACCAGAGATGATTTCTCTTTAAATATTAAAGGATTGTAAAGGTTCATTATTTAGCTTATTTTAGGAATTTTTAAAGAAAAGAATTAAAAAAAAAACCCCCCATGATTCGCAGACTTTCGCATGTACGTAAATATGCTATAAAACCACTTCCGTTTTTGTCGGATATTTTTGACACCAAAGTTTCGAGGCTGTCCATTTTTTTCTCAAACATAGAAGCTTTTGATTGCAACATAACTGTAATATTGTCTTTTATTAACTTCTATTTTTGTGAGATTTATATTACTTCATAAGCGTCCGAATGTCACTTACGGCTGTATGAAAATACCCATATGTAATAGGGTATCCATAACAAAAATGTTCGTTCGAATAATCGACGATTTCTTAAGAATTCGAAATAATAAAGATGGCATATACATATGTATGTATGTAGAGGTCTAAAAATGCCCTCCAGATTTCATATTGTAATTTATTCAAAAGATAATTCTCATACTTTAGATATCCTGATATTTATGTATTTGTCCTGATGTCTGAGTGTGCTTCTAGAATTTAAATAAAATTTTTATTATCTAATGTTTTTAATTATGGAACAGTGTGTATGTGTGTGTACTTAATATTATTGTTTAATGAATTATTGTGATAGAAAGTTAATCAAAAACGCAAGCAGTATATGGTGCTTATTAATTCAAATGCCTTAAATATATTAATACCAATTATTTTATTTAGTTAGTATCGGAAAAAATCATTTCAAAAACCTAAACATAATTATATTCCTTAAAAACTAAAGCAAATATTTACAGTATTGCAGGATAAGGTAATTTTTTTGGTAAGATCATCAAAAATCACCAAACTTCTAAGGATGTAATACAAATAACACCTAAGACCGAAAATATATTTTTAGAAAATATCAAAGTTTAAGCAGGGTAAATATCAATAATAATGTAAAGCCAAATATAACGGATATTTTAGTAAATAGATTGATGTATTGGAAAAAATTAGAGATCAAGACCAAACTCGCAAAGGACAAAGAGCGTGTAAATCTCTACTCCCTCTTTTCGAATATTTATCTTTACTACGAGCAATTTTAACAAAATTTATTTTAAACAACTTCAACTGAGTTTTCATTTAAAATGCTCATCACGTTTCCATTGCTGTGTTTTATGCATCCTGTTGCTTTTCGGGTTCTGCCATTCATTTAGTTGAGGGACGAGAATAACAACAACAAAGGGCGACATAACAAATACAAGCACAATATTAATGATCACACGTGCACGTACACACATACATACTATATATGCAAAGACAACAGCAAGAACATAAAGAAAACAGAAAAATTAACAACAAACTGAATTAACCATGGAATCAAAAAACGTTTATTTATTTGTCGCATGGTGGTTGGTTGACTGCTGAATGTTACAGATTTTAGACGTTTATTTACAACAATTTTTAATTTAATTCGCAAAACGTTTTTCAGTTAGCAATTTATTTTTTTTTTTTTGTTCTAATTTTTCATATTTGTTTGACGAGAGAGATTTACTGCAGCAACAAACGAATTATGTATTCGTATTTTGTTTGGTATTGAAATGAAAAGTACTCGCTCTTGTGAATGAATAATGAAATAATTCAAATTAAAAACGGAAACAGATTTTCGTTTCAAGACCATTTTATTTTCAAGATGATGCAAATTGGAAAGTTTCAGTTTGATTAACTAATGCTGTTGTTTCTGCAACAGTTGCAGTTGCCGAAATGTTGTTGCATATTGTAATCTGACCTACCTTCAGATTACTGTATATGAATTCATATTTAAATACTTGTAAAATTGCATATAATGGGTTTAACTTACATTTACCTGTTGATAATTAATTTCATTCCTTAGAATTTAACGTAATAAATAGCTCCCATCTAAAAACAAATTAAAAAAATCAATTCAGTCCTTCCTTCTATATAGTAAAAAAATAACGCATAGTCAATCAAATATACTCGCATGTGCATATGTATAACAACTGTCAATCTAAACATTTAATAGGTATTTAACAAGTAAGAAAGTATAGTCGATCAAGCGCGACCATATAATACCCTACACACCACCATAGTGGGGAGGGTATATTGGATTTGTGCTGATGTTTGTAACGCTCAGAAATATTGGTGCAACACCCAACGATTGGCTCAGAATCACTTTCTGAGTCGATTTAACGATGTTCAAGTAAAGCTTGTGCGCAATGTACAGGTCGCAATTTTGAAGATATTTCAATAAAATTTGGTACGTAATATTTCTTCGGCCCAAGGACGGATGGGATTGAAACTGGTGGAAATCGATCTATTATTTCACCTGGCCCCCATACAAATGTCCTCCCGAAATTGGGGTTGACCGATCATAAATGCTTGAATTATGCAAGTCTCCTAACAAATTTCATCACAAATGAGTGTTAAATGAAGCCAAATCACATCTACAAATGTTGTGCAGATCGGTCCATAATTACTCGTAGCTCCCATAAAAGACCCACTTCCGAAAATCACGACCATAAATCTCTTAAAAATGTTGAAATATTGAACCCAAATATATTTCATATGTATGCAAATAATACGGTACAATTTTTTTATGATCGGTCCATAATTAGTCGAAACTCCCATATAAGACCCTCTGCGTAATTCACTTTAACTTCCATAAATCTTTTAAAAGTATTTATATCGATATAAAGTTTAACACATATAATATTTATATTCACAGAAATCATGACACTAAATTTTGTTCCAAAATAGGTGATATCTCCCATATATCTGAAAAACTTTTTTATACATATACTAGGTGTAGGGTATTATATGGTCGGGCTTGACCGACTATAATTTTTTACTTGTTTGATTAAACATTTCGCTTTTGTTATTCCTACATTAATACTTATTGATTTCTAAGAAAGGTCAAACTTTTGCCAGAAAACAAATTGTAGAATAATATTTCATTTTTGGATTATCTACATATGTATGTATGCATGTATGTATGTATGTATGAAATTGAACATGATTGTAAATATTCTTTAACATGTAATTATACGAAAAAGTCTTTTCATTAAACAAAATAATAAATATTTTAGTAATTTAGTTCAAGCTGTTTTTCAAGGTGTTTTTTTTATAATAAATTTTTTATTTTCAATATATTTCTTTTTCCTGAAAAAAAAAAATTAAAATTTTATTAATAAAAGACCTTAAGCTTTTATTTATTTATTTATTTAATTATTAAGACAATGATTTAAATCCTTACAGACAATTAAAAAAAGTGTATTGCAAATTACAATTAATTTACAAAAAATTAATTATTTAATAAACTAATTATTTTATGCTTAATTACATTTGTTGAAAGGGAAAAATCAATTATTTCATATAGATTGTTAAATACACAAAACAATCTTCTTAATGGGGCTTGAGCTTGAGCATAGTTTGACATACAGTGAGTTAAAATGGCGTGAAAATCGCTGATGAACATTAAAAGTAACATTATTTACAAGGAACTCTGAGCAGACTTCACCATTAATTATATTGATCATAAATGTTATATTAAGCATAGTCCTTCTACTATATAGAGTTGGTAATTTAATCAATTTAAGCCTATCGATGTATAATGGAAGGTTAATATCAGGATTCCAAGGTAACCCACGTAGCCAAAAGAGTAAAAATTGTTTATGTACAGACTCTATACAATTAATATGAATATTATAATAAGGATCTCAGATAATAGAGCCATATTCCAATATAGGTCTTACTTAGGACATGTAAAGTTGTTTTGTAATATAGGGATCATCAAATTCCTTAGTCCATTGCTTTATAAATGCAAATACACCTCTAGCTTTATTTATCAACATGGTGATGTGCGAAACAAAGTTTAATTTATTGTCTAGTAAAATTCCTAGATCAAGAAAATTTTCAACAATTTCAAGCCGGTACTCACCCAAAGTATAATTAGTAGGAATATAATTACTTCTTGAAAAATGGAATAAGATAGGATTTTATCCAGTTTAGACTGCGAGATGTAAAACCAAGAAGATCCAGAAGAAGTCTGTGATTTACTTTCTCAAAAGCTTTACTAAAGTTTGTTTTCCTTGTACAAAGCCTTGATTAACGTGGGTAGTAAGTTAAAAGACATTTGATATGGTAGAGCAACCTTTCCGAAATCCATGTTGAGAAGATGACAGACTTGATGATAATTGATCACACATGTAATCAGTGATAAAATGTTCAAAAATCTTAGCTTAGCAATACATTTGTAATTTCACACATTCGATTTATTAACAGATTTAAATAATGGAATTATGAATGAAGACCTCCAAATTCTCGAAAAATAACCATATTTAATGGATGTGTTTAATAAAATAATTAATGGATATACCAATGATTGAGCACAATTGTGTATAATACTACTAGGAACACCATCAGGACCATAATTATACGAAATTTAAAGTTTTTTTAAAAAAAACTTGAACAATTACTAAAATATTATTTAAAAAATTAGGTCACTTTTAATATTTATATAAAAATGTTTTATATATTTATATATTTTAAATAATAAATTAAAAATAAACCAAAAATTGTATTATCCCTGAGGAAGGTATCCATTGTGATAGCGAAATACACTTGGCAATTTATATTTGGAAAATATCAAATATGTGTGGGATTTGATGATCCGCTGAGTTAAAAAAAAAACACGAACACACGGATATTTCATTAAAATACAATTCACTTTATTTCCAACAATAGTGCTTGAATTTAACTTATTGTTAATCTTTAATAATAATATTTAATGGTACTGTCCGCGTTGTGTCCTATTAGTTTGGCTGCTGTATTTCAACTCTCTATGTTCTATTTCTGTCTGTCCGATGTTCCTCTTCATTTCACAATAACTTCTATTGTCGTATTCCAGTCTCTCATCAATTCAATTTACTATCTACTGTTATCACTCGCTATCGATTACCTTGTCGCCCAACCCTTGGCACCCCCACATGTATGTAGTATATGTATGTATATATGTATGTACAAAATACATATAAAATTGTCTAATAGTAAATAAGAAAAGTATGAGTATTTATGTTGTATGTAAATAAAGGAAGAAAGAACTAATGCTAAAATAAATCGGTAAAACGTAGAATATATTACAACTAGTTGGAACTGAATTCTGATAGGATTTTTCAAGTATTTTGATTTCATGCATAATCAATTTTGACATTTATCAAAACTTAAAAAAGCAAAATTTCCGTAATCTTTCTGACTGACAATTGAGTGAAAATGTTTTTATTTTTTTCTCGTTATACACACAGTGGGAAGCAACATTAAGGATGGTGCGTTTGGGATGCGCTCATGCGGCCTATGCCAATAGTATTCTTTTCCATCAGACTGGCATTGGTTGACTTTCGTTTAGTCGCTCCAAATAACCCGTTTCCAGTCATCTATGGTCAAATTTTTGTGGGTGTTTCAGAAATGACGGCGTTTTTTCACATTTCTATCGGAAAATGTTGGCTTTTTCTTCTTCACCCTGGCTACTATAACAATTCTATTTAAAGTGCGTCTAACCGACCAGGAACTGACAACCTTACAAAATACTTTGTGCAGCATTTTTTGGGGTCTTGATGTCTTTATTATGTAGCAAACGTTCAATCTGCGGGCATCAGCATCAGAAAGCAGTCTTGGTCGACTCCCTTGGTTATTATTGCAATGTACATTACGACGTTTTTTTATATCATTTACCGTAGATTTACTTAAATTCAATTTTTCAGTCATTTTACAGCATTAACAATTATATTGCAACAAATTTATCACATTGTTTTTAATATCAGTTGGCGTTTTTCTCATATGTATTAAATATCTTTAAATTTTATTATTAGACAAAATTTTTCATTTGGCTTGAGATCATTTTTTTTTAATTAATAGCTCGAAGAATACCATTGTGAAACTATATTTTTGTATACAAATGGCACATTGGAATGCATTTTCTACCCTGCCACGGGCGTCATCAGCAATGTTTGGTGTCCAAGATCTACTTGTAAACATCATCTATTTAACTCACCATTTATTGAGAAACAGAATTCGGGAATTAAACATATTTCTTATAACATTTTTTATTTAAAAATCAAGTTAATCACCTTACATGTTAAACAATAATGCACAAATACAGCAATAAAAGCTCGATACCGAAATCGCAAGAAACAAACAAAAAACAATGGGTCAAATACCGTTACATTTTAACAGAGCAATACCGTTATAATCACCCTTATCGTGAATAAAAATTCCACGTGAAATTTGTTCACTTTTCACATTATTCCTATTTAAATTCAATGTTAAAAATATAAAAGTGAACAAATTTCATGTGGAATTTTTATTCACGATAGGGGTGAATGTTTATTTCTTGTACTGTGCAATAGTAAATTTTTGTTTTTTTTTATTTTTTTTCATTTTTTTGAAGCAATTTATGCGAGTTGTTGTGCTTAATAATTTAAAATAAGGTTCAATTAAATATTAAATACATTATATGATAATATATCTATAATGGTATTATTTTCATTACATTACTTCATTAATGCAAAACATCGGACAGTTTTGCTTCCCACTGTATGAACGTACCAGGTACAAATAAATAAACAGAAGAAATAAAAGTTTGAAATATTCGACCTTTTCTTTGTAGGATCCCAAATTTATAAATATACCTCGAGCTTGAGTATTTATAAATTTGGGATCCTAAACAGAAGAAATTTTAAAAAATTATTATCATAGTTTTCAATTCACTTTTCCATAGTTTTTCATTCACTTTTAATAACTTATTGCTTAGAAAAGTAAATTAAAAAGTTAATGAAAAGAAATATTTTTTTATTTAACAACAACTTGTTATACAAGAAAGTACCCATATTTTGTAATATGCTTAAGAAGCTTTCAGACCGTATTAATGATGTTGTCGTTAAGTATTCAACAAGATTTATTTAAGGATATACACCAGTGCCAGTAAGTACTATTATGGCCTATGACCGTTTATACGAAAATCGAATTTCAAATCTTTTTTCCCACACTATCTGTCTCTATTCTATCATCTCTTCTTCAATACGAAATATTTATTTAAGTTTGGTTTACTTTGTACAAATCGCCATAAAGACAAGTGTCTGACTGACTGTCTATCTATAGCTAAATACATACTAATATGTCTGTGCAATTTAATAATCAGCAAATTTGCTGTTTATCGTTATGAGTCGTACAGTATCCCAAATAAGCAAGGATACACTAAAAGGTATAAATCAAAGAGTTTATGACTACGAATCATACTTAACTCCAGAATATTATGAGTGTAAAATATTTAATGTGTGATCGTATAATTTTATTACTGAGTATAAGTTTTATATTTGTTATTTGCTAAAATGTGAAAACATACACCAAATATTGTTATAAGTTTTGGGCTATTTGTACATAAAATTTATTAAACATAATAGCCAAAATGCTTTTATGTCCAATGAAACGTACTAAACGAATATGTATATAGAAAAGAACAGAATGCCTTCAAGGACACTGCAAGCCTATTCTATGACAACAGCAACTATAATAATAAAATAAACAACAAATAAATAGACGAAATGTTTCGCAAACAATTCTTAAGAACCTTTTTTTAATTTTTAGCTTGTTCATTGAGAGCAAATATAATTTTAACTAATAACTACAGATACCGATACGTGATATAATTATATTCGTTGATATTTTGTACACGATTTGATTGGTTAAGGGTTGGTAATATAACGTTACCTAAATGGAAGCACTAGTTTCTACCAAAGAAAGATAAATCTTAAAGTTCATATAAGGGGGACATTTTTTATATTATTTTTTTTATCTTTTTGCTTGAATTAAAAACTTTTCGTATTTCCTAACTAATTTATACCTTTCAATACATTTTATTAAATAATAGTAGTAACGCAATAATTAAAACTTAACAAGAACACACAAACAAACCAAACCAAAGGCCCATTTGCAAAAAGGTTAAAATCCCCTTAGAATGAGATTTCGAGTAGAACAAGATTTATATTATATACATAAGCTATATACAAGGTGGCGCAAAAGTAATGCTCCTATCAGAAAATGCTATAAATTTTACAATTGGCCCCTAATGTCAGTTCTGTTTTGACCGTTAACACATGCGAAATACACGTTAATAAACAATGTTACGATACACTGCTCCAGAACGCGGAATATTGCTGACTATTTATTTGACCAATAATCGGTCGGTGACTTTGGCACAACGTGAATTTCGTCGCAGATTTCCTGGCCGTCCAACGCCTACTGGTGAAACACTGCGACGTTTAGCCGCTCGCCTCGAAGAGACTGGCACAACACGAGATGCTGCCAGGCGTGGCAGACCCCGGAGTAGCCATTCTGCAGATAATATTGCTGCTGTAGCCGAGCATGTCATGGAAGCGCCGTCGACATCGACCAGACAACGTGCCACGCAAATGGGTATCAGGTGACGGTCTTTACAGCGAATTTTGATACAAGATTTGAAGATGTTTCCGTACAAAGTCCAGACGGTGCATCAGCTGTTAGCTGGTGATCGCCAATCGCGGAAGATGATTTTTCATCAAAAATAATTATGAGTGATGAGGGATTGGAAAACATGTGGTTCCAACAGGACGGTGCAACGCACACACTGCACGTGCCACAACCGATATGCTGAAGGATGCATTTCCCGTGCGCCTAATCTTGAAGTCGCGGGTTTATGTCAACAAGCCTGAGACTCTTGCAGCTCTTAAAGACAATATCCGTCAAGAATGTGAGGACCTATCGCCGGAAGTTTTGGCCAAAGTGATGGAAAATGCCATAAAAAGGGCTCAAATGACAATCAACTGTGATGGCGGCCATTTACATGACATCATATTCTCGACTATAATCTATAATCCACAAGAAGAATCAAAGTTTTTAATTTTTTTTTAATTACAGCCAAAAAACATCGGAAGTTTACTTTTGCGCCACCTTGTATGTATGTACGTATTCTATGTATTCTTTAAATTATTACACATATATTACATTTATTTATGTGGAAAAATAAATTGAAATGTAATAAACTTTAAATTTTTCTTTGAAAGCATTTTACTTTGTAAATAAAATACTTTTATAATCTTTATGAATATTTACCAAAATTATTATTCTGTTAAACTCTAATCTGATATAGCATTAAAATGTAGTGCATTCGACTTACAGAAAGCTTAATGAATCAATCTTATTTCAAGTACGATCATTGGTAAGAAGTATCAAAAGTGATTTCTCTCCTAAATCAGTCAGTTGCATAACCTATCGCTCAGTTAAAAAGCCTCCCAACGATTGATTAATCTCAAATTTAAATTTCAATCAGTTAAAAAGCCACCCAACCAGTGATGGAAAAATGAAAAATTGAAATGGTACTTACTGATCGTCAACAAAAAGAGTACTTTTTCAACATTTTGGTACTTTTTAGGAAACATATTTTTATTCAAAAATAAAAGGAAAAACCCATTTAAAAATAATTCAGAAAGAAAAATTAATTCAGTTTAATAAAAAAAAAACTATTATAAAAACAAACTAAAAATTAATTCATTTTTATATAAAAATTGTTTAAAAAATTTTTATTTGTTGTGGGTTAAGATAATATGCATTTTGTTAGTGTTAATACCATATCATTAATAGATCTTTCACCAATATGTTTGAAGTTTTCAAACTCATATGATACACAAACAATCTCAAACAAGAAACGAGTATTACAAAAATGTACGAAACATAAGAAATTTAAAAAATTTTTCAAAATAGTACCACAAACAATTTTATTTATTTATGCATCTGTTTACTTTTGTAGATTAGCTGATCCCACATTAAATAAATAACATGAATAACGAATTTGTGCATCCCTTCCTTATGTTCTTGTTTTGAAGCCAATGTTGTCAATAAATATAAAAATAGTAACGCTGGATTTCTAAACAGGGAAGAAAGCAAAACAAACAAAGAGTACTAAATATGATGTGGGGGTACTGTGGTATTTTTGTTCTGAAAAAGTACTGAAAATAGTACAATAGTATTGAATTTTCCATCACTGCTCCCAACGATTCATTAATTACAAATTTAAATTTGAGATTCATTAATTTGAGACTTCAAAATTCCACAATTTTGCTGTATATTCAATTGTTACTCGTATTTATTAATGACCAACTCTTTAACATTAAGCAAACCCATAAATAATTCTAAAATTATACATTAATTACATTAATGTTGTCATCCTAAAACGCACAAAATATTTTCTAATTAAATATTAGTTGTAACTAATGGAAATGTCGATACATATTTACATATTAATCAAGATACATACATAAATGCAAACGTTTTTTTTTTTTTTTTTTTTTTTTGGTAACAAATTTAAACAAATGTGTAACCCATCACTCTTTCCTTTAACACATCAAACGGATTGTGGACAATACAATAAATCAAATTATTAAATATTATAGAAGAAACAAAAAAATTGTTCACATTCAAATACATTCTTTAGAAATGAGTTGTTTTCATTTCCCTAATATTATCCTTTCAATGTTGATTTTTTTTTATTACAAATGCCAGTATTTGGATTTGGTTTCCTAATAATACTCTAGAAATAATATAATGACAGACTGACGGCAAACTGTGCAATTGCAAAATTTGTTACAAAAATTCATATTCATATATGTACATATGTATGTACAAAGCAAAAGGAGTATATTTGATTCAATAAAAGTATAGTTATTCCTTAAATATATATATTTTCTCCTGGTTCCGCACCACTATATAGGAATACAGATAATATTACAATTAAGCCGTTCTTAGAAATACGAGTGTATAATGGGTGCCATATGTGACAAATGTAACATCAATTTTCTTATTAATATTGTTTGGAACAGTTTCATTTATAATCTCAACACAAATGGTGTTGCATTAGGTACTTTCAGACAGGTAATTCGATACTGATAATAGTACTAAATTACATCGAAAGTGTTTTAAGTCGATCCTAACAGTTTTTGTTTATATACTTAAGCTAGATTTACATGATTGAAGTTTTCTTCAAAATGCTTCAAACTCGTGTAAACAGCAAAATTTCTTAAAAATTTATTTATTTAATAACTATTACACAGAAAAAAAAATCATGTTTCTTTTTCAATTAAACCTTTAATTGATTTTAAAATAATTTTCAATTAAAATTTTCATTGATTCAATTACTTTTTCTGATATTTTCAATTAAATCTCACATTTTTTTTTAATTGATACTATCATTTTGTTTACAGGTCCGATTTCAATTAAATTTTTAATTGATTCCACAAATATTTTAATTGAAACTCATTTTTTTTTTCTGTGTAATAACAATTAAATAAATAAATTTTGAAGAAATAATGCTTTTTACACGAGTTTGAAGCATTTTGAAGAGCAATTTTGAAGAAAATTTCAATCGTGTAAATGTTGCATTAGGTTTCAAAATGTACAAAAATAAATGACAAAAGAAAATGAATAAAATATCAAATAAAATTTTATATTCAGATAGAATATTTTTGGGATATCTATATTAATTCTTATGGATTTTACTTTATTTGGGAACTATTTCGTAATAAAATAAAAACAAGTACGACAGTATCGTCGGTCAAACCCGACCATATAATAACAGTTATTTCAGAAATGGGCATTATATGGGAGATAAAACCTATTATGGACCGATCATTCAAAAACTTTAGTGCCATGACTTCCGTGAATACAAATATTATGTGTGTTAAACTTTATCTCGATATAAATACTTTTAAAAGATTTATGGAGGTTAAACTGAATTACGGAGAGGGTCTTATATGGAAGTTTCGACTAATTATGGACCGACCATTACAAAATTAGGTATATAAGAAACTTATTTGTGTCGAATTTTATTTGGATACCAAAATTTTTAAGAAATTTATGATCTTTATAGTGATTTTCGGAAGTGGGCCTTATATGTAGCTACGAGTAATTATGGATCGATCTGCACAAAATTTGTAGGTGTAATTTGCCTTTATTTAACACCCATTTGTGATGAAATTCGTTTCGATACTTCCAAATTTCAAACATTTATGATCGTTAAACCCCAATTTCGGGAGGACATTTGTATGGGGGCCAGGTGAAATAATGCACCGATTTCCTTTCTTGAGCCGAAGAAATATAACGTAATAAATTTTATCGAAATATCTTCAAAATTGCGACCTGTACTCTGCGCACAAGCTTTACATAAACAGCGACCCACCCAGACGGACGAACGGACATCGTTAAATCGGTGGGTGTTGGACCAATATTTCTGGGCGTTATAAACATCAGCACAAATTAAAATATGAAATTAAACCTAATTAAGAGATTTTTGTCACTTTTCTAATTAGGCGATATTAAATGGGTGTTATTTAATTTTTACCCACTGAAATCAGACGGAATTAAAAAGTTTGTAGGAGTATAGATTTGCCTACTTATCTGTGATTGATTAAATGGGTTGATGTAGTGCTAAAAAAAATAAAAAGACATATAATGATATTTGTTTGGTATAAAATTTGAGTGTAATTTAAGTGTAATTTTTTCATGATCTCTTTGTAGATGCAAAGATGGACCAAACCGTCAATGTTAAAACACCAAGAGAATATGGCAAATATTCTGGGCGTAGTCCAACTGAAGATGGTAAAGTAATATTTTATGCTCCGCCTGCTGGTGGTTTAAACACAAATCCTCAGCGCGCTAATAACAGCAACAAGAAAACAATTTTTAAAACTGATAGCATCTCCTCAATACCAGCACAAGTCTATCGTGAACGAAGTATTGAAGAAACTGAAGCAGCACATGATCTACTATCGTTGTCGCAGAGTTTGCCACCCTTAACACCACCCTGTGTTGTAACAATAATGCATCAAGATTCGAATGGCACTTCCACATCATCGTCCACATCGTCCTCTCCAAATTGTACGTTGGATTCGCATAAATCGCAAATGCAAGAAATATCAAGTTCTTCCAGACAACTGCAACCGCAACAACAACCAATACACTGTGCCGGTATTATTCAACCCGATAATTTAAACGTTTTTATTGATACAGATCAAAATCACAGTCACAATGGTACTTCAAAAATTCGTTACATAAGTTCATATGACTCGCAACTGCAACAGCATCAACTCAACCTCAGCAATCATCACACTCATCATCAGCATCACAACCATCATAATGGTGTGAGTAATAATGCAAACAATTGTTCACCCTTGACACCGCCCAATTCCGATCATTCATCGGATATTGATATTGACATGTCTTCCTCATCGGAATCCGGCCACTCTAATTCACATCCACCCATGCAAATCTGGCGTACGGAGTTCTCAGATGCATCTGCTAAAAATGATTTAAAAATCTCCCTTAACATAGTGGATGGTCGCACAAAGGCCTGCAAGAAAAAAGGTGTGCAAACTGGCAAATCGGAAACGACTAAGAAACCAAAACGCGGCTGCTATAAATGTTCGGAATGCGGTAAACAATATGCCACCTCCAGTAATCTGTCACGTCACAAGCAAACACACAGATCCCTCGACTCCCAATCGGCTAAGAAATGCAATACATGCGGTAAGGCCTACGTCTCAATGCCCGCTTTAGCCATGCATTTGTTGACGCACAAACTTTCGCACAGCTGCGATATATGCGGTAAACTGTTCTCAAGACCTTGGCTCCTTCAAGGTCACTTACGCTCCCATACAGGCGAGAAACCATATGCTTGTGTTCATTGCGGCAAAGCCTTTGCTGACCGTTCCAATTTACGAGCTCACATGATGACTCATTCGGTGGACAAGAATTTCGAATGCAAACGTTGTCACAAATCATTTGCCTTAAAATCGTATCTCAATAAACATTTAGAATCGGCCTGCATCAAAGAGTCTGGCCAGTTGGGTGACGAAGATGGCGATGGCATGGAGGAGAGTGAAACATATAAAAGAATTCATGATAGTTTAAGTGGCAGTGTAGAGTCTTTAGAATCGGGAGATGAAAATGACGAAGATATTATTGTAGCTTAAAAAGCTGTTAAGACTATTGGTAAGTGAGTGAAATACTTAGATTAAACAAAACAGCAGAATGTTTATTAAAAAAAAAAAAAACTAAGTTACACTAAAACCCTACAACAATTTCAATTAAAGAAAACAAAAACTTATTAAATTTAAAGTTGATTACGATTACGTATATTGTAAATGGGTTTGCAAGGAGAAAGAAAATTGTAATGTTGATTTATCCATAACACAAATTGAAGTTTGCCACAAAGTTGCTATCTTAGCACATTCGCTACTAAATTTTACAACAATTTAGTACTTTTTCAAAATAACACTGGTACAAAACTATTAACCATAGTTTAATTTATCATCAGTTAAAGGTAATCAATCAAACTATAAATCTTCACTACTAAAGATCTCATTGCATTCTGATGGTTCTAAATGTTTCTCAATAGTATTTCAGATTTTCAACTGTATATAATTTATATTTGCTAATACAGAAAATATGACGGCAACATTAGTTTGTGTCTTCGATAAATCAAAACATGTACTTTCTGAATTAAAATATACATACATACATACATACATACATACATGTAATAAACTTACACAAATCCATGTAAATACGTACTTACTTATAAGTTGAAATATATGTAAATTTAAAAAATAAGTCAGAGACCCACTAAAAAATATAAATTTTTATACAAATACTAAATCGGTATTTATAAAAAAGAAAAAAGATTTAGATTGTTGAAAAGTTTTTTTTTTTTGATTTATTAAAAAAATATAAAAAAAAAAGTAAATACCGGCTTGAGGCAGACTAGTCAGAAAAAAACTAACAATAATAATAACATTAAAAAAGAATTATGCAAAGCAATTTTTTTATTTATACAAAAACATACATTTATTTACAATAAATAAAATAAAATTTAAAAATTAGTTTTTTATTAAGGCAATTTTAGAAATTTAGTAAAACAAAATCCAAAGCTAATGAAAATAGCTGAAACCAACATAAAGTAAAAATCCCATGCAACGAATATTATGGAACATAAGTAGAAATTCTATTTATACAAAATTATTATTATGAAATATAATGAAATATAAAAAAAATATATTAATTTACTTAATCAAATATTTATATTACAAATATGTACTACATATGTATTAACAATATAAATTAGTAACCACACTATACATTTATATACATACATGCATACATACATACATACATACATACATACATACATATATTTTACTTACATTATATAAAATACAAAAACATGAGATAAAGTACCAGTGACAAACAAAATATAATAAATATATACATATTAGTTAAGAGCCAGTTGAAAGATAAATTTAAATTAAAATATAATAAATACTCAGATCAATGCAAACTAATTGATATAAAATGTACGTTCGTTCAAGTATTTGAGAAAGTTAACGCAACCACGCTATATTTTTCTCAAAGGTAAATTTTGTTTAATATTCAAAAGCTTTTCACACTAAGCGAACACTTTTACACTGAGTGTACACTTTCCATTACTAAACTTGAGTTAATAATAAATATCCGGAGAGAGCCAAAAACATTAAAAGTATTCAGTTTTCAGTTTTCAGAAATTATGCAAATAAAATTAATAACAATTTCTTACTCGTCTTTAAGTCAAAGATCTGGAACCGACTTACCGCATTCGTGAAGGAGTGAAATACTATTTCGATAGCGAAATTGTAATAAAATGTACTGAAATTCTTGCACGATATCAAATGTCATAAACTCGAATACGAATATCATCAGTGTATAAATCAATTTTACTCGATCACAAATGCGGTAATGCGCCCCTGATAAAGCCGAGTTATTTATGACAGCATACTCATTTGCTTATATGTATATTTATATGTACATATGTCACTATTGTTCAATTCACAAGTGATGTTGTAAGTTGTACATTGTGTGCTACAACTATCTGATTATGTTGTCAAACCTTCAAAATGACAAAAGAAAAATATTATAAAACAAATATGCAAAATATAAAATATGATTATTTTACAAAATGAAAACATACCGTAGTATTTGCAACAAAATCAATTATTAAAATTGTTATATAGTTATTTGTTTTATTTTCTTGTTTTAAATTTGTCAATCAGTTTATGATTGAAATGTGTTACCGTTTGATTTTTTAAATAAAATGGATAATTTTTATGTTACCAACAACATTTATACAACTATTGTAAATTCAGACGACACTACAACATCACTTCTGAATTGAACATACATTTTTATATGTATATAACATGAATTCCGGATCGTATGTGTTGCACTAAATATGCTATTACTAAAATGTCATTGTAATTTTAAATCTAAAATACTCGTTTATGAATAAAATCACTTGAAAGATTCTTTTCCAGCTTTTGGAATGCTTGTGCAACAAATAATTATACTAGGCAATTAACAATCTAGACCAACAAAAATCTAAATAAAAAGTTGTTCGATTATCCAGAGTTCAAATCAAAAGATACCATAGATAACTTTAATACAAAAACAAGAACAAAATAACAGCTCAAAATAGATTAATAATAGATACATATGTATGTACTCGTACGAGTATATGACAAAAAAAAAATAAGTAAAGAAAATCTTAGCAATGCACAAAATATATTTTATTAAGTTATTCATAATTCGTTAAAACACTGTCACCGTCACCATCACCATCACCATCACCGTCACAGTCACAGTAATTTTTTAAACTTTAATAGGGTCCAAAATATTAACAACAATGAAAAAAAAATTACAAAATAAAATTAAAACCAAAAATAGAACCACAACACAACAAACAAAATTAAATAAAAATAAAAATAAAAATAATTAGCATATTATTATTATTATTAGAAATAAATGATCCATAAGTAAAAAAGTTAAAGGAAATTTGTTAAAATTTGAATAAATAGTAAAATATAACGTCCATAAATAGTAAAGAAATTTAAACTTAAAAAACAAAACCAATTACCAAATGAAATCAAATCATTATTGAACCTTAAATAAATTTCAACAGTTTTTCTCCAAACTAAGACTCTATTCCAAATATAAAAGCGGCTTATTACTTTAATCAATCAGAATTTTCAATAAACTTAAACTAAATTTATCTAAAGCAAACCAAACAAAGTAATTACAAAAAAATATAATTTAAAAAAAAAAAAAACAAAATTAAAAATCTACTAGTAAGAAATCTTTAAAATAAATACTACCACAAAATCTTCAAAAAACAACAATTTTCAATTATTAACCTTCAATTATAAACATACTTAAAAAAATCCCAAATTCAAAATATAAAACTCTTTTAAAACAGCGATGAGAAAAAGAAATACAGTTTTAAAATTAATTAATTAAAAAAAAAACATATCACAAGGACAATACTAATTGTATGAAATTAAAATAATTAAAATTACTTAAAATAAAATATATATAAATAAGATAATATATAATAAGATAAGATAAGATAAGATATCTCTATTTAGGACAAAACAAAAATACAACATTAACCTAAGCATACGAATACAAATTCATTTAATTATTTACTAAATAATAATTTTAAAATTAATATGTATGTATTTCAAATATTTGACAGAATGAAATATCTACATATGTTTGTATTTCAAAATTTGTTGAGTTTAAAATTTTGTTGTAGATCATTTCATATAGTTACTGACTGGCTGAAGCGAATTTCATTTGCAAATGTTAGTAGCTTTGACAGAATTTTTTAATAGATATATGGTATTAGCCTTTAACTTTGATATTCACGGATCCACTGTGTTTGGGTTTGATATCCATTTTAAAACTGAGGCCAAACAAGAGTTATTGAAAACAAAAGAGAATTTGAAAATAGCAATTGCGTGTCCTTTTTCGGATGAATACAATAACAAGTAAAAAAAAATTCATAAATAAATTTTATTTAGGAAACTCTTTGGCAGATTTCAAAATAATAGGTCTGAAAATATGTAAATTTACTCGACTATTTATCTTTAAATAAACTATACTAGCGAAAATTGAAAAAGAATGGACAACATTTAAATCAGAATTATATTTTCTTATGGCCGAATTCTCGGTCATTAGTTAACCATTGGTAAACTAAAATATGTACTAACTATTGTTTAACTATTACTTGGTATTCTCATGGCAAACTAAGCATTGCGAATAAAGAATCATTAGTTAAGCCGCCTTTGCCATTAGCTAACTAAAGACTGTGAATTCGGCCATTGATAATTAATTTCATTGTAAACATAATGAAACGACCTACAACAATTCGCTGAAAATAATATTAACTTAATTTATTATTAAAAATAAAGAATAACATGTAACTAAAAGCAATTTTTCTTTTACAAAAAGACAACTCTTGAAACCTTTGGCAATTAAACAAATGTGAATATAATAAATTAAATAAAACAAAACTAAACTCAACTAAAAGCAAATAAGTTATTTTAAATTATTTACCACAACAATTATGATAAATTGTCAATTAATTTGAAATTCTTTTTAATTAATTTTCAAAAAAGTAAATTTATAGCTTAAATTGAAAACATTTCGAACTTAAATAAAAAAAAATTTAAAACAACGACAACGATTTAAAATTAAACAAAAACCAATATACATATATATTTATTTAAATATATATATGTGTGTGTATATATACATACATATATAATAAATAATCTTACAAACATTAATTATTATATTATCTAGTATTAACATTATGAATTAAGTAACAATTAGGACAAATTTAATTTTTAAAGTTAAAAATTAAAAAATATACACACATTTGAAATATAAAATAAAATGAAATTGCAAATATTATGAAAATTTGATTTATAGTGTTGAAATAAGAAGAAATTAATGAGCAAGTTAATAAATCAATAAAAAAAAAAATAATAATAAATAAAAAAAACAAACTGAGAGAGTAGCAGTAACAATTTTGTGATTGAATTAAAATAATTTAAAACAAGTAAAATTTAAATTAATTAAAGCAATTTGTAATAAATTTAACAATAATTAACATATAATATTAATATTTCTATGTATGTACATATATACACTTACAATTTACATATATTAACAACAAATACATTTTTTTTTTTTTATAAATAAATGAAAATATAATAAATAAGAAGTTTAACTTAAAAAATGAAAGTTCTTTTATTGATTTTATCTTAAACGAACAGGATTTATTTATCCAAAGATTATTATTTATGAATATTGATTTCAATTTCGAAATGTAACATTTTTAGTAGAACAAACCATAAAATAATTACAAATATTAATAAACAATTATATACATTTTTAAATAACTAGTACCTTTAACTATACTTCCATTTCAAAACCAATTACAAACAGAAAATAAATAACACATTAAGAAGAACAAGAGAAATAGAAGTAACAAGAAAAAGATTTTTTTTAATTATTACTCTAAATCTTTAAGAAAATAAACTTCAAATACTAAATCAAGAAATCAAAAAAAAAAAAAAAACTCGCCTACAAACACTTTGTTAATATCAAAGAATTTTGAAATTTTAAGGAAAACTTTTTATTTAATTAAACACTAATTTCCTAAACAAATTTATTTGTGTTTTTTTTCATAAAATTTTCTGAAAATCACAATTTGCAATAATCTAAAAACAAACACGCACCAAAAGTTGGTTCAATTTGGCAACATTGAAAACAAGTGTTTGCAAACACTCACCAAATATTGTTCCACCAAATGTAGTAGTTTCGGTGGAACAACAATGTGGCAACATTAAAAGGAAATGTTTGCTTTAAATAGATGTGAAACATTTTCTGGCCAGATGATTTATGCCCAATAAAACAATGCGTATTTATGTGTAGTTTTAGTCAATTTTCATAAAATCTTAAGTTGCATTTAAATACAGATTCATTTTTTCAGTCATACTTAATTGCTGTTATGATTTTGTGGTAAAAATATGGTAGCACTTTGAAATGTCAAAAAAATTATCGATATATTTCATAAAACAGGTGATTTTTAGAATAAAATTTGCCATCAATTTTGTGTTTCGGTTTTTGTGTTTACTTGTTGTATTGTTTTAGGTGTTTTATTGTTTTATATGTTTTATATATTAAATTTGGTGGCATAAATATAGATAAAAGAAGTGCCAACTTTACCTTAATAGAGATTGACTTCTTGTTGGACGCTGTTAAGAAATACAGCAGCGTGATTGAAAAAAAAAACCAAAAACAAATGTTAAGTTTACAACTTAAGTTGCACTTAAATGAACATCGTTGGCTATTTAAGTTGCATTTAATTTTTCAGTAACAAACAAAATTTTTGTACTTCAATGCACTTTAAAAATAAATGGCACTTAAATACGCACTGTTTTATTGGGCCTTCAATGTGTTTGACTTTGAATTATTTTTTAAATTCTTGTCATAAAATGATTTTGCACTAAAATACCGACTTTAAAAAATTGTTCTCTTATTGTTATCGATATCGATTCAAAAAAACATGTTCTTAACAAGTTTAACGTTTTTAGATGAGTTTTCAATATTATGTAATAATTTGTTTATTGAGTTATTTGATCTGAAGACTTTAATAATTTCTAATACTCTAATACTTGCTTTCATGAAATAAAATATTTAAAATAAAACAAATAATCACTTTAAAACGAATATAGAAAATAGTAATAATAACAACAATTTAAATATAAGGAATTCTAGTCAGTAGTCTTTAAAAACTATTTTCAACTATAGTAGTTTTTAATTATTAAAAAAAAAACTCAAATACAACAAAAAAAAAACACCAAAAAATAAAACAATTTTTTATTAACAAAATAAATAAATTAAAAATATTATACATCATTATATTGTATACTGTATATTGTATAATTAATAAATATATTATACATACATACATACATATAAACAAAATCATATTTTATTATATTGAAAATGGAAAAAAAAATACACAGCAAAAGACTTAAATTTAAATAAGTTATTAAAAACAACAAATAAAGATTAGAGTATTATTATATATTGTACTTAAATAAAAGAATAAAATAAATATTAAACAACAATTAGTTCTACATAACAAGCAAACAAGCTTTCGGCTTTAAAAACATGAACACAGATTCGTAAAAAAAAATTTACACTTACATACATAAATGCAAAGAAAACAATTATTTATATTATTTGATAAAAACCCAAATAAAATTATATAAACATTTTAAAAATAAAACAAATGAATTAAACAAAAATGAAAACAAAGAAACCAATAAATAATTTAGTAATTCACAACGATTTTCACAGTACAGTTGAAGTAAAACAACAATTTAGAGTTCAAGCAGTAAATATTTAAATAAAACTTATAAATTATTTATTAATAAAATTATACATAGAATAAAAAGAAATATATTAAAAAAAAAAAAAAAAGAAATCAAACAAAAAGAATAATTTTTACTTTCAAAATCTACAAAAACTACAATAACAGTATAAAAACCAGAAAACAGTTAATTAAACTTTATTGAAATTATTAATCAAAGAAAATCAAATATTAAATGCGAATTTGCAGTTGGAGAGTGGAAAGCAAAAATACGTAAAATTACACATTTATTTATCTAGATTATTGTCGAAAAGAAAATTTGAATTTAATGAAATTTAAATTTAAATTGTGATACAAAATTCGTTCATAGATTAATGGGAACTGTGATAAAATGTTCTTCTCAATCTCACTTTTTTTTTTTTTTTTTTTCTTACTTTGGCATTTAAATCAATAATATTGAAACCCATTGTATTTACTCCTTTTACAGAGAATGCAATCCTGATCAAAATCAGAGCAAATTTTTATGAAAAAATAACACGCAAATGAAAAAAGGAGGAAAGTGAATTTTAGAAATTTCCACTAGTATGTGTAACAAACACCAAATTCAAATTACCCAGGTTAAATTGGGTATTAGATTAGTTCCTTTTCTTTTCTTCCCCTTAAGAATAATTCCAAATTGCATTTCTTACTAAATTCTATTAATATACAAAACTTTAATGAATCCTAAATATTTTCTAAAAAAATGTTTACACAAGTTAAATAATATTTAAATTTCAGTTATTTATTTGAGTTTGCATTTAAATTAGTTATTTATCACATTGCATTGATTTAATGAAATAATTCTGGATCTTTAAGTAATTCTCTATTGCAATTAAAAACTACAGTGTATGCGTGCATTTATGTAGCATTAAATATTTATGCTAAAATGAATATTATAGATAAATGCAAAAATTATATATTTAAGAAGAAAATACTTAAATCTCTGTACAGATTAACAACAATCGCAATTAAAATAAAACAACAAAAAAAGCAGATATGCATTACTAATATTTTAATAAATCCTCTATTAGCAATTTAAATTTTAATTCAATAGATTCAAATGATAGGCCGACATTCTAAAACTATTTACACACACACACACACACCCACACACACACACTTAAGAGTATAATAGTATAAATATGAAGAAAAAAAATACTATAGGACAGACAGCCATAATTTTCACTTTTCACAAAAAAATTAACAATTTATCTAATAGATATTAAACACTTTTATGGATGGACATACATTCACATTAAACTAAAATTTGGCAAATATTTGCCGAAAAAGACGTAACCACTAAATAACATACATATATTTGAAATCGTTTATTTATTAAAAAAAAAAAACTTTTCTTATTCAGGCCAAAGCACAAGAAATATTTAGTTTTAATTTATTTGATACTGTTTGATATTGCAAAACACTTGTAAGAGTAAACAACGTCAAACAAATTTGTGCTAAAACTAGTGGTTACGCTTTTTGAGTAAATATTTGCCGAATGTGACCATAACTTTTCACTAGCAATCAGGGCTGCCAGACAATTTCGCAAAAAAATTGCAAAGAAAATTCTTAACTCTTCTTACTAATACATACCTACATATTTGACTTTGATATTTGCTATTATTTATTCTTTTTTTTTTGTATTTTGTATTTTTAGCTTCACTAAAAATTGTTTGTTGGGCAAATTACAACCAAATCTTTTTTTTTTTTTTTTGAATATTTTTTGTTTTTCTATTTTAGTTACAAAATTAGGAAATAAAAATGTTCAGTAATATGTTTTACAAAAAAAAAAAACAAAATGAAATTGTTTGTTCAATTTCGTTGAATAATTGTTTTAATTAACTCTTTAAGACATAAGTTAATATAAATTCAATCATGCACATAACTTTCAAATCCGAATATTATTATTATCCTATACACCTTTTATTATTAAATGGAATATGGGTCATTCCATTTCATTTGAAACATTCTAGACTTCATTGAAATTCCAATTATACATTCTATGCACAAAGAGAATCTTAACAAAATCAAACTCCGAAAGAAATTCACACTATTTCTGTGTTGATAAATTTTGAAAGCACAATTTCACAATTCGGAATCAAACAAATTCTATAAAAATGTGTAAAGATATCATTGCTAAAATATTCAAAATGTTAAAAATGTTTATGCAAAATACATAATTGTTATTTTTGAATTGAAAATTGAAATCTATAAAATGCAGACAAACATATAAATCTGGCAAGCCAGATAACAACATAAAAACATTAACACTGACCTCTCTCCCACACCTGTGCACGCACATACACATACATAAAAAATCAAAAATACATTAAAAAACATACAAACCCAACCATTGAAAACATACAAACACATTAAACAATCATACCATTTTGCTTACCATACACTACATATCTAGTTGCATATACATACATATGCATACGAGTATGCATGTACAGTGGGTGGCCAAATTATTAGTTACACTAGTTTTTCTTATTTATTAAGATTCAACCGCTTTTAATACGTATATAAATTTGTTTCTTGTACCAGATGTTTTCGTATTTTAATTCTGGTAATACTGTTAAATATTTTGTGCAGTGTCAACAATGATTGGTAACATTAGAGTGCAGTTGTAGATCATTCTGCTCTGAAGTGTGAAATATGCAATTTTGAGGTTATACTGTTATACAAACAAAATCTTATAGAGGCATTGATTAAAGTCTGGCATCACAATGAAGAACTAAAAGAAAATGCATTCAGAGCATGCCAAAAAGGGTGCAAGCTGTAATTGATGCCAAAGGAGGTTCTACGAAATATTAAGATTTTTTTTCAAAAAATTTGTTTTCCTCAAATATGTGTTTTTAAAACAAAAGAATTTATTTTTAATTGAAATAGAAACACTTAAGTTACCTAAAAGCACAAATAAAATGATAAATTTTCACTATTTTAAAATGTTATACGGCTTCAAACTAAACAATTTTGCATGTGTAACTAATAATTTGGCCACCCACTGTATATATAGGTATAAAAAATAGAAAAAAAGGAGAATTTTTAGATAAGCTGGACTCCAAAAATATATAATTGCATATAATCAAAAACAAATCAGATCCGCCAAAACCTCGGTGCTTAAATATAGTATTATTGGGAATTATGTATATATTGGGAAATAAATATGTATATGTACATATATTTGTCATTGGCTGTAATAATATCAGATTCTGAAAGATATGCTGCTTTTTATAGTCAATACACCGAACCATCCAAAGTACAGCTTTAATAAATTATATTAATTGTAAATTAATTTATTGTACAAGGATCTGCTCAGTCATTTCAACTGAGATGCGGAGACGTTCTGATAAGCTAAATCTTAATTATTTATAAATCAATATTTCTTTAACATTTAAACATTATGTTTTAAACATTAATATTTCGACGATAAAACAGGTCCATATAGGCTACAGTGCTAGTAAAGCAACAACATGTTTTTTATGAAAATACCAGGAGTATACATCAAATTCACACAGACACACGGACACACGGACCCACACCCAAACCCAGCCTCACAGACATCCATCCATAACTTACAAAGATAAATGAAAAGCTTCATATTGCATTAGCTAATAGATATCACAACAACAACAACAACAACAGCAAAAACAAAACCAACAACCAAGCAAGATAAATACAAAAAAATATTTCAAATATACAAACCGAATAAAAACAAAAACAAAGACAAAATATAAATAAAATAATAATTATAATTATAATACATAACAACAACAAACCTAAATAAACGGTGGTAATAAAATTATGAAATATAGTATTTATATTAATAATTATAAAAAAGAATAAAAAAAATAATTATAATTATATTACATGAAATTATACATACATACATATATACATATTATATATATAAAAATTATATTATATCTACATTTTTAGTGGAACCATGTAAACTATTTTTAGAGCCTTGAAACAGCAAAGAAAAAATTAATAAAAAAAAAAACAAAAAAACATTAACATGACAACAACAAAAATAATCTTTTAAACGCGTTATTAATAACTACAATAGAGGAGGTGAGTATAAAATAATAACAAATTGAAACACACAAACAAAATTATTGTCCAAGTTACGACAATACAACTTTATAACTTTTAAAGTATTTTTAAACTTTAGATTATATTTCAGATGTTTACTGGACTTATTAAAGCGCATGTTCAGACATTTGAAGGCTACAAACTACAATTGTAAATTGAAAAAATGTGATTGATTTAAATGCTTTATTAAATATACATTTTTCCGATCAGAAGAAAAAAGATGTAGACACTTTTCTTTCTCTGTAAATTAAACAATCTCAGAAAAATAATAAGACGTGAATGGCAACACTATTTATTTGAATGAGAATTTCATTTTGGAAGTGCTCTTTTAAAATAAATACTAAAGGGAAACCAAAAAAGAGACATTTGTTAAAAATAGAGTAAATAGAAAAAGAAACGTTACTTATTCATTTACTAACAACTACAAACATCAGCTTAATGGAGTGGCTAAAACTAAAAGCAAAGCAGCATCTCTAACTCTATTTGTTTTATACCCTATACCACCATAGTGGGGAGGGTATATTGGATTTGTGCTGATGTTTGTAACGCTCAGAAATATTGGTTCAATACCTTACACCTTAAAGTATACCGATCGACTCAGAATCACTTTCTGAGTCGATTTAACGATGTGCGTTCGTCGGTCTGGCTGGGTCGCTGTCTATGTAAAGCAGAGTACAGGTCGCAATTTTGAAGATATTTCGATAAAATTTATTACGTTATATTTCTTTGGCTCAAGGAAGGATGGGAGTGAAACAAATGTGCTCCCGAAATTGGGGTTTACCGATCACAAATGTTTGAATTATGCAAGTCTCCAAACAAATTTCATCACAAATGAGTGGTAAATGAAGCCAAATCACATTTACAAATTTTGTGCAGATCGGTCCATAATTACTCGTAGCTTCCATATAAGGACCACTTCCGAAAATCACGACCATAAATCTCTTAAAAATGTTGGTATCCAAATAATATTAAACCCAAATATATTTCATGTATATGCAAATAATACGGTACAATTTTATTATGATCGGTCCATAATTAGTCGTAGCTCCCATAAAAATTAACTTTGACGATCATAAATTTCTTAAAAATTTGACACAAATAAGTTTCTTATACACAGAAATAATGACACCTAATTTTATAATGGTAGGTCCATAATTAATCGAAACTCCCATATACAACTCTCTCCGTAATTCAATTTAAGCTCTTTTAAAAGTATTCATATCGATATAAAGTGTAACATACATCGGTCCACAATATCTCCCATATAACGCCCATTTCTGAAAAATGTTTTATACATATACTGGGTGTAAGATATTATATGGTCGGGCTTGACCGACTATACTTTCTTACTTGTTTTTTAATTTAAACACACTCGTACTTACGAGTATAAGAAACATTCTACTTCACTCAAGATCAACAGTTTACAAATAGAAGTTGAGGGCAAGAGATCTTTAAGAATATTTGCCGCGAATAATTCGATAATTCGAATAATACAATAAAACTACATAGAAATTCAAACGATCAAAAATAACATCATGTTCAAATTAACCAATTTAATACTGTTGTTGTCAATATTTTGTGTTATTGCAATTGGTAAGTGAAATGAGGTGAAATAAAATTAAATGAAGTAAAGTGAAGTGAATTGATGAATGAATAAATAAACAATAATTAATTCTCTAACTACGAGTAGAACAAGTTGCGCTAACAATTTTGAAACTAACTACATAGATATACATACATACATACATATACATATGTACCTTCATACTTAAACAACAACAATAGTGTTTAATGTTTGTGGTCGGTGTTTTTTTTTTATAAAATAAAACAAAACTAGTTTATGATCATTGTTTAAGCTTCATTTAATTTCTAATGGCAAAATTCACAGTCTTTAGTTAGCTAATGGCAAAGGCGGCTTAACTAATGATTCTTTATTCGCAATGCTTAGTTTGCCATGAGAATACCAAGTAATAGTTAAACAATAGTTAGTATTTTAGTTTACCAATGGTTAACTAATGACCGAGAATTCGGCCATAAATTGGTTAAGAATTGTTTAAACGGATGATGATGCCATCACAAATATGATAGACGAGTTTACAACAAATAAATTTGTTTGCACTTATACGATGTACATACATACATGTACGTTGTTAAATAATTACTAATGTTGTTAAAGATATTCTCTTGTCTTAAAAATATTGTTTTGAGCTGAAGCTATTAATAAGCATTATATTAGCATTTAAATTATAAAATAAAAAATTTATGACATTAGGAAAAGAATAATTTAAAAAGCCAATGACTTTCGGTGCTTTAAAATAAATAAACATAAATATGAAATGCAAAAATTAAAACAACAAACTGACGGGAAAATGTTTGTTGAACATTTGAACATTTTATATACATATACAAAAAAGGATTCCAAAGGAAACACACATTTGTTTAAAATCTTTAATTCCTCATAAACTAAGATTATTAACAACATCTTTAAAACAAGTAGTCCTGAAATAAATAATAATAAACTTAAATAATTTCCAACACAATTAACTAAAGATATATAAAGAAGTATAGAGTCATTTCCATATAAGGAAAGCAAATGACAGGAATTTCACAAGTCACGAATATTGTAGGTAAAGAACCATTGACCGAAATTACAACAATTTTTACGAAAAAAAGTGAGATTTTTCGCTTTCACAAACACATTTTTTTTCTTTATCTCCACTATTAATCCAAATCATTAATCAATTTGACTAGAGAAATGATTTTTTTTTTTTTTTTTTGGAAACATCTCATTTGTTCAATTTTTTTTATATCAAAAATACATTTTTGTCCCATAAATCCTTTACGTTTCAATTACGAAATATTTTATGAATTAGTAGAATCATAATGACGTACTTGGAGTATTTGTATGTTTGTACATCCTCAGCGTACGTATTTTGTATTGTTTGTATTAATATTGTTATTTGTATTAAAAAAAACATTCATACAAAAATTTATTCGAGAGCAGGCGAAAATGTATTTCCAAAACTGTGTCGTATAAATATATGAGTTACACAGAAAAAAAAAATCATGTTTCTTTTTCAATTAAACCTTTAATTGATTTTAAAATAATTTGCAATTAAAATTTTATTTGATTCAATTACCTTTTCTGATATTTTCAATTAAATCTCACATTTTTTTTAATTGATACTATCATTTTGTTTACAGGTCCGATTTCAATTAAATTTTTAATTGATTCCACAAATATTTTAATTGAAACTCATTTTTATTTTTTTCTGTGTTAGTTATTTATCCGTTTCATGCATATTTTGCTTTTTACAAAATATGTTTGCATATTTTTGCTTTCTAAAAATCAATAGATTTATGTATATTGTAAAATAAAATTAAAATATGTATCTAATAATAATGAAAAAAAAATGTATATACATAATGTACATATGTATGTACTCGTATGTATACGCGTTTGTGTAATCACTTGTACATACTATAGTGGCACTGAAGAAAGTGGAAACATGTTTTGATATATTTTTAATTTGATTTTGAATTTAAACGATATTTTCAATATTTATTTGAAAAACGTTCAATTTGAAATATACATGCATATATGCAGTGTTGCCAGTTTAGCCTTTTTGATGATATTTATTCTTTTTATGTATTTATTTAGCCTCGAAATTTATGTTGTAACTTCCGGCCATTTCTTATTTTCAGTTAAAAATAGTGGGCCATAACCATAGTCACAAAAAAAGTGCACTTTAATAGTTAAAAAGTTGACTTTTGTTTAAAGTACACTTTACTTTAACTATAGACACGTAAAAGTATAATTTAAGCGATAAAACATACTTTTAATTTAAAACTAGCTGAAGTTAATTTTAAATAATTTAACATCACTTTAAAATCAACCAGCTGTTTATGCAAAGAACAAAAACTGGATGTGTACGAAAGTTTAAAAAAGTAAAAAAAAAATTATGATATTAATCTTACCTTCTCCATTTTTCCACCGCAAATACTTTTCTTAAATTTTCCCGCTTAATTTTATTATTTTGCCGATTTTTGTTTTTTTTTCAATTTTCAATGACAGCTGTTTAAAGCTGCCACTTGCTTATTTTTCTTTACAGTTTGTATGAAATTATTTTC
Organism: Bellardia bayeri; assembly: GCA_950370525.1. Classification (NCBI taxonomy): domain Eukaryota; kingdom Metazoa; phylum Arthropoda; class Insecta; order Diptera; family Calliphoridae; genus Bellardia; species Bellardia bayeri. The sequence goes on from OX493267.1 coordinate 99,295,551, forward strand.
TACATATGAGGTGGCACCCAGTAAAAGTCGGTTTAACTTAAAACGACCTTAAATTTTGACTATAGTTACAAAAATAATTAAAAGTAGGTTTTAAGTTTAAAGTTGTTTTTAAAAGGAACCGACTTTAGTGTTTGTCTATGGTTATGGCCCATTTAACTTACAATTATGTATGCTCTCATTAATCTGGCATCGTTATATTGTTAAAATATTAAACCATTTCTAGAGTAATCAACAGAACCATTTCCTTTAATCATTAATACTAAATTGTCAACTTGAATTTTAACACTTTAAACACTTTAAACACACTTGAAAATTTTTTAATGTCAGCAGATATGGATGGACTTGGAAAAAATTTACTTTTATCCATTGATAATTTACTAAAAAACAATAAAACCAAACATATTCTCTTATATTGAAAATGAAAAATTTACCTACACCGCTGATGAAATAGCCATGTTTGAAGCTCAATGGTGAAACTTTTCAAATTATAAATGTAGAAACATAAAATCAGCAGTTGACTTTTTGTTGGAGGTGTGAGAGTTTAAAAATTATTTGCAAGAGTTGCTACGTTTAGTATTAGCTTTTGAGAACTGCCTTTAAGCAAAGCGAAGATTATTTAGTACTATAAAAGTTGTTAAAATAAAACAAAGAAATCGAATTAAAGTTAAATTGCTAAATGATTTAAAAAGGGAAAATCCGGTAATCCCAAGAGGCTCAACCGATTGGATTGAACATTTGAACAAAGATATGTATATCCGTGATTGGAAGCGTCTATAGGCTTTATCTTTTTTTTTTAAAAACTTGGACCAGATCGGGAAAAAACGCTAATTACAAACGAATATAATAATTTAATTAAATTTGGAACGTAGATATACATATGTATATATGTATGTATCTGTGCTTTGAAGCGTCAATAGATTATATCGTTTTTGAACCATGACGGGATAAAAAAGGGGAAAACGGTAATCCCAAACAGATTTACCGATTGGATTGAAATTTAGAACGTATCTATGAGAAGACTTTTAAAATTTTATTTTTAAATAATAATGGTTTTTGTTATGAAGCAACCACATTTCTATTTTAGCTTTCTGTCGTCACATAAATGTGTACTAGAAATGAACTTTATATCTTCAAGCGGGATATAAATATATAGGGAAATTTTTTGTTAATTCTTAATAAATGATCTTGATCAAATAGATCAAAGTTTAATAGTATGCTACATAAGTTTGGAAATTCAAGAAAAATAGCGAAAATACTTAATAGTTTATGTGCTTTTTTTTGGTACCTTTATTATTCAATTTCTTTAAAGAGATAAAACTTGAATTTTATACCATGTTTCCACGACAACTTGAATAAGCAGGTGATTCGCTTTCTGAATCATGTTTATGAATCATGCTGTTTACATGACTAATAAACTTGATTCGATTTGACAGTTGTTTTTAATAAACAAACAGAATTTACAATTTGTGGAAAATGATTTTTTTAATGGACAAAAAAAGTGAATGAAAATTAGTTAGCTTATTTGAGAAAAAACACATTCGTACGTATTTACTTTCATTACATCCAGCAACAAGAAAATAATTTGCTTTGTTTACAATAATATTAAATTTTTACAGCTAGTGCAGATAAACTTGCGATAAAAATTAGAGAAGCGTGCAATTTTTCGTGTTTCGCAAGTAGAATCAATATGAATCTACTGAATTCGCTCTTAAAATTTTGTATGATGAAGCAAGTTGTTTCGCTCATGATTGGGGTGTGAAGCATGAATAGAGAACGAAGCATGTACCGTGGAAACGTAGTATAACCTCTACTATCTATTCCGGCCAAATATCATTTACTAAAACCATAAAATTTGTTTATAATTGGAAAATTTTCCTCCTTTTAATACGTAAAATAATTCACTTTAAAAGTTTATAGTTTATTGATTTTAGAAAATTCATATATGTAGATTCTTCAAACATTATTTATTAAATAGATATTGTAAATAATATATAAAGTTCCAAAAGATTTCCAGATTTTTAATGCGCTTTTAAGACTGCTCTCTTTGTACATAAATATTTAAGTATAACTCTAATCCTTAAGGCCGTTAATTCATTATTTCTTTTCTCATGTGCAGTTTCCTTTTCTTCTTGGATGTTGTTCTTGTATTTGTATTTGTACTTGTATTTGTATTTGTAGTTGTTCTTTCAGGCATTATTGCCGTATGTGTGTGTTTGCACATTTATGTACATATGTATTTAAAGAACAATTCTATTTCCAAGTTAAATCAAAATATACGTAATTATTATTTGTTTAACAACAAATATATACTCGTATGTACATATGTAATTCTGTTAAAGTGACTGATGTACTCGAATTTACTTATTTTTTCTTCGCATACATACATACATACATACATATATCTGCAATTTATTCACGTCGTTCAAGTATTTGTCCGCCTCTAAGGATTGAATGATGTCATTAATAATTAATAAATCAATCAAACTTCATTGCATAAATACTTATTGGAAGCGAACGAAAGAACGAACTTAAATATAATAAATAAAAACAGAACTAATATTTGTTAAAGATTCCATTTACATTTTTTCTTTCTTTATTTATTTATTTCGTGCGATTTTTTTCTTTTATATAAATATGAATTATTTATTTTTAGTGTGTGCTTTTGTTTGTATATATGTGTATGTATTTAACATACATACATACATATATTTAATTTTTTGCTACAATTCGGATGCAATCAATTTTTTAGAGGGAGTTTAACAAGTCATAATAAATAAACAAATTGAAAGCTTAAATATTTATTATTAAATACATGTATTGGTGTTTATTTTACATTTACACTTTACGTTTAATTTGTGAATGGGGTTAAAGATAAATTATGAAATCTTAATTAAATAACTCGGAGCCATGGAATTAGATACTGATTTTAAAATACAACCGTATATATTTTTTTTAACTAGCTGGAATATGGCAGAAATATTTGCATGTACATTGGAGGGACTTTCTTTTATATAAATACCCGTATATCTTTTAAAAAAAATTTAAATTGCATTAGTACGAAGTTGCCAATAAACAACATTTGTAGTCATTATTTCAGATTTTGGGAAAAAACATTTGAAATCGGAATTATGATCAGTACTCAGCCTGGTACTAAATTGGTTTTTGTTTTATATATTTTAGCTGCCCCCTATCAAGAACTGCCACCCAAACCTGGCTATGTACCAGTATATATTAGAGAAGGAAATATGCCTTTAAGTCAAGTAAATCCTAAATTGGTTGAAGCTTTTCATGAAGATGAGGAATCCAATCAACTACAAATGGCGGTGAGAAATATAAATAACAATTTTTTTTTCTAATTAATCGTTAATTTTAATATTCAGGCCGAAACCCCAAAAGGCGTTAAAGTCGCAAACGTCGAAAAACCAAATAAAACAGCAGAAAACATACAGCAAGACGAAAAAGAAACTAAAGAGGAAACGAAACAATTAAATAAAGACATACACAATAACAGAGAGGAAGAAAAATCTCAAAAAGAAGAAAGAGAAGAGAGACCTGCTTCCGATATCGCTGAATTTACTAGTGATGACATCAAAAAATATTAGCTGATGACAAAATAGATTATTAAATAAAATAAAAAAAACTTTTAATTAAGTACACCATTAATCAACTATTAAAAAAAAAATTATATCTTTGTATATAAACAATAATGACTTAAAATGGCTAATAACTAAAGGCAACAACAAAACGTGACTCATGCTTTCAATGCGAGTTCAATAATTATTCTAAAAATATTTTAATAAAAAAAAAACCAACACGTATTTATTTTATTTTTGTATGTAAATATTATTAACAAATACACAATTTAAATTCAAAACAACTGAAAATTTTAAACCCTTTAAAAATTAAAGTATTATTAAAACTTTTTTATTCGATTTATTTTTTATTGGTTGAAAAGCGTGAAATTAACACGTTGCCTATTGAGTCAAACCTTTTAAAGCGAGTCAGTGTCAGTTTCATAAATAGGAAAAATATTATTTCCACCAACAAAAGATTATACAAATTTATAAATCTTTTATTCCTTACCATAAACAACAATAATTAAATTGGAGGAGTGGGGTGGGGGGGATGTTAAACAATCAAAAACCATTATTTCACGTTAACATTTTTAAATAAACTAGGAAAGGAAAAGAATTTTAGGTACCCGTTGAATTTTTAAATAAATACAAAATAATGAATTTCCAATTAAAATTCCAAATCACATGCTTAAAATTGTAGCCTCAAAACCTGAATTTATTTTGTTAGTGTAGAGCAAAAATATGCTAAACCTTTTTTGCAAATGCAATGATGCACAAGATTGTGAATTGCGCTAATAATTTGAAATATTAGATTGACAAAGATAATATGTAATTTTGCCTTTATCATAGATGTAATTAAACAGTTTTGTCAAAATTTCTATAATATTGTCATCTATTGAGTTCAGTATTTTTGATGGAATCTTGTTTGGACCGCTTTCTTGTCTTTTAGGGAAATTACTGCAGATTCTACCTCTCGTTTAGTAATTGATATTCCTGAAAGTGGTTGTGAATGCGGTTCAAAAACTGATAGGTTGCTATCAGTGAATAATTGCTTTATGTAGTCCTTCTAGATGATTTTCCTTTCTTCATTGTTATATAAAATCTTTGGAGTAGCTTTGAGATATATGCCCGCTGCTTCATTTAGCTTTTTATGAAGATTGAAATCGTCATATAGGGATTGCAAACTTTCGATCTCCCTGCATTGGTTAAATAGGTGATAATTTTTTCTATGCGAACTGCAGTTCGAGCCTCTCTATTAAATTTGCAATTTCTTTCATAATCTACATTTCATTTTCATTGCATTTGCTATGGTTTTCAGTGTAATCTTAACAGCATTCCATATATTTTCGACATCTTCTCGGTTAATGCCATTAAGTTTCAGAATTATGTGTTCGCTTACGGTTGTCCTTTTATCAGTATCTTCTAGTTTTCCAATATTCACTTTATAGCGTGGTTCCTTCCTTTTAGTACACAGAAAAAAATCATGTCTTTTTTTTCAATTAAACATTCAATTAATTTTCAATGAAAATTTTAATTGATTCAATTACTTTTTCTGACATTTTCAATTAAATTTCACATTTTTTTTAATTGATACTATCATTTTGTTTACAGGTCCGATTTCAATTAAATTTTTAATTGATTCCACAAATATTTTAATTGAAACTCATTTTTATTTTTTTCTGTGTACTATTCAGTTTGATATACATATATTAAGATATTTTGATCTGCCCCTGGGTATGTTGATTTTTTTTTTGTTATGAATGTACAAAAACGCTTATTTATAAGTATGTATTCGATTTATATTGTCTTCTTTTAAGAAGACAGAATAGCGTGTTTGTATCTATCATTCTAAGGTCCTGGAAAAAATGACAAGACGATCGCCTCTTTCATGTGTTTAATGCTTAAGTTATGAGTTATAACATATCTTTCAGAAATAGAAAATTATACCTGTATAATAAAAGTAAGCCTATCCGCAACATTTTTATATAAATAAATTTATAATAGACCCCTTTTAAAGATATACATAAATACTAAATTTTACTCTGACATACGAGTATATTTTTGGCTATACGTAATAAATGAAATAGCATTCACAGAAAACTAAATATAAATGTTTATAGTTCCCGTCCCTCCTTTTGCAATTCATGATTTGAAGCTCGCACGGTTCTACGTAAGTAAAGTGCAAATTCTTTATAAAAAAAACTTTTTTAATTGATTTAATTTGTCTGGTTTACAAAACACAAACGACAAAAACAACTGCAAAATATAATACTAAAGCCTCAGTTGGCCGACTGTAAAGGAATGTAACTACAACAGTAAGAAACAGCTGACATTTTTACGTCATTACATAACATTCCGTTACAGTCGTCTAACTGAGGCTTAAGGCCCATTATTACAACTTGGCAATAGTTAAAGGTATGATGTTATCGGACAGATAAGAAGTATTTGGTTATTATAAGTTTACTTTAATCTAAAACCGACCGATTAGCTAAAGGGAAGATCATCTTATTTGAAGTTGTCATACGTTCTGGAAAATATGTCAACTTCATGAAAATTAAATTAATTTTAATTTTGTTTTGCCAATAAATAATTTTATAAACAAAAATGGAAAACAGACGTTTGATTTATATTAATAACCTGGAGAATATTTTTGAATACAGTCAGCCTCAAAGTAGACTGTTGAATTTTTTCACAAACAAATATTGCCATATTTTAGAAAAAAATTATTTTGTTTATTCCTCACTTTAATTAAAGTTACCTTTTACTATTAAGAACATTAGAGGCAAGTTGTAATAATGGCCCTAAAGGTACGGTCACATTTGGCAAATATTTACCGATCTTGCAAAACTCTTGTAAGAGTAATCAACGTCAAACAAATACATATGTGCTAAAACAAGTGGTTACGTTTTTTTGAGTAAATATTTGCCAAATGTGACCATACCTTAAGAAAATGTTTATAAAAAAAAACTTTACTAAGATCTTTTTCAAGACCTCCACTCAACAACTCTTTATAGAACAATTTATTATTTTTTATTCGAACTGTTAATTTTAAATTTTTGATATTTATTTAGTCGGGCTCGAGTTCATTAAATTTAATTTTAACTAAATTATTTTTACTGAAGTAATTGTTTTACAACATGAAATCTCTATTAAAAAGTTATTGATAATTTTTCTGGCTGAGCTGGGGTTGAACCTGGCTTGAATTTACATGTTTCGAGAATCACCACATTCTCTCATCAGAATTCTTTGCGTTCTAATCTCTGCACCACTGCGGTGCCTGTTAAGCCAACAGTCAAACATCAATCTTTTAACCAGTGTTACCGGTGGTTCGAAATTTGCTGTAATTATCATATTTTCAATTTTTATTTACATGTTGCCTCCTTTTTTTCTTCAGTTTTTTCTTTCGTATTCTTTCTTTATAGAAATATTAATATTTATAAGATGATTTAAAACAGGCCACTTAAGTACATAGAGCCTTTGTTAAATTACAATTTTATTTGTTTGTTTGTTGAGTTGTTTGTCAATTATGTCAGTAACAACTACATACATATGTATGTGCATAGATTATATGTACATATGTAAGTATTATGAATAAAAATGCTTATAAAAATATAAAATCTTCTATTTTGAAAGTAAAGAAATACAAATAAATGTAGGTATTTTTGATTTTTCTTTTAAATCAAATATTAAAATTTGTACGTTGTTTTTATCGATTGATAAAATAAATAGTTTTTCAAATTTGAAAGAAGAAGTAAAATTTTAAATTTAAATTTAAAATACAATGGCAATGGATACAATTTATGAATTTTTGTATGGCTAGATGAATGTAAAAACATTTAAAATTGATAATAATAACAATAGCCTAGTTACATATTATTGGGCATTTGTGTCATGGTTACGAATACTAAGTAATGAAATTCCACATAAGTTTCCGAGGCATGAAAATCAGTGTGATCCCGGGAAATTATTCCACTTTTTTATCAACTCATGAACATAAATAGCTCTGCTTTTGCTTAGAAACAACGACTTTATTTTAGTTTAATGCAATATTCTAGAAAAGAAAATCGTGTAATTGGGAACATGTGCTTGAGCGGTGATTTGGACAAAAGAAGAAAAAAAAACAAGTTGTGCACAATTCAGACCATTTATAAATCCTCAAAAGCAATTAAACAAATATCCCACAATTAAAACGTTCGTCATAAAAACCGTAATTTTTATATTAAATACGCTTTTTAACATCAGGCCTAAACGATGGTTGTCTGCATGAAGCCACAATCAACGTATTTGTTAAATGTTGAATGTTGTAGTACGTAAGCACATACATACATACGTACATACAATATTTATGTATGTTTGTGGCGCATTTTAATGGTGAAGCACTAAAAATGAAATAACAACAATAATGATAATAGTAGGCCATCTAAAGATGAAGTTTTAACATAGATTTAAGCAATCCATCATTTCAATCAGATGGCAGTGAGTGGGAGGCGATGATGGCGGGCAGTTTGGCAAACACTAACCGCTAGAGTAGATATTAGATATACATATACATATATGTACGTCCATGTACCAAATTCGTTTCCATTTATTGGTGAGAGCAGATGGGATTGTAACTATTGCAGATTTGTTCAAGCAATTAGTAATTAATATACATTGGACTTTTTTCGAATTCTGAAGATATTAACTTGGGTACATAGATACGTTTCATTACTTTAACATAATTAAGTTGATAAAAGCTCTATATTGGTAATTGTGAACAATTCTACTTTATATTTGCTCGTACAAAATTCAGTGGGCTATCAAACAGGGTTAATGGAATTTGTAGCAATTGAAAATACATACATACGAGTACATACAACGCATATCAATATAAAAAAACTTTAAAAACTGTTTGTCTTTAAATGTTTTTATACTTTCCATTTAAAAAAAAAGAAACCATGATGTAGATTACATATTTATTTTTTGTTGTGTTAAATATACATACATATGTATATATGTATATGTATGCATATACATTAGGGCGACAACCAAAATAAGGCCCTATCACCACGCTGTAGCCGATGTTGTGCTGAAACCGAAAAATGTTTCCTCAGGTCATTACGGAACAAAAACGTTCCGCGTCGAAGACTATTTCTGAAAGCTCTTTAAGATTATTTTTTTATTTTTTCAAAATTTTTCATTTTATAATTATTTAACTATTTACATATGATTATAATCAAAATCACAATCTCAAAACTATCTTTGTAAAGTGAAATTAAGTTAAAATTAAGAGTTCGTGTTGATTTGCATTGGGGGAAAATATCTTGTACGACTTTGATGGCGCTTTCCGCACAAATGTTGCTGCGTTGTTGTTTTTGGAATTCTTGATTCATCTTTCACCGAATGTCTTAAAAAGCATTTCTGAGCATTATTAAAGCCCGATAATAATTTGTTTAAGGCTTCGAAGTCATTTTTATTGTAACAATGTTCTGAAAACCAAATGTTGTACCAAGGGCCACATATAAATTCGCATATTGCATATAATTTGCTACGATATTATTAGCGTAGGTAAGTCGCAATATTTTATCACGATTAATTCAATTTATACAGAATATTATTCAATATTTAATGGCAAAACTTATAATTTATTTATCATTTAATGAATTAAAAAGAATATATTCTTATTTTTTTAGACCTTACGGATCACAAACTTAATTGTATTTGACGCGGAACCTTTTTTAACGATATCGAAAATCTAAAGATGCAGTTCTTATTGTTTTTTTATGCACTAATTGGTATGGATAGGGCCATTTTGATATTTTAAAAAATTTTAAAAAAGTTATATCCCTAATATACATGCATATGTAAACACCATTCTTAAAATCTAAAAGCCCTTTACGAGTGACACAAAACAAAACAAGAATTTTTCAGGACATTACATTTGAAGGGCAAATATGATTCTTTGTAAACCAATACTATCATTTCAGTCTAAGTATTTGCTGACTTGCTCGTCTTGTTAAGTAAAATACATACTCGTATATTTTTCATTGCCTAAAGTGTTGGCACTTTGTTTTAATTTTAAGCAATTTACTCGAAATTGACCATTTTGTTCGTTCGCTGCTGTCTTTTTTAGTTTTTATTCGCCATGTTTAGAAATTTTAAACAAAAATTCATTTTAGCAATTACTAGGCAAATATTTCCTCCAAAAAAGCTGAAAAGAAAGAAAAACTAACTGTTGTACAGTTGATGAGAGTATATTTTCTATATTTCTTCTTTTGCACAGATGATAAAAATAATGATGACGATGAGGATGGGGATGGGAAATAAAATAGGGGTGGCACAACATAAAACCGAGAAAATGGAAATGAAATCCCAGCAAAAAATTTAAGGACTTCCAAAATTAATTACTTTTTTCGTCACTTTTTCTATTACTAACTGGCTAAAACCCGGTGTTAAAAAAGGATTTTGCAATACGTGCAAGGCATTCCGACGATTAGCCATTCGATTGAGATTTTGTTCACGGCGCACGTCCAATTACTCTATCCATTCGGCAGATCTGCTTGGTTGTGGTACGATGTCTATAAATTTAAAGTCGCTTTTCACTTTCTGATATCTCGTTAGATCGTACTGTTACTTCAAGGCGTTCTTCGTGATCTCATGATGTTGTGGTATAACTCCGCTGACTTCAAAGATGTCCTACTCGTTTCGACGGTGTTTCTGTGGCTAGTAATTTGTGGAACTTTTCCGGTGGTCAGCGTTGTGCTGTTTAAATCTTTTGGGCAGATCTACCAGGCACTTTCAGTTCTAACGCAAGCCTCACCCTCTTTCGTAGTTTCATTTAAAATTTGGGATTGCAAAGATACTGCTTTCTTGGTGATTTTTGGAAGCATTTTACTTGAAATTTTTCACATTTCACTCATATATTCATTCAAAAAACATGTAACTTGTTTAAAATTAAAGATTAATTTAAATTACGAAATTTAATGCTTGACGTACATTTATAATTTTTAAATTTCGGTACAGGTAAAATCATTTCTTTCTTCATCAAAAAATTATTACGGGTTACTAAAATTAAAACATCATATACTATATACTACATAATTATAGAACTTTTTTGTATGAGCGGTGCTAAGAGCATTTCTACAATAGATGTCAGGTCTAAATGTACTATGTCAAATTTTAAGATTTTGATTCGACCTTGTTTGAAATATATGTTTTTATAATAATCATCCTCATATAAAATTATAGCTTTATTCCCATTGTATTCTTCAAGATATACTAATTTTAGTATTAGCTTTGTATGTACGGTGCCACTTTCACTCTTGATAGTCCGCCCAATTTTAACCGACATATTCATATAGACATCAAAGTTGTCCTTACAAAATTAGAGAAATCTAGCAGTTAAAGATTCCCAGTTAATCGAATTTAATTTATATGGGAGGTTGTGGAACCCACTATTGCTGGTTAAATTATTCTCGTCTTAAAAATACACATAGAAACTAAAGTTTACCACAAAATTTGAGGACTCAAGAGGTTATATTTTCCCAGATATACGAATTATAGCATATAGGGGCTACCACGAACATTATTTCTAATCCAAAATTGTCCGTACAAAATTTGAGTACACTGTAAATCAAGTGAAGTTTTTGCTGGGATGATAGTGTTTTTAAAAATGTCAATATATTTTTTAATATTTTCAGAAAGAAAAAAATCAAAGGTCGTCTGACCGAAAATAATCAGTCTTATTATGAGTGTCGTTTTCTTTTTACGACAACGACTCTTTCGTAATAGATTAAAGATAAAATTAACCCCCTGGCCCACGATGTCGAACGATAACGTTCGCTTAGATAAGACTTAAGACACAAACTTGATGGTGGAATAAACAAACTTGATTGAGCAAAAAATAGATACGATAAAAAGTTTGTGTCTTAAGTCTTATCTAAGCGAACGTTATCGTTCGACATCGTGGGCCAGGCGGTAAGTGTTATTTCTTAAACTGGGGCCTCCAGCACCGCCCCAAGTGGGTGTATGAGATCTTTTAATTTTAAACTTAAACTCGACAACACTTCCTGTCTAGGTATGTGAAGTTTTATTGCAAGCGAACTTACCGTTTAGAAATTACAGATTTATTTTCCCTTTTTTCAAATTCCACCACTGTGCGCTGTACTTAGTACATAATGTATGTATCTAGGAAATGTCTAAATATCACCACTAAACTCGAAGACAAAAGGAGAAAATTAAGTATCTTAACTAGTGAATAAGTTTAGGGGAACAAAAACACTTTTTTCTTTGAGTCAGTATATGTACATAGTTTCAGTGTTACTTCGTGACACGAATCTTATCAATCAAATTGAAAATGAGCATTCTTCATTCTTAGAATGATATTGTACAGAATGAAATAAATATCGACAAATAATACCAGCAATGAACGTACATTTTACTATTATCATTGTTACTCAAAGCAAATTTTTATTCTGGCATTTCTGGCTTCCAGTTTTTTCTAGATCTTTGTGTTTTTGTAGGAGCAGCCCGCAAAAGTTAGTGTGTTAAAAAATGTAAAACGTATTATTGACCACTTGTTCCTTGTGATAATCACTGAACCACATGCAATTACTCATTCTAAGCCAAACAAGCACTTGAATGATTTTCATAATAAGTCACGAATCATACTGGTATCTAGAAAAGAGGAGAATATAGAAAAAGAAAATGAATACAATCATGTTATTGATGCAGTAATTTTTTCTTGTATTTTTAATTTGCTTCTGCAGGAGTATGAGTAGGACCCATAAGTAAGAAATGGGTCCTACGTGTGTAACCTTAAGCGTTCAAGTGGAAAATTTACACCAATAGAAATACAGAAGAATTAGTACTTTTGTTACTATTATTTTTCTGGTTTGTCATTTCAGTAAAGTTTAAAATATTTATTATGTAGGAATATTACGTTCATACAAATTTTTAATGGGAGAGGGATGAAACACGTTAGACTCATTCGAGCAGGTAAATAAGTACGTGCAAGAATTTTTACTTTACTTTTCCAACAAATTTTACCAAGTATGTTAGTAACCTTTTGAGGGACGAAAGCACGAGTACTCCTGCAAAATTTTTTTATAGCAAATTAAATATATTTTTACAGCTAATTTCGATTGTTGCATTTTATGTATTTTTATTCGAACTTGGTTATAAAAATAGCTAAATGCTTCGGAAATTAAATAAAAATATTATTTTGTAATTTTAAATCTTCGTTAATATTTAAAGGGTTTGCTTACATAGTAATTATTTCTATATAAATTGTAAAATCATAATGGTTTGGCCAAGCCAGACTACATAGTCTAGGAGTAAAGCTAGATTTACACGATTGAAATTTTCTTCAAAATTGCTCTTCAAAATACTTCAAATTCCTGTAAACAGTTTGAAGCATTTTGAAGATCAATTTTGAAGAAAATTTCAATCGTTTAAATCTAGCTTAAGAGACTAAAATGTTTATTTTAAAACAAATTTGAATATAAGAAAAAAATTTATTTAATATTTTATTTTATACGAAGAATTTTTTCAGTAATATACATAAATATATTTATTAGAAGATTAAACTTGTATACGGCATAAAAAGAATATTTTGAAAATTTCGACATACATATATCAATAATTTTGAAAACTGTGTCGCCTAAAACATAATTAACCGCCTGGCCCACGATGTCGATAACGTTCGCTTGGATAAGACTTAAGACACAAACTTGATTGTGGAATAAACAAACTTGATTGAGTAAAAAATAGATACGATAAAAAGTTTGTGTCTTAAGTCTTATCTAAGCGAACGTTATCGTCCGACATCGTTGGCCAGGCGGTTAAAATGTAAAACTGGCTATGTGTATAATAGTGTTTAGTTTTGTGATATGTTTTTGCATTTCATTTACCTAGAGATGATGTGTAAATAAACATTTTACAAATTTTTTTAAACGTATTTTCTAAAAATTATACAATTTTTTGAACTAATAATGAAATGTAAATACAAAAGAATATATTGTGGGTTAGCATTAGGACCGAGGTCATTTAGTCAGACATTTTTGAGTAATATTTATTACAAGTTCTGTACAGATAGAATTTTTTTACATTGAATTTTGATTGTTTGTTTAGTTTGCTAATTTACGATTTTGTAAAATTTAATTTCTAAGCTAGATTTTCACGATTGAAATTTTCTTTAAAATTGCTCTTCAAAATGCTTCAAACAGCAAAATTTCTTTAAAAATTATTTATTTAATAACTATTAACAACTATTAAATAAATAAATTTTGAAGAATTTTTGCCTTTTACACGAGTTTGAAACATTTTGAAGAGCAATTTTAAAGAAAATTTCAATCGTGAAAATCTAGCTTAAGAAGTGTGCTTTTAGACAAAATTTTCATACAAAATATTCTTAAAGTACATTTGAAGTCTACTTTAATTTTTTCTGAGTAAGACTGTTAATAATTACCAAAATCTTAATAAAATAAATGTCAAATAAACAATAATAAGATAATATAAAATATGTAAAATTTATTTGTTGCGATATATTTTTGCACTTTATCGAAAAATGACTATTGCAAAAATTATATACTTTTTAATTAACTAAATATTAACTAGAAGTTAAAAATACTGTTCAAAGCAATTTCGTATACATATATGTATATATGTACATAAGTATGTATATACATATATATTAGACTATAAATATTGTAAAATTATGTAATAATGATCAAATTTAATTTTAAAACTTTTTTTTATATCGTATGCTTTAAAAGTTGAAATCTGAAAAATATTGAAGCAGTTAATTGAAAATAATATTTTTAACTTTTCGTAGCCAATCTCGTAGTTTAACATTATTATTGATGAAATTGATGTTCAAAATGAATTAGTAATAAATTCCGAAGTGGCCGAAGTAGGAGTAATTTCAGTTTGAAAAGGCAAAAAGGTCCTTAGGGACCTTCTCACTCATCGGAGGGGTAATAGAGTGCAGATAAAATGGTTCCAATTGCTCTTTTTTGTTCCATGACAATATTTAAAATTTTTAAACACACACACATAGCTGCAAAACGAATTTGACAATGCCACACAACAATCTGATAACCGTGTGAACTGACAATTTCGGTTGACAGCTAAATTCATAGTATGACAATTGTGTGCAAATGAAATTGTTAGTTTTCTTACAGTCGTGTAAACTGACAATTTAGGTTTTACTAAAAATTTTTCAATATCAGTACATTGGTAGCACATTGGTAGATATGACAACGTTGTAATATCTGATGATCGTGGACACATAGGTTAACGGTAAACTTTGATATTTTTTGTGCAAATATTTCAAAAGACACACTTGTGCAAAATTGAGTACATGCAAGTTTTTTTGCACTAATTGTTTATTTATCGAAAATTATTATTTTCCATTTTGTTATTGTTATTTTGTACATACGAGTAAGTTATTGTGTTTACTATTGCACCTAAAAAAAAAACCTTTTTAAATTTTCAATTTTCTTTATTATTTGTATGCAATAAAAAGTGCACACAGCACAAACATGTATTCATTTGTGCTCCCCACTTTGTGTATATTTTTTTATCGTTTAAATACAAAAGTATTTTCAACACACCAAACGATTTGAATACCAAGTACCTGATTTATTCAAAGTATTGTAGACTGACAACACCTGTGAGAACATCTGGATTTTTAGTTCAAAGTAAAAATCTAAATGAAATACCTTGAAAGCTGGCCTACATAATGAAATCGAATAAACAACTGTTACACACAAAAGGCCGTTTTAGTAATGACCCGATTTAAAAATCGTATATATAGAGCCGATACATTTTTATATAAGAATACAATTTTCTTAATAACTACGAGTAGAACGATAATAAATAACTATGGAAAATAAATTATTAATAACTGTTATATTCGTAATTTTGGGCTTGGTAAGAATGATATGCTGTTTGATCTTAACTAACAACTTAATATAAAATGTTATTTTATATTTAGGTGACTTCACACGCCACAGTAAGTATTAATAAGAGATAAGATCAGTAAGATTCGTGTTTGAAAATATTTTTAAATATTAAACATACAGAATCCGTTGATAGGTGAAAAACCAATAATATTGCCAACTTGTCCCGTTCCCTCGGAGCAGATTTTAAGAGTAAGTTATAATGAATATGTTACATATACATATCGGGTTTTCCAATAGCTACTTGACAACTCTGAATTTAAATTGTGAACGCACTATTTCACTGATCATCTAATTGTTGCTTTCTTTTTTTTCAGTAAACTTAACATTTTCGTTATGGTAAAGTACACGAAGGAACAACGTTTGGAAATTATAAAAATGTACTACCGAAATTCGGAGTCGGTGACCGCAACTTTAAGAGCGTTAACTCCAATTTTCGGTCGTAATTATCGCCCTAGTAGACAAGCAATAACAAGTTTAGTGCAAAAATTTGAGTCTACATATTCATTGTGTGATGCTGTCGTGCCAGTGAGACAACGGCCTGGTCGAAGTTCCGAAAATATCGCTGCCGTTCAGGCGTCCGTAGCAAACGATTCAAATCAGTCGATTCCGCGGCGTTCTCAAGAACTGGGCATCCCCAAGACCACTTTATGGCGAATTTTGCGTAAGGATCTGGGTTTACACCCATACAAGATTAAGCTGACTCAAGAATTGAAGCCGATGGACCATTTGAGTCGACGTACGTTCTCCGATTGGGCTCTGGAGAAGATGCACCAAGATGATGAATTTCATCGCAAAATCATCTTCAGTGACGAAGCTCATTTTTGGCTCAATGGGTTCGTCAATAAGCAAAATATGCGTTATTGGTCTGCTGAAAATCCACATGTGCTTCACGAATCACCACTTCATCCACAAAAAATTACTGTTTGGTGCGCTTTGCATGCCGGCGGCGTCATTGGGCCATATTTTTTCGTCGACAATAACGATCGTCACGTTACTGTGAATGGCGATCGTTATCGCGCAATGATTAGCGATTATTTTTGGCCCGAATTGGAACACATGGACTTGGATGACATGTGGTTTCAACAAGACGGTGCCACAAGCCACACAGCACACGTTACAATCGATTTACTGAAGAGTAAGTTTGACGAGCGTGTTATCTCAAGAAATGGACCAGTCAATTGGCCGCCTCGTTCTTGCGATTTAACGCCTCTAGATTTTTTTCTTTGGGGCTACGTCAAATCATTGGTCTATGCCAACAAGCCGACAACGTTGGAAGAACTTAGAGCCAACATTGAACGCGAAATAGCGGCCATTCCGGCCGAAATGTGTGACCGAGTCATCCAAAATTGGGTCCAACGAATCGACCACTGTCGACGTGGCCGCGGTGCCCATATGAACGAAGTCGAGTTCCATTCATAAATGTTTTGAATGTATTTCAAGTCGGTAATAAAGTTTTGGAAATATCTCAAACGGTTTGCGTTTTATTTAAAAAAAAAGTTGTCAAGTCCTTATTGGAAAACCCTTTACATATGTGTATATTTGCAATTATGTAAAATAAAATAATATAATATTTTCTTAGTGTTTGGGACGATGGGCTTGTCAGCATGTCATACGTTTGGATTTAAGGTAAATATTTTTTATTAAAATTCGTAACAAAGAAACGGTAATAATGTTTCCCTTTTTAGATGTCTATTAAACCTTAACGGAAATCCACTTCTAGGTGGACTCTTGGGTGGTGGTGGTGGTATATTGGGAGGTAATGGAGGAGGTGCTGGCGGTGGTGCCCCTGGTGCTGGTACTGGCATTGTCGGCGGTCTATTAGGTCGTTAATTTTTTTTCTTATTCCTCCTAATTTATACATTTAAAAATAAACATAATCATTACTAAAATTACCCACTGCCATTTAAATTGGCATAGCCATAGTAAAACTCTTTCACACTTTTGTTCTACAATTATTACTTATACAGTCAACCATGCAAACATATATTCACACACTCCATATCCGTTTCTAAGCTCCCAAATAACCATTAAAAATTCGTTATTCCCTTGTATTGTGCTTGGGTCAACCTTTAATATTCATTAATTAAAACTTTATTTCTATCCATTGTATGTGACATTTTATTTAATATTTTTATTATTATGTATAGATATTATTTTTTGTTATTTTTGAAAGGAATTTGGTTTTGCACGAACATAAATGTACATATGTATGTATACATATTCATACATACTAGGGATGACAAACGGGACTGGTTTTTCAAATCCCGAGAGTCGGGATTTCATAAATGAATCCCGGGATTTTCAGGATTTTTGTCTCATATTAGAACAAATTGATTTATAAATAATAAATATTTATTTCAAAAAGTTGCTTATGTTAAATATAAAAGGTTTGAAAACAAAAATTTTAAATTTATTAAAAGTTTATAAACTAAGTTTGAAATATTAGATTGAAAAAAATAATATGTTATTTCGACTTTCTATATTTCTTATTAATTTAAAAGCAACAGAAGAGATCGATAAAGCTTCTTAAAGATGTTAAGGTATCTATAGTAAAGAGAAAATTGGTTTAATTCTGCTACCAATTTCATATATTGCTGACGAAAAACATCGTTTGTGCGCAAAATTGTTAGCAAATTCTTGTATTCTGATTGCATAAGCAATCCTTTCTCAGCCTCTGATGCAAATAATTCTTATTATTTTTCTAATAATTTTGCTAATAATTTTTCCAATATTTTATTCCATATTATTACATTTATTATTTCATTCGTTTTGCAATCAACGTTTTTAATTCATTTCTAATAACAAACATTTCTATCTCATTATCAAATTCACTCTTCAATTTTGGGTTTTTTCAAAAATGTAAAAGTGTTGGGGAATTCATCTTTTTTTTTGGTTTCTTTTAAGGATAAATTTTTGATATCTCTCTGAGCATAAATAAAAGTGCAACATTAGCTAAGATGCATGTTAGTGCGACTAAAAGCTTTGTCTGTTACTTTAACCGGATTTAAAATTGACAACTATTTGTTTAAGTAAAACAAATTCTTCATCTCTTGAGGTTTTAACCCTTCTTCGCATAATGGTCCAAACTTCCATCATAACATTGAATGCGCTCTTTTATTTCTATTTAGTACTAAGCATTCCATCCTTAATTTCCATCATATTGTTTTTTGCTAAATTTATAATACATATATATATATATAAGATTTATTAACTATTTTTCCTTTAATTTTGAACATATAATTCATCACCTTGATTTATTTCACCAATAAAGAAAAAATCATGCAAAGAAGGGTTAAATCAATTAAAGCTTTTTATATTGGAATTTCCAAATTCCAAAAACCGTAGACACTGCAAATAGTGCGTTCGAGTTTGGCAATCCAAAATTAATTTTATTTCTTTTACCTTTGTAAACAAATACTAGTTTTCGGCATTTGTTAATCCCGGGATTTCGGGATTGGCAACCCTAATACATATAAATGGGTAAGAATTACGATAATAAAGTTAATGTTCATGTTCAATAAGCCATAATCGTTATAAGGAACATATCTAATATGCACAATAAGTATCTAGTATGTACATATGTATGTATATGTACGAGTGTGTAGTTATAACTGCTTTGTTGTTATGGAAAAAAGATTTAGAGAAAAGCACCAAAGGAATACAAGTACATATGTACCTTCAATTCAATTCAATGACCAATAAGAATTTCAGTATGACAATTTGTATTTTTTGTATGTATGAAATATTTTAAATGCAATGTAATACGAGTATTAAATGTAAAATTATGTATTTTAAAAAGTTCAATTTTAAAAATATAAATGCATATGTATTTGTTTATAAAAAAAAGTGCTAATTGTTACAGTAAGTAAAAAAAATATTTAAGAATTCTTGACGTGCCTTACTCTTGGATAGATAACGCAGAATTTGTGTGTCAAAGTGTCGTCAAAATAAAGTCGGCAAACATTTTTTAATTAAACATGTAATGCTGGTTTTAGACGGTATGTATTTTGCAGTGTACTTGTCAGTTGTACTATACATATGTATGTGATTGTGCATGTCTGTCAAAATTGGCAATTTACAGGCAGTTTATACTTTTGCTTTCACACGTCGGTATTTAGTTTTATGGTTTTATGTGACATAATCTACAATAGAAGACAACAGCTGTTTTCGTTGTGAATATTTTCGCTGGAGTTTTGTGTTCTTGCAAATTTTATTTTTTATATTTTACACTGTAAATGCAGGCTAACATTTGCAGAACCATTTTTTTTTTTTTGCTTTTACACGACAAATTGCAAAATACATACCGTCTAAAGGGAGCTTAAATCTGTATATTTTATGTTTTCTTCTCGTAATTCTAATTACTGTTTAAGTTCACATACAACACTAGATTTAACTGCATTTTAATTTCAATTAAAAAAACCATTATATTTACTAATAAATAATATAAAAAATATTAAAAATTTATTTTAAATAATTTTTTTTACTTATTAGTTATTCTTTTACAATGCAAACATTTTGACTGCTTTTAATTTAAAAAATTCATTAAATTTCAGTAATGATACACAGCGATTAACAAATTTAGAGTTCTGTTTTTTTAACAACTACACACAGAAAAAAAATCAGTTTTTTTTCAATTAAACCTTTAATTGATTTTAAAATAATTTTCAAATAAAATTTTTCTGATATTTTCAATTAAATCTCACATTTTTTTTTAATTGATACTATCATTTTGTTTACAGGTCCGATTTCAATTAAATTTTTAATTGATTCCACAAATATTTTAATTGAAACTCATTTTTATTTTTTCTGTGTAACTTAAATTTTATATCAGCCTTCTTCTATAGGTATATTTGACGGACAGTAAAGTGTAAAAACTTTAAAGTAATTCATCATCTTATTGTTTTTTAATTAAATTTCACACTTGATTAAAGTTTAAGAAAAAATGGAAAAAAAGTTTATTAAGAGTATCAAGCACATACATCTCATACCAAATCCACAAAGTTTTATATTTATATTTTCAAAACTTGTTTTACCTTTTATTTTTGCAGCATGTAACATTAAGCGATACACTTTAACACACAATAAATTAGGTACCAAAAAGTAATATACTTTTTCTTTCTATGAGAACTTCCTTAGAAATCTAATTTTTGCTTTTTGAAACGTCAAAATTGTCACCTCCGTACTTTGTGCGAAAACTTAAACTTTTAGGTCAAAATAATTTGTTGAAAAAATGTTATTTAATTCACAATACATATTTTAATTTATATGTATATAGTTAGGGACTTTTACATTTCAAAAGAGTAACGCTATAGAGTGACCTGTAATCTTGTAACCTTTGACCGGAGAAAATACATTAAAATTAATTAACCTAATAAAAAATCATCTTGGTAATTCTAATTTTCGATGCTCAGTCGTTTACAATTATCTAGAATAAGAGATAATATTTCTAGTACACATCAACGACATATGTATGTACAAACCGCCATAGAAATCAAACAAATCAGAGATCAAAATATCAAAGAATAATAATTCAAATTTTATTAAAAGCTCAGTATTCCAAAAGTTTTGGCAAAAAAATAAAACGAGACATGCATACGTAACTTAGAAAAATCGAAGCATAGGTGTTGATTTCATTCATAATTATGATTAGGAAATGGTATCACATTATACGAAATGTGTTTTATGGTACATGTTCACTTATTTACATGAAGTAAATGTGAATGTAAATGTAAAATGTAAAATTTTTATTTACGTTTGGAAACAAACATTTGACCAAATTAGCCTGAAGGAAACTCCTCAAAAATTAGAATCTGATTGATTGATCCTTAAAACGATATTTTAAGTATTTTAGATTTTGTATGTTTTCCATTCTTATATGTATAAAAATATAAAAATATAAAAATGTCAAAAACAGGTAAATTTCTTTTATTTTGCAATTGATAATATGTAGTAAAATTGGATAACTTAATTTTGTTAGTATTTTTGTTTACGTAGTTGTTGTTTATTTTTTTGCTTTTTGTTTATTATTATTATTATTATTATTATCACAAAAGTATTAACGTTTTTTTACTTCCACTCTTTTTTTGAGTTTTTTTTTTGTATTTTTTTAATTCTTCATTTTTTTTAAGATGAAAACATGTTGTATATTTTTCAATTGTTATAAGTAATAATTTAGTCCTTATTTTAAGTTGTTGTGAAGATCTTTGTAATAAACATGTCGAAGGGAATATACATATCCGTGAGGAAACTTTACAATTGCTTTGGGTCACAGCCCGGGCTTTAATAAGGTGTTTGGTATTGTACAAAAGACAAATTTTTACTTATAAAACTGCGTGTTTCAGGCCATTATCATGTTGAAAATGAAAGCTATTCTTTTAGACCGATCGGCATTGCATTTACGATTTTCTTTAAAAATAAACAATATAATAAAAGAAAAACAAGTCGGTCAAGCCCGACCATATATGTATAAAACGGGTTTTCAGAAATGGGTGTTATATGGTAGAAATAACCTATTATGGAGCAATTGTATGGACCGGCCTAATGTCTGAGAATATAAATATTATGTGTGTTATACTGTATCTCGATATAAATACTTTTAAACGATTTATGGAGCTTAAATTGAATTACGGAGATGGTCTGATATGAGAGTTTCAACTAATTATGGACCGACCATTATAAAATTAAGTGTCATTATTTCTGTATATAAGAAACTTATTTGTGTCGAATTTTATTTGATTACCAACATTTTTAAAAAATTTGTGACCGTTAAAGAGATTTTCGAACGTGGGCCTTATATGGGAGCTACGACTAATTATGGACCGATCATAATAAAATTATTTGTATACGTATTAAATATATTTGCGTTAAATATTATTTGGATACCGACATTTTTGAGTAAGTTATGCTCTTTAAAGTGATTTTCGGAAGTGGGCCATATATGGACCGACCACAATACAAATCTACTGTATTATTTTTATACATATAAAATATATTTGTGTTGAATATTATTTAGATACCAACATTTTTGAGTGAGTTATGCTCTTTAAAGTGATTTTCAGAAGTGGGCCATATATGGGAGCTACGACTAATTATACACCGATCTTTACAAAATTTTTAGATGTGATTTAGCTTCATTTACTACTCATTTGTGATGAAATTTGTTTGGATACTTGCATAATTCAAACATTTAAGATCTGTAAACCCCACTATGGTGGTGTAGGGTATAAAAACTGAAGTTGACAATCATTGTTTACATGGTTTCAACTCATTTTTTTATAATTTGTGCATTTGAGAAATAAATTGCCTACAAAAATAGGCACACATTTCATGAGCATCACTTTTGATATATACATATTGCTTCATAGCTTAAAATGCTTCATTTTAATTTTATTTTTCAATATTTAAGAGTAAATTAACAGAATTACCGGCGACTGAAAGAGCACGGAGATATCGAGAGAAAATAAAGCACGTAATGACGAAGAATTTTGAAGAATTTTTGTTTTTTTATTTACTTTTTGCAAAAGAATAAATTTTTTTTCGTTAAACTTTAAATTTGGCATTATTTCTTGTTTCCGTGCAACAAAATCTCTTGATCGTCACAAAATATCTTGAGCGTCACACTTAGTTTTTTTTTTCTTAAAACGCTTATAATTGCAGTTTTTTAATACATTGTTACAAGCCTATTACTTTGCAAATAACCTCTAAGTTTAAGCCTTTTTTTAACAAAAATTTACATATTTTCATTTTAAAATAACTAGTCACTTTTAAAAAAATTAAAAATCAAGGTGAATCGTGATTTTGTGTTTATAATCGAAAAGGTGATTTTCGCAAAATTCAATCTTGAGAAACAAAAGAACATTGTAGTAAGCTTGAATTTCAAATATTTTTGCATTTTTAGCGACTTTTTATACATATTTGGTGTATGACGCTCAAGATAGAAATAATAGAAAACCTAAAAAAAATCCAAAAATATAGATTTTTTGAGAGCCTAAAAGTACCACCGGATTCTTCATCAATTTCTACATAAATTGGCCACTCTTACAGGCGAATCGAAAAAACTTAAAAAATTAGATTGAAAAAAATAATATGTCATTTCGCTTTTAATTTCTATATTAATTTACAAGCAACAGAATATTATCGATCGATTAAGGTCCCTTAAAATATTAAGGTATCTATAGTAAAGAGAATCTTAATTTAATTTTTGTTACCAATATATGAAGCTGACAAAATTGTTAGCAAATTCTTTATTCTCCGAAACAAATAATTTTTATATTCATATTATTACAGACGTTATTAGGTGTTGTGGGGGCTTTCACATACTTCAATTACATTCATTATTTCATTTGTTTCGCAATCAACGCTTTTAATTCATTTCAAAAATTTGAGGTTTTAACCCTTCTTCGCATAATGGTCCAAACTCATCATAACATTTATTTATACAAGGTGGCGCAAAAGTAAACTTCTAATCAGGCGATCTTGCTGGCCAGTGCATATCGCCTAAACGGGAGATTAGGCGCCCGGAAAATGCATCCTTCAGCATATCGGTTGTGGCACGTGCAGTGTGTGCCGCTACACCGTCCTGTTGGAACCACATGTTTTCCAATCCCAATTCATCAAGTTGCGCAAATTTTATAGCATTTTCTGATAGGAGGATTACTTTTGCACCACCTTGTATTTAGTATTAGGCTAATGATCTAACATTGCATGATGATGGAAATTTCCACCACCATAAGTGGCGAATGAGGGTATATTTAAGTTTGTTATTCCGTGCGTAACACTGAGAAATATTCATCTAAGACCAAAAAAAGTATATATATTATTGGTCCTTATGGAATTCTAAGTCGATTGAGCCATGTCCGTCTGTCTGTCTGTCCGTCTGTCTGTCTGTGTAAAGAATTATCACGTCCAAAATCAACATAGTTTACAGAAAACCTCAGCCCCCATACAAATATCTTCCCGAAATATGATTTAATAATAAATAAATGCTTATAAAATTGAAATATTAATACAAAATTGGGCAAAAATAAGCTTCATGTAAAAAGAAATCGCAAAACGAAATTTAGTTTTTTTTGGTCCATGTTAGACCATAGTCCGTATATAAAGTCCACATCTAAAATTCACTTAAATACGTATAAATCTGGTAGAAATATAGTTACCAGGTTAAAATTCGACACAAATAATTCTTACAAAAATATAAATTGTTGTACTATATTTTATGATGGTCGTTCCATAATTAGTCCCATATAAGGACCTCATCCAAAAAAGTCAATTATCTTTACATATATCTTAAAAAAATCGGTATAGACTTAAAACTATACACAGATCATTTACATATAATAAATGAATGAATGAATGAACATTTACAAATACAAATCAGCAATTGTAATCCAGGAATCACACTAATATCAGTTGCACAGAAATTATGCTACTAAATGTATAGCTGTCAGTCCATATTTGGCAATAGCTCCCAAATTAAATACACTTTCGAGTATAACAACCAACCATACAACTCTTGTAAATAACGTTATTGAGATGAATTTCAACCAAACCTCAATACTGGCTACTGGATTTAGAAGCGTAAAGTCCATAATGGGTCCGTTTCTATTATATGGG
Organism: Bellardia bayeri; assembly: GCA_950370525.1. Taxonomy (NCBI): domain Eukaryota; kingdom Metazoa; phylum Arthropoda; class Insecta; order Diptera; family Calliphoridae; genus Bellardia; species Bellardia bayeri. Next base: position 99,320,683 of record OX493267.1, read on the forward strand.
TGGCATAGTAATTGTAAATAAAGTTATTGAGATCAAATTCAACCTAAAAATGCTTCACCTTATAAATCTACCCTTTTTTTACCCTAAATTATGCTATAATTATAATTATAAATGGTCAAAATTAGATAAAATTTCTAAACATTTGAAAAATGTTAAACTATTAGTGTTAGAAAACACTGAAAATTCTAATCCTATAACCAATGCAGATTTTGTATTTCTCATTATATTTAGGTTGAGGGTCTATAAGACTCGGCACAGCGGAATTTGCACTCTAACCCACAATAGTGGGGAGGGTATATTGGATTTGTGCCGATGTTTGTAACGCCCATAAATATTGGTCCAAAACCCACCTTAAAGTATACCGATCGACTCAGAATCACTCTCTGAGTCGATTTAACGATGTCCGTCCATCCATCTGGTTAGCTGGCTGTCCATGTAAAGCTTGTGCGCAAGGTACAGGCCGCAATTTTGAAAATATTTCAATACAATTTGGTATGTGATATTTTTTGACCCAAGGACGGATGTGATTGAAACTCGTGGAAATCGGTCCATTATTTCACCTGGCGCCCATGCAAATGTCCTCCCGAAATAGGAATTTAACAATTAGAAATGTTTGAAATGTAAAAGTATCCAAATTTCACCACAAATAAGTAATAAATTAAGCTAAATCACATCAACAAATTTTGTGAAGATCGGTCCATAATTAGTCGTATCTCCTATATAAGGCCCACCTCCGATAATCACTTTAAAAAGCATAAATCCTTTAAAAATGTTGGTATCCAAATAATATTGAACACAAATATGTTTCGTATATACATATACATATAATATGGTAGAATTTTATGATGATCGTTCCAAAATAAGTCGTAGCTCCCATATAAAGCCAACTTCCGAAAATCACTTTAACGATCATAAACCAAAATATTGGTATCCGAATAAAATTTAAGAAAAATAGGCTTCATATGTAAAGAAATGATGACACCTAATTTTATAATGGTCGGTCCATAATTAGTTAAAACTCCTATAAAAGACCCTCTCCGGAATTTACTTTAACCTCCAAAAATCTTTTAAAAGTATTTATATCGAGAAAAAGTATAACATACATAATATTTATATTCACGGAAGTCTTGGCATTAAATGTTTGGATGATCGGTCCATAATAGGTAATATCTCCTATATAGCGCCCATATCTGAAAAACTGTTTTATTTATATACTGGGTGGTATACGGCTTGGCCGACTATATTTTTTTACTTGTTTTTTGCTAAATTTATACTACATATAATATATACTAAGATTTTTTCAACCATTTTTCTTTTAATTTTGACCATAAATTATTATATCACCTTGATTTATTTCACCAATAAAGAAAAAATCATGCAAAGAAGGGTTAAATCAATTAAAGCTTCTTATATTGGATTTTCCAAATTCCAAAAACCGTAGACACTGCAAATAGTGCGTTCGAGTTTGGCAATCCAAAATTTATTTTAATTCTTTCACCTTTATTTCTTTATGACAATCCCCGGATTGGCATTCATAGTATGTATTCATAGTTTTCTTTGTAATGTTTGAAAAATGAAAATGATATTTGATGGCAGACATGTGTATTTAGTTCTGTGATAATGTTGTTCGGACGAGAACATTACACCGATAAGAATTGTTCACACGAAACAAATTCATGGTGGACAAGAAATTGTTCGCCGAGTGAAAAATTAATGTCTTGGCAAGACGGGTTGGTAAGTTTTTTACAGCATAATTGTAAGAGGGTTGCCATGTTTTTCTCTGAGTTAAGCCTCTAGTTATACTTGTTATAGTTTTGGTATTCAATGGCACTGCAATTGGAATGGCAAGCTATAACGGTCGAATACACTCAAAAGCTGGTTAATTCAAAGCAACCGAGACTAAAGCAGTTTTGAAACAAAATATTGGTATTTAAAATTTCAAACAAATTATAGTTATACATTTTACAAATTATACATTTTGTAATTATACACGAAATAAGCTGTAATTTTTATTTACATTAAATTTTACTATTATGTTAAATATACTTATATGAGTGAACTCTTTCTGTGTTATCCTTATGTAATCAAAAGAAAAACTAATTAATCTTTAAATAACCAATGGATTTTTTAATTCTTCAGTAAATAATAAAAAAACAAAATCAATCACTAAAAGACAGACACTTCTTTTGAAATGTATATATATATATATAAAAGAGTAACGTGACTGATTCATTCATCATCGGCTAATGGGTTCCTTTTACAACATGTAGATCCAATAAGAATGGATTTTTGGAAATTCGTTCACTAAGGGGGACAAATGGGGCAAAAACAGGTAAAACCAGTACCTCTATATCTCCAAAACAAATAAACATAGAAATAATATTTTAAATGCGACCGCCTTCAATCAAAAAAAAAGCCGATATGTGTCTGGTACTTTTTTGAAATTCGAAATTTAAGTGACATAGAAAAACTATATTAAATGCATCTGGCTCAGATCAATAAAAACTAGAAATCCTTTTGGTACTTTTTTGAAATTCGAATTCCTATGACCTAAAAATTGTATTCTTTTTTGGTACTGTTTTATCAAAATGTATTTTCTTACTAAAAATAGGTACTTTTTGAAAATTATTTTTTCACGGGTGGCAAAAAAGGGACAAAAACGGTGTAAAAACAGACATTTGATATTATTTATTCGATTTAAAAATAAAAAAAATATAAAATATTCTTCCATCAACACAAAAAAGAACCCAGAACATGCTATTCACGCCTCAAATATAAAGGTGTAAAAAGGGCCAAATTTCAGTAGACTTATATTGGTACTTTTTTGAAATTGATTTCTACTATTCTATTCTCGCAAACTATGCATCTGATCATGTTATTATTTTCGGCAAAGTTCTTGTGCATGAGCCCGGAAAGGTTTCTGAGTTTGTAGGACCACGCCTACTTTAACGCCCACTTTTTCTAAATTAATTAATTGCTTCTGCATAACTTTTTACAGATTTACTTTAAACAAGTAACAAGACCGATCTTACTAAAACTTTGGCGGGATATAAATAAGACTCCGGCATGACTAAGAATACTTTTTTCGACCGCCAATTTTTTTTTCAATGAAAAAAATCACTAAAATTACTCAAAATTAATTGAATATTTGTGTAATGCCTTTCTTTCAAATTCCATCTAGTTTAGTATAAACACACATTTTTATTTATAATGAACTCTTTTTTTCTTTTATTTAAATTGTATTATACATAAGTTTTGTAATAATTATCTATTTATGTAAGTTTGTATAGTATAGTATAGTATAGTAGTATATAGGGTTACTAATTTACATTTGCAATACTGTATTGACAAAATATCTGTTTATTTTTGTTGTTCTATTCCATTGTATGTAATGCATACATATGTACATACATATGGATGTATTTAATAATTATTTTTTAATTTGAGCTTATCAGGATTTTTCATTATTTTAGTTCGAATTTTGATTTTTTTTTAATACATATTTGGATTGGTTTTTCTATGTAAGGTTTTAATCTTATATTTGATGCTAATTATGGAAAACTATTCAAAAAACTTTTTTTAATTAAATTTACTTATTTGTCTAAAAGTCGCTAATAATAATTTAGAATTTGTTTCAGTTGTCAGAGTAAATAATTGTTTAGTATTTTTGTTTTATTATTTCGGTTTTATTTGCGAACTGTATAATTAACAGCAATAATCAAGAATGATCAAATAAAGATTACGCCATGCGCATGATTTCCCTTTATGTTACGTAAAAGTTCCATTCTTAGGGTTACCAAGTATGTTTCATGTGTTAGAATTAAAATTTCTTGCGAAAAATGTATGTTTTATGTGAAAGTTGGCAACCTTGCAATTGAAATCACTTTGAGAGTTCTAAAAAATATTATATCGGGTTTTGATAAAATACATAAATAAATTTGGCATTGCATTTGGTGATAAATTATATTTAATTAATTAAAAACGTTCATTGTCGTGTAAAAAGTGTAAATAAAAGCTGTTTAAAAAAGAAAAACAAACAAAAAATATGATCATGAAGTGTGCAGTGAGCAAACGCAAGCAAAACAACAGTAAAAAAACAAGTGAGAAAAAATTAGCCAATAGAAACACAGAACGTGTGACGTCACAGTTCCAACATGCGCAGAACATTTTAAAATTTTACGCGCGTAATTTTATATAATTTTAGAAATTTACGTTTGGCATACATATGTACATACATACATATGTGCTATATATTTATGCATGGATGATTTATAAGTTCATGTTTTACTATTGGTCTTTAAAACGTTTTCAGCAACATATTTTTCATGCATATTTTCCTGGACTGATGTAGAGAATTTAAAAAAAAAATTGAAGAAAAAATAATCTTTATCGGACATTTAGTGATGCAGTATTACTTTTGCCTTCCTATGATTAACAAAAGCTTTAATATGAATTCTTGTTTAACTAGGATCACGTTTACTCATTCTATTCTGCCACTAAAAAGATAAATTAAATTATTATATTATAGCATTTTTAAAACTCTTATTTAAAATTTTTGAACATTTATTTAAATAAATTCTATGAATTTAGAAATTGCTCTTTAGGATTCTATTATATACCATCATGAACGTATTTCCAGACATCAAAGCCGATGCTGCAGGAATCAACATTATACGATTTGACACATTTTAATTGGTTCGACTGTATATGTAATATTAAGTTTCACAATAAAACATACACAGGTATATACATATATTTGTAAAAATTTTTTATATATTATTTATAAAATTATTTTTTCAATGAACTTATTATTGAGTGTGGAGAGAATAATACGTCTCTTACAAATATAATTGTAACTCATTCCTTGATAATGATATCCGATGGATATCGAAATATTGAAAAAATAATTTAATAAATAATATACAAAAAAAATTTTTCAAATAATTCGCCTCGAGCTCGAAAAAACTTTTTTATTTTATTAAAAGAGAAAAAAAAAGGTCGAAGAAATCAAGATTTAATTTAATTTTTATAAATCTTTTAATATAACTTTTGCCCTAAAAGTATGATTAAATTATCGAAATAAATTTCAAAATACCGTCTGTCTGTTCTAAAATACTCTATTGAATAATTTAACAAACTAACTAACAATGTGAGATAAGTAGATATTTTATGATTTCGATAGTGGTGTGCTTATATTTTATTATATATTATTTATTAGAACTCACACACATACACAGCTTTTACTAACAGTTTTATGCAAAAGCACTTACAACAGGCCTACAAAACGCTGTTAGGCAAAATTTTATAAATTGTATCCAAAAATGTTAAATAGTTTAAAATATCTTTTATAAACCACTATTTAGTATACGCATTTTAAAGTTGGCACGAGCCTATTTTAAAACTACATACGTAGCTTAAAATATTTAATCTTGAAAAAATTAAATTTTTAATATAAAAAAATAAGATCGATTATATTATTATATGCTTTAGCTTTGTATCAATGAAATGTGCAAACATATTGGAATAAGTGTTAATATCCAACCAGTGTAATATACTCTTTATATTATATACTCATTTTAAATCCACAATAAGATTTTTTGCATAAGACCGTGAATGTATATCGTATATTTTATCAATTACCTACTTATTTCCAGGGTATGTAAAATTGATAGAAGAAAATTCAAATTTGGAAAAAAATTTTTTTATTTTTTTATGTTTTGGTTCTGTTTTAATGTGTTTGTCATTTCACGGACTTCCTTCACAATCCTTAAAATACCTGTATTCGAAATTGTTATTGTATTTTTATTACTTCTAAACATTTGTATGTACATATACATACATATATCATATACGTACATATGTATGTATGTATGTATGTATGTATATAGTATATGTACATACAAATCATTACAAAACAAACGCAATGCACAAATTTTAGATAAGAAACACATACAACAAAAAGTCATTTTTTCCAATAAAAGTAAAAAATAATTTACATATGTATGTATGTAAATATAACAAAATTTGGAAAAAATAATTTTTAACAAATTGTTTTTCATTCTTTATGTACGATATACATACATACATATGTATTTAATTTCTTCCTCAAATTTTATTTATTAAATTCGCGAATCGAAGAGAGAAATTCGAACTAAATTCGCTTACGAAGGAAATCCATTCGAGCATTCGCGGTACTCTGCTTATTTCCTTCACATTCCAAGAAAAAGTTTTCCCTAAACCGTAAATAATTAAAAATTTTAAATAATTAATATTGAAATTCATGACTTTATAATCATGACTGCATAATTAAGTATATTTTGTGAAACAGAATTTTTATTTTTTCACCTTTTGATTTTGTTCTGAATTTGAATGCACCATCTCTATTTTAAGTATTTAAAATTTGTTTCTTAGTAATTTAGTTCATACATTAAAACAATTTATCGGAATTCATTAAATTGGACATTTGTGGACCGAAATAATGTTAAAAATGTACGATAAATTTTTTCTTTTGTATACTCGTATGTGTAGGTATGTATGTATGCTTAAACTAAATACATATGTACATACAAACATATTAAAAAAATATATTTTTTGACAAATGCACTGAATACAGTCATATGTAGATATTCAATCGTTGGTACGAAACTGAAGAATTGATGCCAATTTTTGTTCATTTGATTTGTTAGCATTTCTTAAAGTATGTATGTCACTATGTATTTCGAATAGAGCTAGTAAAATTTTAAACTCTGAAACTATAGAAAATTAAGTATATATTGCATTCCTTAAGGAAATATCAATATTATACCATAATTTTCAACAATACCGTCGCTCTCTCCTAAGAAATTTCCATCGTTCTATTGTCATCTTTAAGTCTTACAGTTTATCTTTAAAACAGAGTGCCCTTTTAATAGATTTAATTTCCATCATTTTGAACTTTACGAATGTTGCACAACCATTTTATTATGCGCGCATTACGTTCAACAATCGATGGGGGCTCAGTGGGCCTATAGATTTGGGCCGCCTGTGGCTGTGTCTCTGTACTGTCGGGCAAACGCATAGAATCTACGGTACTAACATCCGAAAAGAATACGGTGCTGTTACTGCCTTCACTGCTGCCATTACTGTGTTTTCTTTTAGAAAATGTATATATTTCATGAAATTTATCATCATTTAAACCCAGACGATCAAAAAATTTCTCCAAATCCATGAGTGGTTCCGAGGATGTATGCAACAGTTCCTGAGAACGTCGAAGAGCATGATTGGCATATTGATCTCTAAACTCTTTAATTTGTTGCTGTTGTGATGGTGGTGGTGGCGGTTTCTGTGGCGTCTGCTGTTGCGATTGAGAATGTTGATGTTGTGACGGTAGATGATGTTGCTGTTGTTGGTATTCATCGGCTGAGAAGCATTTGGGGAAGAAGTAACGAGGATGCTCAGATCTTCTATAAGTATCCATAGGTGATGTATGAGAATGTTCATTGGTCGAGTGAGGCGGTGCTGAGGGTTGAGCCGGCAACGATATGCGGTTGTGTCTCTTAAAGCGTATACACTTTTGCCGCTTAAACTGAATTGGTGGTGGACTAATATCCTCTATAGATGGTTGGGAGCCAGGCGATTGCACTATAGGTTCATCTGGTGCTGCTTTATGTTTCATATAGCTCTGACCAGCATGGGTTTGATGAACCGAGGAACTATAATAGCGAGTGTCATCGCTCTGATAGCGTGGGGATGGTGGTATATAGTCATCTTGAAAGGCTTCAGGTACTTCGGGAGTAGTGAAATTGAACAGATAATCGGGTGAATCGTAATTATCGTGTATCGGCTTGCAAGAGTAGTCGCAATAAGAATTGTTGCTATGCTGTGTGGAAGAGCCGCTGTCGCGTCTATACTCAACGCGAGTAGTGGCACTGCAGCATTTCTTTGCTCTTTCCTCTCGATCAAGTTCAACTCGGTGTTGCCGATAACATGGTTCACTACGATGTGTATAGTGACCCGAAGATCCACCAGAATCGCGATTTAACGAAGATTCCCCAGCGGATTTAATAGATCTATTACCTCGGCTACAGCAGCTCAAAATTTCGCTATGTGGTGAATGACGATTAATTTGTGTATGTAAATCAGGCAGGGACTTGTGACTATTAATATTGTATGAAGCGGCAGTGTATTTGGCTTTATCATTGGCCTCATGGGAGTGCGAATATGAACGCTGATAATTGTACCTGCAAATTCAATAAATACATTAAATATAAATTCACTTATAACGAAATTGTCATTTAATAAATTCCAAATAACGATACAATTACAATTCTAATTGTGATTCTTGTGAAGAAAACAAACCGAAATAAAAATAAAATGCAATTTTTTGTTCTCCAGAATTCATTACCGGTTTCCGATTTCTTTAAAAATTTAGATATTTAAACAATATTTAATAAACGTTTGAAATAAATCTCATCTTCTAGAAAAAAGATAAAAATCGTAATCGTTTTCTCTAAAATACATATGTATGTATGTATGTATGTATATGTATAGGTATAAAAGAGATTTACATAGTTTGGCTGGATCTTGTTTTCTTCTTAGTAGCTAAAACTAATTGCTGATAGCAAATTATTTAATGTAATTATGTTGTGTAAACAACTGCAATATTTTCGATTTTTTAAAAAATTTTGCTATTTACATAAAATGTTTTTAACAATAGTAATTAATTTTATCCTGTACAGAAATTTCTAACAATATATAAAACGTGCATATCGAGGTTTCGTTAATACGAGTATATTATATGTATTAGTAAATTCCACAAAAAACTGATTTTTTGAATTTTCAACTATTTCCTACACAAATACACGAATAATCGGTAAATTAGTAGTACCGTTATTTACACGATTTCAAAACTTTTAATCGATTTTTGACACGGGTTGTAGTTGTCAGATTGGTTTAAAATTGTGCAGCAGTTTGTTTTAGCTAACAAAGAATAAAAGAAGACACATTCGGATAAACTTTCGTCTTGATGTTTCAAACAATATACAGTTCAACCTTGATATAACGAATCTTAAGGGGATTAGAAAATAAACGTTATATCGAATAATTCGTTACAATGAGGTTCGTTATATGGAGGTGAAGTTGCACTTCTATTCGTTATAACGAGGTAATAAAAAATTTTGTATGTACATATATTAATTATCATCTGCTTACCATGTTATAGCGAACGATTTCCGCTAATAAATCAAAACACATTTGAAGGAGAAGTTTTAAAATTCAAAAATAGTACATATTGTATTTAATTCAAAAATAGTTTACATTTATAAAATAATAAGTCTGAGCCAGTGATTAACTAGCTAAATTGCAACAACAACTGCTGCAACAAGCTTACAATTGTTGCCAAGAGAACAATAAATTTTTCTTCGAATATTTCAGTCGTTGCAAACACAATAATTGTGTGTGTATCTGTTTCATATAATTTGGATTAATTGATGGAAATCGTTATGAAAAGTTTGTAAGTTGACAAAATTCGTTAAATAGAGGTAAATAATTCTTTCTATATTGTTAGTCTGCAGTGAATGAAAATTCGTTATAACGAGGCTATTGACAAATGTATTCGTAATAGAAAGGTTTATTTTGTATTAAATCTTATGGAGCGTTGTAGGAAATTTCAAAAAATATCGAGGTTTGATTGTATACATACATTCATATATTAAAAGTCAAACACTTTTAGCAACAATAAACAACAGCAATTTATTTTCTCAAGATGTCTTGTAAAGGTAATATAGTAGAGTAAAAATGTATTTGTAATTACTACAAATAATTTGTACATTAATGGTAATCTGACTATCCATAATACATTGTCTTACGCATGCTCATTTTGGCATAACCTATATTATATCTATTTGTAACACATCGAAATATTGGTCATAAAACCAAAATGTATACATATTAGGCATCATAATAAAATTCTAGGACTTGGAAAAAAAGACATTAAACATTATTTAAGTTTAGTATTGAAAATCGATCCAGTAGTAGTAGATTAATAGACCAAAATTTCAGACAACCCCAATATTTTAATGCAGATAATATCATAAAATTTAGCACACTTTATTTTGTTATAATGACAAGTCCTGTTGAAAATTGTATAAATCGGTCTACGGTTTTTCCTAGCCCCATACAAATGTCTTTCCGAAATATGGTTCTATGGACATAAACTACTATATATGTGTAAAAAAAAAGCAGTATACATACAAAATACATTTTTCGACACAAATAATCCATAAATATACATAAGTATATAAATAAATACTAACGAACGACCTTTATGGTGACTGACCCATAATTTGTCATAGCTCACATATAAGGATCACTTCCGAAAAACACATTAACCTATGCAAATATCTTATAAATTCGATATCAAATAGAAAATGCAAGTATGTAAGTAAAAATTTTACTAAAGTCAGAAGTCAGTCCACAATTGGCCATAGCTCCATTTCCGAGAATAACTAGAATACAAAAACAAACTCCACCTAAAATATATATTGTTATTGAGATGTAAATTCCCATAAGACGCAAATCGTCCCAAAACATGTAATAGCTTCACTATAAGGTATCCGAAAATAACTCGTAATTATCGTTATCGATACAAAATGTAACACAAATTTCAAGTCTGCATAGATCACACTTCTGGCAAAGCGGAATATAAATCCCTAATTGTCCAATATTTTTTTAGTTGTTAAAAAATAAATATTCATAAACATTTTTTTATTTTTAGATATTTTCGAGTGTATATTTTAGGTTTATGCAAATCCAGGGCAATGAAGCCTTCTTAATTCAATGAAGAACTGTTTAAAATTCAATATACACTATCAAGTATATACATACATACATAAATATATTGTTGCCCTTATGTTAAAAATATGCAAAAATAAAATACGCTATAAAAATATGTCGTTACTACCAAAATATCCAGTAAAGAGCAAAATATGCGTAAATATGAACTAACAAATCTATATAAAAATTCTTATATGACACAAAACATAGGTACTATATATAGGTACATTATAATATATGTACATACGAGTAGGTATTCTGAACGATTTATTGTTTAGAGAAATATATAACAGAAAGCCGATAAAAAATAAATATCTTACCTTGGTCTTGTGTCATTATGAGCTTCTGTTGAGTCCTCGGCGTACTCAGCAGGTGGACTAATTGGCCTATAGTTTTCGGTTAATACCAAAGGCTCATCACCACTATCATACATACTATTGTAGTTTTGTTGAGAAAAGTATAAAGGCGGAGGAATGCGAAATGCCACATCCTCTTCAAATGAAACCGATTTTGTCTGCAAAAAAAAAAAAAATAGAATACATTTTATAACTTCTCATCTGTCTATCTACCCCTTAACAGTGCTTTGCCTACCTCATTTAAAACAATAGGTTCGCCATAGTGTTCCTTGCGGTATCGGGCCAATTTATCACGTTCTTGGGAACCGTCACTTGACAAAGACATTCGAAATTTACCATGATACATGGTAGTATTCGCCGAAGTTGTGTGACATTGTTGAGCGGCATGATTGCCATGATGATGATGTTGATGTATGTGAGAGGAACGTCTATGAGCTGTGGTCGTGCCATATCGTCTCTCAGCTTCGGCGGCAGTGTAAGTGGTTTCGCCATACGAAGGATTGTATTTGCCTTCATCCAAGACAACACTAGAACCATTACGACCTCTCTTGCCACTGCAAACCAAAGTGCTGGCACCAAAATTCGTACGCTCTATAATGTTTTCGGTCTTTACAAAAAAAGGTTTACTTTCGGCCAATAATTCTACGGCAGATTTACGCTTCGATTGATGACGATCATTACGATAGAGAGCCGAAGAAGTAGGATGACTATGACCCCAGTAATTGCGACAAGCCTCCGCAGAGGACGAAGATCTTTGTACAGATGCCGAGGAATACGGTTTTTGTAATGTTGAATGTTGCGAAGAGTAGCCCGAACTGACAGGCATACCATACGCCAAAGATGACGAGTTAAACTGATGGTGACTTACAACGTTATTGACATGATGATTTGCGTATGCAGTCGTATGCTGATTAGGCGTAGTCATTTGCTGTTGTGCAGAAGACCGGTGATATTTTGGAAGAGAGGGATACATGGTTGTGGATTCCTGCAACTGCTGCAAATACTGTTGACTTCCCAAAGCCGTGGTAAATGAGGTTGATGTCGATAATGGGACTATGGGTAGGTGATGATATCCTTCGTATGATTTGAAAATAATATCGTGTTGTCTTGTCGTGTTGCTAGTGGCACAACTGTTTAAAACAGCAGCCATTGAATCTATTGAATTTATACACACAATACAATTTGCATTATTATAATTTTACAAATAAGTACAGGTGTTTAAATGGACAGGCACAAAATTCGGGTCAATGTAAACAAAAAAAAACTGTTCAATAAAATAAAAACGAAGTTTAAAAACAGCAGTAGGTGCGTTGTGTATAGTTTTCAAGGCGTTCAAAGCTTTTTTTTGCATAAGGTTGATAAAATAAAATTCCATGTAGACAGTGAAGATCATGCGCACTTTACCCAAAAACTTTCTATACTAACATAATTTTTTCTTATCCTCATATTTTAATGATTTTTAACTAGAATTTAAAAATATTAAAGAATATTGCCCGTAAGTAACTATATAACACAAAATTCTTTATTATTTAAAAATCAATATCACAAATACATAGTTTAAGATTTGAAACTGAAAAACTTTACATGAAATAATTGTTGTTTGCAATTTATTCTTTTTTTTTCTTCAAATACTAATGCAAGAACCAATATCTCGTTAAATGTATAAATAATACCTTCTCTATTGTTTTAATGAAAATTATTATGCTTTATTTTCAAACAATTCCTTTTAATTTTATCAATATATTTTTGTTAATTTTTTATTTATTATTTGCTAATAATGGAAATATTTCTGTGCGTTTTATAAAATTAGTGCAATTCTTAACTTATTTACTACTTATGCCCGATTATGGATGCTTTTTCTTTTAAAACTCTGTAACACACCAATAATGCAAACAACCCTTCTTATTTATATTAGGCAGCTGTTAGTAAAATAAAAGCTTTGGAGCAAAACCGAAAGCTGTTGGAGAGATAATTTTGTTTCGACAAACCGCTTTTAATATTAATAGGTAAAGTAAGTTTAGTTCTCACCCTACTCAAAAATCAAACGAAGTATGTATATACTTATAGTACCTATATAGAGCACATACATTCTTAAGACTTATTATTGGCATTTTGGCAAAACAAAAATTTATCACAAACTTGCTTGACGTGTGATCTTACAAAATATAAAAAACACTTGTAAGATCAAACAGCATCAAATAAAACTAATTTTTTTGTGTGACTTGTGCTAAATAAAATAAGTTTTATTTTAAATAAATAAAAGAATCCAACTAAATATATTTTACTTAGTGGTTACTTCTTTTTTGTCAAATATTTGCCATGTGTGAACCAGCCTTAATAATAATGGACGCAAAACTACTTCGCACAATGAAATCCTACAATATTCCCCAGATATTTTTTTAGATGCATAAAACTTTGAAATGTAATAAAACAAAGATGATTTTTTTTTAATTGACATGAAATTTAATTTATTCGAAAGATAATCTTCTGGCATTCGACGTAGTCTTCTGGAGGTCCAATTTTCGACGACTTTTTCCAACATTTGTGGCCGTATATCGGCAATAACGCGTCCTCCAAATGGTCAATCGTTTTAGTATTATCGGCGTAGGCTAGCGACTTCACATAAAATAGTAAAGTTGCGCCGTCTTGCTAAACCACAACTCCTGCACATCATGATTGTTGAGGTGGGGTGTCATAAAGCCATAATGGCTTTATGTCTCAATTCAAACGGACATAAAGCCTTAAGTCTCATATCAAATTTAGTGAAATGGGACATAAAGACATTATGGTTTTGGACATAAACCCATTATGGTTTTATGTCCCATTAGATGTTTTGCGTTACGAATGCTTTATTTCACTTGATATGCCTATTTATATATGAAATTAATGATTTAAAAAAATCCTAAATTTCTAAGCTCCAGGAATTAAGGGTGCAAAAATTTCATAAAAGGAAAAATTTATAGTTGTCCACTATAATTTTTCCAATTTTTTGGGACTTTTTTCAAAATGTAAAAATAAATCCTAATCAAAATTAATTAACGGCAATACAAGAAATTTGTGCAATGCGAGGAGAAAATCCTTCCGCTCGGCCGTAGGCCTGCAATACAAGAAATTTGTGCAATGCGAAGCCGGTATTCTGTATACCATAGAGGAGAAAATCCTTCCGCTCAAATGAAATAACTCCCAACAAAGAAAACTGTTGGGACTTATTTCATTTGGGAGTTATTTCATAAAAAACAAAAACAAAAATTATGAAATAAGTCCTAATCTGTATGGAAAAATTTTTGGGATTTATTTTATTTTTCCATTGGGACTTATTTCATTTGGGAGTTATTTCACTGTACCGCATTTTTTACATGAAATAGGGTGACGTGCAACATTATCAAAAATATGGCTTTATGTCTCATTTTTGGAAAAAAATTTATAGCGTTAAGTCCCATTCCATTGAGACTTAATGACATATGCCCTTACGGCTCAATGGAATGAGACTTGACGTCATATGGCTTTATGACACCCTATCGATTGTTGAATTGATGAACGAAAAAGTCAGTTATCATGACTATATAATGACTGTAACGTTCTGGCCAGTTTCGTTTTTATAGAAGTACGGACAATTATTCCACCAGCCCATAAAATTATTAATTGACGTATTCATTCAACCAAAAGTGAGCTTAATCGCTAACCAAAATTCGCACAATATGTACATATTTCGAACAGATCCATGATTTTTGCACAATTTGGAAGTGTTGTTCATTTTGAAATCACAAAGTATACAGAGGTGACAATTTTGACGTTTAAAAAATCAAAATAAGGGCAATACTTATAGAAAAGAAAGGTATATTATCTTTTGTTATACTACATTTACACCTACGCAAAATCTAGTACTTAAGGGATTTTGAGCGAAATCTTGTTCATTTCTACTAGATTTCCCATACAAAACAAAATCTAGTTCGTCACGAGATTTTGGCAAAATCTCAAAAAACCTTGCAATACAACTCTGAATTTCATACTAAAGTACTAAAAAATACAGCACTGAACAAGAAAAATTTGACAGTTAAACAAAAATAAATTTAAAAAATAATAAAAAGAGCGGGATATAAAATAAATTTGCGGCAAACTACACCGCATGGTACAACTATACAAGGTGAGTGCAAATCGACAACAAATACAACACAAAACAGAAACAACAGGCATTTTGTTTGTGTAAAATAATGTACTACTGTCAAAAATACTTGAAAAAATATTTCTTTTGACATAAGTAAATTGTAAACAAAGTCAGTCAGCTGGGCTACTGCACACACCTTGTATATTTACACCATGCTACACCGTATACTAAATAAATAAATAAACATTTGTTGAAATGGATAAACAATAATAAATAAGGGGTATGTAAATTATTATATTAATATAAACTGCAATGCTACAAGCGAGCTTAATTTACAGAAAACGTTTCTTCTGGCATAATAGGCACATCTCCTCCATAAAACGAGCCGTGGCGAGTATATAATATAAACGTACATATTTAGTTAAATTACGCCAACTTATTTAAAATACTTACGTGTGTCCATTCCAACCTACTATATAATAATTGCTTGTAGTACATTTGCAGAAGTTTGTGAAACCTTAAAATGTTAATTCCGATTGTTTTTTTTTCAGATCTGGATGTAAAATATAATAAAACTTATTTTTGTTACTAAAAGTTTACAATATAATTTATTTTCTTTTTCAATCAGCTGTTTTTATTATGAAAATGAAATCCAACAATATGTCAAAAAGTAGTAGTGTAAACGCCAAAAATTTTCTTTAAGATTGTAATTAAAATCTACTAGGTTTTGCGTAGGTGTAAATGTAATATTACCTAATTTTTTGTGTGTTAAAGTAAATTGCTTTATGTTTCTTGCTGCAAAAATATAAACAAAAGGCAGTTCTGAAAAAAAGAGATAAATATAAAACAACATGGCCGGCAGTTAAAAAGTGTTGCCAACTTAAAGTTCTATTAATAAAACAACCCTGATAAATATATATCAGTGATTGCAAACTTAGTACATTTATACCTTTTTGTTACCTTTGTATTGCCATGACTCGTTTTGTACAGTGTTTTTAATATGTAACAAATATATGTTACGAAATTGTATTTCAATTTAAATTTAACGGCCGGTATTAACATACAGCATGTTTTTCAACACACAACATCTTTATCAACATAGGGCATGCTTATCAATTTGTAGAGCAACATACAACTTCTTTAGCATTTGTATATACATATACATATATATATATATATATATATATATATACTATTTGTGTACATATATTATTAATAAACATTGTTGAAAAACACCCTGTTATAAATATAGCTGAGCAGCAATATGGCAACAATTTTAATGAAATTTTAAATTCTGATCCACCGTGCGTCTTTTGGGTATAGTGTACAAAAGTAACAAAATTAAGTGACAGGACCTTTAAAGTGGTGTATGTTTCTTTATATATTTGTTAGTTACTTTAGCCACCACCCCGTAAAACTGTAAAAAAAATCCCCATTGCCTACTTTTAGAGTAACAAATTTTCAATGACCTTGAAATTTTTCGAACAACGGTATTTGTGGTGAATTTCCACGATTTTTTATACTCACCACGATTTGTTCACCACTTTTTTAAATTCCACCACACGAGCAAAAAAAATATCTCTGGAGGAGGGTTGGTGGATGGCGAATGTTTTTCCCTCACCTCCTCCTTCACTCTTTTTGCTTTCTCCGTTTTTCTCTTTTATTTTCGTCCGTCGTCGCCGTTTTTGTTTGTGTGGTGGTGTGTGGGTGGGTAGTTGGATGTCTACTACGTCGGCTGCTCCTTTCATAGAAAAGAAATCCGGTTCGTTGTATTTAAGCGAACTTTAAAAAATAATACGGGATTTTTTGGTAATTTGTCTTTGTTATTGCTAGTAGTCTGGCAAGCCTAGTACAAATAAAAATACAAGTGTGTCAAACAAACACTTCGCGAATAATTATGTCGTTTTGACACTCTGTCTTATTAACAATACAACCCTGTGTTTATATTTTGTACAACAAAACAAACAATTTGCCAATTTGTCTAAATTGTAAACATAAACGGAAAAAACGTGCGATTAAAGAACAATAAATTCCGGTTGTCTTAAATTACTTTTGGTGTGTGTGTAAAAGCAAATAAAACAAATTGAATGGCTTTTATCAAGTGTTAATAATTAAAAACTATGTCTAAACGTAATATCGCCTATATTAAACCACAAGATCCTAAGTTTCTGCAACAATTAAAACAACAAATTGGTTATAACGAGGGACCTTCAGTGGAAACAAAGGTGATTTTTTTCTAATACAAGCAACTTATTTTGATGTAGTTTATTAAAGGATAATAATTACATTAATTGAAAACATAGAGACAAAAACTTGAAGATTTGGAAGGCGATTCTGACAACGAAGACAGGCCAGAACACGAGGACGAAAAGCCACAAATAGTTGTAATTAATTCTGGTGATCTTACTGCTGATGAAGTTGCTACTGAAGAAAAACGCTTAGCCAAAGGTGAGAGAGCAATTGTCCTTAAACTTTGTTATTAATGCTGAATAATCAAATATGAGAATACATACATATTACATATTCAACTTGTTATATATTACTTACATTGTTGTTGTATATATGTATATGTCCGTCTGTCTGTTTGTTGCGTACGTCCGTCCATGGCTTGCTTTCTTGTTTTTATTGCTTCTTTGTTTTTGTTGTTGGATTTTTTATTCTGTCAGTTAGCTGTCATTTTGGGTTTAGTTGAGTCAGAGTCGAGCGTTGTGTCTGTCGTTAGTTATTTTTTTTGCTTTGTGCCGTTTCCACGCTCCTCTACTACATTTTTCCAACAAATTTTCGCAAACAAAATACAAAAAAAATATATTTGTGAACATAAAACTCAATTGAAGAAGAACAAGAATAAACTTTTTCACAATAAAATTTTTGTTTTTTTTTTCTAAGAAAAATATCTATATTCCTACAAAAATAACGGTGTTTTCTAACAATAAAATAAAGAAAAAACTACATATATAAAAAGGTAAATGGAAGCAATAAGCGTATAAGATAATCAAAAAACTCTATTTTTTTTTGTCCATAATAAAATACTATAATGCAAACTATAAATCGTAAATAAAAGTATAGTCCAGGACCCATTTTTAATAATTTGTTTAATTCTGTGGTAGTTTTTTAAGTCCTGAAAAATTCTAACCTCAAAAAATTATTGAATGACAAAACCCTACAATTTAGTGAATAAATGTTATTTATTTAATAATTTTTGTATATATTGTAACATCAGTTGATATTTATTGATTTGAATATCAAATTTATAGTTCCGTTCAAAGATTTAATTAGATTTAAAGAGTTTTATAATTTTTGCCAGCGGAGCACCCTGAGTTTGTGTAAATTCTATAAGTTTTATGCAGACTCACACACAACATACATACAAATGTGAACAAGAAATATACTGGGGCTCCGCTAAAGCAAACATGATGATAAAAATTAAACACAAAATAAAATGGTGCAACAACAACAGCTGCCGTCAAACGATGCTAAAACAGCCCGCGCAATAAACCCAACAATAGGTTAGAGAGGCAGGGCAACAAAGCAAATGAAGAATACGACAGACAGCCCGTCGAATAAGCAAACATTTATTCAATGTAACAGACAGTCATACGGCTGGACGGACGTTTTAACGTGCTGGCAAGGAAAGTAGAGTTGAAAAAGTACGACAACAACATAAGCTTCAACTATGATATGGTTTAAAAAGTTACTAAAAGTTTGGTATTGTAGTAGCAGAATAATAGTTGCTATTGTTGTTGATGTGAAAAGGTAGCTTGGTAAATATTGCTGCTCTTTGCTACACTATTCCATATAGACTCCACCAACTGGCAAACCAATGGACGGACATACATGTCTGTATTTTATGTTCAATAAAATAAATATTCAAAAAGGAAATACGACAAAAATGAAGAAAAAAAAACGAATACTAAAACCAAAAAAGAAACAACGGTAAATTATCGCCTTAAAATAGAATTAACAAAAATGGTTTCATCCAATAACTGCGTGTTCTTTTTTCCTCTTCTGCTAACTCTTCTTTTTATACTTCCTCAGCTTTTGCCTCCTATACCACATTTAGGCCCATACATAATCAATCTTTGTATTGATGGGGCAGCGTAAAGTAAATTTAAAATATTGTGGAAATTAGATGTTGGAGGTGGGGTGTCACAATGCCATGGGACATAAAACCATAATGACTTTATGTCTCAATACAAACGGACATAAAGCCATAATATGGACATGGCCTTAAGTCTCATACCAATTTTAGTGAAATGAGACATAAAGCCATTATGGTTTTATGTCCCATTTGATTGCAAACACTATTTTATCGTTGGGAGTTATTTCATTTCCCCTAAAATTGCATTTAGAGCAAAGGTTCCTAAAATTGTCTTAAAGCAAATAGTTGAAAAACAGGGAATCTGTACTATGCGAAGCCGGTGTTCTGTATACCATGGAGGAGAAAATCCTTCTAATCGACTTATGGTCGTTAATCGATTATTGATTTAAAAAATCTATTAAGTCGTGGTCGATGCGAAACTACCAAGTTTATACTAAAATCAACTTTTGGCGTCGATAAATCGTAAAATCGATAGTGTAAAGCAACAAATCCTAAAATGAGCAAGATATTAGGCAATCGAATTAAATTCCTTTTGAATTGGTACAATATTTTAATCACCAATTTGTCTACGTAATATTAACCCTACTGAAAAGTGGGAAAATTAAAAAATATTCCTAAATTTGAATTTTATTGCCCAAAAATTTATTGGAATATTGTATAGAAATTTAAAAGAAAAACTAATATTTTGGTAATTATTTCAAAAAATTTTTAAATTTATAAAATTATAAAAAAATTTCCTGAAGAATAATTATTAATTTCATAATCGAACTGTTAATTTTTACTTCTTGATAAATTTTTAGTTAGGCTCGAGTCAGTCAGTCCCCAGTCAAGAAAAATTATCAAAAAATTTTTAATAATAAATTTTTCAAGTTGTAATTCCTAATTTCAGTAAAAATAATTTAATGAAAATTAAATTTAATGAACTCGAGCCTAACTAAAAATTTATCAAGAAGTAAAAATTAATAGTTCGATTATGAAATTAATAATTATTCTATAAATAGCTAGGGCACAGGCCATAATGTTTACATGTTGTACAAAAATGTACAAAAAACATAATAAACAAAAACAAATGTATTCAAGTTTTCGAGACAAAGTCTTGACATGAATACGAAAAAACTGAAGAAAAGGAAAAAACAACTATGAATAGAAATTAATAAAGAATGATAATTACAGCAAAAACTTCGAACTACCAGAACTAACACTGGTTAAAGGATTGATGTTTGTCTGTTGGCTGACCGGCACCGCAGTGGTGCAGGTGGTAGAACGCAAAGAATTCTGATGAGAGAAAGTGGGATTTCTCGAAACATATGTAAATTCAACAACCCAGGTTCGATCCCCAGTCAAGAAAAATTATCAAAAATTTTTAATAATAAATTTTTCAAGTTGTAATTCCTAACTTCAGTAAAAGTAATTTAATGAAAATTAAATTTAATGAACTCGAGCCTAACTAAAAATTTATCAAGAAGTAATTTCCTGAAGAAGCTACTCAAAGAGTAGCGAAACATTGAAATAAAATTTAAATTTTTTATAAAAAAAGACCTAGAGCTTAAATAATCACCAAAATGTTAATAAAAAAGTTCAAATAATTAGTAATAAGAAAAACAAATAATAATTTGAAGTTATTTTTGCTTTAATAAAATAATTCCAAATTATTTCTTTATATTTTATGTTATTACTATATGGCATTTGCAAGCGTTGTTACGCCACCAATTAAAATTAATTTGAAAGAAAGGCATTACACAAATATTCAATTCATTTTGAGTAATTTTAATCATTTTGTTCACTTTGAAAAAAAGAAGGCGGTCGAAAAAAGTATTCTTAGCCATGCCGGAGTCTTAGTTATATCCCGTCAAAGTTTTAGTAAGATCGGTCCAGCGGTCTGGCCCTTCCTAGCAGGCGTTAATTAAAAAAAGAAGGCGTGTTCACACCAACTCAGGTTTCTGAGCTCATGCACAATAACTTTGCCGAAGATAATCACAAGATCAAATACATAGTTTACGATTCTATAAAGGACATACATACAAATATTTATTTTTTGAAATGGGGCATGAAGGTGGGCGTGGTACATAACATTTTTATTTTTACCTCGAATTTCAAAAAAGTACCAGACACCTGTCGGCTCTTTTTTTGATTAAAGGCGGACGCATTTAAAATATTATTTCTTAGTTTATTTGTTTTGGAGATATAGAGGTACTGGTTTTACCCGTTTTTGCCCCATTTGTCACCCTTAACGAACGAATTTCCAAAAATCTACATGTAGATCCACCCGAATTTCAAGTTTCTAGCTTTAGCGGCTTGAGCTGTGAGAATCAGATTATAAACAAAAATATAAATAGTCAAATTCTTTGCCAAAATAATGTATTTTTAAATTTTTTATAAACAAAAAACGAGTTTTATGTATATTAAAAAAATAACTTATCAAATAACTGCCGTATTTATAAAAAATAAAGTAGGTTTTTTAGTGTGTTTTTAGACAAAATTTTCTTAAAGTACATTTGAAGTCTACTTTAATTTTTTCTGTGTGAAACTGTAAATGTATAATAAATATGTGCTTTTAGTTTATTAAAAATTCTTAAAAAAAATAAAAATCATATTCGATCAAAAAAAAATCGTTTATTGAGTTCGATTAATCGACTTTAAAATCAAAACTAAAATAGTTGACCGAAATAATCAAAAATTTATTATCAGCTTTTCATACGATTCACTAATATGTACCGAAATTTAAGTTGCATAATTTATTTTACTATGTATGTATATGTATGTATTCATGTACAAAACTTCAAAGGTACATACATATATGCACAAGAAATTAAAACAGTTTTCATCATATTTTACATGCTCTTACAAAATTTTAATAGAAGTGATATGTAAATAATATTGACATTTTGACTGGTTATATTTCAGAAATTTCTGCTGAATTCGTAAGCTTTGATTTCTTACTGCCGTATTTATAAAAAATAAAGTAGGCTTGAAGTGTGCTTTAAAAACGGTATACCTAGTTGCTTAGTTTCGAACAGCCCAGTACCGCTATACATATACATATTTATTTATATTTATCAGATAAAATTTTCTAATAATTTTTATTAATTTAATTGACATTAAAATCTGTTAAATTATAAATATTTTAAACGTGTACATAATTGATAAAGCTTACCTACTCATATTTTGTTAAGTTAGCCATATTAAAAGCATGAAACAACAAACAGATTATTTAGAATATTTAGAATTTAGAATAATAAATTATTGCTATTTAAGTACATATGTATGTACATATATATAACAATTTATCGATGATTTATGAACTATCATCTCTTTTTGATTTACTAAATATAACGGACAAATAATATTAAAATTTTGTTTAGCTCTTTAGGCGTGTGAACTTTTTTAACTTAACATAAAATGCATATATTTATTGTATGGACAAATTTTAATTTACATGTGCTCTTTCCTTTTAATCGTGGTTACATATTGTTACATTGATAAATAAAATTTTATTTTTAAATTACCCAAATAGAAGCTGCTGAAGCACCTGCAGATTTAAATCAACCAATCGTTTTTCGCAAACGTCATAAACCTGCAGACGATTTAGCCTTAGATACTGTTTTATCTTCAACAGAAGATAGAAAGGCTGACAAGAAGAAAAGTAATAAATATAGCAAATCAAGTAAAAAATCATCCAGCAAAAGTACTGCTAAATTATCCTTTAACGCCGAGGAAGAGGAAGAAGATCAATAAAATTTAAATATTCTTTGTATATGTATTTATAAAATACTTATACAATATACATAAATGCTGTACAACACAGGTAAGCCATTATTCATATAAATTTAGTTTTTTTACTATACTGTGTATCAAATTAACAAACGAACAATTTATGTTTAAACTAAATTATATTTGGAAACATATGTATGATTTCTTAAATTTCTTGTACCTAAAAATATTTAAAATTTTTTAAATTTAGATAAATATTTAAAACAGAATATTTGCAATGGAGAAATTTGAAAATACAAAATAAGAACGATAAAAGCTATATACACATTGCCTCAAAATCCATAAAAACCTCCAATGAACTAGAATTATTATTCTGAACAGTTGATAAATCGCAATATGCCTAAACTATACAATATTGTCAAACTTTACTAAAAGTTCCATTTTTGAGAGGTGCGCATAATCTATTTATTTATTCATTGGCCATAAATTAAAAGATATTGACAAAAACTTTTTATGTTTTTATGTTATAATTTGTATTAAATAGTAAGCAATTCAATTTTTTAATGTGTAATATAATAAGTTAACTTCCAGTATATCTGTTTTTTTTTTTTTTTTTTTTTTTTTTTAATTATAACTATTTTAGATTTTTTGTGTAAAATTTGTAGAAAAGGTTTCTTTCTTATGAAACAAATATGAAATATTATAATTTTGTGTGCACACTTTTGTTAAATGTTAGTCAAAAAACATTTTATACCTATGTACCTATAACACTTTTTTTTAACTATATCTGCAGTAAACTTCGTTTGAATTGAATTTTTGCATTTTCAATAATGGAAATAAATTATAGTTATAAAAATCAAGACTAGTTTGAATGTGGTCTATCAAAAATTTAACATTTCGCAAAATACCTATATGGACTAACAAATTTAAATACACTTCCGTAGTATTCTCTCATGTTACCTACATACATATGTCGATCTTGCACTTCGATTCGGAGTCCCTTTAGAAAAAGTTAGGTCATAATTAAAATCAAATAAAAGTTAACTTGGGATCATATACCTACCTACATGTCCAAAGTGTAATGTTTAATTTAAATTTGAAGTGATTTTTAATAGCATCCTTAGTAATAATTTATTATGGACAATTTCCTACATAACGATATGATGTCACGACATATAAAAAATAGAACACATACATACATACATATGTACATACATATGTAGGTATATTATGTAGGATGGTTATAAATTTGTAAAAAAGTACAGTTTTATTAAAGAAATTTAATTGCAAAAGTTACTTATAAATACCTAAAACCTTAAAGGTTATAATTAATTACAAATAACTCTGTTATTTGTGTATAACCAAAATAAGTAGGCAACCTATGCAAACAAATTACATTACTATTTTCGATTTATTTAAATTTTTTAGAAAAAACTCAACCTCTATTTTTTGTTAGTATTCTTCATTTATACTTAATAGGTATATTCTTTTTTAGTATATAATTTTATTACAATTCTGTTTTATTGATATTTATCAACATTTTTGTCTATTTCCATTTTCAAACTTGTTCTCTTTTCTGTCGCTATTTTTGCTTTTTGTTTTTACTAAACAATGAAATTTTTTGAATTATTGAATTTCAAACGCATCGACAACACTTAATTTTGTGGCAAAATTCAGAAAACTGTTATAATGGAAAAGTAAATGGTACCTATCTAAAATACAACTACTATTAAAAATGAATGTTTCTTTTATTAAATTTAATCCTTTTTTTTCAAATTTAATTATTCAATTTCGTAAATCATAACTATATACATATGTATGTCTGTAGGTTATATACGACCTACCGTCCACACTAGGAAATTTGTTCAAAAGAACACACACACTTTATTTAAGCGGCATTTATTGAGAATAGTTGTGTTCTCGTATCATTCTCCTTGTTTTTTGTTTTGTTTCTTAAATTCGTGGTATTTTATTAGTTACTAAAGTGTATTTTATTTAATGTGTATGAAATTGTCAAAAAATTGTTGAATATCTTTCTATGACATTTCATTGTAGAATCCGCTTAAGAGTAATTTAAACTCTCTTTTAATATATTCTTAATAAACGGTTATGTTATAGCTCTTTTAGCAAATCAACCCTCATTTTAAGAGCACGAGTATTTCTGAAAGAATTTCAAAGTATGTTTTAACACAGTGTTGATATTTTAAGGTACAGTTTTGTATCCATAAGATAAAAATAGGTAGTAATAATCAAAAGTGCAATTGTACAATATTTATCAATTTTTTTTGTACAATGTATTTCGCTATAATAATTCTATTTTTATTTTATTTTTTTAATGCTGTTCTCAGCGCTATTCGATAAAACAAATTATTGTAATATAATTACATATTTTCATCAGTGTTGACTTTGCTTGATATATTTTCGGAGTTGCCATTATTATATATAATTGGATTTTCATTAGACATTACATACCTATTCACCCCTATCGTGAATAAAAATTCCACATGAAATTTGTTCCCTTTTCACATTTTCCTATTAAAATTCAATGTTAAAAAAATAAAAGGGAACAAATTTCATGGGGAATTTTTATTCACGATAAGGGTGATTATTTTCCTGGATACAGAAAATTTAACAAAAACATAAATGAAATGCTAATCAAGTAGATTTTTGTTATTCTTTATTTTGGATATTTTGAATTTATTGATTGCAATCGATTTTATACATTAGAAACATAAGGTCTGGAATGTTAAAAGTCAAGATAATGGCTACAAAGTAATGTAATAGAGAAACAATTCAAAGCAAAAATTGCGAAATATAGGTACATACCTACTTTTTTTGACAGAATCCTATTTCAACACATTTTTGTGGGCATTTTTTTAATCCAACTAAGAATTTAATTTAAAAATAATGATGATAACTCAGTTTACTACTAAACATCTATGGCCGTTTTAAATACA
Source organism: Bellardia bayeri (assembly GCA_950370525.1). Taxonomy (NCBI): domain Eukaryota; kingdom Metazoa; phylum Arthropoda; class Insecta; order Diptera; family Calliphoridae; genus Bellardia; species Bellardia bayeri. The sequence goes on from OX493267.1 coordinate 99,346,723, forward strand.
ACACTTCAACTATTCTATAAGAAAGAAGTACATACATATATGCAATACTCTCGCTCCTATTGCAGTTACTCTTTATTTGGCAACATTTAGTTGTTTGTTGGTTCTCGAGAGTGTTGTGTGTATTGTTTTGATAGTGCGGATTCAATGTGTTACCGTTAACCGGTCAAAAAACTTTGTAATTATTTTTGTTACATCAACTCTTTCTCCACCATCGCACCACGTTTGGCACGGCCAACCAACTTTTAATATTGCAGGAATATTATTCTTTCGAATGGCCTGTCGTACAGTTCCAGCATTGCACTAGGAGTTTCATGTAAACCTTTCCAAAAAATTGTCAATGCTGTTACAAATAACTCGACACAAAGCAACGCAGAGTATGAGGTAAAATACAAAATCCAACCAACTGACATTATCGAAAACACGTTGATTTCGTCGTTCTTCAATTTTTTTGTGTTAGCAGAAGTTGCAAACTCATACTACCTATCTTATTTTCAAACAGTCGGGCTATCCAACCAATTAACTGCCGGACGGACAGAGCGACTAACCAAAAATCTCTTCACTCCACTCGCACGATAGTAATCAACCATCGCAACACATACTACATACAATATGTATGTATGTACACATTTTGCTAACTTCTCGCTTGGAATTGCTTGTCAGTCGTTCATATTGACTTGACGGTTTGTTTGTACACGCTGTACGTAAATATATATTTGGATGAGTGTGTGCTTATATGTACATATGTATGTATTTGAGTGCTATATACTATTTGTTTGTGTGTATTGCTATGTACTTATGCTGCTGCAACCGTCTATATACTCCAATGCCCTTTTACATAGTGTGATGTTGGGTTATATACTTCCCATCATATGAATATAAGTTTTTATACATATATATGTATGTTTGTTTGAAATACTTAAACTACTTAATGTGGTCGTAAGCATATATTTTCATTATGTTCTCCATTCCATGAGACCGATTTAAGTGCCGATTCATATAACAAAGTAGTTTTGTTGTCATTCTCTTATGATATTGGTTGTGTTTGTATATTTGGTAAAAATAATGTAATTACTTAGTCTGTCCGCTGTATTAGAATGATTTTCGACTGAACTGTCTAATTATCGATAGGTACCTATTTGTTGTTTTAAATATTGTAACAGAGAACTAAAAAACATAATTTTTAAAATTTATAATAATTTACATACACATTGTAATGTATACTGATCATAGTATAATTATTAAACATTTCGAAACCCAATATCGTCTTTCTTTCAGCTGGTTATAATAACATGTGCAACAAATGTCCATCCATCAACAGCGAATATAGAATAGAATACAATTATAGTACATACCTGCTATCCCTAATGGTTAACATGTTATAAAATCCTTTAATGCAAATTGTTTTGAGATCGAAAATGTAATAGCCAAAAATAATAACCGCTAGGGTATCGAAATTATCCGACTTTTCCATTGTTGTTTGGTATTACTTATTTTAACAGAAAATAAGGTACATACATAATTGCGATTTTGCCAATATTTCTCCACCATATTTTCAGATTATGGCCGCAAGTCCTACGTATCTTTTATGACCGAATTCTCGGTCATTAGTTAACCATTGGTAAACTAAAATATGTACTAACTATTGTTTAACTATTACTTGGTATTCTTATGGCAAACTAAGCATTGCGAATAAAGAATCTTTAGTTAAGCCTTTGCCATTAGCTAACTAAAGACTGTGAATTTAGCCATTAGTCTTATAACTAAAGCATTAAACACCTTCGCCACAGCAGGCTAGCAACTACAATATGTCAAATAAAATAAAATACACACGTTTATATGTGAATGATTATTTTGACAACAGCAGTGCAAAATAATTATTCAAATATAAACGCATGTGTTACTGTAAAAGGTGAGTGCAGTAGCACAGCTGACTGACTTTATTTACAATTTACTTATGTCAAAACTAATACTTTTTCAAGTGTTTTTGACAATAGTAGATTATTTTACACAAACAAAATGCCTGCCTATATTGTGTTGTATTTGTTGGCGCTTTGCACTCACCTTGTATTGTTACACCATGTATAAACGTGTGTACATGTATTTTATTTTTGACATGTTGTAGTTGGAGTCTGCTGTTTCGAATGTGTAATGCTTATGATTCCTTTTTTGGAATATTTAGTTTTTTTGCTGTAACATTCATATTTTTTTGTAGAAATAGCACTCCTCTATAGGGTTATAAAAACTTCCTTTAATTTTTATGTTTTGGTTTCATTAGGCGAAATTTTTAGACTTCTAAAATTTAAAAATCTCATAAAAAAAAATATACAAAACGACAAAATTAAACACACATTTTATTCGATTATTTTTAAAAAAATTATTCATAATTCGAAAATTGCCATTTATAAATTCTTTGAATAATTATTCGTAATAAATTGTTCAAATAATCGAACGATCATTATTCGAATGGATTATTCTAGTAATCACGCATCTGTAATATTTTTTTAAATTTAAATGTTAAGTCATAAATAATTCTGCTATTTTGTAATTTTAGACGCAACATTTTCTGAAATATTTTTTACAAGTACGAAAAACGAAATCATTTCGCTCGATAAGGTCATAATTTAAAACTTATTACATACATATATTATTTTGAATATCTGGGTACTATGAAAATTATTGCAACCAATTTTCTTTCAGATCTACCACTAATTAATTGGTATAATTAAAGATAAGCAACAAGTAAAATCACTTTTTGACGTTTTGAAACATGACTGAAGTGGATGTTTCAATACCAGATGGTTCGGCTCTGACAGCGAATATTCGAAATAGCGAATCAAACAACAATAACAGCAATGCAAATGAACAACAGCAGAATGGTTCCTCCAGTGATAATAGCAGCAACAACAATATCAGCAATAGTAAGGACGAAGCCATGGATGTAGATGGTGTTGATACCGAAGAAGATGATTCACAAATAACCTCATCGACTGATAATGGAGGCAGAAATGGTAGTGGTGATAGAGATACAAACCCTAAAGAATTAACCATTAAGTCGGTGGCAAGTTTAAATGAGGATTCCTCAAATGCATGTGAGAGTATTTCGCAGAATTGTGATTCGGTGCCCAAAACCGGTGAGGATAGTGTAGATAGTGTCAACAGTTTATCAGAAAAGGCGGCCTCACACAATGCCGACACTGAAAACGATGACACCAATACTAATGACAGCCATGCTCAAACAAAAAAATCTACAAATAATGATGAAGATGATGGCGGTATGAGTCAGGATGGTTCAATTCAATCCAAAAGTACAAATCATATTGACGAAACCTCCAATGACAACTCCAATCATACTGACGATCCACTGGCAGTGCCGAAAAGTGAACAAAAGGAGAATGGAACCATTCCCAGTCAAGAGAAACAACAATCCGATGGAGGTGTTGTTGACTTGGGCGACGATTCAGATATTGAAATGTCTGAAGTACCGAATACTGACGTCAAAAATAGCAACAGCAATAAAAAACCCGAAGAAAACGATTCAGATGGTGCAGTGTTAATTGGTTCCGACTCGGAAAATGAAAATGATAAACATCCCGCCAAAATCACAAAGCCAACACCTCCTACCAAACCCACTGAAGTGATCTATGACGACGATGATGATGATTGTGTGGTAATCGAAGATGATAATCCAGCACCAAATGATCTCACAAAACGCAAAATGGATGCTGTAAGTGAAGATTCTCAGCCACCTAGTAAACGGCAGCGTAATAGCGCTCCTACAATGCCGGGACAAATTAGTATTAAGGATGCAAGAACTTTAATAACTCCGCCAATAGCACATGAGGCGATTGCTAAGCGCATGCCTGACGTTAATGTTTATCCTGTGAATATTGCTCCTGCTACGGGCTCCGGCCCACCAAAGTTAGTGCCCGTTGGCGCACCAATTTCTGCTGCCCCGTCGGCTGCTGCATCCTTGGCTGGTTTAACTGGTTTGAATACGCCTTCCAATACAAATATTTTGCCTGGTCTCACAGATGAAATGTTTGTTCTGGAAGCTCCATCATTCATAGTTCCGTATATTTATGAGAAACCACCTTCGGAGCAAATAAAGGATGTGGTCAAAGAAATTGAATCAAAATTCTCCTTCACCAAGGAAGATTTTGATGACGTGGACAAAGTAGACGAATTTGATATGATGACGGAACAGAACAAGGAGGATCGTGAAGAAGAGACAAAAAAGAAAAAGAAACGTCGACGTGATGATGGTGATGATGAATCATGGTCGGAGGAAGAGGAGGAATCGGAAGACGACGACGATGATGATTCCGAATCCGGTATGCGTACTAAAGTACTAATCAAAGAAGCTTCTGATGATATGACGGTTCTGAAAGGGGCTATTAAACCAGTAATTACTACAGTTGCAACAACAGCGGGAGCTGACGGTGCCGCCACGAAGCCAGGCCAAGAAAATTATTTTGAAAGTCCTTTAGGCAAATTCTTTATGGACATAGGTGTTGGTTTGGTTCAAGAGTTTGTACAAAATGATTTGATACGTTTGCAGAAACGTAAAATGCGCAAAAGTTTAGGCCGCAATACTGGCGAATTCGAAAAGGCAATTGCAGCTCTTACTGCCAATATGGAGGCTTCTAAGAAAAAAAATTCACCTTTCAAATTCAATATGAAACGTTGTGAGTTCTGCAATTTCAAATCCGAATCTGCCCTGTCCATGGCAAATCACTATGAAACACCTCATATGAATGGTGTACTGTACAAGTGTAACTTCTGTATTTTCGAAATACGCAACGCTACTGAAATCGTGTACCACATGGAAGCTGTTCACAATATTAAAGCACGTCTTATCAAACCGCTGCCTTATCATCAATGTCCAAATTGTGGTTTTGAGGATAATGGCAAAGCAAAACTAGCCCGCCATCAGCCTGTTTGTGCGAAAAAGTTCAGACCCGAAGTAAACATGGCACCTCCAAATGATTGGGAAGCTCCTGCCAAGATACCACGTCTTAAACCGCGTCATGGACTGGTTGCAACCGCTACAGCATACCAAGCCATGGCCGCTCAAGCTGCCGCTCAAAAAGCTGCGTTGGCTTCTATACAACAACAGCAGCAGGCTAGAAATCTGCAGGCTGCTGCCTTGGCAGCTCAAAATGCTGCCAACAAACTTCGTGGACGCGCACCTCCAACACAGGTTGGCAAAAATGCACAAAACGCAGGTGCCATGATGAGAGCCGCCAATCAAGTGAGAAATCCTGCAGCTACAAATGTAGTTTTGCCTAACAATTATCAACTAGGTGCCGGAGGCCAAATAATACAAAACCCTGTAGGTAAGAAATCAACCGGACAGCCAAGTATTTCAATAACACCGCTACCTCGTCAATCAGCTGGTGGAGCAGCTGGTTCGTCACCATCAACTAGCAAGTTGCCTCCAGCTGGTATGAAACCGGGTCAAAGTCCTGGTGGCGGCAAAGCTCAATTTGTAATATGTGAAATATGTGACGGTTACATCAAGGATCTGGAACAATTACGTAATCATATGCAGTGGATGCACAAGGTCAAGGTGAGTACATAAGATACAATTAAAATATTTATGCGACGATTACTTTACTTATACATACGTATTTTTCCAAATAGATTCACCCGAAAATGATATACAACCGACCACCATTGAATTGTCAAAAATGTCAATTTAGATTCTTCACTGATCAGGGATTGGAACGTCATTTATTGGGTTCGCATGGTTTAGTGACAAGCTCTATGCAAGAGGCGGCCAACAAAGGCAAAGATGCCGGCAGATGTCCAGTATGTGGAAGAGTAAGTATTTAATCTTCTATTTTTCTATTACAAATAACACGGTTCATTGCTAATTTTGGGATTTCTATTTTTGCTTAAATATTGCTCCAGATGTATCAGTGGAAACTACTGAATCATGTATCACGTGATCATCATATGACTTTGAAACCAGCACATTTATCCTATAAATGTACCGTCTGTACTGCCACCTTTGGCATGTACAAACAATTTGAAACACATGTATACACAGCACACAGTACAGTGGCCAAGAAGGCAATGGATGGTAAAAAGAATTCACCTGCTCCCAATACGGCAGCCAGCAGCAGTTCAGGGCGTAATAGTTTAAGTGCAGTCAACGATTCATTGTTGAAACCATTAAAAATAAATGATGAGATCACAATTATACCACAACCTGCATCGAAATCGCGTATTTCAAATATGGACACACATGTTATTGGTACGTATAAATGAAAACTGCTTTTATATAATTAAGAATTGGTTTCACTTACAAACACATCATTATAAGTGGAAAAGCATAAATTTGTTTAAATGGTTTTAGATGGAAACGAGTACTATGCCCCAATTTGTTGCCAAATTACATAGATTTTACTCTTCGACTATTTATTTATTATACCCTTCACCTTCATGAGAAGGGTATATATAAGTTTGTAATTTCCACAATATAATTTTCCGACCCTATAAAGTATATATGTATATTCTGGATCCTTATAGATAGCGGAGTCTGTCTGTCTGTTGAAATCAATTTTCTGAAGTCCCCAGATATCTTCGGGATCCAAATCTTCATTAATACTGTCAGACATGCTTTCGAGAAGTTTGCTATTCAAAATCAGCAAAATCCGTCCATAAATAACGGAGATATGAGCAAAAATCCGACACTACCTCTGAAAATTGCATCAAAAAAGCAATCAAACAAAGTGTATTAATATAATATATACATATGTATATGTATGTACATATATAATATAATTATGCATCCACAACAAAGGTGAAGGGTATATAAGATTCGGCATAGCCGAATATAGCACTCTTACTTGTTTTTTTTAGTTTTTACTTTTTTTTTTATAAAATGTTGAAGAAAACTAATAAATTTACATCGTGTCATCGGAGGGATCTTGTTAATTTTTGGCAAATGTAAAATTTCGATATTTTGATTATATTATAGTCTGGCTAAAGGTTATTAATGTAAACTAATATTCAAATTGAAACTATTTTAAGGATCTTAATTTGTTAAATATAAAAATACATAACTATTATCAAGATTTTTTGAAATATATGTACATATGTATTTAATAATAGCTTTATGCAATAATAATTATAAAATAAGTAAAATCAAAGACAAATTAGATAATGTTTTCCTTATTAGCTATGTTTTAAGTAATTTACTATAAAACTAAATTTCAAGCACATTTTATAAAAAATTTAAAAACTAATGAGGAGAAGTTATTTAGAATTTATACATTACATGTAATTAACGTTAGATTTCAAACAAAATTGCATAAAAAGTCAAGGTTATTGATAGCAGTTTTTTCCAGAAACATGATTTGAAAATCTGATTTTCCGAACAATGTAATAAGTAGGATTAAATTTTTATTTTATAAATTAATGATTTTCTTAATTAATTAGCATATTAATTTTGTATATTTATAGATTAATTTATCTTTAAAAAGAAGCCATAAAGAAGGAACATCCCACAATGACAAATCTTTTTAAGGGCTGAAACATAACATTACATACAGCAAGGTTTGCTAATAATATAACACATCTAATGAAATGCAAAGGAAACCTCAAAGGTCTTTTAATACTTATAGCAAATAAAAAAATAAAGTTGGTTTACAAATTAAAATTACAAACAAAAACCTGCAACACAAAAGTTCTAATGCCTAAGCGCTGTGTAAAATATTAGTTTAACACCACTCATATTTCCTCGCCAAAAATATAGACAAAATTAATATCAATCAACAAAATATGTCCTGTACACCACTCACAAAAACGCACCAAATCAGATACATTTTTATTTGCCCTGTTATTCAACCCGTTGAATAAATTGTGGTCTGCTCTCCCTGAAACTCTTCCTCATCCTACTTCGACTCCTAATGTTAATAACAGCAACAAAGAAGAACTGTATACATACAATATAAAAACCATCATAAGCTATGGCCAATTCTTGTTCGAAACGTTCGTTTAGCATAACTTTCCATTTTTATTTTAGTTTAGATTTTATTTAAGCCTACACTGAATAGTGAATTTCGTTTTCGAAACAGAAGAAACAAATAAACAAACAAACTACAAAAGTTTTTACTTTTATTAAATGAACATAAATACATATACATACAAATAAACAAGACCGAAAAAATTATTAACTAATTAAATAACAAAACAGAAAGTTACAAAACCACAAGTGGTATATGTACAGTAGTTAAAAGAGAGTAGTACTTTAGTAATATATTTATATATCCGTATATATATGTATGTGAAAAAAATCGAGAAAATTTAATTTTATTATTTAACGTGAAGTTTATTTATAACAGTTTTTATACATAGAATGAATGGATCAATTTTCTTTCAAAATTCTATATATGATGAAATTGTTAATACACATTTTAGCACGTTATCTTCTTATTTTTATTTAATAAACAAATAATATTTAAATAATGAAAATAAAATAATAAATATGAAAGTTAAAATTTAAATACAATTCATTGAAAAAATATACATAGGAATGTATGTATGTATGATTCATCGTAAGGCACTACTTTAATTTAAAAACAAATACATAAATAAAAATAAGAAAAAATTAACAAAGGATTCCCCTCCCTAAATAAAACAAAAAATTATAAGGTATATATACTAAAGGTAAATTTATGATTATTACATAATTTATATTATTATTTTTAATTTCGAAACAAAAAACTTCTTACTTATTAAATATAATATAAATAATATAATAAAAAGCAACCCCTTTTAAAACACAAAGAGTAATAATTCTATTCATTTATTGTATTGTTGTCGATTACGCCGTAGTTTCTACTCTGTTAATATAAATGTAGGTAAACTGAATAATTGATGAGATTCAAACTCAAGGAATCAGCAGACAACTCTTCCATAAGTCAGAAGTTCGCAAATGCAGCATTTATGCATATGATTACAACGTACATGTTATTGTAGCAGTAATGTTGGAAATAGTTTGGAAAAAACATGCTTCAAGTATGTTGACAATATAAAAAATAGTATAAATAATGGTCCTGCTTGCAGCACGTTCGAAAAACACACATTACACAGTAAAACTGCCAAAGTCAAATTATTCTGAAATGTAACACTGCAAAAGTCAATTATTCGAAAAAAGTACACTGCCGTTTTTATTGAACAAATTTAAAAATTGCTTTTGTGTGGTACCGTAGCTTTTATTAATGTTGTTTATACAAATTACAACGTAAACTGTTAATAGATGACGAAACAATAAAATATATAAATAAACAACCAAACCAAATTGTGAAAGTACGAAAAAGTAGAGTTCAAAATTTATGTTTGGTGATAAAAAATTTGTATAGATAAAACTTGATCCCAAACAAATCGAAACTTCTGAAATGTAAAAATTATTTTCTTAAAACAAATATATTATTCAAAATTGTTGACTATGTTTAACGTTTTTTTTTTTTCATTCATTTTACATTATGGACTCAATTTTGTTTTGTATCTTGAACTGGAACATTTTCTTTTTTGAAAAAAAAAAAAAAAAAAAAAAAACAGTTCTTACAGAATGCTTATACAATATACATACATATTTTTTTATTCTAGTATCTCCTTTACAAATTCATATGCTTTTTCTTTATAATTTTTATAATATCTCTCTTTATTTATTGTATCTTCATTAAACTAACTAACTTGAAGTATTTCAGATCTTATATCTTATGAATTTTAATTATTTAGTCCAGCCAGTGCCAGACGAAAATTTTTTGACCAATGTTGATTGATGATATGTATCAAGTAGGCATTCTTCCTTCTTGTCTTCCTTTCTTGTGCAACCAAGAAAACTACGAATGCGAACAACTGAATTTAACAAACGCAATTGAATCGGTATGGATCCCTGAAAAAACTTCTAGTCCATGCAAAAACTGTGACATCAACAGTGAATGTGCCAATTTATACCTTATATGCATAGGCAAATATAAATTAACAGATTATGTTCTGCGTAGAATACCAAAAACTCTAGAACTTCAAATATCAATGGAAGTACAAAAAGAAAACTTTACATCTAAAATGGCACCTAAACATTTGAGTTGTTCAAAAGGTTGATACCCATGTTGTCAATGACGATTTTTAAATTAGGGAAAACGCGAATGGTGGGGCCCAACATAAATGCTATTAGACGGATTAACAGGAAGCCCACACAACACGTTCCAGACAAAAGTTAATCACCCCTATCGTGAATAAAAATTTCACATGAAATTTGTTCCCTTTTATTTTTTTAACATTGAATTTTAATAGGAAAAATGTGAAAAGGGAACAAATTTCATGGGGAATTTTTATTCACGATAGGGGTGAATATTGTTTTGCAATACACACATCACAAAAATCAATACTGCTTCGAAAAAGCTAGAAAATGTTGACAGCATATGCAGTGGTTCACAGCTTATTTTATGCAGTGCATTTTCTTGTTTAAAAAAGCCCCATAAAAAGAAAATTAACAGGAACTAAAAAAATAAGTTGGTGCCAGTTAAAAGAAAAAATATTATAGTCTAACAAACAATAATAATTTATTACAAAAATGTACATTTTAATATGTGATGGAAATCGATATCGAAAACGAATGAGTTTTAGAAGTCAATTTTTTCGTAATATTTCTGTATTGAAAAACTTTTATCACATAAAATATAAAAATATTGGGCTACTAAAGAGAATCTGAAAACAAATTTAAAATTTAAAAATTAGATTATAAATGCATTAAAATGTATTTCCAAAACTCATTCGTTTTCGATATCCATTTCCATCACATTCCTGATTAAAACTAAAAATTCTCGTTTTTTCACGTCCCAGCTTATTTTATGCAGGCATGTATGGTTATCGAAAACTTGAATTAAAACTGGCAATTACACGATTTAGTATGATAGCCTTTATTATCTACGACAGATTTAAGGCGATTTGGCATAGATGCGAACAATTTTTCGGTAATACTCGGCGAAATATTCGATCACACCGTAGCGTTTTTTTTTTAAATCGTTTTTGTTAGAAATTTTGTGTTTCCTTATGCTGATTTTCACATTTGACCATAAATTTTTTTATAGATTAAGGTCTGGCGATTGTGGTGGCGGTGGGCAGTTATTTATTAGCCACGCAAAAACCGAAAATTGGATCTTATACCCAGGTTGTCTGCGCTCTCCAACAAGTTGTCTTTCAGAATCTGAAGGTACTTAACTTAAATGTTAAACCAAACCATGATACTGCCATCGGCATACATCACTGTTGCCTGTAGGTTTTCTTTGTTGAGTTCTGCATTTAGTCTGTTTTCGGGTTTTTAAAATCTGTCGCTCATCATGCTAATTGATAATTTTACTTCGTGGCTTTCTGCCTTTGTTATGGACCCGATTCTCATGTAAGTTGCCATTTTCGAAATGTTTTAAAACCAATTCTCATTTTTCTATCGTTGTTCGCGGAATCATTTAAACTATTTTAAATTGACACTTGAAGTTACAAAATCGGACTCACAATTCAGCAGGAAATATTTATAGAAGTAGAAAAAAGAAAACGAAAAACCAACAACACTGCATAAAATAAGCTGCGACGTGAAAACAAACGAGAATTTTTTTAGTTTTAATACATACATACATATATTAAAATGTACATTTTTAATAAATGTTTTTTGTTTGTTAGACTACAACAGTTTTTAATTTTAGTTTTCTTTTTATGGAGCTTTTAAAACAAAAAATGTACTGCAAAAAACAAGCTGTGAGCCACTATATAAAAGATCTGCATATCAGAGATGCAATAAAATTTGGTAAGCTATTAATATACAAAATAAATAAAAATGGCCCCAAAACAGACCCCTGAGGAACGCCAGATAAAAGAAAGCACCGATCTGTCAGATAAAAGCAAATAAGAAATTCTTCCCTCAGCTTTCTAAACATAGTAGCAAAAGAAACTGAATTAAAAGCTTTAGAAAGATCTAAAGTTATAAGCAACATCAATTCACTGGCTTTAACATTTTTCCTAATGTAATCCGTAATACCATGAAGGATTTTAGTTGTGTTAAACCCCTTACGATAAGCATATTTGCCATCATAAATGCTCACCAACTTTGACGAAATACATTCGTAACGCTCCTTTATAACATGTTCGAAAACCTCAGGAATTCGAACAATTCAAGCAGTCTTCCAAAGGCAAGGGAACGAAGATGTCATCAAAATTTTGTTAAATAATATAGTTAGAAACAAGTGGAGAAGCTTATAGGAATGTTATCAACTCCAACGGAATTAATCTAACTTTCACACAGTGTTTGAATTGCTGATTATAAATTAGCAAAAGCACACACATTTCTGCTTAGCTTACATTTTTTCAGCACAATCTATGACTAGCAAAAAAATTTGTTAGTGAGCAAGCAACAACGCAAGCCCAAAAATAAAACCATTGGCTATAGTTTTACTATCACCCCTATCGTGAATAAAAATGCCACATGAAATTTGTTTCCTTTTATTTTTTTAACATTGAATTTTAATAGGAAAAATGTGAAAAGGGAACAAATTTCATGTGGAATATTTATTCACGATAAGGGTGTATGTGATGTTATTTACTGACGCAGTCAGTCGCAAGTATAATGTTGTGCTGACAGCAAAATTACCGCTTACCACATATGAACATAGTGCTATATCACCTTCGTTGAAACCGAACAATTGTTGCCAATGTTGACACGACGCTTATGACATACGCCTACGCATATGTTGGAACACGACAAATGTCCCAGAATAGATCATTTCTTTGAGAGTATAAAATGATTTTGAGTCGCACAACCACCATATCTTTATACCATACTTGGCAGGCTTCGAGGATTAACTGCTCATCAACGGTCACTGCATCATGCGGCGTATAAGCTGCTGTCAAGTTTGCCAAATATCATCAATATCCACAGTTTTGTTCTTGATTATTTGCTGGTCGCATATTTCCATTGTCGAATCTAAGGGTACGGTCACACTTAAAAAATATTTACTCAAAAAAGCGTAACCACTATTTTTAAGCACAAATTAGTTAGACGACGTTTAATCTTACAAGTGATTTGAAAATGGAAACAGCATCAAAAAGAATTAAACTAAATTTCTATGGTCATTTGTTCTTAGTAAAAGAAGATTCCCAAATAAACACAAGAATTACAACACATTTTACTTAGTAGTTACGTCTTTTTCATAAAATATTTGCCATGTGTGACCGTACCTTTAGGCATTGTTTTATGCACATCATACGATCTAATGATGCAGCTTTGTATATTGGACATCGCGTTGGGCCCGATAACTCTGCAAGAGGTTCACTATTCGATTTAGTGAGTCCAGCGTACAAAATAATAGCCAAGAAGGCATCGAACTCTTTCAAAGTGATTGCTTTCTATTTCTTTGTTTTCGTTGGATTTGCCAAATTCCATGCAGCTGTCACTTCCCTTTTTCAATTCGATTCGCATATCATGACGTATGCCATGTCTTCCTACTGGTTCCGGATTCCTCCTTGTGTTTATATAAAATAAAACAATCCAAATAAATGCATTTATTATTTCTTGAAATTTCACAGCGGACCTTTTCACACGTTCCCGTACTAAACACCTTTAAATCACAATAGGAACTAAAGTATTGGTCGGATAACTTTGAACTTTTTTAGACGATTCTAGATAAAGTTTCCTTGGAATAAATGTGGGGGTCGGATATACTTCTACATATGGCCCATCAATGAGTAATTTCAGATTAAAAATTGAAAAAGTCTCCTGGGACCTTCTCATCCATCGGAGGAAATTTTCACACGACGAGTTGAAATACAAGGTTTGAGCCAAGTCTCGATTACTGTAAAAATATTCAAGACCGAATCACTTAATATTGATCTCAACTCAACAAACTGGTTTTTGCAGGCCGAAACAGAGCCGAAACATTCAAAACGTACTATTTATTAATTTACAAAAAAAGTATTTATTTTAATTTTATAACATGATTAGTTAATATTAAGGTGACTTTAAATATCAACACTAAAAAGCGCACTCCATAAATCTTGTTTTTATTATCTTGAATGGAGAAATTATTTTTAAAGAACTAAATATTTTCACCTTATTCTTAAATATCTTTCAATAACATTAATATTAATGTTTGTATTCTATGAATTATATTAAAAACTTGTATCACCTTCGGTCAAAATATGGCCGAATACCAAATATTGGTATTAGACAGATATTTCACCTAATCCGAAAACGAATATTCAATCGGACACTACTCATCAATCTTAGAATAGTCAGCTGAAGGTTTGATACTCTCACAGTTTATATGACCCGCTCTAAATAAATGCATATATGGACTTAATACAGATTTTATATAAGAGTTGTTACTGAAAGATGAACAAGTATTTATGTATGTTAACCGACATCGAAATAAAAAATGACAGTGGGAACCAGAAGATAAAAAAATGAATAAAGTTGTCATTAACATTATTCTAATTATACTAAACAAAATTAGTTCATATAATATAGTATAGTACAGCTTCTCATTTGAAAACTAACACATAATAATAATTGATAAGAAAAATAAAGATTAAATTAGTGCAAACATTTTTAAATACAGAGACAGGAAATAATAAATACCAAATATATTTTAAATCCAAGGAGTGTCACTCAACAATCAGTATAATCAAGCACCTCTTCTTCTCCATCATGCATTGTGAGTTTCGCTTTAAGCTTATCATAATTTAAAATTCGGTATTTGTTTATGATTTTCTTTGCCAATAGCTTTTTTCAAATACCATTAAGTATACCAGCAGCCGGAGAAAAATGGTCGTTTAAATAGATTCTCAGATCAGATCCAATAACATCACTAACCCTTAGAGATCGAGATTTGCGATATTTAATTAAAAAAGATTTGGGATTGTTGAAGTAACAGACATGATTAGCATTATTGCTTGTACTGGGTACATGATAAATAGATCCAATTTTAACAACAACAGAAACAAATCGTCAACACCAGCAGGCAACCAATTAACAACAATTTCGTTACGATTCATCATTTTGTGCACAACATTATTTTCCTCCTCTCCGATTTCAAACTTGAGAAAGCATCAGTTAATTCTTATTGGATAGTGGTTGTTTGTTCGTCATCAACTTCACTTATACGAGGACGGTTTGGAAACTTCTTAGCCTAGAACAGTAAGCGTGGTACATATAAACAGAAAAAAGTTAAGTGTTTTGGTAGCTTACATCTGTGATATGAACATATGTTAAATTTCTTTTAGATCTGGCAACGCCTTCATATAGAAACAGGTGTTCAAAAAAGACGCATTCGCGATTTTTTACAATGGAAAAATTAGAAATGTTTGGTGTCATTAAATATTTAAATAAAAAAGGTTTATCGGGACAAGAAATTCGTAATGATATGGTGAATGTGTTAGGTGCAAGTACTGCTTCATATGCAACAGTAAAAAATTGGGTTGCTGAATTTAAACGTGATCGTACAAGCATTGAGGATGAACCACGGTAGTACACGTCTAAAAACAGCAACAGCTGTTATCATGCACTGTAGCCAAAGTGCATGATATGGTATTAAATGATCGATGAATAAAAGTGCGTGAAATAGATAATATCATGGGCATCTCAAATGATCGAGTTCATTTAATATTACATGAAGAACTACAGATGAAAAAGCTTTCTGCAAGATGGGTGCCGCATTTGTTAACAGTCGACCAAAAACGCATAAGAATGGAAATTTCTCAAGCTTCTTTGGATCGTTTTAAGAAAAATAAAATTGATTGACAGAAGTACAATCCAAGTAATGGACTGAAGCTGGAGGAAGTGCCCCAAAGAAGGCAAAAACAATTCAATTGGCTGGTAAGGTTAGGCAACGATTTTTTGGGACTTCAAAGGTATTGACTATCTGGAAAATAAATTCAGAGTACTATTGCAACATTTTGGATCAATTAAATGTAAAAATTCGATAAAAACGTCCTGGCTTACAACACAAAAAAATAATTTTTCATCAAAACACCAGCTCACGAGAGTGTTTTAACAATGGCTGAAATCAACGAATTAAAGTACGAGTTGCTTGACCACCCACGTTTATTTTCCTGATTTAGTTCCCAGTGACTTTTACCTGGTCCTAAATCTAAAAAAAATCCTAGCTGGCAAGCGTTTTACCTCAAATGAAGATGCAATTACAGTTGCAAACCACTATTTTAAAGGCCTTGAGGAAAACTATTTCAATCAAGGAATAGAATTGCTAAATAAGAGTTGGACTAAGTGTATTGGAGTATTGAAAAATAAAAATGTTTTTGAAAAACTAACTATTCTCTTTCTGTGCTAGACTAAAGAGTTTCCGAACCGCTCCCGAAAAGGCATCAATCTTGTTGTTTAGATCACCAATTTCCTTTTTTGCAATCAGCACACTTAAACATTTTCGCAGTCGGTGACATTTGACTTAATCAATTACAATTAGGAACATTGATAGGCATGTTTCGCATTGGGCATTGCTGCGTATGAGTAATATGGATCAATTATAACAACTACAATCAAGTTACTCATTCGCATTCTTTATTCTTAAAATGTGTGTATGTATACATACATATTAGAGATGTCAAACGGGACTCGGGATTTCGGGATTTTCGTTTCATATTAAAAAAATTACAATATTAATGAAAAAACTATTCATAAATTTAAATAAAAATATAACTAAAAAATTAGTTCATTGAATTAAAGTAATAAAGAAACAAAAAAGTAACATATATTTAATATTAATTTGTTTAAAAACAAAAAATTGTGTCAAAGCTATAGTTTTTTCATTTATTAAAAGTTTATAAACCTTTAATGATTAAAAACAAAATACATTACATAGTTTTTTACCTTGTACATGCAGATGTATATGTTATGTATAAATTATTAGGTTGACAAAAATTATATTTCATTTGACTTTTAATTTCTATATTTATAAATTTAAAAATAATAGAATATTAATGATCGTTCTTTAAATAGCTTCTTAAAAATATCAAGGCATCTAAAGTGTCATCAGATAATCTTGATCCAATTTTGTTACCAATATATGATGCTGACGAAAAACATCGTTCACAATTAACGCTTGTGGGCAAAATTGTTAGCAAATTGTTGTATGCTGATTGCAAAAACAGTCCTCTCTCACCCCCGGAAATAAATAATTCAATTTTATTTTCAATGTTTGATTCCATATCATTACGGACGTTATTAGGTGTTTTGTTTGGACTTCTGCACATTTCAATTGCATTATTTAATTTTTTATGATTGAAATATTAGAATCATCATTTGTTTCCTCAATCATTGATAAAACCGAATCAGAATCATTTGATGGTGATGGTGAGCCTTTAAAATGAGCAATCAACGATTTTAACTCATTTCTAATAACATACATTTCTACGTTGTTATTAAATTCTGATTTCAATTTTGGGTTTTTCAAAAAATTTAAGAGTGTAAATCGTTCTTCTTTCTTGGATTCTTTTAAGGAGAGCTTTCATCACTTAATTTGCAATCACTTTTTGATACCTCTTTTAGCATAAATGATAGTGCAGCATCGGCTTTACAGAGATTCATATCACTGCGACAAAGGGCTTCAACTGTTACTTTAATCGGATTTAAAATTACAACTATTTGTTTAAGTAAAGCAAATTCATCATCTGTCATCTGTTGAGTTTTTAAATCAATTAAAGCTTTCTTTTTATTGGAATTTCCAGTTCCAAAAACCGTTGACACATATCAAATAGTGTGTTCCAGCGGCTTTGGCAATCCAAAATTAATTTTAATCGCAATAATATTTATTTATTGAATAGCAACCATTCTGTTAAGCGTAGATGTTTTCAATTTGTGTATGCCAAACAAAGCAAGTAAAAACAATTGTCTGGATCTTTTACACAAATAAAAATTTTCGCGATTTATTAATCCCGAAAAATTCCGGGATTTTGTAAAACAAATTCCGGGATCGGGATTGGCATCCCTAATACATATGTATATTACTGCGTAAAATTTAACAAAATACGAATATTCGTGTTACCGTCACAATGTAATTGCTGATATTTTTATACTACTCGTATAGACATAAAAGTAGCGGAATGAATTGTTTTTGAATAGTACTTGAAATTATGTATTGCAAAATCCTCTAAATTATTGTGCAAATTTGTGTAATGTCTAGTTATTCCATAGACACTGTCTATTCTAAATCTAATTAATGTCTATGAATGAACGACAATATCAATATTATGTATGGGTGCATCTTCTCTATACTACATTTAAATACTAATTAAAGGAATGTTGTAATATAATTCACACCATTATTAATGAAACAAAAGCGTACTTTCTAATGTTGAATGAGCTTTTAAAAAGTTATATTTTTATGAATGCGAGCTTCCTTATGTGATCTACAATATAATATTCTCTACAAAAAGTTATGTTGTAAGTAAGTTTCTTTGTTTTTCTAATTGTATATATGCCAGTCTTTTCTAACCTCTAAAAACGCAAATTATATATGTACATATGTATAACTTCTAACGAGATTGCAATGAATTGTCAGCAATACCATCCGCCTGCGAAAGTGATGGCGCAGACGAGGAGAAGAGTGCGGCTGCCCCAGGTATGCTGGCAATTTCCTCCATATTGACGATTCTTGGTTTTTCTTCATCGCTCACATTCGATTTAGTTAGTTTAAAAAATGCAGTATCACTGTGTGTAATATTTACAATACTACCCGTAAGAGGTAGTGTTTTTAATAATTCGGATGCACTGCTAAACGCACCAATATTAACGGGGGCAATGCCCGTCAAAACTTGGCCGCTGATATTGGTTTGTATCGGCAGAGGTATGTTGCCTAAATCGATGTGACTTTCATTGGTATGCGCATCGAAAAAGGTTAAATCCACACGTTCTTGACTCTCAAAGCTGGAGGTATCATTGTCGTCCACTTCAGTCAAAATTCCAATTTCATACACCACAGCCTTCACCACATATCTGCGCGAAAATAGAAAAATATTAGTTTTAGTTCTGCTTTCCGATTTACCATTTTTAATGCGTTACACTTACAAATTTTTGGGTGAATCATTTATGCTGGCTCGTAAATCCTCAATGGTATCATTATCAATACCCGAACTGGCATCTAATACTGGTAGAGACCAACAGATTGCGCCCAAGGTGGCAATGGTGTACCACAAAACAATAACATGACAAGTTTTCATTTTTATGGTATATTTAGAGTTTTAATTAAAAAAAAAATAATAAACAATTTCTGTTTCCCTGCAAAGTTGCAAGTACTGTATGTAGTCTTTCTTTTGTGCGGTAAAAAAAGTAAAAACTAAAGTTGTCAAAACTACGCAAATGCAAACTTTTGTTACGACCGATCTTATTTACTAAAGTTTTTGCTTTTAAGCCACCAGTGTCAGACTAAAACGCGTAATGAATTGAGCTCTAGTCAAGTTTTAAACAATCTTTTATAGGATCTGTCGAATTAAGTATTAAATCAGTGTATGTATCTGTGTACATATACTTATTATAAATATTATACCGATACAATCGCATGTAATTAACATATTGTTAATTGGCAATCTTGTATTGAACTTTTGTGTGCCTATAGTTGTAGAGAAGTTCAAAGAAAAAAGTGCTAGAATTGGAGGAGGGCTTTTAATTTAATGTTTATTTTAAAAAAGTGTTAATTAATTGTGTTCGTTTTGGAGCGTGTTTCCAGCATCAGCAACAGTAGTACTAAGTTACTATGAATTTTAGAATCATAATGTCATCATGGAAATAATTACAGTGGGAAATATTCTGAAAGGTTAGTCTACGCTGAAATTGAGCAAGTAACAAATTGTTGGCCATCGATGTTATACTCATAGCTGCCAGATTTAATGATTTAACGTCATTTTGACGAAAGTGACGATTTGACGATTTTTTCATTGAAAGTGACGATTTTCTGAATTATTAAAATTTTCTATCAGTTGTTTGTTTTATTAATGTTTTTGTTACCAAATTCTCTCTTTTCTTTAAGACAACAACTATTTTTTTTATTTGATATCATAAATATTAAGAAGAACATGACAGACATACATATTTCAAAAACAAAACTAAATAATAGTAATGTTTTTTTAATTAGATATTGACAATTGTTAAGTTTAAGTGTAATAATTCCAAATAATATTGAGTCAGAATAGTAGGAATTACTTATTTATTGATAAACATGATAAGCAATTTTAAATGCTGAATTCCATGAACTAAAATTTTTAGTGAAACAATTTCTGAATTTCAACGGAAAAATTCTACAGAAACTTCTCCTATTTTAACAAAACGTCGAAAGAATTTTCAGCCAAATAAATTGAAATGAAACAAAAATACGGAATTTTTTGAAAATAAGTATGTACCTGTATATGTTGGATGAATTAGATTCTTTACTCAAAATGTTATTTTAAATTTAATAAACTAAATTGTTTTGACATTGTAATTTAACCTGAATTAATAAAATATGCTAAATTCAGATATTTATTTATAAAATACTGTAGGATATGAAAAAAATGTTACACAAGCTGTGTTTAACATTATATTTTTAGTAATTTCTTATTTAAAAAGTTTAAATTTATGTATTTTAATATGTATTGCACAAGAGACTATCTGCCGTATTTATGTTTTCGTTTAAATAAAAGTTTCAAAATACTATTAAAAATAGTTAGTGACTTTTTCTTTTTCCGATTTTTTGACGATTTTTAAAATTCGAAATGACGATTTATTTTTTTTTCCTTTTTGAATGATTTTGATAATTTTTTTCCCGAAATTTATCTGGCAGCCCTGGTTATACTAAAAGAGGTAAAGGTAACTTTTCAAAAACCGGTTGGAATTTGTTATTCCAATCGAAACCAGGGGCCAAATTACTGCATTCGTGATCGAATGAGCTATCGTATCGAAATTATGATAAAATGTACTAAATTTCTTGCTCGATATCGAATGCCATAATCTCAAATAAGAAAATTACGATCAATTTTACTCGATATCGAATGCGGTAATTTGGCCCCAGGTTTTCAGTCTGAAAATTAAACCAAACATAACATAGGTATATTCATATTCCTGTGTTACGAATATGTTTGGACAAATTTTAATGCTTTGAATTGCAGAGGGTGTTTCAGGGACAACCTTTTATCAATTTCATATTTTATATTTTTTGATCATCTTGATGTAATCAATTCTTTTTTCTGATGTTCCGTGTGATCTGATTTTGTTTAAAATTTTTAGAATATTCCTGAAGGAAATCTTTTTTTGTTGCCTTCTTTTGATAAAGTTTTCTATTTTAAACTTTCAAAGGTAGATTAAAAACGATATAATTTTCCTTTTGTGTGAAATGCTTAACACGTACATATGTATGTATGTGTGTAGAAGTGTAATAATGTTTAATTTTAGCTTTTTGAGGCAAATTGAAACTAAAATATAAATGACAGATGAAATTAATAAAATATAAATGACATATGTACATTTAACAAGCTATCTGAAATATGTTAAGAACGATTTTACCTCGCTTTGAAAAATGTTCACTATAATTTGTTTTTTTTTTCAAACATATACGAAATATTTTTCGAGAGTCTACAAAATAAGGAGTTAAGTTTGTAATGTTTTAATTTTGAGACATTTTGCAATATTTATATTGTTTTTATTCATTTAAATAGGAATAGAAACTTTTAAAATATAAAACAAAATAGTGTGGGACTATGTTAGAGGTTAATGGAATTAAAAGTGAACATATTCACCTGGGTTCTACATTTGTAAAATGAAGTTAAAGTGAAATTTTCATTAAGCGTGTGTTCTAATTTTAGTAAAAAGTAAAATATAATTTTCAGTTTGGTTCGTGGTAGAATAAAAGTTTCACTCGTTTTCTAGAACGCCGTGAAATTTTCAATGTGGAATTGAAAACGATTTCATTTTCACTTTGTAGTGGAATATAGAACCTAGGCGATTGTTTAATTTCTCCCCAAATTCCGATTTGAGTGCGATTTTCATCTTAAAATGAAAATGGAACTAAATGTAATAGTTTGGAATTGAAGGAAACAGTTTCTGAAATAAAAAGTGTATGGCTTGTACATAAAAACTAAAAATGGCTATCAATAAAAAAATTATATTTTGTGGTCCTACTGTACCTATGTATGTACTATAATAAATAATTTCTAGCAAATATTTATTAAACAATTGTAATTTGAAAAATCCACTTTTCTTTCTCTTTGTTTTATTTGTATTTTACGGGCGATCAAGGAAATCACAAGATTTATTAAACAAGATTTTGTAAAAGAAAACACTACGTCAATTGGAAAAGATAATTGTCGATTACTAATTATTGGACTCTATGTATAACAACATGACGTCATGTGAATAATTAACAGGTACATACTAAATATATTTGGCTTAAAAAATCAATATTAAATTGAAGTAAATATCAACATCAAAATTAAAAAAATATCAATTAAAAACAGTAACTAATACATTCAATAATTAAGAAGAAACTTTCAACTGAACTTCATAAATGGCTGAATGGTTGGTTATTCTTTAAGAAGTAATCACGGAACCTTTTTATTTAGCAAGACATTACCTATGTAGTTGTTCTTCATTGGCTTCAATTCCTTATACATAAGTACATGCATATGTATGTGTATGTAAATAAATTATTATATTGATAATATTTTTTCATTTGAATTTTCATTTATATTTTTGTGTTGCTGAAAAATAATTGAAATTTTAATGAAACTAATTTTATTTTTTTATGTTTTTTTTAAAATACTTTAAAATGTCGGCAAAAATAGGTAAAATTTATATACGATTTTTATAAACTACATATTAATTTTTTAAGATTTTAACCATAACACAAATTAATTAAATTATTCACAAAATTAACGCAATTTTTAGAAAAACTTCATTTTAAAAGATTATCTTAAAACTTTTTTATAATTGTTAGGAAAACACTTACGGCCGAATTCACAGTCTTTAGTTAGCTAATGACAAAGGCTTAACTAATGATTCTTTATTCGCAATGCTTAGTTTGCCATAAGATTAACAAGTAATAGTTAAACAATAGTTAGTATTTTAGTTTACCAATGGTTAACTAATGACCGAGAATTCGGCCATTAGACTTATATTAATATATGTTTTTTTTAATCTTGAATCACCTCAATATTTTATTTCACCATTATATTTTTCTATTAAATTATTATCTTCAAGCCACAACAATCTGTATCGAAGATTGTTATCGAAATATAGTGATATATTAGAATAAGATCAAATAACGGAAAGTCAATACAATTTTTTTAAATCACTAGGCCCCTGTTTTCTGGCAGCTGGCGACTATCTGCCGTATTTATAAAAAATTAAAGTAGATTTCAAGTGTACTTTAAGAAAATTTTGTATGAAAATTTTATCTTAAAGCACACTTTAATCATACTTTATTTTTTATAAATACGGCAGTATAACGCTAAGCACACATTCTAGGGATCAAGACTGATTACTCCGAAAGGTCGTGTTTTATTTAATACAATTTCTAAAATGGGATTGAATTTGATTTCGAGCGGAAAACCTACTTACTGGCCTACTGATCCACAGAAGATACCAGATGTTATAGATTTTGGAGTAATAAAAAATATCCCGAGAGAAGTAATTCATGTCGAACCTTCGTTAGAATTATCATCAGATCACTCACCCACAATTGTTACTATATCGAGTCCCCGAGAAAGTGTATCCCCGAATGGTAATTAAGCGATGACAGGCACAAGTATAAATTGGGTTAAATATAGAAAATACGCATTGTTCTGAAAATATATTGCTAAGAACACCAGAAAATATCGATTACTCTCTTATCAATTTGAATAATGATCTTAAACTGGCTTCGCAATTTGTTGCCCAAACTCCCCGACTATAACAGATATAATAGAATTTATTCTGCAGATGTTGAACGGCTCTTAACTGAAAAAAGAAGAACTCGAAGAGAGTGGCAATTGCACAGATCGCCTTAACTCAAATTTAAGCTAAAAGGTTGCATAAAAAGACTTAAAAGAGCTCATGGAATATCGGAAAATTGAATCACTAAATAAAAGTCTGGACGCAACTCCGCAATCAGATTACTTACTATGGCGAGCCACTAAAAATCTTAAAAGACCTGTCTTATGTAATCCCCTCTTGCGAAACTTAAATGGTGGTTGGGCAAGAAATGACACTGAAAAAGGCAATCTATTTGCTAATCATTTGAAAAAAGTATTTACCTCAAACCCATCAAATGAATCAATAGACTTGCCACCAGTCACACACTATTTAGGAGTAGCCGTACCCCAACGTTTTGAGATACGAGAGATCTAAGAAAGCACCTGGCATTGACAAAATCAGTAACAAGATGCTTATGGTAATTCCCAGATAGCAATAAGAATAACACTTTTTATTTTTAACGCTATTTACGCCTTGAATATTATCCACCAGAATGGAAGGTTTCACTGGTTACCATGATATCAAAGCCGGGAAAAGATCACACAAAAGTAGAATCATATAGACCCATCAGCCTATCAAAGCTATTCGAGAAAATGCTCATGAACAAGTTATACCCGATTTTAAGTGAAAACAATTGTATTCCGAATCATCAATTTGGATTTAGAAGAAAACACAGTACTATCGAATTAACCAAACATTTGAAGAAAAAAAATATTGTTCCGCTCTTTTGACATTTCTCAAGCTTTTGATAAAGTGTGGCATGATGGTCTAATATACAAGTTGAAACTAAATTTACCCGTAAACACACATAAGCTATTGGAAAGCTACTTAACTGGTCGAACATTTAAGTTTAAAGAAGGAGATTTCTTAAGATCCGCACAACCTATTGAAGCAGGAGTACCTCAAGATAGCATCCTGGGACCCTTCTTATACTTGATATAAACATCTGATATGCCAACAAACAATCGTACTTACACATCTACATTTGCTGATGACACTGCTATTTTAAACATTCATGAAAACCCTCAAGAAACATCTCGCTACCTACAATATCATATATCTGAATTAGAAAACTGGTTAAAGCAATGGAGGATAAAAGTTAATGAGCAGAAATGCACACACATAACTTTTACATTGCATAGAGAATCATGCTCTACTATTTATATCAATAATTAAGCAATAACACAACTCCGAAGTTAAATACCTCGGTATATACCTCGATCGTCGCCTTACATGGAAATCCCATATAGATGCAAAATTGATTCAAATGAAATTGAAATTGATCCAAATTAATTGGCTCATTGGCAGAAACTCTAAGCTAAGTTTAGATTGCAAACTCTTACTTTACAACTCACTCATAAAACCTATATGGTGTTATGGAATACAGCTATGGGGAACAGCATCAGCTTCAAATGTAGACAGAATTCAAAGACGCCAACACAAATTGCTACAAATGATCACAATTGCCTCCTGGTAAATAAAAACTGAGATCAAAAAAAAAAAAATGCAGAAAAACACTTAAACAAGATTGAAGTAAACCCAAACCCATTAGCCTGCAACATATTAAATAATAGTGGCTATATTTTACTAAGATGAAGGGATACATCGGATCTGAGCCGAAGACAAGAAGGAAGAATGTCAACCTAATAAATAAAATATATAATGGTTAAACAATTTTCGTCCGGCACTGGCTGGACTAATAATTGAAACTTTTTAGATTTAAGATTTGAAAAATGTATTGATAGTTCATTTTTAATGAAGATACATTAAATAAATGTACAAAAAAATAACGGTGATTTATCTCCATATTTTATTTAGTTTTGCCCCAATGTGCACTTTGGAAATTTACCAAAAACAAAAATGTTTAATTCGCACTTCAGACTTTCAATATTGTTTTCACTGGTATTAAACTAATTATATCCACCTCCTAATTTGTTATTGACAACACCATAACAAAAAATAAATAATACAAATAAATTTTAATGATATTTAAGTTTACAAAAAAGCAAGTTAAAATTTCAATTATAATTAAAAATTCTTTGTATTCAAGTCGTCGCAAATCAAAATGTGCGTTTTACATAACGGTTACACATGTAAGTAAAAGTTCGAAAAACCCAATGCATTCACATATTTTCACTAATCATTTCACTGTTAGAACAACTGACATAAGTGAAAGTGAAATGAAAATGTGTGAAATGAAAATTATAAGTGAAATGTATGTTAAAAATTAATAGGCAACATAGTTTTGCGATTCACTGTAAATATGTATGTATGTAAATATTTACTCTTGTCGAATTTATTTAATCTTCATAATAGGTAATATGATTTTTAATATGAGTGTTATAAAGACTGCACTGTATGATTATTAATAAATGTGTATTAAAGTAATTAAAATAACTTATGTGAGAAAATGACGTTAAATATTTTGCTGCAAACTTAAAAACAGAGTTTTTGTCAGTTTAAAAATTAATTCCAGTGAATACAAATTCACACATTAAGCTCTTACGCATTTAAAAACCAAACGAAAGCTTTTCTCTAAAAAAAAATATAATATAATTGAGAACAACAAATCACAGACGTTTTTTTGATTTTGAAAAACTTTAAAAGTCTATCGATGAGAAAAAAATCGAGTTATTCTATAAGTTTCCGTCGCCGCATTAAGTCACGAGCGAACAATTCAGTAAAAATATAATAAAAATTTTCTGAGTTTTTAGCCCATGACACAAAACTTGAAATGAAATCATATAAAGTACTCGTCTTGGTTTGTTTGGTAATGGCAATGGCAGCAGCATCTCCACTGCCATTTGCAGATAATGATGGTTTTGCTGATTTCTTACGAAACGCCCAATTGACAGCTCCATCTAAACAGAGTGTTGTGGTCAAAAGACGCATTTTCGAGGATAATGCCGATGGACAATTGAAACAAATTTCATTAAGATCTTTAATAGGGGACTTGGAAAAAAACATTTTTGCTTCGGCTTTGAGTGTTAACAAGGTCTTAACGGATAAAGACGTTATTGTCCCGGAAATTAAAGTCAGCGAAGATTCAGAACATGATATTAACCAAAGTCAATCACTGACAAACGAAGAGACAAATGGTGACTTAAAAACAACAACAGGAACAACAACAACAGATGAATCAAGTGCAACTTTGCCTGTGACCGAACAAGTGATCATGCAATCTACAGAGAAAGTGACGCAACCTAGTGGTGTGCCAACTCGTATCGTTATTGATCGTATTGCCATACAACCCCATACAGGTGGTTTATCCCTAATACCCATTTTTGAACTAAAGCGTACTACAAAAGATGAAAACGGCCATAATGATCATGAAATTACTAAAATTACAATATCAAAAACTGAAATTACCAGTTTAGCCACAGCAGCTCCAGAATTCTCTACCAGCTCTCCAACGACCAATTCGACAATGTCTTCCGCTAGCACAAGCAAACTTGCAGAACCGGCTTTGGAAACTGCTACCACGCCTAAAAATATTGAACAGCTAAAAGAAGCCGAACAAGAATTAAAGGAAAAAGTTGCTGAAATAGAAGCAGATCCCATTATACTCTCAGCTCGCGTTTAATTTAAAAACTTGATTTACACAATTTATCACACCAACAACACACTATCTCAAAGTTAAACTTCAGGATTTAATTTAAAATACAAATAATATAATGAATAAAATATTTTTTTTTATAAAAGCTCACATACAAGAGGCTTTAAAATAAATATATTTTTATTAAATTTCGGACCGATCAGATTTGAGAATGACATGATGATGACAAAAGTAAAAAAGTAAAACATCGTTTATTTGAGTAAAAATTGGTTCATCTTTCAGACTTTTACATTTCCAATCAGTTACCAAACATAATTATATTACATTTAAGTTTCTGAATGAAATAAATTTTAATTAAAAAATTTTTAGGTATTACACTAAAAACTCCTTCTCCGTTTTTGGGAAACTTGTAATCGTAGAAACTAAAAAAAATATGTACTTACACATTTTCTTTAAAAACTAAAATTCCAAGTCCAATA
Source organism: Bellardia bayeri (assembly GCA_950370525.1). NCBI lineage: Eukaryota > Metazoa > Arthropoda > Insecta > Diptera > Calliphoridae > Bellardia > Bellardia bayeri. The sequence continues at coordinate 99,374,750 of OX493267.1, forward strand.
ATTTGATTACTAATTAATTAGCAAATACTTAATAACTTTTTACGAAAGGAAAAAATTAATTCCCCCAGCATTCATTAACAACATCATGTGATAGAAATTCTCAGATTTAACTTTTTTAACTGTGCATACATACATACATACATACATACATATAAATATACATACATAATATGTATAATGTTTAAACAATTTAAGCAGTAATTGATACTTTGTATAATTTTGTTATTAGCATCTGAGCGTTTTAAATAAATCGTATGACGTTCTGTCAATCGCCACAATAGAAAATCAAAGCAAAATTGCGTTATTTATGTAAGTCATTTTATGTGTGAAGTCATCTTTTAGATACATTTTAATGTCTCATAAACAAATCTAAATTGCGGACATACACAAATTCGGTAAGAATACAAACAACAATATATGTATCATTTTGATAAACATTTATACACACTGAAGCCCTGAGGCGGAGGATTTTGAAATATAGAATTACAAAAATATTTATGTAAAACGTTCATTACCAAATAATGAATTAAAATTCCAGTAATCTAGGACTTTCGACACATACACATATTCCATTGCAGATACTTTCCATAACCGCCTATAAACAAGTCAATACAATATGACTTTAATAACTAATTGACAGTTAGATCTCACAGTAGTTTCTAGCAATAAAAACAAATGTAGCTTATGCAAATGACAAAAAAAAAATATACAGTTATATAACGTAATTAATAAGTCATTATCCGACTGCTTCTAAGTAATGCAGTATTGTGGTAGTCGTTTAAAATTATATTATTCAGTAATAGCAAGGCATTATCAAGTTTTCTCTAAGTATGTATCGATGGTCACATAACTTTGTTGTTATGAATAATGAATACCAAGTTTAAAAATGTGTATACAAACTAAATATGTATATATAATTATACGTTAATTATTATTAAGTTTCTGTAATAGCAACATTCTTAAGAAATATTAAAAAGAACCATTATGTACAAAATTAAAATTTTTTAGTCGATTTCCGGCACGGGTTCTCGTTATCTGATTGGCATCAGTTGGTTTCAGATACTAATAAATAAAATTAGACTTATCGAAAGAAAAGCTATTCTTAAGGGCTTATTGCTTATTCTATTTTTTCATTCTGGGTACAAAAATTTACTAAAACGTAACACATCCACATGAGCTTTAGTACGTGATTAAGTTTAGATTTTACAATAAAGTAGTATTAGTTAGTATTTATTGCAGTATGTGTAAAAATATTGCTTATCTAAATATGTGAGTCAATCAGACAGCACCAACCAGACAGCACCAACCCAGCCAACCCAAAATCAGAAATTACTTGCTTATCATACCATCTGGGGATTCAATATCGATTGATATTTAAATGCATTAATGTGCACCCAGTTAATACATACCACAATGGTTTAAATCAGTTTACATAGGATACCTTAAGACAACCAAATCAAAAGAAGGAGAAATAAAGAAAGACAATGGATTTTTAGTAAGAATTATGTACAGAATATAACTGAAAGAAATTAAAGAAGTTTCAAGTCTCGACGATGCGGAAACCTATTCAAAATTATGATTTTGATAGAATTATCATTGGTGTCAGATCTAACGTTCGGGTTATGTTTCGGAGTGATGCAAAAAGTAACGTTTAGCCAAAAATTCTACTTTTACAAACGTCGAACTTTTAATAAAGACGGATAAAAAACGGAGGCTTAATAAATTCGAAAATTTACGGCATATATGTATATGTATATGTTTTGAATTAAAAAAAAATATTTAGACATTGACTAAAATTTGTTCATAAATCAGTTTTAAAACTGTGTGTCTTATCATGTTTTTGCAGTAAGTTATTCAATTATTTTCTCCTTTTTAATTCAGTATTTATCTCAATAATAATTTGTTGGTAATTGCTAGATTTCAATGCTTGTTTTTTTTTTTGGCAACATTGAAATTGAAAAACAAAAATTAAAAAATATAGTTGCTGAATACGATAATATTTACCATAACATTTGAATAGAGTAAACTTTTGTATTTATATAGAGTACGTTTGAGTATTATGCATACGACACGCCAGGTATAGGTATTTTATTATCTTATCGCAAATCGTTTGTAATAATAATTCACTACAATTGACTGCTTTTGTTTTTTAACGTATTGGGTTTTTATAAATATTAAGAAAAAATACAAAAGAAAATCACTAGTTGTGCTCTGCTGAATTTCACAAATCATAATTCAATTCAATGCTTATAATTCGTATAGAAATAAGCCTTTTCAAAAATTTATTTCGTATTAATTCAGTAACTTGCGAAGCGTTTAATTGAAAACTAGCTGCACTCACTCGAGTTCTATTCTCAAAAATTCGTATGTTAATAATAACAATAATTTAAACTAAAATGTTTTTCTAAGGTCGGACATAATTAAAATAATAAAAGTGTAATTTATTAAGAGAGAAATAATGAAAAATAAAAACGAAAACGTTAAAAGTTTATTTAATCATTTCTCCTCATATTCTAATTATGAGTCAGTCTTAAAGTGCTCTATTATCCAATACATCATTTGACAATTGTTTAAGTGCAAAAGTTACAAAAAAAAGTATCTAGTATGAAGTATAAAAAAATATATATATACTAGCAAATGTTTCACTGGATTATATAGGATTATAAGATCTTAATAATCTTTAAGATTATAATATTTATTTAATAAACTAGTTCAGAAAAAAGTGATACAATCGACTTTGGCTTCAATTTCGAAAAGTAAACATTGTTAGTTGTTCTTTTTTTTTTTGAGGTTAAATTAAGCAAAATTATAATAACATTTATTTTTAATACATACTCGTATGTACATATGTATATTTTAAAGATCATTTTTTTTTTAGTTTGCAATTCCCTTTAACAGACATCTCTCAGTATGATATCGAATAAAACAGAAGTAAATTAGTATATACAGATCAGAGTCTAAAATGTATCTTTTTTAAATACATATCTCCAGTATCTTGTCTCCCCCTCTCTCTATGTACCTCTTTTTTATATGTATATTGGAAAATAATAATAATAACAATATCGTAAAAGTGGGAGTGATAGTGTATGTGAACGTAATTTTACTCTCTGTCAGCGTCACATAGCCAGCTAAATAAATAAATATGTATGTATGTTACTATCTTTTATTATTGTTGTTGTATAAACAATAAATGTTTTCATCAACAAATGACATAATTGAATACACTACTTTTCTTTTACACAATATAAAGAAGTGTTAACAAATTTATAATAAAAAAAGACTTTTTTTACTTTACTGTTCATTCTTCTTTTACAATTTGCAAAATAAAGGAAAAAACAATTTGGTAAAATTTAATAAAATTCCAATTATGAACTCATTAATTTGATAAGATATTGAGGAAATAAAATCGAAAGAATGCGTATGTATGTATGTATAAGTTTAATATTATAAAGTTTTTTAAAAGAGCAAGAAACAATATTTTCAATTGGTGATCGGTAAAAAAATGAAATTATTCATAAATAAATTGTTGTTATTATTGTACAAACGTATTTATTTTTATCATTTAACGGTAAATAGAACGCGCATTTAGTCGTCTCCTAGTATGTTAGAGTAAAACAAGTGCCATATTTATACTTAGAACGGAAATCACCTTTTAAACATTTTAATAATCCTTGCAAAATCAAAAAAAAAAACAAAAAACAAAAATGTCGAAATCTGGAGTTAATACTGGGTTTGCAAAATGTTTTATATTTTTTATGGCTATTGTGATATTGGTAAGTACATATATTTATTGGATTTACATTCATATATTTCACTTATGACAAGATCGTCATATACATACATACGCTTACAGTATAAGCGCCAATATAAAGTAAACATCTAATATTGTTTAAAAATGTTTTATTATATACACTACAAATACAAATTCAAAACAAAATCTATTGGATAATTCATAAGTAACTTAAGCAAAATATTACTCATTAACAAAAAACCCAGAAAAATAAGGAACATAAAAAAAGAATTCAATTTTAACGGAAAAGTACCAAATTTTCGCGTCAAAATAAAGTAAACAGGTATATTAAAATTAAATAAAAGATTGTATTTAATATTTTATTTGTAGTCCTTTAGCCTTTATAAAAGCTGGCAATCTTCTAGACATAAAATCAACGAGTTATTTGGTGAAATCAGGCGACTTTTTGTTCCATTCATTTTGTATTACTGCCTTTGGGTTCATTGCAAGAAATATATCTTTGCCTATTTTTTTTGTCCAGATATTCCTAAAGGTGCTCAATTGGATTGAGGTCAGGGGACTGCGGAGGATTCTGCCTGTCCGTCTGTCTGTGTAAAACACTCTCACGTCCAAACTATACAACTTAACTAAACGAAATTTCCAGAAAAATAGTTCTTATTTTGCAGATAACTTTGGTATTGAAAATCAGCAAAATCGATTTAGGCCAACCAGAGTTATGGACCAATTTGTGAGACAACCTACATAAAAATTTGATATTTGTTGTCCATTTTATTGCAATATTTTGAAATATATTGCAGATAATAACATGCAATTTTGTACACGTTGTTTTTATGATAAAAGAAGAAAGTATGCGGAAAAGAGTAAGAATCGGTCCATGATTTCTCATAGCCCCCATGTAAAAATCTTAAATTAAATATACCGTTACTATGTTGAAATTCGACGTGAAATATCCTAATATGCATGAAAATAACTGTTCCAAAATTTAAGAAGATCGGCCCATAATTTGTCATAGCTGCCATATAAGAACCATTTCCGAAAAACAAATAAAGCCACAAAAATGTCTAATAAATATCGATATGGAACCAACTTTTATATAGATTAGAAATTTTAATCCAGAAATCATATTAATAATCATATATCGGTTATACGGCAATTAAGCTACTGGATTTTGTATCTGTCAGTAAATAATAGCTCCTGAATTAAGTCCACTTCCGAGCATAACAACCAACCTTGTAAATAACGCTATTGAGATGAAATTCAACCAATATAATCCTAAAATATATAGAAATCACATTAGTGGATACTGGATTGGAGCTATCAGTTCATAACTGGTCCACTTCTACTATGCCACCCATAAATCTTTTGTAAATAATGTTATTGAGATCAAATTCAAACAAAAAAGCTTCATCTTATTTATATCTTATCCTTTTTTATACTCTGTTTCTTAACTTGTTGTGAATATGGAAAAATGTTCTTTTAATTTTATAAACTGTTAAATTACAATCAAGATTATTATGAAAATCAAACAAACTCTTGTAAATTACAGTAAGAATCGGTAATTACATTAATTATAAATGGTCGAAATTAGATAAAATTTCAAATTATTTAACATAAATTATGTTGGTCGTAAAATTGTCTTTCAAACAATATATAAAATACTAATAAAATTTTCACTAAGACTGAATAGAAAACACATAATAAGAATATTCTAGTTCTATAACCAGTGTAGTTTTTGTATTTCTTAGTACGTTTAAGTGGAGGGTATTTAAGATTCGGCACAGCCGAATATAGCACTCGAACTTGTTTTAATTCAATTCTACTAAATAACTATAAAAAATGCATTATAAATTTCTAATATAATAATCATTATATTAATTATTTTTATCTATTACTTCTTTAAATATATCGATAAGTGGAGATAACAATTCCACTAAGTAACTATGTACATTTAACCACTTTAAGAAATCCAGATATTCGAGATGTGCACCTTAAACTCTAATTTGAATTGATATGCAGACAATTTCCGTAATTGTGTAATAGAATAAATAAAAGAACTAATTTTTGAACCGATTTTGAAACAGTGTCTATTTTTCAGCATGTTCTAGAAAGTTGCCATAGAACTAGTTCCGATAGTGATTTCAAACAAAAATCAATTATTAAATAACTCGTTGCAGAACCTAGTTCCGCAAAGATTTTATCAAAACAATAATCATTGATCGTAGTTGCAAACTAAAACGAGTACTATCTTTATATCCACGTTCCAAATGAGAAATAGTATTTAATATTAGAACATAAAAATGAGAACATGACAGAGATAAAGAAATGTACATATGTATTGCATTCTCGATCACTCTTTCTCTAATAAACTGTGACTAATATTAATTATTTGTTTTTCTTTTGAGACAAAATAATTTCAATAATACATAAATTTAAGCTGCTGTTATGAAATTAAAAAACTACATTTCATTTTAGTACAATAGCTAAATTATGACATAAAGTATATAGAAAACTTCAATATTCTGAAAGTAGCTATCGTACATAGTTCGGCAAATATTTATGTACTGCAGCATAAAAGCGATTTTTAACAATATACTATACTTGCTACGACTCTTATCTTATCTTATTATTTCTATATCTATATCTTAATGATTTCAAAACTTAATCATAGCAAATATTTAGAGAATTAGCTCTTCGATATAAACCGTAATTGGGCAGCGCAAAACGGCTCAATGCCGACTCCTAAAAAAACAAATTTGAAAGAAAAAAAATTGACGTTGTGCTGCTACATCTTTTTTTTTAGTAACTTTTCCAAAGAGCCAAAAACAAAATAATTTTTTATGAAACTACTACATACAAACATATATAATACATACATACATACATATACTTTTTGAAAATACGTTGGTAAATGGATGGCAATAAATATGGCTTTCGGATGGTCGATTAACGAATTTTTAATTATAAATCGATTGGAGTGCAATAACGGGGGTAATTCACGTTAAATGAAAAAGCAAAATAAACTTGCAGACCATAACGCTTTTTTGCATATTTGATCATGAAATAATAATTAGTTATTTTATATAAGACCTGGTTTACACAATTATGTCAGCAATTAAGCGGTAAGTATGTAGTCAAAAATGGCTACTTCAAGTGAAAGTATTTTTAGTATTATCATATGTAAAAATATGAGAAGCTAGATTTTAAATAGCTACTGGAAAAGAACAGACTTAAGAGATAATTATAGCATATATTTTTAATAGCGACAATAAACATAAAACTTTTCCATGAGCCACAGTGAATTTGGATCTGATAAGGCCGCCGGTATGTGAAAATAATTGTTTAAAAATCATCACAAAGTCAAAAATGAAATTTTCCTAATAACGAATCCAAATATTCCCGATTTTATCTGTATATTTATTTTGGATTATCTTTTATAAATCTAGTACAAGATTTGTTTACAATCATCAAAGAATAAAATCCCAAAAAATTAAATTTTTGGGATTTTTCAACACTTTTAAGTCTTGTTTGGTAAATTTAATTTAAAAATACTTATACATAACTAAATAAAACTATGTATTTTGAATTTTTTGGTTAAACAAAAATTGTTTTAACTTAAATAAAAATTTTATTTATAAATATTTTTAAATAAAATTTTGTATTTATACGGACATACATATTTGTGCAAAATACTATAATGAAAACATAATTTAAATACAATAAAAGTCTTCTTAATCCACAAAAAAGTATTTACAAAAATGGGAAAATATTCGGATTCACTATTAGCAAAAAAAAACAGACTAGAGTAGATAAAAAAGTTAAACATTTTAGTTTCATATGCGAACATCTCGTAAACGATAAGAAATAATATATTGGTTAGTAATCGACAAGTAGATCTTTGAAATTGAATCACAAACGTAAAATTGGGGTCGTTTTCAATTTCTCACATACCCGAGGAGCCCCACTTTGTCCATATTCAAAACTTAAACTCGACAACACTTCCTCTCTAGACATTTGAAACTTTATTGCAATCGGCTTTAGCGATTAGAATTTACAGATTTATTTCCTACATTTTCCAAATTCCCCCACTGTGCTGTGATGATGATGACATTCATAATGATTTTGTTATAGAATAACGTGCAGAAAAATTCTGATGAGGAAATGTCAGAATATGCTAATTAAAACGTAACCTAATAAAAGCTGGTTGTCTCAACAATTTATAGGTTACTATCGGATAATGTTCCCGTTCATATTCTTATTAGAACTGGCCCAGCTCGACATTCTCTACGAATCCCAATAAATATTTTAAAAAAATTTACCTTAACAACCAGCACTAGACGTACTTTACAACTTTGACACTGGAAAAAACTGATGATATTCATATCATCTAATGCATTTAGAGAGTCCTACAATATTTAACTTCTACTGCACAAAACATTGTTTAGTTATTATGAAGAGATATATGCAGTTGCGAATTTTCATTATCTTGAAATAATTATCGTTATTTATGCATCAAGTGTAATTTAACAGCAAAAACTAAGCGCCAATACCGGTTTCACTGTTGATCGGGTTTCAAAACTTTGTACCTACAACATCGTAAATAAGCAATATCCAACATTTGCCATGATTGCATAACACAATAATATTAGGAAATCGTTTTTTTTTATATTCAACAAACAATATTTTTTAACTTTGGAAACATGTAGCATTATTATAAAAAGATAAAAAATTCACATTGTTGCGATTTTTAGTATTTTTTCTTGACATTGCTATAGCTATTTTTATGAGTCTATCGAATTATTCCCACTTTATATTAATACATAAATAACTACCTACCAAATTAAAACACAAACATTAACTTAAACAATACCTACATATATGTTAAATCTCATCCAATATCGTCGTATCTGGACAGATCAAGGGGTCAACTTAGCACATAAAAACTTACCGCCAATCCTAGTATTCAAATTTTATTGTAGTACGTCAATGATTTGATCATTTCAGCTGAAAATTCACAAACCAAATACCAAAAAGCTGATATGCCATCGAAAATAAATGCAATATACAGTGGCACAGTAAAGTCTGCATACCCCCTTGAAAAATGAGGTTTTGGGTTATCTATGAACAATTTATCAATAAAGTTAATTTCCAACAAATTCAATCGAACAACAAACAATAAATTTTGACCAAAAATTTTTTTCCACACAATATTTGTTAACAAAAATATATAAAATTAATTTTTCAAACACAGAAAAATCTGCATACGGCTATGTGGAAAAGTAAATAAAATGGAACTCCGTACTTAAACAGTGCTAGCGCACACACTTCAGGCATCTTCACGAGATACCGTTAGTTAGAAAAAAGTTTAATTGTTGTTGATTTTGAAGTTTTTGTTATTTAACGTAAATGGGTAAAGAAACATAAACAATAGTTATTTTATCACCTAAAATAGTTTGTTATAATTAATCAAAGCATTTAGAAAACAAAACGTAGCTAACATTAAAATAAAATTTATTTATTTTTTTAATTTCTTTAAATAGCTACAAGGGGCCGTGTATTTGGGTTTATCAATTTGGGGTATAACTCTAAGACAATGTTCCAAGGATACTACAGATATAAGCAGCAAACCCTTTCAATTTGCTATGGATTTGATATATTTCATGAGTAAGTGAAATTTTTAGAAATTTTAGTATGGATTTCTATTATTTTCTTTAAATTTTATATTCTTTCAAACAGATGAAGATTGCGGAAATCCTTCTGTATCAGTATCCGATATTTCAAAGGAAACAATCTTAGATGTGAATTTCAACACGGCAGAACCGATAGAGAATCGCACATTTATATTTATGATAACATATGCTGTTATAAGTACTCTATGGATTGTGACTTCGTTGGCAATTATTACAACTCTATGTGGGCCAGTTACCAAAACTATAAATGTTCTCTGTTTTTGGCCCTGGTTCCTTGTTGTAATTTCAGGATGTATTTTGGATGTTGTTGCCAGTGGTTATCATATACATGATATAATCAATACAACGGTAAAAATAGTTACAGCTTTGATATTACCGTAATCGTGTCCGATTTCTTTTTTAACAAGAATGACACATACTAGTTAAATTCAATTCGAGTAGGCGCAATGGTACTAGGCGATTTATTTTATTTATTTTTTTTAAATTTTCTTTATTGTCATACTCGAATTGGGTTTAGCCAAGTTGTTAAAATTTTTGACTGGCCTACGTATTTAGTGAATTTACATAATTTTTTTGCAGTCTGTGAAGAAAACATTTGAATATTTGAGTATTACGGCTGACGATAAAGTTATAGAATTCTTGTCAAATTTTGAAGCGTATTTTATAACACCAGCTGTGGTTATGACATGTATTAGCTCACGAGTTATTTTAATTTGGTTATTAAATATCTTTGGATCGAGTTTTTGTTTATCATTATCTAATACGCTGTCGAATAGGGTAAGTCTTAGTATTGTTAATAAATAGAGAAATTTCTAAAAATTTAGATTAACACACAAAAATGTAAAATTAAAATTCATATTTTAGATTTTAATATCCGTTAATAATAAAACAAAAATCCTGCGGTTAATTTTTAACTTGGGTTTTACAAAATTAACACTTTTTCAATTGAAATTATTTGTAGTCCTTTCAAAAATAACTGTATTTTTAGAATTCGTCAAAACAAAGCAGTGTAAATAGTTTAGCTACAACTAGTACTGCTCCTGTTACAAGTCCTCAAGAAGAACTCCTTCAAATTTCACCAGAACAAACAACATTAGCATCTTTACAAATTCAAAATCTTCAAAGACAATCATCTATACCGCCTCAGGCAAATCAAAACTCCAGATCCTATAATGTGCAGACGCCTATTATACCGGTAGCAAACATATATCCAACAGCTCCTTCTTCCAACGAACCGCAAACTAATAGTGACGTGGCAACTACTTACCGCAATACTGAAACACATCCAGACAGATTAAATTATCCTCTACAACGTAATACATCGCAATATCATCCAGAATTATCACCCATATCGCCATTAAATAATCGTTACTCAACTACCAATGAAAGCTTCCAATTTCCCATGCAAAATCAAAGAGTAAGTGAAGAGTTAAGAGGACAATTACCTTGGTCATATACCAGTATGCCACCGCCAGTGCCCAAAAAACCCCAAATGCAGGTTTATCCCGAGATTCCAACGCCAGATTATGGCCATTAAGACAAAATAAATTGTATTTTAAACTTAGTGAAAAATTATTAATTTCTTATGATTTTTTAAAACTATTGTTGTTATATTAAGTTAATATTTAACAATATTTAAAATGCTTAATACAAGAAAAATTAAATAAAAGAAAATAAAAAACTTACGTCTGAATTAAACCTATTTTTTGTTTCTTATATTTAGATAGTTCTTGCAATGCTGTATAAATGTCTAATTCCATAGACTTTTCTCTAATTACAATCTCGACTTTGGGTTCTGTTAAACATGCTTTTGAACCTGCTACAACAATAACAGGATAGCCCATTCTAAAAGCAAATAAATTAAAACGATAATTGACCAAATCTTATTTTACACGCTACTTACCTTCTAGCCTCCATCAATCGTTTTCCAATAGTCATATATTTTCTGTCATCATGAACAACATCTTGGCCGAATATTTCACAAATGTGTTGACATAATTGATTTTCGATTTGTTCGCCCTGTGCTTGTTCCTTACTCCCCTGTTTAGGTCCTATAATACACACATCATAGGGAGCCAATAAGGTGGGCCATTTTAGTTCGTTTGCCGTCGATAATACTTCCAGTGCAGCAGCCAATATACGACTTATACCAATACCGTAACATCCCATTATAGACATTTTAGGTTTACCATCAGTATGCAAGAATGTGGCATTGAACACTTTAGAGTAACGATCGCCTAAAAGAAATGCATGAGCCACTTCCATACCCTTCACTTGATGCACGTTGACACTTTGACATTGAACACATGATGTGGTAGCACCTTCAGCCAATACTTCAGCATTAAATGCATGATTGCAATTTTGACAATGCAACAAATTATCTTCACCAGCTTGGGAAATGTAATGATATTCGTGCGATGTTTTTCCACCCATCATACCAGTACATGCTTCCACTAAAAACAAAAATTATATTTATATACTAAATGCTTACAATAATTGGATATGAGATGAGCCACTCTTAAGTTTTCTAAGAAAACAGAATCAAAGTAACCTACAAAATACTAGATGGAGACGTGAAGAACCAACTTATAGCACAACATATAATGCGAATGATGCAGAGTAGTAGAGTTGATGATTTCGTTAAAAATGTGAACGCACACAGCCCTTGAGTTTTGTTTGAAAACATATTTGACCAGTGTTCTTGATTTGGTAGTCGAAAACATAGTCGAAAATCAATTAATAGAGTATCCATGAGAAGCAAAAATAGTGGTGGCCAATATTTGAATATACAGCCATGTCACAGAATTTAATTCCGTTCGGAAGTGGAATTAATTCTGTATTTTGCTTCTATAGAAAAAGTACAATAGTGGTGGCCAATATTTGAATATACAGCCATGTCACAGAATTTAATTCCGTTCGGAAGTGGAATTAATTCTGTATTTTGCTTCTATAAAAAAAGTACAAGGAAAATTTTTTTCGGAATGAAACCACTTTAAATTTGCTATGTGGAATTGTAATTTTAAGCAATTCTAGGTCCCACTCTGAAAAAATGTTTCGTTTTAATTCCACTTCCGAACGGAATTAAATTCTGTGACATGGCTGATATAATAGACTTGGCAGTAAGTAACGCTTGGAGATTGCACGTAATACTATGTAAAGCTGAAAATACCACTCTGATGAACCAACTATCATTCAGACGGAGTATTGCGCGGTCCTATTTGCAGCCCATAGCATTAAAGTGGCGTCAATCATCATCCACTATAGTTGGTCCGGATCGTAAAAACAACGGTAATAATCCAGAACAGATGTAAACCAATTGAAACGTGTTGTTTGTCATAGTAAATGTCACTGTAAATGTGTATTATGTACAAAAATCGCTTTGCGTTGAAAAAAACTTTTTGGGCAATTTCATACTTAGTATGCTCAATGTCCCCAGTGAGGACACTCAGTTTTCTAAAAAGTGAACAAAAATGTTTAAGCTCTTTTTTATTATTCCATTTACTTAGTTGACATTGAATTAATAAATAACAACAAAAACATTTGTTTACCTACAGTTTCTTTTTGGGAGTTAATGGGTAAGGTACGTTTACATTTGGCAAATGTTTACTCAAAAAAGCGTAACCACTTGTTTTAGCACAAATTTGTTTGACGTTATTTGCTCTTACAAGAGTTTTGCAAGATTAAACAGCATCAAATAAATTAAAACTAAATAGGTATTTGTTGTTCTTTGGCCTAAATAAGAGAAGTTTTTTATAATAAATAAACGAGTTCAAATATGTTATATGTTATTTAGTGGTTACGTCTTTTTCGGTAAACATTTGCCAAATGCGACCGTACCTTTACTATTACAAAGTTCGCATTATTTTTGGTACCTTCGATTAAATAAAATTTACACTGTAGATATTCAATGTACATATTAATAATATTTTTATACTTACCTTTTTTAAATGGAACTTCCAGCTGTTGAAACAACTTCATATATACTTCATTAACTAAATCATATGTTGTTTTAGCCTCCTCCTCGGAACGATCAAATGTATACATATCTTTCATTAAAAATTCCTTGGCACGCATTAAACCAAAACGAGCTTTTAACTCATCGCGAAACTTGGGCCCAATTTGATAAAATCGTAGCGGTAGCTGTCTATAGGAAATCGGTGCTGCTGATGCTAACATTGATGTAACAGCTTCCTCATGTGTCTATGCATAATAAAAATAAAAATATAATTTTTCTTTTTTTTCTATTAAAAATATCGACAATACCGGGCTCAATAAAAACTCTTTATTATGACGATCACGTAACATAAAAAACTCTGTTATATCGCCTTTTAATCTTCCCGACTTGTTCCACAATATAGACGAAGTTAGTATGGGCAGTGTTATTTTTTGTCCTTCCACGGAAAGCATAGCTTCATTGACTATAGCACATAATTTATCTAAAGAGCGTTGCGCAAGTGGCATTATTTGAAATGTGCCATGAGTGGCTGGTTTTAATAAACCCAATTCGGTCATTAACTGAAAGTTATTAACAAATTAAAGATTTTGAATACGGAATTGATTGAAAAAATACCTTTTGACTTTTCGATATAGCTTCCACATTTTTAGTAACTGCATTTTTTGGAGTCACTAAAACCGGCCAAAATAGTCTTGACAATTTTTGCATGTTACTAAAAAGAAAAAAACATAAATAAAGCACAGGGTTGTTAAATTTTCTAAATGAAATGCATGTAAGTTGTCAATTGAGCGTTTTTATTAAAAGTGATATGGTGTACAGAATTAAGACTTGATTAGGCCCCTTTCAGATTATGCAACTTTAATTGCGCAAATATATATATATTTTCATTTTTATTTATTTTCTTTTGAACGTCAAAAACAAATAAATATCCCAAGACAAGAATGACAGCAGCTACAGAATTGCCAAGTACAAACAAGCCTGTACTCAGCAATTCGGCAATTCTTTCCCCTTCCAACCGACCTTTCTTCTCACACCCACAAACAAAAGACTTGCGCAAATAAAGTTGCCTAATCTGAAAGGGTCCTTATTTCGTATCGTAAAAAAGTAATCTTTTGTTTTTATTAAAAACAAGGTAGGTTCAATCAGCTGATTATAATCGCAACGATTCTTTGTGACCAATATGGACGCACTCATTTTATAGAGAAACGGCACTAACGATTTTTATCACGGTTCGCTTATTTTGTCCCTTAAGGTGTCTGCTATAATAATATGTATAGTTTTTGACTGGGACACTTCAGAGTTCCCTATAATAAATTAGCAACGATTTTTTGTTGCCAATTTGCAAGATTCCCTTCTGAATTCGCAAAATAGACGCTATTCTTAGAAGCTTACTTCAAAATGCCAAATATTTGTGTATTTTTGTTTCCCGATATATATGTAACTGTCCCGGTTTTTAAATTCATAAAATAGACGATATCTTGTCGACGCTATCTTGGCACACCTGAAAAATAATTGCAAAAAATTTTTCTACAAAAATTGCTTCGTCTAAATTGGGACATATTTGATTTGATTTACTCAGTAGCGCTTTTTAACGTCACCATGTACTATAAAATTACAACATTATAAATATAAAGATTTATAGGGTCTTCTCGTCTTTTAAATTTATCTTAGCTTTTTAACTAAAAAATAAAATTCTATTATAAATTTTAATGAAATAGTTAATATCTCGTCCAACCATTCATACCAGCCTTCAATTAAAAGCGGCCATTTAAAAACTTCAGTGGGCAGGTCAGACTTTAAAAAAAAAATTCAAAAAGACATGTTTTTGTTAAACAGGCGAACATTATTTTTGCCGAATTCTTTAAAAAAAAATTTTAATTTATATTTATTTATACAATTGCTAAATGTTGCATAAAAATAGCTACATTACCACCACTGTCATTTCTAATATCTAGCTGCTCGTTAGTGTAAGTCAGGGATGATAAATATGAAAACCAATATCATACCAACGAACTCTTAAAATCGTACTTTTTAGACCCCAATAGTACTAAATAATTTTGTACAATGTTCATTAATTATATTAATTATTTATTATTATATTAATTATATTATTTATTTAATTATATTAATTATTAATTATTATATAATATATAAAATATTAGTAAGGTGCATTCAAATAAATGAGATCAAATCTATACATTTTTTGATAACAAACCAGTTGCTACATTAAAGTTGTAACAACAAGAGCTTTATTTAAGTACCACTTGCAAAAAACTAAGACGACGCTTTCATACTGCAAAAAACTGTATTGAAGTTTTTTTATAGTCGTTTAAAAAATAAAGCGGGTGTCATGTATTTTAACAAAATGATTGCTACTCTACATCAAAGCATTTCGTTCCCTTTTTTTCTCAAACTTTACAATTGCTCTCTTTATTTTATATATGAAGTTTAACAACAACAAGAAAACATTAGCTGAATACTAAAAACCACCTGCTATTTATTTCTAATGTACAAGTGCAAAAATCTATTCACAATATTCATTCAATAAATAAGCGTTGACATTTTATATCAATTAAAAATATGTTTGGGTTTGAAAAATTTGGAAATAGTACCAAATGAGCCACAGGGGTACCATTTTTAGTTTTCTATTGTACCAAAAAAAGTACAAGTGTACCAACTTTATCAACCGTGGTATTAGTTAAAATTTGTTTCATCCTCCCAGTATCTTGGCAAACGTTTTTCTGGATAAAAACGCAATGTTAAGGAATCTATACAAACAAAACCTTGACGAAAAGGAGCGCCAGGAAATACGTAGAAAACAACTACTGCACCAACAAAAACTTAAACGTTTAGAACAACAAGATGAGCAAAGACACCATAAAGAGACGCATTGTACTGAACATAAAGGCAAGCCTTGCAAGAAAAAGCACAGAAATAATAACTTGGAAAACATAGATCTTCAACTTTCTGAATGGTTAAAGGAAAAACCAGACGATTTCGATGATTGGCTATTGGTACCATGCCCTAAAGGTCAACGTTGTTTAGTAGTCACTGCAAAAGGAGAAACAAAAATGTTTAGCAAAAATAAATCTTATCGAATGACATTCTCAAGTTTATTACCTGGAGGTGGTATTAATGGTTCAAATAATGACACTTGTATTCTGGATTGTATTTACAACAAAGAAATTGACTTGTTTTATGTGCTGGATGCATTACATTTTTCTATACCATTGATGGATTGTGATGCCGAATTTCGTTTTTTTTGGTTGAAATCCAAATTTAACGAATTGAATGAGTTGGAAGATATCTATAAATATGATAACCTGAAAGGTTTTAAACTTTTAGACTGCTATGATATGTCAAATGAAGAACGTCTAGCAATGGCTTTACAGAGGTGTCCCTTATGGCTGGATAATCAACCACAATTAGATGGATTTCTATTTTATCACAAAAAGTCTCATTATGTATGTGGTACTACTCCCTTAGTTTGTTGGTTATTTCCATTTATGGTGCCCGATGTATTACAAATGACAGTCAGCAGATTTTATGTGTCACCAATAAACTACAAACAAAATCCATGGCAATACATGGATGAATTTGACAAAGATATGACTCGTAAACAATTGAAAAGAAAAACAAAACAATTCAAGGAATTGGTTCAAAATGAGACTTCAGAACATTCAACAGCTATGGAAGATCACAATTGTTGTTTTCCAAACAATATAGATAAAGACAATCTAATAGAATCATTACTAACAACGAAACTATTAGAATTGGAGGAAGATAATTATTAATAAGTGTTATTGTAGTTTTAATTAGGGAGCCTATGTTTCTGTACAATACATATTTTAAGGAAATATAAATTTCTAAATACATACAGCTGCGGTCAATATAATAACACCACGTCCAAATTTATACTGACTCGTTTATATCTATTTAACTCTTGAATCGATTCAACTCAAAATAATAAATTCTTTGATGTTACTATTACCGCGACACAACGCCTTCCTATGGAATCCACTAAATGCTGGCATCTTTCAACTTTGGTAAAACTCCAAATTTTCTGTCCGTCTACAGATTTTCGATAGGTTTCAAATCTGAAGACTGCAGGCCACTCAATTACATTGATAGTTGTAGAACCTTTTTTGCCATTCTGCTGGTGTGTTTGGTGTCATTGTCATGTCGGAATACCCACTGCAGCGGCATATCGTAGGAAGCATATGGCAGCATAATTTCATCAAGGATTTTTACATAAGCCGATGAATCCGTAACAGTTTTGATCAAATATATGGAACCCACAAATTGATACGAGAGGCAACCCCATAACACAATACTATGACCTCCATGTTGGATAGTTTTTGATTTGACTTGTATTCGCTGTTAGATGGCCTACGGACAAACATCTGGAACCATTTCCACCAAAAACAACAATTTTGGATTCGGTAGTCCATAATTGAAACAAACAATTTTTTTTATTAGTTCAGGGTTTTCCGGCGATCAATGCTTTCGCGACCCATAACTACAATTTTTATTGAATTATTACATGATTTTATAGAAAAAAGGTTAAAAAAATTTATTGCAAAACAAATTTAAAAAAGCCTACTGGTGCTATTATATTGACGGCACGAAATGATAAGTGTTGACAAAAAATTTTTTATAACTGATTGAAATTTGATAAGAAATGCACACACTGAGATAGCATAAAATATGTAACTGTTTTTTATACTCAAAAAAAAAATAATAAATAGGTGAAATTGGTACATCTTTCGAATCGGATAATTGCAACTGGTGCTATTATATTGACCGCCACTGTATAACTAATTGTTTTACACATTTTGGTGAAATGCATTAAAAATATGAAAAACAAAAGATCTCATTTTCATTAGTAAATAATTAAGGAAAAATTAAATTGAAATTTAAATAAAAAAAAAAACAATTGAAATAGCAAGCAGTGCTAAATAATAAATAAAAGTACCTACTTGAATATTTATTTTTATTATATTTTGTTAGAAAGGCAATTGGGGGTGGAGTACGACTATTAGCCATGTCACAGAATTTAATTCCGTTTGGAAGTGGAATTATTTCCGTATTTTGCTTTCATAAAAAAGTTAAAATTTTTTCATTCTGCACGGTGTAATCTTTTTGCAATGGCTTTAATTTGAATGTGAGTTACTAACTTAATATAAAAAGTAAAAGAATTGCAAGAAATTACGAAAAAAGAACACTAAAAATAGTCGTATTTAAATCATATGATAGCTAATGTTTTGTGTCGAAAGAGGATTAGTGTCACATAGTATTACCTTAAGTTCGGTGTCGTCAATTATAAAAATAGTGCAGATATCCTTAGCAGTATTCGATTCATTTATTAGATTTTTCGAACAGTTTTCTGTTTATATTACAAATACAGATTTTTCCTTTTTGAACATGCGCTTTAGATAAAAGGACAGAAAAATTTTCAGGGCATAACTGTAATTCTAAGGATAAACACAAAGTTTAATGTTTAATAAAAATTAATTCAGAAAACGAAATAAAACTAAATTTATTATAAACCTAAAATGGTTATACAACGAGGTTGGAAAATATTAAGTGATACTGGATCGACTTCAGCTTCTTCAACGGAGGCAAACAGATCTCCCATGGGGGGTTTAAACTCTTCCTCAGATGATTCAAATTGTTCAAATCAAACTACTCATTCCATGGTCACAAGTGTGGCTAGTCCTCCAAATAGCTTAGTTAAAATTGAAACGTCCTCAATAACATCCAACAATTCCAATCACAACAACACCTATCAACAGCCACATAACGAATCAATGGTAAGGCACCATATATTTTTTTTAATAAATCCAACAACATTTACAATAATACATTTTCTCATTTAAAGAAATTTACTACTACACCGCAAATGGCGGAAAATACTTTGCAAAAATTGCGCCAACGTTTCTCTAATACTACACCCTTGACAAGTTCTTCTTCAGAGTCCGCCATGCGTTCTTTAGAACTCGTACGGATTGCAGTGCAATCAGCATTTGATAAGGAGATTGATGAAGTGGTTAAACATTTCATAGAGGTATTTTATCTTCTTTGAAATATGTACATAAATAATACTTTATTTGTTTGTAATTTGTTCATACTACAGACCTATTTTAAGCCTGCTTTCAGCAATATCAAAGAAAATTTAGGTCAAGGTGCTATTAATGACGATGCTGTAAGTATCTACATTTGATAACATATGAAAATATGTATTTTAAAATTTTTGGGATTACGAAATCCATAAATTATCATGTTTTTCGCAACAGTTTACAATTTTTCTATAATGAGAAATTTTATAATTTAGCTGTGCCAAATGAAATATATTTTGATTAAACTTTTGATAAAGCAAATTCACAAAACCCATGGTGTAATTAGTTATACATATAGTACATACATACATACTTATATATATAGTTACATCATGTCATTTTTAAAAATTACATAAAAAATACAAAAATTCCAGGGAAATTGTTAAACCTTAAGCTTAATAAAATTTCTATTAAAACCAATTCCAAGAAAAATTAAAAACTCTAAAATTTATAAACGAAGAATAGTCGGTAACGCCCGATAAAAACGGGTTTTCATATATGGGCGTTTTTTTTATTATGGATCATCCAAAAACTTAGTGGCATGACTTCTGTTCATATAAATATTGTTTGTGTTGGATTTCATTTCGATGTAAATAAACACTTTTTAAAGATTTATGCATGTTGAAGTGATTTTCAGAAGTGGGTCTTATATTTATGTAAAATTTGACTAATTATAGACCGACTGTTATAAAAATAGGTGCCATGATTTCGGTATATATGAAAATTATTTGTGTTGTATTTTATTTTGATATATAATATATTTATATGGGAGCTTAGTCAGCCATATGGACAATGATGATTCATTGGGCCGAATGTTATATGAAACATATTTGTGTTGTCATATGTTTTATTATTAGGATACAAACATTTTGAAATTAGTTATGCTCGTAAAAGTTAAAATAAAGAGCTTGGTGTGATTAGGTTTCATACCTATACAACTTATTTGCGGCGAATTTTTTTCCTATTTTACATAATAACTATTATTTATTGACCGATTTTTAACAATTATAACACTTACATATGTACATACATAGATATTTAATGGATTTTACCAAAAGACTATTCTGCAAGTTAATTTAAAAAATATTTTAATTTTCAAAGTCGATTAAAAACAACGAAAGTCTTTGCCAAATTTTTTTTTGTTAAAATATTCTATTTTGCAATATGCAATATGGATGCAAGGCAAACAAATGTCAGACAAACGAATAAGAATTATTTAATCAAATTTATGAACGAAGAATGGTATAAGATCCCACAAAAATACTACACTAAGCTAATTTAGTTTGAGTTACATTCACAATCATATTATATTCTATAATATTATTCTATGTACATACATATATTATAATAAAAATATTATGGGTAAGGCTATTAATTTACCAATTTAATAATCCACATATGTATATGTACATACATATGGCTTTGTAAGTCTGTTTGTTTGTTTCGCAATCACGCTTGATTACATTTTGAAACGTACTTAGATAGATCTGTGCTTTGAAGCATCAGTAGGCTATATTTGTTTCAAAACTTAAACCAGGTCAGGATAAAAAGAGGAAAAACCGGTAATCACAAACGGCTAATCCGATTTGATTAAAGTTTGGAACGTAGATAGATCTCTGTTTTAAATCTTCAATAAGCTACACACACAGGTCGGGAAAAAGGAAAAACCGGTAATCACGGCTAATTATACCATACACCATAGTGGGGAGGGTATATTAGATTTGTGCTGATGTTTGTAACGCCCAGAAATATTGGTCCAACACCCACCTTAAAGTATACCGATCGACTCAAAATCACTTTCTGAGTCTGGCTGGCTGGCTGTCCATGTAAAGCTTGTGCTCAGAGTACAGGTCACAATTTTGAAGATATTGAAGATGGGATTGAAACTGGTGGAAATCGGTCCATTGTTTCACCTGGCCCGCATACAAATGTCCTCCCGAAATTGGGGTTTACTGATCACAAATGTTTGAATTATGCAAGAATCCAAACAAATTTCATCACAAATAAGTGGTAAATGAAGCCAAATCACATCTACAAATTTGGTGCAGATCGGTCCATAATTACTCGTAGCTCTTATATAAGGCCCACTTCCGAAAATCACTTTAAAGAGCATAACTTTCTCAAAAATGTTGGTATCCAAATAATATTTAACGCAAATGTATTTCATATGTATACAAATAATACGGTACAATTTTTTTATGATCGGTCCATAATTAGTCGCAGATCCTATATAAGGCCCACTTCCGAAAATCAATTTAACGATCATAAATTTCTTAAAAATGTTGGTATCCAAATAAAATTTGACACAAATAAGTTTCTTATATACAGCAATAATGGCACCTAATTTTATAAAGGTCGGTCCATAATTAGTCGAAACTAACATAAAAGAACCTCTCCGTAATTCAATTTAAGCTCCATAAATCTTTTAAAAGTATTTATATCGAGATAAAGTTTAACACATATAATATTTATATGATCGGTCCACAATAGGTTATATATATGGTCGGGCTTGACCGACTATACTTTCTTAATTGTTTTGATTGGAATTAAAGCGTCATCACCACTTCTCATCAATTCCCCGCATATGCAAGTTATAATTTTTTATCAAATTGGGTTCATCTACATTGATATACTTATGACATTTTCGGTTATAACGTCTGGCAGTCGAAAGAGGATCGAGGGTATCAAAATTTGTCACTAACGTAACAATTGAGTTATCATGCCAAGTTACAGAAAATAATTCATTTGCACGATCAAACATGTAATCGTATTCACCTTTTTTTTTTAATTTTTGTCCGGTGGTGTTAAATTTTATTTCTGATAAAAAAGACACATTAGATGAAAAGAAGTAAAAAGTTGTCAAAATAGATATAATGATGGTCTGGATGTTCAACATTTTCCAACAAACTCAAGACCACGTGAGCTCCAAGGTCAATTTCCTTACTATAAGGTTGCTGAGAACCAGCGTAGGGCAAACAGCAATACATATATCCATCAGATGAAGCAAGAACCCACAACTTGAAACCAAAACGAATGGGCTTATTCCTTATACATTTTGCTTGTATGCCTTCCAAAGTATGGCACCATTTGCTCATCAATTGATAAATTTCCACTAAAAATTCCAATTCGTAAAAACTTGTTGCTTAGTCCATCAAGTAAGGGTCTTATTTTCGCAAAACGGTCGCTTTTATCTAAATTGTTATTATTACAAACATGAAGATATTTCTTCATCCACCGAAACTCTGCACGTGTCATGGCTTGCTTTACAATGGAAAACCTTAGATCTGCCTGCTGACTCCAATAGTTTTCATATTCTGGAACGGTGTGATATCCCGTAAGTATTAGTAATCCGATGAAACGATGCAGCAATTGTACTGTACACATGTTGTCCAGAACATTATTTTGTTTCCCATACTCTTTAGTATTCATCACTATTAGTTCCATCATTTCGTCATCAAAAAAATTGAAACAAATCTAAAGAGGACTTTCCGTCTAAATTAAATTATAAAAAAGTATAAGACTACTAAAAAAAATTATTCATGGATTACATACTTAACATCTGATAGAGATTTTCCTGATCTTTCATCAGCTCTGTAGAATCATGCACATCAAATTCTTCTATGTATAGTATGTTTATGAAGCAAACTTTTAGGAATACCTTTTTCGCCAATGGTAGTTATAATCACCACTATATTCAAATACTCAATTGTTCATTATGAATTAATATTTTTTTTAAATAAGATGTAATAAAAAAATTAAATAATAAATTTTAATAATATATACAAAAATGTTAGAAATCGTAACATCAAGGCATTTAAGTGAAATAAAAAATTTCTCATTAAGCAGTTAAACCGTCTGAAAATGCTGGCAATTATAATATCCGGTCAGTGAAAAATGGGTTAAGTACTGTTTTCAGAGATGATGCTATTATGAAATATTTTCGTTTCGAACAAATTAAAACTATTTATTGATAAATTGTACTCAAATTATAATCTCTAACAGCTGGTAAGCCCTGAAAAACTTAATGTTTTCTGATCTTGGTCATATTTATGTAAGCGGTAGTCCTACAATAGATACATACACACATATATATATCCTTTATCCTTAATCTTGAATATCGATTTCTTTTTACATTATGACCAAAAGAAGCAAACAGTTCAGAATGAACCATGTGGACTATTAAAATTTGAAATGTAAGTTTGCAAATTCTGAAACAATCTGATTAATAATCTACGATTTACAAATTTAAATATACCGTTCGGTAAATTTTTAAATTATTTATGACGAATACCAATATGGGAAAGTTAAAAATTTTAAATGATCAGGGATAGGTCAGGAATAAATGATAAGAAATTCCCGGGCAACGCCGGGTTCAAAAACCTAGTATTAAACTATATATGTATATGTACAATGTATGTCATATGTACATATGTAAGTTTCCAGAAATTTTATTAATTTTATATGAATTTTTAATAAATACGTTTTTCAGAATATTTTTTGGAGATATACTGCCAAAATTGCAATACTTTGTCATACAATATTAGAACATTTTTTGTTTTATTGAACAATTTATCCTTATTGAATGTAGTAGTTTAATTAATATTAAAACTTTTGCATTTAAAAACAAATGAACAGCCCTGCCAAGCTTATTAAAAAAGACTTTAAAAATAATAGCCGTAATACACGAATAAATTTGGTAACTGGATAGAAACCAAATTTGGTCGAAATTATACAAATTTTGTTATTATCTTCTAATACGATACACATGGCTTTTGCTAATATATTTGCATATAAAATAAATTTTATTTTTAGTTGCAAAAAATGTCATGCGCCTTATTGGAGAATGCGAAATCCCAGTATAAAATATTACGTTACAAGCCACAATTAACGACTACTAGTAATATTATGACAACTTTACCAAATGTTCCGGAGATTAGTACAATGCGAATGGGACTAAAAAGGCCAGCGATAAATAAGCCCACACCGGCTGTAACTGAAATGCAAAAGAGACTATTTTCTGAAAATATGGTATTAAAGCCAACAGTACTGCAATCACAACAGCAGCCACAACTTCCTCTAACACAAATATTACCGGCGGTGGCAACTATAAAGGCAACTTTGGCACAAAATCATCATCATAGCACCGCATTCATTCCCCTTAATCAAACGCAACAGCAACAACAACCATTGCAACAACCACCAACTAGTGGCGTAGCTGTGCAGCAGCAGCCACATCCAAGGAGACAAATATTCTGGAATACAGCCCACATATCAACCACAACTAAATTCGTTTTGGACGTACAGGCAAATCAGGCTTTTGACTTTGGCATAGAAGGGAAGGAACGTTTGGCTAGCAAACATCCCGAATTAATTCGTTATTTACCCGACACTGAAGATCGTGATTGGCTAATCAATCAGCAGATTATACCGCAACAAAATCGAAATTCTCGATTTTTATTTCTGATATATGATGAGGTGTGTCGCTTGTATCAAACCCATGATATCTACAAAAATAAAGCCTCTATCGATTTATCCGTAATGATAACATTTACTGTTCCCGATTTTATGATACAAAAAATGAAAATATTTTTTGTTGATCTAAATATTAAAAGTCGGGGCCTTATTACAAACTCATATTCAATAGCTGGTGCAACAACAGCAACATTACAGCAGCCTCAACAACAATCAAATAGTCACCTGCGTAATGCTTTACTTTTGGGCACCCAACAATCATTATCTGCTTCCACAACAACGTCAAATGTTGCCACTACAAGTGATTCAGCTTCGTCGTCTACCATTGCTTCCTCTTCTCCATCAACATCTTTAGCATCATCTATATCTTC
Organism: Bellardia bayeri; assembly: GCA_950370525.1. Classification (NCBI taxonomy): domain Eukaryota; kingdom Metazoa; phylum Arthropoda; class Insecta; order Diptera; family Calliphoridae; genus Bellardia; species Bellardia bayeri. The sequence continues at coordinate 99,400,105 of OX493267.1, forward strand.
CAGTATAACTTCTACTGAAACATTGTTACAACAAAAATCCAAATCAAGCAATCTAAGTTCATCTCATGCTACTCTAACCGCACTCTTAAATAATTCCACCTCAACTGCAATGAATACATCAGTGAACTCAACAGCGATAAATGAAAAATCTAGTATTTCCTCAGTTAATTCGTTGACAAATTTATCATCATCTTCTGCCACACCTTCTTTATTAAACAAATTAAGAAAATAAATTTTAAAGAAGTTACTATATATGTATGTATATCAGAATCCCCTAAAATTCAAAGTGAGTTTCTTTAATTGGATGGATCCAACATTGTATTGTATATCAGGCAGTGGGATAATACCAAACCGTAGCAATAATTGATCTAAAAGAAGTCATAGTTCTGAAAAACAATATATTTGATTTTTATAAGAACATTTTTTTTAAAACAAGCAAGTATTATTTTTTTTTAAGTAAAGAAAAGATATCATCTCTATATTTATAAGAATCCAGGCAGGTTATTTTGTAACTCGTTTGGAAAAAGTCCTTCCAATTTGTATACTTTTCACACTGTATTTCGAAAAAGTTTGCTTTCGAATCGAAATATTGCACTTAATAGATTTGCAATGGAAATTGTAGAAATTGATGAATTAGAATTTTTGTGTTGATAATCTTATTATTACGTTTTTAGTTTACTCTTAGGTGTTAAATACTGAATTTATAAAAAAAAAAATAATAATTTACAATAATATAGGTATTTATATATTAAAATTATCTACGTGACATTTAAAACGATTTCCGTTTTATTTCATAGTGGAATATAGACCCTAGTTTTTTAACTATCCCTTGTTCAGTATTTGTATTAAAAAATATTTTCACCAATTTATAACAAACTATGCTGTAATACTTTAACTTGTTTTATCTAATATAATAATCGATTAACGTATTCATAAAATGTTAAAATTTAAAATTAATTTTTTTAACAATTCAACTTTTTTGTTTAATTTTGGAGATACCTATTAACAATAACTTTATATTGAAAATTCACCCTCCCACCTTCTACCATAGTGGGGAGTGTATATTTGATTTGTGTTAATATTTATAACGACCAAAAGGAAGAATCACTTCCTGAGTCACTTGAAATTGGTTTAAATCGGTTATTATTATTTCATTTAGCCCCCATACAAATGTCCTCGATCATAAATATTGGATATCTTATATAGGTATCCAAACAAATTTCGCCACAAATAAGTTTTATATACATATGTATGTAAATATAAATCATATTTGAAATTTGTTTGCGGATATTCTTTGATCATATGCAACTAACTCTCTATTGAACCAATCTCTCACACATGGTGTAATTACAAGGTGTGTGCAGTAGCAGAGCTGCGTTTTATGCGTTTTTTTAAGTGACACGTTTTTTCTCCAATTTAGTGCGTTTTGAAACTTCAAAGTTAACAACGCTGATCTTTGTATCCGTTTTATTTATCATAATAACCTATTGTAAATGCTATACTGTTTAAGCTTGCTTGGTCAGTAATATTTCTCAATGTCAAATTTGTATCGATGGTGTAGGTATTTGGAGTAAATTAATATATGAACATACGTCATTCAGATTTTAGTCCATACAAAATAAAAAACTCATGGCTTTTATTTCAAAATTCCCAAATTAAAGTCCAAAAGGTAATACATGCATGAACACTCAAAAGTATTCACTTGTGTAAGTAAAATTTTATTTCTACAAATGGTGATGGAATAATTCTCCTTTAATAATAAATAATAAAAAATATTAACGTGTTTGATTCAAATCAAATAAAGTTTTCTTATTCTTTCTTCGCATAATAGAAAAAAGTTGTGAAGAAAACTACTTGCGGACCAAAAAATTTATAAATTTTTTAATATTTCTACAATATTATATCCATACATATGTACATATATTTGTTTGTTTACTTTTCAAAATTTGTATATCTTGCAGTGTTGTGTATTCAGTGCTGCCAGTATTTTTTTTAGAGCTTATCCTCAATTTTGGGTTTGTCATCCCCAAAAATCCCCAAACTGATTTTTTTTATTTAATTTTTTTTTTGTAAAATTTTTATTATATGTAAAAAATAACATATTTATTTAATAAAATTCATTTTTATCGATAGCTACATATATTAATATTCAAACTAATTCGATTTGTAATTATAAATCTTGTAAAGAAAAAATTATACCAGACTTTAGCATTTCCAAAACTTCATAATAAAAATCTTCTGATTCATCAGCCTCAGAAATGTTGTTGTAAATATTGCTTGCATTAAAAAGCTTTAGCATTTCAGCAGATGGATTAAATTTCTCACAACAAATTGAAATATTTTTAAAGTATGTGTTTATTCTGAGAAATGCTTCCAATAATTCATATTGCATTTTGTTACGTATTTTTGTGTTGGTAGTATTCATTATTGAAAAAACCCGTTCAACGCAAGCGTTACACTTTAAAAATATACACGTATATGTACATTTCAAACCTTTTGCCGAATCTTCGCGTTCCCAAGAAATATCGTGAATAAAAATTCCACATGAAATTTGTTCCCTTTTCACATTTTCATATTAAAATTCAATTAAACAATTTTATTTTTCGAGATCAAGGTCAGTTTTTATTTTTTATTTTTTCCGATATTTCGAACAATCAGTTAAATAATTATAATTCAATGTTAAAAAAATAAAAGGGAACAAATTACATGTGGAATTTTTATTCACGATAGGGGTGTATGATTTTTTTTAATAAAATTAGTATTTGCAGCCATTTTAAACAGTAAAAAATATATTTTTTTTTAAATATTTACATACTTCTTCTTTATTAGAAACTATAAATAATAACACTCAATCCTCAATTTGGGGATAAATCCCCTAAACTGACAACGCTGTGTGTATTTCTAAATAATATTTAATCGAAAATTGCCGGTATGCGCTCGTTATGTTTCAAAAATTTTTGATATTTTTTGAATTTTTATAAATCTTTTATAATGTTCACATTTTATAAACCTTCACAAAAAACAATTTTAAAGAGTTTCAATTTAAATATTTATCAGATATCAATAAATATTTTGTGTGTTGATCAAATATAAATTTCATTATGAATATGACGGTTAAAGTTTAATAACTTTAATAACTAAGAAAATTACAGGACATACATGCTTCCTAAAATGTTATAGAACAATTATAGTTAATAGAAATGCAGAAGGATATCGTGTACTGAGATTTGGCAACTGGTAAAACAAACTTTTCCTGCAAAACTAACTTTTTCGGGTTAGCATGTTTTGGAATTGAGCTGTCGATATAAATGCTTAAAAAAGACAGAATTTCGGCTGATTACTTTTTTGTTGTTGAACTTTACACTACTTTATGAAAATTATAAGGAACAAAAATCGTTGGAGACAAATCAACATCACTGATAATTTTTTTTTGTACCGTCTACACAATTTCCTTCTACCAATAGCGTTGATAAATGTGCTTTGAGGTCATGTTCACCTGATTTGAAATTACAATTTGTAGGCAGTAAAACAATATCTTGAATTGTTTGCAAACAGTTTTGAAATACATACATATGTACATACACGTACATAGACGATGATCCAAAAGGAAAAAAACAGTCATAATACAAGCTAATACACACACATAAGCTAACATATGTGAGAGAATGTGGTGAAAGGAGGGGGGTAGAAAATAAATGATATAAAATTGAAATTATAAACATTTGCAAACCACTATAGAGTGCATGCAGCAGAATTTTATGAGTTTTTACAGTATTTTTCGGCAAAAAACAATAAAAACAAAAATGGAACACTCTATTCGCAATGGTATGGATAGAAAACAGTAGCAGGCCGAAATAGTCGCAGCAGAATCAGCAGCAACAGAATAGAAACAGGCTAAAATGTATTAAAACAGCAATTTGAATGGATGAGTGCGTATATTTACTGTGTGTGGGACGACGACGACGGCAATAAAGGCATATGAAAATATGTATGTATGTATGTATGTAGATATAGTAATGACTGCTGCGTTTGATGACAGCGGCTGGCTGCCATGACAACGATATGATTTTGGAAGCAATGTTAACTTTGAAACAATTAGTCGGAAAAAGAACGCGGACCATACAGGAGGTTCTTATCAATTAAAAATTTCATTGTTAAGAAGTTTGGAAACCAGGAAGGAAAAGCCATAATGAGTTCGTACGGAGTTGTGAGTTAAATTATTTTCTTCATGCAACAAAGTAAACTAAATTTTATAAAATTTTCATTTTTAAACAGGATGAAGATCTTACACCCGAGCAAATTGCTGGTATGTTTTTTGTGGAATTTGTTTTAAAATCTTTCATTTTATCATTTCATTTATTTATTCACTAGTTTTGCAAAAAGCTTTCAACAGTTTTGATAATCAAAAAAGTGGCAGTATTCCAACCGAAATGGTGGCAGATATTTTGCGTTTGATGGGTCAACCTTTTGATAAGAAAATCCTCGAAGAACTTATTGAAGAAGTTGATGAAGATAGTAAGTTTTATATACATACATGCACACATAAACATGAATTTATTCAAATGGGCTAAACATAAAAAAATTAAAAATAATGAATCTTTTAGAATCCGGCCGTTTGGAATTTTGTGAATTTGTACAATTGGCTGCCAAATTCATTGTTGAAGAAGACGCTGAAGCGATGCAAAAGGAATTGCGTGAAGCTTTCCGTTTGTACGACAAACAAGGCAACGGTTATATTCCCACTACCTGTCTTAAGGAAATCCTTAAAGAATTAGACGATCAATTGACTGAACATGAATTGGATATTATGATTGAGGAAATTGATTCAGATGGTTCTGGAACTGTTGATTTTGATGGTAAGTATTAAAGAGCTCTTAATCATTCAAAACAACAACTTACGAATTCTTAAGTTTATATTCAATTATTTAATAGTTTTTATTTTATTTTTTGTTATTTTAATAGTTTTTAAAGTTTACCAAAAGACATTTTTCTTTAAAAATATTTTAAACACAATTATGTGAAATAATTTGTTTCATCGTGTCGGCTTCAAAAATATTGTTGCTTAGTGTACATATTATTGACATCATCCAAATTGTTCAATTAATTTATTTGCAACAAGGGATTTCTGTATCGCATTATTTAAAATAATATTTTTTACTGAGTACTACCAAAAATTACATTTTCAGAGTATGAAAAGAAAAAATTGGAAAAATATTATTTAAAAAACAATAAAACATTCAAATTCATTTAACTCGAAACTTTAAACTAAGCAGACTATAACGCCTAATTAAAATTTTATTAAGATAAAATTTATCAAGAACATCTGATCTAAACTAGTCAATTTTCCTTGAATTAAAAATTGTTAAAAATAAAAAAAAAAGATTTTATGGAATGAAATTTTTAAATCTGAATTAATTTTTGTTGTAGAAAAGAATTTTTTATAAATAATGCTGACTAAAATCTAAGAACTGGGGCCAAATTACCGCATTCGATATCGAGTAAAATTGATCGTAATTTTCTTATTTGAGATTATGGCATTCGATATCGAGCAAGAAATTTAGTACATTTTATCAAAATTTCGATAACGAAATCATTTTTCGATACGATAGCTCATTCGATCACGAATGCGGCAATTTGGCCCCTGGTTTTGTGTAAATAAAAAGTTGAAAAAAAAATATTAAATTATTTTTACAAAACAATTACATATTTAAATAATACAAAATCTACATATACGTAAATAATGTATGATTGGTATTTTTGATTTGTTTAAATTGCATCAACAAATTATATAGTGAAGTATGTATATAAATACATATCTCTGTATGTATGCATGTATTATACATACATATATTTGCTATCACCGTGTTTAGAGAAATTTACACATATGTATGTATGTACATACATATATACATACATTCATAGCAATATGAATATATATATTAATTTATGTAAATATATACATATGTATATATTATACCTATATATTTATAAATATGTATTGTATTTATAAACATCTTTTCTGCATTGCATTATTTATGTTTATAAAATTTTGTATGTTCATATGGATGTATTCATCAATGTATGATAAATCAAATATTACCTACAATCTAAAAATAATATATAGTGGAGTTTGCTTGTATATAGAATACATACATTAAATTATCTGCTCTTTTTCTATCTCTTCTACTTATGTATGTATTATCGTTGAAATAAGTTTAAATGTTTCACATGCATACCTATACATACATACGAATATGATGCGCCTCATTAAAAATTAGTAATTTATTGGTGTTGTTTTTCTAGTTTTCTTTGTTTATTAAAATTGTGTGAATTTTCTTGCTTTATTTACAGAATTCATGGAAATGATGACAGGAGAATAAAAGCAAACGACAAACAAAAAGATCTCTTCTACCTACATACATATGTGTGTGCTTGATTAAATGTTAAAAAAATTGCTTGAAATTTGTTTTTATAATTTTATGTTTTATATAAATATACACAACAACAATTTATCACCCATCCCACCCACACTTTTATAACGGTAAAACAAAATAAATAAATAAACCAATTCACAACTACACATTTTTTTAATAAAATCTTGTTAAATTTAGAAAAAATGCTTTATTTCTTAATGTATTGAATTCCTTGCCACCACATTGTTAAAATGATGTTTAGGTGTTTCCATATTGTTATGACGTATACTTAGTGAATTTAATATGACTAAAGTTTACGTACGGAATTTATTAATTCTCAGAAAAGAGCAAACAATTTTTGAATCTGAAAATTGTTAAAGAAAGTTGTACTTTATTGTAAAAATATTTTCAATGTATTCTTTACTCTATAATAACACAATTACTTTGAAATATTAATAACACTATTATATTAATAGCAAGTTCATATAATAACAAGTTATATTGCTAATTTTACCCTTCACGAATTTATAAAGTTTAAAAACAATGTACATACCTATAATGAAAAAAAAACAATTTTTTTGAGCAAATTTTAGATATGAATCTTGTCCATGTACATTAGGGGTGGAATAATGTTATATGGAGTAACATAATTTGGATACGCTAGAACCCTTAATTTTGTGGGGTTTGGAAAAAAATGCATGAGCCAAAAAAGAAGGGGAATGGGGGTAAATGGCCCCTCATCGAGGTCAAAAGGAGGAAACGAGACAAAATCTACGTAAAGCTTCATAACTGTCCCTGAGTCGTACTTACAGGGTTAAAATATGAGACCTACCCTCACTAATATTTCCCCTCCTACATTTTTTATGGATATACCTACCCCCTATCTGTGTTCCCATACAAAATATTATTTTTTATAAAATTAGCTCTCACCGCCCTAACTAGCCCCAGATTGATCTTAGAGGAGTAAAATGTATGACCGACTTTAGTATTTTTTTAGTATACCTTCTCCACTATAAATTTATGGCGTTTTCTTTTCTGGCAAAAATGTTACACTTTTTTTTCCTTTTTTATATGGGAAATGGGTAAAAAGTAAACATATATGTAACATTTTTGCCAGAAAAGAAAACGCCATTAGATTTTAAATAATTTAGAATTATCTTCTGGTATTCATAATCTGTAGCGGTATCATGTTTTAAATCATCGGATATGATTGCCATACTTTTGTGTTCCAGTTTTTCATCTTCTATGTAGTAAATAACAACTGTGAATATAGTTGATTGGTCATTATTGAAATGGAATCCTTGTATGGTGTAGTGTACCTATCACACTTGACAAATCTACTTAACACAACACATGTCACTCTACTTTATTGTAAATCATATTACACGAACCCACTAAAACACAATTGCTCACCTTGAATCATATTACACTAACCCACTAAATACAATTGCTTACCATGACCACACAAGAATAAAGAAATTAAATAATATGAACATTGGGTCTAATTGCACTGACCCATAAAACATTACAATAAACAAAGTCAAGTGTGTCAAAATATTGAAAATGTAAAAGAAAATTCTATTAATTTGAGTAAATAATAATTAGTATAAATAGCTGTAAGAATTTAAAATAAAATCAGAATAATTTTGTCCTCCAAACAAACTTGTTCTCATTATTCGGTGTTTGCACTTTGACGGGTAGCATAACCGAGTTAAAACGTGTCTGCAGCTAAGTGCAGCATTATTAAATCTTAGCAAAAACACAAACAGGGCACACGTACTTTACACGTACATTACATGGCGATCCTGTCAACACTACCTTACTTTACATGGTGATTCTGCCAACTCACACCCTGAAGCAATAAACATAAACATTCTAAGCATTTAGTCTCCTTAAATAGTTAGTAATGTACAAAGCGTTTAAAGCTCAATTGAAGATTCTTTAGTCTATGCGTCTCTGGTATTCAAAATTTTAAAAGTTCGAAAATGTTGTGCTCCAGACAAACATGGAAACTAAATTGCAATTCCAAAAGACGTCGGCGGCCAGCAGCAGACGACAACATCCGCTTAAAAATTACATAGACCGAAAATGTTGTGCTCGAGGCAAACATTGAGTCAAATATTTATAATAAGATACCCCACTCGCATCCCATTAAGTGACCACAAAGCTCTTAAAAGAAAAGAACTAAGCTTTCTTTTAGCAAAAAAAAACAAAAAACATCCATTAAAAAAAAGAAAAAAAAATATATTCAAAACTTTGTTTTTGAGTTAAAATATTTTTTATAGATATGCCTCTTGCTACTAAGTGACCACAAAGCTCTTAAAGGAAATGCTCTAAAGTTTCTTTTGAGGAAAAATAAAAAAAAACTGCATTTAAAAAAAAATAAAAAAATGGGGGAAAATGAAAATAATGCATGAGCCCAATATTGCAAAATCCTATTCTTGAGTTAAAAAATAATTTTTTTGATAGATATCCCACTCGCATCATATTAAGCGATTATAAAGGCCTTAAAGGAAATTGTATAAGCTTTCTTTTGAGGAAAAAAGAGCCCATTTAAAGTTGGATCACTTGACGTGAAATTGTCCATATTTGGTTATAATTTGGAAAATATCTGTACATATGTACCTATGTATGTTGTTTAAAGTATTTCCATTGGATATAATGGTATAAATGTTAGCACAGGTTATATTGTTAAATGTTGAACTAAATATTTATTTGAAAAAAAAGCTATTTCACCTTATGTAATTTTTGCAAATACATATATCATACATAGTTATGTATGTACATATATACGAAATTATGTTATTAAAATGTTCGCATTTGGAAGTGTTTATTAAAAACAATAGTTTGAAGTATGCTTTTCAAAATTGTTTTTACATGCCTGTCCGTACGAATGCCTTTGCATTTTATAAAGCTTTTCTCTCAAAAAAAAAAAAAGAAACAAAGAAAAGCTACATAGGTACATACATATGTATTTAATAGTGAGTATTTCTGTATTTTTAAGCACGCGTTATCTATTTTGCACCAACAATTCATAAAAAACAATTTTCTAATCATTAGAATCATAATAGAAATAAAGAATTCTCAATAGATTTGGAATTTTAAATGAGTATAAACTTTGAATTAACCATGCTTTGTGTACGTGTTAGGGGTTTATTTTATATTTTTGTTCGCTCTCTTTTAGTTTTGGTCAATTATTTTTGTTCTTTTTTACTTTTGAAATCTAAATCTAAGTACAGTACAACCTCCCTAACCCGGACAGATATAGTTTCAACTACTGTCCGGATTAGTGGACCGTCCGGACTACAGTTGAAATAAAATTTTAAACGCAATACATATGTATGTACCTATATGTACATATACATATATAATTTATTTTTATTACCGAAAAGAAAATAAGTAGGTACTCATAAGAATTCATTTGTATTTAATTGATTTACAGAAAACATAAAGAAACCAAAAATATTCATTTAGAAAAATAAGAATTTATTATTGTTTGAATACACATATGTATGTCATCACCGCTTCATCCAATTGAGGATTTTCACATTGCTTCAAGGTTTTCGTTTACCTGTTTAGTGTTTTTATTTTAAATTGACTATTCAATAAACAAATTATAAAATTTGTGTTGAAACATACCTAAACCCTTTAAAGTTTGAGACATTTGTATTGACTTTTTTGTTGGTTGCTTTGCAGCTAGTTATCTTACAAGGTTAGGCTGAATGGCCGACAGGTTAAATGTACGTACTCGTGCATATCGCTGACTTAACATGTAAAGGCTCAAGTTCACTTTTTTTAGAAATTAAGATTTTGATGCAGTTGTGTTCAATAAGTAAAAATACATCGATTACAAAAAAATAATACATTTATCTCATTTGTTGTTGTTGTTGTTTTGTGGTGATGAGTAAAGGCGCTAAGTCCAATTTATCACATCTTTGTGTAATATCTCACTTCTTCCAATGTTGGCATGTCAACTGTTTCACGAGGAATAGTCTGAGAGTCCAACCAATTGACATAATATTATTTCTCATTGGCTACACTCTCGTTGTTTTGAGTACCAACACCATTAACAGTCATGACTTTAATCGTCATGAGGTTACTTATTTGGATCATTCATTTTTTAAAAAATTTAACAATGTACAATTTTGTAAAAATATTCGCCCTGGCCGTGGAAAAGGCGATTTCAAAGTGACGGACATTCGAGGAATACAATACACACCAAATGGTGAAATTAATTTCAAACTTAGATTTCCTGATGAAATGAAAAATCTCCACCGAAAAATAAATGAAAATGTAGTCGGACTAAAGTGGTCGGATTTACATCAAAAAAGAAGAAAAATAACGACTAGAAAGTTCGAAGACTTACAAAATCTAAAATCCACTTTGCCTATAAAACACCATAAATTTTATGACGATTTGCCATACGAATAAAAATAGTCGTCGCCAGTTATCTTAAGCTAGATTTACACGATTGAAATTTTTTCAAAATTGCTCTTCAAAATGCTTCAAACTCGTGTAAACAGCAAAATTTCTTCAAAATTTATTTATTAAATAGTTATTAATAGTTATAAAATAAATAAATTTTGAAGAAATTTTGCTGTTTGCTCGTGTAGAGTTTGAAGAATTTTGAAGAAAATTTCAATCGTGTAAATCTAGCTTTACTTTTATATCCATTAAAAATTTAAATTAATATTACTTTTTTATAACAGCAATAAAATAAGACTGAATAATTTTTGTTTTCATTATGTACAAGTATAAACAAATATCAAAATTGAAATTACAATTATAATGTTATTCATATTTTTGAATAAATTCTGTTTCTTTTTTTTAAAATAATCAAAACAAACTTTAACGTTTTACATATTATGTATTAGCTTCTTAAATAACAACAATAAAAAAGCAACCAAAGTACACTTTCATTGTAGTAAGTAAGAAATATAAGTAGAGACAAGTTTTAAGAAAAATATCTAAGTCCATGAAAACATACAAACTAAGCAACAGAAAAAGCTCTAAGTCCAAAAAAGCTTTTATCTCGGCAAATACAGTGGGTGGCCAAATTATTAGTTACACTAGTTTTTCTTATTAATTAAGATTCAACCGCTTTTAATACGTATATAAATTTGTTTCTTGTACCAGATGTTTTCGTATTTTAATTCTGGTAATACTGTTAAATATTTTGTGCAGTGTCAACAATGATTGGTAACATTAGAGTGCAGTTGTAGATCATTCTGCTCTGAAGTGTGAAATATGCAATTTTGAGGTTATACTGTTATACAAACAAAATCTTATAGAGGTATTGATTAAAGTCTGGCATCACGATGAAGAACTAAAAGAAAATGCATTCAGAGACAAAAAGGGTGCAAGCTGTAATTGATGCCAAAGGAGGTTCTACGAAATATTAAGATTTTTTTTTCAAAAAATTTGTTTTCCTCAAATATATGTTTTTAAAACAAAAGAAGTTATTTTTAATTGAAATAGAAACACTTAATTTACCTAAAAGAACAAATAAAATGATAAATTTTCACTATTTTAAAATGTTATACGGCTTCAAACTAAACAATTTTGCATGTGTAACTAATAATTTGGCCACCCACTGTACTTATTTTTTCATTTTGCATTTACGCAAATAAAAACCAACGAAAAATACAAAAACAAATTGCATTTACAGACATTAAAAATGTTTATTGAAAAAAATTTTGATTGTTTTTTGTCTCTCCTGTAACATTGTAAAATATGGAGCCAGTGATATGTATGAATGTATGTACTACATACAATCATTATCGAGCTTTATTTACTTTTACTAAAAAAATTATTTTATGAGTTTTTGAACTACATATTTTCGCTATTTATTGACTTTTCTTTGACAATTGGTATTATAGGTTAAGATATTTGCTTGTAATTTGGGGTAGTTATGCCAGTACGGTCACACACTACAAATATTTGACAAAAAGAATACCACTCAATAACATTTGTTTTAATTCTTACGTTTATTTGGAAAACTGAGGGCAAAGATAGTGGTCACAGTAGCCATTCTCCGTCTCACTCTATATCCCCTGTTACAAATACATACTCACATAAAGTGTAAAACGGTGTCCAAATATGCAATAAAAGTACAACAAAAGTGTTTGAAATTATTTAATAACATATTCATTTTAACAATGGTATTTATATTAAATACACACACAGGTGTAAAGTATCCATACGTCTACAATGATCGGTTCAAAAATGATTTGTGTTTATTAACTGTTCTTGCTGTTAAAGTTTTACAATGTAGCTGAGTATTAAACAAAAAATAAAATAACAATAAACGAGAAAGCATTTAATGTTTCTTAACGTTTATTTTGCTGGGGAATCTAATTGAAAAGCTTAATTTTTCATTTAGTTGCTTTTTAACCATTTTGTGTACGGAGAGCGTTTTTATTATTGTTATTTTTCGTTTTCCATTTTTTTTTTTTTTTATTTTATTATTAAGTTTGTTAGTCAAAATTTCATTAAGTGCGGGTGTATTTGAAAAGGGGTCTTGTGATTTGTTATAATTAAATAGAAAAAACTAAATATACCCATATTTTGTCTAAAGAATTTGGAATTTAACACGTTACAAAAAATGCCTCAAAGGTGAGATATTATTGAAATTATATTATTTATATTTATTTAAAATGGGAACTAAAAATGGTTTTAAAATAATATTTTAAGGGAATTTTTTATAAAATGAAAACAAAAATACAGGTGTAGGTGTAAAATAAAATGTTAATTATTTTAGCCGCGTGACGTTTTGTGAGTACATATTTTATTTCCACAAAGATATTTAAACAAATCTTATCAAAACGAAAACATAATGAAAAAAGCAAGTCGTTTTTGTTTCTGATTAAAAAACTATGATTTTCTGTTAATAAAATAATGGGGATTTTTGCATTTATTAGCAATAAAAGATAAATTAATATCAACAAATTGATAATTTGTACATATTATTACAGTCAGTTGTTGGATAGCGTTCGTTTATTTTTAAAAATTTGTAACATGGTGCAACTATACAAGGTGAGTGCAAATCGACAACAAATACAACACAAAACAGAAACAGCAGGCATTTTGTTTGTGTAAAATAATGTACTACTGTCAAAAATACTTGAAAAAGGATTACTTTTGATATAAGTAAATTGTAAACAAAGTCAGTCAGCTGAGCTACTGCACTCACCTTGTATATTTGCAACAAATAAATAAATTAAATAAATTTGGCATATTTTAAATGGCTAGTCCAAATGAAATAAAATTTTACATCTGCATACGTTTAAAGTTTGAAGATGAATTTCACAAATTTGTTTAGAGTTTTACAGCCATGTCACAGAACTCAATTCCGATCGAAAGTGGTTTTGATTACTATTTTTTCGAATACACTAGACTAATTTATGGTCTAGCATCGGCACCTGCCATTTTTCAGAAAATAATGGATTGCCTGTTAGCCGGTCTGGATGGAGTCGTAGTATTTTTAGATGACATTTTGATAAGTGTTTCTAATAAAAAGTTACACGTAAAGCGAATGGTACAAGTTCTTGCTATTTTTAATAATGCTGGGTTCCAGTTATCGCCAGAGAAGTGTGAATTTTTTTTCAAAGAAAATACAATATTTAGGTCATGTAATTGACAAAAATGGATGATTGCACATGAATCCTGTAAAAATGAGTGAAATTACTAATATTCCAAATCCAGAGAACGTGAAGGGACTTCAAGCGTTCCTAGGAGTTGTACATTTTTACAGACGTTGTTTGCCAGATGTTTCAACGTTATTACATCCATTACATAATTTATTACGAAAAGATGCAAAGTTTGAATGGAACACAAGTTATTCTGCGGCAGTTGATCAGTTAAAAAAATTATTATTAGCTGATAATTGTTTAGCTTATTTCAATGTTGAATTTAGAAGAAAATTAACAGTAGATGCCAGCCCAGTGGGTGTAGGTGCTGTTTTGTCTCAAATTGATGAGAACGGTATAGAGAGGCCGATAGAATTTGCGTTAAGATCCTTAACGTATACAGAGAAAAGGTACTCACAGTTAGACCGTGAGACAGTCAAACAATTTTATCATTACGTTTATGGCAGGGACAAAAAATAACTGTTATTTTTAAAAATTTACATCAAAAAAGCACACATAAAAAATGATCGTAGAAAATTTTGGTTCTTATCATTATGATACATAGGTAATGTACATGCAAATTTTTGTATGACTTTTAAATTTGTACCTTTTTTGATAAAAGTCAAAAAATAACTTTTAATTTTGACTTTTATTTTTTAAGGCAAAAATTAAAAGTTAAAAGCTCTAAAAAGACTACATTTAACGAAAAGGATAATGTAATGGTTAGAGGATATTCGGTTCCGGGTAAAGTTGTATGGTCTAAAGGCGTTGTTTATAAAGTCGTTGGCAAAAAACGTATTTAGTGAAAATTAAATCAAATATAATATGGAAAAGTCATTCTAACCAAATGATACCTTTCGTTAATGCAAATGAGTCGGATTATCCAACGACAATATTAGATCCATTTCAAAAAATTTGTTCAAATATCACAACTCAGAATGTTGAAAATCAAAATAAAGAAAATTATTTTCTTAATGTAACTAACACTAATGTATCAAATGATTGTCAAGATATCAGCAAAAATAACGTTAATAATAAATATAATCTAAGGCAAAGAAAACCAAAAAATTAAAAATATTTTGGAAAAAATGTTATTAAACTAACATTTCCTTAATTTTTTTTTAAATTGAAGATAGTATTTTAATTTTTTCTCATCTCATACATATGTACATATGTATGTATGTAGATACATATATATTTCTACTTAAATTGTGTTTTCGTCATAACGTATTGAAATTTTTAGTTAAACTTGTCGTTACGTTAAAATATACCTAACTGTATATTTATCTTCACACACATCCTATTTGGTTGTTTTTGGACATTGATATTAGCAATAACTATTTGTTGCAAACGATGTTTATAAGAGATTTATGCATACTTTTATGATTTGCCAAAGTGATGAACCAATGATCATCATAAAATTTGGTACGTGGATTTTTTTTATTTGTCTCTTGAATGTTAACCTGATAACAAGTTTCATAATAGATTTATGCGTATTTAATTGATTTTCGGAAGTAGACTTTATATGGGAGCTATGATTAAATATTGATCGATATTTACAAACTCCATTAGTCCGACTTTTATCAGCTTAATCATGAATAAAAATTCCGCTTGAGTTTTTTTTCTTTTCCCATTTTTCCTATTCAAATTCAATGTTAAAAAAATAAAAAGGGAAAAAACTCCCGCGGAATTTGTATTCATGATTGGGCTATATATACATATATGTATATGACGATCATTTATGTCAAATTTCAACATTATAACGACGTTTATATGAGATTAATGCGTATTCAAGTGATTTTCGAAAGTAGTCCTTATATGGGAACTATGATCAATGTAGAATTTTGACTTGACAACTATTTTTGTAACAGATTTATGATACAAACAAAATAACGCTTTATGATTTCTTTTTACAAGAAACTTATTATTTACTGATTTTTGTATGGATGCTAGTTTTCTACAGGCATTTATATACCTTATATATAGAAGAGTATTCCGGAAAGACATTTGTTTCGGGGCTATGGGAAATCATGGACTGATTCTTACCACTTTCAACAGGAATTGTCCTTTAAAAATAATATGTCCAAAATTTTATGTTATTACTTGCAATAAAACATAATATAATATATATACATACAGTGGAAACATAAACGAAATTCAAACAAAAATTTTGAAAATTACGCATACAAATTTTGTTTTCCTTCCCCTTTTGATTTAAAATGGATGGATTCAATGGATTCTGCATACCAAGGAAAAATAAATTCATAAATGCAATTCAATTCATAATTGTTTTTTTTTTCTCTTTATATCTATTTACTTATATTTGTTAATATGATACCCCTTATAGGTCTGAAGTTTTATATAACATTTAATTCTAATATGTATTAATTAAAAATCACTACGATAAAAGTCATAAATAATTTTACTTATTTTCTCACCTAACGGTCGTTCTAACTGTCCATATCTTATATTGGTCAATAGATTGCGCGCTTCAATAACAGATTCACAATTGTTGTATGCATCCATTAAGCAGCGTGGAGTAGGGTAGGCGGTCACAATAGCTAAAGATTTTTCTAGCGACAATGAGTGTAACTGCAATAGCTGCTGAACAAATACTTCGCGTATAGTTAGTTGGGCATTACGCGCAGAGTCCTCATTGAGAGCTTTAAATTTTAATAGGCCCACCATACGTTGTTTTGGTTGACAGGCTTGTATATCTTCTTTATCACAACTTAGAAGAACTTTATCATTATAAAGACGTATTAACATTTGTGTCAAGCCATGCAAATACATCATTGAACGACGATGATTTTTAGTGTGTTCAATCTCGAAATTGTTATGAATCAAAGTATTACTTAAAGCTTGTTTAAGATTATCTAAGGGAATACCAATATGCTCGTTATCACCATAATCTTCTATTAGATATATGATATTTTGAATACCACATTGCTTAAGGCGATGCTTTTGTTCATGAAAACGTCCATCTCTTATGCTTGAGGCTAAGTCATCCATACGTTTACGTTCAACTATGTATGGGAGAACCAATTCATTCCCATCTTTGTCTCGTGCTATCCAAAGAAAGTCTCCTACAGTTAAACGCCTTACTTCATATTCAACACTTAGAGATTCTAAATAACCCCGTGTTTGATCCAAGGTCCTTTTATTCTTGCCACTTGTTTCCTGGACATCTACTAGAAGTAGTATTCTAAATGTTCCGGGACTCATTGTAACTTGTTTTATACGTTCCTCTGCTTCTGCAATTGCTTTTTGTTGTCTTTTTGTTAACTTTGGAGGTACAGTTTTTCTCTTTGTTTTTTTTACATTTTCTAATAACTTTAAAAGATCTTGATCATATAAACTGCTATTCAAAGCAATTATTTCGGCCTTGCTCTTTTGCTTTTGCATTTCCTTATCTAAATGGTTACAAAGTGTTGAACCGAAACCTCTAAGTATAGCACATTCCTTGCCGGAGGTCAGTGGTAGAGGATACATTTTTAGTGCTTCCAACGCTTCACGCAATTTGTACTGTGATTTACTGCCTTTGGTTTCAGCTTCTTTTAGCCAACGCAGCAACCAACTCTCGAAAATTGCATTGGGATGTTGAAGTCTTATTTCCAAGCGTAGATGGGACATAATTGGTACACTTTTTATTAAGTTCTAGCATTTAAAAACAAAACTTTACCAGCATTATAAGTTTTAACAAACTGTTTTTAAATTTTTAATGCTGCCAATATTTTGTTTTGGTATCAGGAATAAAAATCGCTTAAGATACACGTGCAAACTATAACAAACAATTTTAATAATAAATGACAAAATATACCTAGATAGCAAAGTTTCGCTTATTACCAACAAGTTAATTTTTAACGAATTTTAAAGAAAAATGGACAGAGAATCCACACAGGAACTTAATTTTGTGGTGCTCACGTTATAAATTTTAGTATTAAAAAAAATAAGGTTTGAAATCAAACCTAACATAATAAGTTTCCTATAAATATTTCCACTTATTTTAGCGGTTTTTGAATTTTGAAAACGATTTATATATAGCCTCTAACTAGGGCTATTAAAATCCAGGAATGTCACTTTTGAAAATTAGCTATCTAAAGAGAGAAGAAGAGAAAAAATCCTGTCGTTATTTTTTTTGTATGTTTGTTTTATGTTATGTTTATTTTTATGTTTTTTTATTTATTTATTTTATTTTGTGATATTAGTACTGGAAATTGGTCATTTAGCCCGTACACAAACCGCAAACAAACGCGCCACCTAGCGCCTGTCCCAGAAATAGATGTATCTGAGAGGTATGTATTTTTTCATATTATCTTTTGTCATTAATTTCTAAACAAAATACGAAACATCTGTATCAGGATTGATAAAGTTGGTACAATTGTACTTTTTTTTTGGTACAATTCAAAACTAAAAAGTACGATGGTACTATTTGGTACTATTTCCAAATTTTTCAAACCCAAACATATTTTTAATTGATATAAAATGGCAATGCTATTTACTGAATGAATATTGTGAATACATTTTTACACTTTTTCATTGGGAATAAATAGCAGGTGGTTTTTAGTATTCAGCTAATGTTTTCTTGTTGTTGTTAAACTTCATATATAAAATAAAGAGAGCAATTGTAAAGCTTTGTTGTAGAGTAGCAATCATCTTGTTAAAATACATGACACGAGCTTAATTTTTTTAAACGACTAGAAAAAACTTCAATACGATTTTTTGCAGTATGAAAGCGTCGTCTTATTTTTTTGCAAGTGGTACTTAAATAAAACTCTTGTTGTTACAACTTTAATGTAGCAACTGGTTTGTTATCAAAAATGTATAGATTTGATCTCATTTATTTGAATGTACCTTATTAATATTTTATATGACCATAATTATCTACATATGTATAATGAATGAACATGTATTTATTTATTTTTGGTTATATTTACTTTACATATGCCAATGAATTTTAAGTACCTTTTGTTTTTGTTGTATGTATTAAATTTTTGTTTATTAAAATAAAATTAAAAAAAAATTGCAAAAAATCGAAAAAGTACGATTTTAAAAGTTCGTTGGTACGATATTGGTTGACTCAGTTATCATCCCTGATCTGTATGTTAATTTTTCTATTGCTAGATACCCAGACAATTCTTCTATTTTGCAAATGAAAACACAGAAATGGGGTGAAATACCGGCATCTGGTAACTCTGATGAAGACTATGATTACAACCAAAGCAGTAGTTTAAGAAAAATGGAAGCAGAAAAACAGGAGGCCAAGAATTTGGTAATTCTTTATTTCTGTAATTAAAAATGTGACAGTATTTTATGCTTTCATAAATATGTGTGTCTTCTAGCAAATGGAGTTTGAATGGGTGCTAAAGGAGGAGGTGCATCATTTATTAAAAAAATTGAAATTGATACTCATTGTAAGTTGAACGAGAATATAAAATAAAATGTTATCAATTCTTTTGTTTTCCCTCTCAACGCTCACCCTTCCCCTTTGTAAGTTAACACCCATAATGACATTCTTTTATTTTCGTTGGTATTTGTTGGGTTTTGCTGCACTCTAAAAGGAATGTGCCCATCGATTTCCAGTTCCATTATATGAAAACGAAGGTAAAAAGACTGAAAAATTTATACTCTCTGTACACCCGCCTGATCAGCTAAAGGCCATCTTAACTTTAACTGGTGATACTATAACCAAGGCGGTAAGTAAATACATTTCTTTGTTATTTGTTCCTTGTGTTCATAAATTGGCATTTACTCGTGCTGCTGTACATTTTTAGGATATTAGCTTTAAGTTATCAAAGCCACCTCATCAAATACAACGCACCTCTATTACACAAGATTCGCCATGGAAATTGCAACAAGTTCAAGACGCAGCAAATCATTTGCAACAGGCCATTAATCATATCGATGACGTTGATGAATCGTATCACTTTAAGTGAGTACACTACATGCATAAATACTTTGTACGTTTATATGTTTGTATTTTTATTTAGCACTAACACAACTTTTCCGTTTTTTTTAATATAACCACATTTATTGTCTGTTCGCTTTTATATTTAAAGCTACCTTTTCGCCTACCGTATTGCTTTCAGGTCGCATACTGTTATCGCAGTAACTGCAATTACCGTTAAAAAGTAATCGAAAATTCCAGTATTCCAAATTCTAAGTCAATATAATCAAAAATATTATTAAAGTAACGTTGCCAGTATTTTATAAATTATCATTAAAATATCGTTACCGTTTTATTGTTAAATAACAATATTGTCAAAATAAAAACCAATTTGCTAAAAAATGATTTCTAATATTCTTAATATGCTTTTTATAATTTTTACATGCAGATAGGTATTCATTTTAAAATTACATATTATTATAGGTACCTAGATTAAAAGATTATGACTAAATAACAGATTTCTGTTAAAACCAGAAAAATAGCGTAAAATATTTGTAAAATTGTACTCTTAGAAACAAAAGCAAAAAAAAAAAAAAAATTACAAAATGAAAAATGATTAATTTAGAATAAGTATTTAGACTAATCAGTCTTAATTTTATCTTTAATCTATTACGAGAGAGTCGTTGTCGTAAAAAGAAAACGACACTCATAATAAGGCTGAATATAATACGAAAACTTTATTTTTTTTTTATATTGGGTCATTCATTTAAATCCCTTAATAAGCTTTGCTACCGGTATCTCGCGTATAACCAAATTTGGCTTCACATAACCCCAAAGAAAAAACCCAGAGGTTTATTTCCACACATTTCTCACAGAAGGCTTTTTTTTCGTAATACGGCTGAATGTTGCGATGTGAGCCTTTCCATGACGAATTGTTAAACAATACTGAATAAAAATAAAATTACAGTATGATAGCATTCACACGTGATTTGTGGTATAAAAACAAATGAAAAAATTTGTAAATGGATATGGGGTGAATACAAGTGTACGATTTACTTTTCAAATTCCATAAAATATTTTTCATATAATTTTAATTACATGAAATAGGTTAAAAATGGTTACTTAAGAATTCATTAAGTAAGTGCACGATATCACCAGAAAACAATTGTGTGGTTTTTTATCAAAAAGTGGGATATTAAGGATGAAAAAGCGGGATTTGGAAGTAAATATTATAAAAAGCGGGTGTTTTAAATTAATCGCATATTTATAATTAACTTTTAAACGTTTTTTTTCATTTTAAAATCATTAATTATAGAACTAGCTAAATCAAAATAACTGCAGAATATTTAATGACAGCATTTTCACAAAAATGTGCCACAAAAACTTAAAAAAACTATGTCAAGGAATCGGTGATATTGTGTACAAGTGACTAAAAATGAGTTGTGCACTGCATCTACTGCATATTAATAAAGCTCAAACGAATACTTGGTTTCAGATTAAACCAAAAAATTTGTTTCGTCTGCAATTCTTTTAAAAATGAAAACCTTATTAAAGGTGTAAGCAAACCAATACATACGAGTAGTTTAAATCATTCGGATACATGATAGACTAAAAAAAAAAGAATTTTTAAAATTAAATATTTAAGATGTATATTTATATTTTAGCGGTTTCAAATGCAATTGCTTGCAATAATGATTTGGGAAAAAATCTTAAAAAAAACACGAAGTTTTTGATCCAAAAAATATATGGAACTGAACTTTCTTCAAAATTCAATAATTCTAGAAGATAATTCAGAAACCAGAAATCAAGAGCAGAATCAATATTTTTTTTAATAAATCCGCCATTTGTAAACGTCTGGTCCGATCAGGACAAAATTTTGCATGGGGGTAACCAAGCATTAGAGTTTATGCTTTAAACGTGGGCCACGCTTTTGGTCTTGAAAATAGTCCCTCCTTTTGATATACATGTATTTACAATCATTTGCCATTTTTTGTTTTTCATCCGATTTCAAGGATATTTTAGTTTTCTAAAATTCTTCAGCTAGATCTTTTAAAAACATACAAGCGTGTGCTCTTATAATTTTCAAATTAAACGTATTTGAAATTAAAACATCAAAATATTGGTCTGGAGATACATATGTATATGGAACAGCAAAATTTCCAATTATACACAGGCAGACCCAGTTTGGAATCAATGTCTTTTCGCTGTCAAATAATATAGTTAAGGGCATATGATCTAAAATGACAAAACTAGTTTTACAACGCCTCGAAATGTGAACCTTTACAAATGCCATTTGTAAAAAAAAACATTTTTGTGAATTTCGTATAATTTTTTGAGAATTACTGGATTTTCTTTGTATTTTAACAATAATATGTAATGTCATTGACAGGAAAATAAAGCAAATTAAATTCAAATGTTAAAAGAAGTTAAGAGTGTTATCATAGTTATATTTTCTTTAAAATTAGCAAAAAACTGAAACAGTAAAACGCGGGATTTTGGTTTGAAAAGCGGGTTATAAAATCTAGGCGGGATGAGCTTTCAAAAAACGGGATAATCCCGCCAAAAACGGGATATATGGTCACGTTAGGTATGATAGTACTCACCATATTATATATTTTATTTATTTTATAGCAGCTTAGTTTGAAATGTATTCTAAAACATTACAAGTATTTATTTAATTTTCGTTTTGTTTAAACACATTAAAGAGAATATACATTTTTGAATTTTTTTTAAAACATGCAAAAGAACCTCTGATGAAGTATTGCATGTTGTGGGAAATATTTTGGAAGCCTTACAACGAGGACGTTTATCATTAATAATACCTAAAAAGAAACCGATCGACGAATTAATAAAGGGACGTAATATGGTAGGTAGAACTGATATTCATATATTAAATAAATTTATATGTAAATCGTTGCTTTTGTTTTATTAGAAATCTCTGTCTCCAAATTTATCAGAAGATTTGGCTGTTAGTTTCTATTTACAATCACATAAATTGATTATAGCCGTTTATCAATTGACCAATATACAAGGTGTTATGAGATTTGATACGTGTCAAGCAGAAGCTTCAGTGAATTGGCTAAACGAGGTCTTGATAATGTTAACAGCCGGTCTGCAGTTATGCCAGCAATTGAAAGATAAAGTAAGTGACATTAAAATTAATGTAAATAATTCTTGTTTTTTTTAATATTGATTATTTAACTGATTATTCGACCTTTTTATTTATTAAACAATTATATTTTATTTTTCGAAATTAAGGTCTAATATTGTTTTAATTTTTATTTTTTATTTTTTCCGATATTTCGCTATTTTTTAATATTTATAAAAAGTGATATATTATGTGATTATTCTATTTATTTTTAAAATTTATATAATATACTCATACAGTAGCTCCAGCATGACTTTTTCAATATTTTTTTTGTAGGATAATTCCCAAAAGAGATACAACAAAAGTTGATTCCTGGATGATTTATAGCGAAACGAATACTTTATTTAAATCAAAGAGTAAATTAACTTAAAATCAATGCATTTAAATTCCTTTTTTTCTATTGGTAAAGTTACCCTCATTTGTTAATTTTATTTGTAGGGTTGTATCTCTTCCTTTATATTTGATATAAACTTGTTATTTGTCGCTGGACAACATTAGGTTATTTTAATTGAATTTTGAGTATTTGCCAGTTTTTTTGGTGTTTGGTAGTATTGAGTAGTATGTACGGTATTTTAAAATTTGCTTTGATATACTTGCTATAATTTGCAAATACTACTGCCATTCTTATTCTTAACCACGTTTTACTGAAACAAATGATATTTATAAATATTTATTTTTTTTTGCTTTGCTTTTGAATTTGTTTGTTGTTTATGAATTTAATTGGGGTTTCCCATCGTTTTAATTGAATATTAGCTAATTTAAATTTTATTATTATATTGTATGTAATCTCTTTGTGAGTAGGAAAAATCAAACCGATTATGACCTTCTGGCTAGAATTTCAAAACTAAACAAAATATATAAATAAAAAATTGACTGATCCATTTCCTTTTATTTTCAGATCTCAGTTTTTTCGCTATACAAAGATTTTAAAGTTGGCTCCCGCTCATCATCGGCCTTATCTTATTGACATTATAGGCATGATACCGTTTTGAAATTTTCACGAAAAGGTCTTAGGTTGTATACTTATTTATATAATATACATATATTAAAACAAATTCAAAATCGGTATTTAAACTATCGAATATTGTTATAAATTGCATCAAATGCTTAACTATAATATTTCCTGTAACTATTAAATTAAAATTTATAATGAAAGCTTCAGGTTTCCAATTTAAACTATCAGCCATGTCACAGAATTTAATTCCGTTCGGAAGTGGAATTAATTCCGTATTTTGCTTCTATAGAAAAAGTAAAATGAAACATTTTTTTGAAGTAAGCAAATAGCAAATTAAAAGTGGTTTCATTACGAAAAAAATGTTCCTTGTACTTTTTCTATAGAAGCAAAATAATTAATTTCACTTCCGAACGGAATTAAATTCTGTGACATGGCTATATATACCTTCTTAACTAAAAACCATTACAGTACTTAAAGCAAAAATAATCAAACTGAATATTCATACATACAAATTAACATATTTATGTAAAACGTAAGACTTAAAACAAAAAATACACCAAGCTGACTTAAGCACAATTCATAAGAGTTTTTTTTTATTTGTTATAACTATTATTTTATTAAGTATGTATGTATATACATTGTTATGCTTTTCTAAATTGTAGCAAATTAATATCTTGTAACTATTAGAAAGGATATACATAAAATTGATTAACACTAAACTTAAAGCCTTCAGTGTCAAGCTTTTTTAAGAATTTCATTAGACGATTTGCTTTTATGTATAATTTATAACTTAAAACAAAAAAAACACCAAGTTGCCTTAAGCAAAGTTGTTATAACTAATATATTATTTTATTTTAATTTATTTTATTTTATTCTATTTATTTTTGTTTTATTTTATTAAGTAAATACTGTTGTCACTGAAATGCTTTTTAAAATTTAAAAAAATTAACTTTTGTTCATGTTCAAAGCAAAACAAACTTTCAGTGTCAAAATTTTTAAGAATTTTATTAGACGAATTGTTTAATGTAAAGACCAGTCTTCTAAAAATAAACACTAACGTACCGTATGTTAGTGTTTGGTATGGAACATTTTCATCTACAGTACACATAAAAATGTATGAAATACCCAAAAAAAAATTTTTAGTGTTTGTGTGGCGCCCGTAGAGCAAACGAGGTTGCAAAAATCAAAATTTTCATGAGCGCCGACGAAGTTTTGAATAAATCCATGTTATAGGAAACTTTTCAACGATTTCAAATATGCCACTCTTAATAATATCATATTTTTAGTTTAGAAGATATAACCGTTCAAAGTTAACCGACTTTCGGTTTTCAAAAAAAAAAAAACACAATTTTTAGTCAATTTGTTGCGATTTCAGATGTAATATCACGAAAAATAGGTAACGAATCGCCATATTTTTTGTTTGTATTGATAGATGTATTTATTAAATGTATAATGATAAAAAAATTAAGTGTTTGCTTTGTGTTTCTCCTGGTAAATCACTATTTAAAAACTATCCATTTTTTCACTATTTTTCAACTTTGACGGAAAATAAAAAAATCTATATTTTTCTATATTTGCCATATTTGCAAAACCTGTTCTTTGATTATTTCTTTACATAATTCAAAAGGTTTTATCTGCCCGTACGTGCCCGTTTGGCTTCTAGAGGTAAAAAAGGTTAAAAAGACATGGTTCCAGAAATTGCATGGCGTCCATCCCTTACTGACTGACAGCAGTTTTTTTTAGTAGTAAATTTTTAGGCATGGTAGCATAAGCCTATATATTGCAAAATAAGCATAATGCCTGGATTAGTCTACGACTGAAAGTTGGCGCAACAATTACTGAAACCATTAAACAATTTAAGTACTGAAAACATGGCGTTGAACAATTTAAAATTATTTGAACAGTTTAGAAAGGCAACCACACCAAAGTTTTTAACGGAAGCTGCTTTAGAAGAACTTGACAGAAATATTGAGAGAAGCGAAATTATAAAAAATAATTTTTATCTGATATATGCAAATATTAAGGCAAAATGGGTGAAATCTAATCGAACCATTCAGAACTTCAACTCCAAATACGAGGACTGGCTTAATGAAGACACCATCCTGGATATATTGGCAGTAGATAAACCCACCACATCAACCAGAGGAGCAAAAGGAAGGCCAAAAAAAGTATTGAGGAGTGTTCAACTTTCACAAGAAAGAGGAAACTTGCCGATGCCACCAATGACTTGACCACGAAGCATTTATCGGACGCGCTGTCTATTAAATATACAAAAGATAGTAAAAGAGTTAGGTCGCAGATAACCAAATCTGTTGCTGATGCAAGCCCACTGCGACTAAAAAGGATTAAGGAAAGCATTACATTAAAATGTATGGTTCCGAAGAAGCTTTGGCCTTGTTTATGGACTTAGAACTTTCCAAAGAGAAATATGAGAAACTACAGGCATCTTTAACGCGACACGGCGCTGACGTTTTACCCGGATACAAGCATATTACGCAAGCCAAAATAAATTCACGACCACTGCATACGGATTTTACGGAAGTCTCTGCGAAAGCCAATCTGCAGGATCTCATGGGCCATACAGTAAAACGGTTGTTGGAGAGTCTTCCTGAAAATTAGGTGAAAATTCATCCTGAGAAGTTGACATTGATCAGCAAATGGGGCTGCGATGGATCATCCGGACAAAGCGTTTATAAGCAAAGGATATCTTCCGATGACGCTACAATATCGGACGGAAATATGTTTATGGCATCTGTTGTTCCTTTGCGGCTAAAATCTGATGTTTCCTACACTGGAGAAATCCACGTCCGTCATCAGTGCATTATTGCCGACCAATAATGTTTCAGTTTGCAAGGGAATCGGCAGAACTCATAAGGACCACGGTGAAGGACATTGAAGAACAATTAAGCAAGATTAAGCCTACAAAGCTGCAAATTGGAAAATATATTGAATGGAATTTCGAGTTCCACCTGACCTCTTACGAATTGTGATGAATATATTACAGAAAATTGAAAAAATTAATTTAAAAAAAAATTTTTTTTTTTAATTTGTTAGGTAATAATTTAAAACATAAAACCCTAAAGAAAAAAAAATAAAAACAATCTAAAAATGTAAAAATATTTTTTTTAGTTTCCATAAAATTGATTTTTCTACTAATTTTAACTTTGATAACCCATAAAGCCCACTACAAAGCGTAGCACCCTTAAACGCTCATTTCATAGGCTGAACAGTTATCTATCATATGCTGTTTAAACTGTTCAATTATCTTATTCGGTTCAAAAGATATGATTTTTGCAACGAAAAAACTCAAATGGCGCCACTGTAGCAAATTAAATTGTACGTTGCAACGTAGTGAACTATTGAAAAGAACTACGAGGTAGTCTACTTTGTTCCGTACCTTATTCTAAGCGTACGGAACATAATCTCACAATCGTAGTGTGCGGAATATTTCATTAATTCATTCATACACTAAAAATAAATACGAATAAGGTACTGGATTTTTTCGAACTCTGGTGACATTGTTGTGACATTTATATTCACAATTTTTTTAATTATTTAATGATCTTTTTCGTACTTAACATTTGTTTTACATAATTAATCCCTAAAATTACCACAAACATGAAGTTTTGTTACACTGAATCGGCAGTTTGATTTAAATTCTGGGGCCAAATTACCGCATTCGATATCGAGTAAAATTGATCGTAATTTTCTTATTTGAGATTATGGCATTCGATATCGAGCAAGAAATTTAGTACATTTTATCATAATTTCGATATCGAAATCATTTTTCGATACGATAGCTCATTCGATCACGAATGCGGTAATTTGGCTCCTGATTTCTAAAACATTATTTATATACTACAGTCAACCTCTGTTGTAACGTAAACGAAGGGATCCATAATGTTGTTTCGCTATAAACGAATTTCGTTGTATTCGTAACAAAATATGATACAAATGACAATTATAAATATTTTATATTTTTGCTACATTATCAAACATTGTTGACTAAATAGATTGTAATATTATAAAAGCTTCTTGAAATATAGTTTTGGCAAAAGTGCAACTTTGTTTATTAAAATAGTATTTAAGGAATTCGTTATAGACGTAAAATTATTTCTTTTTGCAATATGTGTGATTTTAAAAAAACTACACACATGATTCGTTATTTAAGTTTACGACTATATATAAATTATATATGACTCTATATTGAAACTGTTAATTTAATAAAAATAAATAAAGTTTATTGTATATTTTTATAAAATTTTTAATGTTTAATAAATTATTCTAAATTATAAGAATTTTTGAATAAATGGAATTAATTATTAACAATTCTGGCGAAGGAAAGTTAATCGAATTTGTTTTTTTTAACAACCAGTAACAGTGATTTTTACGTTAAATATCCTCGTTAAAAAAAACCAGTAAATACATACTATGTAGCATAGATTTCGAACGTATACTCATATAAAAATCTTCATGCAAATCTGGATGCAGCTAACAGGGAGGTTATTCTGTATTTCTATTCGAAAAGAAAATCGTTACAATTTGTATACTCTTTACATTGTATTTCAAAAGCTTTTGCTTTTAAATCGAAATACACAATAACGCCCCAGGTAAAATTATTGGGTAGAATTAGCGGCATCCGTTCGGTATAAAACTGGTCATATCTGTATAACCACAAAGTATACAGAGGTGACAATTTTGACGTTTCAAAAAGCCAAAATCAGATTTCTAAGGCAGGGGTCTAATCGCCGCATACGATATCGAGCAAAATGTAACGAAATTGTTTATGTTGGCATTATGAGATGCGATATCGAATAAAAAAAATCATTTTTGTCTGCCCGAAAAATATTTCAATTCAATTATTTGTTGACATGAACGAAACATTTGTTTATAAATCTATTACAATTTCTTAAAAATTACGTTTCGATACATATAGAATGCAGTTATGAGCTGATACGACTTGTATCGTAATATTATTCGATACGATAGTCTATACGCTACCGAATGCCGCGATTTGGCCCCAGTTCTCATAGAAAGAAAAAGGTTATTTATTGTGTGTTAAAGTGTATCGCTTAATGTTACATGCTGTAAAAATACAAACAAAAGGCAGTTTTGAAAGAAAGAGATTAATATAAGAGATAAATTGATTATAATCAGTTTCGTGACATCTCTGTATACTTTGTAGTATAAGCCAAAAATATAAAAAAAAAATTTGTTTAAAATCCAAAAATTATTCTAACTTGGGTAGAAAAAAGGCCAAAATGAATTCTCTATGCAATTGGTCGTGTATTCTCCCATATTGTTTAGTCATTCAGTCCCTTGGAGATAACATACACCTGATTGGTGCCATTGTTCCTGGAATAATTAATCATATATACAGTTATGTCACAGAACTCAATTTCGATCGAAAGTGGTTTTGATTCCGTAAATTGAGTCTTTAGAAAATGAAAAACGATTTTTTTTCCGGAATGAAACCACTTTAGATTTCTAAAGTGAAATTGTTATTTTTTATGATTTTATACTGCAAGAAACTCATACTACTAATTTATAATGATAATTAAATAATTAATTTTATCATTTCATTGCCTTTTTTTTAATTATCTCATTAATATTTAAATAAAATTTCAAAGTTGGTGTCAGCAACAAAAAATTACAAAAATTAAAAATATTTACACAACACTGGAATATGACATCCTCTGTCATATTCCAGTTCATTTAAAACAGCAACAATTGAAATTCCGGTCATTTTAAAAAAAAATTTGTTCACTCTTATTTAAAATTTTTTTGTTAGCGCTCTTTTTGTTCGCTTTTGTTGTAATTTTTATTACAAAAATCATATGTTTTTTGTTTTGGTTACACAAAGTTAAACAACTTAAATATGCCGAATCTTATATATTTACCCTTCACCTTTGTTGTGGATGCATAATTATATGTATTATATACATACATATATATATTATATTGTTACGTTTTACCTTTTAAAAACGGTGGTTTATTTCCTTTAAAAAAACCGGATTCTTTTTAATTGCAAAATAAAAGCGTCAAGTAGTTTATAGAAAATATAACAAGTCTTTATTTATTTAAATATACACAAACACAATTAAAAAAAAATTAACCCACTGTTTTTTTAACACACTTATATTACGGTTTAAGAACATACTTACCGCCTGGCCCACGATGTCGAACGATAACGTTCGCTTAGATAAGACTTAAGACACAAACTTTTTATCGTATCTATTTTTTTTACTCAATCAAGTTTGTTTATTCCACAATCAAGTTTGTGTCTTAAGTCTTATCTTATCGTTCGACATCGTGGGCCAGGTAATAACCCCCTGGCCCACGAAGTCGAAGTTTTCGAACACTTCGATGATGAGATTATTAGTAACAATATTAATACACTTTGTGTGATCAACACCATCTGTTGATGAGTTTATTAGTTTTTTTTTATGAAATTTTCACATCTCCGTTATTTATGGACGGATTTTGCTGATTTTAAATAGCAAACTTCTCGAAGGCATGTCTGAGAGAATTATTGAAGATTTGGATCTTTATAGGGTCGGAAAATTATATTGTGGAAATTACAAACGGAATGACAAACTTGTATGCGTCAATTTCAAAAAAAAAAAAAAAACGTACACAACGAGTTTTGTTTTGCTTATTTTTAAAGTTTTTTCAATTCGCCTGTAAGAGTAGCCAATTTATGTAGAAATTGATGAAGAATCCAGTGGTACTTTTAGGCTCTCAAAAAAATCAATATTTTTGGATTTTTTTTTAGGTTTTCTTTGATTTCTATCTTGAGCGTCACACACCAAATATGTATAAAAAATCGCTAAAAATGCAAAAATATTTGAAATTCAAGCTTACTACGATGTTCTTTAGTTTCTCAAGATTGACTCTTGCGAAAATCACCTTTTCGATTATAAACAAAAAATCACGATTCAACTTGATTTTTAATTTTTTTTTTAAAGTGACTAGTTATTTTAAAATTTTAAGAAGAAAATATGTAAATTTTTGTTAAAAAAAGACTTGAACTTAGAGGTTACTTGCAAAGTAATAGGCTTGTAACAATATATTTAAAAAACTGCAATTATAAGCGTTTTAAAGAAAAAAAACTAAGTGTGACGCTCAAGATATTTTGTGACGATCAAGAGATTTTGTTGCACGTAAACAAGAAATAATGCCAAATCTTAAATTTAACGAAAAAAAGTTTATTCTTTTACAAAAAGTAAATAAAAACAAAAATTTTTCAAAAAACAAAAATTTTCATACAAAACTAAACATGTACATATTCTGTGATGTCTTTAACAAAAATGGAAAAAAGGAAGTAATTCTTAAAGAAACTTATACACATATGTAAATATTTGACACAAACGAATAACTTAACTTAATTTAATTTATAAATTTTCATTCGAATTCTTATTCTGAATCTGTATAAACCTCATGAAATGACATTAATTTTTACCACTTTCGAATTAAGTTTGTGGGAAAACAAAATTAGTCAGTAACAATAAAAAATAAACTCAAATACACCACGATTATGCCTTTCTTTCTTCTTTATTTTATATTCGTCATTACGCGCTTTATCGAGCTTTGTTTTCTCTCGATATCTCCGTGCTCTTTCAGCCGCCGTTAATTTTATTGTTTTACTCTTGAAAATAAAAAAATAATATCAAAATTATGCATTTTAAGCTATGAAGCAATATATTTCAAAAGTGATGCTCATGAAATGTTTGCCTTTTTTGTTTTTTTTTCGTAGGCAATTTATTTTTCAAATTCACAAATTATAAAAAAATGAGTTGAAACCATGTAAACAATGATTGTCAACTTCAAATTTTTACATTTAATATATTCACTTTTAAAAAAATTAGCTTGACGCTCATGAAATTTTATCGCGCCCTTACCATGGTGTTCACAAAAACTGCGCAAATGCACAATTTTTTTGATAGATTTTTTTTCACTTTTGTATTAATTAAAGTTTGTACTTTCCTTATGTTATTTACTTTATTTAAACTTGAAAACTAGTAATATTACTTGATTTATAAAAAAGTGACGCTCAATGCAAATTGTGGGGACAACCTTTCTTTGCAACGCCAAATGATTTAAACATTTTCTGGGAATAAACAAAATCGATAGGAATCTAGAGAACGCAAAGTAAAAGCGATCGATTTGCAATTACGGAATTGAAACCATTGCAATCGAATTATGTGACATGCCTGATAACTACTACTTAGAGATATTCAACATGCAACTATATCATCAATCTGCCTTTTAATTTTTTTATTCTTATTGAAGGTGTTGCAAATAAGCTCTCGCTATTATTAATACACCTTTTATTATTATGGAGTTATAAAACTTTTTTTTGTATAAATCTAATATATGTAATTAGAATTATTATCATCAATAACACTGTGCTGGGCTTTGATACTTTTTTTTTGTGATTTTGCAAAAAACAATATTAAAAAAAAAAACATTTAGTTAGATTTAGTTACGCGAATATTTATTGGGCAACGTCCTCCATTTTTTTAATAACGCTATATCTCGAAAAATAGAGCTAACCTAAAAAAACGGTTAGCACCACTTGATTCAGCGTACTCGATTTAGTTTTACCCATTGGATGCCACGCTTGTCGGGTTTTTCAACTAGCACAGTGTAATAACCAGATCTGAATGAATTGGAACAATAATAACAACAAATGGTATATCGATGAAGAGTAATTGAAATGATGAATAATTCTACCAAGGATACTTTCGAGATACATAGCATCAAAGATTAAATGAATTGTCCCTATAAATATGAAACATGCCTTGGCAACTCTGCACTTAACTGATCTTTAAAATGTAAGAGTATAATTTTTTTAAACTCTTTCAAATACTCTTCGACAATAATTATAATAAAAGCTTTTTTACCCAAGCTTAGCTTAAAGCCTTAAACATTTAGTTTTAATAAATAGTTAAAAATCATTCACCAAATAGACATCAAGTTAAGAAGTTGTAGTGTGTTTGCTTAAAACGTTGCTTTTGCTAAGGAAAATTTTATAATAAATCGTTGTTTTTTTCTGAAAATAAAGGTAAGAAAATAATAAACAATGCATTTTGAAATTGAAATGAAAATATATTTTTTTAATTTTCTTAAGAAAAATAATTGTTAATTCAAGAGAGAAAAAATTGTTGCGCATGTAGGTACATCAGTATTAAGAAAAAAAAACCGGTTTTATTATTGGGCCACAATGTTTTGATGTTTGTAGGGCATTAAGCTAAAATAATAAATAAAAAACGTATTATTTATAATTTCTTATTCACTTGTGTTGTGGATAAGACGTTTGTTTGTTTGTTTTTATAAAACGTTAAAACTGATGGTATTAATAATAAACCATTGTCAAATGCAGCATTGACCCTGGCCAATATTATACCAAAATCATCCAAAGAAGAACCCACAATTATCAATTTCATTAAAAGCTAACAAAAAATTACTTGTTTCTAAAAGCTTTGAGAAAAATGTTAAATCGATTCTTATTTATTCACTATAAAACCAAAAATTATTTATTCTGGGATATTGACAGTATATCGTTATTGTATCACAAAGAGAGCTAAATAAATTGTATAGATACATAGTATAGTTGTAGAATATTGAGATAACATACAAAATAATTGCAAAAGATTAGCAGTCTTATTCAGAAAAAATTAAAGTAGACTTCAAATGTACTTTAAGAAAATTTTGTATGAAAATTTTGTCTAAAAGCACACGTCAAACCTACTTGATTTTTTATGAATACGGCAGTAGATTTATATTTTTGCAAGATTTAGAAAGTAATGTATTTTTTTAATTCCCTGTGAAATATGTAAAAATTTCAACTGCTTGTATATATGTAACTTAGAACTTAATACTTAAATCCAAACTTATTCGAAATAAATTAATTACATGTTTATTAAACTGTAGGCAATCTGGGCTGTGTAGGGTTAACAATGTTATATCAATGCTAACAGGAAATACCTCATTTTTATTTACATATGGATTTCCCTAAATTACCACTTTGTGTAGTGTAGGGTATAGGTTTAAAAATATTACAATACAAATATTACATACATATTTACATCAAACGTATATTCATTTGTTCATACATATGTATGTATGTATATGCATATACGAGTATCTTATGGGTCGATGTATAGGTTGCTAATAGGCAACGCAACTGACATGCAAGTGGTTATTATGTAAGTCAACTTTTGTATTTAATCTATTTTTCGAATTTTCGAGTAGAAAATAAACATTTATATCTTAACTGCCGTATTCAGAAAAAATAAAGCAGGTTTGAAGTGTGCTTTTCGACAAAATTTTCATACACAATTTTCTTAAAGTACATTTGAAGTTTACTTTTATTTTTTATGAATTAGACCGTAAAAATATAAATAGTTTAGCAACAAAATAACTAACATTTAAAATTAACCATTTCAGATAAAACTCAAAGCAACCACAAATTCTCGGTTGCCAAGTTCGGCAGTTGCCATCTGTAATATGTTTTTGGTAACTGTCAACTCCACTGAGGTTCGGTTGCCATCCGTAATCGACCCATTAATGTATCTTTTGCAAACATTGTTTGCATGATGCTTGACCGTTTACTTTTGTTTTATTGCAAAAGACTTTTTGTTTATTAATAAATAAATATGTACATATGTACATGCATATACTATACATTTGTTATTATATTTTTATGGTCGTACATACTATGTATGTATGTATGTACTAATATTAAGTAAAGGTAATTAACATAGTTTCCGCATAATTGTAAAAAAGCCTTAAAAACGAACATAAAAACACAATTAACAATATTTTTGTATAAACAATTTTCGTAACTTATACTTACTTATGTATAAATGTAATAGTTTTTTTTTTAATTTTTTTTTTATATTTAGTTTATTGAGATAAAAACTAATTAAGTATGGTTTCTGGAATTGGCGAAATAGTGTTGGTAACTGGTGGCAGTGGGTTTATAGGTCAACACATTATAAAACAACTGCTAAAAGATCAACATGAATTAAATATCAAGGAAATCCGAACTGTAGATTTGGTGCCCTACAAAAATAAAATTGATGGTGAGTTTTTGAATTGAATTTTGATAAATTTGATGAAATCGTATTACGAGTATGTGTACTGATGAATAACATGTATTTATTTGTATTCAGATGAGAAACAAAATATTCGAATTTTTGTGGGTGATATTTGTCAACCGGATGGAGTGGCCGATGTTTTTAAAGGTGTCGATACGGTGTTTCATTGTGCCGCTTTGGTTAGTTTGCAATATCCACCCAACTATAAGGAATTGGATCGTGTTAATGTAGATGGTAAGACTTTTTTAATATTTTTTTGCAACATTAAGCGTATTTAGTAAAATTTAGAATATCAAAATGAATATACCTATATAGTATACTTTTGTGAATTATAAATATTGGAAACTGCAAAAAATTTTGAAACGATTTAAAAGTTTCCAATAACATACTCACGATGTTCTGTTCTATAGTGGAGTTTTTAATAATGAATTGTCAAAATCATTAAACTGAATAATGGAAGCTATTGCAAGGACTATGAACTATTTTCGCCCTAAAGCCACTTGCGTTTAAATTAATTCTATGCAAACAATTGACCAAATCACGACCGGAATTGTGGCGTAGAATCGATTCATTGTTACACGATCTTTTAAATTCCATTCTTTCGTTTTCAAAAATATAGTTAGAAAATAATTTTTGATTTAGCACGATAGAAGAGTACAACGTTGTTTGTGAAATCGACAAATATTTTTAATTTGCTGGTAAAATTATGTTCTATCCTCCAGGTACTCGTGCCGTTGTGGAACTTTGTGTGGAACACAATATTAAACGTTTAATTTATACCAGTTGTGCCTCTGTGTGCATGGTGCCATTCAAGGGACATAGCACATTCACTTTAGTTATAAATCAAACTGAATCGAAAGCTCCTACTCCTAGTTACGATGCACAAAATCCCATAGATTTTGACAAAAAGTTCTTAATACCCGGTTATTCGGCATCAAAACTGCGAGCTGAAACCATAGTACTAAATTCGAATGGAGCCATGTTAAGCAATAAAAATGATTATTTGAACACTGCTGCCATAAGGCCACCACTAACATACGGTGAAGGCGATGAACTATTTGTACCAAACGTCCTTAAATACTTAAGCAAACATAAATATTCTTATCCCAGAATAGCAGGTGCGGGAGGCAAGCAGCAAATATCTTATGCAGGTGAGTAATTAATATTTATTAATTAATATACTTAATTATATTTATATGTATATTAAATTTGTTTTTAGGAAACGTCGCTTGGGGTCATATTTGTGCTTATAAAACACTAAAGTCTAATCCGAAAGCTATTGCCGGCTTACCAGTTTTCGTTACCGACGATACTCCCATCAATGACATTTCAAGATTTTTACAAAAAATTGCTTTATTGGGGGGCAACTACAAAGTTCGCCATACATCATGGTATTTGCCTCACTTTTTATTTTTCTTTATCTCGCTATTGACGGAATTATTTATCAGAGCATTGGCTCCAGTAAAAGATATGTCTCTTAAATTTTCTCTGCGAGCTATTAGTTCATTTACTGCCTCCGTTATGATGTTTAATCGTTTGAGAGCTGCCATTCATATGGACTATGTTCCATTAATTGAAGTGGAAACATCTTTGCAAAAGAGTGCTACCTGGTATTCCAAATGGTGGGAAGGGAATATATCAAAAACCACTGTTAAAACAAAAACGAATTAAAAAAGAAAACCGACTTGTCCGTTCAACCGAAGAAGATAATAATTAAGTTTAAGCATAAATAATAACCAAAAGAAGTTTTTGGTGTTTGTATTGTATATTTTACTTTTACTGTTACTGTTACTTTTTTTATATGTGTGTACGTACATACATACATACATACATATGCTTAATATAATAAAAATTTGATAACATTTTGTAAAAATTGTGTTAAGTACTCTAAGAATTCAGAACATAGACACATTTTATGTTGGTGTCAAATTTCTTTGTTACATCCGCATTATGCTTAAAATCGCAGAGAACCAAAACTAAGCGATAAGAATTTATAGGTAAAATAATGTAATGTCTATTGTCAT
Source organism: Bellardia bayeri (assembly GCA_950370525.1). NCBI lineage: Eukaryota > Metazoa > Arthropoda > Insecta > Diptera > Calliphoridae > Bellardia > Bellardia bayeri. Next base: position 99,437,265 of record OX493267.1, read on the forward strand.
ATCTTTGATTTAATATTTAATTACCAAACATTTTGTTAATTTTTTTTTGTTTTCTGGTTCATATTATTATTATGTACATATGTACTTATATTTTTTTCTAGTGTCAAATATATCAACCAATATTTTCTTTAAATTATCTACTTAAGTTTAGACAGTTTTAGTCCATTTGAAATTTTTTTTTTTTTATTCTATGAACAATTATTGATTATTTTAATTATTGAAAGTTACAAATATTTTAGTGCAAGCAATGTTGGATTTACTATTAAAACTAATTTCTTTTTGCGAGGGATTGTGTTAATTAGGGGTTTCTCCATCATAACTTATTTGAAAGCTGTTAACTTACCTTAGAATATATAAATTTTTTTTTATTAAATTTAAAAATAAAAAACGCTTTTTATTGTTTGTTTGAACAATGTTCATATATTATTTATTAATTTATTTATTTTTCTTTTTATTTGCATCAAAGTTGTTGTTGTTGTTGTTCTTTTTGTCTTATCTTATTTATTATGTATTTTTTATTTCAAATAACTTTTCATTTGTTTAAAATCGTCTCATTTTTATTATATTTTATTTTAATTTATTTTTATAATTATCTTAAACTTTACTTGACTTTTGTTGTTTTATTATTTATTCTTCTTTTTATAATTAATTAAATTTTTTCTTCATTTATTTATAATATATAATGTCGTAATAATTATATACATATACTTACATATATATATGTACATGTATGTATATGTATATACTAAAATAAAAATGTATACATATATATACTCGTATAAGATACAATATATATATATAGTATATATATATGTATATATTATTACTTATTATGTATGTATATATATTTGTTATTTATAAATATAATTTGTGTTGTTGGATGTCTTTTCTGTTCAAATTAACAGTTTGAAAGAGAATGAATTATAACAAAAAATTATAGACAAGTGGTAGATAAATGAGAATAAGAAAATAAATGGAGGTTTAAAGTAACATCATGTTAGTTTCATATGAAAACGATTTTAATGCTTCCATCGGGGTTTTAAATTTAAGTAAAAAAGAAGAGAACATTTTCATATAGTTTAAGTTATAAAAACGGCGAAAGCACGTAAAATCATACATTCTTATTTTAGTAAATTTATGATGGTGTTTTTGTTTTCATATTCATAGTTTCTTTTTGGTTTTGTTCTTGTCATATATAATTGCTTTCATTGTTTTTGGTTTAAATTTATTTTAATGATGTTTTTTTTTAATTTTTTTCTGGGGATTTTTTGTATCATGCATACTTAAAGTAATTTTGTTTATCTATCAATAATAATGTATAGTTGTTTTGTCATAAAATGTATCTTACTGTTTTGTTGAGTTTTTTTTTTTTGTTACAAACTGTTTTTACAAATATTTTTTGTTATATTTTTTTTTGGTTTAAATTATTGTGGGTGTCAAAATTGTGTTTTTATATATATTTGTTCTATTTTGAGGGTTATTATTGTTAATTTTCTTTTAAAATAATTTGTAATGAAAAGTTGTCGTTTACATTTCATTTATTCGTTTTTCATAATGTTGTTTACAAAAGAATATTTTATTTTTTTATACCTTTAAATTCTTGGAGTTTGGTTTTTTAAATTGTTTATTATATATTTAATAAAATTATTTTGTTTTCTTAATTTGTTTTTCCTTGTATGTCTGTTGTATCTGCAGTTGTTAGTTTTTTTTTATTCTTTATTTATGTATGTATATAAAACTATAATTATTTTCTCTTTTTGTTAAATATAATTAAATTTTTAACAATTTTGTATCTATGTAATCTACAGCAAAATTATGCCTACATACATATGTAATTAAATGATTTATTAAACAATTTTTAAAGCATACTTTTAAGGTGTGATTTGAAACAAGAAAAGTGTCACATTCTTGTTTCTAATCACACCTAATTTTCTCATATGTAGTCATATACATACATATACCATTTGTTTGTCGTCTATACTGCTACAAATATGTAGTTCGACTAATAATAAGACTTTTTACACAAGTACATAAATTGAATAAAGTATTGATTCTATCTTTTCAGTTGTCATTTAAAAATTACATTCGCTTAACTTTTTTTCAACCTAATGCTAGATTTACACGATTGAAATTTTCTTCAAAATTGCTCTTCAAAATGCTTTAAACTCGTGTAAACAGCAAAATTTCTTCAAAATTTATTTATTTAATAGTTATTATTATAATTATTTCTTCAAAATTTATTTATTTAATAGTTATTAATTAAATAAATAAATTTTGAAGAAATTTTTCTGTTTACACGAGTTTGAAGCATTTTGAAGAGCAATTTTGAAGAAAATTTCAATCGCGTAAATCTAGCTTAATGGCGTTTTCTTTTCTGGCAAAAATGTTACACGTTTTTCCTTTTTTATATGCGAAGTGGGTAAAAAGTGTAACATATATGTAACATTTTTGCCAGAAAAGAAAACACCATAAGTCACTTTGGTTATGCATTGAAACTGTATTTGAATTCTTTGTAATTGGAAATAGCTTTTCGATTTATTTTATTAGTCCTTTAGTTGTCAGTCATTAAAAGGTTTAATTTAAAATTGACAATATTTAATTATTAAAAACGTTCTGATTTCTATTATAAATCTCTATATGAAAGATAGATAGTTTGTTATAGTTTTTTGTTTCTGTCATTTAGCTCATAAGTAAAAATAAATTATATTTATTTGAATCTTAGACCACTTATCAATCTGATGGTCACATGTTGACAACTAATTGACATTTTGTTCCAACAAGAGACAGGGTATCATCTATCATCATATTAAAGAAAGCTTGCTTATCGCAAAATGTTATAGTAGATATTTGTTAAAAACTTTCTAAATTTATATTGCCAATAAAAATAAGTAAATGAGGAAATATTTTAATAATATGTCGTATGCTTTAAAAATATGTACATATGTATACGAGTATGTATATGCATACGAGCAGAAATATTTAGAATTTTTTTATTATAAACAAATTGTTACTACATACTTACCTATAGATACATAGATACAATTATGCAAAAATGTTGTATTAATGATGTTGTTTATATTTTTATTTTAATAGTTTAAATATCTGATTCAATGTTGATTTTATATATATATATATATATATATATATATATATATATTTGGTTTTCCAATATTATAGAAAACTATAAAGTATATATGTGGCTTACTTAGATCATAACATAATATATTTTCTATATCCTTTAATATTTTATTTGCTTTTGCTCTTCAAAAAGTAGTTATTTTTATTTATATTTTTATATTTATATTTATTTAAATTTATTTCTTATTTTTTTGTTTGTTTTTGTATAATATCTTAACAATAAATTGTTAATATAATATGATTTATTTCTGTTTGCTTTTTGTTCATTTTCATTAAGTGTAAATACAATTTTATTTTATATAATTATTTATAATTAAATATATAATATAATATATTGTTGTTGTTGTTGTTTGTTAAAGATACTTACCATCACTTAGTAATTAATAGATTTTGGTTTTTGTTTTATAATTATTTTATATATATAAATTTAATTATAAGTATAGTGTAAAATATAAAGATATTGTCAATATAGTGAAAGTGTTATTTGCTTTTTTTTTTATTTAGTTTTTATTATTTTTTATTTTTATTTTCGTTTTTAATTTTATTTAGTTTTTATTTTTTTTTAAATAGAAAAAGCTTTTAAAAGATGTTAAATAAGCTTTTTCTAAATAGGAAAATTTGTGTCTTGTATGTATAAGTATGAGATTGTGTGTGTGTGTGTGTGTGATAGAGATATTATTAACTCATCTCTTAACACTTTCACGGGGCATATACATACATACATATATAGACATATTTATGTATGTATACATATATAGAGAGAGAGAGAGAAAGATTCAAAGATGGTGACAAGAAATTGAAAGTAAAAACTTATACAAAAGTAAGAGTGAGTGTTAAATTGAAAAGTTAAGAAATAATAATAAATAAACAAATTAGAACTAATTAATTAAATTTACTAAATTATATGTGATTTTATGTAATTGTTGGTTTTTCCTACTATAATGTATAAGTATAATATATTTTTTTTATAATTTATATTTAAATATTTTTCTAAAGAAATGATATGTTATCCAAGGGAGAGAGGGGGAGAGGAAGAGTTAGGAAAAAGTTTAAAATGTCTTTGTTATAATTTAATAAAATAATGTTAAACAAATGTTTAAAATTATAATAAAATACTTTTCTATTCAGTTTAATAAAAGTAAAGAAAATAATGTTTTCCAGCCTAAATTGACTTATTAGTTAAGAATAATATTGTTTGTTTTTAAAAGAATGTTTTTTTTTATTTTAATTTTTGTTAAAAATGTTAATATATTTTTAATATTTGGTGTATGAATGTTGTGTATAAATGTGTTATTTTTTTGGAAGGTTTTTTATATCACCTTTGTCATCTTTTGTTTTAATAGCTTTTCTAAAAATTGTTTATAGTTTATAGTTTGTTTTTGTTTTCATTAAATGATCTAGCTTGACAATTTTTAAAAATGTTTTTTTTTCCCAAAAAAGTTAAAGCTTTTCTTCTTATCATTTTTTTAATTTATCATACAGTAATTTCAATCATATTAAGTATTAGTTTCAATTATCTTAAAATGATTCTTATTTATGTAGTTTTGTTTATATTTTAAAAACGCTTTATATTTTTATGATGATAATTGACTAAAATTGATCTTGTGTTTTTTTTTTTATAAAAAGGACGCATGTTTTAAATGTTTTTTGTTGTTTGTATTTCATTACCATAAACCAAAAGAATCTTTTTGTATTAAGGAAAATATTTTTTGGAAATACATTTCAATTTAAAGTTAAATAAGCTTAAAGCAAACTTGCCTATGGAGTACGAAGATAGTATATGATCAGTAAAGAGCATTTATTTTCATTCAAAATGTTTTTCTCTAATAGTTGTCTATACGAGTAGAGAGCGTGCGTTTGAACGTTTGAAAAGAACATAAGTAGAAGGTAAACTAATTTTAAATTACTTTATCACTTTAAAGACATCAAAGAGTTCATGGTACACTGAAGAAGTTTTTTTTTGAAGTCCACTTCAAAGTTTATTCAGTGGTATTTCAGTTTTTGTAACTGCTTTAAGGACTATATTTTTCCTATCTTTCGAAAACTTATCGTCCTTAGTCTGATCAGAGAAATTTACATATTTGGAGTATGAAATAAGTTAGTAAATATATGATAAATTTTTTTTAAAGTTGTAAAATATTAACAATTTATTTATGTTTTAGAATTTATTGTAAATTTCTACTTGAAAGAAATTCATCACTTGTTTTAAGCCATTCTTTTCATTCCAAAGAAAAAGGATTTTTTCAATTTCTTAAACATCATCAAGTTATGATTTTTTTATGTTAATATTTTTTTCAAAAGTTAAACAAACTTGTATATGTATTATTAAATATTAATATTAAAATATGTAAGTTGAATTTAGTTTTGAAAAAAAAGTACAAACTTTTCAAAGTAGTATTTCCGGATGTTACAAACATGTCGGCGCCATAAACAAGTTGTTTTGTTGTAAGAAAATATTTTAAAGCGTTTTGTAGTGTAGTGAATTTAGTTCAGACAGTCGTTAATTTCAGAGTTTTGTCAAGAAAATTTTCTTTTAAGTGTAAATATTATATTTTTTTGTCTTTTGTATTTTTTTTTTGTTTTAATTCTTGTATAATTGTATAATAGTTTTTTTTGGGTATCTTTTCCTCCAACATATACATATAAATATTTTTGGTTTTGATTTTAAATAATAAGTATTATTTTATAATATTTTTTTGTTGTTGTTTTCAATTATTGCTTTTTGAACATGTCTTAAAAATATATATTTTTGTTTCATTATATTTTACTTATAAGTAATTGTAATATTTTAATATTAATTATAGGGATTGGTTTCTTTAATTTTATTTTATATATAAATATTTTATTTAATATTAACTTATGTATATATTTTTTTTTTAATAATAACTTGATTTTTTTTTTTAATTTTTACCAAATTTAAGCTTCTTGTTTTATTTAAAAAAAAAAAAATTGAAAATATTAAACAGATTTAGAAGAAGCTAAACAAAATGTATAACTATTTGTTTAATATTAATTTAATGTTTATTTAAAGTAACAATTTGTTCTGTTTTTGTTTTTGTTTTTGTTGGACAAACGCCGCTATTGCGGTTATTAATAATTTTCAACACAAGGTTGTCTTGTGGTTTGTTTAAAGTTTGTTTTAACCATATTCCTAACTAATTTTGTTTGGTGAATTGATTTATAATGTTTATTCCTGTTCATAAATGTTCAATGTTATTAAAAGATTCTGTTGAAAAATGAAAAACACGAATCCTTTAATATGAAAAACTTCTATCTAAGACATTAAAACCATTTCGTTTTTTTTTTTTTTACTTTCTTTTTGACAGATTGCTTAACAACATTTCTCGACTGTCAAAATGTTCTTGCTGGTCATATGGTTTGTTATTCGCCATACTTTTTGACTAACTAAAACTAGTACTTAAATTTTACAAGATTGTTTTTTATGGTTTTATTATTTAAATAAATGTATGTATGTGTATATACGTTTTGTTGATATAATTATTATTTTGTTTTTTAATATTTGATTTCTGTTTTGTTTCTTAGTTTAAATTTTAGTTGTTATTTATTTGTTTATATTTGGTTTATTTTTTGTTTGTTTTTAAAAATTGGTGTTTTGCAAACTATTAACATTTTGGTTATGTTCGGTATTTTTGTTTTTTGGTTCTTTTTTTAATTTTATTAAAAGAAAACTTTTTCATATCAGCTGTGTAGAAGAAAATTTGGCAAAATTTCAGGAATCAAGTTGGATTTTTGTGTGGTTTACATTAGTATTTGTTAAGATATTAATAACTAAATATTCTTTGTTTAATTTCAAATTATTTGCAATGGGAATTTCCACAAGAGCGAAACAAAACACACATTGTTTCATTCAACACAAACTTTCTGACCACTGTGGTTGAGAAAACTTTTGCTAAAGCAACAAAGAATTTAATAAAATCAAGTAATTACATTTGTATTAATGTAAAAATTCCAAATGAATTTGTATTTATTGGAAAGAAAACACATTTCACCACCGTAAGAATGCTCTGAAAGAAAACAAAAAATGCAAATAATTTGTACAGCAACAATACTATGGTCAATGCAATAAGTCACATGATAAAAAAACTATGTCAATATTATATTACATTTCCTTATCTTATGAAAAGTGTGTAATGCCGTATACACTGAGTCAACGATTACACCAAAAGTTCCTAATGAATTTTTTTAAAAGAGTTTGAAAATGAGAATAGGGAAATGTAAAATCTGTTATCAGATTTCATACCGATTAAGAAAGTTCTGATCAACGTTTCAAATAAGGTAATGATAAAATTATATTAGTGATATCGAATGACATTGATGCCATCGATAAAAGGTGGACCACAATCTTCGAACATATTTTGAATTCGCCCATACAAAAAATTAATTAAGCAGGAGATTGTTTTCAAATTACATAAGGGCGTAAAAAGTACATGATTAATAATTTGTTGATATGTGTTTTTTTAATGTCTTTACAACAGAAGAATGTATTATTATTATTAGAGCTGTACCCTAAATGCTTATTTTGTTAATAATACAAATAAAGAAACGTATTAATATCTGTCCCTGTATTGAAGTGTGTCGATTTCTTGTAAACTTTTATTGTTTGAATTAGTTATCTTTGGTATTAACGTATGTTTTTTTTGCGGACACAAGTGGGGTGTTAAAGAACAGTAACAGTCGCAAAAGATGTCAGAGAAATTTTGAAATATTTATTATAAACTATTTTTTTTATGACAATTTTTTTCTCCCTTACCAATATCTTGTTGTTTATGCTTCATGAAATGCAATTTAATGAATCTTTTGTGCTGTTCCCAATAAAAATGTAATTGTTTTTATTTCATATTAAATAAGTGGAACCAAGTTTTAAAAATGTTTATTATTTTACTTATTTTAGGTTTGAATTTTTGTTAAACTAACAATTGCACATAAATTGGCCTTCTTGTTTTTGGGTTATTTTCATAGTTTAAATTTTAAACTATTCAAATAGAAATTATGACAAGTAGTAATTAAAAAACAACATAATCGTACCATAACATATTCCAAATTTAAAATATTTGTTTTAAACGTAAGTATTTGCTTTTGTTTTTTGTTTCTTCAATTGCATATTTAAAGATTTTGATTAAATTGTTCTTCTTTTTTTCATTATTAATTGTTTGTTCTTGCATATTTACTATGTATTGACATAATGTACATAAGTATTCACATACACATGTATGTGCAAGTAGTTATTCCATTATATATGTATGTATAAAATTATGCAATAGTACATAATGTATTTATGTATGTTTGTTTGTTTGTTTGATTTTCCTTATAATTATTAATAATATTTTCAATGTGTAATTTTATTTTTAGTATTTTATAAATAGTAACATATTTCCCTAACTATTTGCTAAACGAAAAATAACTTTTGAAACAATTCTTGAATTTTTTTTTGATTCAATAAAGAATCGAGATTCTTTTTTAAAGAGAGTTCAATTAATTTAAGACTAACAATTTAAATTTGTTATAATAATATTTATACACCCAGTAAGTGCATATTCGTGTAAGAATTTTAAAGAAATGCTAAATTATTAAAAAACAATTATAAATCAAATATATAAGAAAGTCCCTTCATATGTACTAACTTTAACTAAATTAAAAAAAAAAAAAAAACATTCCATTATTTAAGTAAGTGTGAACTTAAAGTGGTATAATTGTGGTGTACTAATGAATGGAGACATGGAATCTAATTATTTTCTAATTATTAAGAAAAATATTTTTCTATATTTTCTATATATGGATGTAATGTTTGTAATATTTTCGATTTCATCAGTAAATTTTTCCTGAAGAAAAAAAAAAATGGAAAGAGAAAACGAAAGAGACAACATGAAAGTGTTTTAAAATATGTATGTATGCCCAAAAATATTTCAAAAATAAAAAAATATTGATCTTTAAAGTCGTTGCAAACGAAACATACAAACAAGTTTATATCCAAATGAATAATAAACATATTCTAAAGTTTACAAATGCAATGCTTCTCCAACTACATTGATTTATTTAACATTATTAATTAAGGCATATTCCTGTATTTTGCAAGAATTCATGTTAAAGATCATAAAATTGTGTATTCTTTACTTCGAAATAAATTTATTTCTTTACATAGGTCGTTCAAAAATCAGCCTAGTAACACTCATGCCAATAAGTGTATAGTTTCATTTATATTTAAGTGTAACAAGTCATCTTAACTTAACGAACGAAATATGTACATATGTACATATGTTTTTAAACTATTTTTGAATTATTTTCTTACAACATAACTTTCTAGACAATTGTTTTTTCCGGAATACAGTAAGAGACGATGCACAAATGGCACCGTCTAATCGACTTAATTGCTTGTTTGCGACAGTTAGCAATACAAAAATATGTAATAGCAAATCTGTTGAATTCCAATATGATTGTATTTGTGTTTGTGTTTGCCTCCTATAATTTATTAACTAATTACTAAATGCACATATGAAGAGCTTTCGATAGATTTATTTTAATTGAAAATCATAAAAATAATTTTTAAAAATACAAATAATTTTCAAAATATCTTGTATAAATAATTAGTTTATTTTAATTTTATAGCAAAGTGTTGCACATATTGTAATAATATGTACGTACGTATGTATGTACATATGTACAAACTTCAAGCATGTACACATATGTACATATGTGTGTACATATATACAATTATGTATGTATGTATTGCATACGTACATATGTATTGTACATCTGTTAATGTGTAATTGTGTTTTGTTTTGTTCGGTTGATTTAGAAATTTCATTGTTCACATTTCAAAAGTGTTCAGTTAACAAGTACAATGTGTTTGTTTTTATATCCTGCAGTATTAAAACATAACAACTTTGTTATAATTTGTTTAATTTTTTTAATTAATTAATTTTTTTTAGTAGAATGTATTGTTAAAAATACATACATACATATGTATTATATTATATATTTTTAAAATAATTTCCTTACTAAAAATGTTTAGGGAAAAGAGGAGGGGATACAAATGGGGTTGGGTACTGTTTTTTTTGTTTTTTTGTTCAATATTATAATTATATTTATTTTGTGTTGTGTTTTAATTGCTAGTTTTTTATTTGAGAGGATTTTGTTGATTTCTGTATCCTTTACATTTACAATTGCAATTATCTCATTTTTCATGCATAGCTGTTGTTTGCTCATGTTTTTAATTTGGCTTACCTTATTTAATACAAAAAATTAAAAGTTGTAGCATTCATTTGATAATAATGCAATAGTAATCATAATCATAACAATAATCGTAATCGTAACCGTAACCGTAACCGTTATGGTAATTGTAATAATCATATAATACATATAAAGTGATTTGTTAAATGATTATTTTTATTAATTTTTTCCAAATTGTATACGTTGTTGTAGTTTTGTTCGTCTGTTTGTTGTTGTTGTTGTTGTAGCGAAGGCTTCCTTTGCCGAATTATCCACCTCTGAGTTAAAATTTTTTTTCCTCCACACTCTACAAAATGTTGATGTCATTTTTGAATGATGGTTTAAAAATGTTTTGTTTAAAAAACTTTTTTTGGAATTTTTTTTTTAATTTTTTGCTTGTATATAATGCAAATGTTTAGTATATAGTTTTGTATATATATAATTATGTATATTTTTTTTTGTATTTTTTTTTTTAATTTTATATATAGTAGAGTTGATGTAAATATGTATTTGGTGTAATTGGTTTGGTTTTTTGTTATTTTTAATATTGCAACATTTATATTTCATTTTTTAAAACTGATGTTGTTGTTTTTTTTATGTGTTTTTTAAATATACTGTTTGTGTTGGTTGTTGCCGCTGCTTAACGGATTTTATTTGTTGCGGTCGGTGCCTCCACTTAATGGTAACCATTTGTAAATGCCGCAGGAATTAGTGGTCCCTGAAAATACAGAAAATGTTTTTAATTTAATAATAAAATTAACCAACACAAAAATATACAACAAAACTGACAAACACCTAAAATATAGACAAAACAAATAAATAAATCTCGAAAAAAAAATAAAAAATATACATATTAATAATAATAATATTAGTATTTTGTACAGTCAGTAACAAAACTGTTTATTAAACACCTACGAATAAAATTGAATAATGTTCTTTATTAGATTCGTTTTTTTTGCGAATTCAAAAATAATATTCGAGAAAACAGTTTTTGATATCAATGGCGCGAACAAATGCTACCAGTTGTGTTTATAAAATTCATTTCAGGCCGAATGCAAAACGAGCAAACTTATTACAGATGAACATAAACATATGAAACATATGAATTTATGCCAATGCTTGTGCAACAGAAACACCAGCTTATGTCATACACAATTCGTTCACATTTATGTACATGTCGTGCCTTAACCGCCAAAATAACGTAACCGACAATTTTTGTAGATGATAAAAAACACTTTTGTAAATGGAAAAAGTAACGATATTACAAATCTAAAAAATTTCGCAAAAAAAAAAAAATTCAAGTGATTCGGAAATCGGAAAAAAACCTTCTCCTGTAAAATTTGTGTTTTGTTGTTTACGTTATTTACGATATGTATGTCGATACTTTCAGGCATGTCACAGAATTCGATCGGAATGGTTTCAATTCCGTATTTGCAAACCGATCGTTTTTACTTTGCGTTCTCTAGATTCCGATCAATTTTGTTTATTACAAAAAAAAATTAAATCTCGTTTTTTAACCTAAAAACAAAAAACATAAGTTTTTTGTAATAAAAAGTGTAACAAAAGCAAACAAAAAGAAAAAAAACGCTAACAAAGAAATTTTAAATAAAAGTCAACAAAATTTTCTAAAAATGCCCAGAACTTCAAAACGCAGTTGAAAAGCTACGAAGCAGAAATTCCTCTGTCATATTCCAGTGCTGTGTAAATATTTTTAATTTTTGTAATTTTTCGACAAAAGTTTTCTTGTTGCTGAGACCAACTTTGAAATTTTTAAAATTTAATAGAAGTATCAATGAGAGACGTAAAAAACAATGAAATGATAAAATTAATTATTTAATTATCATTATAAATTAGTAGTATGAGTTTTTTTCAGTATAAAATCATAAAAAATAACAATTTCACTTTAGAAATCTAAAGTGGTTTCATTCCGAAAAAAAAGTTCGTTTTTCGTTTTCTAAAGACTCAATTTATGGAATCAAAACCACATTCGATCGGAATTGAGTTCTGTGACATGGCTGTATGTTCGATTTCTCAGAATTTCTGGGAATGTACCACAAACAAATTATTTAGACTTTAAATAAATAAAAACTAATTTACCTACAATGTCGATTGTTAATGATGATAAATAACCGTAATATGATTTAATAATATTAAACAAAACAAAAAATAAATATTTTTTCCAAATATCATAAATAATACAAATGCACGTATATTGTACACAGTGGACTTGACACAATTATAAAAATAATAAAAAATAAAATTAAAACTATTAATAGGTGTTAATTTTAAAAGTTAGAAGTTGCAAACAAAAAGTTAATATAAATTAGTTTTTATTTTGAATAGGATTATTTAGGTACGTATTATAACAAACAATATACATTTTTAGACTGCACGTTTCTCTATTTTCAGGGCGTAATTATCTATAAACTCATATTTGCGTGAATTTGTTTATTAACATATTTTCCAATCTCAGCCCTGATTATTAGTTATTTTTACAGAAAATAAGCTAAAACAAGCAACAGTGGTAATATTCTATTTTCTATTTCTATTTTTCTATTTAAATATTGAAAAGCGATGTTCCATTTTGAATTGTCTTCAAAAAATATTTTGAGTTGATTTTAAAATGTTTAAACACTGTTCATTATTAATACAATTATTTATAATAAATTGCTGTTATTGTTGTACACATTAAATATTTAAATTAGTGATAATATATAGAATACGAATATGTACTTATAAATTGTATAGCCAGTATTGTATAAAATATTTAATTGAATTATTAAGTGATTCCAGGCATTTAAATATAGATTTAGTACAATACATGATATTAATATAATGAAAAAAAAAAAAATATTGCAGTGGTGGGTAAATAAATACCACTCAGGCAGCACAGCCTTCATCAGAAATATATTAGAAATTATTTGCTTGGTAATTTAAACGAAATTTAAATTTCCAAAGGGAAATTGAAGTACATATGTACATATAAGGACCAAATGTGAGTTGTGAGTTATGAATTGAATATTAAGAAAATCTATTTTGAATCTGAATCGGAATATCGGCATAATAGGTCGAGTATATATATTTGAAATTAAATATTGAAGTATAATTATGGGATAAAGAACATCTGCTATTAATTGACTACTAAATCTGCTACTTAACTGGCTCACACTGTGTCATCACATGTATTTATTTACATATCTATTTACTTATCTACAAATATTTCATACATATATTACCTACATATATATGTATATGTATATATGTTTTTATGTAATTTTTTTACCATCAGATTTAGACTAAATAAGTTTTTGCTATTACATACTTATTTAATTTGCTTATACTCGTATTGTTTTGTTTTCATTCCTGTTTATTATACCCTTCACCTTCATGAGAAGGGTATATATAAGTTTGTCATTCCGTTTGTAATTTCAACAATATAATTTTCCGAAACTATAAAGTATATATATTCTGGATCCTTATAGATAGCGGAGTCTATTAAGCCATGTCCGTCTGTGTGTCTGTCTGCTAAAATCAATTTTCTGAAGTCCCCAGATATCCTCGGGATCCAAATCTTCAACAATTCTGTCAGACATGCTTCCGAGAAGTTTGCTATTTAAAATCAGCAAAATCCGTCCATAAATAACGGAGATATGAGCAAAAATCCGAGACAACCTCTGAAAATTTCATCAAAAGAACTACTAAACTCATCAACAGATGGCGTTGATCACACAAAGTGCATTAATATTGTTACAAATAATTTCATAAACAGATGACGCTGATCAAACAAAGTGTTTAAGTGTGTTCTTAAACCGTAATATACATAAGTGTGTAAAAAGACAGTGTGTTCATTTCTAATTGTATTTGTGTATATTTAAATAAATAAAGACTCGTTATATTTTCTTCAAACTACTTGACGCTTTTATTTTGCAATTAAAAAGAATCCGGTTTATTTAAAGGAAATAAACCACCGTTTTTAAAAGGTAAAAACGTAACAATATAATATATATATGTCTGTATGTATGTATATAATGAAATTATGCATCCTCAACAAAGGTGAAGGGTATATAAAATTCGGCATAGCCGAATATAGCACTCTTACTTGTTTTTTTTAATAGATATTAAATAATTACAAACTCTATAAACATTTTAGGTTTGTTTATGGAGTCTCTAACTAAATATGTAATGATTTGATAACACATTAATCGATTTATATTTAGATTTGTTGTAATGGGATACTAAAACAGAAAATTGGCAGTAATTTCGTAATTTCGATAAACAGTTTTATATTGTTTTTGATTTATATTAAACTGCATATTTAATAAATGTAATCTAATTATGACGAACAATTTTGATACATTTGAATAATAAAGTTATATATACATACAAATGTACATATGTACATAAAATAAACTCGAAACAACAAAAAACGTGTCAATTAGATAGCGAATAAAACATTATAAAATCTTAAATTCTTCTGCATCTGTATTTAATCTTAGAAATTTAGAAAAGTATATACATATATTCTGGGTCCTTACAAGATTCTAAGACGACCTAGCCATGTCCGTCCGTTTGTCCGTCTGTTGAAGGCTCGATAGAGATTCGAAAAAACGACTTAAAGGAATGAAAATTTTCTCAAACACTCTTTGTTTCACCGAAATGTTTGGTATTGAAAATTGGCAGGATCCAGTAGAAAGTTTCAGACAACCTCGATATTTATCAGACATTTTTTTGCTATTTTCTTCAAATATATTACTTATAATATCATAAAATTTTGTACACTTCATTTTTATTATAGAAGAACAAGTCCTGTTGAAAATGGTCAGAAGCGTAGCCCCCATACAAAGAATCTCCGAGGATCTTTTGTGTCTGCATCATATGGACAGGTGTACGTGTTTGAATTTTTTTTATTTCGATGTATTCCAAACGGATTGACAAACTTGAAAATAATTTTTATTTAAATATATACAGTCTTTTTTTTTAATTCTTCAAACAAATTATATTTAAACTAGCTGACCCGGCAAACGTTGCTTTGCCTTCAAATTTTATTTTTATTGGAAAGGTTTCATGCCAATCGGTCTATTATAATAAGAAAGGCCACCAGTGCCATTTTTGAAAAGGGGCAGTGTAGTTAAATAACCTAGATACCGACTGCAGCGCCATCTGCCGGGCTGGTTTGTCAATGTAAATCATCCAAACGCATGTAAACAAATTTATTCTACGTACAGTAGAATTATATACATAAAGAAGATTTGTAGGGGAGGTACCACGCGTATTTATCAAATCCCGCCCATATTTGCAGCAGCACTTAAAAAATGCACACCAAACCGACGCACAGAGGGATTTGTTCATACAATGTTTGGCAGCTCAATTACGAAAAATATAAAGTTTCATCAAAATTGGCCACGCCCTCTACCCACCACCCATGGAACCCAAAATTTATGTTTAGCCCAAAGTTTTTAAAATTTGGCACAGAGCCTTTGGTTAGCTCAATTAACGCCCACCACTTACTACCCATATAACCCATATTATATTTTTTCCCACAACTTTTTGTTTCTTTACCAAAACTAATTATTTTATAAATAAATTTCAATACATATAGACTTTTATTCATCATCTATCAGTAAAAGTAAAATAAAAGTAACAGCCTAAAAGTATACAAAACCTTTTATTGTAAATATGCATTGCAATTTATTGTAAATATTCATAAAAAATACGTGCGTTTTATCACAAAATTTATAAGTTTTTTCAGCGATCGCAAAATGTCGCAGAATTTTTTTTACATAAAATGAAAGAAAATATTCCAAACTTTCATTAAGAAGTAATACTAACCGGAGTTAGACCGAGCTAACTTATTTTTTTTTTTAAAGAAAACTGTAAATGCTAAATTTTTTTAGGAGGAGTTCAGTCACAACACACGTACAGTAGAATTATATATACATACATACATATAAAGATAAAATAAAAATTAGTCTATAATTCCTTTTAGTAATTTTTGTTAATTTAAATCAAATTTAGCAACAAATTAACGATAATATTTCAAATCAAACAAACTTCCTCAAAATTAATAAATAAATTCGATATACAACTTAAGATATAACGTTAATATCAGTGTTAGTAGAAAAGCCTGTATAAATTATGTGGTATTAAGAATTGATTATTTAAGTAAATTTGTTTTCCATAAGAGTAATAGAGACAGTATTTGATTAGATTCTCCTGAAATCTAAGCAAATTTAACTTGATTATTAAATTGTTTTACAAGAAAATATATTCATTTAAAAAGTAGAAGTAAAATATATTTGATTAATGAACACTTTTAATAATGATTAAATAATAATAAAATGAAAAACCTCACACAAAAGTAAAACAATTCAACACATACTCGTAATCAAAATAAATAAATAGAAAATGCAGAAAAATCTATAAAATAATAAAATCCTACCTTGTGCAACTGCTTTAGGATTTCAGTCTTATATATTAGCCATCGCAAAGTTCAATGAATAGATCTAAACGGAAACGAGACGAGAGATAAAAACATTTTAAAACAAATACACACATTCAATTTGTAGTAGAAGAGGGTAGAAGAGGGAGACAATATAAATATGAAATAAATAGATAACACAGAAGAACAGAGAAAAAACAGTAATAAGATAAAAAATACGTTAAAAATTGGTGCAAGAACAGAAAAAAAGAATTTAAACGGATATTGATGTAAAGGTAATTGATTTGTTCCGATAACCGTTATACTATTTATTTACCAATAACAATAAGTTAGTTACTTTTTATTTATTCAAAACTTATTAGAGATGACTAATATTAAGATACAATACAATTGTAATTTTGCAAAAAAATAAAAACAAAATGAATGGAATAAGTAAGAGAAGTATTAAAACAAATTTGTCTTTAAATTAAAGATAGCGGAATAATAGTTAAAGTCAATGGAAATTTAGTTTGTTGTTTAAGTGAAAAATCAGTTTATTTTACTTACCGGACTATAGTTGAGTGGAGCTCGACTCACGGCAATCGGAAACCCTGAGGGTTGAGGACTGGTGGCTTGTACATAGCCCACATTTTCGGCAGCCGTTGAACTGTACATATCAATGGTGGGCCCCGGAGAATTGGTTGATGGAAACCCTTGCCGTGTTGTGGTGGTATGAGGCGATGCCGATGGTGCTGCAAAACTATGGGCTGCTGCTGCGGCAGCTTGATAATTATTCATCACTAAAAATAAAAACAAAATAATTAGTTCTTAAT
Source organism: Bellardia bayeri (assembly GCA_950370525.1). Classification (NCBI taxonomy): domain Eukaryota; kingdom Metazoa; phylum Arthropoda; class Insecta; order Diptera; family Calliphoridae; genus Bellardia; species Bellardia bayeri. The sequence continues at coordinate 99,454,881 of OX493267.1, forward strand.
ATTATTTTATAATTAACCATTGTTCTTCAAATTATTTTTAATAGGTTTTTTACGCTCATAGCATTCAATACGTATTTCGGAATTGTTCATTAGAATAAAATGAGTAATTATTTTAAACATTAAACACAGTTCGACGACCTTTGATTACAGGACAAATGTTAAAGAATCTTGTAATTTTTTGGAATATTATTTTGGAATCATATGAAATAATGTAAAATTTTGAAATAATTAAATATCATTGGCCAGACATAAGAAAGTTCTATGTTTTTTTTTTTTACAAAATAACTGATTTCTTCAAATTAAATATGTTTTAGGAGATATTATGGATTTTTTAAATAAAATAATTTACGATAATTTTCCAAGAAATAAATGTAAGGAGTTTTCACAATTAACAATTATATATGTTAATGTCACTCCAAGGGCTTGATATTTTTTAAATATGGTGCCCTTCATTTAGCCAAACAAATGGCTAAGATTCTGATATTACATAACCCATATTCAGCAATCAATGAGTTAAAAATCAAGGGAAATAATTATTTTGTTACACATTTTTCTGATCCACTTCAGATAAAATAGTTCACTTCTTTTAACGACTTTCATTTGTTGAGAAAATGATAATTATCTGAAAAAAATTTTACGTTAATAAAACGTTAATTTTTAAGTATTAATAAAAATATGAACTTAGAAACATTTTGCAATTAAACACACTAATCATCCACAGTGGGGAGGCACGATAGAGCTCCGAAAAAAGTCTTAAAAGAATGAACATTTTCTCAAACGTTCTTTGTTTTGCCGAAATGTTTGGTAATGCAAATGGGCTAAATTGGTTTAGTAGGATCCAGCAGAAAGTTTAGACAACCTCGATATTTTTCAAATTTTTTTTTTGCCATTTTCTTCAAATATAATACAGATAATATCATAAGATTTTGTACACTTCCTTCTTATTATAGAAAAACAAATCTTGTTGAAAGATTCGTAACCACCATACAAAGGATCACCGAGGATCTTTTTCGTTTGCAATATACGGACAAGTAGACGTCTTAGTATATACATCCAATATTTCGATGTAATGACATTATTAAAAGATGATGTTAAGTGCAATTTCAATGTTTCTTAAACTAAAACCCAATTTTACACACTTAAATAATACTTTTGGTATTGATTTATAAATAATTTTGTTAAATATTAAACATACAATAAATGACAAAAAACATTTTCTAATTTTCTTTATTAGTATTATTATTATGGAATAACAAATGTACAAAGTACTAACATGTACTCATTTGTGCTTTCCACTGTATATTAATATGTATAATAGATTTTTTTAAACTTACCCGATAATGCCTGAGTTAGCAATGGTGTATTATTATTTGGCGTTAGCTGGCCATTAGTTAAATCCACTAAAATTGATTAAAGTTGTAGCAAACGACAAAATATGAACAGGAAACAAAACCGATGATGGGAAATAAAAGAGAGAGAGAGAGAGACAGGGAAAGAGAAAGACAAAATAACAAAACATATTACATTTTAATCAATATGAAAATAAATTAAATATATGAAAATGCACATACACGTATTAATACGTATGTCAGTATGTATGCACCTACAAATTAATAAAAATTTATGTATGTAAATAAGTATGTATAAATATAAAATGACACTCATACTAGTAATCTATATTAAACTAATTGAATACGGAATATGGGAAAAATTAACTACTACTCACTAATAACATCCATCATACATTCTGACCTTCTTTCTCTCTCTTTTTCGCATATACAACCACACTAATACATAATCATATGATTCTAAACGACTAATACTTCATCAGCATACACAGAAACATACATACATATGTATGTAAGTAAAAATGCATATGTATATCTATAATATGTATAGTGGAACGATATCCGTTTGTGTGTGTTACTTTAATTAGCTTCAAGGAAAAAAAGGAACTAAAGAAACTCAATATGATGGCAGCATGGAGCAGATGCAGGTAGTAACTTAAATGCTTGGACAATGACTTATTGTAATTAATTGTTCAAAGAATATTGTTAGTGTAAAAATGTTATTATATGATATTTTGTGAAAAAGTAACACAAAACGAAAGTGAAAAAACTCTTGACTTTTTTGTTATTATCTCTAATTTAAATAATACTAGATAGCAACAGATATAATAGAAATTACATTTTATAAAAAAAAAAAACAAAAAAAAAAAGAAACTCAAGACAATATGTGATTGATGATAGAAAACGATAGCAAGATAAAAATTTAAAAAAATGTAAAAACTTTTCTATTTTTTCTGTTTTCTGCACAATTATAAGAAATATAAATAAATGTAAGAATAGAAAATAAATGAATCAACGTCAGCAACAAACGATATAGAATAGGATTGTGTAGTTGAAAGAAAGCAAAAAAAAAAAACCTTGAGTAATTTGCTTAAAAGACAATACGAATCATTTGGAATTAAGGTGCGTAGTCAATATATTCACAGACAACAAATAGAGAGGGATTTTAAAATTGTTTAACTATTGACGTCTGTGTCTTAGCGTTACTTATTAGTAATGATTGTTAAAAAGACGATTATACTTTTAAGTCATTATTCAAGCCAAACGACTGTAAATATTTACAAAAAAGTTTCTAAAATTCATTACAATGCCAAATGCCAACAAAAGATAATATACAAATTTAAATTTGATTTAAGAAAAGTATAAATTGTTTTAGTTGCTCTTTGACACAAAAATGAAAGTATGTATGTATATTTCTATATGTGATATATGGAAATAAAATGAACAAAACTAATGTTTTTTTTTTTTACTTTTAATGGCTTCGGGTTCATGTTCCACCAAAAAAGTCTAACAGGGCGACCAATCACCAAAAAAATACACTGTGACTTTAATTCATTTTCTATGAAACAAAAAATGTCATATTTACTGATAGGGTTGTCTTATTGTTCTACGCTTCTGACATCTTTATTTTGTTTTCTTCTTTTCCTATTTAAAACGTTCTCAAGTTATTTGTTTTATCCTCCACACAACTATGCAAAAATATTTTGCTAAAGATAAGACGGTAAAAAACGCACCTGCCAATGCTGAAACTTAACTTTTTTTTTTTGGGAAATATATAATTGTTGTATTGAGAGATCGACTTTGGCGTCTTAGAACTTTCAAAATTATTCGTTTGATTTATTTTTGTTTGTTAGTACATATTTTAACAAATATTTACTACCAGTTTATATTTTTATGTAAGTATATGCACTTTTACAATATACATTTAATGCGTTCTGTTATTGTAACAAAAAAATATTTATTTAAATTGTTCCGTTTGGGATACATGGGAATTTTAAATGTTTTTTACTTTTAGTCTGAAAGGAATAATTACCCTAAATGTGTGCTGTACGAAATTTGAATAATTAAATTTTTTATTATCTTTGTAATGAAAAACAAATGTTATAAAACAATATATCAGAGTATACGTTTTGCTGATGTTAAATTTCACTTTTTTCGTTTTAGGCTTGATCTGTATGTAATTGAAAATTCATAACAGTCTTTAATATAAGATTTTGTAAAATAATTCTTAAAGATTCTTCAAATCCTAGCTGATCATGCCTCAAATTGTCGATTTTCGTTGCACTAAAAGAATTTAAATTAAAATAAGTTTAATTGTTTCAGAATCATTCGCAAAAAGAAAGTGTTTTCTAGTGAATAAAAGTTAATGCTATTCCCTATTTAATATGACGTAAAGATTTTATTTATGCTCCTTGATTGGCTTAAAGGAGACGAAACTTAAATTAGTGACAAAAAGTTTTTAAATTGTTACATAGTGTTATTAACAACAAATTTTTAATTTCTATTTGCGCAACAAACCAAGTCATCACTTGATCAGAGCAAGCTATTCACTGCATTTCCAAGCAGGCCCATATTTCTTTCCAATACTATCATATAATTTAGGTACTTCCTCAATACTTAAAATTGAGAGCATTTTATTACACATTTACTTTTAGTAAAACAGGAAACAAAAAAATGAATAACAGCAAAACTTGTATTTTAAAATAAGATAAAGAAAATCAATAAATAGAAATATGTATCTACAAAATAATAGCAATATCGTTTTGAAGCGTTTGTCACTGAAATAAATTTTTTTAATAAAAATAAAATGAATTTTTGTTTTAAGAAACAAAGTAAAAGTAGATACTGAATTATTTGAAATTATTGATATTAAAAAGTAATGGTTCTTTGTAAACCAAGGCGAATTAATAAGGTGAGTGCGACACGGCAACAAATACAACAATCCAAAAGCAACAGGGAATTTGTTTTTGTTAATATGTATGTGAGATGTCAAAATCCAGACGTAATGAAATATAAACCAAATAATTTCGATTTGTTTCGTTTATTTTCACAGTTTTTTTTTTTTTTACCAAAACAGCACACAATTTATTTATTTTTATTAATTTTACTTATTCAGACCCTTAAATAAACACAAAGTTTGACATTATTTCACAGCGAGTTAATAATCAGCTGACGTGTTGCGGTCACCTTATTAATTCGCCTTGTTGTAAACATTTCTAAATACCAGATAATCTTCTTTTTATAATTATTTGGGGAAAATCAAACAATCTATTATTTATGTATGTATGTAAATAAGAAGTATACTGTATACATACTATATACTATGTGCATATTTTATTTCATTTTAAAAATTTACCAAATGTTTGTGGTTTTCATATTCCAAACTAAACTAAATTACATTTTAAAAATGAGTAAAAATCTTTTGGAATAGAATACATTACTAAAAAACAAATACATTTACATAAATATTTATTTAACTTGTGATTTTTTTAAATGTAATAATAAATTAAAATGATTTATATATTAGTCTTTGACAAAAATTTGTAGTTTTTTTTTTTTTGTATACTCGTATAAATTTTTAATTTGTTAACTAGTATAAAATATATATTTTGTACTACAATTGCTTATTAAACAAAAAACAACAGTTACTAGTAACAATTTTACATAAATATGTATCAATAAATAACTAAATTGTATATATTATATATGCATACAAATACATTTTATGAACTTGTACATAAAGCAATAATTATAATATGATAAAATATTATCATAATTACCAATAAAATCTTTTGAATAAAAAGATTAGATAATGATTAATGAAACTATATTTTTTTATAGTTAATTTATATATATGTATTAGAATATAATTAAATCTTTATTTAAATCTATAACTTAAACATAGATTCTTTCATTCATACATATTAGCATATTAATTCTAAAAGAATGACAATTATTTTATTGAAAATGACATGTTTCAGTGTTGCCGTTTTCTGCAATAATTAAAAATAGAAATTGCACATATGTCATGTTATGAAATGTTTGGTTATAAATATTGATAGCCCACATGAACCTTTTGAAATCTATTAAACTGTATCGTATTAAGAAATTTTAAAAATAATACGACCTTAAAATACAAGAAAAGTAAATACTAGTGTAAATTAAATGTGTAAAACTTCAACTGGAATATGTATTTCAGTATGAGGTTAAATCTGTATATCACTGTATTGTTACGAAATTATATGTCAAGTTAAATTTAACGGTTTGTAATGGCTGCTGTCAACAAACAGCATGTTTACCAACATACAACATGATTATCAACATTTGCATTAGTAGAAATTATTGATAACACAGTGTGGTCATATGAAAAGCTTTTCTCTATTTTAACCACCTATTCTTCTTCTACCTATCCCTCTCCAAAGAAAGTAACACAATTATTTAATTAATATATAGGCATATTAATTGCCTGATTGTCACTTCCGTTAAAAAAAGAAGTTGCTGATGGTAAATATTTACTCAAAAAAGCGTAACCACATGTTTTAGCACACATTTGTTTGACGTTGTTAACTCTTACTCTTGACTCTTTACTCTGGATGCCACCGGAAATTGCTAGAACATGACACTAGTATATAAATAGAACAAACAAGGCCACTCAGAGTGGAGTTTATTGTGAGTCATCATTGAGTGAACATCAAAGTTTTCTCAAACTGTAATTTAAGTTTGTGTCAAAAGAGTGTTAAAAAACAGAGTGATTATTAAAACTGTTTTGTCTACATTTGAATAAATAAAAACTCGTTATATCTTCTTTAAATTACTTGACCGTTTTTAAAAGTCAATACGTAACAATATTTTAATAATAAAAATTTTAAAACTAAACATGTTTTTTTTTACTGTTCAGTTTTTTTTAAACACTGACATCGGCAACACTGCTACCTATATATATATATATAGTATGTATGTGAATTGATATTAGAATGTGTCTTCCCTTGTTCCTTCTATTTACAAACAATCATCTTCAATTCGATAAAAAATAAAAATTTTATGATTATTTTAAATTAGACATTAACATGTTTTTGACACATTCGAAGCTTAAGGCACAATACCTGCTGGGGACTTATGTTGAATTTGATTTTATTTCACTTCTACATGTACATATGTATGAGTATGTATGAGTATAAAAAATAAAATTATAAAAAAATACTATTGTATTATTGTTGCTGTTGCAGATTAAATTATAATAATTTGAATTGTTCAAAGCGTTTCGTAAATTTTAATATTTGAATTTAACTGTATGTTTGTGTTTTTAATCTATTTTAATATTGCCATCCTAATTGTCGTCTGAAGTGTCAATTTTTGTTGTTATTGTTTTGTTTAATATAAGGTTATGTCAACCCTGTGTTGATCTCGTTTTAATATTCGTATTTTTAAGTCACGATGTATTGAATGACTTATATTAAGTCATTTTAGAGGACATCTTGGATTCGAGTGGAAACGTGACTAATTAGTCAATTGATATTATATATCTCGAGTAAAGGATAGAATTAAGTAAGTCTTTATTTAAAGGAATTTAATGTAAATTTAGTTTTAATTTGGTATTCAAATTGAATTGATTTTAATTTATTCATATATAATAAAACCAAAGCACCTGCACAATTAAATAAATAAATGTTGTCATTGGCTTGACTAAGTATCGTTATAGCAATTGCACAGCATTTTAGGTTCTTAATATTTCTGTTGCTGCCGCAACAGTTGCTGTTATAGTAGAGATTTAAATTTGAATAAAATGATAGAAAATAATAAAGAACAATAATTTTACAAACATCTGTAAAAAAAACACTAAAACTTTTGTATTTCAATTGCTCGTGTGGGTATTTTAATGTTATATAAACTATTTATTCTTCCCGATATAATGTTAAGAAGTAATTTCTAGATTCAAATGTAATATTTTAAAATTACATACATATGTCTCAAATAGTTTACTTGATTATTTTAACACTAGAAGCTTGGTTGCTTTTATGCATAAAATCTAAAGCTTGCATAAGATAAAAGAAATAGATAAATGAAGAGGTTATTTGCTACAGATGACGACACATAGCTGGCGAATATGGGTTTAGCGAAAAACGAAAAGTTTTCAATTCATCAAATATAGTAGAGTAAAACAAAAATGTTTTGTAGTACTTAGTTGAAAAATAAAAAATGTTGTTGAATATTTTAGCTCAGAATAAAAATATCGACACTTTCATTGCACGTAAACTAATCAGATTTGAATTTTTATCCTGACGTTGAGAACATATCAATTTTGAAAACGTCGTTAGATGTTAGAAATGTGAGAAATTATAAATGTACCGAAAAATCTTAGAATTAATTTTAAAGTAGATACAGATAATGTTGCTCAAAACTATAGGCAATTATTTTATAAAAGCGGAAAAGGAAATTAAATTATTTTTTCATATTTTTTGTTTGTGTAATATTTTAAATTTTTCATTCCGACAATTATCGTTGTATTGAAAAATATTTTAATTGTTATTTTTAAAAAATATTGTTACTTTGTTAATAAATTTGTTTCCCTGAAGATGCTACACATTGCTGTAGCCAAATATTGGAAAATATAATAAATAAATAAAACAATTTGACTTCAAGCTTAATAAAGATATAATTTTAATAGTTATAAAGAAAAAGGTCGAACAATTAGTTTACTAATCCAATTAAATTAACAATAAACAATATAATCATAAAGTTATCCCAATAAATTTTATTTAAATAAATTTATCATTCTATACATATGTATGTATATGTATGTACTATTAAATGTAATATTTAATGAATTTAATTATTGCTGACTAAAACTACAACAATAAATTAGGAAGTAAAAATGTAAGTATAAATAAAAAAGGATACCAGGTTTAATATAAATTTAACATTGAGTTAAACTTAAGTAAATTTTTAATATTTGTATATATACAGACATCTATGTATTTGAATAATTAATTGCAAAACAAAACAAAAGGAAATAAAATCTTTTAGATATTTTTATGAATACCTAAATATATGTATAAATAATTCTAAGCTAGTTACATACATGAGTACATAGAGTACTGGTATATATAAAAGAAATCACATATGATTTATACTATACTACATATGTATTTATGTAAATATATTATAGGCAATAGTTAAATAAGAAAATTGATTAACAAAACTGAAATACAGGAGATTTCTGTTTAATAAATAATTTTGCTTAAATTGTGCTACTGACAATTTGAATCTGACCTTGTAGTGGTTTCTGTGTTTTATTTTGCTTATTTTGGAGGGGCCTTTATTTGTTGATTTAATTGCTGTTGGAGTTAAACGTTGTTGTAATAAAAAAGGTTCCGTCGGTGTTCTGGGAGCTGCTTGCCTTCGAAGGTGGTTATCGTTTTCCTTTTTGTTGTATATTATTGTTGAAAAATAATAACCTGTTTAAAACTGTTTAATTATAATATGTATTTAGACAGGCTTTAGGACAAGTTCAACAATATTTACCAGCGGCAAACAAAAGATAAGGTGACACGTTCATTGTTCGTATTAGTTATGTCAAAATTATTTTTATTAATAGTTATCTTAAGTTGTAATTAAAGCAGAAAATATTATAATAATTGTTTCAATAACAGCATTTGTAATGCTGTAAGACTATTTACACATAATACAGATGCACTACCGCTAACAGGGCGTATGATTAATTTCAATGTTTCGTATACATACAGTGGTTCTCTATCTAAATTTGTTTAGATGAAATTTAAACAATCTTTAAATTTAATCATTTAAATAAATTAAATAAAATAAATGATGTCAATGGAATTAGAGAATAGTAAAAATACAATGTCCCCATTATTTAATGATGATTGATATGCAGTTTGTCAAAACATTCTTTATATGACAACTTCAATGCTTTAATAATAATAATAACCTACTTTTTTGTAAATTTATTTAAAATCGGACAATGGGTTAAAGAATAGGCCACCACTTAAAATAATGTTTTAGTAAAATTATTGCAACCCTTTTGAATCTGTAGTTTTGTTTGTTTGTTTGATTGTTGACGTTGTTATGTTTAAACTCTTTTTTATTTTCTTTAGTAACAACAAAAAGGTGTCAAATCATGATGTAACAAGGCTTAAAGTTACAAACATTACATATTAACTTTGGTTAATGTTGTCTAAAAATACAAGCTACAGAAAATCTTCTTATAAACTAATGAGAACTAAACAAAAGCTAAAATACAATGTACAACGGAGAAAATTAATTTGGAAAGAAAAATAAGAAAAACCAATTATCTCTTGATGTTTAACTACCGGCTGTATGAAACTGACAAACAATGGTCTCAAAAGTGTTGTAGAACTATTTTTTCAACAATTTTGCTCAATTTTATTCTTCTTTATTCAAGATTATTTCTGCTTGTGTGAATCAATAAGAATGAGAGTGGATGAAAAAGTAATTTGTTTGTAAATTTAAAGATGATAATGTTTACGTCTGTTTTGAAATACTAAAACAATCTGTTTTAAAATATTTTCCATTCTTTTGGAAATCCCAACGAAATTGTATAAAGTTATTCATTAAATATCTTTATCTTAATGATATCGCAGAACTTCAAAACTTAAAATTTCCAATTAAGTTTAAGCAAAATTTTGTTTAAAAAATATTATTATTTTAAGATTGATAATATTGTTCCGGAATTGTGTTTTAATTTAAATTTAACGGCCGGCATCAACATACAACTTGTTTAGCAACATTTGCATTTGTAGAAGTTTCAATTTATAAACATTATTAATAACACCCAGTTACAAACATAGCTGAGCAATATGGCAACATTAAGTTGGTTAAATATTCTAGACACGAACATTCTAGATTTGCAGTCATTAACAATCTAGTATCTTAGCTCCGAAACATATAGAAATTATAATTGGTGTATAAATAGACTAACAGAGCCACTCAAGTGAGTTAATTTTATTGTGAGTCATTGTTGTGGGAACATCAAGCGTTCTCAAACTTTATTTTAAGTGTGTTCTTAAACCGTAATATAAGTGTGTAAAAAGACAGTGTGTTCATTTTTAATTGTATTTGTGTATATTTAAAATAAATAAAGACTCGTTATATTTTCTTCAAACTACTTGACGCTTTTAATTTGCAATTAAAAGGAATCCGATTTATTTAAAGGAAATAAACCACCGTTTTTAAAAGGTAAAAACGTGACAATACTTTAATATGTATAAAGGAAACACACAGGTCTTAAACAATATTACTTTTAAATACAGTCCCATAATTGGTCAGAGGATCACTATCAAAATTCTTTATATACCCGGATGTGGAAAACAGTTCACATATTTTTTTTATAGACAGTTTTAGTTCTACAGTATAACATGGTTATAACGAACAAATCGGTTAGTTTTTTTTTTTTTTATCAAAGTTCGTTAAAAACGTTGAAATTTACGTATACGAGATGTGTTAGTTAAGAGTTGTAAGAAAGTAATAAAAAATATTTCTTAATTTCGATATCGAATACGAAAAAATTCGTGCACTATAAGGTAGAATTGAATTCCATAGTCTTGAAATTTGGACAACAAATGATGTACTCATAATTTACGAAGAATATCTATGTATGTAGGTGTAATTAAAGAACTAGCAGACTCTAGCAGACAATTCGAAATTAAATCAGCTAAACAGGTAAGATTGCTTCTACACATTGCAAAAGATTAAAATTGAGATTAAAAAATTATTATTCGTGTATTAACAATTATGTTGAAAAGAGTAATGATGCTTGGTTTTGTTTTTGTTCATAATAATTGCATTGTTTATTTAATAATAATTATTTGCTGTTTGTGTTTTATATTGTTTGTTTATAACTAATTATTTATTTTAGCCATTTTTTGTTTGCTGGTTGTTGTTGTTGCTGCTGTTGTTATTGTAGTTGTAGTTGTTGTTGTAGTTGTTGATGTTTTTGTTTTTCATTCATATTTAGATTGTTAAGTAACACGTTAATGTTTTTCTTTCTTTTTTTTTTTTTCTTATTTTTGATTGTTTTATAAATATAATAATTTGTTGTTTATAATAAATGATTTGTATTTATGATAGTTTATAATAATTTGCTTGTATGTTTGAATGTATGAGTATGTAAATAATTTTGTTGCTGTTTTTATATTTAGTTTAGTTTGGTTTTTGTTTTAATTTAGCTTAAAAAGTATGCATATGGTTTTTTGCTGCAATTTTTTATGTTAAATACCTTTATGTTTGATTTTTTTTTTATTTGGCAATAAATTTAAATTGATTTTATTTTTTTGGTTGCTTGTGCTATTTGTTGGTTTTATTTTTGTTAATATAATTCAATAATATAAATATTAAATATTTAATTTAATAGTAAATATGCGTTAAAAAAGCAAGGACAAGCATTATGCAAATTTTAGTTTTTAAAAATATTTGCTTTTGTTGTTTAAATAAGTTTTGTTTTTTTTTTTTTTTTGTTTGCAAAATATTATATATTTTTTTGTTGTTTTTGCAGAATAAATGGATGGATAATTGATTCAAAAAACACATTTCTTCTTTTTTTGTATTGAATATTTTTTTTTTGTAATAATTAACAAATTTTTGTTTATGTAAATTTTTTAATAAAAACTTTTTAAATTTTACTTTGTTTATTTGTTTAATTGTCATTTTGTTTTTAATTAGATAAACATGTATTTATCAATAAATTATACGCTTTTATAAAAAATAATCAAATTGATGTTTACAAAAATGTATATAAAAAATAACCAAGAAGCAAGGTTTTAAAATTATTTTAATGGTTAATAGGTCCCTTCCAAACGCTAACGAAATAATATGCAAATTCAGAAAGAAATTTTAAATCAGAAAACTCATGCGATTTCAAAATTGAGTTGCTTTGTAGTTTTTGATGCTTTAAGGATAATTTTAAAATACTTTCAAATTTCAAGTGTTAGTGTTAATTAAGCTTTTTAACTTGAATGAATTTTATAACTTTCAAATATATTTAAAATCTATATGTTATTAAACTATGCAAATGATTATATTTATAGACCTTAACACTTAATTCATTTTATTTCGTGCCTAAAAATGGCTGATACTCTCCTTAGATTTTCCATTCAAATTCAGAAATAATATTAATATTGTTTTGTTATATATAATATACAATATATAAAAATTTTGTATATAAAAAGCGCTTTTTGCAGTTATAAAAAATTATAAATATTTTGTGTGAAAATTTATTTAATACGTTTCATCTTAAAGGTATTTTGTTTTTATTTATATTATATGTAAATGTAAAAAAAACTGGTTAAAAACAAGGTTGCAACATCAATAATTTAATTAAAAAAAAAAAACAATCAAAAAATTAAAAAAAAAAAATATTTTTGTTAAATTAAACATTTTAAATAAATACACTTTTCTAATTACATACATTCTAAAGTACACTACGTTAATAAATATGTATACATACATATATGTATGTATGTATCTAAATATGTACGGATTAGTATTGAAGTAAGCTGTTATTTGGTAGGAATAACATAATTAAAGAATATTAATTGTTTCAAAGAATATATTTTTTAAAAGTATATGTACATATGTACATTAGGGTGGCCCAAAAATATGAAAATTTGATTCATTTTGAGACTAAGTTTCTCAATTTTTTTTTGTCCTTGGGTCAATGTTTGGTGAGCTGTATTAAAGGATAAAAAGGTCCTTTTTAGAGGTTTTTTGATTTTTTTTTTACATATCTTCCAAATTTGGTATCATGTGAAAGGTCTTTGAGAGGCGCATTCAATGGTTTATCAAAAATTAAAAATTTTTTAAATTCAAAAATTTTCAAAATTTCAGAAAAAATTTTATTATTTTTTTTTTTATTTTTTCATAGAATTTACTTAAATAAATAGTTGAAATTTCTTGATTATAAACATCATGATATTTAACACAAATGGGTTTTCCAGTTTTTTTGCTTATAAAATTTACGTTATTTTAATACCCATTACATTAACGAATTGAGTTAACAGAGATTGACAGATAGGGAAGAAATTTCAACTATTTATTTAAGTAAATTCTATGGAAAAATTAAAAAAAAACTAAAATTTTGTCTGAAATTTTGAAAATTTTTGAATTTAAAAATTATTTATTTTTTTAATTTTTGATAAACAATTGAATGCGCCTCTCAAAGACCTTTCATATGATACTAAATCTACATATAGTTCCTTAGGAAGAAATTTGAAAAAAAAAATCAAAAAATCACCAAATATTGACTCTAGAACAAACAAATTGAGGAACGTAGTCTTAAAATGAATCAAATTTTCATATTAGTCGGGAACATCGATACCTTATTTTTTCTCCATACAAACGGGCACACCCTAATGTACATACATACTTATGAATATTGTACAAGAAGAATCTGAAAATTCCAAATATTTTACGAGTTTTCTTTATTTATTTTATCTAAACAAATCCACTAAATCAAATAGAAAAATTTACTGACTCTAAAAGAATTTTAGATTTTTTGTTTTGAAAGTTTACTCCTTATTTCTTCAAAACCAACAAAAATTTCGTTTAGAAAATTTTTTATAAAAAATTAATTTTTAAAAATATTAAGTGAAATAAGTGAAAAGTGAAAATTTCTACCAAACCCATTTTATAATTTTTGAATTTCACAGAAAAATAAAGTGCATTGTTTTATGAAATTAGTCGTAACAAAGAATCCATCGACGTTAGTATATAGATTTTACATTGCAAAATGTATTCATTAATCATAGTTTTAAATTTACTGGTAATTTAGATTTGTGTAAAATTTCGACAAATAAACAACGAAACTACACAAAGATATTGAAAATAATCATTTTTTTTTAAAGTTTTCATCACTCCCCGTTTATGGAGTTTTTCTCTCTATAGCACATTTTTTTTTATCAACTTTGACATTCCGTTTTTAATTTCTTCCATATTAATTTGCGATACAATATTTTGAGCCCCTATTATTCATATTTGACTGTGTCATGATCAATCTTCTTCAAAAATTTAATTCAGATATGACAATCATTTGGAATTTTTACAAAAACAGTTTGCCGCAAAGTACACTAACACATTTAATAATTTCTTTATTATTTGCCAAAAATTTTAATGAATACATTAGGAAAATTCAAACAAAGGTGAAAACCATGACAAGAAGAACGACAATGGATGAAGTTATAATAAATAAGAAAATATACAATAGATAAGTGATAAATAAACAAAGAAAAAACACATAGAAATATACATACATATGCACGTATGTATGAATTTAAATTAAAAGAAATAATAACTTTTATCATAAATGTTACTTAATTGTGTTTGTGTTGTGTGAAGTATGTAAGAAATATAATAATGCAATTAATTAGTTGCTGGACATGTGGAAAGTAACTCCTTATAACTATTTGCAAAACATCAAAGGTAATCATATTGCTGAGCGAATCTTAAGGAGTTCAATGATTTCAATGATTTTACGAGCAAACATAATATAAATTATTGGCAGACCTCATTTAGGGTAAATTTCAGAATTAGAGCAGTATTGTTAAATATTTAAATGTCAATAGATTTATTTTTGACTTATTTCATTTAAAATTTCTTTAATATTTGTTATTCCATTTAATGTTTAAAAAATAAAAAAAAAAAAATATTTAAAATTAACGAACGTTTAGTACGAATGCAACTTTATTTATTTATTTTTTTTTTTAAGGAGACAACTACAAACATACACATTAATTGAACTGTGGCACGTTTTTGACTAAAAACGTAAGTGAGAGATCGAAGACACCTTCTCTATCTACTAATTACTACGAGATTTTAAGATTTTTTAAATAAATATTTATTAATGATTAATTGTTGTTTTAAATTTGTTGGCTAAATATTTTTCTAAAACATTCAAAACAATAAACGTCAGTTAAACAGCAGATTGTTTGATTTTTTTTGATGCTTTCTCATTTTAAAATTGGAAAGAATTGATATAACTGACGTTTAAATTGCTTGTGTACGCACAAGTCACTACGACGCTTTACTACGTCACTACGAGTCGCTTCACGTTTAAATTGTGAACAATAAATATTCTATTACTAGAGGAGTTAAGTTTAAATATTTCGATTAGTATTTATGTATTAATTATTTAATTAAATGTTATAGCGGATTGATTATATCGTTATATATATATTTATATGTATATATGTATGTATGTATATAAAAGAGTTAAGAGAGATATTACGAGTACTAACAAACAAACTACTTGTCTTTACTTTACAAAAGTCGAACTAACGAACTAACGAACGTTGTGCTACATTTTATTATAATTATAATTTTTATTAACTAAACTAGCTTGTGTTTTTTTTAGTTGTAAATATTCGATTATTGCGAATTATTTCGAAAATAAAAACACTTTAATGGCCGTTTTATACAGGCTACTTAGAGAGTTAAAGAGAGACACTTTGTTTTAACTTCTTGTTTTGCTCTTTGTGAATTGCTTTTTTGACTCTCTGTGTGATACTTGAAAACTCAAGTCAATATTGAAAAAAAGATTTTAAAACGTCACACGAAAAGAACTGATTGCTATTAAAAGTTGTTGATGCCCAGGAATTGTGATTTAATAGCAGCTGTGCGTGTTAGAGCTGTGGCTAAGGGTAGTGTTAACGCCTGATGAGGAAATCCTGCTGTTGATGGCTGAGTGCCGGCACCGCTGCCAGCACCAGGCCGCCTGCCTGCATTCGTACTACACGTACCAAACGTGCTTCTACCGATTCCACATATAGTCAAGCCTACAAAATTATAGTACATTTACATTTCCATTTCCATTTACATTTATTTTGTAGTAAAGAACCAAGAGAAACAAAAACTAAATAATCTGTTTGCTACGTTTTTTATTTTTATACTGGAAAGGAATTCATGGGAAACGTGTACAAAATATAATTATTTGGTTGAAATTAAATAACAAATATAAAAATAAGTTCCAAAATTTAAAAGTGTCTTAAGTTCAAGTTTTAATGAGTTTAGTTGTATACAGCAACAATATTTAAGAATAATACCTACGAGTATACTTAAATTGAAATAAATACCTACTAATCAGTTCATCAACACGATGCTTAAGAAATATTAGAAGCAGATCAATTTTATTTTTTAATTTAATTTTTATTTAACGAACCGCCTATTATGGTATTCCAAACGAAAAATGCATCTAGTTGGTTTGTGAAACGAGCGTCTCAGTGGTGCAAAGAGATTGCATACTTATGTTTTATATTTATTTATTGCAATAAGAATAAGAGAATAACTTTCATATAAATTTATTATTCTTGAACAATGTTTTACTAGTTCTATATTTTAATGTGTTTAGCTCTGTGCGAGGCAGAGCTTCTTAACTGAGACATAGTTTTATCAGGTTATATTTAATTCAAGTACTTGCGCTAAAAATATATCTATGGAATAAAAAAAATAAATAAAATATTTTATTTAAACACAAATCTCTAGACATACACTGCATGTCACAACTATAAACGCACTTATTTTTCGCTTTCTCCGAATATTTGTCATAATATAGTTTTTTTTTTTTTTTTTTTTTAATTACGCTTGCTTGTGATATGCGATAATATGGCGCATTTTATTTATAATCGCTTTTTTAGTTACATGAAAGAGCATATTTTAATTATTTTGTTATTTAATACACATTGCACTAAATGTGCAATCACAGAAAAAACGAAATATATAAATGTTTGGCCTATTTAGCACAAGTTTTAAGATATTGTATGTATGTAAAAGGTTTGATTAAAAGAGACTTTAAAAGAGTCAATGAGTCAATTATATGGGCGGAATAAGTTAGGAAGCTACAAATTCATATTGCGTGGATCAGATAAACCTAATAATTTTATTGCTGCAAGCATTTTTATGATACAAACTTACGAATATAATTATCGAGTTTGGCATTAAGGTGTAGGAATCTACAAATTATAGGGCATTTAAAATGTCCATAAGACTAAAAGATAAAAGCTCATAGTAATTCCAAAAAAGTATTTTCCCATATCAATCAAATGAAAATTCTTCATATAAACCGGAAAGACGTAGATCAAATTACTTGATGATTTTCCATTATTTATTTTTACCTACCTATATAATTTGTGTGGTCTATTGTATATTTTTCTGATTAAAATAAACTTATTGTTGTTTGATCTGGTATTAGTATGTATTTGATAGGTCTACGAAAGGACACTTCGGTTTCTTTAAGAGTCATTTTAATAGTCCATCTTAAATGATGTGTCAACATATTCTCTAGATCCTAGAACTAGGATGAGTTCGTCGGCATATGGGGAGTTACTGGTTTCAAGTTGCTAAATTATTTGAAAAATTAAACTAATATTTCTGCAACAAAATGCACCAATCCATACAAATAAATTATTCTTTGAAAAATATAATTACGTAAGTCTTTCTTGAATATTGGCAGTATTAATGCTTATTCAACTTTAGAGAGGTTGGTTTACGTGGTAGTTCACTACGTGCGAACACTTAAGTAGAGTCGAAGGGACCTCGTTTTAATACAACTTTAGAGAGACTTTTATTTATAATTGGTGGCAAAAGATTTAAAATATCTAAATCTAGTTTGATAAAATTATGCTAAAAATTATTTTTATCTCGTTAATAATAAGGAAGATTTCATCCAAAATAACTTTATTTAGCCTTCAGTTTTTACACAAATTTTGTTAATTTTTTTCTAAATGAGAATTTTTCTTCTTGCGAGTATCAATTGTAAATTTTTTTTAAAAAATTAATTAATTAACTAGAAGTAAACTTCGAATAAATGTTTTAAAAAATTTTTACAGTTAATTTTTTTCTGAAATGCATTGATAGTTATGAAATAAGGAAATATTCCTTAAAACAAATAAATCCTTGAAGTAGAAATTACAACATTTCGACGTTTGTTAAAAGAAAATGAAACGATAACACAGTAAGAAATAAAACCTTTTCCAATATTCGTACACTCCCTGGTGGTGTTGTGTTGTAACAAATATAATTTTAAAAATTATTTTTGTGATTTGGAAAATACAACAAAATGTATATTTCAACAAAAATATTACGAAAGTTTGTGCTTTGTTTTTGAAATAATAACATTTTATTTAATAATTAAAAAAAAAAAAACACTTAAACATTGTAATATTATTAATGAAAAAGATTTAAAATGTAAAAATTATTGTATGTATGTATAATGACTTTAGTACGCATACACTTCATTTATCATTAAAAATGTATCTTTTCTTTTTGGTCAATGTCTTTGGTGATAAAAAATGTTTAAAATTAAAAATCTGAATAAAATTGGCTTAATTCACAAAACACTTATTTATGTAAATAATAACTAGTTAAACAAAGTGAAAGTATAATAATAATAAAATAATATTTTTAAACTGGAAAGTTTTAAGCTGTTGTTGTGGGAGGAGCCACCATATAATCACCAATCAAAATACGATTTTCCGGGACTACACTCATGACACCAGCTGTCGTAGATGCAAATGAAAATATAGAAAAAGAAAAAAAAAAATCGAAAAGAAAAAACCAAATGTATTGAAAACAATTTTGAAAGTTGTATACGGAAAAATGTACATACAAATGAAAGGTTAGTTTCTCTGCAAATCAAAAACAAATTAAAAAGATGCATCTTCATGGAGTTTAGTATGAGAACATTTAACATTTTTAAGGATTAAATAAATGAATTATGAATTGCTTTAGTGTAGTCCCGTGCAAAAAGTACCACATACACATGCTAGTGTTAATACTTGTAACTATAGAATTTAATCACAAAAGAATGTGTGTTTTTTCAATCTTGTTCCAGTGAACTTTCGTAATATTTGTTTGTTGGTTATTGTAGATATTTTTATAAAAACTAAATTTTGTTCATGGTATTTTGAAGGGGTGATTTTTTATGGTAATACATATTATTTAAGGTTTGTTTGTTTGTTTGTTTGTTTCTGTTTGAAATATTTTTATTTGTTCGATTTTTGATTTATACTTAAGCGTGCACCAAGCATTTGTTAAAAAAACAAAACTTAATTATTAACTGGGTTAAAAAGAAAAGTAATTTTGATCCAAATATCTTATATTTTTTTGAGAGTGTGGGTTAAAAAAGGGCTTTTCTTTCAAATGGTTAGACTGTATTTTATGTAATAGAATATTAATGTTTGCTTAAACTTAAACATTTAAACATACTTTTATTAATGTATTTATTTGATAAGAAGTAAATAATTGAAACTTACCAGTAGGATACGGTAAACCAAAACTAGGATAACCCGAATAGCCACGACCAGCTGCGTAGGCAGCGTAAGCAGCCGCTGGAAAACCTGGTAGAAGAACGATAGAAAAATCAAATAAATGTTTAATTTACATTTATGCGATATTTAATGTCGAATGATTTTAAGCATTTTTGTACCTTCTAATCAAACTATACTCAAATATTGCAATTTAATACAAAATTGAAATACGTTTATTAAGCATTTTAATTGGGTATTTAATTACATGTTCAGCATTTCATTCAGCTCCCATATACATTTTTATTCTAAATATGATTTTATCGTAACAAGCTAATTTGATCACTTTCGATTCAAATTCGCCTTTAACGGAAAATAAATAATATGAGCAAAATTAAAATTCCTAAGGATAGAAGTTTTCTTTCACATCATACAAATTTAACATTAAATAATACTCACCTTCCGGTAATGTCCCCAGACCCCACATGATGTTGTCTGTAATCGACATTTTGGTTAAAGCAACACAAAAAATGAAAGAGAAAAAATAAAAACAAACAACAGTTTATTACAATATTCTGCATAATATTTTTATAATTTTTTTCTTTCGTTTATAAAGAAATTCTAAAAAAATCATAAACAAGTTGAAAATTCAAAATAGTTTTTTTATATTTCATATAGAAAGATAAATATGTTTGTTTTATGTTAAAGGGAAATGAGAAAACAAAAAAAAAAAAATCTAAAATTTTGTTTAAACTTGTACGAGTACAATCTAAAACACCGAAGAAAATTAAAAATTTATCAATTGATTAAAAAATTAATTAATTAATTAATTATGAATAGTTATACATATGTATGTATGTATAGATGTAGTATAATATATTTATGTATGTAAACTAGTGTTTTCTAAGTTTAGTTTTCGTTTTAAAGTCTATATACTTATGTACGAGTATAACTAGAAGTTTTGACTAAATGTTTTTTAAAAAAAAAAATTGAGTTTTTAGTTTTAGGTTTTTGTTGTTATTACTAGATGTAAGTATCTCTCTTTATCCTACACTAAGACATAAACACAGACTATCACACATAGATATTAGATAAATACACAGACATACATATAGAGACAATGTTTGACTTTTGTAGTAACTATAGTTTAAATAATCTTATTTACTAAAGGCGTCTTCATCTGACTAAAACTGAGTATTTGGTAAAGATGCTTTGAACATTTCAATATACATACATACATACATACATACATACATATGTATGCATGTATGTATGTGTATTACACTTTTAATTAATTAAATATTTAATCGGTATTTTAATTGTGAATAGTTTTTTAGATTTTGGTTTTTCTCATATTTGTGTTTAACTACGAGTCCGATACAATTTTTTTTTGTGAATAGTTGTATGAACCATATCAACCCGATATGTTTCATTTTTAAATAATTTAATTTTTTATAAATATTAACACTCAGTAGGTATAGCCGTCAGAAAATACCTTGATTAAGTTGTATTATTTTCTAAAGTGTAACGCATGTAGTAAGTACTTGTAAATAATTTTATTTTTTTTTTTATGAAAGTTCGAATTCTCTTGTTAACTAATTTACTAAGTTTAAGTGTTAAAATTTTTGCAAACAAATCTTTATAATTCATTTGTTTGTCTGTTTGTTTTTATTGTAATTATTATTATTATTTAAGAAAAATAATTTGTTATACTAAGATTAGCTAAGAGATTTCTGTTCGTTGTAATTAAATGAGAGTTTCTAATTGTAATCCTATTTTATTATACTGGTTTTTAGTAAGTTAAAAATTTTAATATTTATATGTGTAAATGCTTTATCTAGTAAAGCTAAAAACTAAAATACACTTAAATCTAAAAGAAGATTGATTAAAAAAGATGGTGATTTTGTAAAACTAGAAAAAAAAAACGATTTGTCAATAAATAAGTCGGTTGAATGGGGGAAATTTGTGGACAAAGGCAGATCGATAAGTTAAGTAATTAAGTATGTAGTTTTGTTCAATGAAATTAAGTTTATAAATTGTTTAAAAGACTAATGCGGGACACGTTTTTGATTTAAAATCAGCATGTTGAGAATTTAATTGCAGTCGACTGAAGTTAGAGAATGGCATCAGTTTCTTTTATTGTAATATGTAACAAACTGCGTTTAATCAAAGTCAGGGAGTGGCATTAGTTTCAGTTTTTATCAGCATCACATTTACATAGGCCCCTATTATGAGCTGCATTCGACAATCGATATTCGCTGGCTATCGAAAATCGACTATCGAATATCAAATTTGTATTATGAGTTGGCATCGCTGTCGAAAATTTCGTTGTTCGACGAATTTTTTATCGAACACAAATTTGCTGTCGACGCTGTATAAAACTGTGCAAAATTTATTTAAAATTTAAGAATTTGTTTTTTTTTTGGTTTGTAAATTACTTTTGTTAATATCCTGCAGGTCGTAAGTAGAAAACAGCAATTGGAGAAGCTTGTTTCTCTCATGGAAGAAGATCCACTGTTGGCAAAATGTATTTGCTCTAAAGTTCAGGCAGCCAAAAAATGGGAAGACATTACACAGAAGCTTCATTCTATTCATCAGACGAATCATTAAACCATAATTCCGTGGTGGTCATTTCAAATTTAATTTATTTTTCTTTAAGAATTTGTAAACAAATATGGCGCCAGCTGATAGAAATATACTATTGTGAATAACCCAAAAAGAGTAATTTTCACAATAGCGTGTTTTCATCGAATGTGCACCATAATACCAAATGAAAATTCGTTCGATAAGCATTTTCGACACACAGTCGAAAATCGAATTTTGCTCATAATAGGCACCATAGTAACGCTTTTGTTATAGAATTGTAAGCATGCTTTTATTAAAATAAATTATGTAATCCGTTTTAGAGCAATGTAAAGTGCAACGAAATTTCCCCAACATGCAACTGACGATATTGTGTAAGATATTTTTAATCCATAACTTTTCTAATTAAAGTTATTGATTCAAATAAATCACCACTGCTATTTTCATTTATTATTTTTTTGTTTCACTAAAACTAGTATTTTAGTATTTTTACATAAATATTTAGATTAAATATTGTTCTTTTTTCAATAAAATGATTTTATATTGTAAAACACAAAAAAAAAAATAAAAATACACACACACATTTAAATAAATTTTTTAAAATGAAAATGGTTAAATTGAAAATTAACTATTGATAGACTACAACTTAAGTGTAAATAAAAGTTTAAAAAAATAACAATAAAAGTAAAGCAACTATTTTAATAGAATAATAACAAAAAATAATAATGGAATAAAATGTTTTAATCCATTTTAGTTGTTGCTGCTGATTGGTTAATTAAAATTCCATTGGCTTTTTGTTTTTGGTTCATTTTAATGTTTTAAATTATCCTTTTAGATCATCCTTTTAATGGTCTTTGACGTAGTTGTTGCTCTCTCTATTGGTTAATAATTTTGTAAAATATTTTGCTGTTGCTGTTGTTGGCGTTGTTTTTATTTAATTAGTACATGACTCCCTCTCGTACTCTCAACGTTCAAATAAAGCCTTGCACTTTTGTATTTTTTGCTACATTTCATGTTTGTATCTACATAGTTTGAAGTTGTTAATTGTAAATTAAAGTGCTATATAAAAAATAGTTTAAAGTTGTGTTTTTAAATAAAACTTTTACTATTGTTTAATCTGTTGTTTTGTTATTTCAATTTAAATAGAGCAAAAGAAAGACAGAAAATTAAGAAAATCAATAGTAATTCTCTCAATAAGAAGGAATATGTAATGCCCGTAATTCTAAAAATTAGTTTTAAGGAATTACAGGCATTCGTTAAAATGAGTTACTAGTAATTTTTGTAAAAATGAGAGCCAACTTTTTAATAAATCTTTTTGATATTTAAGCAAGTACTACTTAAATATCATACAACACCAGACCTTTTTTTTACCGAAAAAAAATGATAAATATCATAAAAATTAAACGAAAAATGTTCTAAATATTGTTACACAAAAAGGTCTACCTTTGAATCCTGGTTTTGCTGATTTCAGTTTAAAGTTTTTACAATTTCTGCTGATTTTTGTTGTTGTTGTTACACTTTTCACTACTTAAATTCTACAAATTTTTATTTATAATAATTCGATTGATGTAGTTTTATATTGACTACTTAGTTACATATAATTTGTCTTTTTCTAAAATTATTTCATTAAAGGTATACTTTTACCTAAAAAACATCTACTATTTCATGACATCCTATATTTTTAAAATCATATTTTAATCAAATCGAAAAAGTTGGCCTCTAAGCCCCTACTTTTTTTGATTTGTTTTGGAGGATTACTTTACTGTTTTTACAAAATACAATTTATATATATATATATATATAGTATATAAGTATATTAAATATTTAGAGTTATTGATCTTATAACTAAGTTAAGTTCACTAAAAGTGTTTAAATGAAAAATAAGAGAGAAAATATTTTTCAGATGGAAATAAACTAATAGTCAATTTCTGTTAACATTTACTTAATATCCTTAGTTAAGATTTTGAAGGATTTTTTGTCTTGCACGAGTTTTTATATCTGTCGGATAAGATAATAAGTTTGATCATCTAATTACATCTTCATATAGTTAGTACATACATATACTATATTATATTATTAGAAAAGTTTCTACAATCATTATTGAGAGTCTATATTTTATGACATTTTTAGACATTATTAACATTAACATTATTTAGGTTCAAAAGGTATTTTATGCAGAAGAACACTTTTTCTTTCGAATGCATACATACATACATACATATGTATGTATATTTAAACGCTTTTTAATGTATGTATGTATATAAGAATTTCTCATTCATACGGACGAAGTTTTAAATAAATGATAATTACTGTAATTCGGTTAAAAACTTTCCGAGAATCGAAAAGCAAATGCATATTTCATTTCTGAAAAATATTTAATTTTTTTTTTTCACATTTCCAGCAAATCGATAAAACCGATTGCAAACAACATTATATGTTCGTATGTGTATGTTTTATTGTTAAAATCTAAAAAGTCTTTAATAGACTAATTCCATTTAAGTTAATATGTATATTGATAGAAAAAATCAAATGTTTAAATACAAAATTGAAAAGTCCTTTAAATACCTAAAAATTAATATGATTTTAAGATAAGTCTAAAGATTGAATATATGTGTGTATGTAAATTTAAAAAGGACTCTTCTTTTGTTCGTTTAATTTACTTATACAATGTAAAGCTAAATAAAAGTAAGTGTTTATGCAAAACTCTAAATGTAAATGCTTAGACGAAACACAATGTTTTCTTGCTTAATTTTTGACTTTTTGTTTCTTTGGTAAAATTTCCATTTGATTTAAAAGGTTAAATAAATATTCGTTGATAATGTTAGACTAAACCTAATTTATGTTTTTCATTTCTTATTTGGCTGATTTTGAATATTAATTTACAAATACATGTATATTGTATAAATAAAGTTAAGTTTTAGTAAATAACAATAGTAGTAGTAGTAGTAGTAGCAGTAGTAAATTAAACATACATACAATAGATTAATTATTTGTTAATTGAAAATAAATATTCAAACGAATTTAACAATTTGAATGTTTATTTTGTATTGAGTATTATATGAATACAACTATAAATAAATTGAATTGAATTGAATTGAATTGAAATGAATGAATGTTCAAGTTAAAATTGTTAATTATGTCAATTATGGACGTGTTAGTTGTGTTAGCACCGTTGAGGGTGGTCAGATTCCAAGAGCATTAGCGCCCTGCAATTGATAGAGAGTGGCGGTGGGCACCTCTAGACCCGGTACCGATAATAAATCGGTTAGGGGATAAGTGAGAGTGGTCGTGGCCGGTCTTAATTGAGCCTGAGCCGAGGGAGCTGAAGCGGCAGCTGCTGCTGCAGCCGCTGCTAATGAGTTTGTGGAATTGGCGGGTCTTAGTTGTGTGGCAGCAGCTGCTGCTAATAAACGTTTATAACCAACCAGTGCAGCAGCATCGTATAAGGCCGATGCCTGATGGGGATTTGAAGCAGCTGCAGCGGCAGCATATTGCAAAAGGGAGTGACCAGTTACGGCCGAGGGAGAGGATGTTGATGTTGGGAGTGGTATAAATGTGTGGGTGGGTTGTGCGCCGGCAGCGGCAGCCACTACAGCATTTGCTAAATTTTGCTGTTGCTGCTGTTGATGGTGTTGATGTAATTGTTGCTGATTAGCAGCAGCTGCCGCTGCAGCCGCAGCAAAATGTGTAGGCAACGGATATGGCGTATAACGGAAAGATGGGTTGGAGGGAGCATTACTGCCGCTACCACCACCCGAGACGACATTACCAAAGAGGGCAGCATGTGTATGAGCATGAGCGTGATGATGATGTTGTGTGCCTGGGATAGAAGCAGCAGCTGCTGCCATAGCAAAATTACTACCAAATATACCGGCAGCTGCAGCACTACCACCAGCACTACCACCAGTAACACCACCACCACCGGCGGCACTTGCAGCAGCAGCAGCTGAGCTATTGTTAGCATTACTGCTCCAAACTACCAACTCACCGTAAGCAGAGCGGCCAGCAGCGCGAGTTTTAGCCAAATTAGCTGGTAACATGACTTCCTTCGGTTGGGCCTTCTTGCATTCAACCTACAGACAAACAAAAATTAAATTTACTAAAATGTAATGGAACATGTTTTGCGCCATATCATTTCATGCATTGGTATGCAAAAGGAAGCAAATTATAATAAATATAAACTTACCATTTTATTATTTATCTCATGGAAATGGATTTCGCAAACTTTATCTACCACATCTTCACTTTGAAATGTTACGAAGCCAAAACCTGCAATAACAACAAATGATATCAAATTACTAAAGTTACTAAATTTTACGAGAATCTGTACAAAGAACAATGCATAAATTGATGCATCATGTACAAAAACACAAAATATAAGAATATTAAAGCGGTAGAGAGCGGGCCACGTGAGGTAGAAGTTTGTTATTTCTTTTATAATTTACACAAATTTCATTTGTGATCTTATAAAATATATTTTGTATTTATTTTTATTTAGCTGATAAGGTCCCGAAAATATTTGACCAATTCTGGAAAATGATGAAAGTTTTTATAAAAAAAAATTTCAAATATTGACATTCATAAACATGTATACGAGTATATGGCTAAATTGTTTTTGCAAATAATGTTCTTATGGAAACCAAAAATAGGAATAAAATTCAGATACAAAACATTGTCATAATGTTTGACATTGAAGATGTTGTGACTGGTAGTGAAATAAATAAAGTTTTGAATTAGACTTTTATGTATTGAATCATGTTTGGCAAAATGAATCGAGCATTTTCGAACCTTTAGTCCTGGAAACGTTTAACTTGGAGTATTAAATATTTGAAATTTTTCATAAGGATGCAACATATCAACATATACATAAATTTTGTAAACACTATGATTCACGTGAAAAGATGCAATTAAACAATTTTGCATTAAAATAAATAAGTTTACATATTTGGCAATAAAATTTGTGTAACTTGTATAAAACCGCGTTTTGTTTTTCTAAAATAACTTTGTTTGTGTTTTAAAAGTTTTGCTTAAAAATTATAAACAGTCATTGGAGCTTTTCGTCCTTTAAAATCGACCAAAAAAGAAAACAGGCTAAAAATGGGTCTGCTTATTGTCTGTCTCTGCGTTCTTTTCGCAAAAAGAAAGTTTTGTGAACTTTTAACTGACTGACATCCTTAAGAGTACGACTTCTTATTGTAATTGTAATTGTATTTGTTGTCGTTTCATTTTGAAAATAAGTATCTGATACGTTTTTGTTATCAGTCTCGGGGGTGGTGAGTGTTGCAATTGTATGTTGTTGCCGACTCGGTTTGCTGTGGCAATGTTGTAGTTCCTTTTGTACATTAAAAAGTTGTTAAAGTTATAGATGGCTTTTTACTAGTTTCTGACTGTGAACTTTTAGACAGACCGCAATATGAAATTCGTTGTTGTTTTGCCCGAAAATAAAACACAAAATAAATATTATTAAAAAAGTTGCTTTGTAAATATTACTGGGGATAAAAACTTATTTTTCGTTCTGGTTAAGGGTTAAATTGTTTACAGGTAAATTCCAAAATAAGTAATATAATAATGTTTGTGCAATAAAAATTATGTAAAAACTAAATATTACACATATACATGGGTCAATTTTAAAACAAACGCAATTTTTGTGTCCCCACAATTTACACTACTATTTTAGGTAAAAAAAACAAAAAAAAAAACGTAGTTCTCAAATTTGTATGTTTGTTTTTTTGTTTATTCAGAATGGTGTTTTGTTTCTCCCTCTGACTGCTTCCATACAAAAACATGTGTCCCCCGTTAGAATTTTTCGTAAACAAAATAAAATTAAATCAAGAAAAAAGTACTACATATGCAACATTTGTTATATGTAGTCGTCAAAACTTAATTAGTTGCAAAGAAAGGTTGTCCCCACAATTTGCATTGAGTGTCACTTTTTTTATAAATCAAGTAATTTTACTAGTTTTCAATTTGCATTTAAATAGCTTAAAATGCTTAATTTTGATTTTATTTTCTAATTTTCAAGAGTAAAACAGCAAAATTAACGGCGGCTGAAAGAGCACGGAGATATCGAGATAAAATAAAGCCCGATAAAGCACGTAATGACGAATATAAAAGAAAGAAGAAAGAAAGGCATAATCGTGGTATATTTGAGTTTAATTTTTATTGTTACTGATTGATTCTGTTTTTGCCACAAACTTAATTCGAAAGTGGTAAAAATGAATGAGAATGAAAAGAAAACAAAGCTGCTTGTCATTTCATAAAGTTTATACAGATTCAGAATAAGAATTTGAATGCAAATTTATAAATTAAATTAAGGTTAGTTATTGTTTTGCGTCAAATATTTACTTATGTGTATAAGTTTCTTCAAGAATGACTTCATTTTTTCCATTTTTGTTAAAGACATCAAAGAATATGTACATGTATGAAAATTTTTGTTTTTTTTTATTTACTTTTTGCAAAAGAATAAACTTTTTTTTCGTTAAACTTTAAATTTTGCATTATTTCTTCTTTACGTGCAACAAAATCTCTTGATCGTCACAAAATATCTTGAACGGCACATGTAGTTTTTTTTTCTTAAAACGCTTATAATTGCAGTTTTCTTTAATACATTGTTACAAGCCTATTACTTTGCAATTAAGCTCTAAGCTCAAATCTTTTTTTTTTAACAAAATTTTACATGTTTTCATCTTAAAATTTTAAAATAACTAGTCACTTAAAAAAAAAATGAAAAAAAACAAGGTAAATCATGATTTTGTGTTTATATTTGAAAAGGTGATTTTCGCATAAGTCATTCTTGAGAAACAAAAGAACATTGTAGTAAGCTTGAATTTCAAATATTTTTGCATTTTTAGCGATTTTTTTTATACATATTTGGTGTGTGACGCTCAAGATAGAAATCATAGAAAACCTAAAAAAAAATCCAAAAATATTGATTTTGTTTGAGAGCCTAAAAGTACCACCGGACTCTTCATCAATTTCTACATAAATTGGCCTCTCTTACAGGCGAATTGAAAAAACCTTTAAAAATAAGCAAAAAAAAAACTTCTTGAGTACGTTTTTTTTTTTTCAAATATGTACGTGTGTACTTGTATATATTTTGTATAACACTACATGGTTTTTGGAATTTATTTTCATTTATTCTTATCTGAAAAATCAGTATTCACTTTAACTATAAAAGAAGAGAACTACATACATATATGTACATACATACATACATATTTTAGAATTTTATGCATTTAAATTTCATATTATTTTCATCTTGTTTTAGTATTTTTTGGGCAGAATTTCAATCATCAATTATTAACAATTGTATTCTTTTAATACTTCATACATTTTGCTAACCAAATTATGTTTTCAATCGCTTATTTCTCTATTTAGTATATTTTTAGCATTTTTCTTGTTGTAAATATATTAGTTTTATAGCAATTGCAACATTTTAAAGTATATTTAATAACTGTGAAATGTTAAACTGATAATATAAAATAATCACATATACATATAAACGTATAAAATATAATCAATAAATATTCAAAGTCTAATAAATGTACGAGAATATGTTCACGCGATGAACAAAAGAAGTACCAAAGTGTACAAACACAAATAATTAACTGCAGCTAACTTCAACAGAATTAAAAGAAATCACAGTTGAAGTCAGAGCAGCAGAACCCCAAATATGTTAAATCAAAAGTAAACCTAAATAATCTAAAATACATAAAATTCAAGGTTGAAACCAATAAATAAAAATAAAAATAAATAAATAAACACTCTAAATCTAAATTGAACTTAAACCTAAAGAATTTTAATTTCTATTTTATATAAATAACAAGTTAGAATGCAATATTCGGCTGTGCCGAATCTTAAATACCCTCCACCTAAATGTTAGGAGAAATAGAATAACTACCCGGTTATAGGACTAGAATATCCCTATTCAGTGTTTATTCAGTGTTTTTAATGCTAATAGCTTAGCATTTTATATATTGTTTAAAGGACAATTTTACGAACAACATAATTCATTTCCAATGTGTAGAAATTTTATCTAATTTTGACCATTAAGAATTTATGTAATTACAAATTCTCACCATAATGTACAGAGTTTGTCTGATATTCATAACAATCTTGAGTGTAATTTAACAATTTATAAAATTAAAAAAACAGTTTTCATCACAAGATGAAACAGGGTATAAAAAAGGAAAATATTATAAGCTGAGGATTCTTTTGGTTGAATTTAATCTCAATAACTTTATTTACAAGAGTTGTATGGTTGGTTGTTATACTTGGAAGTGGACTTAATTTGGGAGCTATTGCCAAATATGGAGTGACAGCTACAAAATCCAGTAGCATAATTGCCGTATAACCGATATTAGTATGATTTCTTGATTTTAATTTTAATCTGTAAAAAATGTTCATTCCATATCGATATTTATTAGACATTATTGAGGGGTTAAATTGTTTTTCGGAAGTGGTACGTATATGTGAGCAATTACAAAACATGACCCGATCTTCTTAAATTTCGCAACAGAGAATTTTATACCTATGAGAATATCCCGTTGAATTTAAATATAATAATAGTATATTTAAGATACATATTACTATTAACGTGAATTTCGGTAGTGTAACTTATATGGAGGAGATAGTTAAATATGGACTGACATGTAAATGCTCCGTGTAAAATTTTGGATCGGTATTGTTATCGAAAGTGCGCTTCATATGGTAAATATGGTCAAATATGGACCGAAATTCATAAATTTCTATAGTATGATATGTAAATGATCTGTGTAAAGTTTTGAGTCGATAACTATATTTATAAGATATATATATAAATAACTGACTGATCTTAGTACAACAATTTATATACTTATATGGATTATTAATGTAAAATTATAACATGGTAACAATATTTATACCAGTTTTATTCGTCTTTAAGTGAAATTTAGAAGTGGACTTTATATGAGCTTTATAGTCAAATATTGGTAGAACTAAATAAAATTCGTTTTGCGATTTCCTTTTATATGACACTTATTTTTACTGGATTTTGTGTTAATATTCCAATTTATTTATCATTAAGGCATATTTCGGGGAGATATAGTCTGGGGGCTATGAGAAATCATGGATCCATTCTTACTATTTTCGTCACAATTTCTTCTTTTATCATAAAAATAATGTGTACAAAATTTTAAGGGAATAACTGCAATAATTTCCAAAAAATTGCAAGAAAAATCCTTGAAAATTAAAAATTTTTATGGAGGTTGTCTCACATTTTGGTCCATAACTCTTGTTCTACTATACCGACTTTGCTTATTTTCAATACCGAACTGCTTAAAAAATTAGAAACGGTTTTTTTGTGAACTCTGTTGATTTTGGTTGCGTCTTTAGGACGTGAGAGTGTTTTACACAGACATACAGACGGTCATAGTTCAATAATTCGTTGGGTCTCAGATGAATATTTCTCTCATTTCTCATTCACCACTTATGGCGATGGAAGGTATACAAATATACATATATACATAAATACATATGTGTATATACCGTTTATAACGTATATGAAAACAAAAGTGTTGTTTATTTTTGTTGAAAATATAACTCTTCATAATATTATACACCTGATACAAAACATACTTTGTATTTATATTAATATTATTATCATCGTTGTTTTGCATTTTATATAACTATTGAACATTTTAATTTTTCATTCAATAATAAAACTTTGAATGGTTTAGAAACTTTTTCTTGTTTCTAATTAATTTTTAACAATTTTTTTAAATAAATTTAATATTGCCAGCAACCTCTAACCGGACATTTAAATACTATTATTTATTATTTAATATATACATATATATTTAATATTTAATACTACATATAATGGTATGGACACACACGACAAATATTTACCCAAAAAAGTGTAACCAAACATCTTAGCCCACATTTGTTTGTCGCTATTTGATCTTACAAGTGTTTTGTAAGATCAAACGGCATCAAATAAAATAAAACTACATTATTTGTGTGATTTGTCCTAAATGAAATAAGTTTAGCAATAAATAAAAGTATCCAAATATATTTTACTTAGTGGTTACGTCTTCTTCCTAAAATATTTTCCAAAACATATTCTTGAGTCAAATTTCTAAAATTTCTAATTGCGCTACTTGGTCATGTAAACGACGATATATGTATGTACGAGTATGTTTAATTATTGCGTAAAGATTTGAATTCCAAGCATATAATTAGTAGATATTTAGATAAATTATGTAAATATAATGTGCTATGAATACAATATTTTATACTTATACCAAATGTGTTTAAAATAAATCGACTTGAAAATGATCACTTCTTCTAGCTTTGTAGCAGTTGTAACGAATAATGTTAGTTAAGCAAATTAATAAATAATTTTATTGTGAAAATCATTTAATTGCAAATATCATCAGTTGAAAATGAAATTGATTTTTTATACATTAGCGCAATTCACAATCTTGTGCAAATGGTATTGCATCATTGCATTTGCAAAAAGGTTTAGTATATTTTTGCTCTTGCTGCGTATTTTGTTGCTGTAGAGATTTTAGACATCATTGGTGTCACCACTAGTTACAGAATTAACTATGTAACTAGTTATTTTAATATACATATATATAACGGGTGGTTAAATTTCAAGGGCCGATGTTGATTTTGAATAAAACACAAACTATTTAGGAAATTATTGTAATTTTATTTTATTATGATATATTGGTATTACTCAATTATGTATGGAACAAAATATCTTCCAAATGGGCGCCGCGACCACGGCGGCACACCTCCATCCGATGGTCCAAATTTTCGATGACCCTGAGGCATAATGGAGGTTCTATGCCGTTAATGTGCCGAATTATCTCATCCTTTAGCTCTTGAATTGTTACTGGCTTATCGACGTACACCTTTTCTTTCAAATAACCCCAAAGAAAAAAGTCCAACGGTGTCAAATCACATGATCTTGGCGGCCAATTGACATCGCCATTACGTGAGATAACACGGCCATTGAATTTCTTGCGCAAAAAAACCATTGTTTCGTTAGCTGTGTGGCAAGTGGCACCGTCCTGCTGAAACCACATATCGTCCACATCCATATCTTCCAATTCGGGCCATAAAAAGTTCGTTATCATCTCACGATAGCGAACACCATTCACAGTAACTGCCTGACCGGCCTCATTTTGGAAAAAATACGGCCCGATGATGTCGCCAGCCCATAAACCGCACCAAACAGTCACTCTTTGTGGGTGCATTGGTTTTTCGACAATCACTCTTGGATTCTCATTCGCCCAAATGCGGCAATTCTGTTTATTGACGAATCCACAGAGGTGAAAATGTGCCTCATCACTGAAGATGATTTTCTTCGAAAATTGATCATCCACTGTTGCCATTTCTTGCCACCATTCTGCCCATTCACGACGTTTGGAATGGTCAAGAGGCTTTAGTTCTTGAGCCAATTGCACCTTGTAAGCGCGTAAATGCAAGTCTTTATGCATAATGTTCATCAACGACGAGCGTGAGAGGTGTAATTGTTGGGCACGACGACGAGTTGAGGTGGACGGCTCTTCAGCCACACTATCGCGAACAGCAGCAATATTTTCTGCAGTACGAGCTGTACGAGCATGCACTGGTGTTCTCACATCTTCTACAGACCCGGTTTGCTCGAATTATTCCACGATTTTTGCGATTGTACGCACATTTGGACGATCAAATTGACCAAAAAAATCACGAACGATATGCATTTTGATTTGAACGCCCATTTTCATAATAAGTCTGGATAACTTTAACACGTTGTTGGATTGTGTATCTCTCCATGGTTCAAATTGAGTAAGTCTGAAATAGAGAAATGTCAAATAAAATTCGGAAAAAAGTTTGGCGTTTAGGTGTGGTTCACATTCAACATCGGCCCTTACAATTTAACCACCCTTTATATATACATTTCCATTCAATTGGATCCGAAATATATTCATATATTTTATATATATTCCATATATTGCTATATGTATGAATATTCGGATCCAGTGATATATGATTATAATTGTTTTTAGCTGGGGATAGTAAACTCCAATTTATGTAAAATATCTTCTTTCTAAAATTAAAGTAACCAATTGACTTCTCTCAAGTAAGTAATTTGACATTAACGAAAATTACTGTCTAAAAGGAACACACAAACTTATTTTGTAGTCAATGAATGCAGCACTGCTAAGATGTGCGCACGTATGAGGGTATACTAGCGTACCTTCAGGTATTTTATGTACTATTTATTATTTATGGTACTTTATGGCGTTGGTTTGTATGAACTTTTAGTATTACAATACATATACTATTGTCATTATCAAGATAGAGATTTCGGTTTCAAGAGAGCTTTAACTAATAATAAAAAACTAAGTTCTTTATTTTTAAACTTATTGAACCTAACAAAACAATCTTTTATTTATTAACCTTTGCGCTCACATAACAATAGTACAGTACTTTAAATTTATTTAGCTGTTGTACACAGGTACTAAATGTAATTGATAACTACATAATCTTACATACATACATACAAATATATATTTATCCAGCAAAATTATATCGTAGTTTTATTTGCTGTAAAGAAGCCTTATTTTGCAGGCACAAGAATTTCTACCCGCATTGCAAAATCGTTTCAATTTTACACGGCGTGTCATTGGTATTCAAGGCCTTGCCTACTCGATACTGATTAGATGCATGTTATACTTGAAGAAGGGCAATTAGAAAGCCTACCAAGAAGGCGTAATTAAGGGTTTGCTAAATTAATATTTTTATAATGGAACATATTCTTTATGAATTCAGCTTAAGACTTTAAAGAAGGGTTTTAAAAAAATTACATATATCACCTGTTTCACTTGTACTTCACACCACAAACTTTCATAAAAACTGAATTTATTCATTTTTAATACTCGCATAACAAAATTGGCAAAATAAAGTTTGTTCTTGTAGTGAGAATATACAGGCATAATTGCCATTTATTCATGATTGATATTTAAATCATGATTTGTTGACCCTATTTTGAAATGCAATTTTGAATGTGTATGGAACTCCTTCTAGAACCTCTGAGAGAAGGCATAGTGGAATACAATGTGTAAACAGGTCTTCCATAAGACCAACAAAGCAATTTTTAAAGTCTTTTAAAAGTCTCACAAACTGTGCATTTTTACGCCTTCGCAAATTAATTGTCAAAAATTACATGAAAAATTATTTACACATACTTCGTAAATTTGCCCAACAATTTTGGCTCGTGAACTTGCGTTGTGTATTTAACTCAATAGCTGATTTTTATTCACTTAAAAAAAAAAAAAAAACAAAAAGAAAAAGAAAATTGTGTGATTTCGGGACTGAATGATGAACAAGTTGCATTGCATAGCGAAAATTTTCACCAGCTGCAAGAACATAAGTAAAATCTTCCAAAATCTCTTCTCCCGCCTTACATTAATTATCTATAAACAACCAAAAAAGAAAAGTAACATAGTGACATACACATAAGGATTTATGATAGGGATGTCAAACGGGACAGGATTTTCAAATCCCTGGATTCGGGATTTTAAAAATGTAAATCCCGGGATTTTTAGAGATATCGGCATTTCGTGATTTTTTTCTTATTAAAACCAATTGGTTTATTAATAATAAAAACTATTTATTTCAAAAAAGTACTTTATGTATGTTAACTATAAGTATGTTTGCAAACAAACATTTTCTGTCCTCATAGCTATAATTTTTAAATTTACTAAAAGTTTATAAAGCTAATTTTGTATTTTTTAAACAAAATTTTATAAATCAATAGTAATTTAAAAACGTAATAAACTTAAATTGAAATTTAGATAGAGAAAAATAATACATATGTCATTTCACATTTTATTTCTATATCAATTGAAAAGCAATTTTAAAGTAAAGAGAATCTTGATTTAAAATCTTTGATTTCTGGTTTCACCAGCAACAACATCAGCAGAGATTCAAATCACTGTTTGCCGCAGCCTTCACTATTACTTTAAACGGATTTTAAATCCGGTTTGGTAAACCAAAATTAATTTTTATTCTTTCACCTTCATTTCTTCAACATACTTTTGTAAAATTTTAATTATTGTTGGTGACTTTGTAAATAATTTTGAAACTGACCTTTTTGACCTTTTCAATTTTTGATTGTTTATTTTCTCTTATTGAAAATCCTAAAAAACATTGATTTCGTTAATTTAAAATGTTTTGTATTTGTGTACGATAAAAAAAGCAGATAAAAACAATTATGCTTCACTGGATCTTTTACACAAATACAAATTGTCAGAATACCGAAAAATCCCGGGATTTCGGGATTAGCATCCCTAATTTATGCTACCCATCATTTTTACAAAAAAAAAAAAAAATCAAGTGTTAACATGCCACAAACGGTAACTTCTTCAAGGTAATTTAGTCTTTTGGCTTTCTTTAGGCATTTAAAAAAAATATCCTTTTTAAAACAAAAATTAAAAGTTTATTTTATTTATTTTTGAATTGACATTTCTCACAAACTGACGTTGTTAGATTGCACAAAACTAAAAAAAGGACTTTATGAAACAAGTCTCGCAAGTTTTGCCAATTGCACAAACAGCAATTTTAAGCAATATCATGAGTACCAACCATTATTGACAATAATGAGCAAGTAGAAAATTGCGAATGTGTAAATATGTATGCATGTGTAAGAAATAAATCTAAATGAGTTACAGTTTGACTGACTGACAGACTAACTGAATTGACAAGTGAACTGAACTCAACTGGCATTATGACTGTCATTGGTATTGACAGTAGTTGTTATTACAGGAGTTGGGAATGCTAAATATACTATACAAGTACTTTAATATACAGCTGTTTTAAAGATAGCAATGCCAACTTTGCATTAGATTTTTTGCTGTCAAACTTAGTTATTAATTATAATAGTTATAAATAATAGTAATAATTGATACTAGTTACTTTTCATAACTAAAGATTTGCGGATGGTGACTATAAAACAACTAATTTTACAGTTCAACCTGAATTTCAGGTTTGAAATTTACGAAGTGGTAATTATATGAAATTTAGAACTTTATTTATTAAAATTAAAAACATATTAAAACATAATATATGTCTTTTGCAAAGTTTAAATTATTTTACATTTTTTTTACAAAACTGATTTTGAAAAAAGTTTGTTAAAGTTTCTCCGAAATTATCCTAGAAATTATTGCTGGATTTTCATTTGATATGCAAATTGTCTATGTTTATGTCTTAAAAACTAATCGGATAGATACATTTCTTTCTAAAATTCATCAATTGTCGGATTCAACACGCTGTTGGAAAGATCATTTTCAATAGCATTCGAACCATGACCATATCTAATATATTTCTGTACCAATCAAGTCTATAAGTTATTTTGGAGCTTCTAAAAGTCAGAACAGGCAGACGGTAGCTATTTTATTAGTCAAATATCTCGACGTTCAGGAAAAAGAAGCATGATTTAGAAGAAATACATAACGCGTAACGTTTTCGATTTTTAAGTAATTTCACATATTTTGCTTCTCTGTTAGAAATTTTCCTTTCTAGTAAACAAAAATAATTGAATTCAGGCAAATCTACGAACTGGCCTTAATATAAATTTGCCAGTTAAAAGCCTTACGAGTAGGTTAGTAGGTAAATAGTGATATATACAATACATGTGTGCTGTTATACCAACACTTATACAATCGAACTACATGCATGAACACACAAAAGCATTATAAGTACTGTGTGCATACCCTGCAAATAATATTGGTCTACATGATCCATTTTAGATGAAATGGACTACTTACAACATGGTCCAATGTAATGCAGTCATGGACCATGTCATAGTTAAACAAGAGTTTGTAGTTAAACGACATGGTTTCGTGTTAACACGATTGTATATTGAGTTGTTGTTGTTTAAAACTAACCCTCTTGAGTACTCCATGGAGTAGAAGCACGTAGTAGTTTTGGGACTACTCCGATGGGTTATATGGTCCAATCGTAGGACATTGCAATGTTAAATCGACCACCTTTTTCCATATATTTGGAGTACTCCTACTCCTCTTTGGTCTAGTCTTTACATGCATGTATGGACTAGTCGCGTAATTTGCAGGGTACTATTATATAAATATGTACATACAAAAATATACACATACAAATGACGAAGTCGTACATTCATATGTATGGATGTACATATGTTGTCGTATTATAATGAAACGCATAAATTATTCGTTAGCAAGTCATTATTTTGCAAATTACTTGTATTTCAGTTTAAGTATACGCGTACTATCCACAATATGTTTATGTTTTAATGTTTGTATATTCGTGTACAGTGAACTCGCAGAAACGTTAACATCCAGTAACATGAACTACCCAAAAACGTGAACACTTTTTTTTATTACATTGTCTACTCTAAAATTAAATTTTGTAAGCTTATTTAAACATTTTGGGATTCCCCGTAGAAGAATTTCGTTTGTTTGTTGTAAACAATTTTTGTTGCATGATAAGTAGCTTCTTTTGTAGTTGTAGTTGCTCCATTCCAATTAAATCTAAATAAACAAATTTATAATTATCGTAGTTTAAATTCAGCTATTCTCTATTTTTGATGAATTCAATAACAAAATTTAGAAATTAGTTTCTTAGAAACCCTTTTTGTAAATCATATATTAAAATATGACAGGAACTTACAAAACGTAGCACGTTTCATAGGTGAAAAATAATGTACAAACTTTATTTTAAATTAATTAAAAGATAAGTGACTAAAATATGTTTTAGAAAAAAAAAATGCAATCTAAAATGTAAACAATATCGAAAACGCCCTCGGTAAAAATTAGTTCACGTTTCTGCGAGTTCACTGTATAGTATATATATTTGTTATACCTACACAAGTACTTGTATGTATATATATATATATATATATATATATATATAAAGGCATGGATGTATGTACATCAACTGCCTACATATAACCACAATTTAGTCTTGAGAAGTACAGGTGGCCATTGCCACAGAAAATTATATTTGTACTCGTATGTGTGTACATACGAGTAGGTATGTATATGAATTTAAATTTGCCAGTAGTTTAATAATATCAATAATATGCCAATCATAAAATCTAATGATTTTTAATACGGTCGTATTGAATTCTATGCCAATGCAGTTAATATAGAGTATTGTAATGTTGTATAATTTAAATGTCAACAGATGTGAAAACGTTCTAAGTACATACATACATTTATATGTACTAGAGTCGAAATTACTTAGTATGTATTAGTTCTTAGAACTAGAATTTAAATACAAATACTAAATTTTAACAATTAAGTTGCTTGATATTATATTTCAAAGTGCGTATATATATATATATATATATGTACATATATGTATATATATATATATGTACATATTTGACGTTAACTGAACCGCTATTTAGCCAGTAGCGAAACCTTTTTAGCAATTTTAAATTCTGGATTTTTCTGTTGTGTTATTTAAATCATAACCGTTTTTTATGTGAACTTGATTGAAACATGATATGGCTTATCTTATTATATCTTATGTTGGCATAAAAATGTTTTGAAATTCAATATATTAATACATATAATCAATTCTGCACTTAATGCAATTAATAAAGTATTAAATGAAAAATACAATATCCTCTGTCATAATTTTTCAACAGCCTTTTATTAGTATGTACGAGTATTTGTGTTCATTTTCGCAAACAACAATAATCAATATGTAGCAGTTGTGTTCATGTTTTTCAACCGAAATTAACGAAATTAGCATAATTGTAATGATTACCCAAAATACAAATTGTTAGCTGTTGTTGTTACAGTACAATAAAAGAAATTAAAAAGTTTCTAAATTAAATAATAAAATTGCAACATTCTTAGTATTATTGTGTGTGTTCTTTTACTTTTTCTTCCCCTGGTACTTTATTTAAGTACTGGTAGCAGAAACATTTTCTAAACATGTAGACGTGTATTTGGTATTGTTCGTATTTGTTTTTTATGGCTCTAAAAATGGTGGAGGAAGAAAAAAAGTCAACATGAAAATCTTCCTCTACATTGGTTGTTATTAAAACAAATTAGTTCCACTTTAAAGTTTGCCATACCATTTATGTAGCGGTTGGTTCCCGCATTTTGAAACTTTAATTAAGGAGCGCTCCAAATACAAGCGGAATAGGAAGAGGGTAAAGATGCTGAAAAAATATACAGCAAGAAATGAGGAAAACAATTTTGGTGAAATGTATAACTACCTATACAGAGTAAAGTTTAAGGAACTAGGGATAGCAAATGTTTTTAAAAGAATACATTCATCATGAAAAGTTATTTTGCAATATTTTCTGCGCAAAACGAATATACATATGTAATGTATGTATAAGTATATCTTCTTTATAAGATCAATAAATATATTTATGTATATAAATATAAGATATAATTTTTAAATATTGCATATTCAATTGAAGTTATTGACGATTTTTAAGAAGTTATTTTGTTATAGAAGAATATTTTAAAAATACTTTGTCCGATTATTATATACACTCTGTCCTGCAAGCAACAGACACTTTTAGAGAAAATTTATTTAAATATAAATGTAGGGACTTCCCTCTTTAAAGCTGTGCGCATAAAGGAGAAGAAGAGAACACTAAACTTAAACTATGCTAAACTACAGCTATGTATAGACGACGGTCGTGAGATCATGCAATATTGTCAGATATAGCAATGTGCTAACAATGTATTGCCACTGAAAAATAGTTAGCAAAAGGTAAATTGTCAATGCTTTTTCTTACAACGTTGGAAGGCAAAAATATTAAGTTCACACGGTTGTTAGACATTTTCTGAACATTTTGCGGACAACGTTGTAATGCTACATTTACACGATTGAAATTTTCTTCAAAATTGCTCTTCAAAATGCTTCAAACTCGTGTTAACAGCAAAAATTCTTCAAAATTTATTTATTTAGTAGTTATAATTAGTTATTAAATAAAATAATTTTGAAGAAATTTTGCTGTTTACACGAGTTTAAAGCATTTTGAAGAGCAATTTTAAAGGAAATTTCAATCGTGTAAATCTAGCTTAAGATCTGTATACTCTCAAATAAAAACACGAGCAATTGTCAGCGTTGTCAACTTTGAAATTTTAAAACGCACCAAAATGGAGAAAAAAAATGCGCCATTTAAAAAAACCCACCAAGTTTAGAAGTGATTTAGAATGATTATTATTGATTGATTGTATTTTAAATATAGCAGTTCAACATACGAGGACTTAATTAGTATTCTCTATGTGTGGTGTGTTCTGAAGATAGCAAGCCTATTAATAAGTATATTTATAAGGCCACTTTGATTACCATAAAAGCAAAAAATAAAATAATTTTCTCAAGTTTAAACCTCAATCGAGATACATATATACAAAATCAAAAATCATTTCTTCGATAAAATTTATTTAGTTCTTATAAGAGAAGATTTTCTTCAAGTTAATAAAATGGGGGTTTCCAAACAAATATAAAATAATTAAGTTATTTAATGCTTATGTTGAAATAACTTTAGAGATATGCTAAAGTGGCAACACTAATAGAACATGTAATATTGTATGTATGTATGTACTTTTATTTCCTTGGTTTCTATTTAACATTTTATTCATCTTCTATACACCTACATAGATACTTACATGCATATGTATATACACACACCCTGAAAGTTATTTTTCGTGCAGCTTATTTTGTTTGTTCTTGTTCTTGTTGTTTTTATTGCTATTGTTGTTGAACACTGGCATATGCATGATTTATGAATGAGTATTATTAAGTCTTAGTAAGCTGCTTGAACTATACCAGCTAAATAACATTACGAATACTTACAAACAGACACACATAGAATGTAACACAGAAGACTCCTGTTGTTGTATTCAAGTGAATATCACAGTTAAAGGTAGTTTATTTCTTGAAAAAGTTGATTTACAGCCACTACACTAGTATAATATGCCATAGTAGCACCCCTTCTTCTCTCCCTCCTCCTGCTGAACTGCTTTCTAAACCAATTTCTTGTTCGTTTTCCTAACCACCAAGTTTTACCACAACTGCTTCATATTTTTGACATTCTCCATTACAAGTTGCATTCTTCTTGAGGTCTTTCTTTTTAGATTTTTATACCCTACACCACCATAGTGGCGAGAGTATATTGGATTTGTGCCGATGTTTGTAACGCCCAGAAATATTGGTCTAACACCCACCTTAAAGTATACCGATCGACTCAGAATCATTCTCTGAGCCGATTTAACGATGTCAGTCTGTCCGTCCGCCTGGCTGACTGGGTGTCCATGTAAAGCTTGTGCGCAGAGTACAGGTCGCAATTTTGAAGATATTTCGATAAAATTTGGGTACGTGATATTTTTTTCAGTCCAAGGATGGATGGAATTCAAACTGGTGAAAATCGGTCCATTATTTCACCTGGCCCCATACAAATGTCCTCCTGAAATTGGGGTTTACCGATGATAAATGTTTGTATTATGCAAGTATCCAAACAAATTTCATCACAAATGAGTGCAAAATAAAGCCAAATCACATCTACAAATTTTGTGCTGATCGGCCTATAATTAGTCGTAGCTCCCATATAAGGTCCACTTCCAAAAATCACTTTAAAGAGCATAATTCTCTCAAAAATTTTGGTATCCAAATAATATTTAACGCAAATATATTTCATATGTATACAAATAATACGGTACAATTTTATTATGATCGGCCCATAATTAGTCGAAATTCCCATATAAGACCCTCTCCGTAATTCACTTTAAGCTCCATAAATCTTTTAAAAGTATTTATATCGAGAAAAAGTTTAACACACATAATACTTACATATATTCACAGACATCATGACACTAAATTTTTGGATTATCGGTCCACAATAGGTTATTTCTGCCATATAACGCATATTTATGAAAACCTATTTTATGCATATACTGGGTGTAGGGTATTATATGGTCGGGATTGAGCGACTATACTTTCTTACTTGTTTTTAAATCGATAGTATGCAATTACAGACACATTGTGTGTGTGGGAAGTATAATTGGTATTTGAAATTAGTTTATATGTATGTATAGTAATTGCAAGTGTGTATTTTGTGGAACGAGTGTATATGAAATATCTATTAATTTAAAATAAATTAGCGGTCAATATTAATACGTAGCAGTGCATGACGAGCATAGAAAATTGAGTTGCGAAATAAAATTTTTAAACTGTCTTTTTTTATTGTAATGCAAACAAAAGTCGTTTTATTTTAATGACTTGGTTTTATTAATATTTTATATGTGTTATTTTTTAAAAGTTTATTTTGACACAGTATGTGGTTTATTAATAATTTAGATTAGTGTTGCCAGAAGACTTTTTGGAAAATAATTGTGCTAATTAAAAAAAATCCATATTTTTCCCTTCACAAAAAAGATTGTCCCACATTTTTCCCAACTTAAAAGATATCAGTAAATATTATTTTAATAAGAATTATTTTAATAATTAAATTTAATTTAGATA
This sequence comes from Bellardia bayeri, assembly GCA_950370525.1. Lineage (NCBI taxonomy): Eukaryota > Metazoa > Arthropoda > Insecta > Diptera > Calliphoridae > Bellardia > Bellardia bayeri. The sequence continues at coordinate 99,498,589 of OX493267.1, forward strand.
TACATACATATGTATGTATGTATGTATGTATGTACATATAAATTTTATATTTTAAACTAATAAATTAGGTTTAGTTGTGAGGAAAAGAGGAAAGTGTCTGCATTGACCATAACTATGATTGTTGCCATCCAATAATTATGAATCATACTCCAGATCTTAGACGAGCTTAGAAACAATTATTTAAGCTGCTTACTCTACTTATCTAAGCTGCTTACGTTTTAGAGCGGAACTGAGCGGAAGATTAATCTTACATATCTTTCAAGCACACTTGATTTTACTTGTTGTTTTTGTTGTTGTTGTGACAACAGTAATTACTGAGTTGACAGCCCTTGGACGAGTGATCTTGGGTCATTCCGGCTGTCGTGGGAATGATTGTACTTGTAATTCGTGTTTCGTATTACATATGTGTATACAAAGGTGTGTATACTCTCAAATAAAAATACGAGCAATTTAAGCAATAAAATGGTGCTGTGGGAACACCGAAGAAATTTTAAGGAAAAAATTGTAGCAATCTTTTCAATAAAAATTGCTTCGTGTAAATTGGGACTTAACATGATTTAACGGGACTACTAAACGTATACTAAACGTATTTTAAATTCATTACAATTTAATTCTAACAATTTTAACTGGTGGTCTTACAGAAAAAGTAAAGTTCAAGAGTAATTTAGTGCAGGATTAACATGGACATATAGGATTTTGTTCAGTAGACAAATAAATTTATATTTTTTTTTGTGGTAATCAAACAAAAAGTTTCGATGATAATGCTTTAGAACATGCTTTTGTAGTTTGTTTTGTCAAATATATAATTTAAAATGTAACAAAACAATGAAAAAAATGTTTCTTGTGTCTGACTATTGCTATTTTTATGAATTTCGAAATACTATTATTGAGAAATAGATTTCGGAAATTAATCATATTTCTTTTTACGTGTTCTGAGTTAGATCGAAATTTACGTACGTTTACAATGTGTGTGTATTCTTCTTATTACAAATTAGTTGTTGTTTTTATTGCTGTTTCTACCAATGCATTGGTTGACAATATCAGCAATGTATATATACGAAACACCAGAGATGGGATGACAACTTTTTACACCGTGCCTTATGTGTTTTGTTAATTTTTAGAGTTTTCTGTTTTTTTTTATTGAAAAATTGTTGAACTTTTAATAATTATTATTAGAGAAATTTTATTTTAATTGTTAATTTTTTTTTAATTTGTCAGTCTGCTTACGATTGGAGTGTTATATTGTGTTTTTCCAAATTAAAATTAGTAATTTTTGTTTGAGTTATATATTTCTCTCAACACTTAAACTTTCATACAACATTAAAAAAACACATTTTAAAATGTCGTAGTTGTTGTACAAAACATTTATTTAGAAATTAACTACAACTATTGTAGTTTCAGACATAAAACTACAAGATACGTTGAAAATTGAACAATTAGTTATTTAACAATTATTTTCTATATTTTTCTCTAAATACATGGCATCAAAATCCCATTTACCTACGTATATTTAGTTTCTCATTTTTCATTATATTTATGCATTAATCAATTAACTTTAGCACAACATCAAGAAAATTATTAATAACATTGACATTGTGCTGCATCTGGTTTTTCACTTTGGTTCATTCATTTCTTCCTACTGTTTGTTAGCAGTTTTCGCTCAACATTTCCCTTGACATTACAATGTTACAGCATGAGGTGTTAAACTGTTTAAACTGATGTTCGATGATGGTAATGGTGATGACAATGTGTCAAAAGTAATTAGGCAAAACACATCATCACATCTAGATACACACACAAATGTGTATTTGTGTACGTACAGAGCAACTGACGAAGTTACAACAACTGCAACATCAGCATCATGAAAAACAATTGTTGTTAGCTATCTACAATATTTTATAGTTGCTATCGATAATGAACAATGATGTTTTAAAAAGGCATGTTTGTCCAATCACACGTTACAGCAGTTTGTTTCTTAACACTTTTATACATCAAAAGACCAACAAAAAAAAAAAACAGATATTTTAAAACAGACTGACAAACATTGATGCCATTATCTATGGCATTGATAATATGCTCCTACAGCCAATGCAAACATTCAATGACATTTAATGGCAACTCATCTCATCTTTGTATGTATGACTTAACAATTAATGGAAGTGCATGTGTGTGTGTGTATGTGGGAGAATAAATAAGTGTCGATATATAAAATGACTCTATTTTACATATATGTATATGTACTCTAACACACATGTACTATAGATATGGTTGGTGTTAAAATAAATTTGTGATACCACCTAGTTTTTGTTGTCTACAGTTTAACTTCATGGCTCGGCGGGCGACTGTAAATTTATTATAAAGATATGCACTGTTTACATCATTTCCGACAATAAAAACAACTACATATCCTAATATAATCTACGATTTTTATTACATTACCCTGCCTTACCACATGCAAGAACTTGCATGCGAGTGCTGTGTACGTATTATATACGAAAACTTATTCGAAAAACGAGTAGCTCTGCAAGTGAAAAAATGTGAGTGTATTAGTAAAAAATGTGAGTGTATTGAGTTTTTCGAACTTGCACTTGCATGTGTAAATGCCGGGTTAGCTGTAGTTTTTTCTATCTGCTGTCATGAAGTTCGAATGTCCCATCATTCACTATGAGTTTGTCATTCTTTATTTAATTTTATAATTTAAATTTATATTTTCATTTACATAGATGCCAGAAATAAAATGTGAAATATGTCTAAAAATCATACGAATCGGTCCATAAATGACAGAGATATATGTATGTATGTATATATATTTGTGCTTTCTATATTATTTATTTTAAATGAAGGAGATGAAGGGTACATAAGATTCGATAAAGCCTAATATATCACTCTTACTTATATTGTATAGGAATTGATGCTGCTGCCTTCACACGACCATCATCTGCTTTAAATGTTTGCAAATCTAGATATAGACATACATGTGTACATACAATGTCGACTTATCTATGACTCTATTCTTTATTGGCAAGTATTTTAAATTCATGTTGTTATCGCTGGTTTTGTTGTTGTGTTTTATATTAAGTTATATGAAGGAGTGCATGAGCAGTAGTGTTGATTTACTCGCCTTTATTTTGGTGACTACAAGTCGATTTAACTAGTTCTTTGTTCTTTTTTGCTATATTTTGTATTTAATTGGACCCAAGTGCAAAATACTTGTCTGCTTTATGTTTTATTTGCATGAATGTATCTACGTACCTCTAGTCGATGTGAGTACCCTGCAAACATTTTTAATCGCCTAATGATCGCCCGCGAATAACCGTTGAGTTATATATAGTCGCGGCGATTCATCGAGTGCGATCACTAATATATGGTCAGGCGATTCGCCAAAACGATCGCCGTGTGCCTGTCGCAATTCGCGAATGATGATTCGCCAGCGATTCGTGAATGGTGATTCGCCAGCGATTCGCAAATGGTGATTGACGAGTAGCGACTGGAGTAGCTACTTCTTCTTTTGGATTGAATCTTAAGACTAAAATTAACAATTTTGACAATTTTGCTAATTGTTCCTGAACCAAATATTTTTTTTTTTACCATTACCTGACCAAAACAATAAGAAAAAAATGTACCGAGAAAACATTGATGACTCATCCCTCTAAAGGATGAAGAATACAAAAATATTTTGATTGTTGTGAGGATATTTCCTGTTACTTGTGTGCGCTCGCGTATTCATCGCTTAGGTGTAAGGCGTAGGCGTTGGCGCGCGTTTCACATCGTAAAAGTCATCAAAATTGTTGTCAGCATAAAGTGTTTTTAGAAAAAAAATTGACTTACTTGTTACGCTCGCGTATTCATCGCTTAGTTGTAAGGCGTAGGCGATAGTTAGCGATTCGTAAGGATCGCTTAATCATCGCCAAAAAAACCATCGCCAGAAAATCTCAAAAATGTTTGCAGGATACATGTTAAAAATGTGTGCTTATATAAATGAAATTTCATTTGTGAATGTTGTTACTTTATACAGTACAATTACAACTGAAATAAAATAAATGTATTTGTAAATTAAATGTACACTTCAAAAGATTTTACGGAATGATTACATAGTTACGTTTTTAGGATAGGATAGACTATAGTATTCTCCAGGAGGATTAAATTTATGTGGACTCTCTACAAATAAGAGAGATTTTTTGCAAAAAAAAAAAAAGAAACTAATATAACGAAAATGACTTACTAAATTTTAAACCTTATTATATCAATAAGTTTTAGTAGTTGAAATTTTGTGTTAATTAGTTTGCATTTTAGTATATTAAGTTGAATCCAAAAGTACTGGTTAGAATAAAATACTGATTTAAATATTTAATGCAAATAATTGGATTGAAGGAATTTATTATAATTAAAATTAGGCCAGATTTTTTAATATATTTAACTTAAATTTAAGTAATAAAGATTTAAAACCTGTTAATTGCTGATAAACAGACGCTTTAAGTACTTCTAGACATTAAACATTTCAAGCAAGTCAGAATATTGCCATCATTATTGTTGGGGTGAAATGTAAAAACATATTTTAACACTATTTATAAAGTATAATATTTTAGTTGCAAAATTTATTTTGCAGTGAAAAAGCTGAAAGAGAAAATAAAATCTATGAAATTTTATATAATACCTTTTAAGGTAACATCATACGTTTGCAACTGCAGTTTAAATGTTTGTAAAAAATATAATAATAAATAAGTTAAAGTATACATACATACATATATGCACAACTATAAATATTTCCGGTTTAGAATGTGCTCCATTTCCATAAATTCATTTACATGTATATGTATATGTCTATGTCTATGCAAATTTATTTACATATGTATGTATATCTGTATGTATGTATGTACATATGCATATGTATGCATTGTGTAAATATTATTACCAACCGGAAATGTATAGTATCCTCTTATGTGTTAGTAAGTAAAGAACAATAATATATATTTACTCGTGTATGTAATAAAACTTGGACTTTTGTTTTTATGTACAATATAATAGATAACTGCTATTTTTATTTGTTTATAAATATTTTAAATATTTTAAAATTCGAATACATTAAACCATACATATGTGTTATAAATGTGAAAATAATACCATTTTAATAAACCTCTCTAAACAGAATATACAAAACAGTAGATATGTTCGTTGACCATGGCTACACCTGAAACACCAAAGCTACACCTTCTTCTTTAAAAGTTCGGCTGTTGTTCAATTTTTTAAGGAAATATTTAGTTTTTCTTTCACAGTAATAAATCGAAAAATTCATTTATCTGGAAAAAATATTTACGTTTCATTTTTATAAGGATAACAACGGAATGAAATAACGGAAGGAGTTTCCAGTATGTGTATGTATGTACTTATGTATGCATAAGTGGGTGTTAAAAGCCATTGCATAAATACATGTAAATAGCTATCCACTGTTATTGCTTATGGCTCTTTTATACCAATGCACAAATACATTTGCGGTAGTATGAGTTGCAGATATTTTCGTTGTTGTCTCTGCTGTGCGGTTGCTTGTTTGTTTCAAATGTCTCGTCTTTATGACACCACACACACATACATTCACAATTATGCAAGATATACATACATATGTACATATACATGTTATATTATAAACAAAAACGAAATATCAAAACGTAAACAAACACTACGGCGCCAAATGCATACGTTTGCACCATTTTCACACTTAAGCACACACAAATGTGAACACAGACTCTATTTTTAAATCACTCTCATTCTTTCATACATACATACAGCACATCACAAATCTATTTTGCCTTCTCATTTTTAGGAGAATTTTTTTTCTATTCATACATAAGTAGAATAGTCAGGCACAAAGTATAAAATGAACGATTTTCAATTTGAAAGTTGAAAAAATAAATTTTCTTTGATTTTTGTTGTGCAAAAAAATGCATTAACTTTCTTTAAGAACATATACCAAATTTATAATTTTCTGAAAGAAAAATTTAATTTTAATAAAACATGTCCAATTTTCCACACATGTTGTCCCTACAGTAATCTTATTAAAACAATATTGTGTGTAGTTTTTTAAGTTTTTATACTTTTTATAAATTTATGAACATTTTTTTTCGATAGCCAAATATATATGTAATGATTAATTTCTACAAAATCGAAAATAATATGACTTAAGTTAACGGTAAAGACTGATTTTAGACAATGTAACAAATAAAGAATAAAACTAAGAATTAAGAAGATAAAGTTTAATAAAATATGTTGAAGAGAAAACTAATAATAAAACAATATATAAATAAGTAATAAAGTAAGGATATTCAAGTACATACATATATTAATTTGTATGTAACTCTACGACGTTCCGAATTTGACATATTTCGTATCAAAATGTTTTCTTTTATTTTTTATAATTCCAAAGCTGGGGTTAAAAAATGGAAAGCAGTTTCGAAAATCCTCATGTATTTCTTATTACCATTCAATATAATATTATATTAAAGTATTTTATCAGCTCCGGTATAAATTTGAAAATGCCTATATGGTTGAAATTTTGATAGAGAATAAGAAATTCAGTACGGCGTGCCCTATGGACAACATATTTGGAAAATTGGACATATATCTTTCAGAAATGTATAAATTTGTTTATATTCTTAAAGAAAGTTTTTTTTTATGTAAAAAGGGTTAAGCAATTTTGTGCCCAGAAAAGTACAACAATTTATAATTTTTTTAACTTTTAAATCTTTTATTTTTGGAAGTATAAAATATATTGCTTTGAAATATTCTGTATCTGAGGTTTGGAACAATTTTGAAATTTAAATTTTCCAATGCGTATAACATCAATAGAGATAGAAGACGTGGCCGAGGACTCTCGATCGGACCAGCCAGATTTGTTTCTGAATTTAGATTAAATTGAAATTTATTTCCCCGTTTATTTAAGTTAAGCATGGATCTCTAGTATTACATTATATCAGGAATTTTTAAATGGAACGACTTAAAATATTTAAAGCAATTTTACTCGAATCTATGTATGTATGTTTATACCCTACACCACCATAGTGGGTCACTTTCTGAGTCGATTTAACGATGTACGTCCGTCATTAGGTAGGTGTCATTGTTACTGTATATAAGAAACTTATTTGTGTCGAATTTTTAAGAAATTTAAAGTGAAAGTAGGCCTAAAATAGGACTAATTATACTAATTACGGGCCGATCAGAATAAAATTGTACCGTATTGTTTGTATACTTATGAGATATATTTGTGTTAAATATTATTTGGCTACCAAAATGTGTAGATGTGATTTGGCTTCATTTACCACTCATTTGTGATGAAATTTGTTTGGATACTTGCATAATACAAACATTTATGATCGGTAAACCCCAATTTCGGGAGGACATTTGTATGGAGGCCACGTGCAATAATGGACCGATTTTCACCAGTTTCAATCCCATCCATCCTGCGGCCGAAAAAATATCACGTACCAAATTTTATCGAAACATCTTGAAAATTGCAACCTGTACTCAAGCTTTACATGGACACCCAGCCAGACGGACGGACGGACATCGTTAAATTGACTCAGAAAGTGATTCTGAGTCGATTGGTATACTTTAAGGTGGGTGTTGGACCAATATTTCTGGGCGTTACAAACATATGCACAAATCCAATATACCCTCCCCACTTTGGTGGTGTAGGGTATAAATATACTTAAATCTTATGTACTTAATAATCCTTGAAGGTTGACTATCGAAAATGACCTTTCCTAATAAATATTTTTATGACTGCAGAGAGCGACAAAACACAAATTTTGTGACTTCAGCACAAAATACAAAAAAGTATCAAACAATAATCACCCCTATCGTGAATAAAAATTCCGCATGAAATTTGTTCCCTTTTATTTTTTTAACATTGAATTATAATAGGAAAAGTGTGAAAAGGGAACAAATTTCATGTGGAATTTTTATTCATGATAGGGGTAAATATAAATATTCAAAATTGTATGTTAGTCGTTTATTAGTTTCAAGAGACAACCAACTTTCCCTTATTATCAGTAGTTTGATGGAAAAGATGATTTGAAAATAAATATTTAAATGAATCTAAGACACCAAAAAATAATTTTTATCAGTTTAGAACAAAGTCTACAAAAAGAAGCAACTACACAATTATTTTCTTTTTGGCCCTCTAATTTTGGGTTTAAATTATATTGCATTGTAAGAATCCATTTTAAAAACTGTAAGTCAAAGAAATGCAAAATTTTTATTTTTACCCGTTACTTTTCAAATACATATTTTTTGTGATTGCATAAAGCTACAACAAAAATTTCGTTGTCTTAAAACAACAGACACAAAAGGTACCAAAAAAGAACACAAACACAAATCTTTACCCTTTTTCACCTGTGCAGTTTGTGTGTTTTTGGTAAGTTTATTTGTCTTTTAATATATCAATATTTAAAGTTTCGATCACTTATTAAGATTACACACAAAATTCCACTTCTTTCTCGTTTTTATTCCTTTGAAGATAGACTAACAAAGAACTACTTGTGACTACAGAAATATAAAATAAAAATGCTGTTGCTTCATAACAAAGACAATCGTTATTTCAGAGAAAAATTTTAAAAGTTTTGCCTATTTTGTCCCTTCCCGGTGCCACCTTTATAGTCTATTAAATTTTACTGTTTTTACACAATTTATCACTTCCTGGTCCAAGTCTTACACATAGATCTATCTGCGTCCACATTTCAATAAAATTAGTTTAGCCGTTTGGCTTTACCGGGTTTCCCTTTTTTATCCCGATCTGTAATAGATCCAAGAATGGATCTATCAATGTTTCAAACTTCAATAAAATCGGTTCAGCCGTTTGGTCTTACCGGTTTTCCCCTTTTTGTCCCGATCTGGTCCAAGTTTTGAAAAAAATTTAAACCCTGTTGACGCTTTCAAGTATGAGGTTTCTGTAGCTTAATTGGTTAGCGCATCATTAAGCATGAGTTGGTAGTTGCAGCCTGGGTTCGAATCGCAGCCGCTACCACTCAAACAACATCAGTTTCCTGATAATTATTAGTTTTCTATCCATCCATAACTAATATTTATCACAGCGCCCTCCTTCGGTGGTATTGCATTGAAACGCCACCGAAGTAAAATAATTAAATAAAGGCTATAAAATCAAGCTTTAAAAATAATGCTCCTACTCACCACCAGAGGCGCTAGAATGCTGCCCTAAAACAACCATAATGCGCAATTGCAGAGTTGTGATTCAACCTATCCCCTTTCCAAAGAAAGTAGCGCAATTATATATAGGCATATTAATTGCCTGAGTGTTACTTCTCTTTATAAAAAAATATATATACTTATGTTTCAAAATTTAATAAAATCGGTTCAGCCGTTATGTCCGGTTTTTCTCCTGATCCAAGTCTTAAAAAAATATAAATCCTAATTGCAGGTCCAAGTATGGATTTATCTAATTACATAATTTAAGAAAAAAGTAGTTTAGCCATTTTGGATTTCTTGTTTAAGAAACAAAGGTACTAATTTTACAAATTTTTACCCATTTGATCCCTTTCTGGTCCCAGCATAGATTTATCTACGTGCCAAATTCCATTAAAATCGATTCAGTGTTTATAGTGGACTTGTCTATTACAGATAACGAAGAAAAGGAATTGGTAAATTAATTTATTTCGCAAGATTGCTGTAATAATAAATTCCAAAAATGATACCGTTTTTTAATTTTTCAATTCCATTTATTAACTTGATTCTGGATTTTCAATAAAATTCTGTTTTTCTTTCATTTGTGCTCTTCTTTCTCTACATTTTTAGTACACTTCTAAGCAAGTTAGGACGTTCTACTTTCCACCACGTAAAAACTATCGAAACCGAAAAAAAAGTGGAATTTTTTTTTTTGAGTCATAAGCCATCTTTTTATAGGTCGGGTCACATATATGGTTTTACATAGAGTTTTAGCCTAGAATAAACGCTAGGTTCAAATACAGCTTTATTGGAAAATATTTTTGGTGAACATCAAATTTTGCGGTCCACACTTGTTAACTGGCCGTCTAAAGTCAAAATACTTTATTCGCGAGGCACCGGAAGCCATGCTGACAAGAGTTATCGAAAATTGGACCTTCCAAATCAACAAACTATAGCGTACTCGCGGCCAACGTAAAGTCAAATGCCAAAGATTTTCTTGGTTAAAAAGATTCGTGTTATTTATTTTCTTATTCCTTATTATGAGCGGTTGAGATAATTAAAAAAATAAATAATTTTTAATTATTTTACACCTTTGCAACAAGGGTAAGTCAATAAAATCCATTTGAGATACATATGTAGATGTGGTTTTGCAATAAGATTTTAATATATTGGTTAATAATTGTGTTTGCCCAAAATCCTTGAATGCAAGAGAGAAAAACTTCTCCAGAGATCAATGACAAATTATGAAGAACACTTTGAAAAAATGTAAAGAATGAATTGTCCGTAGGGTGCTGAAAACCACCTTTGGTCTATCAAGGAAAAAATAATTATGTTGTAAATTAACTGATAATGAGCTTCATAAAAATAAAACAATCTGTTATATTCACTGACGAAAGTGGAAGGGGTAAGAATATAAAATATAAAGGCGGTAAAAATAAATTAATTTTTTTAACAATTATTTTTATAAAATTTGGACAATAAAAAATTCTTACCCTTTCCCCAAAATTTTTATTTTTCTGTATAGATGCATAAATTAAATAGTTTACTTACCTCTGTGTCGATTTGTTTGCTTATCAAACATAAGCATGGCATCTTCTATCTGTAAATATAAATTTTCGAAAAACATATATTAGCTTTAAGATTTTCTTAATTGTGAACAAGTAGTTTTATTTGCCAAAAACTGTAAAACTTGTGAGTTATATATTTGTTATAAGTCTTAATTATAAAACACTAGATTAATAACAACTTAAATCACTTAATATAAATACTCTTACGAGTAGGCACATAAAACAAAAAACTTAGACAGCAAGCAATCAATATTAATATTTCAAATGATGGCATGTGATGTAAAGTAGTAGATTATCAACAATAACTAATAATAATCAAGTAAAATTAAATTCTTTTTGCCTGCTCTTTAGATATACTTTTTTTTCTTCGCAGTTTCTTGGTAAAATCTTTGTTGGTAGTTAATTAATTTCTTAAGTTTCGAGTTAATAAACACAGATACTCGTCCGTACACATTTACTCATACATCTATCGATAACAACTAGTTGCAAGAAGTTTTTAAGTTCAAGAGAGTTTTGTTTAGGTATAAATTGTAAAGATTTTTAAGACTGTTGTTTACTTTTCATAAAGATGCTACACAATGCATTAGCGAAATATTGAAAATAAAAGAATTGTAAATCTGACTTAAAGCTTAAGAAATTGTAAGTCAAAATAAAAATACCTTTAGCTTATATAATTACTATAATTTAAAAATCAATTAATATTCTCAGTTTTGAGAACCTGCCAACAGTCTTACATAAACAATTCTGAAATAGAATTACATATGTATTAAAAATCCAGGAATCAATTTTCAAACTATCCCAATATAATGAGTTATCTCAGACTTATCGAATTAAGAACCATTTTTCAAATTAAAACAAATTCATTGCAAAGATCTTGTCATGTTGTGATCAAACATTTAAATTCTGGATTTGTTGGATTTGTGTTGAAGTTTGTAAATCTTATTCGATTTAACGATATCCGTCTTGTGCGTAATTTTGAAGATATTTTATTTTGTTTGTCCATTTTTTTTTGCAAGGCAATTGGAATTGAAATTGGTTGAACACGGACAGTTCATTATTTCACCTTGCCCCCACACAAATATCCTCCTACAATAGCTCTATTTCTGCCATAAATATTTGATTTAGAAAAGTATTTAAACAAACATTTCCACATATAATTTGTATATAAGACCAATTTTTAGATGCATGTCGGTCAATAATTGACCTTTGGTCCACTTCCGAAAATCACTTAAACGACCATAAAGCTCTTAAAAAAGTTAATATCTAAATAAAATTGAAAACAAATAATTTGCATACAATACAAAATACAAAAGTCACAAAATTGAATGATGATCGGTTCATAATGGGTCTAGGTGCTATATGGGAGCTCCAAATTCAGAGAAATACTTTTGATTAAACACTCCTTGTAGATCGGACTTGACCAACTATCTTTTCTTTATTGTTTTTAATTGTGGTGTGAAAACTTGAAACTATTTTGACACAATGCTAGTAACGAGTTTGTAACTAAACTTACTACAGATAATTTACAAATTACCACAATATACCACCCGCCTTGTAAATAACTTGATTTCGAATAAAAACTAAAACCAAAATACGCCCGGGGATATTACCATTAATACTCGGCCACTTTTAGGAATTCATCAACAGTGAATTCGAATTTCAAAATTTGAAAATATTGTATATTTTTGTTTTGGGTACCTCTGCTTAAAAGATTCATATATTTTTTTGATACAAACTTATGACATTAAAGTCACTTTTTCTTTTTCATGATTCCTGTCTATAAAACGATTTACTTTGTATTGCGATGGTTAATTATTACGAATCTACGATTTTGCCAATTTGTTAATTATGTATCAAAATTAAGAGGGTTGTGTGTTTTTAATATTTTTTTAGATTACATTTACTTACTTACTTACTTACTTCAATATTTATACCATCTACTTACTCACTGTATATGTCATTAATGGGTTAATTTTCTATTGGTTTAATTTTAACTAGATTTTTAAATTGTTTGCTGTCTAAACGACCAACAAAGTAAGTGAACTAAACTTAAAAATAAAACGATATGATGACTGCACAAGCATACAGAAACATTCACATAGCCATCCAGACACATATGTTGACGCTCTAAACTTTTCCCATTAACGTTAAATAACTGATAATGATGGCATTTGCGCGACACCAACACCCTGCACATAATGATGACTTTGGCCTTCTTTTTTATCCTTAAAACTAAAAGAGCTAAAACAGCACACAGCCCCATTCATTTCGTATGGAGTGTTTTTTTTTTTTAACTTTTTCAATTTCAGTGAAAGTGTGTGTGTGATTGTCTGTATTTTTATTAACATGGCTGGCGAGTAGTTATAAATGAATTCGAGTATATTTGAGTTTTATGTGTAAAAAGTTTTGGTTTAATTTTTTTCGGTGTGAAGAGATTTTTTTGTTTTAAACAAGTTTTGAACGCACACATAAACAAACACAGATATTTTATTTAGTATGTGTGTATGTTGAGTATCTATTATATCAATTGACAATAAGTTGAAAGTATAGGGATTTAAGAAACTTCCAACAAAACCACGAACATATAAATATAGTAGACAGTCAGTCAGTTGGTCTGAAGCAAAATGACGAAAACCCGATAATGAGAGACAGTGCAATCGGGAGAGAGAAAGTTGTAAAAAGTTAAAATTTAATTTTGAAAAGTTCATTAATATTAATGCAAATGGAAAAAAGTATTTATTATTGCTAAAAGCTTTCACAACTTAAATAATAATATTAGCAGAGATCAATATATTTATTCACAATTAAAATAAGAAAAAATATTCGAAAATATAATGGCTAAATAACAACATTATTTTGATTTGTATTTTTAAAAATATATTATATAATAATGTATATATAATACTTCGAAATAAATGAGGCAATTAGTTTTAATTAATATCTTGTAAAAGCATAGACTGTAAATTTTTACAAAATTTACGGAAATCCAGGAATATGTATTGTCAGTAGTAATTAATAACTAATAAAATTTTTAAATTTTACTAATTCAAGTAACATTATCCAAATAGAAACAATTTAATTGATATTTTCAGTTTTGTGAATTTTAAATAAAAATCTACTTAAATTCCAAACAAGATTTACGAACATACACACATATAAATATTTATACTTATACAGACAAATTAATGCTAATAAAAATATACAGAAAAAAAATTACACAGTTTTATATGTTCAATTTTAGCTTTTCTACAGTACCGAACATTTGCCAATAACTTCTCAATGCTCGGTCATGGACCTCATAAAAATCGTAGATGTATAATATAATTTTTTTTTCTCGGAGATATTTAATTCTTTTCGGCATGTTAAGTAATGAGAAAATTAATTGAAATATCAATTGGAATATGTATAGCACGTATTTAAAAATGAGTAGGCAAAATAGTTTTGTGATACACAGTACAAATGTTTTAATGTTTCCGTTTTTAAGGACTATATTTGCTGTGACTATTAGTCTAACAACCAACTTTAAAGTATACCGATCGACTCAGAATCACATCCAGTCCATGTAAACCTTGTTGCAAAGTACAGGTCGCAATTTTGAAGAAATGTCGATAAAATATGAAGTGATATTTTTTTGAACCAAGGTTGGGGACGGTTGGGATTGAAATTGGTGCATTATTTCACCTAGTACCCATACAAATGTCATTTTGAAATATGACTCTATCGGTCATAAAATTTTGTTTATACATGTATTCAAATCAAAATTCGCCACAAATAAGTTGTACATGAAGCCTAATCACATCTAAAAATGTTGTACAGATCGGTCCATTATTGATCAGAACTCCGATATCAGTTTAACGACCATAACTCTCTTAAAAACGTTTGTATCCAAATAATATGCCACATACACATATGATACAAATCATTTCAAATAAAATTGTATGATGCTCAATCCGTAATTAGTCATAGTTCCCATATACGAGTAAAGCTCACATCCGAAAATCACTTTAACGCCCATAAAGATTTTAAAAATGTTTGTATTCAAAAACAATTCAACACAAATAAGTTTCATATGTATATCCAGAAATTATGACACCTAATTTTATAACGGTCGGTCCATAATTAGTCGGAGCTCCCATATATGTAAGACCCCCTTCGAAAATCACTTTAACATGTATAAATCTTTAAAAAGTCTTTAAAACGAAATAACATATAAAATATATACGAGTATATGCACAGAAGTCATGCTCGGAGATATTTAATTCTTTTCGGCATGTTAAGTAATGAGAAAATTAATTGAAATATCAATTGGAATATGTATAGCACGTATTTAAAAATGAGTAGGCAAAATAGTTTTGTGATACACAGTACAAATGTTTTAATGTTTCCGTTTTTAAGGACTATATTTGCTGTGACTATTAGTCTAACAACCAACTTTAAAGTATACCGATCGACTCAGAATCACATCCAGTCCATGTAAACCTTGTTGCAAAGTACAGGTCGCAATTTTGAAGAAATGTCGATAAAATATGAAGTGATATTTTTTTGAACCAAGGTTGGGGACGGTTGGGATTGAAATTGGTGCATTATTTCACCTAGTACCCATACAAATGTCATTTTGAAATATGACTCTATCGGTCATAAAATTTTGTTTATACATGTATTCAAATCAAAATTCGCCACAAATAAGTTGTACATGAAGCCTAATCACATCTAAAAATGTTGTACAGATCGGTCCATTATTGATCAGAACTCCGATATCAGTTTAACGACCATAACTCTCTTAAAAACGTTTGTATCCAAATAATATGCCACATACACATATGATACAAATCATTTCAAATAAAATTGTATGATGCTCAATCCGTAATTAGTCATAGTTCCCATATACGAGTAAAGCTCACATCCGAAAATCACTTTAACGCCCATAAAGATTTTAAAAATGTTTGTATTCAAAAACAATTCAACACAAATAAGTTTCATATGTATATCCAGAAATTATGACACCTAATTTTATAACGGTCGGTCCATAATTAGTCGGAGCTCCCATATATGTAAGACCCCCTTCGAAAATCACTTTAACATGTATAAATCTTTAAAAAGTCTTTAAAACGAAATAACATATAAAATATATACGAGTATATGCACAGAAGTCATGCTACTTTATTTTTGTATGATCCCGTATAATTTTTGCACATATACTGGGTGTAGGGTATTATATGGTTTGGCTTGACAGACTATTGTTTGCTGTTTTAAATTCCTGTTAATTTTTTGTAACGCAAGAAAAAAGAAAAGATTAAGAATAAATTACACGAAAATCGTTTAGAAATTTTTGATTATTTTTTGAATTATTTAATTTTTATTTCCATATAAAAATGTATTTGTTGGGAAGAGGAAATTATATGACTGTTAATAAATTTCATATCCTACTAAAAAATGTAATACACATTCAAAATTGCATTTCAGAAGTAAGTCAACAATATATAGAAGTCAAACATATACATACATATATTCCTATACAATATCGTCAATTTAACAACAAACTTTATTTTGTTCACTTTGTTATATAAGTAATTCAAATTAATAAAAAAGCGTCTTTAAATTTACTCTTTTATGAAAGTTTGAGGTGTAAATTACGCGTGAAGCAGTACTTTATATACAGAGATACAAGTGATTAATTTGAAATCCTTCTATAAAGTCTTATCCTGAATTCATAAAGAATACTTTCCATACAAAAATTATTAATTTAGCAGACCTTTAATTACGCTTTCAATGAAGCATTACTTGACAGGCCTTCAAATTGCTCTTTTCAAGAATGCCTTCTATCAGGCATCTAACTGGAAGTTCTTGTTTCTGAAAAATAAGGCTTTTTGGAAGGCCTCTTTACAGCATTTTGCCCCGCTAAGTTAAAACAACAACTTTAACAATACAACATACATATATTGTGTGAAACTCTTGCACAATTGGACTAATTTATAAATAGTTTCAGAAACATTTTGCGAATTTGCAATTTGCAGTTTTACATCAATAATAAAAATATTTCATAAAACCAAACAATCAAACGTTTCATGTAAAAAATAAATGTTTCAAAAATTAAAAATGTTTAAAACAGGCCATTGAAAAATACATACATTAATACATAAATTAAGATATTACCAAATTTTTTACGATACACGTATCCTAAATTTCCGTACTCGGTGGAGCAGTATGTTTGGGATATTATCTATAAATTCTACTCATTACGTAAGAAATGGTTCATCGTATAATATGATAATAAAGTGTACAATTAATTATTATTAGATTGGTGTATTCAAAAATTTCCTTAAAACTTTCGAACACAATAAAATACATCAAAAAATAATGTTAAAAATGTATGGACACAAAATATAGTTATCAACTATTTAACCATATTGATACCTCACCTCATCAGCCACAAATGAAGCAACATTAAAAACCATCAAAAGCTAAAAGTCTCTACAAATCGGACAAGAACAATTAAATTGGGTTAAAATTTTTTATTGATGATAAAGTTTTAAAGAAATTGGATGTAAGTTGTCTTATCCTTATAAATTCATTAGCTATTTTTAAAACTCATTCAAAAATTGTTCTGTGACGAACTTTAAATATTATTCTCTTTCTATGTATAAAATATTACTTATATATACTATATATAGATTTATTTTAGTAACAGATGACAATATGAATGTCCCTTGTAATGCATTGTTTTTTTCAATAAAATGATAAAATATTATGAAACAAGTAATACCGGGAAATTAAATTAATGAGTGTTATATCGTAATTCTGTAAATTAATTTGAATTAAATACAATAAAAATACTTACAAGATAAAATTAGAAATAAAAATGAAATTAAAATTACTATTAAATAAAGATTACAAAATATTACTAGAAAACTAGCACACAGAGATCTTCAGAAATTAGTCTTGAAAAAAGACTTCTAAGACTAAAAAAAAACGCATTCGTATTTTAAAGAATGATGCATGATATTGCTGTTATTAAACATTCTATTAATAAGCCTATGAACGTTAGTAAAACAATTGATAATTAACGTCAATATCAACATTATTCAATAAAAATATGTATTACTCTACAAATACAAATGCGTTATGTTTGTAAATTTAAGATTATATAAAATAATAATAGCTTACTTTGATCTAAAATTTGTAGATAAAATTCTTCTTTTAAATAAATTAAAAAGTTTGTACAATAAATATTAGTTCATATAAATCGCATTACTATAATAACCGAATAGAAATAATAAAAAAATAAACCTAAACATTCGATTCATTTTATTGAGTTTGGTAAAAAACATTTGAATTAATGACATCAGTTCAAAAAAGTTTAATTTTTTATTTCCATTTTTATATACACATGTACATATTTATATTTCAGTAGTCTCGGAAGATGTCAAGGAACATTAAATGTTGCACTGTTAAAAATTGCCCACGTTGGCAAATACAGAATACATTTATTTTAAGAGAATATATACTTTTATCTTAGTGGTCGTTATTTTGTTCAAATATAACAGGAAACATAATGTATAATCAACAATAAAATTGACCAATCGTTCAATGAGCAGAACTGCAAGATAAATGCGGACGCCTATCTGGATGAATTAACGGCTAGTTGACTACCGTGATTAATAAATGAGTGAATGACAGATTGACTGGCTTGGTAAAGACAATATTTATTTTTATATTTGACATACTAGTATATTGTAGAGATGTATATTAAACAGTTTGTATTGTTGTCACTTTTGCTGACGTTGTTCTTTTAGTTGAGCGACGTATTTAACTCTCCCCCATATAGATATGTATTTTATTTATTATATCCACTTGGAAATGCATTATTGCGACATGAAGTTGTCAAGCTGTTGCAAGCTCAATAAAGAAATGCAAATAAAAAAATTAAACAATCCCCTACAAAACAGCAACAACAAACATGTAGCATAAAGAATAGTAGGAGGATATCATTAATTAAATTGCATAATAAAATCATAAACCACCTATAAACTGTATTCAATGTTGGCAGTTGGCAGCCTATAACTGAATCATTGAACAATACACACAGAAATTGCAGTTACTGCTTATGCTGCTACTGCAATACCATCACCAACACTACCATCATCGAACACAACAACATCCGTATCCGTTTAAAAATAATACTGCTACTGCTACCACCGCGAATCAAAAATGTATTCAACCAATAAAGCCTGATTGTGAGGCAAAATTTATAATGCAACCACATACACATACAAACATGCATATGTATGTATACTATATACAATACATATATGTATACAGATAATACATTAGACCAGTTCACGAAAATGTATCATTCCAGGATGACGTTTGTATGAGTCTAGCTATTCAATTGTTTCCAATATTTTCATTATACCTACATATGTATATAATATATATAAAATACAAAGGATAAGAAGTTTTGTCTGGGGTTCGAGCCGGTCTATTGTAAACATGTGTATGTATTATATAAGAATTTTGTGTATTGTTGATGCCACTACAACTACAGCCTCCCATCTGTTAATGATTAATGAGAGAAAATATGTTTTTGCTTGTTATTAAAGAGCTGGTTAGATATAAAACAATACATTGCTTAATTATTAATATATTTTCTTTCGAACTATTGTTTAAATTTTATAGGCTTTCCTTTCATATGCATTCGATAATTAAAACGGCTCAAAATCAAAATCAATTATCATGAGATTTCCAATTACTTTTTTGAAGCAGAGTCTTCGATAATCTCTTGAAAATGGAGATTTTAAAATCAAAAAAAAAAAAAGAAAACCTAACATTTAAATTCTTAAATATCATTTAAAAAATTGCAAAACTGCATAAGCCGTTTATGAGATATACATCGAGAAATGTAGATTTCGCAGCATTTCATTGGAAAGGCTCATGATTGAATTCCGCTAATGCCACAAAAAGTTTAACTTGCTAATTAACAATAAATTCTCACCTCAACCCACTGTATTTTACTCCATCTTTTAATACCACTGCTTCCGCTTAAAATAGTGTATAGTATCTATGTGTAATCAAAAAGCGTTTGTTGTAGTTGCTGTTTCTATTATTGCCGATTAGTAATTGAATGTTGTAATTTTTTGTCGTTGTTGTTGGTTTATGCCGAGCTGACTATTCTGCATATTTTAATGAACATTTCAAAATTCTACACCCAATCAATAAAAACAAAATAATAAAAGAAGAAGGCAAAGTTTTGTCATCAGTTATGCCAAATCGAACATAAGTACGACATATAAGTATGACATAACTTTGGTCTGATGACAATAATGAGGAAACATAGGATGAGGATGAATGATGTCGATAAAACACGGTTAACTTGTATAATATTAAATCTAGCGTACTAATTATGCTAAAAACATAAATAAAATGCTGAATATAAAAGTTTATTATCGTTAACTAATAAATAACTACAGCAGCAAAAAAACTATTTATTACAAGTTAAGAAATTGTTATAAGTATTATGAGGAGAGTGTCAATATTCACGTCTACAGCCACCAAGCCTTACGAAGAGGAAATGTAAAGAAAATGAATTTATGTTAAATTATACCCAGTCCAATTCATCTAAGACACATATGTACATTTACAGACATTCATACATTTATATAACTATGTATGTACATTCAATGTATTTCGTTTGGTATTGACTTTGTAAATGGTTTTATTGATTATTTTCAATGAAGCTTTGTTGCGTAATGATTTTGAGGTTTAAGGCGAAATAATGCTGTAATTTATATTTCGTTTTAGCAAAGTCAAAAATTCCTTAGAGGATTTCAAACCCACATACATATACATATACACAATTACGTTTTACACACAGAACATATACAAATAACAGAATATAAATACTCATACAAATTTTAGAGATCAATTTCATTTCTCTATCATAAATACTCCCCAAAGCAAACATTATTTATAGGAGAAGTTTTTCCATGAGTGTGTGAGTGACTTTCACGTCTTATATACATACATACATACTCATATATACACATGCACTAGCACATTATACAGACGCACCATTATTAAAACAAATTCTAACATTAGGGACATACTTTTGGGCAATTTTTATGAATTTCATAATTTATATGCCATAACCATGTAGAACATTGATACTTTTTGAGAAAGGATATGTATATTACATTGTCGCGATCTCTGATCTATTGTTTCCGCACACAACACAATGAAGTTTTGTGATAACATATTTCGTAATGATAATACGTAATACGCTACAGCATATATTGTCTTTTCAGAATCGTTTTGTCATATATTTTTGACTTTTTGCGTTTTTATTTTTTTAATTGTTAAAAGATTTTTTAAAAAATAAATGAGAGCGTATTTTAGATGCTTTTATTCTAAATAAGTTGTATTTGATAGTAAGAAATGCTATGATATTTCAAGTGGTCTTTCGAATAAAAAAAGTTATACCCCTAACAAATATATGAATTTATAAATTCCACCAAACATGTATGTAAGTATGTAAGAAAGTAGCACATATTTACTCATATAAGCATATAAATATGTGTTTCATTTCAGTATTACAATATGTGATTGCCGTTAACTGCCTTTGGCTTCACGTCCCTAATGTACAATTGTTTTCTCTCATTTATGCCTACCCAGTGAATAATTTCTTTTGAAAAGCATGACATTACAAATTATCTGAAACTTTACTAGAAAATTAATGAGCTTAAAATTAAGTAAACCGATAAATCACACCGATACACGTTATTTTAATTGTACCTCGCGACGCGTCGTCGAATGTAGTGGTATACTCCGTTTTAAAAGATTTGGTCAACATTTAATGTTAAAAATAATAATACTATATCACTGAAATAACAAAACATATTAGCTTGAAATTTCAAAAAATACGACAGTAGACTAACAGGGATGAAACTGGTGAAACTCATTCATTATTTCTGGTTTATCAAAATAAAATATAAAATAAATGCAATTCGTTCAGCTAAAAACAAAATGATGATATGTCGGTGTTTCTACAAAGCTTTTTATACAAACAAATTGAAGAATTAGTTCACTATTTAAAATCATTTCTGGATAACTGATAAACTATTAAATTAACTTTAGGTAGTACTAATGCGATCTCTACTAAATTAAATTTCTTGTTTAGTTTTCATGAAAATTTAGTTTTTAAAAAAAGTTTGTTTTTTTTAATACTCTTATTGAACTTCAAAAACAGTCCAAAACAAGTAAAAAAGCTGAGTCGGCCAAGCCTGGCCATATAATACCTTACACAAAGCATATGTGTAAAACCCGTTGTTCTGAAATGGGGGCTATCACCATAAAATTGGTCCGAATGATATATTCACCACATATTTGTGCTTTATATGAGAGCTATGTTCAATTATGGACCCACCAGTATAAAATTTGTAGATGTAATTATGTTTCATGTAAAATTTATATGTAAAGAAATGTTTGGATACGTGCATAATTCAAACATTTACCACCGATAAAACCCTATTTCGGGGAGACATTTGTATAGGAGCTAGGTGAAATAATCGACCGATTTCAACCAATTTCAACGGTTGGGGTCCTTGTGCCGAAAAATATCATGTACCAAATTTAAATGAAATATCTTCAAAACCGACCTGTACTTTGAGCACAAAATTACATGGACGGCCAGCCAGACGGACGGATGGACATCATTAAATCGACTCTGAAAGTGATACTGATTCAATCGGTTTATTTTAAGGTGGATGTTGAACTAGTATTTTTGGGCGTTACAAACTTCAGCATAAATTCAATATACCCTCCCTACTGTGGTGGTGTAGGTATAAATACAATTCCCTAAAGACTGTGTAACATAAACTTTGTTAAAATTAAATGAAAATAAAAATATATGAAATACCAACTTACAAAACTTATTCTCGTTTATGATAGGAACATAATTCATTCGTTTACCGTAAGGACGTAGGATATTATTAAGTTAAAAAACATGTATACATAAATAAAATTTTATTAGTAATTGAAATTAATATTTAAAATATTTGTTTTATTACTTGGCGTAAGAAATGTAATTAAATCCATGTGTCGGCTGTTGTCTGACTTTTTACAAAATTACATACGTTCCCATTTGATAACGTAAGTAACGTTTAAACATACAGCCAATATCTACCCTTAAACTTGTTCCATTGGGGGTTAAAAACGAACAAAGTTATATTATTA
This sequence comes from Bellardia bayeri, assembly GCA_950370525.1. Lineage (NCBI taxonomy): Eukaryota > Metazoa > Arthropoda > Insecta > Diptera > Calliphoridae > Bellardia > Bellardia bayeri. The sequence continues at coordinate 99,521,556 of OX493267.1, forward strand.
GGCCTTGTAAGATATAAAACCGAAAATTTATTTAATTATTCTCCACCGTCTAAAACATTTTCATCTTAGACCATTTGTAATATTGTAGCAAAAAAACACTACTAGGTTTTGAGTTTCAATATTTTATATTTTATTTTATACATATAGACATACAGTGTAGCACATAACTATTTTGTCTTATAATTTTAAGGAGAACTTTGGTATTCATTCATACATAAAACTGTATGAAAACAATAACAAAGTTATGAAATATTCCTTTGTATTTAGTTATTGTTGCATTTTATTAATTTAGATCATAATTCAAAGGTCACAAAAGTATTTTGCTTTTTTTATTTCATCTTGATTTTTTTTTATTTTTTGTATTAACAACATATTTCAATTGTTTTTGGTATTAATTTTGTCCATATTTCTTGCGTTTGGAAATATATTTGTGGAAAACGAAAATAATTAATTACATCCGAGAAAGAAATTAGCTTATACCTCTACGATTTCTATGCGGCTCAGGTGCGGGCATTAAGGAAGTGCTAGCAAGTCATTGGTACTCTATTAACTCTAAATTTTAACATCTAAAACTATGTATTTCGTGTCATTATAATGTTAAAAATAATAATATTTCTTTGTAGACCCATTTTTCGGTACTGGAGTTACGGAATGGGCTAATGTCCATGGTAGTCTATAATATCATGCATAAACTATGCTTAATGTAACATTTATGATCAATATAATTAATGGTGTAGTCTGCTCCGAGTTTCTTGTAAATGATGTTAGTTTTAATGTTCCTCAACGATTTTCACGCCATTTTAAGCCACTGTATGTCCAACATGTTAGTACTAATTATGCTCAAGCTGACCCTTTAAGAATATTATTTTGTGAATTTAACAATCTATATGAAATAATTGATTTTTCTCTTTCAACAAATGTAATTAAGCATAAAATAATTAGTTTATTAAATAATTAATCTTTTGTAAATTAATTGTAATTTTCAATATACTTTTTTTTTTAATAGTCTGTAAGGATTTAATCCATTGATTTAATAATTAAATAAAAAATAGAAACGAACTCCATTGGCTGAAATGCAGCCCCATACCATCACAGAACCGCCACCAGAATTAACCATTGGTTTTATATTACCTATATTTAAGGCTTCCGCTAGGCACTACGACGGCCGTCTCAACCAAAAATTTTGCATTTGATTTCTTCATGTAAAGTACTTAAAGTACTTATTGTTTGCCAACATCTATTAAACATATCGCAAACGTATTTTATTTATTTGTCAGTAATTTGTAGTAATGCTATAAAATAGTTCAGCCTTCTTAACACAAACGTCTTCATATCTTCCTTTATGACCTTAATTATGACCAATTAATAAAATGTGACAACAACTAAACAAAAAGGGACAATGTTACTTTTTTTTTTTATTTATTTTTTTTTTGTAAATTTCCCCATTTCCCATGTCTATTATAAATAAAATAAAGTAAAAGTATTTTTATCTATTTTTTGCAATTTTATGTATGAATGAAAAACTTTTATGATACACTGTATGTATATATTTACGCCTCTCTGGCCGCACTTTCATTTATGGTTGTTAGATATCATTGTTTTTGCTTTTCTGTATGTTCATTTTTCTATTGTTTTTTTTTCATTTTCCTCTTTTAGTTTCTACAAAAGCTCTATTTTAGCCATTGTTTCCGTTTGTTTTGTGTTTTTGTGGCAACATTCATAATTCATCCAAAAAAATTTAACAATAAAACAAAAAAGTCTCACTTTGTTTTGGTGGGTGGGTGTGTGAACTTTCTTTTTTTCATCTACTTTACATTATTGCAACAATTTATTTTGTCATCTCAAGGAATGTTGTTGAAAGTTTTAGTATCTTTTGTTGTAAATTTTTCTTTTTTTATATTTATGACTTTGTAGCAGAAGTAGTAGGGTTTAAGTTAAACTCACTTTAATATTGGTTTCGTTTTATTTTTACTTACATATTTAATAGCGTTACATTCCATCTCACTTGTTCAAAAACATTTTTTGAAAAAACAATGTATATTTTATAAAACGACAAACAAAAGTACCCCAAAATGAACTAAAATAGTTTAATTGAAGTAATCGCAAGGCTTGTCAAGTGCAAAATTTATAAATCATTTAAATTTACGACATTTAAACACACAATTTTTAAATTTTACTTGTGAATTCGCATCTTTATATGGTTTTTTCAATCAGATCAAGTATTATTTTAGCTCTTATGAATACGTACATGTATGTATGTATGTATTCTAGAACTTGTTCAACCCACTACATGCTAAAACAATTTTAGTGATTAGTAACATTACTTATTTCAGTAATACATATTATATTGTTCTCAAAATTAGTACATATGTATAAACAAACGTATGAGTAATAGTTATTAATGATCATTTAATATTAGTATACGCGCTGACATAGTAAAGCATTAAACACATTCGAGACAACAGGCTACACACGACTACACGAGTGCAAATGCCGCCCTGTAGCCAGCTACTTAATTATTTTGAAAACGACGGCTACATAGTCAGCAGCTGATCCCGAAGTTTTAATAAAAAATAAATTTGTTTTTTGAATTTTTTAAATAACATAATGGCTGAAGAAAAGTTGATTGATTTTATAAAAGCTATTACTAAAATACAACAAAAAAGTAAATAAAAACATTAAAATTAAACAATAAAACACTTACAAACTTTAATCAAACAAAACAATATAAACAGCTGTTGTAGTAATCCATGTATATTTCAGTGGTGCTACTTAAGGCTTTTATTTTTGTTTAAAGAAGCGTTTTATTTATGTAACATGAAAAACATATGTACATATATGATTCCGGACATGCTTATAAACTTCGCTCATTTTTAATAATATGAAATTTAATATTATTAATGTAATATTATTGATACATTTAACAACTCTTGACGCATATATGATCACGACATTTTAATTGTGTATTTTGCTTTTTATTTTATTTAATTTGCGTTACACATTTTGCTATATGGTCAGCACTGTGTTTGTTTTGTGGCCAACAAAAATAGAAATTAGTTTAATTTGACAGCGACGAAAAAATCAGCATGGACAACAACCTGCAGTCGTGTTGCCTGTTGTCGTCAATATAGTCACTTTCATATAAACGTATGTATTTTATTTTTCACATATTGTAGTCGGTATCCTGCTGTTTCGAATGTGTTTAATGCTTAAGCGTTATTAAATTAATGTTATCCGCAATAAGCTGCGTCTTCTAGTGACATTAAAGATATTATGTAGTACATAATATGAAATTGCAATTTTTTAAGCATTCACAAAAAATACATGTTCATGTATTTCATGAATCTACCCACACCCACATACATTAATCTACACAAATTTTAAATAATTTAAAGAATGCAATTTTTAATTTTTATACAAATATTGATACAATTACAGGAAAGAATAATATTTAACATCAATTAATACCGCATACATATTATGAATAAATAAATTTGGTGTACATGTGTTGTTCATATGTGTGTGTAAATTCTCTGCATTTTTTTTTATTTAAACGTCATTGAAAGCTCTCCAGCCTTTACGAATTTATTATGAAATAAACAATAATTCTGAACAATTTAAGACGATACAAATAAAATTATTTCACAAATAGCTATAGAGAGAGAGAGAGAGAGGGAGTGAGCTGTGGTAATATGTAATATTGACCACATTTTAATAAAAATTAAATGAACATATATTTTATTTATTACAACGACACATAAGCAAACATACAAATATATGTATGTTTATCATATGCTGGTAATAAAAAATCCAATAAAACTACAAATAACAGTGAAATAAAATAGTTTTTGTGCAAATAGGAATATGAGAATCTAATTTCAAAAAGAATATACACTGGATTAAAAACAATATTTAGAGTCTGCTTAACGGAGTTATTTTATTTCACTGTAAAAATATTAATGTTTTTTTTTATTTATTATAGACACAATAAGGATTAAAGTATAATGTATTTACTGTTCAATGATATTCATTTACAATTTACACACAAACATACTCCCATGTACGAGTATTACTGTACTCCTACAAACATATCGCTCATTTAATGCAATTTTGAGAAAAATTATTAACAATATCATTTACTATTCTTTTAAAAAAAAACTAACATATTCCATTAATTACGGAATTTTAGCAAAAAGTTTAAATGTGCAATATGAAACCCTTTTAGTATCCAATTCAGAAATATTAAACATACAGTTGTGACGATCTTGAATTAGGTGAGCGATATTTACATTAAGTGTATTTAGGCCATGTACAAATTTTAGGAATATTACATTAAATTTCTTCGGATTATATTTCAACAGAAAATATCCCTAGTGTAAATTTACATATAATACAAAACAAAAAAGAATAAAAAAAATTAAAACAAAACCATTTTTAAATGACAAATCTACCAAATGCTGTTATCTGCTGAAGACACTGAAAATCAATTTGTGACCAGAACAACATACATATATTTGTATATTCAAATACTCGTACACCTGCTCGTAAATACACATAAATTTGTATATAACTGTAAACTTGTAGGTTAGAACAGAAAAAACTAATACATAGAATATGCTTTTTGGTAAACAAAAATGTATAGATATACATACATATTTGCAGTTTTGAGAAAACGTTCCAAAGACCACAAAAACCAAATCCTTGAGCATGAAATTAAAAACAACGCACAGTGGTGTAGTTCACAAAATAAATGATAATAAATACTGTATTTAGATACTGTTGAAAATGTTTGTATGTAAAAATAAGTAAGAAGTGTACTCGATCAAACTCAACTATGTATGTAATACTTACTACCATTTATGTATATGAACAAACACTGTTTTTCAGAAATGCTATATAGGACCTATTAAGATGCTACGCAACAAAGTAACGTAATACCGAATATAAAAATATAAAGATTATATTACAGGCCTTAAGTTTGAACAATTATTAAGATATTTATAAAAGAGGTCAAAAAACAATTTTGAAAAATATTAAACTTTATAAACATGAAATCACAAAAAATATAAAAATATAATAAAGGACGGCTTGTGTAATATAAATATTTATAACATATTGCAGTATTTTACAAATAAATATCTGAATATTTTATTAATTTAGGTTTAATTGCAATGCCAGTTTAGTTTAGTTTATTAAATTTTAAATAATATTTTGAGCAAAGCATTCATCAAATATACATATTTATTTTTAGAGAATTCCGTATTTCTGTTTTATTTAAGTTTATTTGGCTTAATATTTGACGTTTTTGTCGCCACTTTGCTATTTTTGAAGCAAACAACTGTCAAAATGACTATAAATCGTGAAATCTATGGAGATATGACTAATTATGGACCATTATTAATGTTTAATTTTATTTGAATACAAACATTTTCAATAGATTTATGGTCGTTAAAATAATGTTCGAAAGTGGAATCCTCATCTTAGAGCTATTTGTGGTTAATTATGGACCAATAATGATAAAATTAGGCCGAATGATTTGTGTATATATTGAACATGTACATGTACTAATTATGTTGAATAATTTTAAATCATTAATACTGGTTAAATTGATTTTCGATAGTGGGAAATATATGGGGTTATGATAAATCACAAGATTTTTTGTGTAATTTGGTTTTATATAAAACATATTTATGGGGAACCGATAAAGTTCAATTACAGGAGGTCATTTGAATGGGGCTAGGTGAAATAATGTGCAGATTGCAATCAATTTCACATATCAAATTTAATTGAAATATCTTTAAAATTGCGTCATGGAAGCTTGTCTGCTAAATCGTTAAACATTGACATAAGAAAATGTGGTAAACTTTTGAAAATTGTAGCTCAAGCTCATCAATCATTAATTGTAGTCGTTGCATTGGGACCAATATAATTTGCAAATCATTCCCACTGTTGCACTTAAACTTAGACTTGTATTAAATATAAAATAAATCTGTCTTAAATAAAATTAGCAATTATAATTTAGCTTAGGGCAGATTTTGTATTTTCCATTCTGTGGTCTTAGATGAAGCAAAATACTTTTTTAGTCTATTTTTCAAAACTCGAGACCCAAAGTTGAAAATGTAACACTCTCTTGTTTGTGTATTTACAAATTACAATTAAATTCACATTGTAAATTGAGAATACAAAGAACTGTGTGATGAGTATAAAAAATAATCTCACTACTTTAAATCTCAATGATACAAATTAGAACGAAATAAAATTCATAATGTTTTCTAACATTTTGGAGTTGGATGAGCGTTAGTTGTTTATTTTCTTTTTTTAATTTGTACCTTTTGTAACTATCCTTTCTAAAACTGAACGTGCCAGGCAGATGTCACACACCCTGAGATATAAATGGTGACCTCTAAAAAGGACTTGTGAATGTTAACTTTGCACAGATCTATCTGTTACTTTAATTCCACAAATTAATTGAATCGAAAGAATGATAAGAAATAAAAAACGAAACAAGTGAGTCAGAGTCAGAATCAGTTGATGATTGTTGATGCCATTCGCATACTGTATATTTGCCACATATTGCTTCTGCCTGCATTGTTGTCATCTACGTTTAATTTTATTTGTGTTATTTTTTTCGTTCGTTTTCTGTGGCTGTTCTTTTTTGTTTTTAATTAAAAAGGGATTTTCAACATAATCCCCCAGATGAGACTCTAACATTTAGTGGTCAACAATATCAAATGTAAGCTAAAGTACAAACCAGAGCACCAAACTGTTTGTGTATATTCAGCTGTGGGATGACGAGTAGGACATACAGCAATAGTTATGCCAGTCGAAAAAGATAAATATCAATTTGTGGTTTTTGCGGACACCCGCATTGAGAAAACGTTCTGACAAAACAAAGCAGATCAATATTAAAAAACACAACAGTAACAGCAACAGTAGAAATAAGTATGTATTTCCTAAACTCATTCAGGTGTTTAAGTCCGTATAAAATCATTTATTAAATCTCTATTCAAAATACTCTATACATTCTAACAAGCCCTCTTTCACTTTCACCTAGATCTGAAAACAAATGCATGTATCATGTGAATCAATGCTTTTTTAAGCATCTTTAATCTTTACACTCAATCCAAACGACGAAGAAAGATAAGATATGGTAAAGCTGAAAAAAGGCAAAAATAAGAACAAAACTTTAATTTAAATTTATTTCCAAAAACTTCATGTGCCATAGGAACTACAAGAGAAACAACGACTTTTATTGTACCAGTATAAAAAGCAGCTAAAAATGTTAAGTGGTTTCCAAGCAATCGATCAACTGAGTGGGTGTTTTTAATTAGAACTCAGTTGGAATGGTTTTGAATGTAATGTTTTAACATCCTTGAACACACACATACATATTGTCCTCATCGTCGTCTCAGTCGTTTTACAGTGCTTATTTTTCTCCCTCTTTCATTATAGGTTTTCATTAGATTTTCTGATGGTTATGGTTGTCACGTCCATGCTGTAAAGTTTAATTCCATTCTCTGTTTTCCGTTCTCCTATAGTCAACTGCTGCATTCAGAACAGTGGGGTCCTATATTTTGTATATTTCGGAATTTGTTTATAACTTCATAATTTTCCGACCCTATAAAGTATATATATTCTGGATCCTTATAGATAGCGGAGTCTATTAAGCCATGTCCACCTGTCTGTCTATCTGTCTGTTGAAATCAATTTTCTGAAGTCCCCAGATATCTTCGGGATCCAAATCTTCAATAATTCTCTCAGACAATTCTGTATAATCCATTTTTTGAAATGACTAGATGTACATTTAAAATTTACACAATTAATAATATTTGCTTGTAAATGTGATCTAATAATGCAAATATAATTTAATAATTCATGGCTTAATTTGTTTCTTTTTTTTCGTATGTACGTCAGTAACAACAGAAACAATCCTTTCGGCGTCGGCATTGGCATGTGGTAAACTTAGTAAAATGTTTATAATTTTTGCAAAATTTGGAAAAATCAAATTGTCATTAAAATTTTTGGATTTGCAGATTTTGGACAAAAATGCTTCAACATCTAATTTAGACAATACATATTTGCTTTTCATATTCAGAAAAATTATATTCTCCAAAGTTAACCATTCTTGTGTTAGTAAATTTAAGTCAACTTTATATCAATTTAAATTGATAAACACCTTTGTTGTTATTTCTAATGGCCACTTCAGGATTTAAAAATCCTATTTCTTTGAAAATTGAGTTATGTAGAATTGTAGGCAATCAGATTTTACTTGATGAGCACTGGTTTTTGGAAATGTTTTCAACAATTCCTCACATTCACGGCCAACATAAACGTCATCTATTAGCAATGAAACATGAGGAGACCTAATGGCACAATCAGTCTCAAGTATCCTTTTTTTTAAATTCTGATTAAGTTTAAAAAAAAGGTTTGTTGATTCTGAGGGTAAAGCATGTACTAATATTTTCTTTTTCGATCGGAAAAGTGCATTTAAAGAGTTAAAATAATTCAACACATATTTAAAAAAAAAATAAATATGCTTTATTACACTCATTTGTAAGTTTAGCCAGTATAACATCTGAAGATTTCGATTTGTCCTGCTTAGTTGTAAACTTAAAATATTCTATTAAAACTTGCCAATTATCCAATCCACCTGGTCGTTGATGCTCTTAATATGTTTCTTTTAATTTCGTTCATAATTTCTTTGAACTCCTCCAACTGAGAACATCTTTTAGAACTGCCAGAAATGTATGTTCCAATTTGTCTTACCAAATCTTCGGGAGCTCTTGGCAACATTAGGCAAGATCTGTTTGCTATTATGGCAGCAGAGTGGCATTTACATACATTTGATAGTTATTATGTCGGGATTGTCGGCCAAAAGTCTTGACGCGAATGAATTTTTTTTACCAACCAATGATATTACTAAAGGGAATATTATATGTTAAAATACGTTTTTTAAAAAGGTGATAAAGTGCTTCAGAAGTACACTCAGCTCCCACGTGAATTAAATCTAACAACTGTACAGAAGTTTTCTCTAGCTCCTCGTCATAATACCTTACAAGAAGACACATCGTTTTTTTTTTTTGAAGAAATAACATCCAGTAGCACAGAAAATTTATATATTAGAAGCTTTCTGTTTAGAGTTTCCTTTTCGTCACTGGCTAAAACATTACAAACAATTTTCGAGCATTTGGTTCGGCCTAATTTACATTTTTTTATAATTGACGAATATTTTTTAATTTTAAAGTTTACAATTGGAAAATTCATATATTTGTATGAAATTTTTAGTTACTAAAAAACAAAATTAGCAATTGAAAAAAATCCCTACATTCGACAGAAGTAAAAAATCTTTCCCTTTTTCCCTACAATTGAAATTTAAAAAAAATCCCTACAAAGAGGGAAAAATCCCTACACTTGGCATCACTGTTTAAAACTTAAAATAAATTTGTAGAAGATACACCCGAAATATATTAACCATTTTGCAATATTAGAAAATATATGAAAATTGAATTGAATAGTAAAATGTAAAACATAAAAAAGACATTAGATAATTTAAAATGTTTGTTAGAGATCATCATTAAAAGAAATACAAATTAATCACTTAGAACCACCAAGTCGAATATGGTACAGCTAGTTATATATGTAGGTACATATGTATGTATATGAATACATAAGCACATTCATGCATATAACAAAATAAAAATAAAAATAAAAAAATCTGATTACTTTCCATAAAAATATAATAAATTATTAATTAAAGTCTCAGATTATTTTTTATTTTATATTTCTTCCAAAACTGTTAGAGTTGTGATTTGAATACATTGACCTTTAATATCTCGTAAATATTGCGGTCAACTAGAGTATTAAAAACCCATGTTTTTTTACTTTCAGACCGACCGGTTTCGAATATTTTATATTTTGGAATTATTCGACAAGCCCGTTTGCTTGTACTTGATTTGACCCTTGTTATTCTTTTTGACAATATTTTCTTATTTTCGTATCGAAAATCTTACGTTGATTAAACTGATGTTAACATTAAATATTTATATATTCACCACCAAAAAGGTGAGTGTGTAAGACATTGACCGTAGAACCAAAAAGTATTAATATTCTGGGTGCTTATAAGATTCTAAGATTCATTGACATTTTTCCAAATATTATTTGTTTTACCGCAAAGTTTGTTATTGAAAATGGATAATATCACTGTAACGAACTTTATGACAATGCTCGCATAATTGTCGAAGCCGGAATTTTAACTCATTGTCTTTAATTTGGACGTTTTTTACATCTTATCTTTTTGTGCTATTTACAAATGAAAATTTCCGAGTATATTTTAATTCATGTTGTGACTAATCATACAATTCTTTTCAATATTGAAATTTGTATAATAAAAACATTATTACAAACAAAACTCCATAACTCTGTTCTTAAAAAAAAAAAAAAAACAAATTAGTCTTAGGGAAACTATCCTGGGAGTGAACTTCAAAAATGCATATCTTAGATGTGCAGCAGCAGCAGTAACTAGAAATATTTAATTGAATGCAGATAATAAGTAGTGGTATGTACATACATATGTAGCCATGGAAATATGAGTATGTACTTTGAAAGCTTTTTCTTTAATTAAAATATGTATATTCGATGAATGTTTTATGAACTTAAGAAGGCAGACATTTATATTAGTAAAAACCAAATTATAATTTCATGGAATTTAAACAAACCTATATGAAGAGTATAGGAGAGAATATAAAATTGGATATGTGCATTAGGATGGCCCGTATAAACATATACATATGTACATATGTCTAAAACGTTTTTCAGGATCTAAGTTCAAAAACGTTGGATGGTTTGCTTACTTTCTGTACAAATTTGATATTTTTACAATTATGCAAATTCTTTTATGATTTTTTTATGTTTTGAAAAACATATATGTAATATAATTAGAAAAAGATAGTTCACTGATACTACAAACACTAATCGCCAACCACAACAAGTAAAAAGTATAGTCGGTCAAGCCCGACCATTTAATACAGTACACAAAGTATATGTGTAAAAACAGCTTTTCAGAAATGGACGCTTTATGGGAGTTATGTATATATAATGTATATGGATCGATTATTCAAAAATTGATTGGCATGATATATAAATTTTTTTTGTGTGACTAATAATAGACCATCATCATAAAATTGGGCCGAATGATTTGTGTATATATGAAACATATTTGTGTTGACTATTATTTTGATACAAACATTTTTAACAGAGTTCTGCTCTTTAAAGTGATTTTCGTCAATGGGCTTTATATGGGTGCTGTGGCCAATTATAAACCGACCAGCATAAAATTTGTAGATGTGATTAGGCCTCACGTGTTCAAATCACACATTTATGACCAACAAACCCCTATTTCAGGAAGACATTTGTATAGGGCCTAGATGGACCTGTACTTTGCGCACACATTTATATCGGTATACTTTAAGGTGGGTGTTGGACTAGTATTTATGGGCGTTACAAACTTTAGCACAAATCCAATATACCCTCCCCACTATGGTGGTGTAGGGTATAATGAAATCAGAAAAGCGGTCAGAAAAAAAGATTTATTTATATTATTGGATGAGTTGGGTATCTAATATTTAAAAGATTCGAAGTATTAGCTTTTGAGTACACACATTATTTAAATAACAAATTTCAATAATTTGGAATAATCTTTAAACTCTCTTAGTGATAACCGAGAAAAATAGTACCATCAACCATAAATAACAGTTCAAAAAATTGCAAATATCGAAATTTTAAACAGCTCTATTTAAAAAGTACAAAACCTTCACAAAAGTATCCATACATTAAATTAATACAATGTACTATTTATAAATGTTTATATTTAATTGTAATTTGTCTCCTATTTTAGTTGGACTAATACCAATATTTTTGCTGTGATAAAAACTCTCATTTTAACTGTACAAATACTTATGGGGCATCCTAATATAGAATTTTATAATCAAGTATTAATACATTTGCCCACGTTACAATATTTAACAAAGATTTCAATTTTGTATTATGTACGGTGCAATATATATGCAATCTGTGTAGACCGTGTGTTGGTAAATTGAAAATTATTTAGTATTAGTAAGCAGCCCAGGCAATAGGGAGATGTGGGATGAATATAACCCCCAAACAAACCTAATATAAAATTGTATACAGAATTTATAACTCTTAAAAATTCCATCCTTGTTCCAAAAAATAACAAGAAGTAACAGTGTATCGTGTTCCCTATTGCCAAACGCCCAAGAACTCTCGTGTCTTTAATTATTCAAGCTTTTAAGTTTCGTTGCTTTTTCCTGTGTGCTATTGTTGGCCGTTTATGCGATATGCCACTAGTGGGTATGTTGTTGTATTTATATACATACGGTTAAAAAAAGCCAATAAGCTAACAGTAATACAAAAGTAGTTGTTGTGTTGTTGTGACTTGCTGACTATGAGCATTTATTCATTCAAATGTATATGTATATGAATTCAGTATATACGCTACCAACCAATACATTTGTATGTACATACATACGTACACACTGCATTCATATCTACATGGCTTACTTGCTTGCCATCCGGTTTCCGGTACGTTATTTTACTATCCTCTGTTGAATACACACATCCTCCTACATACATCCACTCACTGTAGTGTGTACATTGTAGTGTATATAATACAACAGTTTATTTATGGAGTGTTTTTGGTTGCTCCGTTTGGTGTGTGCGGCGCGATACTCATGTTGTATGCTCATATCTCGTTAAAATTATTATGAGTATTTTGTTTACTTTATTTTTATTTTAAAACTCTGAGTTTCTTTCTTCTTTCAGTTTGTTCCCTTACTTTTATTAAACTCTTTATCACTGCCCTGCTCTTCTTGAAATAATTAAATTTCATTTAATTTTGAAATACCGCACAAATATGTTTGTTTAGTTAAATTATTATAAATAAAAATTAAAATGCAATTAAAATAAGTCACTTAAAAAAGTGTGGTTCATATGCATTTTAATAGGCTATGAAATATCTAAACATAAGAAAATGCTTCTCTTCCAACTTAAAAATAAAAAAAAACAAAGTTTAAAAAAATTGAACAAGGTCAAAAATTAAGTAATTCAACAAAAAATCTTAAAATATATTTAATTTTTAGAGATTGGAGAAGAAAATCATTAAAACCTTATAGTCCACAATATAGAAATATAAGCAACAAAATTAAGCAAAAGAAAAAAATCTGCGAATAAAAAAAACAAAACAAATTATGTTTTATGCTCGATTAAATTATGATTTTGTAGAAGTAATAAAAAATATACATACATATATGTTTTTGCAGACGTTTTTAATCTGTTCGACAAGTGTTTTGTTCTTATGAATAAGTTTTATTTGCGTGCAATTTTACAATTTTACAAGCAATACTACACTAAAAATCAAATGAACCAAAAATACGAGGATAACAAAAATAATAAAAACATATTTGAATATTTATTCTTGAATAAATAAAGATTAATTATTTAAGAACGCAAGGACAGCTAGCGAAATTATACGGGTTTTCTTAATATTTACATACATACTCGTATGTAAGAATGTTTACTTTTTTTTTACTTTTTTCGGGTTGTACCAGATGAGGTGAGTTTTTATAAAGTTCATTTTCATTGTTGTTCTTGTCATAACGAAAAACTCACAGATACCTCTAAACTTAAGCTAGATTTACACGATTGAAATTAATAGTTATTAAATAAATAAATAAATTTTGAAGAAATTTCGCTGTTTACACGAGTTTGAAGCATTTTGCAGAGCAATTTTGATGAAAATTTTCAATCGTGTAAATCTAGCTTTACACGTGCATTCGTTGTCTTTATTTTCTTGGAAAATAAAAAGTTATATACAAGTTTGCATTTGATTACTTATGTGCAAGTAAGTACATACGAGTATGTACACACACATATGTATGCTTCTATTGTATATTATTTTGTATTTGTAAAGCCAAACTAAGGCATCTCTAAAAGGAGGGCAATTCAATTCAATTGTGTTTATTTTTTTCTTACGGCCTTTATTATTTTTATTTTATGATTATTAATGTTGATGGCGCTGTGTGTTGGAACATATATACTTCTCTTTTATTATATTTTATTATTTTTGTTACGAACCTACCACCTGACTACATCATACCAGTTGCCTATTCTGTTTCTTGAGTTGTTTTGTACTTTTTTTTTGTGTCAAAAGTGTTTGTGTCTGATAAAGGAGGATATTTTCGTTTCAATGTTTTTTGTTTGTAGATTTTTAGATATTTTCAGTACGTGCTGTGTTTGAAGCAGAGATTCTTAAATCTTTATTATTGAAAGCCTGTAAGATGTATTTGGAAATACTTGTATTTAACAGTGTACATTTTGAACAATTCAATAGCAATTAGTATCTACTGTTGTACGCAAAATATTTTAATTGTTTAACTTTACTTTTGCAATTTCTGAGCACTTTATGGAATATTAACAGTAATAGCAAACATTGATAGAGAAATATATTTATTATGACTACTAATTTTTTGGAAAGTATTTTTCCAAACCAATTTTTTGGTTAATTGTTAAATGAAATAAATTTTAAATTTAATTTGCACATTGATTTATATAATATACAAATTTCTGCAAATTTATACAGAGAATAAAATATGTAATATTTCAGAAAAATTTTCCACATGTTTTATTAATTTATTGTTAATATTCTCTTAAATTATTATGGTGGATGTTAGATCATAGCTAAATATAATGTAAGTATTTATTCTGCATTACCAACACAACACCACCACACCGATTTGTACGTAAATTATTTAACACTATTTTTATGTAAACTATTTTAACAATGACCTAAATGCAACGTTTTTATAGTTTTCAATGGCCTAATCCAGTTAAAGCCTTAATGTATACAAGACTGACTCTCAGAAAAGATTTTCTCATGTTTGAAAAGTCAATCTGGTAAAAATCCGATTGTAGTACCAGTACTATAGCTCTAAGGTTGGAGCAGAAATCCTATTTTGAAAAAGGTAAAACAAAATAAACCAAAGTACGCGAACGTTAAAGACTTTCTTTACAGAGGAAATAAACAGAAAAATGAGAAGGATAATACAATGACGACAACAACAGCAATAATATCACAAAAAAGTAATTTTGTCGATTTGCCTTTAAGGCATCAAAAAAAGAAAAAAAAATAAATTTATTTTAGCCACAGTGTTGTTCTCAATTTGCAATTCAAATGTAATTTTTACGTTACTTTAAGTTCAGTCTTTGTTTTTTGTTGTATTTTTTCCTATTGTTGTTGAAGTGCTTTCATCGTCGTCAGTTGATGATGTTTCCATATGAGTACCTGACTTGATTTTTTTTTTTTTTTTGGTTCAATGTAATTGTGATTGTTGTTGTTTTTGGTTTTATTGTAAGCCAGGAATGATAAATGAGAAAACCAATATCGTACCAACGAACTTTTAAAATCGTACTTTTTCGACCCTAATGATACTAAATAATTTTTTAAAATTTAATACATCAAAAACAAAAGGTACTTTAAATTCATTGGTACATGTAAAGTGAAGATAAAAAAAAATAAATAAATACATGTTCATTAATTATAATATAATATAATATAATAATATAAAATATTAGTAAGGTACATTTATATAAATGAGATCAAATCAACAAACCAGGTGCTACATTAAAGTTGTAACAACACGAGTTTTATTTAAGTACCACTTGCAAAAAACTAAGACGACGCTTTCATACTGCAAAAAACCGTATTGAAGTTTTTTTCTAGTCGTTTAAAAAATTAAGCGGGTGCCATGTATTTTATCAAGATGATTGCTACTCTACAACAAAGCAGTTCTTACCCTTTTTTTATCTCAAACTGCATAAACTTTACAATTGCTCTCTTTATTTTATATATGAAGTTTAACAACAACAAGAAAACATTAGCTGAATATTAAAAACCACCTGCTTTTTATTTCCAATGAACAAGTGCAAAAATCTATTCACAATAATTATTTAGTAAATAAGCGTTGCCATTTCGTATCAATTAAAAATATGTTTGGGTTTGAAAAATTTTGGAATTAGTACCATATGAGCCACAGGGGTACCATCGTACTCTTTAGTTTTGAATTGTACCAAAAAAACTACAATTGTACCAACTTTATCAACCGTGTTGTAAGCTGTAAAGTTCTTATGCTGTGTTACAAATACATACATATGTATTGTATATTCCTTTTCTCTTTCGGTTTTTTTATTCTTCATGTCTCTTCTATATTTATTACAATTTCTTTGCTGTTTGTTCTACTTATTTGTTTGTTTGACTTAGAAGGTAGAAACACCATATTCATATTCATGCACAATAATTTTGTCACGGTTGCCTGACATAAATCGATTATGTTAACGTAGCCTCAACAAAATAATAAATTCCATATCCTGCTAAAGAAAGAGTAACATGAAATGGGGAATGCGCTGAAAGGTAAAGAGTAAGTTCTAACATTCTACTGGCAAATAACCTTTTCAATCGTCAATTTACCGATTTTATAAAGCACAATTTCATTTCATATGCATAATTTATACATAAGACTACTGTGCTTTGTAACTCAGCGCAGATAACTTTTTAACAGGGAAACCAGAAATTGCTTGTTTCTGTTATGTGTTATTTATCAGTCTCAAAGAAACTTTAAAATTTTGGCATCGATTCTTTTAAGAACATGTAATGCATGTCGATTTCGATATAAATTAAATTGAAATTTCTTAAATTTTAAAAATATATTTTTGGGTTTTATTCTATAGGAGTAGAATAAGCAACGATCTCGCTGCTTATTGACAATGTGTTTGAAATGTTAGCTTTGATGCTAGTATAAAGGATCTTGAAACTACCATTATTGGTGTAATATGGGCATTGAAACAATTAGTAGATTTTGAATCATTCTGGTACTATGACAAAATCTTTATATTGAAAGTTTGTTTGAAACATAAATAATTTTCTTTATACTTACGGACAACATAAATTTCAATAACTTACCTGAAATGAGATAAATAGAAAATGACATTTAGATATATTAAAGAGTAAATTTAACAAATATTATTAATTACGTATTTCAAAAATAACTACGAGTAAACAAATTTAAAAAACTATTATTATTATTATTATATATTCAATTCTTATTTCAATTAGATTTTAGAAACACAATAAATTTCTTTCTATATAAAGAAAGTAAATTAAAAATAAAAACGATTAGAAGTATTACATACATACATGTATAGTAAAGCAAACAATTATTTCAATTTCATGTGACAAATATTAAAATATTCAGCAAATAAAGAAAGCGAACAAACATTACTCCCGGCTATTAATGCCACATACACATACTCATACATACAAACATACATATTTGTGTGAATGTTAGAGTACATTTAAACAGGTACTTGTGCACTTTCAACCGCCAACAACGGCGACATAATCAAACATTGTCGTAGTAAAATATGCATATACAACTAGAATATGAATTTGGCCAAAAGGCAAAAGTTGTTGGTTATATAAAACCAAAGCATACCACAGGGGCCCAAGTTGAAAACGGAGCGACAAAAAAGCTGAAATAACACGAAAAAGCGATTGAAATAAAGAAACAGAAAATTTAACACAAATGTCACTAAGGAAATATATTCAAACAAATCTTGGCTAAATAAAAAGTACTTGTATGTGACAAAATGTAGGATAGTACAACATTTAGCTAGTTATGTATGTATAGTATAAGTGTACCTCTGCGAGTGCATTTGTGGGCAATGTGTGCCTGTTACCACTCAAACTATCCATACAATTATACAGTAAAACAAGTTAGAATGCTATATTCAGCTGTGCCGAATCTAAAAATACCCTCCAACTAAACGTAATAAGAAATACAAAAACTTCACTGGTTATAGGACTAGAATATTCTTATTCTGTGTTTTCTATTCAGTCTTAGTGCAAATTTCATTAGTATTTAATACGAGTCTATTGTTTGAAAGGCAATTTTAAGACCATTCATAATTGAATTGATTTGTCTGATTTTCATAATAATCTTGATTGTAATTTAACAGTTTAAAAAATTAAAAGAACAATTTTCCATATTCACACCAAGTTAAGAAACAGAGTACAAAAAATTATAAGATACAAGGTGAGGCTTTTTTGTTTAAACTTAATCTCAATAACATTATTATAAGAGATTTATGAATGGTATAGCAGAAGTGGACTTATTATGGACTGTATCCATTAATGTGATTTAGACGCATTTTAGTCTTATTTTGGTTATATTTCATCTCAGTAATGTTATTTACAAGAGTTGTATGCTTGTTTAGTATGCTCGGAAGTGGACTTAATTCGGGAGCTATGGCCAATTATTGACTGACAGCTACAAAATCTAGTAGAATAATTGCCATAAAACCGATCTGTACATAAGTATTAAAGTGATTTTCGGGAAAAGGTCCGAAAATCACAAAATTTTGTGGGATGATTTTTGTATATATGAAAATGATCTGTGAAAAGTTTTGAGTCGGTACCGATATATTTATATTAAAGATAAATGGATCTTTCGGATGTAGTGCTTATATGGGAGCAATGACCAATTACGAGCCGACCACCATAAAATTTATTTACCTATAAGGATAGTATATGGTCAAACATGGACCGAACAAACAAAATTTAGTTTTACAATTTCTTTTTGCATGATACTTATTCCTGCTGTATTTTGTTTTGATATTCCTATTTTATATTTTATTATGTATAACTGAGCAATATTTCGGGACGATTTTTGTATGGGGGCTATGAGAAATCATGGACCTATTCTTATAAGCGTGAGGTAAGCTTTCTTCTTTTATCATAAAAACAACGTATACAAAATTTCATTGGAATATCTGCAATATATTTAAAAAAAAATGGAAGAAAAATGTTTAAAAATATAAATTTTTTACGAAGGTTGTCTTACATTTTGATCCATAACTCTTGTTCTACTATACCGATTTTGGTGATTTTTAATACCAAACTGCTTAGGAGGACTATAAACGGTTTCTTGTCAACTTTTTTAATTTCGGTTGTGTACTTTGGACGTGAGAGTGTTTTACAGAGACAGTCGGACGGACAGACAGATAGACGGATATGGCTCAATTGACTTAGAATTCTATAAGGATCAATAATATATATACTTTGTTGGGTCTCAGATAAATATTTCTCAGTGTTACATACGGCATGACAAACTTATATGTATACCGTCATTCACCACTTATGGTGGTGGAGGGTTTAAAAAAGAAAAGAATATAAATATTTCCCTACAACACCTTTGGGTGTATGCAAGCATTTATGTGTGTGCATTTCAGTGCTGGTGAGTGTTCATGTGAATTGTAAATGAGAGCATCAACAAACGTAAGCGGAAGTTGCATAAAGCTGTTGGGGTTTTGAGGAGTCAAAACAAGTTGCAGGCAGTTGTAGTTGTAGTGGTTGTGGCCGATCTACAAGTTGAGTTTATAAATATAAGAATATGAATGAATGACTGACTGCCTGTGTGGTGTATGAGAATGTGTTGATATAAATATGCATGAGTTGTGAGCGTTAAGCTGGAATTAACAAAATATTGTGACAAGCTTTAGGTTGTGGACATAAGCATGAATACTGCATACATGCATTATGAAATACAAACACATCCGCACACATGCATACTTGGCACACCGACACATTCATACACAATGACATGGGAAACCTTATTCAACATTACACCCAAGGAAAAAAATGATAATAGTTTCGTTGGATTGGAGGTATACAAAGAAAACGTAATTTAATCCAAATAATGTAAGTGTCTGGGAACGAAGACGAAGAAGGACTTAAATTTAACAAGTTTGATGGCGATTTACTGAAAACTGAACTCTTAAAAATAAATGTTTATTTGTTTCCTTATTCGTAAGCATTTGGAGTAGTTCAATAAAGAATTGAATTTTTAAACTTGGAAAAAAACATTCACGATTTTCTAGATATCATTAGAAGCTAATGCATTTTTATCCTGGATTGCGGTTCTCTAACAAATGCATTTACAGTGTCGAATGAGTTTATATATTCGATTGTCATTCCGTATGTAACATTGAGAAATGTTTATTTGAGACCCAACGAAGTATACATATTATGTATGTATATGTATATTTGGCCCTTATTAAATTCTCAGTCGATTTATATCTCCTAGCACCGAATTCACTTAAATGCGCATAAATCTCTTGTGAAGGTGTGGCGGAAATCACTGAACATTTATTTGAAACCTAGTGTCTCAGAAATATTTCTTTGTCGAATTGTTAAAATTACGACCTGTAGTATTATTAAATATTGTGCTTAAGAGCCTTCTACTGACTACAATATCTGGTAAAAAGTCAGGTATATGGTCCAGATTTAAATAACTCAAAATTCGTTTTAATTACAATTCTTTTTTAATTTAAAATTTTGATAGACTTGTCATAAAAATCTTTTCAATTTGAAAGTCTCCAATTTAATGTTTTGAGGTGCAGTTACTGAGTGAACTTGAATGTAAAAAGGCGAAATGAAACTTTTGTAAAACTTAACTGAATTGCAAAATAAAATAAACCACAAAATGAGACGACCCAGAGAAACAAGGAATGGGTTGGAAGGAAAACCGGTATGGGTTGGCTTGTTATTTTGTCACAACGAAACGCTACCTGCGCTACAACGTCAATGTTTTGAGGTTTATTTGAGCTGCTATTGGCCACACTATAAGCATGATTATACACACATACAAACTTTATGCTCCTACCCATAAACACACACACATACATAAATATGCAGATACATATAGAAATATTTATGAAAATGCATAAAACAACAACCATAATATCAACAGCAGAAAAGCAGGCAAAAGAAAAACAAAACAAAAAAAACAACTACTTGATGCCTCGAATCGGTGCCAAAAGCATTCAGTGCTGTCAACATCGCCTTGTGTATAGAAATGAATATGTGAATATTTTAACATTGTATGTATGCATGTGTGAGAGTGAGTTTGCGAGTGCATGTGTATAGGTATGTATGTGAAATGTATAAAAAGAACATGTATATGTTATCTATAGTTTTTTTTTTATTATTTTTATTTCGTTCATGGTTTGCCCTCGTTATGTATGGTGGCAAGAAATGCATAACAAATGTTATGATGTTGGCTATTTTTTGCAGCGACTGGTGTTGCTGCATGAATATACATATGTATATTTTTTGTGTTTTCATTGCTACCAAAAAGGTGATTGTAAAAAACCACTGAACAAGAAAAATTAATTATGCAATGTAACGTGAACAAAATTAAAACGAATGCATGGCCAACCTCGTATATACTGATGAAGATGCTGCAACTCGCACTACACTGAAGATAATATAGGGAATTTAGCACTAAAGTCCAACATTTGTTACCACATTACTTGTGTTGTATGCACAGGTGTGGCAATCATATACATATTGTACATACAAGTAAAAAAAATTAACTTGATTCTGTCATATCAAATACATACATATGTACAAGTGACAGCATCGTCATTTTTAAAGTTAACAACACAAGATTTCTTAATTCGAGGTTGCCCGTCTTCTGTTTCTTTCCTGTTTTACACATTCAATTTAATTATTTTCGTTTTTCATTCGAGTATTTAAAATTTGTTTTATATACGATATAATATAAAAATAGTGAGTATCTGGCAAAAGCTTTTCTAAACGCAGGAATCTTCCGAAAAAATTTATTTTTTAAATACATTAAGTAACACTGTTCTAGTTGAAAAAAAACCCGACAAGCGGTGCTCCAGTGGGTGAAGCTAAATCGAGTACGCGTTATTTAAAAAATGGAGGAGGTTGCGCAATAAATATTTGGCAACAAAATTAAGTACGACCAAAATTTTGTTTAATCCAGTCGTTTGGGAAATAAATTTTTTTTACAAAAAAAAAAAAACAAACAAACACACAAGCAACTAGCATTTACTCGCTTACGTAAGTTTTTCATTTTGGAACTTATTACTTTTATGAACTTTAGGGATAATATAAGGAAATTGTGGATGGATTTTTGTCATTTAGGGCTTGTTTTGTTTGGCACTTTGTTTTCTAGAATTTTTAAAAATCGAAATTTTTGTGATTTTGCAAACAAAATTATAATAAAATAAAACTCGAATGCTCGAATATTTATTACGCAATAACCCTAATTTTTTAATTAACGCTATATCTCGAAAAAATAGGGATATGGTAAAGAAACCGTTAGCACCACTGAATTTAGCGTACTTGATTTAGCCTTATCCACTAGGTGTACCGTTTGTCGGCAAAAAAAGTGCCAAATTCGAGCACAGTGTAATTAATGTTGAATCATTTTCGAAATAAGTTGAAATAAAATTGTAAAAAACAAGTAAAAAATTTATTTTTTTGCAATTGATATTTGATATTATAGGTACATAATGATATTAGATGTTAGATATTAGATATTAGATTAATTTGCATCATAACTTGAAGGTCATAAAAGTATTTTGCTTTTTGTGAGCATGTATTGGCAATAGTTTTGGTACAATAGTTCAATTTTAATATCTAAAACTGTGTACATATTTCGTAGATAAATTTTTTTGCTCTGAAGTAACGATTTGCTTATATATTTATATGTATTAGACCTGCTCGGAAGCCGCTTAAATATTGTTAAAGGGGTTATAAAGCATAATTTGTTATTTACAAGATAAACAAAAAATTTCATCTGCTAATATACCAAATCGGACTAAAACTAAACAGCGCACAGAGGAGTATTTCGCACAAAAAGCTGGCTAAAATGGCAAAATTGAATTTAAAAAAATTTTAAAAAATAAGTACGAAGCTCGATAGACAAGACAAAAAATACATCTAGTTAGTAATTTTCAAGACTTTAAGTTGAGATTTGCAGTGTCAGAAAAGAAAGTCAGAAAAGTGAAGAAAATTGCTTTCGTTTTCAACGAGTTTTTTCGTTTTCAATGTTTTTGCATGATACGAGTATAAATACATATTCTTGTAGCTAAACGAAAGAAAGTTTTACATAGATTCTATTTTTGTCTAAAAGTCTTGACCAAGTGCTAGTTTTAATATTTAAAAAAAAAATATGTTAAATATTAATGTTGAAAAAATGCGTTTGGCAAAGAAAGAAGAAGGTTTTTGAAAGTCAATTTAGTTATATTACATATAAGAAATGTGATATCACATGATCTGGGCGACCATATCAAAAGCCCGGAACACAAAAAAAGAATTTTATTTCTTTCTAGAGTTGTAATTTTATATGCAGCGTGACCGTCAGCGCTACTAAAGTATCAATTTGCAACTTTTGGTGCTACTTTTTTAAAATGTTCTAAATCTGCTACTATTAGCAAATCTTTGCCCCTTTTTTTTAAAAAAAGAACACTTAAATACAACAAACTTTAAAAATATTGACTATAAAAATTCTTTATATGTACTTATATCAAGGATATAAAGAACATTTATATTGGCCATGAAGCGGAAACTGATATATGTATGTGTAGAACAAATTTCTGAAGCGTGTATACTTGAGATAAAATGCAATTTATTAAAATTTTACCAAAAACTGTGTAGTGAAGTAATGTCTAGAATTCACATTTATGATAAAAAAAAAAAAAAACTTAATGCATACGATTTTTAGATCCAGCATTTTTAAGGGCCAATGAAGATATTATTTATTTTGAAATTGTTTCAGAGTTCGCTGATATAATAACTGACCCAGAAGAGTTTATTAACGCATTCAAGTTATTAGAGAGTTTAAAATAAATGACAAAAGCTGTGAGCATATCTTTACAAATTTAAGTTTGGAAACTTTTTGGTATGAAGTGGGAAAGCTACAAAATATATTTGGTAAACTTTCATTTGTGAATATATACCAATTTTCATCGTATATATGTATGTATTTACGTTACCACATAGCATGCGTGCTTGTGCTGAACGTATTTTTTTCAAAATTAGCACTTATGAAAAATAAGTTGTCAAACCGATTAAAAGTTAGTACCTGTGAAAATATGATTTCAGCATTAAACTTATTAGATGTTGAGTTGGAAGATTGGAATCCAAATGAAGATCTCGCCAAAAAAATATATTAGGACAATTCGTCATTTTGCCGATTTTTTGTTTTAAAAATAGCAAAGAGACGATTTGACGATTTTTTAATTGAAAGTGACGATTTTCTGAATTATTAAAATTTTTTATTATATGTTTGTTTTATTATTGTTTTTGTCACCAAATTCTTTTTTTTTAAGACAATAACTATTTTTCTCATTTATTATCATAAATATTAAGAAGAACATGACATATTTCAAAAACAAAACTAAGTAATAGTAGCGTTTTCTTAATTATTGATAATTGTTAAGTTTAAGTATAATAATTCCAAATAATATTGATTTAGAAAAGTAGAAATTACTTATTTATCTATAAACATAAAAAGCAATTTTAAATGCTGAAGTCCATAATCTAAAATTTTTAGAGGAAACAATTTCTGAATTTCAACGTGGAAATTCAACAAAAACTTCTTCTATTTGAACAAAACGTCGAAAGAATATTCAGCCAAATAAATTTAAATAGCAAAAATACGGAAATCTTTGAAAATATGAACCTATATATGATGGATGAATTGGCTTCTATACTCAAAATGTTATTTAAAACTTAATAAACTAAATTGTTTTCACATTGTAATTTCACCTGAATTAATAAAATATGCGGAATTCATATATTTTTTTATAAAATACTTTAAGTCTTGTTTCACACTCTTCCGTTTTAGCTGACCAATTTTTGTTCAATTCTCTTGTGAACTTGGCCTTTCATTTACACAGTCAATTCAATTTTCGTAATTTTTTAAGCACATCAACATGCATGAAAAAAAAAGGAAATAAGAACATTGCGGTCTCTTTTCCCTTCTCATTAAAAATACTTACACATTATATTTTTTGTGATTTCTAATTTAAAAAGATAAAATTTATGTATTTTGATGTGTATTGTACAAGAGACTATATAAACCAGAATTTTTATATTTTCGTTTAAATAAAAATTTCAAAATACTATTAGAAATAGTGACTTTTTATTTTTTTAATTTGGCAGCCTTGCGTCACATTTTATTTTTTCCGTATAAATGTAAAATATAACTTTTTCTAAAAATTTTTAAAGAAAGAATTTTTCGTAAATGTTTTGATTCAAAATAAAACATTTAATTATTTGCTATTTAATTCATATTAAATTGTATCAGAAAAGTAAATCATATTTTAGTATTTTATATATTATAATTTTATATTATCAATTTATTATTTTAATTTGTTTCCGTTTCCGTGTTTTTTGTCCCATTCGCTAGGAGTAGATTTAGTTTTCCTAGTTGAAAATTTAAATACTCGTTGAAAAACAAAAGACATTTTCCACAAATCAATTTTGTACCAATTGTTTTTTTTTAATTTATTTTATTTTGGATATCGGAAAAAAAATTAAATTTATGTTATTTTTTTAATATTTCCATAATTCAAGCGGCAAACTTCATTTTAAAACTTTTATTGGCATTAAAATTGATATAGAAATTAAGTAAACAATGCGTAACCAGCGCAATGCGTAATCTTAATTGTTTGATTCATGAGTTTTACTTTCTCTTATTCGTGGGACTGCAAACCAATTGTTATCAATAAATCTTCAATAACCTAATCCATGAACACTTTTGTTTTTCATTTCATTGTTATATTTTTTTTTTTTTTTTGTAACTTATTATGTACATTTATTAGTACATATGCATATACATTAAACATACATATATTGTATATGTATGTATGTACATACTTATAATAAATACATTTTTTAGTTTATAATGTGTTTATCATTTTACTATTAAGAATCATAAAATGATTTCACATTGGCCAACTCAAGTTCATTCTCTTGAATTACACATTTTTTGAGTTGAGTTGAGTTTTATTATTATTAATATTTTGTTTTGGTCGTTGTTGTTGCTGTTTTATTGTTTTATTTCCATAAGTACACACTTCATCATTTATTGAATCTGCATTTATGCATTTTCAGTATTTTCTATACTTGTAGAAAATTTTATTTTCAAAATATTTTCTTGTGTGTGTGCACTTTGTATGTATGTATTGTATGTATGGTGGAAGAGTTGCCATACGGCCTTGAATGAGCTTGCTTGTAAAGTTATTTTAAGTCTTGTACAAGCTAAATTTTACTAATTACGTATATAAATTTTAAATTTATATAGATATAAATATAATTTAATAAATTTTATAAATTAAATATATTATATAGGTACTATATATAATATTTTAAATTTATATACTCGTACATACATATGTACGTAATGAGTGAAATACAAATCAAATTTATTTTGTAAGTTTTTAATGTCTGTAAATTAAATAAAATAAGTTTTTTCCAATGTCAAGTTACTTGTTGAACATCAGGTTTACTTTTCCTGGATGTCAAGATATTTGACTTATCTAACCTGGTAAGCTTACGGTGCTATCAGACGGGATGTATTTTACATATGTACTGTCAAATTTTTCATCTGTAAAAGTTGTACACATCGTGTGATACATATGAAACTTTGCATGTGTAAAATACGTACATGTGGAAAAACATATGTATTTTTTTCGCTCTATTTTCCTGTGAAAAACATAAACAAAACAGCTGGTTTATGTTGAAACAAAATTGTTTGAAAAAATATATTGTAAAGAAAAATTAAAGAAAATGGATAATGAACATGGAAAAGGAAGTATTTTTAGATTTTTAATAAATTAAATTATGTTTATTATATTTATTGCAGTTAGATTGGCCAAAAGAAGCAATTCTTGAAATTTATACACATTAAAAAGTCAGATTTTGTTTACATTTATAGGTTATGTCATACGGAAAAACATAAGCAGGTGTGATAGCAAAAATTATGAATCGTATGTAAAATGGAAATTTTGGCATACATACGGAATTACATATGGGTAAGAAAAGTGACAGTACATATGTAAAATACATCCCGTCTGATAGCACCTTTATTAATCTTAAGTATGTACATACATATGTAGCAAAATGAAATGCAAAAAAATCAATTAAAAGTGTATTAATACCCTCAAGAAGACAAAATATGCAATCAAATAATCACACAACAACAACTATTCAATTGTACAGAAATGAAAGGAATAATTTAAATAAAAAATTGTTCTCTTGAATGACTGAATCAAAAAGAAATAATGAAAAATAAATGCATGAAAGGAATATAAAAAGAATGATGGAAGAAAAAGAAAAAAGTTGGACAAAGAAGTTTAATTGTGATACTTGAGCCAAAAGCCATAATTGATTCAGCAGCACAAACAAGATCCCCAGAGGTATGGAAATTATGAAATATTAATAATGAATAGAATAATGGAATTGTATAAAGGAAGGAATGCTCTAGATCTTAAAGGCATACACAAGTACAAACTCACGCACACAATATAAACATACGCAAAGTTTAGACACTTTTAAAGAACAAAAGAGCAAATAATATGAAAATGTTTTGTAGGAAAGGATTTTAAAAATCTGTCTAAATATCGTTATAAGAGTGTCTTAAGTCAAGAGGATAGGTAATAATTATACAATTTGAGGGTGGCCTGGATATACATATTAATATGTAAAGGTGTTAGGTGCTAAAACAAATATCATATACATACTTACATACATATAATAATTTTTGTTGTCGGACTTGTAGATATCTTTAAAATTTTTGATAAATTTTCCCTTATAGAAAAATGTGATTTCGGCTTTGGACTAAAACATAACATATGTAGTGGATTAATTTAACAAATATTTGTATGTATGTATAATGCATAAGAAACACTGCTAATGACACAATTAAGATCCAAACCTTCAAAAATGTAAGCAATATAAATGGTTTGACGTTTGATGTCAGGGACTACAGATGATTGGACTCATTCATGTTTTTAGAATATTAAATTATTTTGCTTTCTTAAGGATATGTATTTTATTTCAAGTTCTTGGCAAATACTAAATTTTTGATGGAGTTAAATAAACAAATATAAACCCACCATTCGTATGTATCATATTGAAATTTGCGAAAATATATTTCCAATAAAAATATTATAAATTGTTATTAGATCAGAGATACTTTATATTAATATAAGAAGATTTATGTATTTAACAAGCATCTTTTTGTAGTAAGAAATATTGAAAGATACATAAACCCGTGTAAGAAAAACATTAACAAAATTCGTGTAAAAACGTAAAATTAAATAAATTTATTTTGGATGGAATATTCCTTATTTTTAACAGGTGTAAAAATCCTTCCTGGGATAATTTAAAATTTTTCATTTATTTATCACCAATTATGGACAACAGTTTTTTTACGAATAAGGTTTTTCAATAGTGATTTGATCCAGTTTTACTGCCGTATTCATAAAAAATAAAGTAGGTTTGAAGTGTGCTTTTAGACAAAATTTTCATACAAAATTTTCTTAAAGTACATTTGAAGTCTACTTTAAATTTTTATGAATAAGGGCATTAAACTTTAGCTTTAAGATTTATTAACCGAAACTACTTTTGAGTATATAGATACATATACATATATGAATATGTGTATTTAGTTGCTAAAATATTAGTTCCAAGTTGTTTTAATTTTCCAAAAATGTAAGTGTTTGTAACCAGCACCTCCACACATGTTCACATTTCAACATTCCATCCGCCTCTTCTCTTATTGGAATCATTGGAGTTATCAACAAGGCCGCAAAGCTTGACGCACTGGAAGCTTATATTTTTAAGAATTTGTTCGTGAGATACCGTCAAAAAATTGGACCCAGCGTATGAACCATTTGAGGCGTAGCCACCGTCAACATTTAAATGAAATCATCTTTACACATTGAATTGTATAGATCGTTCCGTCGACTCAAATAAAGATTTCATACATTTCTCTGAATTTTATGTTTTTTTTTTGTTTTCAATAAAGTCCATAAGCTCTCAAAAATCACTCTTTACGAACCGATGACTAAAGTGATATGTTTTTGAGCGTATAAAGGATCATACATTTTTCGCTGAAGATCTGTAGGAAGTTACCCAATAAACAAATTAATGAAATTATGTTTATTTAAAAATGTGTTTAAAGTGTATATCTAAAATAAACACAGTAGCAGACATATAGACATGCAAAATTATTTTAACATTAAATAATCTACTTATGTAAGTATATAAAAAACATGGAAACATTCCCTAATTGTGTGTTTATCTGGCAAGAAGTTTTTCTGTACAAAAAAAAAAAAAAATGCATAAAACGTGAGCAGTTAACTAATTTTATGAATGGGAACGAAAAAGAAAAACATTCGAATGAATGGGCACTTTTACACGTGAGGAATGGTAAAAGAAAACAATTTATTTTTTTCAAGATTAAAAAACCAGCAAAAGAAAATTAAACATCAAAAACTCTGAAAGCCATTATTTTTAAAAAAATAAAAATATATACAAACTATTTTCTCTTCAAGAAACAGTGGATAGATATTAAGTTTGGAGATGGACTGAGGTAAAAAGGATTTAAAAAGATACATGATTTGAATGTTTATGGCTGACAGAAAGTGTTGTTCCCCTTTTTTTTAGCCGAGATAAATGGAATTTAATAAGTATATGGCTGTTTGCATGCATTTGAAAGTGTGTTTTTTGATGTTGCTGTTACTGGTGGTCAGTGTTGTCATATTGGTTCGTTTCGCACCATTTTTGGCGCTTTTTTAAATTTTTTGTGCGAAAAATTTCTTAGTTGGTGCGCGGTGCACTTTTTTTTAATTTCGCTGTATTTTATAATTTTTACGAAAATGTGATGAAATCTTTATTTTTTCTAATTTTTTATTGCAATTTTTTAATAATTCATTATCATGAACTCTATAAGATGAAAAATGACTCCATTAAATGTATTGTAAATACGAATGTATGATAAATGAATACATACTATCAAACTCGTCACATGACGGTTATTGCTAAAGGTGAATAGAGCGAAAATCTTTTTTCGAAATAAAATTAACATTTTAGCCTTATGTGTGCGGCAAAAAAAAACACCTTCTAATGTGCTGCAAGGTGCCTGGGTACCTATATGAGAGTTAAGTATGTATAATTATATAAAATTAAGGTTTGCAAGCTACTAACAACTTCAAATAATATATTTGCAATGACCGCTTTCTCATATAAAACACGTAAAGGGTACCTTGATGCACATTAAAAGGAGTTAGAAGTAAAAATTGCAAAAAAAGTCAAGGCGTACGGCTGCAAAAAAACTAAATTATTTGAAAGTTAGTAGTTCTCAAAATATTTCAGAAATACATGTTATCAATTTCAATGAAAGGTCCCGGGTAGCTTGGTGCACACATAAGGGTTAAACATGGAAATATAAATTCTTGTGTAGCCTGATGGTTTGGTCTACTGAACTGTAGACGAACTTAGAGTTCCAGTGGAGTCCTAACACATTTTATTGAAAAATCCATATAGAAGTACTTAAAATAGAAAACAAAAATAAGTAAAAAAAAGTACCAAATATGTACTAAACTCAGCCCTTTTTTACCAATTAGTACTTCAGTTCTGAATAGCAGATTGTGAGTTAAATTCTGAGATGTTAAATGCTTATTTTATCTTTATTAGCTCGTTTATTAAAAAAAAGGCGTTTACTTTCACTATTAATCATTGATCCCTGTTTAAAAACTTTTATATAGAATTTATGAAATTAAAAAAAAAAATAATTACATATCTAGTACAAAGGATAACAAACAAATTTGTTTAGTTTATTTCTGTTAATGTTTATTTTTTTTTTTCTAAAAAAACTGAACTGTGGAAGACTGTTTTATTGTTATATTTATATTACAAAAATATTATAATTTTTATGTAAAACTAATTCAATTAACATTTTAAATGCGTTTTTTTTCAAATGGCGCGTTTTTTTTTCTACATTTTGGTGCGTTTTGAAATTTCAAAGTTGACAACGCTGCTGATGATGTTGTCGTTGGTTGGATAACTAGCGTCAGTCATGAAAACATATTTGCATAACGCCTCTTAACTCTGTTTCTACGTCTGTCCCTGCACCACACGTTGTCTCTCTTATTTGTTTGTATGTGTGTATTTTGTTAGCCTGGTATTAAAGCTTTCTGATAATGGATAAACATGGCAAGCATTGCGATGTGATGACAACCATCTACACATACAAATAGCCGGCCAACTAACCATCCCCCAAATACAACTGTGAATCTTTTATTTCCCTGTTTGTTTGTTTGTTTGCATTTGTACTTCTTTGTTGCATAGTTGCCTAAATGACCGTATGTATAGGTACTACTATGTGTGTGTGGAATTGAATATATGTAGTACGTATTTTAAGGTTGTGCTGTGCAATTTACACGTACACCGCAAATTGCAGTAGAATTTGTTTTGTAATTCATTTTACTGTTACTAAGTTTGTTTAATGTTGCATTCAGTCTTTGAAGACAGAGTTATACTAATGCTACAATTATACTCACACACGCGCAAAGCTTCAATATTCCACAGCCGTAGAGAAAAAAGATTTTATATAAATAAAGCATGGAAAGAACACAGCGGGAAAATATGCTATTAGGGGGCTTTCCATAAAGCCTTATTTCGATGATACCGCATTGCAAAATCGTTTTAATTTTACACGGAGCGTCATTGATGGTTAGATGTCTGATGGAATGCCTACTTCAGAAGGCCAATTAGAAAGTTTATCAAGTAATGCCTTACAGAAAGCTTAATTAAAGTTTTGCTATATTGTATATGTATTTGTTTTGTGCTCTTGTTTTTGATGCCGGTAAATATTAGTCCAACACCCACCTTAAAGCTTATCGATCAACTCAGAAGCACTTCCTAAATCAATTTAACGATGTCCGTCCGTCCAGCTGGCTGACTGTCCATCCATGTAAAGCTTGAGCGCAACGTACAGTTCCAATTTCATGATTTCGATAAAATTTGTTACAAATGTCTTCCTGAAATAGGGTTTTATAGGTCGTAAATGTTTGAATTATGCACGTATCCAAACATTTATTTACAAATAAATTTTACATGAAGCATAATTACATCTACAAATTTTGTGCAGATTGGTCCATAATTGACCATAGCTCTCATATAAGGCCCACTGATGAAAATCACTTTAAAGAGCATAACTCTCTTTAAAATGTCGCTATATTTTCAACACAAATATGTTTTATATTAACACAACCCATTCAGTTCAATTTGATGATGATTGGTCCATTATTAGTCATAGTCTCATGTTCTTTATGAGACTTTAAAGAAGGGTTTTAAATTAATTTAAAAAATTACATGTATTTTTATATAAAAATTACTGCTTTACGCGTATTTACACCAGCAATTTCCATAAAGTACTAAATTTATTGATGCTTTCTTAATTAATATTTATTATTCGTATAACAAAGTGATAATTTCATTCATGTATGATATTTAAATCATGATTTGTTGACCCTGTTTTAATATGCAATTTTGAATGTGTATGAAAGCCTAAAACGGTGGTGGTCTTTATATACTACATATACATATTTAAATATGTATACACACATACCTACACATATATACAGATTCATCTGAAATATATAAACTTCAGTAATTTCTATAATGTTTTAGGAAAAACTATGTAGTGATAATAACATAAAACTTTAATATTCGGCATTTGATAGGGAATGCCAATAGTGAAATTGTAGTGATTAACTATTGACATTGTCAGTAGCCAGGTGTACCCAGCAAAGAATAATTGTTTAATAAAAACCATTATGCCGCCTTTGTTGACAATCTCGCCAAATAGTCACCAAAATAGTAGACAAAAGTGGTGA
This sequence comes from Bellardia bayeri, assembly GCA_950370525.1. NCBI lineage: Eukaryota > Metazoa > Arthropoda > Insecta > Diptera > Calliphoridae > Bellardia > Bellardia bayeri. Next base: position 99,554,406 of record OX493267.1, read on the forward strand.
CTTGGGTTTCCTTCCACTTGCCCCAGGTTTCCTTCAGGGCATATATGTATATATAATTCGTATGTATGTACTTATATGCTGCTTGAAATATTACCAGTAGATAACATCCGATTGAAGCGATATTTCATATTGGTATATCGATTTCAATGCAACACATAGATGATGTATATATAATTCTGATCAGATTTAGTTATGTTATGTCCTTATGTCTGGCTGTTTGCATGCCTTTAAGGGCTCGATAGGAACTAGACTAGTCTCTGTGACCAGAAATATTTGTCATTGAAAATAGGCAAAATAGATATAACAATAATTCAAATCACTCAATTAGTTGTTTTATTTCAAATCTACGTACGAGTATAAGAAAATAAAAATTTTCTGACCCCAAACTATGATATATTATATATTGTATATTATATATATTAATACAAAATATCGATTTTTTAACCAAAATAAATATATATGAAAACTCTTTTACCGGCAATTTGCAATCATAAGGAAGAGATGAAAAATTCGATAAGCACGGTTTTCTGTATAGGACTTAATGTATTGTGATATATTCAGTGAATTAACCAAAGAAGTTTAAAATGTTTTGAATTAATTTCATCTCCTCACTTTGAAAGGAGAAAATAATTAAATATACACGAGAAAAAACTAAATAAACTCTCACAAAAGACTGAGTAGGTGATGTTTTTTATTGAAATAAGCATTAATGCAAAAACCTACAACTCGCATTATAAATGCAAATTGCAAACATATGGTTTCTTTTCTTTATGGTTTTATAATACATTTCATTTGCAATTTAAGTTGGTATATACTAAGTCTAATATCGCAATTTAAAGAAAGAAACTTGCATTGCAGAAACAAGGAAACAAGAGAAAGTATTATTCATACGCTCATACACATCATGTGTAAAAGTTGTATTTTACAAAATGCATTTGGAAAATGAATCTAGTCAAGTGCATTTCTGTTTTTTCTATTGTAGCTGTTGTTGTTCGAGAACAGAAAGAAGAATCAACATCTCTTTGTTGTTGTTTTGAATGGAAGGAAAAAAGGACTTGCACTCGTACACAATCAACAGAGTGTGCACAAAGACGTCGTTGATGAGAAGAACTTAAGGATTTTTTCAAGCTTTCTATTTGTAATCGTGAATACATACATATGTATATGTACATACATACATACAGACATAAATATTCATGCATGTGTATGTATATGTGTATATTTATAAAGACTGACAATTGTGCGTTTTTTTTATTACAGGTGTGGGTTCACATACAACGTGCACATTGGACCTATCCTTAAAAAATAGATTTGCACTAAACTAACGGATGCAAAATTTGAAGCTAAACGGATAACAAGAACCCGTCCGCAAATTGATTAATTGAAAATTGCTATTTTAAAATATGTATTTTGATTTCTATAAAAATTTTGCTATTTGGACAACAATTAAGAAGAAAAATTATGTTTCTTACAACATATTACCAAGACCATATGCAAAAAACGCTCTTTTATGAATATTTTACCCTCAATTCTGTGTATATGATGTATAATAATAGTTTACACAACTTTTGCAGATTTTTTGTAAACGTTTAAAAAATAATGTTTAAGCTGTAACATTTCTTAAACAAAATAAAAAGGCATTCACCATCATTGAAACTCTTTTATAACTTTCAATCATCTTGTTCGATGGATTCTCGTTATTCGATAAACTTGAAATTTTGCATTTGTTAGTTTTATATTTTTTAAGGGCTGGTCTAATTTATCAATATACATATGTATGTGTATATAAGTGTTTGTAGTAGTACTTCTTCTATATGAATAAAAAAGGAAATGAAGGTTTGTATACCTGTTATTATTTCTTTTCATAATATACTTTTCCTTTTTAGGCGAATTGTTAATTGTTAATAAAAACAAGTGGTGAGTGACAGATGGTTTTAAATTTAAAATAACGATTTTATTAACATTACATACATATTTACATATTTCTATTAAAAAGATATACATATTTATAAGTTTATTTTATGCTCTTATTAAGTTGCATTTATTTGTTATATTATGAGTCATTGCTTTATTAATATTATTTGTTTATATATTTTACGCTTCAAATAAAAAAGTATTGTTTTTTATAATTATTCGTTACAAATCTTAAAATATCACTTATTTGAAGAATAGTAATGACTAATAATTAAATGTACTTCCAGTCAATAAAATATCCTATGACGAAGTACAGTATTTGAAGGATTTAATGTACTTCTATATCAATACTAAATCCTTTTGGAATGAGCTCTACTAAATATTATAAATTGTTTATTTCCGGCAATGTATGTATTCATATTTAATTTTTACTATTTTCGACTAACAAACTTATAGCGTCACACTTTTTCGCTTTAACCCGTAAATCCTTATAAATCCTTATTATGTATATTCTCGGTCATAGATGTTACAGTTTGTACAGTGTAAAACCAAACGCTATTGCTATTACGATATTGTTGCGATATTGGCACATATTTTAATCGATATATTTTATAGTACTGAACCGATTTTGCTTTGTCAATGCCAAATCGAAACGATAAACATCCAATAATGTGATCATGAGTTTTATACATACAGATATTATTATTGTGTGGGGTTTTGGGTAAGTATTTGTTAGTATTTAAATTGTTAAAAATTATCGCATGAATTATTCTGAAGAATAATTCTTAATTTAAAGCTGAAAAAAGTTATTTAATTAACCTCCAGATATTCTGCCCTTTGCCAGGTATTGAATTACATGCTAACAGTACCTTCTTATCTTTACAGAGTAAATAAAAGCAAAATAAATAATAATAAAACATTTTATTAAAATACAACAACAGAAAACATTATTTTTTTAAATCAAGAATATGTACACAAAAATGTTTGTTAAAGTATGTATGTATACATATACATATGCATACACAAGAGTTATAATACAAACATTTATTTGTTTAGTCGTTCACAACTAAATGCAACATTAACATTACAAACATCAGCAGCAACAACTACAACATAAACGTTTACAACAACATAATTCACTTCTATATACGATAAGAGGATGTACGAAACTTCCGCTTTGAGAAGGCTTTAACAAACCGTTACTTTCATGAACAATAGCAACAACAAACACAAACATCGCCAGCATCATCATCCTTATTGTATTCATCATTATCATGTGCTTTTTGTATAGAAGTGCATCCGCTTGTTGTTTCCTTTTTCATAAAATCCTGCACTTGTTGTTGTTTTTTTTTTTTTTTAGCTACTATACATTATTTTGTATATATTCGTATAAGAATGTTTATTAGGGCGATAACGTTGAAAAAGTTCGCTCAGCGATCGGGTTGAAGTTTGAATACAACCATTTTTATCTCACGGGAATTTCAAAAAAATATATACACCTATGTATTCCTATACGTATCACTTAAATGCTATTTTGGAATTTATTCACTGCTTTAGATTTAAAAATTTTCCTACGGTTTACAATTCATTACGGTTCAAAATTTGTTATATGTAAAAACCTGAGTAAAATACCTTATGTTGAAAGCGATATAAAAATACATAAAAGCAATGAGTCGAATTTCATAGATTGTATTATCACTAAATGCCTAGATTATGATATTTTAAACAAGTTTTCAAAAATATACCATTTCCAATCAAAATTCATGCAAAATTATAAAAAAAAATCACAAAATAAACAAAAAAGAACATTCAGCAATTCCTTTGCAACAAAGTAGTAATTATGTGCAGAGCGAGCAATAAAAGTTGTACAAGATATTTATCCACTGTGTAAATTATCGCGAACATTAAACTTAAAGTTTATTAATATATGAATATTGTATAAATACAAAAAAAAAAAAAAAATAAATAAATAAATAGATATTAAAAAATTTTCTAAAACAAACTTTCTTAGAAATTTGCTTTCCTGTGTAAGTTTTTATTTTCGCAAAATGACGGGAGACAGGTGTTTTAATTACCAAAACATTCTTGGCCAATCCGTGGTACTATGTCAAAAATTTGGTTATATCCCTAATGTACATGGAAATTTATAATTATGTATGTATGTATAAACATATCTGAAAGTGAGTTTACTCGTACATTAATACATGCACATAGTAGTACATAGTACATGCCTCAATAATGTAAATGTTTCATTCAGATGGTTCTGTATGCATCTGAGATGAAAAACTTGGTACAATTGTACCTTCTGGTACAATTGAAATCTTAAACTTTAACAATACTCGTATTAATAATAATATATATTACTAGAAAATAATTACATTAGGCTATGAAATCAAAATAGCACGTAGGAAATTTGATTAATAAACTTGTTGGTTTTATTACATATTTTTGGTACTTTTAACATATTTAGTAGGATTTTTTTTTGAACTGAATTATTTCGATAAATGTACGAGTAAGATCGAAAAAGTACTATTTATAATTTCCATTGTTCATTTCTGTTACAGATTGTTTCATGTATATGTGAGGAAGTCTCGTCTGTTGTATTTGTATAGCACTCATACACTCTCACACTTTATTCTCATATGTATTTACGAAGTGCTTACATTCCCTACGTTCGTTAAACATTCTTTATTTCTTGTTATATTTTTATTTATTTTGATTTTTTCGTACTGGGTCCAATTAAACGCCAATGATGTGCGGCCTAAAAGTTGCATTGGCGGAATATATATGTACATATATGTAAAACAACAACATATTTTTTAGTCTCATAAAATCCATATAATATGTAATAGACTTTTCTATCATCATTATAGTAAAATGATTGATTACTCTGCACATACAAATATCAATGGTAAACTTCACGGCTTTGCAGTTTTATTAAAGGCATATGTATGTACATACATACATATATACATATGTATGTATGTAATTATATTATTGCAAAAAATAATATTATTTTAAAGTGCTTTTGTGTTCAAAAAATATTCCGACTTCTTTGTAGATTTTTCTTTAGCAAATTGTTTTTCCTTTTCCAACATTTAAGTGGAAAGAAAAATACACGTCTTTTTAAAATTTTAATTTTAACCAAAGCATTTTCGATATACATACATACATACATACTTATCTCAAGGCAAGAACAAATTATTCTTTAATTCCAAAAGAAAGTAGAAACATTTTCGGTCACTTTTACTTCTCACATACATACATATGTAAATGTAAACTTATACACACATACATACATATTCAAATCCACTATATAAACAGTTTATAATAAAACAGCAACATTAAAATAAAAATAATTTTCTATTTTTAGTTTGCCAAATTCACAATATCTTTCTGCTATTCAAAGTTTACTCTAAAGTTGTTTATAAGCTAATTATTTTTTTAAAAATTTCAAGGAATATAATGTTACTTTTTATTACTGCAGAATCGTTTTTCAGCGGCAAAAAATCTGTAACTTTTGAACCGTTGGAGATATTTTAGTATTTTCTTTCTTGTGAAGAGAAAACATCAGTTTTAATTTCATCAAACACGACGAATCTTAAAATTCAATCAAACATTTAATACATTTTTAAAGTCATTTAATGTCTTGAAAACCGTCTGTCTCTGATCCAGTCATTTTTTAAAATAAAGAACGCAATAAGAAGGAGCAGATAAAGGGCTTGTTCCACATATATAAAAATTAGTCGACTATTTAAACCTTATTAAGGTTGCAGTAGGTAAATGAACATTCGTTATGAATAGCTTCATCTATAAATTCTGTAAAAAAAGTCCAGGAAACACCAAACCCTAACAACATCCCATCCCTAGTTGGGTGTTGTTTAATAGAGAACGCTGACACTAATGCTGATACAGCAACTATTGTATGCGATTTTCAGTTTTGTCTTTTTTTTTATTCATTTTAGATGACGATGACTGAAAATGTTTTTGTGAAAACAAAAAATACTCTATTCGCCCATATATATACTCGTACATAAAATCTAGAATGTGGCTGGGTTTACATGCGGTGCTACATTTAGATGCTGTAACAGTTTGTTGTTATTCTGTTGTTGAATGTGTAATAAATTCTAAAATTGTAAGTGGGGAAATGTACATGGGTTAATATGTATGTACATTAGAGTGAACGTTTTAGGAATGCCAATCCCGAAATTCCGATTTCGGGATTTGTTTTAAAAAATCACGGGGTTTTTCGGGAATAACATTGCCATTTTAAATCCGGTTAAAGTAACAGACAAAGCTCTTTGCCGCAGTGATATGAATCTCTGTTGATGTTGCCCTTTTATTTATGCTCAAAAAGATATCAAAAAGTGATCTGTTGAAATATCTCCTTAAAATAAACCAAAAAAAAAAGAGGATGATTTACGCAACATTTTTAAATTTTTGAAAAAACCCAAATTAAAGAGTGAATTTGATAATAAGTTAGAAATGTTTGTTATTACAAATGAATTAAAACGAAATGAATTGATTGCGAAACGAATGAAATAATAAATGTAATTTAAATATGTAAAAGCCCCCCACAACACCTAATAATGTTTATTAATAATAATGTTTATTGAGTGCTGTAGCTTAATTGGTTACTGCATTTGCTCACTAAGCATGAGTTGGTATTTCGATTCACAGCCGCTGCCACTCAAACAACATCAGTTTCCTGATAATTATTAGTTTTCTATCCATCCATAACTAATATTTATCACAGCGCCCTCCTTTGGTGGTATAGTATTGAAACGCCACCGTAGTAAAATAATTAAATAAAGGCTATAAAATAAAACTTTAAAAATAATGCGCCTACTCACCACCAGAAGTGCTGCAATGCTGCACTAAAAACAAACATAATGCACAATTGCAGAGTTGTGATATAAAAAACAGCTTTCTTCTTTCACCACCTTTACTTCTTCAACAATCCCTTTTCCAAACTATACTATATATAGGCATATTAATTGCCTGAGTGTTACTTCTCTTAAAAAAATAATAATATTAATATATGGAATAAAATATTGAATAAGAATTATTAGTTTCGGAGGGTGAGAAAGGATTGTTTATGCAATCAGAATACAAGGATTTACTAAGAATTTGTCTACAAATGATGTAAATGATGTTTTTCGTCATCTTCATATGTATATTGGTAACAAAATTAAATCAAGATTTTCTTTGCCGTAGATACCTACCAAAATATTTTTAAGAAGCTTTATTATCGATCGATCGAAAGGCATATTATATTTGTCAATCTAACATTTCATTATACATACATACATGTTATTATGTTTTTTGTTTAGTAATGTTGGTTAACTTTTAATCAGTTAAAATTTTTTGTTTTCAAACTTATTTATATTTAACATAAGTAACTTTTTTGAAATAAATTTGTTTTTTATATGAAACAACATTTTTGTCCCAATTATCTACGTCAAGTATCTTAAATTTTGAGTTGACGCGTTTTGCATTTAGTGATATATATATATGCTATATGTATGTATGTACATGGTCTTATATATGTATAAACGGATGCAAATAGACTGCTGTGGCAACAGTAGTTCGTTTTAGATGTTGGTATATCCTCCTATCGTCCTTTTATTCTATTGTATTCTTTACTATTTTTTGGAAAACTAAATTGGAAGAAACGTTTAAAAAACCTACTCATTTTTTGTTAAACTGTTTGCAGTAGTCCTCTTTGGATAAGAACATACCATTGAGCAGACTAAAAAAATTTAAAATACTTTATAGTCTTGTTATCGTTATGTTCTCTTCCACATTTTTGTTTCTGGTGAAGAGACGTTGGTATAAAATATTGCCTTGGCTATTTAGTTTTTTAACTTTATTAGCCATATGATAATGAAAACGGAAACAGTGAAATTCAATCAAATTTTCAATTGAAGAAAGTTAATCTTAATATGTAGATTGATTTGAAGATTGAGACTAAATGTTGCAACTTAGTCAAACATTCCAATCTAATCCATTAAATATAACGGTATTTTTTATCAATTGGAATAACACATTGGCTCTGAATTAAAACGACTTTCACCTTTACAATATATGCTCCGAAAATATTTTGTTGTCTAACTGATAACGTTTACGTTCACGGTGCTGTAGCTTAATTGGTTTCCGCGTTGGATCATTAAGCATGAGTTGGTATATACAGCCCGAGTTTGATTCACTAGCGTTGCCACTCAAACAACATTAGTTTCTGATAATTATAATTACTAGTTTTCTATCATAACTAATATTTATCACAGCGCCCTCCTTCGCTGATGTAGCAATGATACGCTACTAAAGTAAAATAATTAAATAACGGCTATAAATCAAGCTTTTAATAATGCACCTAGTCACCATCAGGGGCGCTGTAACTCTGTTCTAAAAACAAACATAAAGCGCAATTGCAGAGTTGTTGATATAAAGATTTTTTCTACCTTCACCACCTTTTACTTCTTCAAACTATCCCCTTTCCAAAGAAAGTAACGTCTTTACATATATGCATATTAATTGTAAAGAATTGCTGTTTAGGATTTTTTGAAAGATATATATAAGAGAATATTAGCGAAATATTGAAAATCATAATAAATATAAATTGTGACTTTTTCACTTATTAGGTTTTCGGCTCCCAAGGTCTAAAGGTAGCAAAATATTAAAATTATATTTTGGAAAAAATAATCCAATTAAAAATAGTTCTTGAGTTCATTTTTCCATAAATATTTAAATGTAAAGGTATCTCAGATAAAAATTTTACATTTTAAATACAATGTTTTTGTGTTTTGGGAGACGTACAAAAATAAAATTCTTACGTTCCGTAAATTTTTTTGCAAAGTTTTTTTTTTTTTTATAAAAGAGAAGTAACACTCAGGCAATTAATATGCCTATATATAATTGCGTTACTTGCTTTGGCAAGGGGATAGTTTGAAGAAGTAAAGGTGGTGAAGGTAGAAGAAAGCTCTTTATATCACAACTCTGCAATTGCGCATTACGTTTGTTTTTAGTGCAGCATTGCAGCGCCTATGGTGGTGAGTAGGCGGATTATTTAACCATTATTACCATAAACAAAAATGTATAGCTTGAAGTATGAAGAAAAGTTTTTTTTATTTTTTTTCTTCTTAATTATAAAAACCGGTTAACCGGGCAAAAAATCGGATTGTCGAATAATTCGAAAATAAAAAATATTCGAAACCGAAGAAACTGGTTTCTGTTTTTGAATACTCTGGTAGTTTATTATTACTTTGATTTAACTATTTTTGTAAATCCAAAATTTTTTATTAAGCATACTTACATACATACATAATATTGGCAAAACAGAAAAGGAATGATTAACAAAAATCTTTTAATATGTCCTTTGTTTAGTTAAAAAAAGAAAAAATTTAAGAAATAATGAACAAATTGGCGTTAAGTATTTTTTCTAGTTTGTTTGCTTATCTAACCTATACAATTTAGTACTGCTCAAATGATTTCAATTTTTAAATTTGAAAATTTTCTATTCACATAAAATGGGGGAAAAAAGAAAAAAATAAATATTTCAATCGTAACAAAGAATTCTTAACAACACACAGACAAATATCGGTCTACTTTCTTTACGAGGCAAGTAGCAGCATTTGTCGAGACTTCATCAGCAACATCATTTAAAGCAACCAACAATAACGACCAAAAATAATGTTAATTTTTAAGGAGAAAAAGAACAGCTTCACAAGAAAACTAATATATTTTATGTTTGTAGATGTAGCAATACTCATTTATTTATACATACATACATACATACATGCATATACATACTCCCGTACCAACACAAATTTATGTAAAGTGAAGTGGAGAAGAGAGTAGAGTAGAGAAAAGCCTAAAAAAGTGTTGCTCATTATGGCAGGATTAAAATGCAATCAACAACCAAAAAATGTGGTTGCCAAATAAATCACTAGCAAACGCACAGAAGCAAAGACAGACATAGAAACAGTTGGGCAAGGATTTGGTTGAAAACGGAAAGTTAAAAATGAGTGAGGGGAGACAGAGCGTTGATTAGTTTTGCTACTGACTGCCCCTATAAAACATGTATACCATCACCCATAAATACATACATACATATATCAAGCAGTCATCCTAGCCCGCACACTGGCACAGAACAAGAAAAATACAATTCGACAAACACTTTCACATCCATATGTACGTAGTATGAATATACCAAAAAATTATATTTTTTTACAAGTGTGTACTCGTTTATTTTTCTTAGGAAACGTTTCTTTATTTTCTTTTCATTTTTATTGTTCTTATTATTGCTGTTTTTGTTGAAGGTTAAATATTTGCAAAATTTCTCTAAAGATTTATAACAAACTTTCCTGATGTTATTTGTATCATAAATATTAATATATATGAATGTATAGAAGTAAACGCGTATTTTCATGACCACTTGCCACTAAACTCAAGAAACACACACTTTCAACAGGCTTCCTCAGTCATCAAAGGTATTTACACACACACATTCTCACTTTTTATCCCTTCCGCAGACACATACAGAAAAGTATGCAACAACGCCAAACAATCTCATTGAAGAGGATTGTCATAATGAGATTTATTTATTTATAAGGGCTAAAAATTTTAACCAAAATTTATTTAAAAAAAAAAAAGAAAAATTTTTTAACTAGAAGTTGTAGAAGGGAATAGGAAGTGTAGATTAAAATGTATGTAAAAACTTGACCCTTTTATTTCTAATACCAGCTTTTTGAACCCGGTGTTGCCCGCTGATTTCTAACGCTGAACGCTGATCATTTTAAATTTTCCTCCATTTAACATTGATTGGTATTCCTAAAAAATGTTGTTTTATCAATCACCCTCGCGTGACCAAAATTTAAAAATTTACCGAACGGTATATTTAAATCTGCAATTCGTAGATTGTTAATCAGATTCTTTGACAATTTGTAAACTTTTGAAATTTTTAAAATTTAAATAGTTTAATTGGTTTAATTTGAACTTCTTACGTCTTTTTATCATAATGTGTAAGATCCTAACTATCACTGAAAAAATTGTGCTAAAAAGGAAACGATATTCAAGATTAACTTAAAAGATGTCTACCCCTTACATAAATATGACCAACATTAAAAAAATTAATATTTTTATGGCTTCCCAATTTTTAGAGATCATAATTTAAGTACATTTTGTCAATAAAAGGTTTTTATTTATTTGAAACGAAAATTCTTAACAATAGCATCTATAAACACTGTACTTAAATATTTGTTTCAGATTGGTGTCGTATTAACTTCATTAAGATTAATATACGGGATTATTTAATGTAAACAGAAAAAAGCACTTATCAAATACATTTTTTTTAATTGTAGAAGCTAAAAATCCAATTCCATCTCTTTAAAGAAATTGAATTGAATAAAAGTTACAAAAAAAAAGCACGAAAACTCTTAAGTAATTTTGCTATTTTTCTTGTATTTCCAAAGCCATGTAACAGACTATTAAACATTGATCCCTTAAATAAATCTATACTTAAAATCTTAAGTACTTAATAATTAATACTTGAAGGTTAAAAAAGTACTTTCCTAATAAATATTTTTCTGATTGCATACAGCAAAAACAATAAATTTTTTCAACTAAGAACAAAATATTCAAAATGCTTTAAAAAAGTACTAACCTATATTCCGTTATAGAAATCCATATTTAACATTTCAAGTCTGTATCTCCTTTTACCCATCACTTTCTTCTAAGGGTCGTATTATTAAGATATTACTTCCCAAATAATTATTTTTGTTATTGCATAAAGCCACAACATAAATTTCATTGTCTTAAAATAACAGACGCAAAAGATACCAAAAATTACCAAAACACACATTTTTGTTTGACTTTTCCAAATATAAGTTTTTGCAATAATTTGTTTGTCTTTTAATATATCAATATTTTAAATTTCAAGTCCCCTTCCTTGAAGATGGAAAGTTCATTTCGAGTACACATTTATGTGACTACAGAAAGCTAAAATAGAAATGTGGTTGCTGCATAATAAAGGCCGTCATTATTTAAGAACAACAAAATTTTAAAAGCTTTCCCATAGATATGTTCCAAATTTCACTCCAACCGGTGAATCCGTTTAGGATTACAGTTTACTCCTTTTTAACCCGACATGGTCCAAGTTTTTAAAAACGATAAAACCTAGAGACGCTTCAAAGAACAGATACATACATATATCTACGTTCCAAATTTCAATCAAATTGTTATATTGGTTTGTGATTACCGTTTTTTCCCTACCTGATCCAAGTTTTGAAAAAACGTATAGACGCTTCCAATCACGGATATACATATATTTGTACAAATGTTCAATCCAATCGGTGGAGTTTCAAGTTTTGAAGCTTTAAAGCAAATTCCAAATTTCAACAAAATCGGTTTTCTTATCGGGGTTTATCATTTTTCCCCGACCAGGTCCAAGTTTTGAAAAAATATATAGTCTATTAAAGCTTTCCAGCATGGTTATATTTAAGAACAAAATATTAAAATTTCACCCGTTTTCCCCTTTTTCTGCCTTCCGGCTCCTAGTCGTGAAAAAATATAAAGTCTAATGGCACTTCAGGTATGGATCTCTCTACATACCAACTTAAAAAACAAACGGTTTAGCTGTTTGGGATTGGTTGTTTAAAAAAAGGTACCAATTTTACCTGTTTTTATCCATTTTATCCCTTTCTGGTCCAAGTCTTGAAAAAAAATATAAAAAACTTTAGAGGAATGGTAGAAGAGATAAGTGGTCAAATAAAATATATAAACTATCAACTCTAATTAATGGAGCATCATATTCAAGTTTAGAACAAGTTTATTATGAAAAGCTAAATTAATTTTTTTTGATTAAACCCCACCTAAAGAAATTTAAACATTTAGCAAAATCATTTTCTAAAACATAGTTGCAAAATTTTTGTTGAAAAAAAAACAACAACTAGTCACTGTAGAAAATTGTTTAAAAATATTTAAAATCAATGACGTCCTTTACTATAAAAAAAAACATATTAAAAAACTAACAATACACAGTGGTCCAAAGATATTATGAATATATACAAAAAAAAAAAAAAAAAGGAAAATGAAACTAAATAATAGTAAAACCTAAAGCATTTGTGTTTAAACATTTGTAATCATTAACCAAATTTGTGTTTTTAATTTAGAACCTTCAACCATCTGGGCGACGTCATATGCATATTTAGTTTGACATAGCGATTGTAGTACATGCCGAAATCTGAATTTTAAATGTAACACACACAAGTCTAAAAAGTGAAGTGAATTTCAGAAACAACATACTATGATGTAAATATGTAAATAAAAGGTAAAATTGTTATTTTTATAAATACTGCCCAATATTAATCACACAATGTTACATTTATACTTTCGATTCCTACCTGTGTCGCTAGTTTGCTATAACTTTAATTTATAATAACCAATATTCGGTTCTATAAATTACATATGTATGTACATATATATGTACATACTTATATATAAATATATATTTATAATTGTAATCAACATACTGACATCAATTCATTTAGACTTGCATATAAAATATAGTAAGGAGTGATAAATATCAGCAGTCTTCGCCCCTTTCGTCGCATTTAAACCATCAAAATATTTGCCAACAGCAAAATAATAGAACTAAAACTTTACAAACATAAACTCTCAGAAAAAGGATAGACAACTAAATGTGTTTTTTTTTTTGGGGTTTAAAATAATTTGAATATTATTTTAGTTCTTTTGTTAGTGTTGTTTTTTCATCTGGTTTTAAACAATAAGCACAAACTTAAAATCTTTTCATATGAACAAATCAGCAAATGAAAAAACTTATTTTCAAAGAATTTTCTAAACTGACAGATAAATGTGTTTTAAATTTATCTACAATTTTCTAAAAACTTTTACGAGAACAACATAGAAGATGATAAATTATGTGGTGAATAACAAAACAAAGAGATAAACAATTTTTAAAAAAAGTTTCTTGAACCTTTTTTTTTGTCTTATAATAAATGTTTAGTAAAATGTTAAAGGACATTATATGGAGAAAAATAATTGCAGGCTAAAAAGTATTTTAATGAAGTAGTCAATTATTTTTAAATTAGTTCTTCGTGGTATCTTCATAAGCCTGGAAATGTATAATATACATTGGGGGACTGGGGGTATATTAAGTTTGCCATTCTGTTTGCAACACGTCGAAATATTGGTCGTAGAACCAAAAAGCATATACATATATTAGACTGGCTCAAGATTGTATGAAATTTGCAGATGTAATTTTTTTTGTCTCCACAAGGCCGACCCTGTTCCAGTCATCAAAAGAAGTGTGCATACCAAAAATTAGAAATTACAACTTTTTGGTTTTGTGTTTCAAGTTACGTACAGTTTATAGTGTAGTACTATATTTCTGCTTTGTTTTTATATTAGTATAAATTTCTGTTAGTGTACATATGTTTTTACAGTGTATTTATGAAGTTCCGTCATTGTCAATAGTTGTCCTACTCTTACTTACTTACTTAAACAATAAATAAATCAACCATAACCAAATCAGTTTTAAATAAAGACGTTATTGCATCAACTGATCGCGTAAATCTTTCTGATATAAAAGCTGTGTTTGTTATCGAAGCTGTTTCTCAGGTATTGAGCAAACCTGTGTCCGATATGACTTTATGACGAAGTACAAAACAACGTACAAGAAACCGTCTCTGAAAAAACATAATAGAAAATGATAAAGATACATTCCATCTCCAAAATCCATTCGTATTGCACTAGGATAGTAAACTTCTGCCCGATATTTCTAACGAAAAACAAGAAATCGATAGGGTAGCGGTAGTCGTCAGTTCTGGTAGAGTAGAAAAACTTCTAGGAGTCCCGAAGATAACCAAAGGGACAGGTGCACAACATGATAATGCTTGTTTGCAGGTCTGCGAAGATTGGGCAATTAAAAATAACATTCGCGGACTATGTTTTGACAGTATAGCCTCTAACACAGGTTTAAATATAGGGGCCTGCACTGTAATTGAAAAAGGTCTACATAAAGAAATGATATGGATTGCTTGTCGTCATCATATGTCTGAGGTAATGATTTCTAATAAAAGTATTTAAAGAAATTTTTGTACAGCATGTAGGACCGGAAGTGAAACTGTTTAAGCGTTTTCAAAAACAATGGGCAAAAATCGATAAAGCAAATTTTACGTTAAGAGAAAAAGTATTATTCGGTATCGCCGCTTACTCGAACTACGAGAAGAAATGTATAAATATTATACAGACGCTATTAAAAACCAACAACCAAAATTTTGCTACCAAACGCACAAGTATTTTATTTGATTTATTAATGGATGATGGTCATGAAAAGGCTCATTAATTCCTTACAACGGACCCTGCAGTGTGGATGGATGATACAATTTATATTCAGATGAAAGAAAGAGCGAGCCTTTTAAGAGTTGCAAACGATTGTGCAGAGCGTGGTATTGCTTTGGTTACCGAATTTAACAGAACAGAAACAATATTTATTCCGTTTAGTTGATTTACATAGAAAGACATATCCTGTGGCTTCAAAAGACAACATTCAAAAGATGAAACTCGGAGAATAAAAATAACGTTAGAAATGTAATTATTACCACTAAACGAATAATATACATAAGCAACAATTAAAAGTGTTTTGTCAATATGTAAATTTTATGTATATAGATACATACATAAATAATACATTTTTTTATAATAATTAAATTTTTTTTTTGAATTTGACATGAACCCCGAAAAATCGTAAATTTCTAGCCGTGTCCGTTCGTCTGTTGAAAGTACAATAAATCTCTGTTTCATTGAAATTTTCGGTATTACAAATGGGCAAAATCGGCCGTGAAGGGGTTAAAGACCAGAATTTCAGACCTGTTTTGCTTTTTTTCAAATATAATGCAGATAATATCATGTAATTTTCACATTTGTTGAAAATTGTAAGAATCGGTCCACGCTCTCTCCTAGGTCCCATACATTTTTCTATCCGTAATATAGCATAAATGCATATAGAAAATCAGTGTCAACACAAAAATCCGCAAGAATAAGTTTCATGCTAACAACAATTTTAAAAATTGTTTATAAAATTTTGTTGTTTCAAACCTTTTCACTAAAAAAATCGATCGTTTTATAAAATTTTCAAATTGAACATTATAAATCGTAATAAATTTAAAAAGGTTTCTTAAATTATGTACTTTAATATTTTTTTCTATCATAATGGAAAACTCATCATTGGACTTGTCGATTATAATTTATCTTTTACATTTTTTTTAGATATAATTAAAAATATGATACGGTTTTCTAATATTGCACAAAAATATCATTTTATGTAAACAGTTATTGGAAAATATGAAAATTTGAAATTTTGAAATGCTTTTTCTAACAATGTAAGTTAATTAAAAAAAAAAAGTAAAGTAAAATACAAAAATGATGGATATGCAGCATTTCGAAATAGCCTTCTTCAGGAATGATTTTATTTTGCAATATAATCTAAGGACATTTTTTCCGGCAGCCAAGATGCGGTATTCTTCATCATCGGAATTATAAACCATCAGCATAGTGCTACACTCATCGGCATGGTCATGGTCGATCCTTTTGTTTATTTCTAAATGTTTGACTGCAAATTGATTTTGGCATTTAAATTTAATATTCACATACATATGTATGTACGTACGTACATACATGCATTCAAAATAAAAAGCATTTTTCTATATTTATCTCTGTGTTTTATTCATACTACAAGTATTTCATTCGGTGATTTTTTGTATTTTTTGTTGTTTGTTATCGGAAACATGATAAAAGCAGGAAGAAAGTGAAATTGAAAATTAAAATTTTAAATAAAATGAACAATTTTTGTTGCTTTTTGTAAATGTGCTGGAATATGATTGAATAAATGGCGAGGTAAGTATTTGTATGTGTGTGAATACAAGAGTATGATAATAGCTTTTACACTAGAGTGAATCTTTTTTTTTTATATATGTATATGAAATGTTGGTGATGGTGATTTTTTTAGTTTAAAACTTGATTGAAATTTACGATTGGAAATATGCATGTGCTGGTGAAATTTAAACTTTAACATATAATTTGCAATTTCGTTTTTAAAGATACATATTTAAATATTAATGATATTTTAGGTAAAATTTTCAAGTCACTACATTGTAACTGCCATTTTCAGCTTAATTCCGCAACAATTATTACACTGAGAAAGGAAGCTAGCTTCCTCATACAAATATACAAATGGTTGAAAACTGCAAGGGATATCAATAGAATAAACTTTTATTTTTTTTTTTTTAAATACAACTTAAATGTATATTTTTGCTTTACAACAATATTAAATTATTTTTTTAATCTTAAGGTCTTTTTGAATACAATCTTTATATTTTTATTTTCGATATTTCGTTACTTCATTGTGTAGCATCTACCTGAATTTTTTTAAAAAAAAAAGGAAAAACCGGCCAAATTAAATAACATCTATAAAGGCAGAACTAGTCTTTACTTTCTGTTCCGTTCCGAATCAGCTGACTTGATTCTGTTGTTACTAATGACATATTGTACAATAAAAAAACTTTGATTTGTATTTTTTGATTTATTTTCGCGGTATGTGTCTGAAACATAAAACTTTATGCCACATCAGAAAGACTACGAATGTATTGCAAGAAAAATTTTAAGCAAATCAAATATTATTCTTAACCAAAATTAATCATGAAAAGCTTAAGAAAAATCAAATTTACAAGAAAGAGAAAATTAATAAAACTAGCTTTCTTATTACAATTACAAAGATATTTATATATTTATAAAAAAAGATACAGTCAGCATTGGTAAATGAAAATATTTAAAAGAATTTTTGATATTTTTGTCGGGCTCGAGTTCATTAAATTTAATTTTCATTAAATTATTTTTACTGAAGGTAGGATTGTTTTACAACTTGAAAAATATTTTATTATTAAAATTTTTTTATTGATAATTTTCTTGGCTGGGATTCGAACCTGCGTTATTGAATTTACATATGTTTCGAGAAACACCACTTTCTCTCATCAGAATTCTTTGCGTTCTAACCCTCTGCACCACTTGCAGTGCCTGCTAGCCAACAGACAAACATCAATCTTTTAACCAGTGTTACCTGGTGGTTCGAAATTTACTGTAATTATCGTTTTTATTTATTAATTTCTATTTAAAAGAATAATAATATTTGCAAACATTTTTGGTGTTAAAAATTAGTATAAAGTAAAAAATAAAAAATACGCACACTTTTTGGCAAAGATGTGGGAAAGAAGCAAAACTTTAATGGTAATACAAGTACATACAAGCAAAACTAATTATTTTAATTGTGATAGAAACAACACAGCTTTATATCCGGTTGTTTTTTTTTTAGTTCTTTCTGTTTAATGCACTATTCAAATAGTTGAAATGACCCTATAGTCTATTTTTTCACATATATTTTATAAATTTGAGTTTATACATCTGGTCCCTTTTCTTTGGGATTTTTCGCAGTTACTTTTTACATATCGAAAGATGAACGAGTTGTAAACTCGAGTCATACACAAAAGATTCAATACTGCAGTAAAATAATGTTTGAAAAAATAAACTATTATTTTAGTAAAGAAACAAATACTACAAGTAGGTGTATGCACGAGTATTTTTCCATTTCAACGTTTATTTTATTGTATGAAATATTGTTAAAGTATGAATGTTGTTTAGTTGAAATAAGAAATACGTTTTCTCCTTCGAATTTGTAGTATTTTAAAAAATAAAAAAGTATTTTGCATAAAGATGAATCTGCTATTAGAGAACAATAAACACAACAATAAAGTCAGTAAATAGTTGGAGGATAGAAGGAGTACAAATAAATACAAATTCAGTGTGAGCTGCAAATCCGCAACGAAAGTGATAAAACCTTCATTTTATAAATGTATGCATATAAAAAGCTGAAAAGAAAAACTTTTTTCGAAAAAGGACTGAAAAAACAAATACTTACATATTCGTAAAGGAGAAATATGTTTCTTATATTTATATATAAGTTGTTTTCTATATATATTAGAGATGGTTTCCTTTTCTTCCCAATAAGAAGAAAAACTCAAGGATTGAAATAAAATAGCAACTGTACTGTATGTATGTAACAAATGTAAGAAGAGATAAAAATGAAATAAAATAAAAGAAATAGAACAAAAAAAAAATTGCGCGATTTGTGCCCAACATTTGCATGCAAGTGCATAAAAATTGAATTTTTAATAACTCATGAACAGAAATATTACAAAACTTTCAATTGAAATGTAATAATTGTTCGAATTGCGCCATTTTTTGTTTAAACTGCATCATTATTCTTATAATCAGTATGATGTGGAATTGTGTAGATAAAAATTTAAATAATTAACGTGTTACAGTGCCAACTAGAATTAAGATTGTCCATAAGCTCACATTAATAGATAAAACATACAATAAACGTCTACGTTCTTTTCAAACAAGATGAAACATGAATATATTTTTGTAAGTACATGAACAAATATACTTAAAATAGGTTTTTATTAAAAAATATTTAAATTAAATATTAGTAGTACATTGCTAATATTGCTCCTCATATCTTTATTATTGTTCAATTAAGGATTTATAGTGGGATTTAATTCAAACATTTCGTCTGAATTAACACTATTTTGTTTTTCCATTTGTCTTTCCAGTACTTGTTACTGAAAGACTGTTTGTAAATAAAAAGAACGTGTTTTGTATGAAGACTGTAAATCAATACATTTATTTGTAAAATTGGTCATCTTATATACAAAATTAAATAATAATAAATTGAATTGACCTAAATAAAAAATGCATATTAAATAAAATAAACTTAAATAAAAATAAGGCATATATTGTAGTTTTGATTTCCGCTTAGTTGTAGAGAGCAAGTTCAACTAAAACATAGTTGAACATAATGCATGCATTGCATTATTGCCAAGTATAGTGAAGATCAAAATTAACTTCACATGTTGAGTAACTTAACAATTATAATTCTCAGTTTTGGTATCTAAATAGATTTGAATGCACTTTAATTTCTTCTTTTTATTCAATTCCTATTTATAATTCTACTTTTAAATCAATTCTTTTTCGCTATACTCCATTGAATAGAAGATACTAAAACTGCTTCCTTGCTACATCAAACCAAAACAATTTGGTGTTATTTGTTCAAGTATTTCATATTCACACTCTCTCGCTCACTACGTTGCACATTAGTTGCTTTAATATTCCATAAGATATGATATGTTGAAATAATTGTGGTAAACATGCACAACTATATTTTTTCTCTGCGTGTACGATCTATGTATGCTTCTATATATTTGTATAACTATTTCGAATAAAGTATAATTAGGTATTTATGTTTGTGGAATTCGAATTTCGTAAATTAGAAATTTGTTTGTAGCTTCTACTCATATGTAGAAGCTACATTCTTGCATTCAAATATATATGTGTGTACAATGTACATACATACATACATATTTACACTTTACTACTATTATTAAATTAAATAACTTTTATCAAATAGTAATGTGGAAGATAAAAATAATTTTCTATTCAACATATTGATTTCTTGTCATAGAAAAAGTTGCAAATTTTAGTAAATATTTCAGTAAAACAACAATTAGCGTTTAGTTTTTCATCTAAAAACAAAACAAATTTGAAAAATAGTTAAATTTCAAAATGAAAAAGTTTTCAATGAAATTTTCTTTAAAAAAAATATTTGATAAATGAGTTTAATATTAATTTAACACTACACTTGAGAAAATAAGAACACCTCTTTAAAAACATAATTGAGTAAAAGTTATTTAAAACAGAAAACATTTATATAGAAACTGCTTTAACAAAGTTTGCCAAATGACTAAAGCAGGCAATAATAGCAGAGGAGTTGGAGTGAAAGCAGGATCAGCATCATTGGCTTCATCACTAGTCGGAAGAAGTTTTTGTACAAGTATTTGCATAAAATTGTGAACATAGTTTATCAAAAACAGAGAGGAGGAAAAAACTTTGACAGATACATCAACAATTAACATGAGAAATTAATAGTGATGTCAATAACGCTAAATGCAGAAACAACGAATTTGAAATAACAAATACATTTTTGTAAAACACATAATTTACTAATAAGACAAATTAACAAAACAACACTTTTATATTGATTCAGAAAATATAAAAAAATATGCATTAAAATAAAACAAAGATCTTTTACAGAAAGCAGAAGGAAATTATATGTACCTGTGAAAATCAATTTTATTTTTTTAAGAGGACTAATACTACACTTTAAAACGCAAGACTGCCAAGTTTGCCAATATTAGCGCTTTTACAACAATGTGTTATCATCACCAACATATGTAGGTATGTATATAAACCAAAGCATCAGACAAGTTTTTAAAGAATTTACAAAAACAACAGAAACAGCAACGAAACTATCAAATGAACGCATAAATTAAATTAAATTAAACTCAACTCAGCTCAGCTCAGCTCAGCTCAATTCAACTCAACTAAAAAGGTGCAAGAATGAATTTGCCGAGGTATAAAATATGCAAAATATAACACGTGCCACAAATTAAAGCTTTAAGCTATAAAGCAAGCTAAGGTACAGGAGCACATAAAACAGAAGCAGCATGAGAAAAAGAAATACAAATTATGAGGATAATTGGTGCACAGGATATATTTACCATGTATAATTTATACATTATACCTTGAAGCAGGGAAAATAAAAATGTCTTCACAAGACAGTTTAAAATAATTTATGAAATAAAAAATCATAAATATTTATGAAAGTAAATATGTAGGAATGAAATAAATCTAATAAAAAAGGTTTTGTTGTCAGAGCAAACTCATATATTGTATTTGTGTGTAACAAAATTTTATAGAGAAAGATTGTCTCGAGTCTTCATCTTTTATTTGTATTTTTTCTTTTTTCCATAGTAACTAGAAAAAATACGGGTTTCTCCCTGATAAACTATTGATTTCTAATTTTTATGAAAATCCATTTGTAAATTTGCATTGCATATAAAACAAACACATACATATGTAGTACATCCGGAAACAATCCCTAAAAAACCAACACTCTTTCATGCACTCACCAACATACATACATGCACACACACACACACACACACACATACAAAAGGCTGTCAATACAAAATAAAAGTTTACAAATATTTGTGTGATTGCTTTGTTCATGAGGGATTTACACCAACCAACAAACGAACTCTTTATCGCCACTTAAAATGCAAAAGACCCTTACCAACATTATATTTTAGTAATTAAAGATTACGAAATCAAAAATACAAACCAAGAATTAATCGCAAATTTCCACAATAAGGACCCAAAAAACCCATCTCCTTTGCATTTCAAAAATAGTTAAAAATTTTTTGAAATTTCATTTTAAAAATTTTTTTCGCTTTTCCTGAAGTTTTTCGAAAATTCCTGAAGTTTATCTTCTTTTTCACATGCATTTAATAATTAAAAAAACAATATCAAACAATAGATATTGCTTTTATGTATGTATGTATATATTTTTGGTTTTTAAAAACTTTTTTGAGGTTCGTGAAAATTATAGAAATTCGAGCGGGTACATTGCGTTTAGTTAACGATATGTACATGAAGGCTTGTCAGTTCCACTATAAAGGTGTTTGTGTATGTGTACATGCGTATGTATAGGTATCTGTTAGTGTTTATGTATTGATGGCTCTATAGACAGGCAGGAGAATATCTGAGGCATTTAGGGAGTATTTGGTAGTTTTGCCATGTATGGTTTTTTTAAAATCTTTTTGTTATTTTTCATTTGAAAAATGCCACCTGCTACTACGAGTATTCAACATAAACAACCAACCAACAATTCAAATGTATATGTATGTTTGCAATACAATTTTATAAGGCTTATATTTGTTTAGTTTGAAATGATGATGGTACATCAGCAGTACCATCAGCTAAACAGAAAACCAAAGAAACAAGATTTTGAAAAATACATATATGTACACATACATATATGGATATAAATTGTACATAAGTGTAATACATATGTATGTACATATAAAATCGATATACTATGTGAGTGAACAATTTATATGTAGACATCACACACTACTTACTAAATAGAAAATAAAAAGTAAGTATGTATGTATATAAATAAAATAGGGATTCTTAGTTAAACAGAAGTTATTTCTTTTCGATTAACAACTTTTAGTTTTCACTCACAAAATTTACTTAAAAAATACAAAAATTGTATAAAAAATCTAACAACGGATGCAAATTAATTTGCTCTTCGTTTTTTTTTTTTTTTTTTGACAATTTCTATTAGTCATATGATCCACAAAAAATTCATTAGACTGATTAATAGAATGGCTATTTATTGGTGAAGCATTGGTCTGCTTTAAAAAGAATTCAAATGTTTAAAAGCAACATAATATTATCGATCGATGAAGCTTCTTTACATCGTTTGTAGACGAAATTGTTAGCAAATCCTTGTATTCCGATTGCATAAACAATCCTTTCTCACCCTCCGAAACTAATAATTCTTATTCAATATTTTATTCCATATATTAGTTCTTCATACTTCAATTACATAAACTAATTCATTCGTTTCACAATCAATGTTTTAATTCATTTCTAATAACAAACATTTCTATCTCAGTATAAATCATCCTTCTTTTTTGATTTCTTTTAAGGAAAGATTTCACCAGATCACTTTTTGATATATCTTTGAGCATAAATAAAAGTTAAAAATCAACAGAGATTCATGTCACTGCGACAAAGAGCTTTGTTTGTGACTTTAACCGGATTTAAATGAAAACTATTTGTTTAAGTAAAACAAATTCTTCATCTCTTGGCGTTTTAACCCTTCTTTGCATAATGATGGAAATTTCCAGCATAACATTGAATGCATTCTTTTATTTATATTTAGTATTAAGCAAATGATCTAATATTACACGATGATGGAAATTTCCAAAATATTGGTTTTTGCTAAATTTATACTATAAATATATAAACATTTTAACAATTTTTCCTTTAATTTTGAATATGAATTTTAGTACCTTTATTTATTTTAGCAATAAAGAATAAATCATACAAAGAAAGGTTAAATCAATTAAAGCTTTTTAATTAATTTGACATATGGTAATAATGATTGTGCAAGTGTTACTCTATCTTGAAACTATATACAAATCAGGAATGGAAAAGCTTAACTTCTAAAGTTTTTGAAATCCTGATTAATTAAGCTTTAAGTTTTAGGTTTTAGATTTAGCCTCAAAATCATTATTGTGAAATAATATTTAAAAGACACCCTTTGTTCCATAATTTAACCAACAACTCTCTTCATGATAACTAGCATATTTAAAGATCACATGGATATAAGGTTCAAAATTTTAACGAAATTTAATAAAATCATCTCTTCGGCTTGCCCTACAACACAAATGTTAACTTAAATCATATACATATTTATCTATTTCAACTGGAATACCAATTTCAGATGCAACAATATTTTGAAATTGCACCAAATGACTCTACCACCAATCATTGACACGGTACCAATTGAGTCTAAAATGTTATATTTAAAAATGTTCTCTTTGGTACTGATATAATACCATTAAGTTAATGACTATGATCATAATCATCATAGAGAGAATTTTTTATTTTCTCAAGGGAAATAAAACTAAAGTATGCAGTGCATTAAATCAGTCACGATTTTAGAGTACTCATTTACAAAAATGTTTTTATGTACAAAAACGGAATGTACTAAAAAATGTTTCTCTTTACTTTGAAATTAAAAATTAAAAAAGTCTCTGTCTGATGTTGATACTCCCTGATTTTAGATGCGCATTGGTTAGTTAGTATTGGTGCCACCTGGTATCTGTCACAGTAAATTTAATTTAAATAGAAAAAACTACTAACAACAAATCAACTTAGTTTTTGCTGTTGTTGCAACTGCTGTTGTAGGTTGCAATGATAACAGAAATCCATCCAGTGAAAATACTATTAGTGCCAAATCAACTTACAAACCTACTCATACAAAAACATTTTTAATAAACTGTTTTATGTCTTTTTTTTGTTTTTGTTTATTGTTGTTCTTGTTTTGACACTCTAATTCAGTGAGTCATGTGACATCGCCACATGTGAGTGAATAAACGAATTCAGGGAAAAAAGAAAGAAAAGAACCCCTTAAGATTTGAAAACTAAATGGAAAATTGCAAATGTTGCTTTTACATTTACAGTCGAACATTTCTCCAATTGATAGAAAATGATGAATTAAATCAATATATGTATGTATGTACATATGTATGGGTTTAACTATTCTGTTTTAAAAACCTTTCACAGTTTTTACTGTCATAACATCCAATGTCATTATTTTTCGTTCGTTTTATACGTAATCCATGTACATATATATAGTATAAAATAGCTTAATTATAAATGTTAAAAGGTCGAAAACCGAAATAAAAAGAATACAAAACATTTAAATCATTCAAAAACACTTCATCAATCATTTCAACTATTATTTTTCAGCTTTCTTACCAGAATTTTTAAAATGCTGTATACGAATCCTTAATATCCACTGATATAAACTCCTTATATTCAGATATATTACAATTTACCTTTATACCTTGTCAATGCGTGATGCATTTTAAGATTTTTTCCATTATTTTTATTTTTTTCACAGATTACGCGTAACTGCTGTCATAAATTAATCTCAGATAAGAGCTCCTAGAAGGACGAACATATTGATATACACATAACGCAAACATTTTCTTCTTAAATTAAATCGATACAGTCTTATTGATTTAATTAATTTTTTATAGTGGTTTTATATAAATATATTTTGTTTAACATTAAAAAAATATTACGTTACCTGTTTTGTTGCAATTTTATCCCGTATACTTTATATTAATATTCAATAATGTTTGCCGAAACATATAAGAAAATGCAAAATTAGAACTTTTCACTCAAGTTGTGTAGTACATATTCTTAAAAACTGAAATACGTTAGCTATGATCTAAACTACTGAAATTCTATTAAATAGAGTTTTGCAATAATATAATAAATTGTACTCATTTTTAAAACCATAAAACGTTTAAAAAACTTTTCATTGTGGAAAAACAAGGTTATAATGAAAATTGTTATTTTTGTTATTGCCTGAATAATATTGTAATCGGATAAATGCCAAATACGTGATTAATCGAATAATTTTAGCATAAAGCGTTTTTGGGATTAATTTAATGCAAATGTTTATTGCTTAAGTTTATGTACAGGTACGTAATAAGTCTTGTTTTAAAATATTATTTGAAGAATCATCAAATACTTAAAAGCTCAAATCGGCGGCAGTGACTGTAAATATTTTTAAAATGAGAGCATAAAATAAAAGCTTTCAAAATAAATTAGATATTATATCACGGCCGGAAAAAACGTAGTTCGCTACTAATACAGAATACTAAAAACGTCGTGTAAACAATGATTGCTAATATTTCGCTATTCAACTTTAATATATTTCTGGTATATTTAAAAATGCTCCTATAAGGGCCACTTCCGAAAGACACATTAACCTTAACTTAATCAAATAAATAACGATATCAAAACAAAAATTTTGCACAATAAAATTTGCACAATCAATCCAACCAAAATATTCTTTTATAAACGATTAAAACAC
Source organism: Bellardia bayeri (assembly GCA_950370525.1). Taxonomy (NCBI): domain Eukaryota; kingdom Metazoa; phylum Arthropoda; class Insecta; order Diptera; family Calliphoridae; genus Bellardia; species Bellardia bayeri. The sequence continues at coordinate 99,580,975 of OX493267.1, forward strand.
GATGCCACAAATAGTTATTGATAATAAAAAGTAAAAAGATTTACATCAAAGTATATGAACAATTTTCTTCATTAAAACATCATTATCGATTTAAATGGAATGGAATAGAATTCGCTATTGATAAGATTTAAATGTAATAATCTAGGTGAAATTTAGAGCAAATATTGGTGGCGGATATACAAGATTAGGCATGGTCGAATATATAACACTCTTACTTTTGAAACATAGAGAAGATCTTGCTTTGAAATATTTTACATCCGATAAAAGTTTTTTTAAATGCCTAGCAGAGGATTTTCAAAAAATATAAAAATCCTAGAAATCGGATGAATTAACAAAATTACACGCGCTTAAACAAATTAAATGTCAAACGTACCCTATTTTGTGCCCCCACATAAAATGTACAAAAATAAACAATTGTGTAATGGTTGTCGCTGCAAATAGGAAAATTTATTCTTAAACAAATTGGTGTGCAATATTCGTCTATGCCGAATTTTAAATACCCTCCACCCAAATATAATGAGAAATGCAAAAACTACACTGGCTATAGGACTAGAATATTCTTATTCAGTATTTTGAATGCGAATTTTAAGAACCTGAAATCTAATTTTGACCGTTTAAAATTGATGTAATTACCAATTCTCACCATAATTTACAGAGTTTATCTGATATTCATAACAATCTTTCGGAACAGAGACTTTTATACACATGAGGATGTCTGAATTTCGGTACTGGACCTTATATGAGGAATATGGTCAAATATGGAACGATATTTTCAAAATCCAGCAGTTTGATTTTGCCTGTGTAAAGTTTGGAGTCGATATCGATATTTATAATATATATATATATATATAAAGATATGTGACTTTTTCGGATGTGGTCGTTATATGGGAGCTATGACCAATTATGGACCCACCATCATAAAATTTAGTGCAACAATTTATATATCTATTAGAATATTTGTATCAGATTTATACGTATTGAATTTAATTTAAGATGTGGACTTTATATGGCGTCTATGGTCAAACACGGACCGCACAAAACAAAATTTCGTTTTGCGATTTATTTTTAAATGACCTTCATTTTTGCTGAATTTTCTATTAATATTCCGATTTGATATGAATTTATATATCATTGAGCCACATTTTGGGAAGATATTTGTATGGTGGTGATGAGAAATAATGGACTTATTCTTAATATTTTCCTCACACTTTCTTCTTTTATCATAAAAATAATGTGTACAAAATTTCATGGCAACATTTGCAGTATATTGAAAAAAATTGCAAGAAAAATGTTTAAAAATATCAAATTTTTACGAAGGTTGTCTTACATTTTGATCCACAACTCTTGGTCTACTATAAACGGTTTTTTGTAAACTTCGTTGACTTATTCTTAATATTTTCCTCACACTTTCTTCTTTTATCATAAAAATAATGTGTACAAAATTTCATGGCAACATTTGCAGTATATTGAAAAAAATTGCAAGAAAAATGTTTAAAAATATCAAATTTTTACGAAGGTTGTCTTATATTTTGATCCACAACTCTTGGTCTACTATAAACGGTTTTTTGTAAACTTCGTTGAATTTAGTTCTGCCTTTAGAACGTGACAATGTTTTATAGAGACAGACAGACAGACGGACATAGCTCAACCGACTTAGAATATTTCTTAGTGTTACATACGGAATGACAAACTTATATGTACCCTCATTTACCACTTATGGTGGTGGAGGGGGTATAAAAATGATCGTGAATTGTACTCATGATTGTTGAAATCTGAATTGTAGTGAATCAGAATAAAAAACGATTTTGAATTAATTATTAAAAATCAGTCATCGTCCGTTTTTAAAATCTCTGATTTATTTTATAGTTAACAACTGGAACGATATGCATATTTTAAATGAAATTTACTCCTCAGTTTACTTTACTAAACTAAATGATCTAAAGCAGATTTTAAAAATTGTTTTACAATTTAAAGCATTTTATTTTCCTTCAGATAACATATAACTATTAAAATGGAATCGTTAAAAGTTTAAATTTTATTGTAAGAAAAAAGGATTTTATCCTTCTTAAAAACTACGTTTTTCTCTGGCACGTATTGTTAAATCACACCAACTGATTAAGTTTAAATATAAATGTCAGAGCTAAATTAAAGTGTGTGTGTGAATAACGAAATAAATAAGTACACCAACTCAAGTACATACCTATATGTACTAGTCTGAATATACATACATACATACTATGTGTGTCAGTATTCATTAATACTACTACAATATTTTAAAACAGGAAACATTTAGCATTGTAGTTACAAAGACAAACGGAAGATGAAACAAGAAAACAGAAAAATTACAAAAATAATAAAAAACAGATAGAATTGAATTGAAAATAAAGAAAGGAAAAAAGGACAATATAAAGGAAACGAAAAGAAAGAGACAAAAATAACAAAAAAGTAAAAGTGTGGCGGAAAAAAGGTTCATAATACCATCATTACTAAAGTCATTTGCCTCTTAGCCACTACTCCAGAACATACCGACACCCAGACCCCACAACATAAACTAAAAGTACTATTACAACAACATATATACATATTTAGATACATATTTATATATGTATCATTGTTACTGTAAAAGGATAACTCTAAAGACAAGATATTATGAGAGATGCTGAGGAGTACAGAGATGAGTCAAGAGTTGAATATTGTCGCATTATGTCCAATTACTGTCGCAATTATGAACAGAGTTTACGTACAAATTGTCACATTTTGCGTATGACAGCATGACAGACAGACGAACGAAAGGACTAACAATAAATATACACTCAACCACACAAGACGGACACTTGAACAGAAAGACAGAAAAAACAAAATATAGTTACTGCCATCCAGTTGGGTTTCCAAGTACTGTAAACGAGCTGATACACACGCACAGATACAAAATGATTTTAATAAAAAACAAGAAGAGTAAGGAGAAAATCGAAAAAAATTACGACAATAAAAACGATAGAATAAACAACGTTGAAAATATCAAGTAGTCGTTGTATTTAAAATTACAAGACATCAGGGATGTGTCAGATATATGAAACAAACAAAAACGTAACCAAAATACAAATATATAAATGGAAAGACACATTTGATGCACTGAAGGCACTATGGGTTTAAAAGACGAAAAAATAAATTTTTACTCATTTGTTTAAAAGCTAACTACACATATACTATCAAAGATTTCAAAACTAAAAAATTATTTTTATTTATTTGTATTATGATCAAGTTTTAAATCAATATCACCAAAAAAGTCCAATTGTATTAATTTAATAGTGTATCTAATTGACTTTTCCATAATAAAGTAAATTAAAAATGAGAGTCTTTGATTTAAAATTGGTTCCTTTCATCGAAAATCACTAGAAAAATCAATATTTATATTAAGAAAATTTAAAAAAAAAAACACTTTAAAAAATAATAAAAAATGTTGATAAAAATAAGTGATTCAAATTTAAAAGTTGTCATTTTGAGATGAGAAATCAAAATTAGTCATACATATGTATAATAAAAATACAAAATGATATTGAGAAAAACCGAATAAATGTGAAATTTAAAAAAAATGGATTATATTTTAACACAATATAAAATCATTTTTACTCAATAGAAATTTGGGCTTCAATTGGTTCTTCTCAATATAGGTAATATAATTTATTAAATATAAATTTAAAAATAAAAAAATAAATTTAATTTTGATTTGGATTTTCTATATAATATTTTGGACTTTTCAGAGCACCATTATTTATTTAACTTTGTTATTTTTTGAGAAACCAATATGACAATGCCATGTAGTATTTGATATTAGTTATACCCTTAATGTACACATTTCATGTGAATATTGTTTTGTCATTTTTTTCTTTCTTGCAATTTAATAGAAAATGGCAAGAATCAAAAACCTATACATCCGTCTGTCTGTCGAACACTGAGTTAATTCTGAGTTTTTCTTTAAATTAACAACCTTTAACAAAGAGAATGTTTCTGACATCATGTTTGAACAACTGATTTGGTGACACTGCAGCCGTTGTAATATATGTATGTATGTATATAAGCACACTAAATATACACACTTGAGGAAAAGACATAAAGTAATTATAAGGTAATTGCTGCAAATGAGTAAGAGAAGTACACACACAATAAAAAATATAAAATAAAATATAAAACTCACTCGTAAAATCAAATGTCACATAGAATGGCCGCACACAATAACAACACCAAGCTATCCACAAACCTGGCAGACGTAACTGTGTCAAACAGTTGAATAGACAGGTGGATGGACAAGCAAATAGTTAAGCGGTCAAAGAGTCAGTTACTGCACACATGAGCCGTAACTACAAACATTTGAGCACTTGTAAAGTATAATGCGTTATAACAAACACTTTGCCTATTAATTTAACAAACTATAAACGTGACTTTTTACAACACATTTATGTACATATGTATGTATAGGTAGAAGGGTTTTTGCTCCATTGTTAATAAGGGGAAGGAATAAGGCGAAGAATAATGGAATGGAATTCAGTAAAATCAAAACCTGTCAGTTATCTGCACAGGTAATTTCTAAGATCACGAATTCAAATATTTGTTGTTAATGTAATAAAAAATATTGTATACAAATTCCCTTTAAATACTTAAGGGTATTAGTTAATCTATCTATCTATATACATATGTATATAAAACAGGATGTGTGTGTGTATGTAATATATGGACTCCAAAATGGCTGGGCCGATATTGATGAAATTTTTAGCGAATCTTCAGAATATTCAGACACTGAGAAGTCTGATTTTCGATTTTCGGTCTGTGGGCAGACGGGCGTGACAAAATCTAATTTTCATATTGCACCACCAATGACATATACATACATACATATGTGCATACTCGTATATTTATTTTTTTTGCTTTTTTTGAAAGCCGTTTTTCAAAACGAGATATCAAACTCCTAAATTGATTATGTAGTTTCGGAGATATTTACAAAGAACCTATGTTAATAATGATCCAATATCAAAATCTTAAAACTATCAAAAATCCGGGTTTTCTGTTCATTTACAAAATATTTATATCATTCGATAACACAAGATAGTCCGCGCTTACTAAGGTGCAACATTGTGCAATTAGTTAAAAATAATATTATATTATCAATCGATGATAAACAACTTTTACCAACAATTTGTGTACATTTTCGAGTTTTTTTTCAAACGCTGATAAAAAAAACAAACTTTGCTTTCAATTGCTCACTGACTGCATTTGATTAGTTTTGCGTTAATTGTTGTTTTGTGTTCATAAGTTAAAACCCTATAAGTGAAATAAATTTAGTAAATAACAAGTGTTTTGCAATTTGCAATAATAAAATAAGTTTACAAATTATTTTTACTGTGGTTCCAAAGCCGTTGTTGACAAGGTATTTCCAAGTCTAACAATCTTCTAAAAAATTTCGGATTGGCTGTGCGAACGTGCAATTTGGGCACCAAAAGATGATAATGTCAACAAGCTCAATGAGCAAATTCAATTGAAACTGCCCGGCAAATTAATCAAATACAAATCGGTCGACAGACACAGTAATGGATGAAGGACAAGCCGTCAATTATCCCACTGAATTTTTGAATTCATTGGAACCACCCGGAATGCCACCGCATGTGCTAACATTTTTATTTAAAGGCTGTAATTTTCTTTAAAAGCTCAATTTAAATCGTGTGGTAATACAACACTAATGTTTGCTTAGGGTCAGCAACGCGGACCGGGTCAGCTAGTAAAATATACTTGTAAATGAAAAAGTATCTGCTGTAGTATAAAAATTGTTGCTGATCAGCACTCCTTTCCCTATCAAAGCATTTTTTTTGCATTTTCAAAAAGTACGTTTTGTATTTAAGATACTCCCTGCTGTTATGTTTTATTGAATGCTTTATGTCTGCTTTTTATTGATATAAGAGTTTATGTGGTGTTTACTACATTGACATCCAACAACTACTCTTGCAAACGTGAAAAAAATTAAAGACAAATTCAAAATAAAGGGGTATTTAAACTCCATACTCCTAAAATTACACCACTCTTACAAGCAACGCAGGCAGTGGTCAAAAAGGACCACCTTCTAACAAATATTACTCACAATCTACAGCATTATATTGCATGCTAGAGACGCAACTGTGAAAGAAGAGACAGAAAAAAGCTTGTTAAATGCAGGCCACATTAAGCCACATTGTATAAAAAGCATAAAATAATTGAACCCATCAACAGCCAACCGATCTACCAACAACAACAAAATACAACAGCAACGACAACGACGGGCTAAAAATAGCAACAAAAACCGAACAACAAACTAAAAACATGATGTCAAATGACTACCCAAAGGACATTAGTGGACATTAATAGGCGTTTACTTTAATTAGGTTCATGTAACACTAAACAGCCTGCAAACGCACATATAAGTTTATACTCACACAACCAACAATTTAAACAAAAAAAAAAAAAAAAAAACACACAATGTTGTTTCATTTTTAATGAACAAAAGGATTATGTGTATGTTCTTATGAATTGTATATATGTATATTAGGCATGTATGTATAACTATACGGACACTTCCACAGTATCTGTACAAAACTTATTGAATCATAAATGTGCATATATGTACATATGTATCTGTATTGCTCTCTGTGTGTGACTGTTTGCAAGAAATCACAAAAAATTACAGAAATCTGCGGCCACTGAGAAGAAAATGCAAGCGATAGAAATCAGAAGTTGTTGTCACTAAAGTTAAGGACTGAGATTTATCAAATAGTACACGTTATTATGTATTACTAAAATTATATTGAAATAAATGTTAGATATTACATTTTCCTATCTTTCAGACATCATATGGATGCATCGACAAGAACTGCTCATCTTTTAAGGTCAACAACGAATCTAGCCATAATCGGCTACCCTGTTCTGCAGTGAAGCGTATCCCAGAAAAACCGTTTTGCATCGATCGAAACAAATAGTAGTTGGAACCAAGGTCTGGACTATAAAGTGGGTGAGGAAGAACTTCCCGACCACTTCTTTCTAAATAGTTTTTAACAAGTATTGCAACATGTGGCCGAGTGTTGTCATGATGGAATATTACGCATTTTTTGGGTTTACACTATTATTTTAAATACATAAGTTAGAATAAATGACAGATATTTATTATTATAATCAAACACACAATAATATGCATATGTACGAGTATATGTGCAATTGCTTAAGTAATAACCCAGCATACCATTCTAGGAGCGCTCCGAAAAAGGAGTCAGAAAAGAGTCCAACAAAAGAGTATTTTCGGAGCGAAAGAAAAATTTGCTTGTTACTGTCCTGAGTCGGCACGCAGTATGACTCAGAAATGCCACTTAATCATATGTGTACCAAAGCGCTGTTGTCCTGTTAATTGTGCTTTGAACAAAAAAAAAAAAAAAAACATAGCTGTACCACACAAGAATGATAAAAACAAGATTACACAGAGCCCAAAAAAGCCTCATAAAAGACTCTTTTCTGACATTATCTAAGAGCTCTTTCTGACCGATCATTTTCGAACATAATGACCCTCTTATCTGAAGGTTTTCGGAGCAATTATGATTGTTTTTTGGGCTCATAAAGAGCTCATAAAGACTCTTTTCGGACTCATATGGCTCATATGGAATTGTGTATAATATTGTATTGATCTGTTAAACATGTTTTAAACAAAACGGATCAGTTAAGAAATTGTGTTGTTACATATGTACATACATATATAGAGTTGGGCATGTAAAATACTTGAAGGGTCAAATTTAGATATTATTTAGGATCAAAATGACATTTGCCTTGTTTGACCGTACATTAAAAAATATTATACAGTTTTCTCATTTTTGGTGCCAATTAAAAAATTCATTCTACGTTTATTTTGTTATTATTTCTTTCTTAATTGAATTTCAAATCAATATTGCATTATTATTAACAGCTTCTGTTTTGCCCATGTTATATTATAACTTCCACATGTAATAGTAACTGTCAGTTGTGCTAGAACAGAAGGAAATAAAAGCTGGCTCTGAGTTCTTGTTAAATGTACAAAAATGCCCATGAGTTCCTGTTAATTAAACGTACAAATAACATGAAGTTTACTTGTAATTGCTTGTTTTATTTGACAATTAATTAATAAATCATGTTTAGATAATTCGTTTTCAAACTATAAGTTCTTAATTAACGATTATCAATGACTATATATATGTATGTGCTTAATTACAACTAAGAGAACGTTAAGAAACAAAAGCTAAGACAAACAAGTTAGAGTGCAATATTCGACTGTGCCGAATCTAAAAATACCCTCCAACTAAACGAAATAAGAAATAGAAAAACAACACTGTTTTCAGGACTAGAATATCCTTATTCAGTGTTTTCCATTCAGTAATAGTACAAATTTTATCAGTATTTTATATATTGTTTGTACTAACAATATTGATAATCAATCTTAATAACATAATTTACAAGAGATTTATGGATGGCATAGTAGAAGTGGACTTATTATGGATTGATAGCTTCTAAATCCAGTATCCACTAATGTGATTTCTACGTATTTAAGGCTTATTTTGGTTGAATTTCATCTCAATAGCGTAATTTACAAGAACTATATGGTTGGTTGTTATACTCGGAAGTGGACTTAATTCGGCAGCTATTGCCTGAATTATTGACTGAAAGCTCAAAATCCAGTAGCATAATTGTCGTATAGCCGATATTATTAGTATGATTTCAGGATTAAAATTTATGATCTGTATAAATGTTGGTTCGATATCGATATTTATTATACATAATTGTTTTTCGGAAATGCTCCTTATATGGCAGTTATGACAAATCATGGGCCGATCTTCTTAAATTTAGAATTTAAGTGAATTGTATGCAGATAAGAAATCTCACGTCAAATTTCAACATAATAACGGTATATTTAAGATACATTGTAGCATTAAAGTGAATTCTGGAAGTGGACCTTATATGGGGGATATAGTCAAATATGGACTGATATTCTTAAAATCCAGCAGTTTGATTTTGGCATGTATGTAAATGATCCGTGTAAATTTTGGATCGGTACCTTTATTTATAAGTGATTTATGAGTGTTGAAGTGATATTCGAAAGAGGGATTTATATGAGGGATACGGTCAAAATTTACAATATTTTGAGAAATATTTTTATGTATATGTAAATGGTCTATATAAAGTTTTGCGTCGGTACCGATATTTATAAGATATATATAAAGATTAATGGCTTTTTCGATTGTGGTCCTTATATGGGAGCTATGACCATTTATGGGCCGACCAACATAAAATTTACTACAACAATTTATTTACCTATAAGGATTATTTATGTATGTTAAGGTTTAACTTGGTAACAGTATTTGTACCAGTTTTATACGTATTAAGTGAATTTTGTCATAAAAATAACGTGTACAAAATTGTATGGTATTATCTGCAATATGTTTAAAAAAATTGCAAAAAAATGAATAAAAAATATAAAATTTGTATGAAAGTTGCCTCATATATTGGCCCATAACTCTAGGATTTTTTTTCTTGAAATTTCTTGTTTTACAGAGACGGACAGATGGTCATAGCTCAATCGACTTAGAATTGTATAAGGATAAAGAAAATTTATACTTTGTCGGGTCTCAGATGAATATTAACAAAGTTTCACACGGAATGACAAACGTAATATACCCTCACTCACCACGTATGGTAGTGTAGGGTAGAAAAATAAAAATTAAATCATTTGTTGCAGTTTTAACATGTGATGTTACCAGTGACGCAGCCTGCCTTGATTGATGACTGTGGCTTACAGTAAAACGTTTATGAGTATAAATTTTATGCTGATGCTAGGAAAACAATTTTTTTTTGTTATCCCTGCTCTTAAAAAAATAAACTAATATATAATAAATCAACATCGATTTGAAGAGCAAAACACATCATTTATTAAAAGTTCTCATCAAGAGTCTAACCTTTATATATATATTTATATTATAAAAAAAATAAAAGAAAAAATTCAAGTTTTTATAATAAATATAGCGACGTTTTGTCGCTAGATCTTACTGTTACATCGTGATGTCGAAGACTTACAGGGCATTCATTACGTTTTAATGTTGTGGTACAACTCAACTAAATTTGAGTATGTCTTTCCCGTTGCGACGGTGTGTCTGTGGTCACTTTAGATGATGTTTTAGTAGGTCTTGATAGCGATCTGTCTCCTTCAATTCTAAATCTACTGAAAGAGACCATTTATACCAAAGGCACTAAAATTACGTTACCGTCTTGCTAACACTGGGTGGTTTCGATAATTGCAATAAGTTCCATATACGGACCACAAAAAGTATTTAGAAGTAAGCTTTTTAAACTTTCTCAGCAATTGGGCTATAATCGTTATGACTTCAATTTTTATTAAGATACAGTTATTTATAAATAATATATTTTATTCGGAAAATAATTTTTGGAAATAATCTGATACCTTGGGTCAGTATAATATGGAAATAACAAAACATTTATATATTGCGGTACGATTCATATTAAGTAATTCATGTTACTCTTTGGCCTTAGCCGAATTTCATCGGGCTGTGTATACTCGTACATAGCCTAATGAGATTATGGATTTTAGATAAGACGTCGAAGTCAGCTGCAATTTTTATTAGGGAAACTTCCAAACAACTTTCAATTCAATTCAATTCAATTCTCTCATTTTATCTTTAGAAAATATATCTACGATTATAAAAAGTCATTAATTTCATCATAAGATAAACTGAATAAATAATGATGCAGCATTAGAATTTATATAAAATCTTCCTTTGGGAAGCATACGTTCATTGTGAAATTTAATGCCGTTCAACTAAATTGTGCCATCAAGTAACAGCGCCAGAGCAGCAAAAGTAGTCACCTTCACTATTTGAGTGCAAGTGGTACTTTTATGCGTTCCTTATAAATGCTGCAATTGATTGATGTAGAAATGATAAACGACCATACCAGAATGGGAACTAAGTGTTGGAGTTTTTTTTTTTATCTATTTCCCTGTTTCATATTATTTTGTATAACAACTTGGTTTTCAAGAAAGTATTAACACAGACATACTCGTATAGCAATGCATTATATTTAAAATGCAAAAATTCACTACGAAATTTTCAAAAAATCTTTTTACGTACTTTTCAATGCATTCTAAAATCACACATAGATATTTCTCATATTTTCTGAATGTTTCAATATATGGGTATGTTCTTGAAGAAAACCATATCCTACAGCATCAACTTTGTAGAGCAAGCATATAAGACATACATACATATAAGTATATGTATGTATATATGTACATATGAACATAGACATATACACATATGCATACTTATGGTAAAAATAAATATTTCTGTGTTTTTTCTGCGTTTGTAAGTATTCATAAGATTTATATACGTATGGAAAAACGTACAGAGTTGTTGCAGGGTTTCCTAAACTGTTCTACTCGTACATATATCCCCTTATTCAAAAACGATTATTAAATTTAACAAACGTTTACTAAGCAAATTTTTATATGCAAATCTGTCTTAATAAACGTTTATTAAATTTAATAATCGTTTTTGAATAAGGGGGTTAATGTTTCACAGAAATAAACATTATGTTAGCAAATATTATATGAAAAATTGTGTACGAGATGTAATGAAATCTATGAATTTAACGAAAATATAGTATTATTTAAAATTGTCTTATATACAATTAGTTCCTTAGAACTGATCAAAAATCACAGCAAATATTTCTTATGCTGACAACTTACCATCGAAAATGTTGAGAGAAATATTTCTCTTCTTAAAATATTTTATTTTTTTTTTATTCAAATTGAACACTTGTTTAGATCTTACATGGCTCTAGGGTTCCATCTTTAATGGATTTGTCCATCACTGAGACGTTAAGCCCTTTCACTTGAATGAATGTTGAAATGAAGCAAAAAGTTGAATGTAAAGGAAGTACAAAAAATACACATTCTGAAGAATCCACTAACGAAAAGAAGCATATGGATGTATGATTGCTTAGGGAAATTATTATATAGATGAGTATATGTGTGTGAATACGTGTGTGTGAGTGTGTGTTGGTGCTAAAAACATATAGACATTATTGTTCACACATTACTTACAAATACGAATACACACAAACGCTCATATACACACACGCCATCCAACGAACATGAACAAATCAAAATCTTAAAATAATAATATCACACAAATACGCGCTCACACGATACACTGATTTCTACATTGAACGATTGCGGTTAAAAGTTGAAGGGGGATAGGACTTTATTTATTTTCTTTTTCCCTTTGCTGTTGTGAAGCATTAGAATCTCAAGAATTCAAAAAAAAAAAATAAAACGAAAAATAAGAAAAGAGAAAATCACGCAATAAATACATATAAATTGCAGGCAATTGCTTAGTAGGTAGGAATAGTTTTTTTATTCATACAATTGAAATTCATGTGTGCGCCCTATCAGTAGCATGAACATTAAAGGACGTAAAAAGTACGAACAAAATATGAATATGTAGACAAGTTCCTAAAGATGAAAACGATATAATTCTTACTAACTTTGAAATGAATTTAGTTTTCAATAAAATCTACTTTTCATTAAAAACATGATAAGAAAAACCTGATGTTTGTGTTCATGTGATCACAGCGTATCTCCATGTATCACTACATAATTAGGTTTATTTAGGTACAAAGCTTTTAATAAACTATAACCAACAATAATAAATAGATTTTTTTTTGTTTCCCACAGTTTAAAAAATTCATTGAATTTCTTTCTAATCAGACCGTTTTACTTTTTTCATACATACTTATGCAAACTTACACTTACAGACGTAGGCAAATTTCAATTTAACAATCTCATGCATATTTATGTGCAGCACTTTAAAGACTTAAATATTCTCACATTCAATCACTTGCTCTTGATAATGCAAAAGTATATATGTACATACATATGCATATATACGAGTATGTACTCGTATGTATCTGCTTGTATAACCGCATGTGTCTGAGGAAAGGAAATATAAAAATTACTTTTTTCGAAAATCGGCTTTAATGTAACTTTATTATAAAAGAACTTGCTATAGATATAAAAATAAAAGCGAATAAAATAGAAGTAACAGTAGAAAGGTACCAAAGGTGTGTAGGTTTTTAATAGTTCGCATATAAATATATATGTATATATGTATGTATATATGTATTTATAAAGTACTCTCGTGCTTCATATAAACTCCTTCTTTTTCTTTTGTTGCTTTTCCCGCTACATAAGGAAGGTCTATAAGTATCATCATTTTGTTCGTTTAAAAATGTCAGTTTATTTCAAAATTCACTGAATACATACTAGAATAAGTATGAGTTAATACTTTCCAGGACGATTTTCATCTCCTTTTTATTTTTGATTCTCTATGACTTTTAATCTTCACTTTTAAGAAAGCTAAGTAGCTTTAAAGGCAAAAGTAAGATTTGTACTTCTTCCATAAGGTTCAATAAATAATAAGAGATAAAAGATACGTTTGTATTGATTTAATTTATAATTAAAGTGCCAGCATACAGGAGCCTGACTGCAACTTACTGTACGTGCTAGTAATTTGAGCTTGTAATAAATAATCCATGATTTTTAATGGTAGCATGTGGTTTCGACCTGCCCTTTCTGGCATTGGGCTTTCACCAGTTACCTTAATTATCTATTAAGAACAAAATAAAAAAAAAACATTCAAAGCAAAATATTGTTAAAGGTAAATCTAAAGTTGTTTACCTGAGATATTTTCTTTGAATGTGTGTAAGTATATTTCTCTTGTGTGAAATGTTTCAATTATTCATACACACCAACTTATTTATATATTTAAGCTAATTTTATAACTTGACATATTCAATATCTACTCATTTTGTCACGTGGATACTTAGTTAGAAGAAGATTTTAGCCACGTATAAGTAATATGTTTTCATTTTTATACATTTAATATTAAGTATACGCTATTTTAGAATGTTCTAGAATGTTTTAATAAATATTAAAGGCGTTCATATTTTGGCTTCAAAATCCTACTGTCTTACGATAAAGCTCACATTTCTCGTTAAATAGGTCTGTTATTGAAGCAATCATTATGTACTTTACTTAAGAAAATACGTACTTTTTGGTGCAGCTTTGAAAACATTTAGGTTGCATCTAAGGTTTGGGATTTTCCAGACAATTTGTTTTTCGGGGAAACGGTTAAAAAATGTATACAGATAAATGGCCTTATTCATAAAACTTATAAAAGGTTTATAAGAGGTTTATAAAGCAAATTTAGTATGGATTGTATGGATACAAAATTTGCTTTATAAACCTGTTATAAACCTGTTGTAAGTTCTTATGAGTAAGGGGGAAAGTATTTTATAAAATTGTGTCATTTTTAGGATTAGGGATTTTAGCAATGTTTATTGTTTTATTGTTTATTTATTTGAGATCATTTATAACTGAAAAAATTTAATTATATTTTATAGAAATAAAATACTATTTTAAGTTCTTCATAGATTTTTTAAATGTGCTGATTTTAGCTTTTGATATTTTATTATGGATTTGAAAAGATGAGGTCTTAAAATTGTAAAATTTGCTATGTGTAGTTTTTAACATTGTGATTTGTTTGTGTTTCAATTTGTAAGGAAAATATAAACAGTTTGTTTTTTATAAAACAAAACTTTTTGTAAAGACGAATAAAATATTAGATGTGTGATGCAATTCAATTATTTATATATAAAATAAAATTTAAATGTGTATTACTATTAATGCAAACATACACATAGAAACGGCTGTAAGTGAAAATATACATATTAATTGTTTTGTCAGAACACAAATCTTTGCAAAATGTTATTGTTTATTTCTTGTCAAAAAGTTTTGAATTTATGTAAATTTTAAATTTTCCTACCACGTCCAAGTTTGTTATGAAAAAAAAATATTTAGGTTTATTCATATATTTTTTTGTTTGTTTGACGTTAAATGAATTGTATAATTAATGTATTATCTAATCAGTTTCCTCTTCTATTATTGTACGATGTGTTGCATTACAGTAATTAACAGTATTTCGTTCATTTTGCAATATTTTCGTAGTTCTATGTTCTCAGATCTGTTTTCCTTACTTAATTTTTTATTTCATACATATGTAGGTCATTCCATATACATGCCTGATTTAACGATCTAGTTAAATTATGGCAATTTTAACTCATAAAACCACATAAACTCATTATGCATTATTTGATTAGTCATAGTTAGTTTTATATGCAACACACCTCGAGTATAGATAGTTTAATTTGATCTTTCTTATTCGATCAAAGTAATAATTCAGTGGTTGTACAGTAGATACACCAAAATATATAAAAATATTCGTCGTTTTGACATTCTGTTACTACAAGAAATACATACAGTAGTTTAACAACATTTAAGAAAAAATATACCTTTTAATTTACCATTTTTGTTAAAAGGAGAATAAAAAAACATGCAACTTAATTTGTTACACAGCAAGCAAAATATAAAAAAAGAATTTCTAATAAATTGATGTTGGTCAGACATGGAAATCCTTAACGTCTCAGTGAACATGCTTATTGCTCTTATTATGGGTAACAGTTATTGTTGTAATTGTTGCTGATGATGCTGAGGTTGCTTAGCTGATGCTTCTGTTTGAATTGTTGTAACTAATGTCCCTTTTCTTTTAAGCCATTTGAAAAAGGATACGTTTTATTATTTGCTGTTCAGCTACTTGGTATACCATTTTGAATTTAATGCAAACATACACATATGACAAACTTAATAGGAATACTAGGAAATGCATGTTTGTGTATATTTCTTTTTCCAGTTTAGTTTTATCTTATTGATTCACAAACACGTCTACTCTCTTCATACACCTACATTATCGTAAACATGTTAAAGGGGAGGAAAGACATACGGGCAAAGAAAAAAAGTACAAGAACTTGGGTCTCGCAGGTGAATTCAATTGATTTTATTACATTACTAAAATGGATAACTCTGTCAGTCCGTCAGTTAAGTTGAATGGATTTCTACTTTTTATTTTTTTCTTGCTATTGCTTAGTTGCTTCTTTTCTATTCTTTTCATAACCCATGCATTTATACTCGTACATTCCATTTTCTTTTGTTGTTGAGGAAGGAATGTATGTTACATTGATTGACTTGTGTAGATTTGTGTCGTAGAATGAGTAGTTTGGTGAGAGGTAGAAACTGAAACAACTTTTTTCGTTTAATATGGAATATTGAATATTTTTAGTTTTTATTTTCTCTAATTTTACCTAATGAATAATATGATTTAATACACTTAAATTAAATTATACAGGAATAACTTTTGGATTTTCGTAATTTTTCCACAACATTCAATAAATTTTCACAACTCATTTATTTTTTACTTTAATGGCAGAATTCTCAGTCATTAGTTAACCATTGGTAAACTTAAATACTAACTATTGTTTAACTATTACTTGTTATTCTTATCGCAAACTAAGAATTGCGAATAAAGAATCATTAGTTAAGCCTTTTCCATTAGCTAGCTGTGAATTCGGCCATAAATTGTTTTTCATTTATTTCAATTCATAAAAAGTATAAAAATCTATACATTTCATGAATTTCTTCATAATTTTTACATTTTACACAAATTTATGCCTATTCTACGCCTCATGTAGACAAATTTTAAAACAAAAATGTTTAGTAACAACACAAATACTATTTCACGTTCAATATTATTTTGTAACTATTGTTTTCTATCCGGCTTTGCACTGGGTTAATTCCCGATCGCTGATCATTTTGTAATTTTAGAATCTGTTTTAGAATAGCACTCAAACAAAAAATATCAACAGTTTTTTCATAAATGGACAAAAACTCCTTTTATGGAGCAAAATTTTTGAGTTAGCCAATCTTATTGTTTGACATTTTGTGAACATACATTCCAAATTTGAATAATCTTTTTCTGTATAATCTATATCTATCAAAAAATGTTATTCCATCAATGTAATAGAATAAAAAAGTATTAAAAACGATTTATGAACCTAAAAATACTCAAAATATAATTATTTACTTTTTTGGACTTTTAATAGTGTTAATAGTGTATTTACCAGATAAATGTTGTTTGGTAACATATATTACATATTTAGAAATATAGAAATCTGTATCTTATTTATATTCAAGTAACACAAATATTACCTTTTTACCCATTTTTTGCCCTTTGTGTGATTGAGTAAAGCTACAACACAAATTTCTTCATCTTAAAATAACAGAAACAAAAGGTACCAAAAAGTCCCTTGGGGCTAAATATTTAAATGTATGATGCTGATGAGATTTTTGTCCTTAAAACATTCATATTTAAAATTGTAAATTTGTAGTTCAATAGTTTAAAAGAACAAAATTCACACTTTATCCGCTGTTACGGCCTAACTATCGCATTATGGAAAAAGAACTTTTATTTGCGTTTTTATTTTTATTTATACTAGTTATTTTAATTTCCAGATCCCTTATATGAGTGCTATCACTTATTATCGTTATAAAACATTCTACTGTATTTGAGTCTTATTGGTGAATTTGAATCCCAATAACGATATTTATAAGAGTTTCTCTGGAACTTATTTTCGATTTTATATCTATATTTACTATGATTCTTATATATATAGATATATACATATATGTACAAGGTGGCGTAAAAGTAAACGTCCGATGTTTTTTGGCTGTAATTAAAAAAAAAATTAAAAACTTTGATTCTTCTTGTGGATTATTTTTTATTTGGTCTTTTAATTTTTTTTTTACATCAAGTCGAGAATATGATGTCATGTAAATGGCCGCCGCCACATTTGATTGTCATTTGAGCCCTTTTTATGGCATTTTCCATCACTTTGGCCAAAACTTCTGGCGATAGGTCCTCACATTCTTGACGGATATTGTCTTTAAGAGCTGCAAGAGTCTCAGGCTTGTTGACATAAACCCGCGACTGCAAAAAGCCCCACAAAATGAAGTCTGGAGCGGTCAAATCAGGCGATGTTTTCCAATCCCTCATCACTCATGATTATTTTTGATGAAAAATCATCTTCCTCTTGGTGGTGAATAAGGATGGCTTGAGCGTATGTTAGACGCGATTGGCGGTCAGTAGCTAACAGCTGATGCACCGTCTGTACTTTGTACGGAAACATCTTCAAATCTTGTACCAAAATTCGCTGTAAAGACCGTCGACTGATACCCATTTGCGTGGCACGTCGTCTGGTCGATGTCGACGGCGCTTCCATGACATCCTCGGCTACAGCAGCAATATTCTCTGCAGAACGGCCACTCCGGGGTCTACCACGCCTGGCAGCATCTCGTGTTGTGCCAGTCTCTTCGAGGCGAGCGGCTAAACGTCGCAGTGTTTCACCAGTTGGCGTTGGACGGCCAGGAAATAAATAGTCAGCAATATTCCGCGTTCTGGAGCAGTGTAGGGTAACATTATTTATTAACGTGTATTTCGCATGTGTTTACTACACAAATGTCAAAACAGAACTGACATTAGGGGCCAATCGCAAAATGTATAGCATTATCTGATAGGAGGATTACTTTTGCGCCACCTTGTATATATATATTGTGTCGAATTTTCACTTAATAGTGATTTTCATAAGAGATTTTTGAGCACTTAAGTTATTTTCCGATATTGACTGATGCAAAGAAAACTTTATTTAGATTTCCTTTATCTTAAAACTTGTTTCTGCTGCATTTTGTATGGACACTGCTTTCTCCATGTATTTATGTACCATTGAACCATATTCCGTACGCATTCAAAATATAATAATTCAAATGCATCGAGAATGATAGAAACGTGTTTAATTTAAGAGTTTCTTATACAAAAACTGGAAATCTCTGATATAAAAAAGCTTTTACACTGGAACCCAATGTATATAATTCTTAAAGAAAATCTAGTGTGTTTGACTATCGGTTTTGTTGTTATTATGTATTTGAATTAGAAAAGTTCACTAAATATTCCACAGATGACTTCAAACAGAAGTACATATCTGACATAACACTGAAAGTTTCTGATTTTAGCTAGGTACCCTTATGTCTCTTAGAATTAAACAAAAAAAAAATAAATAAATAATAATACTTTAAAATCCTTTCTACAGACATAACAAGCTCTTTGATAATTATTTATGAAGCACTTCAAAAACAACTTAACAGGTCAAGATTATCTATTTTCTTTATTTATCTTTTGTTAAAACGCATTAGTTGCTTTCATTTCCTTTACCTTGTTGTTCAGCAATAGTCTGCTTTTTTTTTTAATAAAAAAAAGAACGTCGAAACAGAATTGACAAAATTATCTTATTTTCCCTTGCCTTTTTTGTATTTCTTTGTCTCGTTATTTGCTTAAGTATCATGTATCTTGAATGTCCTGTCCTGTTCAAAACTTACATGTGTTTTACTGTTTTTTCTCCGATACGTTTTACTTTACTAATGTCGTGTTTATTTTTTTATACCATATGGTTTTAAGATATTGTTGTTTTTATTTTATTTACCTTTATATGTTTTTCTTTGCCCTGTTTAAACTCATGTCAAAAATACTCGTATTATTTAGTTTCATGAATTTGCATTTGGTTATATAGGTATGTATAGCGAACGGTCGTTTTGTTCGTTGTTAATTTTTCGGTATTATTTGTTATTGTAGAATCTTGATTCCTTTTCCAAATCATCTTGAGGACACGACGTGAAGTGAAGGAAAGTGTATATAGAGTTGTGCCTTATTAATCTTAAAGTTATCTTTTTCCTGTTTATTTGTACGATATTTATTAGAACTAAACCTTAGTTTTTCGTCATTTTTTAAGGCTGAATCCTAAGAGCCATAATTGTGTTTTGTAAATTTTGATAGAGAAAATGTGTGTTTTTCTTTTATGTATACATACATATATGTATGTATGTATGTTATAGTTGTGTCTCTCATGAACAAAAGCGTCCATTTTAACGACAGAAGCCGCAACTTACTATTACACGAATTGCTATTACTGACGTAATATCTTTAAAAATATGAAATTATAAAACTACTCACTGAATTCTCAAATCAAATTTACATTTATGTATATAATATTATGTAGATCTTTAAAACCCTTAAATTTATTATGTATGTAGATTGGATAAATTGATATTACAGCAGTATATATATAAACCACAATATCTCGAAAACTGCTTTTAAACAATTCTCAAAGCAGATTTGGATTCAGCGTCACTAAATATGATACCTTAATAAATAAGTCTCTAACAAATAAATATACTTCTATATATATGTATATGTAAACTAAAGTAAATACAATGTTTTCCTACTTTTTGTTTTATTTTTTAACTTTTTTTGTTTTCTTTAGCTTTGGCTTTGTAGAATGTGTGTTAACACACAAATTTTTGCTCATTTATTTCTAGAGAGAATGTTTAAACAATTATAAAAGTTGCCCCCTAATGTACAATATATACATACATAGGTATTTTTCATTTGTAGTGTAAACAAATACACAAACACAACTCATCAAATTACACTATAAGGAGTTTAAAAGAACGGCCACTCACTGATGTGTAGTATGAGTTTATGGAAAAAAGTCTATGGAATGTTATTAATGCGACTTAGGGTTTCTTTATTTTATTTGCATATCGGTAAAAGAAAACAAAAATAAAAAAACATATACATACACATGTGTAATACATAGATTTGAATGTGTTTTCTAAAATATAATCTTCGTTTTCAGTATTTTCATATGTAATGCAGTCTAAATATCTTGAAGAATTTAATGGAAAACAGGTCTTTATAACGAAATTGTAGAATTGCAAAAAGAGATCATTATATTACTATACGTTACTAAATTGTATACATTTTTGAAATATTTCATACTATCAAAACATTTACAAAGAAATATAATGAATTATACATACACACATAATGAAAAAATTGATTTTCGATGCATTTTTGAATTTTAAAATTTTTTTTTAGTCTACATCATAAGTAAGAATCTGATTTAGTATCTTTGTTTAGCATATATAATATTATATTTCAGTTAATTTATTTTATTGGTCTGCAACACATAAACTAAGAAATGAAGACCACTAGTTTACTTTGTATTAATCTGCACATGACATTCAGTCTCTAACCAAAAACATACAAATTAAGGTTTACTCCTAATTATCGAAGCAAATAAGATTATTTAACTAATTGTGTGACATTTATATATGTACATCTTTATTAAAAATTATTTTCTTTTGAACTTAACGTCAATTTCTTTTTATTTATTTTCTATTTATTTTAATATTTCGCTACAACAATGTGTAGCATTTTCAGGAAAATAAAATTTGTTAACAAATTTATAAAATAAGAATAAAAATAATTTTGAAAATAGCAGAATTGTGAGAATGAAAAAATTTTAAATATTACAAAAACAAAAATATGAAAAAATAATTTAGTTTCCTTTTCCGTTTTTATACGAGTAAATTAAGCGTCTATAGTTTTGAGCAATAAGTTTTGAGTAACTGCTTTAAAATTCATTCTAAGATCTTCTGCTACATTTACAAAATCTAACATTTCTACCATATAACAACGTTCATAATTATTTTCTGTTTTTAAAACTGATATGTTCTCAAAGTCGGGCTAGTGATTCAAATTTGCACAATGTGATGATAATGCTGTTTTTGTGATGATATACTATCTGCCGTATTTATAAAAAATAAAGTAGATATGCTTGAAGTGTGCTTTAAGACAAAATTTTCATACAAAATTTTCTTAAAGTACACTTGAAGTATACTTTAATTTTTATAAATACGGCAGTATATCTCTATATTTTTGATCTGATTTGTGTCCAGCTAATATAGTTTTTAGTTTATTTTTAGTTGTACCTACATACACTTTATTACATTTTTCATTTTCATTACCATTACATGGTATTTTATAAACTACGTTTGCCATTTCTAATTTATGTATCCTATCTTTTGTTTCACTGAATAATCTGCCTACTGTATTATACATTTTTAGAGTCATTTTATATTTGTTATTATCAAATATATTCGATTTTTTTAATCTTTCGGATATTTTAGGTACATAAGTTAATGATTTATGTATGTTAGGTTCAGTAAAACTTTCTGTGTTATTTATTTTATTTTTGAATTGTCTTAATAAAGAAATTATTATTGTTTAATATACATAAATACATATGGTTAATTGTTTCTACATTCTTCTTGTAGAATTCCTTATCACTTATTGTTAATATCCTTTCTATAAGATTTTTAGCTGTATTAATAGTAAATCTTTTAGGATATTCTGAATAGTAAGTAATGATCCTTTCTAAGGATGTGTAGGTTTTTGATACCAAGAAGCAGAAAAAGAATTATTATTTTTAAGAAATAATATAAGAAAATATTTTACAAATGAGGAAATGTAGACATTTTTTGAGTATCAGAATAGATTAGCAAGTACATTTACAAAACAAATTAAACGGGTACATAATAATAAGTTACAGAAGAAAGAGTTAGATATTAAATTGAATAAAAAAAATGGTTTGTAAACAAAACTGACATAAATATTCGAATAGTTGTATATACTAAACGATAATAATTTCCCTATTAATATAATCTGTATTAAGCTCAAAAGAAAATAATTTTTAATAATTTCCAATATGTTTTGCCGATAAACAGTAAGATATATATGTATAAGGACCATTCCACAATTTCCAACTTTAAATTGGCGATCCTTTTTTTCAATCTTGAAATCAAAGAATATGCACTGTGGGGAAAATCGAAAATCAAACTTTGACAGCAATGAAACAGTCATAACACAATAAAATATATTTTTATTTATTAAACTATTTATTTATTTTCTATAAAATGTTTCATTTCGCCATTTATTGAAATTCGCTCATTGTATAGAAACTATTGATTAAATATATTGACTTCTTCGAATTATTGTTTGATAGTAGATGAAACAGAAAAATTAAATTTATACATTTTGTTTTCATGTCAATTGCATTACAACTTTGAAAAGCATGCACTATTTTGTTAAAGTAAATACTTATATACATACATATTTATGAACGTGAGTACATTAGACCTGTCCTTAAAAAATAACATTATCTTGGATGGCTCTAATTTTATCTAAAGCTAAATAATGTAAAGATTTTTTAAAATTATCTTATGTGAAGTATATTCGAAAGTTATATTTTATTTTCTCTGACTAACATTTTTTACATAAATACAGATTGTCATTGTCTTTGATATAACAAATATTTTTTAAATGTAGAACATATTAAAAAAAAAAATATAAACATTTGAAATCGCGTAAAAATTTGGTTTAAATAAGTAAATGTTTTATCTTTATTTCCCTTTATAAATTATGAGCTGGTCTAATGTACGTACAAATAGTAAAAAACACAATCTATTATTTATTTCTAAAACTAAGTAGTAAAACAATTTGGGTCTTTTCTTTTTGCCTTAGAGCAATAATTAATATTTACTTATTTTCAAAATGAAAGTCACGCGATTTCATGAACTTCCTATAAAAGGAAGCGAAATTTAAAAAATGTACATCTACAAGAAACAAGCACACACACGCATATAATATATGTAGGTACATATAAATAAAAAATACAAGAACAACAATGCTTTTAATTTTCAAAACCGATATGATAACACAAAAAAAACTATTAAATATAAATATGTAGTTAGAATATAAAGTTTAACAAAAATTGTCACGAATTTTTTAACAAAAAAATACATTTAAATGACAATGATGAAAAGAAGGCAACGCCTGTCAACGGGGTTATTGTGATGTTTTTTAATGACAATTAGCCGTTATATAGAAAGAAGAAATGAAACAGTTACAACCATCTGAATTCCAGTTTGTGTTGTAAAAGTTTTTAATGTCGGTTGTCTCCTTTGTGATATTGACATGTTTCTTATCACAACGACAACAAACACCAAAAAAGGATATTTAATGACATATCAGGGTATCAGACTAATCAATCTTTAAATGTTAGTAAATATACAAAACTCCATCCTAACTTATTTATACTGTGTCAGATAACTTAAATATTTTTAACACCATAAATAAAATAAATATGTCGTTATTTAAGAAATATTGGAAGCATTTACAATCTAAACTAAATGAAAATATTAGCTGGCTTTTATTTATTGCTGGCAAACATTTTTCTTTTCCTAACTGATTTAAGTTCATAAATAGCTAAAACATTAACACGCCACCAAAAGATGTGGTAAATAGATTCGAAAAGTTGACAATATCGAAATTCTCGAAATAGTTTACCTTGTTTTGTCACTCACTATACAAACACGATACATATCTATTAATTTTTGTTTTTTCTTATGCTTTAGCATCACAAGTTGTAAATACAGTTTCTAGCAGTGTCTTAATAATGTCATCCTTTTACTACCCTTAATAGCTGCCACACTTTTGCATTCGGGAAACGAAGCAACAAAAAAAAAAAAAATAACGAAATAGCATGTACACATCAGCTGGAACACTTTTAGTATCCCCTGTTCAATGGAGTGTAAATCCAGACGGATAAGAATGAATACTAAATTACAATATTTCTATACAAATTAATTCAGAAACATTTTCCCCGTGTATATATATGTATGTATTTATTTATTGTATTAGTACATTATTTTCTCTGTAAGTGGGAAACTGTTGTACTGCCATCATTATGAACAGGGCAACCAAAAATATGCAATATCATATTATTTGATGTGCGACCCTTTCAAACAATTTCCAGTATTTGGTAACGATTTGTTAGTGCATATTTTGTTCTTTACAACATATTTTCCTTTTTTGGCCAATACTTGTATATTTTTCTCATAACTGCATATTTTATTTTTTACGATTAATTTCATCTTCTCAATATAATTTTATTCTTTGCATTGCAATTTTTCTTTCATATATTTTACTATTTTGTTAAGGCACAATGATAATTGTATTAAGCTACTTAAAGTCAGAAGCCAATTCATTTAACTATATTAGAGTAGCCAAGTCATTTTGCGCATGTACGTTGAATTTTCGAAAACTATTCTAAAATTTTCAGAATAAGTTCAAGACATGTCGTTCGATTTAAACAAATTATTCCAAGTATATAAAGAATCCTTAAAAATACAATATACATGGATATCGATAGACAGCAAATAAAAAACCTAAACAAAAATACCGCAGCCTTAAATAGAACAATTTGTTAAACTGTTGCAAATTTGTTGATATTTTTATTAAAACTTTGGATGCTAACTTTATACAATAGCTACCTACATACATGGTGAAAGCTACATTTAGCCATTTAAATTTATATAAACACATACATAAATAAAGATATACAGAATTAATAAATTAAATTTTGCTGTTTACTCGAGTTTGAAGCATTTTGAAGAGCAATTTTGAAGAAAATTTCAATCGTGTAAATTTAGCTTTAGATAGAATAAAACTATTGTCATGTAGTGCCAAATCACTAAAATCAATATTTGATTAAATATCCAACCTTAGTTTATAAGTTCAGTATTTTAATTTAATTTTATTTGTTTTTTAATAAAACTTTAAATTTTAAACAAAAATAACTATTTCAAACACAATTTTCGTTTTAAGTGCATTTTTTATGCGAATAAGAAACTTTTTTTTTAAGCATATTTTTGGTTGCCCTGGTTATAAATTATTGTTTTTACTATTGGTTCAGTTGCTGTCATCATTGATTTAATGGCAATTCTTACAAGTCAGTCAGTTGTAGATCTTAAGGGTAGGTAATATAAGGTAAGGTAAGAAATCAATTGTCAGCAGTAACTACGGGAATAATTGTTTTCGAAATCAATTTGAAAAACTGTATAATATGCAGGTTAGGGATTTGGTTAATGGAAAAAATTCAATAATTTGCTTTAATGATATGGTTTTGATTTCAAGACGATTACATTATTACAAATAAATTACTATAATTACTTACTAAAGGTTTGAATAATGTGGAATTGCACTTACCTAAAAAGAAAAAAAAAACAATTAAGAAAAAAACATTTGTAAATTCTACGAATTTTTAGAGTTTTGAGTATTTTTTAAAGCAATTTAGTATGTACATACATACTTATATAATGAATAGCTTCACTTAATTATACTGTTACAAGCTGAGTTACATGAACGTACCTTGTATTTTTATATCTTAGATGTTGTAGCAACAAAACATAATGTATTAATATACTACACCTAATTGAGGCTCAAAATTGTCACAGCATAAGAAAATGTAAATATGGCAACTATTTATTATAACTTGCTTAATCTATATTTAATCTTAAGCTAAGTATAGACGATATGTTGAATCAGCATATTTATGCTAAAAAATTTGTTGCAAGTGCTTACATATCGTGTAAACGCAAAATTTTTTCAGCATACGTATGTTTAACAACATTTGCTAACACTTTGTTAACAATGCCAACAAACGTATGTTGGTAATTTTAGCATATCGTGTAAACACCATATTATTAGTGTCTGACAAATTTCCTGCGTATGTTGACAGATATGTTATTTGTTGAAAAGCGTATGCAAGCTTTTCATCATATGGCGATCAAGTTGTATTCTTATTAGATAAAAAAACAACAATGTCGGCTTTATTGACTTAAATCACAAATTATAATCTAAAGAACAGATGATTAAAATTTTTTAATTGTTTGTATAGTTTATACAATTTATTATGTTCACATATATCAAGACAATAATTGAACACAAATATTTATTTGAATGGCGGAAAACTGCGTTTGTTTACATTAACAGCATCTTTTTTGTGTACTAGTGTGGCACCTATGACATACTTTGTTGCGATTTTTTTTGATTGTGATAGAAATCGGTCAGATTTTCCAGTGAATGAATCGTACGATTGTGTAGGATAGTATATCACGACCTTTAAGCCCAGCCGCCGATAGTTTTTTTTTATGTGAATACACTTCTTGTTGCATATATGTACCTACAAACATACACACACAAAACGCAATATTGTGGCCGGCGGCATTGTTCAAATTAATCGATACAGGTCTCTGGAAATAAACAATAAATTATTATAAATGTCTTACATGTTTTCGTGCATTATTTGCATATTTACTGCCGTATTTATAAAAAATAAAGTAGGCTTGAAGTGTACTTTAATACAAAATTTTCATATAAAATTTTCTTAAAGTACGCTTGAAGTCTACTTTAATTTTTTATAAATACGGCAGTTAGTGTATAATTTAGCTCGATTTTGTTGGTAAGTTCTGCAATATTTTATTATTTATTATTATTGCTGTTTTTTACAATAAAATATGCTCTATTTTTATACCAATTCCTTGTATAATTTTACACAACTTTCTTCCTCTCGTCGTTCTACCCATTTCTTTTGCCAAACTCTGCGTCTTTTTGCTTTTAATTCCACTTCATCGTCATCCAAAATCAGCACTGTACAAGCAATAGCTAGACCAATTTCCTTCCACGTCATCATTTATGTTTTTTTTTATTGATATTATTTTTATTATTTAATTTTATTTCAAAAATTACACATAAAATATAGAATAATAATTAAAAAATATTGTCAAACTGAATAATTTCACAAACAAATGTTTATACGACTCAGCATATGTAGCACCACATACAATTCAACATATCGTATAAACACAAAAATCGTATGCTAACTCTTATATTGACATTTCATTTGCTGACATATGCTGACATCAAAAAATTTCCTACTTTCAACATATCGTGTAAACGTCTAACATATGACATAGGAATTTGCTGCTAATTTTAATCATATGGCTGTCAGCATATATATGCTGATTCAACATATTGTCTAAACTTAGCTTTACATTAATGTCTACACTTGTATTCGACAACAATTCGAAATGTACCTTAGCCCTCTGCAACATGACGTATGAGGATAATGTAAAAAATAAAATAACAAGTCTTTTCTTTTATCATCTTTAGAAATATAAGTAATAAAATTAAAATAAAATTTTTCCATTTCTATTATTTATTATGTTTCTTGTATATAATGAATAGGTATTTTAATTCGATGTATTGATGTTTTAGTAGTAGTTTTTTTAAAGAAACATGTAGCATAATGGAATATAAAAATTCAGTTTTTATTCTTGGTTATTGGTTTCTTTTAAATTCCTTAAAAAACATTATTATAGTTGGTATTCGTAAAAGTGTAACATTAGTGCCATTCGATTTTTGATGCGTTTTGTATTGCAAAAGTTTGCGCTCGCAAATGTTTTGACATTGATTGTG
The DNA here is from genome assembly GCA_950370525.1 of Bellardia bayeri. Taxonomy (NCBI): domain Eukaryota; kingdom Metazoa; phylum Arthropoda; class Insecta; order Diptera; family Calliphoridae; genus Bellardia; species Bellardia bayeri. Next base: position 99,609,246 of record OX493267.1, read on the forward strand.
AGCACTCCATTTATTTCGTACTTCGCGATACTAATGCAATTTATGCACTGAAACAGCTGATCTACATAAACAACAATTTTTAAACGTATTTTAAAAATGCCACGAAAAAGTGCCAAAGAAAAAATTGTTGAATTTTTAGAAGAAGAAGTTGCTAAAGAAACAATTTGGAATGGGGGTACATACACATTTAATCTTTTAGTATATACTTCTTCAGGCGTCCACTTTTTGTTTGGGTTTTCCCTTTTAATTTTCTTCTCTGGAATTGTTTACTCCATTGTTTTAATTTTATTTCTTTTGTTAGTGTTTACATCTGTCAGCTATTCGAATGTCAGAGTTGCAAACGCAATACAAGTAATGAAAAAACTATACCATTTTAGTATTGCATGAACGCAATGTTTTGACAAATGCAATTGTGTGTATTTTGTTGTTGGATTGCAATAAAAAGCTACGATGTTTTGCATTTGCACTGAACACTGAACGCCGCTATTATTAATTTAAAAAAATGCAATTGTAGAGTTTTTTTATGACGGTGCAAAATACGATTTTTTTTTCTTTTTTATGTTAAATCTTGTTTTTAAAATTTGTGTGGCAAGAAGATAAAACAAATAAGGTTTATTCTAAAATTATACCTTACATAATAATGGCATGTAGGTATGTTGAAAATGATCACAGGATTAGTATTTCTTTTTGTATGATTTTAAAAATATAAATTTCTGACCCTTTTCAATTGTTTATCATTATTTTTTACACAGTTTGTAAATGGTTTATAGCATTTTGTATCAAAATAAAATATTAAAATTTTTACAATGTTTTGCTAACCGAAGGCATGAGTAATAAATTTAGATCCTATTAAAAAACGCTTATACGTCATGCAATCGCTTTGATTTTTAATTGTATGTATGTATGTAAGTATGTATGTATACATGAGTCTAAGAAGATTGTGTATATGAATGCTTTCATTTGCAGGCATTATAGAAGACCGGTTTACACATATTAAAAGATTCGATACTCATTCCAACCATTAGAAAGTGTTCTAGAAGCCGTTTCATACACATTCAAAATTGCATTTTAAAAGAATGTCAACAAATCATGTTTTCAATACCAAACACGAATGGTTTTGCAATTATTCTTGTACGAGTATGTATATGTCACTACAAAAACAAACATAATTTGGCTCACTTTGTTATACGAGTAATAAAATTGAATAAAGAGAGCGAATATAAATTTATTCTTTTTTGGTGTAAAGTACTCATGAAGCATTATTTTATATTCATGTGATTTTTTAAATTAATTGAAATTTATTTAAAATCAACCCTTCCTTTATTTAAAACTCCTTATTTTACTTTTCCCAATAAAATTATTAATTTAGCAGACCTTAAATTACGCCTTCTATGAGGCATTACATGGTAAACCTTCCCATTGTCCTTCTCAAGTAGGCATCTAACCAGGTGCGAGTAGGCAAGGCATTGGCTAACACTGAGACGACATGTAAAATTGAAATGATTTTGCAATGCGACTGGAAGTCTTTGTGACTGCAAAATAAGGCCTTTTAGAAAACCTTTTTACAGCATCTTCTATCCGCTGGGTACATGTTCAACAATTTGAAACTGATTTCAACTCACTATAAGTACATGTTGTCTACATATTAGTCTGCTCTTAATAAATAAATCTTTTTCTATAAAAAAGCTAATATAAAGAAGTAAATAGGCATTAATTAATTTTTCAAATAAACAATAATTTTTTGTTAGTTTCTATTGCCGTAGTCGTGGGCATAATTTTCATCAAAAATAGAGAATAACAATTGGTGAAATACAATTAATACAAACAATAAGATGTCCCATCAAATTATCGATGGTTTAAACTAAATTAAAGCTTTAATATGTTTCATATTCCATTTAAATATATTGGATATTAAATGTCGATTATTTTATAATAATATATTTAATTACAACATTAAGATTAAGAAATTTATATTGACTCAAACTTTTCGACTGCATATTAATGCATTTATAGATACATACGAGTACATAATCTGTGGGAATTTAATTTTACAGATTACTTATTTCTGGTTATTTTTTCTATGTAAAGTCCTATGAAGGATTAAGCTAACCAAAAGTAAGCTCATTATGAGCTAGCTTGTTGTGAAAAAATAAGAGAACACTAAAAGTTAGATCTAATTAATGATTGGTTTTTGCGAATGAGACTATAATATAAAAATTTGAAACTGAATTTTTTTTATTATTTAAATTTATTTGTTTATTTGTAAATAATAAATGAGTTTTTTAATATCTTGATTAAATACCTAGCTTTTCAGTTAAAGTTTTCTTTTTGCTCTGTTGTTGTTTTTCGTAATTAGATGCATCAAAGTCAACCTCCATTTAAATGCCTTTCACTAAATTATTCTGCTTTGCAATGTTTCTGAAGTTGTCTATTTTACTTTCTTCATGACTTGCGTTCCTATTGAATGTTCCTAAGTAAAACACATTCTCTTTTTTAATAATATCTTTAAGGTGCATTTGCTATTACAACTCATATTTGCAAAAAGTTGCAATAAATCTATATAAATTTGTTATGTACATATATTTTATTATGCATTACGTTGCACTTTTTATTAAAGTTTTGATAAATTTATTTGGATATATTCTTTTTTTTTTTAATTTACAAAATTTAACAATTTAGCAATTGATATTTGAATATTAAAAAAATTTCTTATGAATGTTATTCGAATAATTTTATGAATAATAATTATTATTCGATTATAATCGAATAAAACGAATGAATATGTTATAAGCTCCTCATGCAAATATTTTTTATTCTAGTCCATGCTGAGGCTTATTTTACCATTATTTGTATATATTTGTCGTTCAAAAATATGAAATAAGAAAAAAGTATAAAAATGTCATTATCTACATGTGTATGTATGTAAGTATGTTTAGTGATGTAGTTGTAACAGTTACAAAAATAACAGTATCATTTTTCACACACAGATCATGAACATGAACAAAATGACATAAAAACGAAAACACGAACAACAAACAGCAAAATACAAAGAGTGGTATGAGCTAGTTCTTCCTGTGGGAATATTTTAACGTTTTACATAAACTCTAGCAAGTGATGGGTGTATGTAGTTAACTTCATAAGCCACAAAAACAATATTAATACCTACATATATTGAACAATGGACTTGAAAGTTTTATAATTTTGTAAAACTATATTCATTTTGTGAAAGTGTGTTAATAAGTAAAACAGTGTACGACTATCACAAAACTATTTTACTTACTCATTTTGAGAAGACCTTTGTTTTCCAGTCATACATAAATTTGTAAAAAACAAGTAAAAACATTTAATTTTTTTCAATTGATAATATATATCATGCAGGATAAGAAAATTCAAAAAAAAAATAAATTGCATGAGAAGATAAAAGAATTTAATACCTTCACTGTACAGCTTTTATTAACACACCAATATTAAAAAGACTACAGCAAACTTTGCGAAATAAAAAACCCACATATACATATGTATTTGAATACATACATACATATGTATGTGTATTGGCGTGTGTATATGTATGCAAAGAAATACCCAGTGGGAAAAAGATGCTGTAAAGAGGCCTGCTAGAAGGCCTTCTTTAGCAGTCACAAGTACTTCCAGCCGCTTTGCCAAATCGATTAATTTTTACATGGCGTGTCATTGTTAGTCAAGGCCTTGCCTACTCGCTACTGGTTCCATGCCTGCTAGAAGGCCTACTTGAGAAGAGCAATTGGAAGGTCTTGAAACTAATGCTTCATACAAGGCGTAATTAAAGGTCTCTTAACTTAATTGAGAAAAGTTAAAGAAGGGGTTTTAAATAAAAGAAGGATTTTAAATTTATTTAAATTCATTTTAAATTTATTTAAATTAATTTAAAAATTACATTTATATTAAGTAATGCTTAAGCGTACTTTACATAACAAACTTTCATAAAAGACTAAATTTATAGACGCTCTCTTAATTCATTTTTATTACTTGTAAAATAAAGTGAGTGATATACAGAAATAATAGGAAAACCATTCGTGTTTGCTATCGAAATAACGATTTGTTAACATTCTTTTAAAATGCAATTTTGAATGTGTATGAAACGGCTTCTAGAAGGCCTTCTGAGAGAAGCCATAGTGAAATGAGTATCGAATCTTTTAGGATGTGTAAACAGGTCTTCTAGAAGGCCTGCAAATGGAATCACTTGCAATTTTTCCCGCTAGGTATTTTCATGTGTGACTGTGTAGTCGTGTTACATGCTATGAATGTGTAGGTAATAAATTATGATACATGTGCCTGAACTCATTCATTTAATTGTCGTTTTAAAACTTAAATTAAATTTAATGCCAAATCAAGAATGTTGTTGTTCTTTGTTCATTCGTTGGTTTTTGGCGTATTACGTTTATTACAAATTAAACAGTTACAACCAGAGACTGAAAATAACGGGTCCACTTTAATTTTAGTGGTTAATTGGCACCATTTACCATTTAAAATTAGTTCTTTGTTTTATATTACTGAGAGAGTGATTTATAAGAGAACATTTTAGGTTTGTGGTTGAGAGCAAGAATGATAAAATAAAGATTACGCCATGCGCATGATTTCCCGTTATGTGACGTAGAAGTTCAATTCTAAGGGTTACCCAGAATGTTTCATGTGTTAGAATTAAAATTTCTTGCGAAAAATGTATGTTTTATGTGATAGTTGGCAACCTTGCAATTGAAATCTCTCTGAGAGTTCTAAAATAAAAGCTGTTTAAAACAGAAAAACAAACAAAAAAACAACAACAAAAAGTATAAACATGAAGTGTGCAGTGGACAAATGCAAACAAAACAACAGTAAAAAAACAAGTGAGAAGAAATTAGCCAATAGAAACACAGAACGTGTGACGTCACAGTTCCAAAATGCGCAGAACATTTTAAAATTTTACGAGCGTTGGCGTAATCTTTATTTTATCATTCTTGGTTGAGAGAAACAAAAGAGAAAATAACAGAAATAATCAAGATTTTTTTCGTAAACTTTTAAAATAAATGGCAAAAGTTCATTTAATGCAAACCAATGAAACTTGAATATTAAATTCGCTTTTTTTACTTCTTGCCCAATATCGGCACTGCTTTAGATTTTTTTTTAATAATTAACAAACACAAACTGCGAAGCTTTTGGCTTATCTGCAGAAAACACCCAGAGTCTTTTGCGTGAATCGAACCCGCAACTCTTTGACTGATAGTCCGGCACTCTGAAGATTAAACATATTCAATTTACAATTTGTTACAATTTTATAAAAAAAAATAGGCTGTAATATGTAAATAAAAGAGAAGAAATGTGAACATTTATTAAGATCAATCACAATTGAAATAGTTTGTTTCTCACCAAAGCATTAAAAAAAACAACAAAAACTAATAAAGGTCATACCAAACCATGTAAACACAAATCATTTCATAACAGTTATTATGAGTGATGGACGAGTTATTTTCGGTCTTTGGTTACAACAAAAAAAAAAAAACGTTAAGAGCTAAAGTATTATTACAATTTCATACAACATTCTGTGTGTCTGGTGTAACAACCATGTGTCGCCGAAATGAAAATACATTTAAATTTGCTCATTTCGTTATTTTTAATTTCCGTCTGATTTATATTTTAAAATATAAATCATATTAATTTCGAAAAGATTTTCTCTTGGGATATGAATGTTGCTGCTGTGCGTTTATATTTTTTTTTTGTTTTGGAAATTTTGTATTTGGGTGGTGTTTGGTGTACAAGTGATAAAAGAAGTTAAATACTGGAATATTTTTTGTAATTTAAAAAAAAACATTTGTATATATTTTGTCAATGTACCAATTTCTATTAAGTTTATTTGGCAATGACACTGAAATTCATATGCCATATACATATGTAAGTATGTGTGTATGTATGTACAAAAGCTACATAAGTTAGCTCGTATGTATATTACTAGGGTATTCAAATGATTCGTTTTTATAACTCCAGTCAGAAATTTCAATTCGTCCGAATTAATATATTTTTTTGTAAATCTGTATAAAGACAATTAAATATATATGAGTAAGTATAGTATATTACAAAATTAAAAAGTCAAGAAATTAATTTAATATTAATGTTAATATCATTAAAGAAAGATTTTGACATTTAAACATAAAAATACAAGAAATCTTTACTACGCGAATTATATTATTATTACTTTTTATTTAATTAAAGATAATCAACAAAAGCATATATGCAAATGCTTATGTTACTGTCTGGCTAAGAGTGGGAACAAAATTTAAAGATGCAATTGAAACTATTAGGTTCACTACACTTTACCAGCAAATACTGTTTGAAATAGGGTGAGTACGTAACTCGCGTGCCTGTATTCTGTTTACCATAGAATTTATTATTTTCTTTTTATTATTTGTACTTTATAATAAACTAACTAAACCCGGTGTGCTTCGCTACCCCCCCTCGTTATAAAATAAAATAAAACGTATTTATATATTTACAAACATTATTTATTTAATTTTATTGTATTTATTGCAATTCTTTAGGTTTAGTTTACCCATCAGGAGCATACACATATACACGGGATATTAAGCTCGAGCTTTGTTAACAGTCATCGCAAACGCTAACCGAACAGGAAAAAATTGTTTAAAATCGAATGGTAAATCTGTTGGTAGCTTAGAATGCGTAGCAAAAGTAGGTCTGTCTGTACCTTTATATTTTCCTGTTATAATGGTCGCTTCTATTAAATTATTTCTCAGTTTTTTTACTGCAAGTCGAGTGCCATTGCAAAGCCGTGGTGATCGATATTACGCAGTAAAATAATTGGCACTCCAATTTTAAGTTGTAGCACATGTGGTGGAAAGCCTGGCACATCGAGTGAATTTAAGAACTCAACACGATAATTAACGGCCTTACGGGTTGCTTGATTGATTTGACGCATTTCAAAGTGATATCCATCTGAAGCCGTCATATGAGCGATGAATTTCAGTGGGCGAGGCCATGCCCCTTTGTCCACTTACATAGTCAAGAATTTATAATTTCGTAAGAATATCCTATTGTGAAATTTTAATGACAATCGATCCAGTAGTTAAGACTATCTTACGATTTTTAATTTTCCTAAAAAGGGGCGTGGTCCCACCCACTTTTCTCCTGGTACGTATTCCTAATTATGCCAATAATATATGTACCACATGTCATTGAGGTAGGTCAAAAAATAAAAATCATATAGCCTATTATTCCTTCCAAAGTCGCAGTAACATGCTGTGAAAATTTCATCAAAATCGGCTCAGCCGTTTTGGAGTCCATACATTACATACATACATACATTAATTTTTATATACTTACATACATAAGTATATATATAATATGTGTATAAAATTGAATTTGACAAACAAAATGTGTTTTTAAGATAATTTACACTCGAATGCTTCCACTCCGTATTAATGATATGTTTATAACGTAGCTTTCATTGAAAATTGTAATTATAATTCTAAATTTAAAAATTTATTAACCCTGCATTACTAATCTTAAATCATGTCGCATAGTTACTAACCATGGGTCTTATCGACCCTCAATTGTATTATCCATTGGAATCGTCTCAACTTATAAATTGATAAAACGTATACTTCTTTTGGTAGATTTTAGTCTTTTATTGGTAAATTTTAATATACACTAGAGCCCCGACTTGCGTCGTTAATGGGGCGGGAGAAATGCGACGCAAATCGAAACGACGCAAATTGAATCACCTTTTTCTATATAAATGCACTGAAATTTGATTTATTGGGGAAAATATTCAAAACAAAGCAAAAAATTTTGTATTTTTGATAAAAAACAAGTATTTATAAATACATTTTTATTCATTTTATTTACTTCAACAAATGTTTATAATTACATATTATAAAGAAAAAACAAAACAATAAATTAAGAAAAAACATAACAAAAATTAAATTCATTTACATATGTATTCATAAAAAGTAGATGCATTAAACAATTGTAATTTATTTAGTTAACATTGCGCTTTCTTCAGATGATAAATCTAAATCAACAACACTTATGTCCATTTGATTGGATGGTCTTACTGGTTTTTTAACAAAAATGTCTAAAGTTTGTTGAATTTTTAAAGATTTTTTTTGTTGATAAATTTCTTTGTAACAACTAATGGCTTGATCAACGGATGCTGCTACGCCTGTGCTACGGGTTTCCTCAGGATCGTTTTCAGAAAATATATCCATTGCATCGGAAATTAATTGCATAGCTTTTGAAATATTGGCGATTGTTAATTTTTTTTCTTCTAATGTATCATCATTTATTATGACATCTACTTCTGAAACATGCTGAATATCAATGGCTAATAAATTTTCATTATCAAGCTCCTCATCGTGAGCCAGCAAAAATTCATTAATATCACCTTCCTCCATTCCGTCAAATTCTGCTTCTCTAGCTAAATTAGCCAACTCGTTACTAACGTTTGGAACATCATCGACACTATCTTCAGCTCCATTAATAAGTTCTGGCCATAATTGCCGCCAACTCCCTTTCATGGAGGATGCCTTAACTTCTTCCCAAGATAAATGTATATTTCCAATAGCTTTCACTATGTTGTAGTTTTTCCAGAAGTCTTTCATAGAGAGTTTATCATTTTTGTCTGTTGCATCAAGAAGTTGCCGAAAAGTTCGGCGTAAGTAGTACATTTTAAAGTTCGAAATTACGCCCTGGTCCATAGGTTGAATAAGTGATGTTGTGTTAGGCGGCATAAAAACAACTTTTACATGCTCCGATACGTCATCTGAAAAAATTGGATGTCCTGGTGCGTTATCGACTAACAAAAGCATTTTGAACTCAATTTGTTGAGAGGAACAATAGCGTTTAAACTCAGGAACTGCACAATTTTCTAACCAATCTTTAAACAGGGTTGCGGTCATCCATGCCTTTTTATTAGAGCGCCAGTGAACCGGAAGGTCTCTTTTGTTTATACTTTTCATTGCCCTTGGATTTTCTGATTGGTATATCAAAAAAGGTTTAAATTTAAAATCTCCTTCTGCGTTTCCTCCCAAAAGAAGTGTTAGCCGATCCTTCGCTGCTTTATATCCAGGGCATGCTTTCTCATTTTTTGACAAGTAAGTTCTTGATGGTAACCGTTTCCAAAAAAGACCTGTTTCGTCGGCATTCAAAATCTGCTTAGCAGAATAGCCTCCTTTTTCAATTATGGCTTTCAGCTCAAGCTTAAACGTCTCTGAAGCTACTGAATCTGCACTGGCTGACTCTCCTTTTAATGCCACATTATGTAAATTTGCCCGTGTTTTAAATCGATTAAACCAACCATTGCTGGCTTCGAAATCATCAGAATTTCCGTTACTACTAGATGCAGTATTTTTCTTAAGGTCGGAAAAAATAAAAAGAGCTTTATTTCTTATTACGTCCTTGCTCAGTGGCATTCTTCGCTTATTTTGATCATGTATCCAAATTGAAAGAAGGGACTCCATCTTAACTAATAAGGAATTGTTTAGATTGGAGTGGTGTGACAATTTCAGCCAATTGATTTATTTTGTCACTGTCTCTGTTGCAAATTGTTCTTACTGTTGTAGGTGCTAGTCCAAGAGCTCTTCCTATATTAACAGCCTTTTCTCCCGATTTAAAACGTTTTATTACGTCCAATTTTAATTCCAAATTTATTACTTTTCTTTTACTTTGACTCATTTTGTACGTCCTGAATGTACTCTGGCGAATCACACACTAAATTCTTACCACAACCAGCCAGTGGTTCTTAGCACCACTTATGTAACAAAGAAAAGGGAATTCCCCTTATTTCACACAATTTGAAAACTTCTTAAAGTACAGGTGACGATTAGTGTTGCCAGAACTTGTAAAAATGCTAAAAGACAGAAAAGATGCTAAATCAGGCACTACAAATGCTAAAAATGGTAATCCACAATGCTACAGTAAAAAAATGTAACCGTTTTTAGTGACGCAAATGGAAATAGAAACGACGCAAATCGGAAACAAAACGACGCAAATCGAACCGACGCAAATTGGGGTCAAAACGACGCAACTCGGACCGACGCAAGTTGAAATTGCAACGACGCAAATCGAATTTTTCCAGTTTTTAAAAAGCGACGCAAATCGGAACGACGCAAATCGGGACGACGCAAGTCGGGGCTCTAGTGTACAATGGTGTGTTAAACAACTTATATATTTAAATTGAAATTAAGTTTGTATTCATTACAACATAGCTAAAGAAAAAGTGAAAAAAAGTTATCTAGCCGAATTGCGCTTAAAATTATGAGTTTTTAAGATATTGACGTCAAATAAACCTGAAATATAATAGTAAAATGTTAGAAAGAAAAATTGGTTACATTATTGCTAACTATGGGTCCAGTCGATCCAGGCTGTTTTTTTAAATAATTTTATATGCATAATATCATAAATATTCGGTATGTTTATTGTTTATAAACATTGAAATATAAACAAATTTATATTTGATTTTTTTAGACGTAACCCCGACGCAAAGTGAGGTATTGGTGTATTTATATGTATATAAGATTATATGCAAGACATTACTAAACTAATTAATGAACATGGTATGAAATGGTCTTTGAAAAATATATTGTTTAGTAATTGCAATTTATTATCAAGCTTTTGTTGAGTATATATCATTTCCTGAGGAATGGTTCGAATAATGCCTTAAATTCTATTCTGAATAATTTGTAAAATTTGTACGAAACCTGTTGTTTACCAGATTAAATCACGTGTACTAGTACGAAAATTGAAAATACAATAAACTATCCACTTCGTAAATCAAGTAAGTTTTTAAACATTTCAAATTATTCGATATTCTATATATGTATTCGATATTATTATTACTCCATTATGTAGCAAAAAATAACAATTATTTTAACAAACAACAACAATAATTATTTTAATTTTCTTTTCCGTTTTTGGAATAGTGTCTATAGTTTTGAGTAACATTGTCTGTTTCTGCCTTAAAATTCATAGTTGCGTTGGTACATTTATATTTTCTAACATAACATATAAGACGTTTCTAATTATTTTCTGTATCTAAAACTGATATATTTTCAAAATCAGAATAGTGATTTAAATTGGCGGTATGTTATGATAATGCAAATTATTGTGAGGATTTGGCTGTGTATTCACTTAAAAAAAAACAAATATTTACAAAAATCTAAAGCCAGATATTTTGGGAAACATCTCTCCAAACAAAGTGTATACAACTATAGTGTTTTTTTTTTTTTTTTTTTGATGTATAGAAATTTAAAACTTTTTTAAATTGACATGAATGGCATATGTCTCGGTCCAATTTTCGATGACTTTTTCCAACATTTGTGGTCGTATGTCGGTAATAACCCGGCGAATATTGTTCTCCAAGTGGTCAATGCCAGAAGTAATAGTTTAGTTATAATGCCAGAAGATTATCTTTCAAATAAAGTAAATTTTTATGACAATTCAAAAAAAATCGTCTTTGTTGTATTCAATTTCAAAGTTCTATACATCTAAAAAAAACATCCTCGATACGTATTTGGAACACAACCATTATTTTCCATATAAATTTACGTAGGTTGGAAGCGTTTTCCAGGCGTCAGACTATTCAAGTTGAAATAGCAAACCGAACTAAATATAAATCACTTAACAGCTGACAACATGGCCACCAGTTAAAACGTGTTGCCAACCTAAAGTTCTAGACATCTAAAAAATACACCCTATATTTATAATTTGGTTGTTGTTGTCAGGTAAAACAATAACATGTCAACTGAGAAATCTTCAAGTAAAATGTGAACGGTGTAAATAAATAAAAAACTAAATATGAGTATGTGTACTTTAAGAAAGTCAAGGTTTTCTACTCTTCAGAAATTTTAATTGCCTTCTTTTGTATCTTGTTGCAGTATTAATTTTTGTATCCAAGAATAATATGGTTTCTTCTGCTTTATTTGGAAAAGCACGCGTTTTCCTCGGTTATTTCGTTTATTTTTTGTTAAGGAATAATTTTAATATGACAAATACGACTGCATACATATGAATAAAACAAGTTAGAGTAAATATTGGCACTCTTAAATATCCTCCACCTAAATGTAATGAGAACTAGAATATGATTATTCAGAGTTTTTATTGCTAATAGTATTTTGTATATTGTTTGAAAGACAATTTTACCAACAACATACATATGTAATTCATTTCCAATGTGTAGAAATTTTATCTAATTTTGACCATTTAAAATTGATGTAATTACCAATTCTCACCGTAATGTACAGAGTTTGTCTTATATTCACAACAATATTGAGTGTAATTTAACAATTTATAAATCGGAATCTCGGGATTTTAAAACCAGTCCCCTTTGGCATCCATAGTTAATAAATAAAGGGTAAAAAAAAGATATTCACATAACAAAATATTTAGATTTGTGGACACAAATCTTGAGCTCTATTGTGGTTGGAAGAGTATCCCAAAAAGCCAATGTTTGCCAGGAGATTAACTAAGCCTGAACGCCTAGTCATTCAAAGTAACCGCAACAACAAACAAACAAAAAATCACAAATGCATATGCAGAGACCTACATCTAGGTATGGTTTTACTTTACACACACACAAACCAAAACTAACAAAACAAATAAATACATACAATTTAAACAAATAACAAAGCAGAATGTATTTATACTCAGACACACTCTTTCACATAGTTAAACAAACAAAAAGGGACACAACCGGATGTGCTGGAATAACAATTCAGTAACAAACAGCATTAGCTGTTCAAAACCACAAAACTTAACTAAAAGAAAGATTTTTCCAAAACAGAAAAAATCACAAGAACGACAAAAAAGGACTGGAAGAATACACAAGAAGAAAATAAAAAAACGTTGTTATAAATTGCAAACAGTAACAAAGTATTAAATATCAGTCTTGTTAGTTTGCAGTTACTGCTCCTGCCACTTTTAGTGATGTTGATGTTGATGTTACTGTTGCAGCTTTAACAAATAGTCCAACTGCACTGTGTTTTATTTTAATGGAGAAGGCAAAACAGTAGCCGAAGAAGAAAAAAGTTAACGAGCAAAAAAATTGAATTAAGAAAAGTTACTAAAAAATTGCCAGACATTTACAAGATAATTAATGTTTTTGTACTTTTTTATTTCTGCAACTTTTATCTGAAGAGAGTATCTTTTTGTGTGAAGAATTTTCAGCGTTACTAATTTTATTTTTGCAATTTTCCTTGCTGTTTGTTGTTATTCATTAGTAAACCTTATTAGTTGCACTAGGGCGTATCAACAATAAATTGGAAAGCTTCTTCCAAGTAGTTAATATTAATTGTACGTCATGTTCAGAAATGCCAACCAAGGTAACAATCATAGACAAAAAATCACAATTTTTTTTTTTTTTTATTATCAATTAATTAATAAATAACAAATAAGAGTTTATATTCGGCTATATCGAATCTTATATACTAGATGCCTACTTGACTTCTAAATACATTTCACACACCTTCATGTGCGAAAACAACAAAGAATACTATGTTGTACAGTTCGCCGCACATTGCAAACAATGCTGTAAGTGTATGCGAGTTTTTAAAAACTCTGTCGCACTCAGTGCCACCAGATCTCAAAAAGTTCAGTAAATCAGTTTAAAATCATAAAAGAATTTATAAAAAGAGTGAAATATAACTAATTATACAATATTTATAAGTTGTGTTCTTTTTTTATGTACTAAATGGCTGTAAATCTGTGCTACATTTTCAGTACATATCTGCTTTGTTAATTTAGTTAATTCTTTTAGTTGTAGGTACATTAATTATTAATATTAGTTATTCGTGGGCCTAATAGCGAAACAAACACTTTATTTAAATCAAATAGCAACTTAACTGAAACACAATCCAATAAAATGTAATTAACGGAAATGAATTTGAGTCAAAGCCAAACACTATTAATAATATTATCAAAAGTATTTCAAAAGAAGAAGAACTTTGCTTTAACAACCATCAATAACTTGATATAGGCGTGCATTCCACAACTTTACAAAAATGGGGGCCCTATTTTTCCCATTTCTCTGCAAAATTCACTTTAAATCTGGTTTAGCCGCAAAAATTCTAAAACTCTTAGTACGAACAGAAGTAAAGTACAGTAAAAATAATTTAATATACTCCAAGGTATTGATAAAATACCTGTATCGCTCATGCGCGTTAGGTTTATACTATGCTTCTGCTATTATTGGGTGTACATCGCATGTGACAAATAATGTGTGTATTTGAAAAAGGTCGGTTTTTATTTTAGCTGTAATAAACTCAAATAAAACCCTACACCATATGATGTTTGTAACGCCCATAAATATTGGTCCAATACACACCTTAAAGTACATCGATCGGCTCAGACCGCCTGGCTGGCTGTCCATGTAAAGCTTTTGCGCTTAGAACAGTTCGAAAGTTTTAAGATATTTCAATAAAATTTGGCACGTTATATTTTTTTGGCCCAAGGTCGGATGAGCTTAAAACTGGTGGAAATCGGTCCATTATTTCACCTGGCCCCCATACAAATGTCCTCCTGAAATAGGAGCTTAACGAACATAAATGTTTGAATTGTGCAAGTATCCAAGAAACTTCACTACAAATGAGTAGTAAATGAAGCCGAATCACATATACAAATTTTGTGAAGATCAGCTCCCATATAAGCCCTACTTCCGAAAATCACTTTAACCTCCATAAACCTCTTAAAAATGTTGGTATCCAAAGGAAATTCAACAATAATAAGTTTCATATATACAGAAATGATGGCACCTAATTTTATGAAATTTCGTTCCATAATTCATTTTAACCTCCATAAATCTTTCAAACGTATTTATATCGAGATAAAGTTTAACACACATAATATTTATATTCACGCAAGTCATGGCACTAAATTTTTGGATTTGAAAAATTCCTTATGCTTTTGATTGAGTGTTCAAATGTATTTGGTCAGATCTATATTTTATACTCTTATATCCGTCGAAGACACATGGTACCTTTAATAAACAGACATAACTAGAACGTATTGATTATACGACCAATATTTCGTTGTGTTCCAAAGGAATGAGAATCTTAATATACCTATCTATATTTGGTTGTGGATATAAAAACGTTTACAAACAATAACGGTAAGGCAAAGTTGGTCAATGCGCACTAGTATTTTTAATTTAAATTCCTTAGTTTATAAATTATTTAATGCAATTTTAGTTAAAATAGCTTTTTATAGTTTTTAGTTATTATGAAGATTATCCCCCTTATTCAAAAACGATTATTAAATTTAACAAACGTTTATTAAGACAGATTTGCATATAAAATTTGCTTAATAAACGTTTATTAAATTTAATAATCGTTTTTGAATATTATTCCACCTGAATGAAACATTTAATTTTAAAATTTTTAATTTTTTGTCAAATGTTATTTGGTACCAATTATTTTGTTACATACATATAAATCTTTCAAATGAAGATCAACAGTTATTGCTACACAAACTAACAAATATATTATTAATATTTATATGTACGAGTATTTTAACAATATAAATATCTCAAATAAATATTTACTTCTCTGTATAACAAACAATAAATATCGCAAATTGTCCGGTCCATTAAATCAATAATAATAAATTGTGTAAAACAAATTTAAGTAAAAACTGGGCGCTATAGGGGAGCTATGCTATTATGGACCGATCATTATAAAATTAGGGTTTATATGGGATCTGATCCGCAAACAAATTTCAAATATGATTTATTAATTTATAAATCTTATTTGTGGTGAAATTTGTATGGATACTTATGTAAAAAAAGTCATATTTCTGGAGGACGTTTGTATAGGGGCTAGGTGAAATAATAAATTAGTAGCAGGAAAAAAAACCCTGTACATACATACATGTATATTAAATATGTTAGATCGACTCTCATAAAAATGTGTTTTTATTGCTCAGAAATTTCAAATTTCTTTCAATGGAATTTCAAGTTGCATCTAACGGTGTCCAAGAATAAGTAAGAAAATCTAGTCTGACAAGCCTGACCACATAATACCCTACCTAGTATATGTGCAAAAACAGTTTTTCAGAAATGGGCGCAGTAGGCCAGCTACCATTCAAATGGACACATCATCCACAAATTTACTGGCATGACTTCTGTGCATATAAATATTTGTTAAATATTTTAAAAGATTTATACATGATAAAGTGATTTTCGGAAGTGGGCATTATACGGGAACTATGACTAGTTGTTGACCGATCATTATAAAATTCGGCCGAATGGTTACATAGTCCAAAAATAATATTTTCAAATTCTTCATATTCGGTTAGGATCCGTTTAGAGATTTTCGTTATTTATTGTTTATTTTTTCCAAATTGTTTAAATTTTACGGATAAACATAAAACCGTATAATGTAAAATAAACTTTTATTTGTTTATTTTTTTATATATATACATACTTGCAAATTATTATACAATAAATTAATTTTGGCAAATTCAATATCTTCTCAAAACCTTAATGTATGGCAATTGGTACCCCAAATATTTGTTTTCAAAAGATAAAAGCATTTAAAAGTAAAAGTATTTATTAATTTTAGTCCGAAAGCACACAGGTACCTACATAAATAAAAGATTTAAATATTAGAAAAAGCAACAAAAAACTATATATAACACAGAATGCAAAGCAATTCCAAATATGTACACACACAACGTTGAAGTATGTGGGAGACTACATTTGAATGAACATGGATGTGTTCGTAGACGAGCTTAAAATAATTTTAAATGCTTATCAAATTGTTTCAACACAACAGACTCTACTAAATTAATACACCAATGCGAAAACGAGAGTGTATATACTTACGAGTATATGAGTGGGAATGAATGCATGCATATCCAAGTTGGAGAACTTAGAATGAAGTCTAAGAAATGCATTCCAAGTCATTGTATGTATGTGAAATTGTGTGTGTTAAGTGAAAGCAAAAATACACATTTAAAAAATATGAAATAAATTGGAAAAAATAACGAGGAAAAAGTAGTGGCAGCCAAATTACTGGGGAAGGGAACAATAACAAACTGAATGTCAGCTGGAAAATAATATAAATTTAGAATTTATTTTCAATCTGTAACACAGTGAAGAAAGACTGTAGTAAGTGTGGAAAACGTAATTTATACTGATTTTTATATATGTATATGTATGTATTTGTTTTGTGTGTGCATATTTGTTTTTAGGAAACGGATCACTTGCATCTCATTATTTTGAATTTTTCAAGTAGAAATTTTATTTGCTTTACTATTTCCTCTTTACAGAAGAAACTTTCAATTGTATAAATATTTAAAGATTGTATTTTTTTATTCTACGGGTATTAGAGTGAGTGTACAGAAAATATAGATATAGAAAGTTAAATAAGAAAGTTGTAGAGTTTACGAATATATTTATTTTTTATTGGTTGGCATAACAAGTACTTCTTATTTTAAAACAATTTTTCGTAAGATTTCCTTTTCTTTTTTTGACGATAAAATAAAAATAAATTTAAATTCTATTGAATTTTATTTTATATAAAAAATTTGGGATATAGACGTAGCTGGAGAAAGTAGGCGATCTGTACTGAATTATAAAGGAAAAACCTACAGTTTTTCAGATAAATAAAATACAAAAAAAGCAACATTTTAAAATTCAAGATATTATGACTTTAAGTGGGGAGAACTTATACTGCATAAAAATTAAGAAAATTTAACAATGCTTTTTGTCATTTATTTTAGTTATAATTCAAAACAAATTAATTTACAATTCCAAATGAAAAATAATAATTTTCGGCAAACAGTTAAACAATTAATGCAAAAAAAAAAAACTCGAATGTACTCAATTTAGCACAACTTGTCCTTTGATTTGTATGTGTTTGCTTTGTTTATTACTTAAAAAAACATTAGTTTGATATTAATTTAAGTGCATGTAAAAGTGTTTACACTTTTTGTAAATTGTCCAACAAAAATCTAAATGAAACTACACAAATTTAAGCCAGTCAATCAGTTGTCATAAGAGTACAAAAAAGTACCCAAACCACAAATCAGTACTAGTTGCAAAAAGCTGAACACTAAAATATTTTTATTTGAATATATGATATATGATATATATTTAACAGACAACACATACTGTAAAGACTTCTAAACTCAATAACCTAATACAAATTATATTTCGGTAAATATACAGCCATGTCACAGAATTCAATTCCGTTCGGAAGTGGAATTAATTCCGTATTTTGCTTTTATAGAAAAATCAAAACGAAAAATGTTTTCGAAAAAAAAACACTTTTAAGCTGTGTTTACATTATGTGTATTTGTTATGTGGTACGTCACTTTTCTACCCACATGTGATTTCATGTGTATGTCAAAATTTGAGTTTTACATACGGTTTAAAAATTACATGTTCATATATTCATTGTCACATACATATGTACTTAATTTTATTAACTCCTTTTTAATTTTTCTCTCCATTTTCAATAATATTGTATTTTTGTTTTTCTATTAATTTTTGCCGCCACAAAATTTTGGTTTTAAAAAACAGCTGATGTCAGATGATTTGTCACTTGAAAATAGAACTCGTTCTAAATACAAAAATATCATATGTATTGCACACAGAGAAATAACACATGTTATTGTTTGAAGGTGTTCAGACTATATGTACAAATTTGACATGCGAAAAAGTGACAGTCCACATGACAAATACACATAATGTGAACACAGCTTTAATTTGCTATGTGGAATTGTAATTTTAAGCATTTCTAGGTTTCGTTTCGAAAAAATTGTTCATTTACTTTTTCTATAAAAGAAAAATACGGAATTAATTCCACTTCCGAACGGAATTAATTTCTGTGACATGGCTGATAATTCGGAATGCAAATTTAATAAAACAATGCAACAATATCCTGCATGTGTAGGTTTGTATGTACGGGTATACGAGTACAATTAATTAAATATAATAAAGTACCAGCGGAAAAAATGAGGTAAATAGAAAAAGGATTTATTTTGCAGACACATGGACTTCCAGTCGTATTGCAAAATCGTTTTAGTTTTATACGGCGTGTCATTGGTGGTCAAGGTCTTGCCTACTCGCTACTAGTTAGATGCCTGATAAAATTTAGAAGGGCAATTAGAAGGGCTACCAAGTAATGCCTCATAAAAGGCGTGGTAAATATTATTACTTTTAAATTTTGTTAAGGAAAATATTTTTTATGAATTCAGCATGAGACTTGATTTTTGTATATAAAAGCCCTAGCAATTTTTCCCTCTGGAATGTTGCGTATTTACATTCTTACCTATACATATGTACATTAATGTTCTAATTTGTCTATGAAACTGTTTCTTTTAGATGCATGCCTTGATGGTAGTAATTTATTTTGAAAGAAATCTCACAAGAGAAAAATTACTTTGCTAACAAACTAAAAAAGAATCAATAACAAAAGCATTTATTTGTCAAAAATAAAAAAAAAAAACAACAACATTTCAATAAAATGGAAAAGTATATTTGCAATATTTTCCTCCAATATTAACATTCATGTAAGAATGAATGTGTGTATATGAGTTCGTACTGAAATCAAAATATGCAATGCCTTTTCTTGTCAAGATTAAATTTGATTATGTATTGATCAAACAATGTTTCCCAGAATAGCTTGGAGCAAAGTACACCATTGTACTCACATCATATTCGAACGCATACAAATAAAATTTTAACTTAAACAGTGAGTGTTAAATTAAAAGCAACGACATTTTTCTCTTAACAGTCGTTTTTTTTAAATGTTTTCTATTCTCGTATAATCTTTATATGATCTAGTCAAATTTTTTGAGGAAATATTGTTTTTTTACAATATAAATGTGACGTTAGAATTTACTCGTCTGTATTTGCCTTTAATATAATTTTTTTTTTTTTAATTTTTACTTAGCAGTTAATAGGTATTTAAACCTTACACCACTATAGTGGGAAGGGTATATTGGATTTGTTCTAATGGCCATAATACTAAATTCTAGTCCAACACCCACCTTAAAGTATACCGATCGACTAAGAACCACTCCCTGAGTCGTCCATCCGTCTAGCTGGCTGGCTCCCATATATGGTCCATATGGTCGAATTTCTTGAACTCTTCCTTTATCTAATTAATTTTTACAATTATAAAAATTTTTAAATTATTTTAACATGCACCAAATTTATTTGTTATTACTAGCTGTATTTTAAATTAATTGAATGATTTATTATTCAGAAACTGAGGGGTATATTACATTTGTCATTCCGTTTGTAACTCATCGAAATAATGATCATAGACCAAAAAAGTATACATATTCTGAGTCGTTATAAGATTTTAAGACGTCATAGCCATGTCCGTCCGTCTTTCCGTCTGTTGAAGGCACGTTAGAGCTTTGAAAAACAGATACAGAACAATAAAATTTTTACCAAAAATTCTTTGATCCAACGAAATATTTGGTATTGAAAATGGACAAAATCAAAGTTTCAGACTACCTCGATATTTTTCAGTAATTTTTTTTTCTAAATTAATTTGTTTTTGTGACCAATATTTATAATTATTATAATTTTTAAGGAGTTTCCTTCAGGCTAATTTGGTCAAATGTTTGTTTCCAAACGTAAATAAAAAACTTGTTCGATTTTTATTTTTTATTTTATTTATCCAACGTTTCGTTAGTTTTATTCTAACTTCTTCAGGGGTCTCGTTCTAAATAATAGCTTTGATGTTTTTTATCATTGGATATTAATTTTTATTATTAATTAGTTACTAAAATACTAAAAAACGGGACATCACGAACAGAATTTTGGTATAAATAATCAAATAATTAATAAAAATATAATATACAATAAACGACCACAAAACTTAAGTCAAGTTTAACTTAAAGCTAATATTACAGAACTATTTTTCTATTTTTCAAATTTAATGCAGATAATATCATGAAATTTTGAACTCTTTATTTTGATTATCAAAGGACAAGTCCCATTGAAAATGGTAGGAATCGATCCACGTTTCCTCATAACCCCCACAAAAATATCGTTCCGAATAAGACTTTGGTACATAAATCTATAGAAAGCCGTATAAATACAATAATAAGTTTTATGCAAAGTGAAATCTCAAAACAATATTTTGTTTGCATCGGTCCATATTTTTGATATACCCCATACAAAAGCACTTAAATTAACATATGTAATTCTCTTATAAAAAATCACTACCAAGTTTAAGTTTCACAAAAATAATCAAAATACACATTAGAATCGTCGTACACAATTGATCGGTCCATATTTGACCGTAGTCCCCATATGAAATCTAATTCTGGAAATTACTTATAAAAATCACTAAGAAGTCGAAATTTAACACAAATAATTTAGCACAGCCGAATATAAACTCTTACTTGTTTATTTTTAAAACGCTACATAATATTTTTTATGGAAATATAAAAAACCAGAACTAAATGGTCCTATATTAAAATAAAAAGTGCCGTTAGAAGAGTTCATTGAAGTAAATGGTTCAAAACCGAAAATTAATTTTTTTAAACTTTCGAAAATCATAAACTTCTTTTTTTGCAACTCATAAAATTCTCTAAATTATAATTAAAAAACAATTATAGCGATTTATTTATTAAGTTTTTAATCTTTTAGTATAATAATCTTTAACATATGTATGTATAATTATAATAAAACGGTATACCAAGTAAATGTGTATAGGTCTATTGGTTACAAGCATTTACGTATATATGTACATGTATATTTTAATTAACGCTAAACCACACTATATTGTCACTCACTGTTTGAAATGAAATACACGTCTCTACACAATAAATATGTTAAATGGGAATTGTTGCATTACAAGAAAATATGTATGTATATGTATGTATAAAGCCTTTGCATGCAAACATAAATGCTCTAGTCCATCTTTCCACCCTCTATTTCTCAACTCAATAGAAGTATTGAATTGTTTTCAATATTTTTTAACATGTTCGTGCCAAATTTTAATTTTTTCAAATATAAAAAATTTCCCAGTGGCTTTTTAGAACAGTGTTGCCAGTTTATGACATTTGTCCCCAAATAGGGGATTTTTTTTTTTTGGCAAATGGAGATACAATTTTCGATTTGGGGATATGAGAATTTGTTGCGGATGAATAAATATTATATGGAAATTGTTAGGGATAAAAGTATATTTTATATTTTTCAGCTATTAATTTGTTTAAATTTAAATAATAAATTTGTATTTTGCAAAGCACGGTTAAACCTATAAATAACATCACATTGAGTTATAATAATTTGAGTCTACAGGCAAGTCTGAAATCTTCATTGATGATTTCAGAATGTAATTATGCAATTGACTAGAATATAATCAGTTATATAACAAATAATAAATAACTCATTATATGACTACTTCTAAGTAATATCTACAGTTCTCATTGAAAATTATGTTATAGAGTAATTGCAAGCTATGAACAGGTTATATTAAAAATAATTAAGTTTGCTTTGAAAATTTCAATAACAAGATGTTAATTGGGGATTTTTGGATTCTTGGGACTTCAGTAGTGCGATTCACTATTCATATTTAATGATAAGCGCATTGTTATAAAATGTTAACGACAAATATAACGATTGGTGTATTCAGCAACATTTTTAAACAAATCAACAACTTTATTTGTGTTGTTTATTAAATCGACAAGTCAGCTATTCAGCTGCGATGCGTCGTCTTTGGCAACAATATTATTTCTTAATATTGAACAATATATGAAGGCATTTAGGAATTAATAATAATGTTTAAATTATTTATGCTTTTTATTCACTTTTATATGCAAAATTAATAATATTAATAATTTAGGATAACATGTTTGACAGGCGTAAATTCAATTGTTCAATTCAATTCAGTTTCTAATCTAGAAATTTTGTGTAATCAGAAGAATTAATTTTGGTGTTTGAAAACGCCTAATCAAAAACCGCCTTCGAATTTTCTTTTCTTTCCTTCCGTCTCTTCATTGTGTTGTTGGCCCAGTTTATAATTTTGCGATTGTTACGTTCATAAAGCTGTTTTTCGGACCGCTACTTTTATTTTTACCATAATAATCCAGATTACTTGCAAAATTTGTAACTACAACATTTGCCCGGTTTATTTTTTTGGCAATTACTTTAGAACTTAAGACACTTTTTAAATAAACTGAAATATTTTCAAATTTAAAATCACTAACTACCACTAGTTACTCAAAATTGCAGAATAAGAATAAGTAACATTTATAATTTTGTTTTTCTAAACGGTGAATTTCTCTCTTAAATTAATAAATTGAGCTCCCAAATTTTGGATAAAAAGACATCATTAACCATCCTCTTAAAAATGTTTACACATTTTAATAGCATTAAGTGTAATTATAATTATAGTACAGTGTTTTATGTACTTAACGACATTTTGACCATATATGTAACTGTATGTGATCATTGATCAGATAGATGATCAGTGAAAATAAACTTTGAGAGTTCTTTTTAAGTTTTGATAGTTTTGTATTTAGTATACAAATAAAATAGTACAATTGATTATTTTGTTTTCAAAAGTGTATTATGATGAGCTTTAAAATATTATAAAATATGTATCTGGTATATATGTACATACATATGTATATATGGCTGTATCAATTTATGACTGTATGGATATGAGCAATTGAGGATGTAAATTTGTTTACTTTAATTTGTTTAATGTGTCATTAGTAAGCATGTATGTATATTTTTGTATTTGAAAATGTCAGTTTAGCATTTTTCTAAGTCTTTAGTGTAATAAATGTTTCATTGTGATTACTTAAGTTGTAAATTCAAATGTGTCTTACTCAATTTCAAGACAAGACAAAATATTGAATTACATATATTTAATATATATGACCAACATACTCAGACACAAGTCCACACACGGTTGCATCAAGGTTATATACGGTACCCATTACGAGTATTTCGTAAAAAAAATAAGTAATACTCTTTTATACTTAGATTCTTTTTCCCCTGGTTTGGTATTTTATTTTATGAAAAACAAAAAATTATTTTCATAGTTTTCATTAAAGATTCCATTCACTTACCGGACCAAATTGCTCAAAATAGCTTTTGACATCTTCCAGTGTGGTGGGCGCCGATAGGCCACCCACAAATATTTTCTTCGTTCTCGTCACCATCTAAAAGGAGAATGAAAAAACATGATAAAATAAATTTTTTATATGTGTGAGAAAAGTGCCAAAAGAAAAATAATAATTTTATCATACTTAGAACATTTAATGAAATAAATTGTCAAAATCCACTCTTAATGAAAAGCGCAAAATGTAATTTGTTAAAACGTAAAAGTTTTTTCTAAAGGTCGACATAAAGGTTGACAGCAAGGATAAATATATCTCCACATCAGTGTTATAAATTAAAATTTAAAACATTGTCTTAAATTTATTATAATTGTTTGATAATTGTTAATTGTTAATCAAACAATATAAGTATCTATATAGTGATATATATATATATATATATATGTAAATATATGGCTTAATATATAAAAGGCCTAACTCGATTTTTTTACTTTACAGACGAAGGAAAAAACTTATTAAAATCCGTAAATTTTTAAATACAGCAAAAATTGTAATACAATTTTTAATAAAAAAGCACACATTTTATTTCTCATTTATTTTTGTTTTAATGAAGTTATCTAAGGTAGACCTTTTTTGCTTTGATATTTTTGAAAAATATTAACTTAGGCCTTTTTTAAATTATGTTGAAAATGATATAATATATTATATTATAATGATAATTTAGGTTTAAATAATAAACATTATTCATGAATTTAAGAAGATTAAGTCAAAAGTTTACTCTAAAAAATTAGTTCTTATAAGACAAGTTATCATAAAAAAGATGACAATCTGTGGGTAAAAACTTTTTTTTAGATCCTGTAGGTGGTCCCGTTTCTTTTTCGTGGTTGCTATTTTCTTCTTATAAAGTGAATCAGAGGCTGTATCTTTAATCTCTGACTTTGATCTATGTGGAAGAAATTCGTAATCGTCAGTTATATCTGGTTTGAAATATATTGATCATGATGGGACGTACGCCAAGACTATGTCTACCTAAAATTTGGAATAGAGGTTTGAGTGCATACATTTCTAGAACTTTTATAGGAAGCAATATTTTTATCAGGATGAATGGAAGAGTATCGTTTAGACATGTTTTCAAAATTTACAAAATATCCGTATTTCATTTGGTGAGGTTCTAGGGATGCTGAACCTCTTCGTGTCTCCTTTATTAATTGCACAAATTGTGACAGCAAATTTTTTTGCTTATTTTTAATTTTTCGTTCTATGAGGGAATGGCTCACTCACATTCCATTTGCGCATGTCCACTTATTATGTATGTTGTTATATATGCAGTTAATTTTACTGCTTGCAGATCCATACATACTTTTTCTGATATTTTCAATTAAATCTCACATTTTTTTTAATTGATACTTTCATTTTGTTTACAGGTCCGATTTCAATTAAATTTTTAATTGATTGCACAAATATTTTAATTGAAACTCATTTTTATTTTTTTCTGTGTATCGAAAAATTATTTCGATATCGAAATTATGATAAAATGTACTAAATTTCTTGCTCGATATCGAATGCCATAATCTCAAATAAGAAAATTACGATAATTTTTACTCGATATCGAATGCGGTGATTTGGCCCCAGATTTGCATAGACTTGAAGTCTTATCGGAACTTTCTTGCATACCATGTCTACTGATTTTGTGCCTAGTGTTAAATTAAACATATTACGACACACTTGTAGTTTATATCTAGATAAAGCGAATTTGATACTTGGGAAATATAAATGCACAACTTTAGGAGAAAACCGATCAAACGAAATAAAAAACGATTTCGACTTTTTCTTTCAAGTATTCTGTGACTTGACTTAGGTTTTTTTTTGAAATCGTTATAAATCTGTTATGTGCCACCTGAAATTTTTAAGCAAGGTGCATCTGACATTTATCTTCAAAAATAAACAAAAAAGCTATTTTGAAAAAAAAAAACTGAGTTAGGCCTTTTTTTATTAAGCCATTCGATATAAATATATATAAGCTTAATACTAAGAATGAATTTATTTGATTGTATGATTTTTTAAAGATTTGATAACAAAAGCTGTAGAGTAAAATATACATTGAAATAAATATACTTTTCTACTAGTGTTGCCAGTTCAGGAGATTTAAGTGGCAAATGAAAAATAAAACAATAATCTGAAGAATTGTTGGTTTTAAATTATTTTAGGTTTAAAATTATATCATGCAATTTTCTGGGTAACACTAAAGAAACATTCACATATTTTACCCTATCGGTAAGTTTAAAATTGTACTTGATAATTATCATTCACTTGTGAAATGAAACGATTTTTTGGAGAAGAATCAATGAAATCTTTAAAAATATTTAAACATTACCTCATATATACATACATATCTTAAACAATTCAAAATTATAAAATCAAAAAATATACTTCAAATAAATTTATAAATCATTATTAGTTTCATTTTACACTAAGTTTCCTTAGTATATATTTTCTTGGACCTAACATTGATATATTATACTTAAACCATATTTTTACTAAATGTTTGTTTTATTACAATTATTTCTATTGAAGAATATCGCACCCTAATTACAAAAGTGGCACTACTCAATATACTAAATTTTTCAGGAGAGACAAAAAAAGTTCATCGTGCACAAGCAACACACTTAACATAAAAATAGACAAATTTGTATTTTTCCAGTTAAAGAAGATAGTGATGTGAAAGAAATTTTGCAGTAGTTAGAGATGTGCACTCTGAATTAATTTATGGAAAAAAGTCAATTTTGGAAAATTTTAAGTTCTGCTACTTTTGTAATTAGAGTGCGATATTAACAATGAGTAGTTGATGCAATTTTTTATACATACATACATATAATATATATTCTATCTCTAATTCATAGTGTGCGAGTATGTACATATTCTTATAAAATTTATTTAAGAAATAAGTAAGAACTGTACATTTTAAGAGATTCAAAAACTTTAATTGAAGATAATAACTGAAAAAAAATGCTGGCAAAACTGGATTTTACATGTAAATCAATGTATGTATGTATATTGCATTGTGCCAGGCAGAAGATTTGTAAGAGAGACATTATTTTTAATATTTTATAGACGAAGTTTTTTTGCTATTGCAAAAGATGTGTAATATACTTTTTAAATTCCTTGCGTCTTAATTTGTTATAGATTTTGCCTCAACGGAAATATGCTTATGAGGCACTATGTTGACCTGTAGAAATTGGAAAATTTTACATCCAACCACATAGTAATTTCATTCGTATATAATAAAAAGGGATTAAATAAACATAAGTATCTGACGGGTTGTCGTTAGTTTCTTATTAAAAGCTCATTTTTGAAATTTGTTACAGTTTTATATATTTTGGAAAAAATGAACTTAATTAAAGTCCAAATATTCTCTTCTCTAAAATAGAACTATTTTCATTTTCAAAACGTACAATATTTGTTCTGATCTTTATAAATAAATTTTACTTGAAAACCGTTTTTACTCACAGAAATATGCATACGAGTACATTAATATAAATATATACATACATGTATAAATGTATGTTTCACATACATTCCATACAAAATATCCCTCCCATTCCTTAAATAGATTTATGCCTGGTTATGCAAGTGTGTGTATGTGTACGTTTATAAGTTTTCCTTACAATCATGATCCTATTAACAACTCTGCTTATTTTGATGACATTTTAACAGCTTTAAGCCCATTTCTCATTTATCTTTGTGCCATATTGAATTTTATGAAACCAACTAAAATGCGTTTAAACACATGAGAAATACAATGTGTGTATGTGTAAATGTAAGAGTATATGGATGTGAATGCCAAACACAAGCACACACTGACATGAAAATATTCCCAGCGGGAAAATGATGCACAAAAGGGGCCTTTTAAATAACTTATTTTGCAGACACAAGAACACTGACTCATTTCATAATCGTTTAAATTTTAGACGGCGCTCCAATTTTGCAATTTCATACTAAATGCTACAAAAATTAAAAGTTCAACTGGAGAAAAATTCAGGATGTTTTCTCCTCACAAGAAAAAAATTATTAAAATATCTCCATCGGTTCAAAAGTTACAGATTTTTGGCCGATGATAAACGATTTTTACATGACTGATATAAGAGATACTTAAGAAGGGCCATCTTCCGTCAAAGGCCTGCCAAGTAATGACTACATGCATATGTAGGTACTCGTATTAAAACGCCTGATGTGAAGGGGATAATTATTATAACATATAATTAATTAATTTATTTACTTGTGTTATAAACAGAGTAAAGTAAATTGTATCCTTGAAAAATATAGATCACATATTGGAAGGCCAATAAAGTGCAATTCTAGCAATTTTTCTCGCTGGGTTTTTACTTAGCCTGTTGTAAACATTTAAAAGGACATATACAATAAATAAAAATTAAATAAACTACTACCACAATTTACAACATATGTACATATGTATGTGTGTACACATTTGTGAAACACCAACAGAAACGACAGCTAGAAAGAATATGTAGTTACTCGTTGCAACAACAGGAATACCAGCAGCATTAGCTTGATATGATAAAAATGATGATGATTGTGAAGATAATTATCACGTTGTTAATGAAAGGAGAACATTCCTAGAACACACTCACATTCACACTAATATATATAAATATGTAGATATATACACACAAATACATATAAAGAACATGATTTACTATCGCATCGTAAAATGAACAAATCACTTTTCCTCTGTACTTTGGTTTTTATTGTTGTCATTTTGTTAACAAAAATATAACAAACTGGATACTTAAAAATCCTCCATGAAAATTTGTAGATAGATAAGCATTTCTGAAATTGTAACAGTATTTGGGGTTTCAATTTAGATTTGGAAACTATAGAATATTAATAATATTTCCTTTAATTTACCAAAGACATATTTTAGTTTCCCACAATTTTCCAAAATATTTTGTATGGAATACAGGGAATATTTTCTTTAATTTACCAAAAACAGAAATTTATTTCCCACCCTCGCATTTACTAGAATATGTTATATGTATTTAGTTTAGTAGCCAAAAATATTTAAAAAGCAACTCTTGTTACGATATTACATGAGTATGCACAAATCTCATACACTTCAGTTTGAGACAGACTCTGACCGGAAATACATATGTATGTAGGTATGCGATTGTTATTGTGCGCGTAAGTTAAAACTTGGTAAATAGTTACAAAGCGTCGCTTTGTAATCATGCTCTTTATCCCATTAAGACAATCATGTTTTAAGAATTATTATTAGTGAACCAGCCACAAACATACTCACTCATATAAATAGTCCCTAGAGGAAAGGAAAGAACATTAAAGAATGTGGTTATTTAAAAGTTGCAAATAATACATGAATATGCATTTTTATATTTTTATACTGAAAAACTAAATTCAACGACTTCCGTATACATGCACATACATATGTAAATAAACATAAAATACATACAAGTACATTCATACACAACTACATACATATGCGGACATAAACATACTTCGCATGTGTGCTAACTAACTTGATATTTGTATTTTTTCACTTTGTTTGTTTCGGTTCTGGCTGTTGTTGATATTTTAAGTACTATAACCGGAGGATTTAGCAAACAAAAAAAAAAACTTCTTAACACTGAGTTGTGTTGTGGCATAGACCAATTGCCAGAATATTTGTGTGCGTGTGTGTATGTGTTTTTGATGCGTTTACATTGTTATGAATATGTATATGTTATTGTGTTGTGTTTGTAGTAGTTAAGCAACAAATTTGTAAATCCTAACAATTATTGCTATGAGTTAAAAGCCACAAGCAAAATAACTTTAAACATTCCATTTAGGGAATAAGCATTCACTAGATGAGAAAGGGATAAGAAGAAAGGATGCTTACAGTCACGGTTAGAACAGCCCAGCAATAACAACAGAATTATTGTTAAAAACGGACTCTGTGAGGTGTGATTTTTTGTTCAACACCCACAAACATACATTATAAAACTGTAATATTTTACAACAATGTTTAAATGTTGTTATTAACATACGCTATTATTATTGTTGTTTTAATTTTTCAACACGCCTTAGAAAATAATACAAAATAAAAAGTTTATAACTAAAAAAAGAAACCTTTGACAGCTTTGCAGCGAAGTTTATTTTCAAACGCTTTGAAAAATAAACAACCGCAATTTGTATGTGAAAGCAAGTAGTTCAAAAAAAAAAAATTCCAGATTGTCATATATATGTACATATTTATAACCTACACCAACATAATATACCCTCCATATTCGATTTGTGCTGATGTTTGGTCCAACACCCACCTTAAAGTATATTGATCGACTCAGAATCACTTCCTGAGTCGATTTAATAATGTCCGTCCGTCCGTCTGGCTGGCTGGCTGGCTGTCCATATAAAGCTTGTGCGCAGAGCACAGGTCGCAATTTTCAAAATATTTCCGTCCATTATTTCACCTATCCCTCATACAAATGTCCTCCCGAAATAGGGGTTTACCGATCTTAAATGTTTGAATTATGCAAGTATCCAAACAAATTTCATCACCAATGACTGGTAAATGAAGCCAAATCACATCTACAAATTTTGTGCAGATCAGTCCATAATTACTCGTAGCTCCCATATAAGGCCCACTTCCGAAAATCACTTTAAAGAGCATAACCCTCTAAAAAATGTTGGTATCCAAATAATATTGAACGCATATATATTTTATATGTATAAAAATATTACGGTACAATTTTATTATTATCGGTCCATAATTACTCGTAGCTCCCATTAAGGCCCACTTCCGAAATTCACTTTAACGATCATAAATTTCTTAAAAATGTTGGTATCTAAATAAAATTTGACACCAATAAGTTTCTTATATACAGAAATAATGACACCTAATTTTATAATGGTCGGTCCATAATTAGTCGAAACTCCCATATAAGACCCTCTCCGTAATTCACTTTAAGCTCTATAAATTTTTTAAAAGTATTTATATCGAGATAAAGTATAACATACATATTATTTATATTCACAGAAATCATTACACTATAGTTTTGGATGATCGGTCCACAATAAGTTATATCTCCCATATAACGTCAATTTCTGAAAAACTGCTTTATACATACATATACTGGAGATATTTCTAGTATCACGATATTTATTGAACGTGTAGCAGTGCCCTATGACACCAAAGCATTTTTTCTTGTCGGTTTTAAAACCAATTCTGACAATATTGGTTTCTATGACACCCCTGAATATTCTGAAATTTTGCACACTTTATTCTGATATAATAGTAATAAGTTTCAATAAAAGTGAAATCTCAAAACTATATTTTGTTTGCATCGGTCCATAATTTTGACATAGCCCCATACAAAGACCAAATGCGAAAATCACTTAAATGAACATACATTTTTTATAAAACTCACTATCAAGTTGAAATTCAACAAAAATAATCAAAATACGATCGTACAGCATCTGAATACTAGCTACCGCTTGTTTTATATTTCTAGCTCAGCGACAAGAACACTAACAAATAATACATATTCTCCATTGCTAACTTGCTGGTGTTACATCAACAATAACAAACATTAAATTATTATTTGATAATGAAAAAAAGTTGAACTTGCTCTTCCACGAATACCATGAACACCAACAAACACCAACCTCTTCGCCACACTGACACTTAATATGACGTAGATATTGTCGGTTTTAACTATCCTGAAAGCTTTGGGAAATAACGTTTATTTAATATTAAAAGGATTTATATGACATTGCCATATACCGTGAATGATGAATACGCGGTATTTTTTATGGTTGTGTAAGAGAGTGTAAATTTTTATACTTGTATTTAGTGATGGCCAACTTAGCGCTTTACAGGCTAGACGCGGTTTAGTTGAGCCGCTTTTTACTTTCTTTAATATGGTTAAATTTATTTAGCAATTTGTTTTCCCCTACTGTTTTTATCTTTTTATATCGACTTTAGAACTCATGTAGTAAAATTATTTTTGATAATTTGTTTGAAATTTTCTATTTGCTTGAGCTATCAATTGTAAGAAATAATGCTATAAGAGGATGCATTTATTTTCAAGTTGTCTCTTAATTTCAACGACCGTTTAAATATTCTGTAGATCAACGGACAGTAGTGCTGAATGAGCTGAAAACGAAGAATTAAAATTGTATTTAACAATGAATGTTTCTTTCAGTACTAATTATTCGATGATGTTAGAACTAATTTAAATGTTGAAATACTTGTAATTCTAGCCTTGAGTCCTATGATTAGCAATTCAATTACAGTCTTATTATATATTTTAAATTCCCCAGTGAAAAGGTAATAAATTCAAATCAAACGTTTTTGCTTAAAAATAAAATTATTTGTTTCTGGAGATTAAATGGAATAATCAAAAATTCTGATTAATCAATGACTGATTGTTTAATTAATCAATATTATCAATAAATTTGAGTTTTGTTCTTTAAAAGCTTAATATTTTTTTCATAACCATGAAACTAAAAAAATCAATAAATAAACAAATAAAAATGCAATGAAATCA
The DNA here is from genome assembly GCA_950370525.1 of Bellardia bayeri. Classification (NCBI taxonomy): domain Eukaryota; kingdom Metazoa; phylum Arthropoda; class Insecta; order Diptera; family Calliphoridae; genus Bellardia; species Bellardia bayeri. The sequence goes on from OX493267.1 coordinate 99,641,861, forward strand.
AAAGTTACACAAAATTCAAATTATAATTGATTACAATTATTTGATCCAAATCAAAATCATTAAAATAATCTTGATATGATTACTTAATGTGTTCGATTATTCAGAATTTTTTAATTACTATATTTTGCCAGTTTAAAACATAAGTTTTTTGGTTGGCTTATATTTTCAAATTCATAAACTTCGAGTTTCTTTCGGTGCTTTTCGATTTAGCCCTTGTTCAATTGACAACACTACTTGTGCTGTCATGATTTTCCTACATACTTATTGTTGTTGCTGATATAATCGCAGTTGTTGCTATTGTAGATTTTATATTATACACACAAATTTTGCTCAACTTGGCAATGTGTGGAAAATATAAAGGATTTAACGAGTTTCATGTTGTTGTTGCAGTTTTCTTTTAATCCCCCTCTTAGGTTTGAATCTTTGCAACGATAAAATAGTATTCGAATATAGTTTTCTGCAAAAGTAAACTTACACCCCAAAAATAAGATAATTACATAAATTCAAAATATATGCATCTTTCTCTATTTTCTAGTCTGAGGTGGATATTAATATTTTAAATCAATAAACAAAGAAGATAGCCGGACGGAATTACTATTCAAAAGCAGAAACCCGGTGAAACAGTTTTACTTCATTTTGAAAAAAAAACGACCGGTTTAAAATATTTTTTATTATTCGACAAACCTGATCGATTAACCGTCTTTTATAATTAAAAACTTTTTTAAAGTTTTTGTCAAAAAATAAAAATTTGTTAACTCTTTGTACATAATTTGTCGCTTGTTATACATTTTGCCAATATTTTCTTATTTTCATATCGGAAATTAAAAAAAAAAAAATTATAAAAAACATTCAGGTTCAAAAATTGTTTCCAACTAATTTATTTCATCAATAAATTATATTAAGAATATTTAGATATCATATATTAATAAAGTTAAATTTTTGGAAATGCTTTTGACTCATTTTCCGAATCTGAAATAGTAGATAAACGATATTTTACGCAGTTAAATTGTTAAACAAAAATAATATTTAAATAAAGTGTATGCGTCTGCAATCTCATTTTTCTCTTAAAAATAATGAAAACCTTTATTTTTTTCATATAAAATCGTATTCGATACCGATTTTTTAGGAAATTAAAAAAGCTCAAATTGGTTTTATTATTATATTATAATAAAGACAAATGTAAAAAAGTTTCAGTTGCTTTCAGACATTGAGTATTATTGAGTAAAAAAATGAAAAGTACTGAGTAAGTAGTATTGTGTAAAAAGTAGAAAAATTCTAAATCTAATAAGAGCCCCATATTAAAAACTATAACAAGTACAGAGGAAATCTTTTTAGTACGATTAATTTTACTACCCACTGATACTTGTATATTCTAATTTCAGTTTTTCATGCTTTTTCGTAGTCATTCAAATTGTTAGAGGTAGTAAAAATTATGTATGTATGTACTTTGTCTTGTTAGTTTTAAATTTGAATTTACATTTATTTGAGTTAAGGGATTTTCCAACAACATCATCTACAACAACAAAATAATGTTAAATTAAATTATAACAAAAGTATGCAAAAATGTTAATGATTTTTTATCTTCTTCGTTTTATTATTTTTATTTTTTTTTCATGTTTGGCCCACATGAAAAAAAAGGGGTTTCTTGTTGCGAACGAGTAAAAAAGGCGAGTTCGAGGAGGCCAACCAATTGTGCTATACACATATTTGTGTGTGTGTTAGTTGTCATTGTTTGTTACATTTTCTTTTTCGTTGTTGTTGATGTTTTTGTTAATATTGTTGTTGAATAAATACGTATAATAAATATATGATTCCACAAGAAAGTTTTAAATTGATTTGCTTTTCAAATGATGAAAGGGGTAGATGTAGAGGGTAAGAGAAAGAGAATAAAGAAATAAACAGATGAGTTAGAGCCCTTAATGGATTGGTTTTAAAACGACAAATTTGAATAGGAAATTTTGTAGCTTTTATATCGTTATTATTGTGATTATGTATTTTTTTATAGCATTAATTTTATAATATTCATAAAGGCTAATTTAATATTATAAGAGATTTATTAAACGAATGGATGTCGTTCGTGAGAAATGTCGCAATGTAAATTCTACTCAATCTAAAATTTAAATTGTTTAAGATAAAACTGTTAATTGTGTTTGGCGGCAGAACGATTTTTAAAGAAAATTTATTCATGAGTTGATATTAAAAAAGACAAGTTTTTAAATTTGAATATACAAATATTCTGGTTATTAAATAAATTTATTTTTGAATAAATATTTCAATTAATTGAAATTGGTTTCTGAAGGAGAAAGTCAAATAATTTTTGGAGGAAGTCACTTCTTTATGCCTGTGTAGTTTTAAATAATTCTATAAAATCTCAATACATAGCTGAAAACTTTCCACTTCATGGTTAGTTTACGTGGTAGTTCACTACGTGCGAACACTTAAGTAGAGTCGAAGGGACCCCGTTTTAAAAGACCACATCACTCGTCAGATTTAATGTCGTATACAACATACTGTAGCTAATATGTGTACAGAAAGTCGCGTTTTGCTAGACCCAACCTGTAGCTGTGAGATATCTCAGTAGGTCATTGAGTTTTGACCCGGCTACCTCACCAAGGTTGTTCAATGTATAATTACCCATGAATTTATGTCTTTTGACACTCAGGGCTGGGTATTCGCAGAGAAGGTTGAAAATCGTTTCCTCTTTTTCCCTATCCTTACAACTACGACAGTGGTCGTTAAATGGGAGTCCCAGGCGACTTGCGTGCTTGCCTAATGTCCAGTGTCCCGTTAATACTGCCAGCAACCTTGATATATCCTTCCTATTTCGGGTTATCAGTTGCGTAGTGCGTTTCTCGTTAAAAGATGGCCACATCAACTTGGCTATCCTACATGTGTCCAAATTACGCCATCTATATGTTTTTTTTGTTCAAAGCACAAATAACAGGATAACATCGTTTTGGTACACACATAATTAAGTGGAATTTTTGACCCATACTGCGTGCCGACTCAGGACAGTAACCAGCAAATTTTTTTTCGCTTCGAAAATGCTCTTTTGTTGGACTCTTTTCTGATTCCTTTTTCGGAGCGCTCCTAGAATTACATGTTGGGAGTAAGTATACATACTTACAACTGGGTAATAAAACTAAAATCTGGTGTGTGGGCTATAGAATATCAGGTATAGTCAATGTTAAATTTGTGTAATGCTGACTGACTCATCATATATGAGTATGCATATTGTGTCACTTTAACTAAAATTCAAAGTTATATGCACTGTACCTTCAACGTACATACATGTATAAAGTATTAAATATTGGCCAGAATAATAGGATTTATGCCCGGCATTAGTCGGAAACATTGAAAAATCGCTAAGAATTTCCTTGGAATTATTGTCTGTACTTGTACAGAATTCTGTCTGAAAAGTCTAAAATGTTTTTCGTAAAGATATCGGATCCTGAACAAATACGAAAAAAATGTTTAGTGGGTACACTCATAATATGTGTCAAGAGTGTAGAAGATAAAACAAGTGGAAACGATGTAGGGGTATAAAAGAACAAAAAACATTCTTTATTGTTGCACAGTCGTAGAAGAACACTCACTTAAAGTCTAAATTCTCTGCACTTATCTTACAATCATAAAATATGTCGTATATTCTTAGATTAAAATTAAATAAAAAAATATATGTATGTATATTTGTTATACTGTATGGCATCTTCTCTTGTTATTTTTATTTTTCCGTTTTGTCGTTCTATTAAAGTCATTCATCTTCTTCTCTGTTTTGCTGGCTGGTTGGCTGGATCAAGTTGGCATGGTGCTGGTACGTTTCGGGGAAATGAATTATGTTTTCCGTGTCTGCATAAAGTGTATAGAACGAATTTTAAATGCAACATGTCTACTTGGTGTATATCCGTGTGTTTCAAATGAAATTTCACCAGCATTTTATTTAATTTCGGTCTTTCAAGTATGTGTGCATGCGTTTGTAGATGTCTTAAATTACATTGCATTTGTAGTCTTTGCTCCATTGCTCTGCTTTTCCTTTTCATTTATTATACGCTACACCACTAGTGGGGAGGGTATATTGGATTTGTGCTGATATTTGTAACGCCCATAAATATTCGTCCAACACCCACCTTAAAGTATACCGATCGACTCAGCATCATCCGTCTGGCTGTCCATGTAAAGCTTGTACAGGTCTCAATTTTCAAAATATTTCGATAGAATTTGGTACATGACATTTATTTTTTGGCCCAAGAATGGATGGGATTGAATCAGGTGGAAATCGGTCCATTATTTCATCTAGCCCCCATACAAATCTCCTCCCGAAATAGGGGTTTAACGATCATAAATGTTTGAATTAGGCAAGTATTGAAAGAAATTTCACCACAAATGATTGGTAAATGAAGCCAAATAACACTAACAAATTTTGTACAGATCGGTCCATAAGTGATCATAGCTTCCACATAAGGCCCACTTCCGAATATATAAATCTTTAGAAAATGTTGGAATCAAAATAAAATTCAAACATATAAGTTTCATATATACAGAAATGATGACACCTAATTTTATAATGGTCGGTCCATAATTAGTCGAAACTCCCTCTCCGTAATTTACTTTAACCTCCATAAATCTGTTAAAAGTATTAATATCGAGAAAAAGTATAACATACATAATATTTATATTCACAGAAGTCATATCTCCCTTGGAGCTCCCATTTCTGAAAATTGTTTTATACATATACTTGGTGCAGGATATTATATGGTCGGGCATATCTTACTTGTATTTCTCTACAAGGCAGGAAATCAGTATATTTAATATATGTATATGCTCAATGACAATACATCTGTTTGTATGTATTTATTAAAAAGTATGCGACCAACTAATATTTTCTGAGATCAAGATTCTAGATATTTTTTGCTAATTTTTAATTCAGGGAGTTTGTTACTAATGTTTAGATTACTGTATGTTACTTACTACTACTAAGTGACAATGAAATAGAAGACACAGATACATATGTAATTAATGTTTAGAAATAATTTATTTTTAAATTAGGTTGATAGGTTGAATAGGTTGATTTGTGCTGATTTTAGAATGCTTTCTTACTAATTTACAAAGTCGAAGGAAAATTAAACTTTTTGTTTCAAATCTTTCGTAAAATAAATTTCATTTGAGTTGGATGCTCAACTAAAGATTGTCGGCAAGTGCCGTGTTTGATTTTTACTAGTTCGTCGTCGCGTCGGTCAGCACTTTCGAGTGCACGATTGTTTGCTTTTGCTGCTTTTATTATTAATGTCCAAGTTTAAGTATTTGTAGCACAAGCAGCTGGGTTTCATTTTTCAGTCAGCCAAGTTTTGTATGGAAAGAATTCAATGTTTTATAAATTAATGAAAAATATTTTTGGGCTAGTGTGTAAGTGCAAATACTAATACAACTGCAATTGTTGCACTAAGGCTTAAATGAAAAGCATCTGTGGATTAGAAATGTGCTACTAGTGGTTGTATGTTCCCTCTCCTAATTCCTAACTTCTGAAGCAAAACCATTTTTGGGTAAAGTGTATGAATTGAACAATATTTTAAACTGTATATTTTGTATTTTCGGTTTGTTTTGTTTTTAAATGCCTTAAATACTAGTGGTTGTTGGTAATGCCACCCACCATAACACAAGTAGTATAAAATAAATGGCAGCTGAAGAGCATTGGTTGGTGTATGTTTTATAATCTTAAATTATCCTACACCAAAATAAAAGTAAAATGTATTGAAATAAAAGTGTGATTTAGCTACATACTTTATTACGGTTTAGAGGTTGCGGCAGCTATTCATCGCAGCTACGCGCTAAACATTTTTATTTTAACTATTTCTTCTTTTATACAGCCTGCTTAGTATAAAAAAGGAATTTAGTGTATATGATGAAAATGTGCTTACTGTGCATAACTAGTTTAAGTTTGTATCTTTTTGCACAAAGTGTCTTGTGTGTCCTTTTTTATATTAAAAAAAAATGTTTGACTTTGTCCGCAATTTTATCTGTCCTTCTCTGCTAGTTTTTTTTTTGTTTGGTTTTTATTTTATTTGTGGAAAGAGTTGATGCTAGTTAACTTTTAAAAGAGAGTTGCAAAAGAATCATCACAATTCATGAGCCAGCAAATTAATTTGCAGGGATATTTCAAGCTTTAATACAAGTTCCTCGTGCAATATTTCCATTAAATCATGTCCAGAGCGTACTACAGGGCAAGTGTGTGGATACTCGTATACTTGTGGTTTAGGTGTTGAAAAATTTTTAAATATTTTTTCTTCTACAAATATGAAACATTTATTTTCAGGATAAAATAACTTTCAGGATTACTGGTGAAAATCATACTCAAGCGAATAAATATTTTTTTTTATAGTTTTTAAGAAGCAAAAAAATACAAAATTAAAACAGACTTAAAAAGAAATGAATATCGTTAATAAAATCACTATTTTTTTCAAATTATAAATGTCATCATAAACCTTGTATTTGGGGGCATATTGAGTTAGTCATTCCGTTTGTAACACATTGAAATTTTGGTCGTAAAACCAAAAAGTATATATATTCTGGGTCCTTATAACATTATAAGACGATCGAACTATGTCCGCCAGTCTGTATAATGCACGATAGAGCTTAAAAAAACTTTGATAAATAACATTTCTCCCAAACATTGTTTGTTTCACCTTAATGTTTTGCATTGAAAATGGGCAAAAAATCAGTCTAGTAGATCCAGAGTTATAGACCCAACTTTCAAGCAACTACTATATTTTTAAAAAATTGTTTGCTATTTTCTTTAAATATATTGTAAATAATATCATGTAATTTTGCACATATTATTTGTATATAATACCCTACACCCAGTATATGTATAAAACAATTTTTCAGAAATGGGCGCTATATGGGAGATATTACCTATCATGGAGCGATCATCCAACAATTTAGTGCCATGACTTCCTTGTATATAAATAGTATATGTGTTATCTCGATATAAATACTTTTAAAAGATTTATGGAGCTTGTATTTTCGTTAAATATTATTTGGATACCAACATTTTTGAGAGAGTTATGTTCTTTAAAGTGATTTTCGGAAGTGGAAGCTAGGAGTAATTATGAACCGATCTGCACAAAATGTGATAAAATTTGTTTGGATACTTGCATAATTCAAACATTTATGATCGGTAAACCCCAAATTCGGGAGGACATTTTTATAGGGGCCACGTGAAATAATTAACAGATTTCAGCCAGTTTCATTCCATCCATTCTTGGGCCGAGAAAATATCACGTACCAAATTTTATCGAAATATCTTCAAAATTGCGACCTGTACTCTGCCCACAAGCTTTACATGGACAGCTAGCCGAACTGACGGACATCGTTAAATCGACTCAGAAAGTGATTTTGAGCCGATCGGCATACTTTAAGGTGGGTGTTGGACCAATATTTCTGGTCATTACAAACATCAGCACAAATCCAATATACCCTTCCCACTATGGTGGTGTAGGGTATAATAATATACGGCTATTTCAGAACAATTAAAAAATAAAAATTATTAAAAGGTTAAGGAAACAATCCTATAAAATTATTAAATAAAATTATAGAAAATAATGATACAAAGGCAGTCAGCCATAACTAGTGTAGTCCACTTAGGTCCAAGCATTGGTCCTTTTGTGTCATAATTATGAAACACTTTTTAAAGTTTCCATCAAAACCACATTTGAATATTTAAAAAGATATGTTAAGGTCAGATATTTCGTAAAGAGATTAGAAAAAATAGATTCACAAGATAATGGAATTTAATTGAGTAAGTAGAAAAATAATAAAAAATAATATAATCTGAGGAAAGAAATATTTTTGTTTAAAATGATTTCCGGTAGATTTTCGGAAAATTTTGCAATTAAGAACTAATTTTCAGTATATTATAAAGGATAAAATCTTGGCATAAAATAATATAGAAGTATAAATACCTGTCTTAAAGATTGTACAGCTCTGAAACAAATAATGAAATATGGGACAATTTGCAAATTTTTGCAGCTGGCATTTAATTTGATCTATATGAAAGTCACATAATATCAGATCTAAAAATAATTATTAACTTAATGTGTTATATTTTTTTCATTTATTTTGAAGACAGCTGACTAAAGTAGAAATTTAGCATTGGTGCCTTTTCTTTTTGCAAAAATCTAAAATACGACAGCAAGAATCTATAATATATGAAAAATTCATTTAATTTATTTTTCCATTTTTATAAATTAAGCGTCTATAGTTTTGAGCAACATTATCTGTATTTGCTTTAAAATTAATTCCAAGATTTTTTGGTACATTTATAATTTCCAATATTTGTGGCATAAACCGACGGGCAAATCACCGCATTCGAAATCGAGTACTTTGTCATCGAAATGTAGTTAACGTGGATCACCGCAATCGTTATCGCAAAGTATATACTCGAAGTCAATTGGTAATCTGTTATCGAAAACAAACAAACACTAGTTTTTTTGGCACGGAACAAAGCAAAAGAAAGATTGGTTTGACAAACATTGCATCATTTTGAAACACAATTTGTTTTGTATTGCATTTGTTAGCACTTTGTGATAATCCAATTAAAAAATCATTTCCGGCATCATGCTGAAAGCTGCCACTAGCCAAAAGGGTCAATGTGGCGGCAAGAAACTATATGGGCGGTACGGACATCGACATATGACCACAAATTCTTCTTATAATGGCAATATCCGAATATAAAAAACATTTAGATTCATTTTAATTAAAAGTTTTCTTTTTTTTAACAATTTTATATGAATGAAATTTTGATTTCTTCGACCTTTTGGTTTATTGGAGATACGGATTAATTTACTTATTGAGGCACGACTATTTATAAACCTTTATATTTTGACCCTATTACATAAAATGAGAAGTAAGTAAAATAAGAAAGTAATTTTCTGATCCTACTTTCTATTTAAAAACAAATTACTCTCGGACTTGTTGGATGACAATACGAGGTCAAAAAATAATCGTTATTTTAAATTTTTTCAAAAAGTATTTCTTTATTCATCAGATATAATACACTTCTGCCAATACGCTTTTTGGTATCGCCAACATCTCCTGTTTCGATTTTTCTTTTATCTGCTAAATCGTAGCAAAACAATTTCCTTTCATCGGTGTCTTCAGTTTTGAGAAGAGGAAAAGTCATCGGGGCCAAGTCCGGTGAATACGGTGGTTGACGCATGATAACGGTTTTGTTTTTGGCCAAAAACTCACGCACAAGCTTCGATGTGTGAAAGCCATGATTGGTTTTTCCACAATTCTGTGCGTTTCTGACGAAAACGCCGCATAACATCAAGGTAGTATTCGTTATTGACCGTACCACCTTGTGGCAAGAATTCATGATGCACCACGTCATTGCAGTTGAAGAAAACAGTGAGCAAAACCTTCATATTTGACCGAATTTGACGTGCTTTTTTCGGCCTTGGCTCTTCTGGACGTTTTCATTGGGATGATTGGGCTTTGGTTTCAATGTCATAGTCATATACCCATGATTCGTCACCAGTTATGACCTTTTTGAGGAAATCTGAATCGTCGTTGATGATGTTCAACAGCTCCTGAGCGATGTCCATGCGACGTTGTTTTTGCTCAAAATTTAGCAATTTTGGAACAATCTTCACATGAGCCGATCGATATGCCAAAATCATCAGCAACCTCTCTGATAGTGATTCGATGATTTTTCAAAATTAATTTCTTAATTGCGTCAATATTTTCATCGGTTGTTGGTGTGCTCGGGTGACCAGGACGAGCATCGTCATTGACATCTTCTCGGCCTTCCTTAAACCGATTATACCAAAATTGAACTTGTTTTCTGCTCATAGTAGACTCGCCAAACGCCACAGTCAACATTTCAAATGTCCTTACGCATTTAATTTGATTTTTTACACAAAACTTAATACAGTTTTTTTTATCCATTTTTGCGAATAGTAAAAAATCGAAGAGCACACCAAAACACAAATAACCTTTTTATCTGTCAAAAACAAACCGACAATCCAAAATGGCTGATATTATCAATATATATAACAGACATGTGTACCAACATAACAGAAAAAAATGCGAAAATCGAACATACGTAACTCACGGAATTTAAAAATAACGGTTATTTTTTGATCAAACCTCGTACATCGAATAATTTGATTTTGATTTTTGAAGTACCGCACTGCAAACTATTTGTTACAAATTTTTTTATATCTCAGAGAAAATATTTAAATTGATTATTTACATTATTAAATAAAACGTAAAAATTAGTACCATTGTTAAAGTGCTTAATAGAATCAAAAAAGGTAGGGTAGGTAGGTAGGTAAGTGTATGTGTATATATTTATGCACTTATGCAAAAAATATGATACTAACTTTAATATACACACAGAAACATGAATACATGCATTCATACATAGTACATGCTTATACATAGATACATATGTACATATTATCTATTATTTATGGATAACAATAATGAATATTTACAAACCTACACACACACACACAATGGATATTTTGATGTCTGTGTTATTGGTCGGTATTCAACATTTGATTTGACTGTGTTGTGTTTAATACGACATTAGTGTATAGTATACATATTATATTATATATAAAAAAGTTGCAAGATTATATTTTGTTTTTAGTTTTAGTTCCTTAAGTTTTTCTTGAATTTTTTACTTTAAAAATTCGTAGCGCAAACACTCTAATTGACAGTTTTTAACTTGATATTTAAATACGAAATTAGTTAATGTTTCCTTAAGCTTAAGTTGTACTTAAATACGGTTTCATTTTGTCAGTCTCAAATTAAATTTGATATTAAATTATGATAAAAGTATGGTAGCACTTCTTCATTTAACAGCTGATTTACTATTTAGTTCACAAATTGTTGTAAACTAAATGGACAAAAGCTGCATTATTTATATCCTCTTCATCAACGTAAAAAAAGTAAAGTCTCTTTTTGATCTTTTAAAAACTTTGCATTAGTGACTCTAATTAAGTTTTTTTTTAACTACTTAAAACATTTTTTGGGTTTTAAATAATACTTAATACTTTTTAAAACTATATTAGTCTTTTAAAAATTCTTATTTCTCTTATTGTACAGAAAAATACAGTTTGAAAGTATCGAATAGTTGAAAATATCCAACACTTTTACAACTCCAATATACTTATTGACATGACATCATTTTTTTTGATCATTTTTAGAATTTATTTTTCTATTCATCCTGTCAAGTAATATGCGAACATTTTAAAGTTATTTATTCGCATGATATAAATAACTCAACACTTTAAAAATAGGCAATAGGTGCAATTTGTTTAAAGACAAAGCGCTTGGCATTTCATAACATCTGGTAACACTGTCATCACTACACATATTATACAAATACGACAATAATACAAGTTGTAAAATGTAATTCTGTGTAATTAATTATTAATTTATGCACATACGTTTAAAATTCTCTTCCTAACTAGAAAGTTATATACATACATACATACATATGTATCTATATGTATATATAATATATACACATATACATATACATATGTATATACCCAACAAGCCATATGAGTCCGAAAATAGTCTTTTCTGACACCATTTCCGGTGCGTTCATGCTCTTTATGAGCCCAAAAAACAATCATTATTGCTCCGAAAACCTTCAGAAAAGAGGGTCATTACATTCGAAAATGGTCCGTCAGAAAGAACTCTTAGATAATGTCAGAAAAGAGTCTTTTATGAGGGTTTTTTGGGCTCTGAAAGAGCTCTTACATCTTGTCAAAAAAGAGTCATTGCAATTTTAAATACAGCAAATTTAAAGGTCGCATTTATTATTTTTTTTTAATTGTTTTTACTTAAACAACAAGGGAATTCATTTACAAATGAACTAAATTAGAAATGGAAAAAAATTAATTAAATTGTATTTACAGTAAAAAAAAATAAAATCAAATTCATTTAAATAAAATATATAAAAATGAAAAAAAATTAATTTTTTAAGCAAATTTTTCTTTCGCTCCGAAAATCCTTTTTAGTTGGACTCTTTTCTGACTCCTTTTTCGGAGCGCTCCTATAATGGTATGATGGGTATAATATACATATACACATATACATATGTAAATACTATTTTATTAATGTTGTTGGTGTAGTTGCTGTTACATTTTATTATTATTTTGTTGCTGTCACTGCTGCTGTTGTTTTTGTATTTGAAATTGCCGTTTTGTTGTCTTGTTAGTGAATGCTGTAGAGCTTAAAATAGCAAAATGTTGTTATTGTTGTTATGATAACTGTTGTTGTCACTATATTTGTATCTAGCTATATGTGTTGTATATAAGTACAAATGTACGATGTGTGTTTCTGTACATGTCTGCATATTTATACAGAAATTGTCGTAAATGCATGGATTTGTATTTAGCCTCTGAACCATGTTACACATCCTGCATGTAACATTTCAGTTTAATGTGTACCTATGTATGTACATTTTTTTTGAGTATCTACATACATACATACATATCGCTCATTTGCTGCAATAACGTCATTACTCAAAATCCGTGTTTTTTGAACTGAGTAATACAAAATATGCGCTGTTATATAGTCTTTCATATAGTTTTATCATTTTTTAAAAAAGTCAATTATTTTTTGTGTGAGAGTGTTATTTGTTGTAAACATCAAAATAAAAATGCATGTTTTCTCGTACATATATATTGACAAGTAAAAATTCGGTAAATACAGATTCGAAAGATATTAACATCTACTATTTAAATCAGGTTTTATTTCTGAAATCGCATGATTTGTTAAAAAGTTATTTAAGAAATAGTAAAATGTCATAAAACATTCAAAGCCGTTTTTCTCGAAACGACTTTTTTTGAATTACTACGTTGTTGCAGCAAATGAGCGATATGTATGTAGGTATGTAAGTATGTAAATACAAAAACAAATATTCATTTTATTTATACTTTTTGTTTCTGCTTTCTTTTGATTCTCACAATAATAGAGATAGACCGTTTTATTATTTTGTATTTCTTGTGTATGCCTCGATTGTGCTGATGTTTGTAACGCCCATAAATATTAGTCCAACACCCACCTTAAATTCAACACAAATGAGTTTCATATATACAGAAAACATGATACCTAATTTTATAACAGTAAAAGTGTTTATATCCAGATAATATTTGACACAAAAAATATTTATGTATATGTATGCACAGAACAATGCCACTAATTTTTTGGATACTTGGTCCATAGTAGGGCATAGATCCCATCAAACGCCCACTTCTGAAAAACTGTTTTTAAACATATGTATAGTGAGTGTTGGGTATTATATGGTAGGACTTGACCGACTATATTTTCTTATGCTTGGGTTTCACTATGTCATTTTTGATGTCAAATTGTCCAAATTGTTGGCAATTGTATGAAAACGGGTTGTCATATGGGGTCATCTATGTTTGTAATCATGATTTCAAACAATAAAAATGACATAGTGAAAACGCGGCCTTACTTGTTTTTTTTTTGGTATAATTTCACTTATAAATTTGCAAAAGCCGTCCATATATTTGTTTTTTTTTTTGCAAATTATTCTATAAAAGCTGTCAAACGATATTTATTTATGTAGAGCGCTCATATTTTAAGACAACACAAAATCTATGTTTGTATAATATTTCATTTTTATATGAGAGTTTAACATAAGTATGTATAAAATATTTGTTATTCAATTTGTATTGAATTTATGACCAAGAACTAAGAAATTTGGTATTTGTTTAATTTTATTTACGTGAGATCGTAAATAATAAGAAAGTACCACCATAATAATTTTGTTTTCAAAAATTTATTGGGAACTAAGAGTTTTCGACAAAAGTCCAAATCACACATACATATGTATATGTATACGCATATTCATTAGAAATATATGTATCTATTTTCATGAAATATATTCGTAACTACCGTGTTTCATCTAATTTTTATTTATTAAAGGTGTGCATTGTACTCTACATATGAACCATTTTTAAAAAACTTACTAAAAATTTCATTTATGTTTAGTTTACTTTAATATACATTTCATCAGAAATATGATCTCGCTCAAACATGATTTTAAAAATGTTTAAGATATTTATCGATTTTCTATTGTTGTGGTTTTTTGGCTTATCGCACCATATACCTACTTATAAAAATAAAGTCTAGAACAATGAACACCTAATTCACATGGTTTTGATTTAACACGGTTTGAACAAATTTTACAGTTTTTTAAGAGATTTTATTCTATTTAGTACGATTCAAAATCTTTTTAATTTTTTTTTTGGTTTTTGTATTTTAATTTTTGCGAAATATGTTCATATCACAAAATTTAGGGGAATTGCCTTTTTGTAAATATAAGTAAATTTTCTAGGCAGAGCAGTTGTAAATAGGCCAAATTAGGAAAATTCCCTTTTAGTGCATGCAATTAAACGAACTTGTCATACATACACCTTTTTACATTACTTTTAAGCTTAGAGTGCATATCGTTTTTTTTTTTTTCTTTAATAACTAGTATACTTGTGTAAACACAACCTGAAAAGTTGTTGCTAAAAAATCCTTGTTTTTTTCCTAATTTCAATAGGTTTTAGAGATAAGGAACCAATCACCTATTTTGCACACGATCAATGTCATTTTTTACACGAAGTTTCCCGGAACCGATTACAGAATTAGGTCTACTAACAAAAAGTGAATTTGTTGAAGATAATAACATGAACCCATTATAATTTACCTATTTTTAAATCAACAAATTATTACACAATTAGAAATCATCATTAAAATATAGACTTGTTTTGTTTTTTATTTCATGTATGTAGATTTATTTGGAATTTTGAACCTGAAAAATCTTAGTATAAATTTTAAAAATAACTTTGGTCTTAAAATGAACCACATCGAAAATGCTCTAATTTAATTTATACCTTTATATCTCATACATACATATGTAAATACAAAATATTTCCTTAATATTTTATCGTAATCTATCTTAACAATCATGTCGTGACTAATAACAATTAGTTTTTATAAATGTTTTAATCTACAACGGAAGAATAGTATTACAATAATTGAAGTAAAATGCAAAAAAAAAGTATATTAAGATCAATAACGGATAATGAAGGCACACACCTTTAGATGTGTTCTCTAATGTGCTCACATTTGAGCTAACACCTGTGCAAAACCTTTTTTTGCAAAGTTTTTCACTGCACTTTTTATTTTATATAAAATCCTACATTTTTTCCAATGTCAATTTTTTCATTTTACTGTCAATGGAAAAACTGTAGAATAGAGTCACTATTAATCAATCACTGGGAGAATTTTCTGCGTAAACTGGTTATTTTTGAGTTCAAATCTAATGGGAGAACACATCTTTTAATATACGAGTACGATATTTTGCACATATATTGTATGTATTTGTGCAGGATTTAATCTGAAATGGTACTAGTGTTGACAGAATTTGTAGAAGCCTCAAATTTGTATTCTTAAAGTGTTGATTTTAATTTTACCAATATTAACATAAAAATAAAATAAAACAAGTTAGAGTGCAATATTTGGCAGTGCCGAATCTTTAATACCCTCCACCTAAACGTAATAAGAAATACAAAAACTACACTTATGGTTATAGGACTAGAATATCCTTATTCTGTATTTTCTATTCAGTCTTAGTGCAACCAACCTAATTTATTTTAAATGTTTTGAAACTTTATCTAATGTTGACCATTTATAATTGATTTAGTTACCATAATTTACAGAGTTTGTCTGATTTTTATAATAATCTAGACTATAATTTAGAAATTAAAAATTAAAAAAAAAAACATTGTTGCATATTCACAACAAGTTAAGAAACAGAGTATAAAAAGAGAATAAGATTATATGGTGAGGCTTCTTATAGTTGAATTTGATCGCAATACCTTTATTTACATGATATTTATGGGTGGCATAGTAGAATTGGACTAAATATAGACTAATAGCTTCCAAATCCCGTATCCGCTAATGTGATTTATATGTATTTTAGGCGGATTTTGGTTGAATTTCATCTCAATGGCGTTATTTACAAGAGCTATATGGTTAATTGTTATACTCGGATGTGGGCTTAATTCGGGAGCTATTGCCAATTATTGACTGACAGCTACAAAGTCCAGTAGCAAAATTGCCGTATAACCGATATTGGTATGATTTCTATTAACATGTTTGATCTGTATAAACATCGATATTTACTAAACATTTTTGTGAGTTTAATTGGTGCTTATATGGCACCTGTGACAAATCGTGGCCAATCTTTTTAAATTTTGGAACAATGAATTTATGTAATTTATGAACTAAAAAAAATTTATTTTGTAATTTTTTTTTGCGTCAAACTTATTTTTGCTGAATTTTCCAATTTTTACAATTATCTTCCAATTTTTATAATTGAGCAATATTTCGCAAAGATTTTTGTATGGGGGCTATAAGAATTTATTTAAATATTCTTACTATTTCCCTCGCAGTTTCTTATTTCATCATAAAAATAACGTGTACAAAATATCGGGTTATATGCAAAATATTTAAAAATAATGCAATAAAATGAATAAAAAATATCAAATTTGTATGGAGGTTGCCTCACATTTTGGTCCATAACTCTGGTTTTACTACACCGATTTTACTGATTTTCAATACCAAATAAGAAATATGTTTCTGGAAATTTCGTTTAGTGAGTTTGTGTAGTTTGGACGTGAGAGTGTTTGACACAGACGGACATGGCTCAATCGACTTGGAATTTCATAAGGATCAAGAACATACATACTATATATTTTGTTGGGTGTCAGATGGACATTAACAAAGTTTCACACGGAATGACAAACGTAATATACTCTCATTTACCACTCATGTTGGTGGAGAGTATAATTAAATATTTTGAAATCCTGAGTACTTCTGATCGTCATTATTACTGCAAAACCCATCGCATTTTCGTCTTCTTCTTATGAATGTTTAAATGAAATTGTTTTCTATATGGGTTTCAAAATAACTAAGTTTAGCCGGATATTGATTAAAGCGACAACACTTCTTGGCATTGTGTAAAATATAAGTATGTATTGGAAGTGAAATAACGTATTTAAGGGAAAGTGCTGAAAGGGTAAAAGTGATGTTTTTTTTTTGAGGTTGCCTTTTTCCATCCCTTCATTTTGCTCAATTAGAACATTCATTAATCAAATCAAAAACATACGTTTGACCCTAAAAACGTAAATGATTTATAGACACGCACCGTTAAACAGACGTAGTCGAAAAAAGAAAAAAACTACTGAACAGTAGAAGTGGCATAATAAATTTAGTAAAAGGAATATAAAAGCAAAGAATATTTTTACATTACATATACATACATACATACATATATATGTATAATTTTTACGAAAGTAATCAAAATGAAACATATCCAAATATAGTTACATATGATTATATACAGGCATACATACATACACGACTATTCATTTTGGATGAATTTGAACCGTTTGAATTTTCAACTAACGAATAAAACGTATTTATTTTTATCAATTAATTGATATGTACCTTGTTGTAGTAATAATTATATTTACCTGTTATATATATATGCATAAAGTTTTAGTATATTTGCAAAAAAATATGTTTTAGATTAAAAAAAAATAAGCAAATCAACTACACATAAACTACATACAGAAATACATTTTAGAACCTTTACAATACTTATAAATCTACTTCACACATTAGTAGTGATTGTTTTAAGATGGTCTTTATATGTATATGTATGTATATCTATGTATGTATATCTTTTTCATTTTAGATAAAATTCGTTTTTATTAAAAAACCATCAAGCTTGATAACGAATTACACCAATAAATTGGATTTAGATTTGTTTTCAAACACTATAACAAATACTGCATAATATTATTTAGCCAACAATATTCTATTAATTAAGATTTGAATTTACGAGTATGGACTATTAAATAAAGTAAAATTACCATAAAATGCTCCTATAATGAACACTATTATAACAAAATCTAATTTCAAATATAGGTACTAATGGTACGGTCCAACAAATACATTTTTATATGCTTTACTTTAATTCTAATAAACTCCAGAAAATAAGTATACGAGTATGTATGTCAAAAAACGTTAAAATAAAAAAAAACGTTTAAATATAAAGGAAAGCGTAAATATAAATTATAAAGAAAACTTTAAAATTTTAACAAGAAGCACACATACCAAGCATTCCATAGGCTTTAATTAATGGAAAACGATTAGTTTCATTACTGGCATGTCAAATTTTGTGTCTTTCTGCTGAACAAAGTCATTAACTAAATAGGGCATCATGAACAGAAAAGTCGTGCTCTGTTGTAGTTTTTTTTATTTTTTACATATGATTTTAGTTTTTAGAGAGAGTGTGTTTGTGAAAATGTATTTCTTAAAAATGTGTTATACCTTGCAAAAATCTGTGGAGTACGTGGTACATTGTAGCTAAAATGTAGTGACTACATCATGGTCCTATGTAACTCACTTATGGATCATTACATTTTCAAAACAGAACTTCTTGTTACACGACAATTGTTCGTGCTTTAACGACCGTAATCGTTGTTTAAAAAACATTTAATGAAGTTACAAGGAGTAGTTTTGGGACTAGTCCCGTGTTATGCAATGCTGGAGTATATAGTCCAGTCCTAGGATATCGTAATGTTAAATGGACTAGTTTTTTCAAACAAATGGATTATGTTTGGAGTACTTCTGGTCCATTGTGGAGTAGTCCATACATATGTACGTGTATGGAGTATTCGCGTTTTTTTCAGGGTACCTACTCACAATTATTTACAAGGATCTTTTTACTTTTTATACCCAACACCACCATAGTGTAACGCCCAGAAATATTGGTCCAACACCCACCTTAAAGTATACCGATAGACTCAGAATCACTTTTTGAGTCGATTTAACGATGTCCGTCCGTCTGGCTGGCTGGCTGGCTGTCCATGTAAAGCTTGTGCGCAGAGTACATAATATTTTTTCGACTCAAGGATGGATTGGATTGAAATTGTGGAAATCGGTACATTATTTCACCTTGCCCCCATACAAATGTTCTCCCGAAATTGGGGTTTACCGATCATAAATGTTTTAATTATGCAAGGAGCCAAACAAATTTCATCACAAATGAGTGGTAAATGACAGATCGGTCCATAATTACTCGTAGCTCCCATATAAAGCACACTCCCGAAAATCACTTTAAAGAGTATAACTCTCTCAAAAGTGTGGGTATCCAATTAATATTGAGCACAAATATATTTCATATATATACAAATAATACGGTACAATTTTATAATGGTCGGTCCATAATTAGTCGAAACACCCATATAAGACCCTCGCCGTAATCCAATTTAAGCTCCATAAATCTGTTAAGAGTATTTATATCGAGATAAAGTCTAACACATATAATACATACATATATTCACAGACATCATGATTTTTGGATGATCGGTCCATAATAGGTTATTTTTCCGATATAACGCACATTTCTGAAAAAACTGTTTTAGAGATATACTGTAGGTGTTATATGGTCGGGCTTGACCGACTATATTTTCTTACTTGTTATTTTTGGTTTTCAACCTAAAAACAAATGTAAAGGAAGACGAACTAACCAAAATTACAGCACAAGATGAATGATGATGAGCCCAGAAAGTTTAAGAAAGAAAGAAACAATGACACTATAACTATAAAATTAAACATAGAAAACTTGCTTAGAAGTCATTAAAATATATTGTGCGGTTTAACAAAGTGATTTTCTAAACTAAGATCCCTTTTTGGAGTGTTACACTTGCAAGCATACAAAAAAAGAAGCGCACATATAAACATACGTACGAGTTTACCTTATGTATGCTTGAATGCGTATATGGAAATCAATACATACTCGTACATACATACATACATACATAAATCATTGTAAAGAAATTGAATATGTGTGAGTGTGTCGCACGTTTTTAGACAACTGCAGTTTGCATAGTGTTCGTATTACTGTTATACATCCCAGCAAGCCATATGAGTCTGAAAATATACTTTTCTGACACCTTTTCCGGAGCGTTCATGCTCTTTATGAGCCCAAAAAACAATCATTATTGCTCCGAAAACCTTCAGAAAAGAGGGTCATTACATTCGAAAATGATCCGTCAGAAAAAGCTCTTAGATAATGCCAGAAAAGAGTCTTATATGAGGGTTTTTTTTGGCTCAGAAAGAGCTCTTAGCTAATATCAGAAAAGAGTCATTGCAATTTTAAATACAAAAAATTAAAAGTTCACATTTATTATTTTTTTTAAATTGTTTTTACTTAAACAAAAAGGGAATTCATTTACAAATAAACTAAATTAGAAATGGAAAAAAATGTATTAAATTGTATTTACAGTAAAAAAAATAAAATGGAATTCATTTAAATAAAATATATAAAAATGGAAAAAAAATTAATTGTTTAAGCAAATTTTTCTTTCGCTCCGAAAATGCTCTTTAGTTGGACTCTTTTCTGACTCCTTTTTCGAAGCGCTCCTAGAATGGTATGCTGGGATTTATCTATGAGTGAGGGTATGGATTTGTGTGCGTGTATGGTTAATTTTTTATTATAATTAACATGAATAACAAAAACTTGTCAGTTCAATGTAGACAATCTACCTTTTATCAATATTCCTCGGTCTGTCTTGTATAATTATGACAAATAACGTGTTTATATTCATTCGAATTTATTTAGATTTCATTTTACCTGAGTTTAATTTATCTGCTTCCTTCTTCCTCAGCAACTAGGGATGCCAAAACAAATCCCGAAATCTACTAGGAAATTGTTTGCAACGTCATACACAAAAATTTCAATTTCAAAACGAAATAAAGGTGAAAGAATTAAAATTAATTTTGGATTGTCAAACTCAAACGCACTATTTGATGTGACTACACTTTGTGGAATTTGGAAATTCCTATATAAAAATCTTTAATTGATTTAACCCTTTCTTTGCATGATTTTATTTTATTGGTAAAATAAACCAAGGTGATGTAATTCATGTTCAAAATTAAAGGAAAAATTATTAAAAAAAATCTTAGTATATTTATATACTAAGATACTAGCCAAGACGTATTTGATTCCTTCTCTAATTTATGGGTGTGAGTTATTTGGAAACTGTGATTCAAGTTTCAGAAAAAGTAATTTCAGCTTTTGTTAAAAAAGATACTGATTTTTGACCAACATTTTTTCACAATTAAACAGTTGTTTACAAACAAACAGGTGTTTACTAAATGCAAAAATCTTAATTCACATTAGTGAGATTTTAATGCAAATTAACGCTGTCGTCTGTCTACGCTATAATACTCGATTGCTCACATTGATTAAGATTAATAGCGTTGATTTCAAGTAAATTATTCAATTATGACTGATTAAATTTAGGAATTATTTGAACTTAAATTTCATCATAAAATTTCATAAAGAGTTACATGCCTAAAACAATTTTATTATTAACATTTTCTATAAATTGATCAACGTATCCGAAAATTCCAATTAGAATTTGATTTCAAGAATTATTTTATTAACTCTCAATAAAAACATACTCTTTAACATATTAGTAATAGTTATTTGCACATTTACTATAAAACGTATAGTTTGTCTCATAACAATTTTTTAAAATTCAATTGACTTTTATGTAATTTCAGTCTAAAGAAATTTCTATGCTTAACTTTTGCATATCCTGTCATTGCAGAATTTTTGCGTACATATCTTTCAAAAACTACACAAAAAGAAAGTTACGAAAATAAAAAAACAAATCCACCCAACCAACCTCGGGTAAACAATGCAACGGAAATGAAAAAAAATCTAAAAACAAGCCACAAAACAGGATGATAGAATGCCAAACGAAATTTCATTATACATATAAAGGTACACAAACAATTTCATAGACAATACAGTGGGTTATTAGTGAAGAATATTGGAAAAAGTTAAATAAATTGTCAGTGATGGATACTTTTTATTGCAGATTAGAAAACAATAATATTTATTTCGAGTTTATTTTTAACATAGAGAAAAATCAAACTATATTGCTTTTATTATTTAATTGAAATAATATGCATAATGTATATTGAACAATTTTGAAAATAAATATTTACTTACACGTATATGAATATATACATATATTTTACAGAATATAATGTATCAATTAATTAGCAATTAAACAACTTAACATTGCAATTTTTAAACTTTTTAATTATATCTGAGTTCTTAAAAAATTTCACAAATACACTTTAGAAATGCGTGAAAGAAATCGAATATCAATTAAAGAATTACTGAGTTACGATAGTTAAAATGATAAAGATGGCAAACTGCGTCTACTATTTATTTAAAACGTGAAAAAAATGAAAATTTTTTGAAATTGCCTTTTAATTTTACATATCAGTATACAAACAATTAGGAACTGGCTGCTGAGGTCTTCGTTCTTGCTTGGTCATGAATACATTTAAAACAGTGTTTAAACCAAGAGAAATATTCATTTATCATTAAGTAATGTATTTAAAAATAGTATTTATGAAATGTAATGTGCATATTAGTTGAAATCTTATGAGTTTATTTGATCTTATAGATCTTGATAGTGTTTTGTAAGATCAAACAGCATCAAATTAAATAAAACCATTTTTTTTTTGTGTGACTTATTCTATAAAATAAGTTTTTGAAATGAAAAAAAGAATTCAAATATGTTTTACTTAGTGATTAACCCCCTTATTCATAATACAATAAGAACATAGGTATGTTTCGTTAAATACTTGTCAAGTCAATCATATTAAAATAACGTTTAGATAATAGATAATTTCATTATTTTCACTAAATTTGTCGAAGCAGTTGAGAGGGAAAATATCGGTTTATAATAAAATGTTTGCGGCGTGAAAATTTTGTCATAAAATAAAGAACTTGAATCTTAATTAAAAAAAGCATTTTAAATTCCAGTATGTATTATAAAAAGTTTTGAAACTAAAGTTTTTAATTTAAAACATTAATATAAAAGTAAAGTTATATTTTAGAAGAGGGATTTTTTCCAAAATGTATTTTTTCATTTTTACAATTGCAAAATGGATATTGTTTTTAAAAATTTTAGTTTAAAATTTATTTTCAAAGTTAAACATTTCTCACGTCAACCATACTCGTACTATAAAAATAGACAAACTCATGTTTAAGAATGTCTTAATACGAAGAAAGACAAAAATTGTTGGACTGCAGTAATGCGAAAATAGGAATATGTTTTGATTTTTTCAAAAATTGTGTAAAATTTTCAATATTTCATGAAATATAAAATAACCAATATAATTTTACTTAAGAGTAAAGAATATCAAAACTAAAATTGGGCTCTAAATAGAGTCCTCTTATTTTTCGATATGAACCAGTGTTGGCAAACATGGTACAATTGTACTTTTTTGATACATTTTAGACACAGTGGTACTACAACGAGTCATTTGGTACAATTTAAAAATGATGTTGCATTAAAATTTGGTATTTCAGATGAAATAGGTATATATATATCATTTAAGTTGCCATTTGTGTAATAGTGCAAACCAAAGAGATGTTATTAAATTTCATGAACATAATCAATTTGATCTTTAAATATGCATCTATAAGATGATTATTACGACAAGAAATTGTTGGTTGAATTATCGAACAATTGTAGCCTCTGACATATTAATTCACATTAAATGAATCCAAAACTAAAGCTTACAATGTAGTTAATCAGGATTTCAAAATCTGTAGAAGTTAACCCTTCTATTTCTTCTATTCTTGAAATAAAAAATTTAGTAATTATGGAAATGCAATCGAAGGATGCATAAATATATATACATATATACATATATATTTAACAAGGTTAACTTTTCGCAAATAATTCGATAGCTTCTTCATAAATAAGAATATTTTAGATAATCGCAATAATAAACGCAAGTGATATTCTTAAAGATTTAGAAGTAACCGTCTAACTAACTTTAAACAAATACAAACAAATCCCAAATGCAGATAATTTGCAGGAAACATTTGCATTAAAATAAAATTGTTAGAGTATCCTTCGGTAACTTTCTTCTTGAACATTAATTGCATATCGTGCACAAACGGTTTATCTGGTAGCATTTTTCAGTAGAGACCAAAGTACATTTTATTTATATAGTTGGTACGAAATCCAAAACCCCATTTTCCATTACTCACTCGAACTCTACAAAATTTTAGGTAAAATATTTCTTCATATAAACATAAAAGTAATAAATATACGATTGTTATACATATAAAAAGGATAATAAAAGTAAAATAATTTAACCAACAAGCCAAACAGTCTGGCCCAACCAAAAACACCACCAGAGCCATGAAAACTCACTATGAGGTTTAACATCGTGAATACGCGGTTTAAACTTTTAACTACAAATACACATATATTAAAAAAGTGTGAAACAAATACGCATTTGAACCTATACACAGACATGTATTCATATGCAAAGCAGTAATACAACAAACAACTATCTACTGAATACATATGTATAAACGATTTTATTGCGAAAATACTTTACCGAGAATTGTTTAAAAGTTTAGTAGTGATAGGCTGGTCGTATATCGTATTTTTGTTGCTATGTTTATCATTACCTTTTAACTGTAATAATATTTTTTCCAAACGCATACATAACTACACACAAATATATTTACGCTCTCTCTCCACCAAATAGACCACAATTTATATAAAACCCAGTAGGCAAGCACAAGAGGAAGGAAGTTAAACCCTCAACTCGTAGATATATGCAGTGTAGTTTCTAGGAAAAAATACAAAAATCCCGCCGTCATGACATAGAACAATAAATAAATAAATAAATAAATAAGTGGATGTATAGGTTATACTCGTATGTGAGTGCGTTAGTGAGTGAAGCATTGGAAACAACCTAGAATCATGCCCAGAACGTGTATTGAATGTTCAATATATGTTAGTGTATTTAACCAATTTGTACATTAAATACAGAATACGTATGTGTCAATGTATTTATGTATAAATTAAATCTTTTTATTGGTTTTTCAGATCATTCTTCATTATTTTATTAATTTTTATTTTTTTAAATTTCATTCACTATTTCGGGATATATCCTTTGATAAATATGTATTTTAAACGATGACAATTCGATGATAAAATATAAGAAATTCTTTAAAATATTATTATGATTTTTTAATATAAAATGAGCAACATCAAAGTCTTAGAAATTAAATACACTGATAATACATAGTGATAGTAATAGTAAATAATTAACAACTAAGTTAAATTTATTGAATTTAGGATTTTGCCATATTTTTTACAAATAAAATTGTGCAGCTCAGAATCATAAAAACCTTAAAATATTAATTAGCCAATATGTAAAGCTAGGTAAGTAATTATTGTTTTTATTACTATGAGTTCTGAGAATTCAGCATATTTGTATTTATTTTGAAATTGAATTCAGTAAATTCATTGCAAATTTTTAAAAGAACTGTATAATTTTCAAGAAACTGTGAAAACCCGATTGTAGGAAAAAAATTGGTGAAATGTTTGCATAAATTTCAGTTTAAATTGAGAACTCGTGTTTTATTGGTAGGATACAATAAAATGCAGATAAAAGGTTGTTGAAATTTCAAGTAAAAACATTAAAAATGTATTTCTTATTTTTTTATATTAAATCCTTAAAGTCTAACTGCCGTATTTATAAAAAATTAAAGTAGACTTCAAGTGTACTTTAAGAATATTTTGTATGAAAATTTTGTCTAAAAGCACAATTAAAACCTGCTTTATTTTTTATGAATACGGCAGTAAGTACATATCAAATATGTATGTAAACAACAAATTTTAAAAATTTGTAAAGAAAAATTAATTAATTCAAAGTCACAGCTTAAAGTTGTCATTTCTTATCTGTCATGTGTAGTCGTATGTAAAAATTAAAAAAAAAAAATGTACATATGTATATGTATTGCATATGGCTGTGTATTTTTAAAATTGTTCTCCTGTTTATCTGTCACTAACAAAAACACGCATTTATAAACCAAACATTTTAACTATGACAAATTAATGTATTTGTATGACAAACAAAGTAAAAACACTCAGTGTGAATTAAGAAATATTAAGGTATATGAAATTTAACAACATATAAAGTTCAAGCGTATAATTTCAGGATAATAAAGAAATATTAAGTTTGCTACACATTACACGATACACAATAAAAACCAAATAAAAAATGTTTGACGACAAAATTATAAATAAAGCAAGAACAAATACTTGATTGCAAAAAATTTTTATGTTAAATTATTCCTATTTCTAAAACACATAATGCGTACAAGATAAAAAATCGCACTCCCATTTGAATTAACGTAAAATACTTATATAATATAAAGTAGGTCTACAATGCAAGAATAAACTTAAATCATATGAGACTACATATCTGAATAAGTAGAAGGAAATCTGTGAAATTTTTGTCTCAAACAAATTTCAACATCGTCTTAAATGTTAACTGGAAGAAGTAATTTTATTTACAGAATTATTGAATTATTTACGAATTTACATAAAGATTTACAATAAATTTTATTTAAAGCCCTAATCAAACCATAATTTTTTTTATATTTAAATAATTTGTGTATAATTTAATCTCAATAGCTAGAATTCCAAATCTAAAATTGCGGCTATGGGCAATTGTGGGCCATATTTGACAAATTGTTCATATGATATGACTGCAATTTCATATTGAATTTCATTTGCGTTGCTTTTTCTAATAATATTATCCACTGATACGTTTTTACTTTTTTAAAATGGTAGTTTATTTCCTTTAAATAAACCAGCTTCTTTTTAATTGCAAAATAAGAGCGTCAAGTATGTAGTTTAAAGAAAATATAACGAGTCTTTATTTTTTTAAATGTACATAAAACCAATTTTAATGAAAAGGCAGAGTGGTATTTTATGTTCCACTTAAATTACAGTTTTAGGACGCTTGAAGTTCATACAACGATAAAAAGCATTGTAATATATATTTATTTGTAACCTTTCAAAGATCAATAACTTCCTCATTATTAAGTCAGTTGTATGTATCGTAATGTGTCAAGATAATGATAGTGGATGACAAATTATATCCATGCGTCAGTTACTGTCACTTACAAGTACTTATCCAGTATTAAATATTTGCATGTGTGTATATATGTACATACATATGTAGTTATTCAGTGACGTGTATATGTTTTAACGTTTTTCGCTTTTTCTGGGAAAACTTATAATTGTGTGTGTGTCTGTTTTTATAACATGTCACCTAATTTTAAAACGATCGGTCATAGCTCCCATATAAAACCCTCTAAGATTTATTAATCTATGTCCGTCCATCTGTCTATCTGTCAAAATACTCAACCAAAACCAACAGGGTTTACATAAAACCGTTTAAAACTCTCCTAAGCAGTTTGGTGGTGAAAATCAGCAAGCTCGGTATAATAGAATCAGAGTTATGGATCAAAATGTGAGACAACCTCAATGAAAATTTAATATTTTTAAATATTTTTCTTGCATATATTTATACCCTTCACCTTCATGAGATCCAAAGTTATATATAGGGTATATAGGGTATATATAACTTTGGAACTATAACCAGAAAAATTACAAAATTAAAAGATTGTCTGTCTTTATATTCTAAAAATCTAAACATTGACCATATTAATGCCCAAACTTTAAATCCGGCAAACTCAAATACTAAATTGGAGGAATTTTAAAGCGTATATGGAAATTCCCTTCTTGATATTATTGGCGCGTCTGAATCTTGGTTTAAGACGACGATTAGCTAAATTTTAAAAATAGAAATTAATAAAATGCACAGATCTATTAATGGTTTAAAATATTTTCTCAAATAGTTATAGATTTTAAAAGATCGATCCATACTAGACACCTTATGAATATCGCAAAATAATAAAAGGGTTAAGAACACCCTTAATTAAAATAATAAATTTGAGCATATTTCACATCTTTTTAGGAAGTAAATCATATATTAAAATTAAAATTAAGTGGTACATTATGTCAGTGTCTTTTGATTTTGTATTTATAAGATATATAATTGCTTAATATGTAGATTTCATTACACATACAAACATGTTTTTTAAATAAATTTCCCATCAAAATAACTTCAAGATTTCTAATTTTTAAATTCATAAAAAATCTGATTTCTTGCTTTTGCAATTGATTTTAAATTCGTTTCAAACAAATTCATGTTTCCTAAAAACAAATGGCTCACATGTTGTTAGAAAAATAAGAAAAAATATTTGATTAAAATTAAATGAAACGCACAACGTTTGTTGCTGTCAATATAAAGTTGATTTAGAAAAAACATTAAATTCCACTTTGTTTTTTCATGAACTTTATTTATGACGTATGTTGTTTTTGTGAATCTGTATATTTGAATCTAATATTTTTTTATATGACATTCATGAGTACAGAACATGTAAATATTTTAGATTTAAACAAAATTGTTTTATAATTCAACATAACATATCTTATATTATATTCTTGTGCAGAACAGAACACAACAACACAAAATGTTTTCAAACAAATACAAACGTACATACAGTGGCTCACAGCTTATTTTGTGCAGTGCATTTTTGTTTTGTTTTCAAGGTTCCATAAAAAGAAAACTAAATAGAACTTAAAAAAATTGGTGTCATTTTGAAGAAAAAATGTTATAGGCTAAGAACCAAAAACATTAATTGCAAAAATGTACATTTTAATATATTAAAAATTTTATCACGTCACGTCCTTGTTGTTGTCTACTTCTATCAATATTTTCTGTTGAATTGTGAGACCGATTTTGTAACGTCAACTGTCAATTTAAAATAGTCCAAATAAGTCCGCGTACAAAGATAGAACAACGAGAATTTGTTTTAAACTATTTCCAAAAGGGTCAACATTAAAACTTCCACAGTCAAAACAATCATTGAGCGCTCCATCTATGAAAATCGGGTTTATAACAAAGGCAGAAAGGCACTAAATAAAATTTTCAATAAGCATGATGAGCGACACATTTTTAGAAAAATAAGGGCAAATGCAAGGCTTTCATCTTCACAACTGGCCTCCGAAGTTGCAGCTGACCTGGGAAACAAAGTTGCATTGAAACTGTTTGTCGTGTCTTGCGCCAACATGTTTTTAATGGCCGAGTTGCACGCAAGAATCTGTTTATAAAGAAGAATCCGTTTATTAAAAATAATCCGTTTTAAAACAGACTGTGCAGGTTAAATATCGCCAAAAATCTAAAAAATCGTTTCAGTTGACACGTTGTATATTTGGAGGAAATTAAATACTCAACAAAGAAAACCTAGAGGCAACAGTGAAGCATGGTGGTGGAACTGTCATTGTTTGGACCTGTATGCCAGCTGCTGGAATTTAACATTTGTTTAAACAATCATGGATAAGTTCAAGTAAAGTCACAGTCTGAGGGATAACTTGTTGGAAAGCGCGGAAAACCTAGGTATAAGATCAGATTTTCGATTTTACCAAGCACAAACCGGGTATTGTGCAAACGTGCCTAATGTATAACAGCCCGCATTTGATGACGCCGCCACCACAGTCGCCAGACCTTAATCTGATACTGGCGGGGTGGTCGAATATTTCGCCGAGTATTACTAAAACGTCAAGTTTTACCAATATCACATGTAGATAATAAAGGCTATCACCATAACCCTGCATAAAATAATAACAGGAACAGGCATTTTTTTGTTTATTTAGTTTTAATGTATTAAAATGTACATTTTTGCAATAAATGATTTTTGTTGGTTAGTTTTCTTTTTATGGAGATTCGAAAAAAATGCACTGCATAAAATAAGCTGTAAGTCATTGTATGTATGAAAAGAATTTATAGGTACACTTAGATAAACATTAAGGAAAACAGGAAATCTTAATATTCAATATTAACACCTCACAGTGGGGCATATTCAATAAAAATCGGGCATTCGAGTTTAAGTTTTGAAGATAAACCTCACGAAGGACATATAATTTGTTTAAAAGCCTACATTTTTTTATATTCCTCTGATTTCTAAGATTTTTAAATTTTCTGAAAGTTTTTTAGCTAGATTTATCTCTTATTGTTTTCCATTTATGTTCATTTAAAATTAGAAAAATCTTGGTCCGGTTTTTTTAAATGGCCAGAATTTTGACGGATTTTCTTATTAATTATTTTTGTTAGTTAAACAATAAATTTTTCCACCAGATGCAAAATATTTGTAAGCAGTATTTATAAAACAAATTTTGTATGCAAAAATTTTATTATGAATGAGGGCTTAACTATATAGATAACCCTGAATTGTGATCATGTATAATTATACCTATACAATATATCTTTATAAAATTCAGCACAAATATTTTATGTAGTAAAGGAAATGATAATGTAAAATTCTTTGAGAATCGACCGATATTTGACCTTTGCACCCATATAATATCTTCAATCAATGAAGATGAGTGAATTGTTAATAATGTTAAAATAGGTGCTGTTTAGACTTCAGTGACATTAGGCTTCATTTTAAATGTGTAATCGGATTACTCCAAGAAGTTCAAATCAATTATTTGTTTAATTCGAACAAAGTGTCAATATAAAGTAAACACCTAATATTGTTTAAAAAAATGTTTAATTACTCGTATGTATTATTTATTACTACTACAAGTACAATTAAAAGTACTAGATTTTTCACGTCAAAATAAAGTAAACAGATATTAAATTAAATTTTGATTTCTTCGACCTTTTTTTTCGAGCTCGAGGCCAATTATTTCATTATTTCAATTAGTTCATTGTTGAATGTGGAATACTACGTCTCTTACAAATATAATTCTAACTCATTATTTGATAATGATATGCGATGGATATCGAAATATTTGAACAAATAATTAATAAAATAATATATTAAATAAATAATATAATATAATGTATATATTTTTTACAAATAATTGGCCTTCTAAACAGATATTTTTAAATAGTGTAAAACATTGTGCTTTTATCACAGCTGAGAATCTTCTAGAGACGACGGAGGATGATCTAAAGTTTTTGAACAATGATTGAGCAATCACTCTTTCACAATTTTGAAGGTACGGTCAGGATCAAGGTTCTGTTAAAAATCCTGTTATTTCTCTACATTAGAGGCTTCATTGTTTTTATACCCTTCACCTTCATGAGAAGGGTATATACAAGTTTGTCATTCCGTTTGTAATTTCCACAATATAATTTTCCGACCCTATAAAGTATATATATTCTGGATCATTATAGATAGCGGAGTCTATTAAGCCATGTCCGTCTGTCTGTCTGTTGAAATCAATTTTCTGAAGTCCCCAGATATCTTTGGGATCCAAATCTTCAATAATTCTAATTCATGCTTTCGAGAAGTTTGCTATTTAAAATCAGCAAAAGTCGTCCATAAATAACGAAGATATGAGCAAAAATCCGAGACAACCTCTGAAAATTTCGTCAGAAAAACTATCAAACAAAGTGTATTAATATAATATATATAGTATGTATATAATATAATTATGCATACACAACAAAGGTGAAGGGTATATAAGATTCGGCATAGCCTAATATAGCACTCTTACTTGTTTAGTATGTCTTGATATTTATATTGATATTTTTCTTTTTCATTGTAGATTCTCTAAATGTAAGATTACTTGGTCCGCTATGTTTTTGGGTTCGTCAGTGATTAGAATATTGTTGTAAACAAATTTAAGGCTCGTTTATATACATTTGGTTGGGTTGTTCCGTGGTGGCACTCTACCATGTAGTTCATTTTGATGTTAAGATCTTCTAATCGTCTCGGCCTTACAGGTTTTTCAAAATTTTACGTAACATTAATTTCTAGTGCTATTGTTACAGTACTAGATGTTGCGTTTGCTCTTACTTCTCTTACTATAGCTTTTACGTTAGTTTTTCTAAGACGTCTTTTCGTTTTGTTTTGCGTCAGACAAATTTTCTATTGTACAGTGCCTTCCGACGATTTTACCTATATCACGCTGGGATTTACCTTGTCTATGTAAGTTCTTTATGATTAGCCGAGTCTAAATTGATGTTTGTCTTCTCATTGCAAATTTTTTACTACTTAATGTCACAACTTAATCATTTTTCATGATAAATTATGAAACTTGCAATTGTTTTGAATGGCACGTTACCGTTATACTTTCAAACAAAAAAAATTAAAAGAATTACCACTACTTTTGGAATGACAGTGTTTTTTTGTTTTTTGTATAAGGATAACTCCGCAGTTACTTTTTTATATTTAATCAATTAAATTTGTATACGCTTCCTTTTTTGTGAATTCAGTTCTACTTAAATAACTATATTTTCTAATATTTATAATATTATTAATATTAATATCATTAAACTTTTCTTTCAATAATATGTGGTGTTGACTTTATTTTGACTCTCACAGTATATGCATGCTGACCTGTGTTGCCAATTAAGAACTTTTTTGACGATTTAGAAAATTATATTTTCTATACATGTAGCCTTATTCATGAATTCGAATTACATATTGCAAAATTTAATAATTAAGATAAAATCACGAACTAGATATAATAAATAATTAAATTTTAATTTTAATCTTTGGTTTTTCTGAAAAAATGTTATATTGTATAATTTAATAAATTTTAGATATGGATTAAAAACGCAGTGGAAAGTGCTGCTACCAATAGAGAGTCGCGAAAAATTATTTCAATTTGAATATACTGATATGATGATTGGACACAATTGAATTCTATATTTTTGGGTTCATCAGTGATAAGAATATTATTCCATAATTGGGTAAATGAATTGAGAAATAGAAATAAAATTTAAATTTTAAAAATTGTGCTTAGTATGAGTTTTTTCGATTTTTGAAAAAAATAAAGTTTTTTTTTGGGTTTGTATGTTGTTTGCTTATGTAATTTTTAGTTAAAAATTTTATCAGTTGCAATAGCAAATTAGCAATATATCTTTGTTTTTAACACTTTTTAGCATTTTTTTCCTGACAAAATCTACAACTTTTTCCTGATTAAGTTTTTGGCAAAAGTCATGTTGACAGACATCGACATACGAATACATAAGTTTGTATTTACATGCTTCTTGACACGATCATACATCACAAGAATCTGTAGATAGAGTTTTGTGTCGAAAGGAAGTTGTGTGTGGGAAAATATCTTTTCAAACGAATGTTTTAATGAATGTAAGTATGTATGACTACAACCTTTCGGAATCACTGAGAATATTGAATTGTTATTACTGACAATTGCAAATGATATTGGTGACTTGAGAGTACCGTCGATTATTAGACAAATTTCTCTGCCACCGTCGGAGGAGATATCCGGAGTATGGAGCTGTCTGCGTCTTAAATAATATTAATGAACCGTAAACTTAAAAAAAATGTATTTCAATTTTATATATTTTTGTTAATATGTATGTATGTCATAGTCATACATACATACATAAAAGTTTGGTTCAGTTGAATAATCTTTTCAGTACTAAAAACTGGGGGGTTTGAGAAATATCGGTCGTTATTATGACATTTTTTTGCAAAAACATATTTTGGCGATAAACCTTTGTTGAAAAGAAAAATCTTAGTTTTGCTAATTTTTTTGTTAATTCTGCTATTCATTCAACGGACATACCTTAAATCACTTGCGTAAAAGTGACCAAAATATACAGTCGCAAATTAATATTGTACAAATTACCAACAGGCAAATCGCTACTCATGGCGAAGAGTATAACAATTCGCAAATGTATTTAAATTTTACTAAAAATAATACAAAAGAATTTATTCTTTAATACATTTTTTAAAACTAAATCACAATTACTGAACTTTAACGATTACCCTGGGAAAAGTTTTTAACATCCACGAAAAACTGATATAATTATAATATAGTAGGGCCATTGAGCAGGTTATAAATTCAGTAAAATCTTAAAGTAGCACTCTATTTTATGTTTTCAATTATCGCAGCATTAAATCTAAAAACTCTATTTTATAACAATTTGCAATATCTTTAACAGTTTTTTTTTTTTTACATACATTTGTCTCAGTGTAGACGAATCATCAGATTTTTAAAATTATTTACCATCTACTTAACTGTCGTCATTTGTTTAGTTGGTTTAAACACAGTAACACAGCATCAAGTAAAAACGACTATACTCATTCCCATTTATTTATTTATTGTACCGAGTAGAACCCAAAACTCTGTGAATTTTATATGACAAGTGATTACTTGAAGTCATACAAATACGCAAAAACATCAGCAAAGGAATTTGTGTATTTTCGCAAAAGCTTATTCAAAATAAAATAAAAAACTAGTTAGAGTGCAATATTCGGCTGTGCCGAATCTTAAATACCCTCCACCTAAATACCTATAATGAGAAATACAAAAACTACACTGGTTATAGGACTAGAATATCTTATTCTGTGTTTTCTATTTTACGACCAACATAATTTTATCTAATTTTGACCATTTATAATTGAATTGATTTGTCTGATTTTCATAACAATATTCAATTCCTTCTCTAACTAATAAAAAACAGACACCATGGCGCGGTGTATCAAAGTATGTAGTCATCCCATTTCCGGTGTTTAGTAGTTAGAAAAACTAACATAATCCACCAAGAAAAAAGGGGAAATGACAACAAAAACATACATACATTGCTGTTATTGATCTACAAAAAAGTAGATGCAGCAAGAAAAGCAAAAACAAATTTGTAATAATACAAGATTTATAAATAATAATAAAGAATACACACACATTGTAAACGTACGTAAATCTCGTTCTAACTCGCAACACGTAAAAAAGAAATATGATAATTCTCGAATTCTATTTCTCAAAAAACGGTGATGATGTTTACAGATTGATCATGGACAATGACGGTTGCTGATGACGCCTTTGGCAGGGTAGAAAATGCATTCCAATTTGTCAATTGTGCCAGTACTTTACAATAGTATTCTTGATTATTCGAACTATTAGCCTGAATAAAAAACCTTTCTCTTAAAAAATAGAAAGATAAATATTAGTTCAATTCCTTCTCTAATTAAAAAAATATTGAGTGTAATTTAACAATTTAAAAAATTAAAAGAACATTTTTCCATATTCACCAGAGTATAAAAAAGGGTAAGATTATAAGGTGAGGTTCTTTTGTTTAAATTTAATTTCAATAATAATTGATGGACCAGTTATGGACTGATAGCTTCTAAGTCCAGTATCCACTAATGTGGTTTCTACGTATTTGAGGTTTATTTTGGTTGAATTTCATATCAATAACGTTATTTACAAGAGTTGTATGGTTGTTTAGTATGCTCCGAAGTGGACTTAATTCGGAAGCTATTGCCAATTATTGACTGGCAACTACAAAATACAGTAGCACAATTGCCGTATAACCGATATTAGTGTGATTTCTGGATTAAAATTACTGATCGATATCGATATTTATTATACGTTTTTGTAGGTTTATTTGATTTTCGGAAATGGTTCTTATATGGCAGCTATGACAAATTATGGCCGATCTTCTTAAATATTGGAACAGTGATTTTTATGCATATGAGGATATTTCACTTCGATTTTCAACATAATACCGGTATATTTAAGATATATATTAGTATTAACGATATTCTCAAAATCCAACAATTTGATTATTATGGTGGTATTATGGTGGTGGAGGGTATAAAAATTAACAGCAGCAGTAAAAAGAAATATAACATAAGCTTTACCCTGATTAAAAAAAAAAAAACCAGCAGCTAGTAAATGTATATGTATAATTCTTCATTTTAAAGGAATCCCTTATTGCTGAAATTTTTCCACTTTTAATTATTGTTTTAGTTCTATAGTTCTTTTCTTTACTAACTGCTTTTTACATACATATGTACATACATTTATCTAGGAAAGATGGATTTAAATTTAACCTGGAAAACATTTGTTTTCCGAAAACAGTTTAATAGAAAATATTCCAGACATGTAATCTTTCATTTGGATGACAAAGGGTATATTTATACCACTCGATAATTTTATATTATGCATCTCATTCATTGCTTCGATTTTGTACATCGTGGTAATTTTTTTTGCAGTTAAATTTTATTTTTGAACTAAAAGCCTCAAATTCCCAAATTTTATTTACATATTTTATTTTCTTTAATAACTACAGAAGCAGTATGTTCAGTGTAAATTGATTACTTACAAGCTGTTGAACAAGTCGATTGAAAATTTTGGCTACTCCTGACG
Organism: Bellardia bayeri; assembly: GCA_950370525.1. Classification (NCBI taxonomy): domain Eukaryota; kingdom Metazoa; phylum Arthropoda; class Insecta; order Diptera; family Calliphoridae; genus Bellardia; species Bellardia bayeri. Next base: position 99,678,082 of record OX493267.1, read on the forward strand.
AAAAGCTTCTGGTGGTGACTCGAAGTAAATTGATAATTTGACTCTTTTACAAAAAAATACGTTTTCTGATAGTGCAATTGCTAAAAATATGCAACTGGGTAGAACCAAATGTAGCAAGCTTATTCAAAACTTTTTTTATCCATATTTTTCGGATATAGGAAATAATTTTTTTAGCCTAATAATAGATGAATCGACGGATATATCAGCTTGGTATTGTAGTCAGCTTTTATAGCGAAAGTTGCAGCCGCATTACAAGTTCGTTCAGTTAGAGGATTCCACTGCAAAAGCTATTGCCGATGCAATATTATTTACACTTGACGAATATAAATTAAATATAAAAAATTGTAAAGGACTTGGAACTGACAATGCAAATGCAATGGTGGGTATTAATAAAGGAGTTATTTCTTTATTAAACAAAAAACCCAAGTATTATTTTAGTGCCATATGTGTGCCACTCCATACAATTGACTGTATCCAGCGCATTAAAATGTTTGCCAAGTGAAGTTTAATATCTAGTTTTCAAGAGTTATAATTGGTTTTCGAAATCAGCTTCAAGGCAGAATAGTTATTATAAGTTATATTGCTCAATTAATGGAGCCCCCACCATTTAGCACCATAAAGTTAATTAAAAATAAACAAAGAAATATATTTAACATAAAAATGTTTAATTCCTTGTTGTGAATTCGTTGCTCAATGGAAAAATTACAAACGTGTTATCATGACTATAAAATTAAAGACGATCTCCTAAAACTTTTAGAATCTCGCTATATATATTGTAATGATATTTCTGATACAGATACCGAGGAAATGGGCATAGTTATTACCTCATCTGAATGAATTAATCTTTAATAGTTTTAGTAGATCGTGGTTGATTTTTAAATCATGACAATATTTTTGATATAAATGAAATAAAAGTAAAGAATATCAATCCTAATTATATAAATTTCTATATATGTATGTATATTTTAAGTCATTCAAAAAATTAATTTTTTTTTCAATTAAAAAAATGTACATATGTATAGTTTGTCCTAAATATATTTAGCCTTATTTGAATTAAAAAAAAAAGATTCAGGTGTTAATAAAATCCAATAGCTGTTGCAATAAGAACTATCACCAACAATCGTGGGTAGTTCAAATGCAGGGCCAATTCTGGCAGCTATTACATTTCATAAACATTTACATTATTTTTAGTATTTTACTCAATTTCTTTGTCTTCGATTTTTTAAAATAATTTTTGTTTTTAATAAAAATGTTTATACTTATAAAACATTATTAACGGTGAAGTTTATTGTTACTTAAATAAAAGTTATATTTTAAGTTTAGCCTTCATTTTTATATGTATTTGTTAATAAATAAATGACATTTGAATTTAAATAATCTAGCCTTTTTTTTAGCACTTTTTGAATTTTTGTAAGCCTTTTCTAGCCTTTTTTAAAGCCCATTTAGCCTTAGTCCTGGCAACACTGGTAGTAAATGACAATTCATATATTCATATTCATTCGTCGTAATTCAGCTCTGGGTGAAGAAAGAACTCGCGCGTCATTGTCATTATCCCTTAAGGGCAATCAGGCCGTCCGTTTTTCTCTGCCTTCGAGAGATTTGCGTCTCACTTTTGCATTGGTTAATGCTTGGCGTCGTCTAACTGTACCGCATTACGGTTCTTCGAGGTTGTGCATTAGTCACATGTTAAATTTTTAATACAAGATTTAAGCGTTCCAGCTTCCTATATGAAGGTATAGGTCGACTTGTGACTTACTTAAATCGATAGTGGGATAACCTGGCAATTTGAGGGATTAATTCTCCGCCAACCTAATTTATATTCAAAAAAAAAATATATATATATTATATATTCATTCGTAATGAGTGTGTTCAGTTGTGTACCAGTTTTATTAAAATAAAACACTGAAAAGAAGAGAAGAAAATAGAAGAAGAAAGAAAAGTGGATTTAAGGTATTTCAAGTGCCAAATATAAGGTTTATAAATGTGGCTAGAGTTCAAGTAGCTAGAATACAACAAAAGAAAAATAGAAACAAAGAAAATGTGTTGTATCAATACCAGCACATGGTAAGAAAACTAGTACTTTAATAACAAACAATATAAAATAGATGTTTTTAACAATAGAGACAGTAGTTCCTTAGTGCCTTAATGCATATAACAAACGCATTTGATTTATTAAGAATATAATAAAACTAAGATTTAAAGTGTTTTTTAAAAACAATATCTTAAGATATTTTGAGACAAGGCAATACAAAATAAAAAATTCAATTCAAATTTTCGAATAAAAATGTACCTAATTAGATACTAATAGTGATATAATTTTTGGTATACATCTGCTCCAGGGCTTGTCATCATTAGAGTGGAATACTTATTTTAAAACTTCTTCGAGAAAGAAAACTATATATGTATGTATATTCTAGGTCCTTATTACATTATAAGACGATCTAGCTATGTCCAACCGAAAGAATATAAATTAAGTATCGGACCATATCTGACCACATAAATATCATTATCAACTCGTCACTAATAATCTTAAAATATCAAATACCGGAAAATCAAAGTACGGAACTTCATGACAATCGGCCCATAATTGGTCATTGCAACAATTTAAGAAATACTTTCGAATAGACATAAACCTACACAAAATCCTACTACTGGACCATATTGTGTTGGTAGTAGGTATATAAAATATGACACAGCCGAGTAAAACATAGTTTATTCTTTGCAAATACTTACTGAATGAAGTAATTTTTCTGCATATGTATTATATGCATTTATAATGAAATGTCAATGAAATGTAAATTTAAGTTCTCGAAATGGTAGGTATTTAATGCCTAGCCGTATTTAAAAACAATTATTTAATATTTCTATATTAATTACTAAAAGAGAAATGATAGAAATGTTATTCCCTTTTTAACGATCCGGCCCTTTCAAAAAACTTTTTTATCTGTTTTTTGAGTTTTCTTTTTCTTTATTATTTATACCCTCATCAACTTAGTGGACTTGTGTTGATGTTTGCAACTCACAAAAATATAAGTCTATACTCATCGACTGAGAATCTCATTTTGAGGCGATTTAAAGATGGCATTCCGTCTGTCCGTCCGTCCAAATTCATAGCTCCCATATAGAGCCAACTTGCGCATATAGTAGGTGTAGGGTATTATATGGCCTGGCTAAACCGACTACACTTTCTTACTTTACTTGTTTATAGTTATTTCCGATTGTCTCTAATGGTTTCATAAAGATTTTTTATCTTTAATGCAAGAAAATATTTTTTTATTTTGGGGCTTTACAAAATTAGTACTCTTAAATTCGATTGTGCATGGTCAAGGATAAAACTAAACGTACAACTTTAGGTTTGTATTTCATTGTTAAACATACAAAGAATTAAGATAAATGTAGTAGGTAGGTAGGTATTCAATGAACATAATGTTTTCTAAATGTTTACGACATTTTTATGCATTTTGTTTTATATTTACTCGTATTTCCAATTTCTGTTACTACTGATTTATATACATTGGGGTTGTGCAAAAAAAGTTTTCGAAAGTTTATTTATTTATAAAAATGGTTATTCTTGGCTAAGTTGTTGATGTGCTAAACAATGGAATAAATGTCCTGTTTTAATAACTTTAAAGGAGACATATGTAATGTTGATATAATATGTAAGGTTTGAATCAGAAGAAACTGAGGAAGTTCAACGCTAGCCGTTTTTTACAAATATTGTATAAATCCAAAATTGTATTTGCCTTATTTGAAGAATTGTGATGTAGGGGTTTCAGGTTTATAATTCATCTTTACACAAATACATACATGTATTTATGTATTTATTTTTTGTAACATTTTTGTTTTTTTATTTCATTTCCCTATGTTTATATGAACAATGAATTATAGTCGTTTATTTGAAATAAACAAAAATACGAATATGAACACATACACACAGATACCTTATACAAGCACAAAAGCCCCTATCTACGCCTGGGTACGAATCGGTGTTTCCCAGCATACCATTCTAGGAGCGCTCCGAAAAAGGAGTCAGAAAAGAGTCCAACAAAAGAGCAAAATTTGCTTGTTACTGTCCTGAGTCAGCACGCAGTATGATTCAGAAATTACACTTAATTATGTGTGTACCAAAGCGTTGTTGTCCTGTCCTTTGAACAAAAAAACATAGCTGTACCACACAAGAATGATAAAAACAAGATTACACAGAGCCCAAAAAACCTTATAAAAGACTCTTTTCTGACATTATCGAAGAGCTCTTTCTGACGGACCATTTTCGAATGTAATGACCCTCTTTTTTGAAGGTTTTCGGAACAATTATGATTGTTTTTTGGGCTTATAAAGAGCATTAACGCTCCGATAAAGGTGTCAAAAAAGACTCTTTTCGGACTCATATGGCTTGCTGGGTTAAATCTTTAGGTGTTTGTATGTGTATATAGTGAACCATCATTTCTATTTGTGTACAATTTATGTTTGTGGAAATTCACATGAGCTGGCTTAGTGTGCAGTTCTAAAACCATTTGAGCTTTACCACAATCCACAAGATTTACAGCAATAAATAGTCTACAATAAATTTGTTGGAAATATATATCGAAAGGCGCATTAGGATTATGGGGGTCCAGAGTTAAATTGAAAACAAAACCATTTTAGTTATACTCTACTTACTTCGCATTCTCATCTCATTTACGACAGCTTTACTTTCAACACAACTACAATAAATGAAGACATTCGGTGGAAAACATAAACGAAAGAGTAGGAGAACGCATACTAGTAAACAAAAATTTAACAATTCAGAGACTTTAAATATATTTGCAGAAAAAGGGAATATGAAATAAATGGAGGATAGATTTTTATTACTTTGTTATTTTTTTATGGAAATTATATTGATATAACGACCATAAATAAAACAAAATAAAAAACGAACACAAACATCCCTTATTAAAATATATTAATGCTTTAAAATTTTAAACACCGTGAGGTTTTGTAATACTAGGCCAAATATTATTTCAAGATATTTTTAGCTACAAATTCTTTTTACATAAAAGAAATAAGATTATAGTTTAGATTATAACCAATTAAATGAACTGTTAATCAAAATATGTGTTCACAAACATCAATAGCAACCAGTGTTGTCAGCATGATTTTTGGACGCTGATTAAAATAATCTCCCCTTTTCCCTACACTAAAAAATAATGGAATTTTAGCAGTAAATATTAGTTTTTTTTTTTTAATATACAACTAAAAAAAGATTATATTTCATAATATTAATTTAAACGTCAAGTATTTTTCTCTTTCCAGTTTGAAAATAAAATATTTTTGCAGTGCAAACAACAAAACAGCTGATTTTCGTCAAACAAATTTGTTTGCAGACAAGTGAAATGTTTCTAATGTGACCAATGTGTGACCATTAACAAGCAAATATTTTTTTACATTTTTTATTTGATCTTGCAAGTCATTTGCATGGTGAAATAACTCTACAAGGTGATGGCAATATTACAACAATACAAAAGCAACAGAAACAACATGGTATTTTTGATTTTGCTTTCATGTTTGTAATGTCAAAAGCAACTGGTTATTTTTTACAAACATTTTTGCAGGAACAATAAATACATACATACATATATACAATTTTTTTAATTTCAAGATGAAAATAAAAATAATTTATTAATTTGTTAATTTATAAAACATTTAATTTATGGACAATTGTTTTTTTCACTTTTTTGTATAACTTGATACGTTTGCTATTTTTTTTAACACAACTTGAGCATATACATTCATATATATATAAAGTTTGACATAACGAACATGACTAAAAAAAAACAGCAGGCGTTTCAAAACCACCTTGTAGAGTTATTTCACCATGGTCATTTGCAAGATCAAACAGTGGTAAATAACAGTTGTTGTAGCATATGTCATCATAAAATCAGTGTTGATACTTCATAAATGGAAAATCGCTAAATAAGAAAAAAATCCACATGATATATTATGGATATATAAATAGTAAAACAATTCAGACATTTCATTGTAATTTTTAACGAAATTTGTGGATTTATTTGGCTAGAGTGATTATATTACTATTTTAAATAATTTGTTTCCAATAAAATAAATAAAACACAAACACTTGTTAAAAAAAAACTTCAAAAATAAAAATATTACTTCACTTTTGTTCAATAAAACACAAATGAACTAATGATTTCATTATATTTAATTAACATTTTAAGCAAAATATGATATATATTGTGCGTGCAGATAAATAGTTATAGTTGGAAATTACTATAGGGAAAGAAATCATATTCACATTGAAAACAATATCATAAAAGTGGTACTTTAGGTCGTAAATAATGTCAGTTTCAATCCGAAAACGATTTTCTCTATTATGTTATCCAAAGCTAGTAGAAATACATAGTACAAAAGTAAATGAACAAAGTAACATATTCGAAGTTTTTAAACTCTAAAAACTCAAACTTTATTGTGTAATTTTCATTTTCATATATATCTCCTATAAAAAACTGCATTGACTACATTGTTATAAAATATTGTTGTACTACTATTGTACAGTGTTGCCAGCAAGACAATTATATGTAAAATAACATATATTGACGAAAAATTCTAACTTTAGAATTGCGACATAAAATTAGTAAAGTTTTGCCTTTGAATTTAAAATTTCGTGATTTAATTTATTCCGCTTTTTGGTTCGTATGTCTGCAACTAGCGAGAAAATTCGTTTAATAATTGCATGTTGTAGACTTAAAATAACTTTGATTAATTTTTAAAAATTTGGTAACAATCTTATCTTTAGATTTACAAATATTGGTCCAAAACGACTCTAAAGTACGCAAATTTAGCTCGTTATTATTGCCACCTCCAATAGATAGATAGTTCAAGTTTTGAGACAACATTCGTTTATAAAAAACATTTCACGTACATGTCTTCAGTTGGAAAAAATGTATTAATGAGTTTAAACTTCAATCTGATTTTAACTCGTTTTAATGAAATTAAAAAAACCCGTTCCCGAATGAAGAATATGAATTACAAATTTTGGATTGAAAAATATTTCTAGAAATTTTTCGAGCTGTGGTTTTTTAATAAATTAAAAAAATATTATAATAAATTAATAAATTAAAAAACACTACAAATCGGCATACAATGAAAAATCTAGTTCTTTTTTCATACAGCTTATATTTTTGCCAAAAAAATCTCTACAAACAGGAAATTTTTCCCTACGTTTGGCAAGAATGATACAAACCTATATTGTATACATAGATATAATTGACCATACACGAGTACACAAATTTGAACTAAGATAGTACAAATATAACTAAACTACTTCAGTTTAACTTGATTCCAGTGTTCAAAATATGAATGTATGACCTGTTCTTTTTTCATCTCCTCTTTTATCTTTTAAAATGAATTAAAAATGATGTGGCAAACATGAACCAAATATGAAGACATAATCGTTAATGGTGTCGCTTTACTTTTTAGCACTCTAAACCTTATTTGTCGGAATTATAAACCTTACACTATATACATTTTGCCAAATACAAGCTAAATGCATGTGCTTTCATTAAATCAAATCAGAAATTCTCTAAATTTTTTTGAAAAGTATTGTTTTAAAATGCATATTTTTAAATAATCCTCCTTATTATATTTACTGCATAAATTGAAACTGTTTTTATTATTTTTCCTTGGCTTGCTTAACTTATTTTTTTTTTATTTATTTAAGCCCTTAGGGCCAATAACCCAGTACAAGATATATGGTATACAATTAAATTTTATAGATAAATATTTGATAACATGAGTAATTTGGAATTCGAAAGTAATCTGTAGAGAAAAGAAAAATTATGAATTTAATATTCATTACACCCCTCTACACAAATGTTAAGAGTAAAAAACAAAAAATAATAGACAATTTGGGTATTCGAGACAGCAGTCACAATAAATTTCATAACAAATTTATGATTTATAAGTTTTCAATTACTATATTTTTAAATTGTTTAATAGAATGAGAAAATTTTCTGTCTAAATATGGAATTGTATAATTACACAAAGCAATAAATAGAATTAGCAACAATTGACCTCCTTATTATCAATCTGGTATGTATTGCGAAGGCACTTAAACATGTGTCCTTGAAGACGTATCAAATTGAAACCTAGTTATCTTTGTAAACTACATCCAAGAAGCGATATAACATAGGATATAATTTTTGTTCTATATTTAAGTCTTACTTATAAATTTATTTCCCTACTGATTTGTTGAAGCAACCTTCTATTGCATAAAGAAAAAAAGGTAAACATAAAGAAAAACTTCTTGATATTGTTGCAATAACGTGATTAATATGAACTCCAAAATTTAATTTATTATCCCAGTATATGCCCAGATACAAGTTGTATAGGACTATCTTCCAAAGAAAATGTTACATTCAAATTAATGTTGTTTGAAAATAATATAGCTCGAGTTTTTGTAGGATTGAGATATAAAAAATTTAAATCTGACCATTCCATTATATGCTGTAAGTCCTTAGTAACATATAGTGTTAAATAAGAGAAAATGTCCGTAACGTACATATACATAAAAACCGATGGCTGTGCAAGTCCAGGAAAAATCAATTTCAAATATTTAATAGGTATCCCGTCATATCCTATTGCATTAGTTTTAATGATAACTATTGCGTTGTATACTTCTAACTCATCCACAGTTCTGAAAGAAAATCCGGTATTAGAAGAAATATCAATATCACAGAATATTTTGTTTACAATGGGAGGTAATATCGAATTACTATCAAATTAATACTTTTCAGACCTTAACCTATTCCAGAATTTTGATTGACTGCAATTGGAAAAACAATTTATATTTGCATTTCTCCAATAATTCCTTATTAAAGTTTTCAATTTGCTTCTATTTATTTGGTATATGCGTTGATTATATTCGCAATTATTTTCCATCAGGGCTCTGAAAGATAAATTACGTTTAGATCGTTTAGATATCATCACATGGCTTCTTTGTTCTTCTCAAGGGTACATTTTGCTCAAAGTTTTCAGTTATAATATAATTAAAGAAAGACATTTGATCATCCACTAAGAAAATGTTATATATATAAGTAATAAAACTCAACTGGTTGCAATTGTTGTAAGCACATCTCTGATTTATAGTCACGAAAATAATATTCCGGGCATACTTTTTCATAAACTAAATCTGACTCCGACACCACAAATATGTGAAATATATTGGTAAGCAATTATGTATAACTGATATTCCTACTCTCGTACAGAAATCTCTAACAGTTTGGGGTTTTCCTGCCTAAAACAAATTTGTATTGAAAGCGCCCATTAAAATCAGAAATAAAAAACAAGCAGCTACATCCCTTAGAGAAAGTTTCCCTGTGGCAAATAAACTACACTTACTTCCCAGACTCAACTCAACAAGCAGGTTCTCAATAAAGGAAGCTCTAAGCATTGAATTGACATACGCTAAAAAATTCATTCGTTCAAAATTTTTCTAGGTGACTACTATCAACCAGAAGACCTAAATTATGTAAATTCATAATTGTATTTTTAAGAAACTATTGCGAACTATTATAATAATAACTTATTTATTAATACATATAGTTTATTTTGTTGCATTCTGGTTCACTTTACTTTTCATTTTGATTTGTTTTCAGATAATATTTGTGTAAATTCCACAAAGTGTTGAAACCACTGTAAAAATACTTTTGCCTTTAAGTGTTTGAGTGCAAGCACAGGTGTTACATTAATAAAATGAAAAGAAAACCTTGCTATTAAAAAGGACATAGGAAAAAACAGTAAAGGGTGTAAAAGATGTATCTTAATAAACTAAAAAATATTTCATCTGAATCAGTTTAGGGGTTAGTCTGTCCAAAAGGAGGGGTTTAATACCTATAACATGTTTTTACTGTTGCTTTTGTTTTACTAAAGGAGAAAATGTACAAAAAATAGTTCTAAATTTAATTTAAACAAGTACTCTGTAGCACATATAAAGGTATAAATATATATATAAATATATATATGGTGCATTTCATGTCAAGTGACCCAATTTTAAAATCGATGTCTTCCGATTTGGATGAAATTTGCACCAAGGTTAGTACTATTGGATAGTAGGCCAGACACAAATTTTTAGCTCTATCATTCAAGAACTGCCGGAGTTAGAGGGGGTCAAAGTTGGACATTTTGGTCATGCAGGGTTTTTTTTAAATGAGTGTAACTTTTCACCTATTGGTCCTAGCAAAAATTGTCCAAAGGACTTTAGATAGCTATTTCTTCAATCATTCCAAAAATATTTTTTTTTAATTTTTAAAAAATTTTTTTTTAAATTTATTTTTTTTTTAAATTTTTTTTCAATTTCGGCCCTTTTTTTTTTTCTCAAAAGAAAAAGAAAGCAATTTACTTTAAGGCCCATATAGTCCCATAATGGGATGCGAGTGGGATATCTATCAAAAAAATTATTTTTTAACTCAAGAATAGAATTTTTCAACATTTGGCGCATGTATAATTTTCATTTTCCCCCATTTTTTTTATTTTTTTTTTTTTCAAAATGGAGTTTTTTTTATTTTTCCTTAAAAGAAACTTTATACCATTTCCTTTAAGAGCTTTGTGGTCACTTAATGGGATGTAAGTGGGGTATCTATAAACAAATTTGCAACTCAAAGAAGAAATTATTTAAATTTTTACCATATGCACTATTCTCATTTTATTTCCTATTTATTACTTATAATACTAAATTACAATAATAATAATAAATAATTTAATAAAATTAGTATATAAATTTTGAAATTACCAATCTTTCTTCCTTCTTATTTATTGCCTTCATTTTTAGCTTTTTTTGCCAATCCTTTCTTGGAGTAGGTATAGTAGTATACCTTCTCCACTATAAATTTAGATTTTAGATAATTTAGAATTATCTTCTGGTATTCATAATCATGTTTTAAATCATCGGATATGATTGCCATACTTTTGTGTTCCAGTTTTTCATCTTCTATGTAGTAAATAAAAAATGTGAATATAGTTGCTTGGTCATTATTGAAGTGGAATCCTTGTATGGCAACCTGAATAACATATTTATAGCTCTCTGTGAAATCATATGAAATCACGAATTCATCAGACATCAAATTTGTCTTCAAATCATTCACAAATGACATTGCTGTTTGACTAAAAAGTCATGGGTTCTCAAATGTAGCAAACCTTTGCATATTTCTTCCACAAATCATCCACATTTAAAATTGCTGTTTTTAAGGTACATCTTTCAGTCTGAAGCCAAGATTCAAATTTTATCTCATCAATACATGCTCGATCAAAAGATCATTTAGGTAGTACGTTTTTATGAAAGAATCTAAAATCCTTTATTAGGGCCTATAATGGCAAAATAACAAAGTACAAATGAGGTAGCATTATAATAAAGCAAATGGAGACATAGAAGTTAACAGACATAGAAATATGCAAAGGTTTGCAAAATTTGAGAACCCATAACTTTTTAGTCAAACAGCAATGGTCATTTTTAAGTGATTTAAAATATGATACCGCTACAGTTTATGAATACCAGAAGATAATTCTAAATTATCTAAAATCTAAATTTATAGTGGAGAAGGTATACTACGTTTCGGATGGAGCTCGTCAACATTTTAAAAACAAAAATAGCTTCGCAAATCTTATAGCAAAGAAGCATTGTAAAGAAACTGAAGTAGTTTTTAATAGCAAAGCTGATCATGAGGAAACATTAAAAACATTGAAGTGCAGATTCGACGCTGCTGTAACAATTGATGGCACATCTCAATACCATGCTTTTATACCACTTATCGATGGAAGACTCCAGTTGAAAAAGTTTTCGGCATCTACTCAATGCGATTTCTTTCCAAAGCCAAAAAAGACAGCATCAGCAAAATCAGCAGCTGAACCTAGTAACTCCAAGAAAGGATTGGCAAAAAAAGCTAAAAATGAAGGCAATAAATAAGAAGGAAGAAAGATTGGTAATTTCAAAACTTATATACTAATTTTATTAAATTATTTATTATTATTATTGTAATTTAGTATTATAAGTAATAAATAGGAAATAAAATGAGAATAGTGCATATGGTAAAAATTTAAATAATTTCTTCTTTGAGTTGCAAATTTTTTTATAGATACCCCACTTACATCCCATTAAGTGACCACAAAGCTCTTAAAGGAAATGGTATAAAGTTTCTTTTAAGGAAAAATAAAAAAAACTCCATTTTGAAAAAAAAAAATAAAAAAATGGGGGAAAATGAAAATTATACATGCGCCAAATGTTGAAAAATTCTATTCTTGAGTTAAAAAATAATTTTTTTGATAGATATCCCACTCGCATCCCATTATGGGACTATATGGGCCTTAAAGTAAATTGTATAAGCTTTCTTTTGAGAAAAAAAAAAAAAAAAAAAAAGGGCCGAAATTGAAAAAAAATTTAAAAAAAAAATAAATTTAAAAAAAAAATTTAAAAAAAAATTTTTTAAAAATTAAAAAAAAATATTTTTGGAATGATTAAAGAAATAGCTATCTAAAGTCCTTTGGACAATTTTTGCTAGGACCAATAGGTGAAAAGTTACACTCATTTAAAAAAAACCCTGCATGACCAAAATGTCCAACTTTGACCCCCTCTAACTCCGGCAGTTCTTGAATGATAGAGCTAAAAATTTGTGTCTGGCCTACTATCCAATAGTACTAACCTTGGTGCAAATTTCATCCAAATCGGAAGACATCGATTTTAAAATTGGGTCACTTGACATGAAATGCACCATATATATATCTTAAAATTTTTAAAGTAAATATAAAGTCGGTTTTTGAAGGACTTCAAAAAGTTTCCTCATGTCGATATTCGAATTTAAGTTTCAAATTGTATTTCTGATTTTTATCTTCAACAAATAACGTAAATAAAAGTAAAGAAAATAATAAAGGGTATCATTTTACAATTACGAAAATATTTTCTGAAAATTTTATTTACGATTTAAGTTGAAGGAATGACTCGAATAAACACTTTCTTTATCAGTAAACTACAACCTACTACGTAGAGTTTAGATCTAATTTTGGTTACACCCTAATATACATTTATATGTTTGTACTCCCATATTAATTATACGAGTAGAGATGTAAGCATGGTGAAATAACTCTACAAGGTGGTGTTGAAACGCCAGCTGTTTTTTTTTTTAGTCATGTTCGTTATGTCAAACTTTATATATATATGAATGTATATGCTCAAGTTGTGTTAAAAAAAATAGCAAACGTATCAAGTTATACAAAAAAAGTGAAAAAAACAATTGTCCATAAATTAAATGTTTTATAAATTAACAAATTAATAAATTATTTTTATTTTCATCTTGAAATTAACAAAATTGTATGTATGTATGTATGTATTTATTGTTCCTGCAAAAATGTTTGTAAAAAATAACCAGTTGTTTTTGACATTACAAACATGAAAGCAAAAACAAAAATACCATGTTGTTTCTGTTGCTTTCGTATTGTTGTAATATTGCCATCACCTTGTAGAGTTATTTCACCATGGATGTTAGGATACGAACACACATTCATGTGTGTGTGTGTTTGAAAACTTGCATTTTATTTACAAAGTCACACATACTCGTACTCTCTCAACAAGGTTTTATAAACATGTACGCATATGTTGTTTTTATAGGAGATCATTTTTGAGGGTTTAAATGTTTTTTGTAATTTTTTTTCTTTTTTTTTTTGTAAACATGTTGTTTTTTTCTCTCCAATTAATTAATGTCTTGGAACATTGTCATTTGTAAATGGCATACATCTTGGTAATTTTTATTTAAAAACATAGACAATTATAAATTGTTATATCTGTTTAATCCGTGCATAAAAAGAGGAGACTCCCATTTATGAGGATGAAATATAAATTAAAAAAGGTTTAATTAAAGTCTTACATAAATTAATTCAAATTAAAAAAAGAAAATTATTGAAAATACAAGTATGTAGTTTTTTATGTATGTATGTAAATTCTTGTCTTTCCCCTTCTTCGTGGTTCTGTTTTGCAACTCTTACTTTTAAATTTTATCATAAAATTCGCAATTTACAGATTCAATTGGCAAAAAAAAAATATTCAAATTAAATACTATAAGAAAAAAATCATAAGGAAATAAATCATTTGATCAAAAATTTGTTGAATTTAGCAATTTGTTTGAACTTATCAGTTTTAATATGACAGATTAAATTTTTTATTCTGGCTCAAGTTAAAGTTTTAGGTAAAAATAAAAATATATATTTTTGGTATTTCTTTAGTCAGGCTCAAGTTCATTAAATTATTTTTACTGAAGGTAGGAATTGTTTTACAACTTGAAAAAAATTTGTTTTATTTGATAATTTTCGACACTGGTTAAAAGATTGATGTTTGTCTGTTGGCTAGCAGGCACCGCAAGTGGTGCAGAGGGTTAGAACGCAAAGAATTCTGATGAGAGAATGTGGTTGTTCTCGAAACATGTAAATTCAACCCAGGTTTGAATCCCAGCTAAGAAAAATTATCAAATAAATAAAAAAAAATGTTTCAAGTTGTAAAACAATTCCTACCTTCAGTAAAAATAATTTAATGAAAATTAAATTTAATGAACTTGAGCCTGACTAAAGAAATACCAAAAATTTAAGAAATTAACAGTTCAACTAAAAATAATAATTGTTCTAAAAATATATATGTATATTGAAAAGTAATTTAGATTTTTAGCTGCAAATAAACCAGGGGCGTCATCAAGAATCTTACAGTTTGATTACAATTGCAACCACAACCAACTACTATCGACCTTTACTTTTGTATACAATACAAAAAATGGATTTGCGGCTGACTACACTGTCGCCAGAATATATTCCATTTTAATTTTCCTGCTCCCCCTGGAGAAAAATAAAAAAAAAATTGGTAAGCAATGTTGGTAGTGCTTTTAATTCGTTTACTGAACAGAATAAGATATTTTTATAAAATGCTTCTATCTTCATCAGTATAAGTGTTTTCCTTAAAGGAAATAAAAAAAAATAAGAAATAATTTTAATTTAGCCAGAACGTAACAAAACTTACTAATTGACGACGCCATCAGAAGTCACAAGAACTAACAAATTGTTTTTCCTTCATACTCTGACCTCTAATAGCCGTGAAATAAAATCCACTTAATTCGATAATTTCACAAAAAAGAAGGTAAAAACACTATTGAAGATGAAATGAACACACAACCTAATTTTGGCAAACAAAAGTTAAAAAGTACAAGTAACCTTTTTAACACGCCACAATGTTATACAAACGTTAGAAATGTATTTTGAATTAGCTTTTGTTCAACTCCAAAATCATTTAAACAAGAATGAAAATGTTTGGTAAATCAATTAAAAGTAAATTATATTAAAAATTATTGACGTCATTTCTGATATGTATAAAACACACGAAAAAGTAGTAGTATGCCATATATGTATGTATGTGTGTATATATATTTATGACATCTACACAAACTCAAATTCAGAACCCTAAAGAGTAAATAGGAAAGACCAGGCAATGCAAAATAAACACAAAAATTATACTTAAAAAGAGACCAAAAACAAACAACAAAAAACACATCAAATAATGTTAATCAAGAGAGAACAACAACTCAATAGAAAGGCTCAGGTGTACAGGTCACAATTAAGGCGAAATATAAAAAAAAATAACGATAAAAAGATCTAATAATACTATTGATAACTATTAATCTGACAATAGTTATTCCATATAATAGTTATGTTGCTCTTAGTATAGAAGAGTGAATGCTAAAAACCTTGAAGGTTAGAGATTATCCCCCTTATTCAAAAACGATTATTAAATTTAGCAAACGTTTATTAAGACAGATTTGCATATAAAAATTTGCTTAATAAACGTTTATTAAATTTAATAATCGTTTTAGAATAAGGGGGTATATACATATTCATAAGGTTAATGATTTCAGATTTAAAGGGTTATTCCCAGACAATCTACTGCTAAGATAAAACTAACAATAAGAAAAGAACATTAAGAGCATGAGTTATAATAAGGCGTTAATTAAGGTCATAAGAATTAAGGCGAATCAACTGATCAAACATTATAATAACTGCTATTATAAAATGTTAGTCCAACTGGTCCAACTAATACTTTAGTGATTGTATAATAATTTTTACAAATTAAGAAGTAGTATATTTATCATCGATAGAAATTGCGTTTATTTAAATGTGTACATTCGGTGCAATTGAAAAATATTAAATTTATTAATAGTTACAATCAGTGTTGCCAGGACCAGAAGTGAAAAAAAGGCTAAATGGGCTTTAAAAAAAGGCTAGAAAAGGCTAAAAAATTTCAAAAAGGGCTAAGAAAAAGGCTAGATTATTTCAATTCAAATTTCATTTATTTATTAACAAATATGTACATATAAAAATAAAGGCTAAACTTAAAATATAACTTTTATTTAAGTAACAATAAACTTCACCGTTAATTATGTTTTATAAGAAAAAACATTTTTTATTAAAAACAAAAATTATTTAAAAAAAATTATGTAAATGTTTATGAAATGTAATAGCTGCCGGTATTGACCCTGCATTTGAACTACCTACGATTGTTGGTGATAGTTCTTATTCCAACAGCTATTGGATTTCATTAACACCTGAATCTTTTTTTTTTAATTTAAATAAGGCTAAATATATACATATAGAGCAAACTATGTATATGTACATTTTTTTAATGTAAAAAATTCAAGTTTTTTGAATGACTTAAAATATATATAGAAAATAATATAATTAGGATTGATATTCTTTACTTTTATTTCATTTATGTATATCAAAAATATTGTCATGATTTAAAAATCAACCACGATCTACTAAAACTATTGATAATTAATTCATTCAGATGAGGAAATAACTATGCCCATTTCCTCGGTATCTGAATCAGAAATATCATTACAATATATATCGCGAGAGTCTAAAAGTTTTAGGAGATCGTCTTTAATTTCATAGTCATGATAACATTTTTGTAATTTTTTCATTGAGCAACGAATACACAACAAAGAATTAAGCATTTTTATGTTAATTTTATTTCTTTGTTTATTTTTAATTAACTTCATGGTGCTAAAAAACCTCTCAACTTCAGCATTGCTGAAAGGTAATATCAAATATGAGTAAACTAAATTCACTAAATCATTAAACGGATTTTCTTGCAGAGCGTCTTTAAAGTACCGAACCTCAATCCAAAACTCAACAGTGGATTCTACGTTTGTCCAACTATAATTGAGGAGTTTTCGCCATTGCATTTCAATACGCGTTATTTCATCGGCCGTATATTTAATTTTTTCATTGCCGATATGGGAAAAAATATCGGGTTTCACAATTTTTAAAGAATTATCCACAGATAAAAAATCAATTATTTGTAAAGTATCTATATTCATAGGTAACCGCTGACGCAACTGTTCTATTAGTCTTACAATGAACTTTTTGCAATTTTGTCTTATTATACTTTCTGTTGATTTAGTAATATTGTCATTTCTTATTTTATCTTACGTACATATTGTAATTTTTTTTAGCCTTAAAAAGGCTAAAATGAAATTGAAAAAAGGCTAAAAAAAAGGCTAGAGGCTAAAAAGAAAAATTTGAGGCTAAGTGACGAAAAAAAAGGCTAGATCTAGCCTCAAAAAGGCTAAAATGGCAACACTGGTTACAATATAATTCAACTAAACAAATACAACTCATCATTGCTTTGTTAAAGTAATTAACGTTTCAAAGATTGTTTAATATGTAAAGTGGAAGTAAATCTTTTAGATTACAAATCAATTACTAAGACAGTTGAAATTGCTTCATATTACCATTACGTTGCGTACTTTCTGCGTAAAGAAAAGTACTTTTATTTATTTAAATATTGTTGTTTTGTTTCCGAAAGAATTTGAGTTGTAATACTTACGACAAGTTTTTTCGTTGGTATGGTGGCGGGAGGCTGGGGCACTGGCGGACTTATGGCTTTAATGGTTTGCGTAGGCGGTGGAAAAATCTCCGCTGGCTGCTTGACGTAAAACAGATTTACTCCAAAGTGTGAAATTTTGTTGGCTTTTTAAAACACTTTAAGGAAAAAATATATTCCTACCAACAGCTTTCTCAAAATGCCGCTGGTTTATACAATATAGTTTAGTAGAGTGTGCTAGTTGTGTGAACAAAAACAAAGCTTTTCCGTAAGATTTTTAAGCGTTTTTACGTTTTACGGTCTGTAGTAGTAGCTGCTAGATTTTATTTGGTTGCAAATAATTTTTTTATTATTCCTTTATGCAATTTATTTTACTTCTCTTTAACTGTGTTTGCTGATATTTTTAACTGTAGTCTTTTTCCCACTTTTTTTATTTCTTCTTTAATAAATTTCTATTTTTTAGTGCAAAAAGAATTCATGAAATTGTAGATGAATATTATTGTTTGTATTTGTTTTGTATGTTTAAATATAATTCACAACTTTTCTGTATTAAGAAGCTCTTAGAAATTTCTACGTAACAAAAAATTTTGCTTAAAATTTAATTTTTTTTTATTTTTTGTTATTAAAGCTCTCTACTACAAAGTGATGATTGCACTTAAACGCGTTGCTTTTATTTTGCTACTTTTAGTTAAAAACTTGAGAGGGGAGACAAAAAATTCGATTTTTTTTTTGTTTTCGTTTTATTTGATCTTGATATATGGATTGGTATAAATCTTGAAAAAGGATTTATTCACATGTATTTACTTCTCTACTTTTAATTTATAACGATTGATTGATTTACTTTAACAAATAATTAAAATTATTTTTTCCTTTTTTTTTTGTTGCTTCTAAAGTTGAGTGCGAACGAATTTACAACAATTTTCAAGATTGCAAAATTGTGTTGTTGTTATTTTCTTTAATGTGATTTGCTTTTTACAAATATATATATATATTTTGGTTGTTTAAACTGAACTAGGCTACTTGCACGGCTAAGGAACGCAACGACTGATGGACTCGCTTGTCTGATAACGACTAAAGGTCCTTAAATGGGAGCAATGCGTTGCTAAAGCGGCAATACAACAATAATGTTGTTGGTGTTTTCTACTTTTGAAAAAATGTATAACACAAAAAAAACAACAATAAAAAAGAGCGCCTAATATACAATGAAACTAACAACAACATCAGAAGCAGAAGCAAAAGCAATAACAAAAAAGCACAAAAATCACATTTATTCACTCTGTCATCATCTAAAACTTCCACCTTCTTGCGGGCCAAATTACACCCCCAGATACAAAATACAAAAAGGATTCACTTTGTAATCAAACGACAACAACACAAAATTTAACATTCACTCACTCACACAAACAATCACAGAGAGTAATGGGGGAAAACATTACAATACACAGTTACTCTCAGAGCGTTAAATCTTTTTGGTGCAGTGTTGCCAAATAAGTATTAGGGTCCAAAAATAATCTGGAGCAGTTCAAACGGAATTTAATATAAAACAAATAATGCAGAATTACGTAAATATGTAATTAAAATAAATATTTCTAAATGAAATCAACAAAAATAATGTTCCAAATCCATTTTTAAAGTGTTCAGAAACAATAGATGGAACAGAAAATTATGAATAAATTTTCATAAAATATTTTGCAAATTTTGTAACTTTTTTCAATTAAAAAAATCATTAATAACACCAAGATTTTGGTTTGGGGTCCGGGAACGAACTTAAAATAATTTTTTATTTCCATAAAATAAAATATAACTTTTCACGATCTCAAAATGTGCATCCACAACTTAATGTGTTGTTTTTCTTTAATAAAGGATACAATTTTATAAAATACTTAACCATTATACGTTTTTGTAAAGTATGTAATAAATTCCCGGGCAATGCATATTTTTATTCGCGTATCCCGGGAATAAAGTCCGGGAAATCCCAAACGCTAACTGTGTTACAAAAGAGAACCAAATAAATTGGTTAAATACATTGCTATGTGAGAAATCCTGCATATTTTTTATGTTGCTAAAATGGTTTATGGTATTATTCCAATTGGGGGGTTTATTTAAAATATTCAACCTCTCTGATTTAATGTAAGTGAAAGAGAGAGAGAGAGCACAGTTCAAGTTTCTACCGGAAATATAAACATTTTCTTGGCCAACCAAACACTTTTATGTTGAAATAAAATTCAAAACAAAGTAAAGCAATGGGAGAGAGATGCAGAGCAAAAAGTGAGAGCAAATATAATACCGCTCAATTAAAAGAGCCTGTTAACGTTTGTTTATTTTAGTGGTTTTGCTACAGCTCTAATTTAGCGTTGCCGTACAAAATTTAAAATTTTATAGCGTAGGAGTGTAACTAGTGACAGAAAGAAATTGAGAACAAAACATCTTCCTGGCCAGCGTAGCTACCATTAATGGCAGATATTGATGGCAGGCCTGTCAATTGCAGTTCATATGCGAAAAAGGATGCTGGGATAATGTATGTGTTTTTATTTGCCTTTTGTTAAATGAACATTTAAGTCTTCCGCCTAGTTACAAAATAAAGAGAGGGCATAGAAAATAAAAAATATAGAATTGAATAAAAACTTAGAAATTATAGATATGTATGTTTGTATGTATACATATGAAACATCTTAAATAAATACATAGAAACAGAAACCAAAAACAAACAAAAACAAGTAAGAGTTTATATTCGGCTGTGTCGAATCTTATATACCCACAAAAAATTCAATTAGAGTGAATACTTAAAACTCATTATTATTACATTTTGTGTCGATAATGATGATTATACGGATTATTTTAGTTTTAATATCCTTTATATCATCTATGATGGTGCGATCGTCACAAAATATTGTACCGTAATTTCTATTTATTTAAGGTTTATTTAAGTTGAATTTCATCTCAATAGCGATATGTACGAAATTGTACATTTCTGTATACTCTGTGGTTATTCTCGGAGCTATGGCCAATTATGGATTTCCAGTGATTTTCGGAAGTGGACTTTATATGGGGCTATGCCAATATATGGAACGATGCAAATAAATTTTTGAGAATTATCGTTGTATGAAACATATTTTGTATAGATACTGCTTTTCTATACACATTTATGTAACATTAAGCCATATTCCGGGAAGACATTTGCATGGCTATGAGAATTCGTTGACCAATTTTTACTATTTTTAACAGGACTTGTCTATAATAAATATTTCGGCGAAACAAAGAATGTTTAAAAAAGGCATTATTCTAAGTATCTTTTTCGTAGCTGTATCGTAGCTTCAACAGACGGATGGACTTAGAATATTATAAGGATATAGAATATAAGTACTTTTTAGATCTTCGACCAATATTTCGATGTGTTACAAACGGAATGAAAAACTTAATATTCCCCCATCTTTTTGGTGGTGGGTATAAAAACACGATTTTATGGAAGAATTTTTATGTTTACATTTTTTTGTAATAGATAATTAAATATATAATATATTTTTAAAATTAATGACCATAATTTTTAAGTATATTTTATTGTCTAAATTATGTTTTAAAATAATAAATAAAAATATGAGAATCAATTATAATTAAATTTATTTGCTTGGCATTTTCCTCATTGCTCTCGAAATATGTATGTCCCATTTACTGAACCTCCCTAATGTTTTGCAAAATTTTATCAATGCAGAAAAATAAAAACAAAATTTTGTTAAACAAAATTGTTATGTCTAATAATTCTTATTATTATTTTATTTTGTTGTAGAAGAAAATTCACTTTCATAATTTTATTTCCTTATAGGAAACATAATAACGAAATACTTCACAACGATATAATAGGAGAATAAAAGAATAAATAAATAAATAAAATAAAACAAACAAGCAATTTTACCTTAATGACGAAAAAGACAACTTCATGAACAGAAAAAGAAAAGTGTAAATCAAAAACGAGCGACGTGAGAAAAAATCATGAGCAGTTGTTAGAACATGATTCCCCTAAAGAGGATTGAAATATTTTAAATACAAAAAATATAAGGTTGCCAGATTGTTTCCAAAAATATAAAAAAAAATATTACTAAAATTTATTTTTTTCACTATTGAAAAATAATTATAATAAATTGAATAATTTATTATAAATAATTATAATAAATTGAATAATTTATTATAAATAATTATAATAAATTGAATTATATATTGTTTATATAAACTGTTCAATTTATTATAATTATTGAATAATTTATTATATTTATTTTTTATCTCTTGGATATTTTCAAGGAAGACAAAAGCAATTCTCTATAAACATAAGCAACAAACGCCATAATTTGTAAGTGTTTCTTTGCATTAAAAAAAAAACAAAAAAATTAGCATGGAAAAGAAATAATTTTTTGTTTT
The DNA here is from genome assembly GCA_950370525.1 of Bellardia bayeri. Taxonomy (NCBI): domain Eukaryota; kingdom Metazoa; phylum Arthropoda; class Insecta; order Diptera; family Calliphoridae; genus Bellardia; species Bellardia bayeri. The sequence continues at coordinate 99,700,394 of OX493267.1, forward strand.
CCATTTAAAATTTCAGTTGGAATGGGGATTTCAAATATTATACCCTTATTTTAAAATTTTCAATTAACTTTGTGCAACAATCCACTCACTATTTAAAATATTTTACATATAATAATTTAAAACATGTTCCGATGAGTATGAAATTGTAGTTTAAAGTCCCCTAAGCCTTTCGAGAAAATAATCCACGTTTTAAGTTGTGCTTGTGGCAGCACTTCTGTTTTTAGACAAAACCACAAATCGTATTTATTTCGTATTTGCAGGAGCTAAAAATAAAATGGAAATTTGAATCACAAATAAAGGGAGTAAGTGGGATGATGACGAAAAAACGAAAACTGAAAAAGTCAGAAAAACTTTCTCTACTATACCACAATTTCCGTAGAATGCGCAGGTGTCAGAAAGAAACTAAATAACTAGTGGATGCTGTTACAATAAGCTGTATATCAATAATACCTATTAGAATGGAAAAATCTTTATACAGCAATTTAACTTATCAGCATCACTAAAATATAAATACATACATATAAATAATGTTTAAAATTATAAAACCAAAATAAGTTTTTATTAAATTCATAATTGTTTTTGTTCTTAAAGCATAACTATTTTTTGCAGCAGATCAAAAAATGTATGCTTTATTTTTCTGGTATTCGGCGCATTCCAGTATTTCAAAATAGACAAATAAATGCACTCATTTTTATATATATAGGACCAAATAACACTTGCTTGTAGAAGAAGATTTAGTATAGAGGATAAAATGTAGTACAAAAAGTCCAAAAACGAAGAAAAAAATGCCAACTTGACATTGCGCTTCGTGCGTCAATGTTCCAGACACTGTGAACAATATAAGGCAATGCTCGCATTACGCGCGTTTATTACAAATACAAAGATCTTAAAGCCCCCAACAAATACAACAGACACAGACATACAGAAATCGAAAACAAACCGAACCAAAACAAAACAACCAAAAAAATTCTCACTTTATATCACACACATACATACGTACATACGTTTTTTTACGTGCTACAATTATTGGAACGCAACGTTTCCTTAAAAACAAGCAGGCTCACATCACCTCACCCCCATCACAATCTATTCTTTTTTATTTAGTTTTTGGAAGAAACAAACAGAACGGAACTTAACTGAGATATGTAATATAATAGTGTTAGTAAGACTACTTTGGCATCCCCCAAAAGATGTAGCCAAACATTCCGACACACACTAAATACACTTACAAACACTCTTTTGATTCCACCAGAAAATCCTTTTGCCACTTACGCTGCTCTCTCCCTTCCCTCGTCTTTGCTAGAGAAAAAACTGACAAAATGTAACAACAAAGTAACAGTTTACTGAACGGGAGAAAGTTTTTGTTAACTCTTGCTCTCAGTTTTTGAACTCTTACACTCATACCCTAGTTCTAAGTTTGTTTTTACGTTTTTGAGGAGAGATTATAAGAATATGCGCATAGTAACAACTCTCTGAATCTTAAAACGTTTAACATTATTGTGTTTAAAAGGCGCATGATTCGGATTTTTGTATATTTCCCGCCAACAAGATAGCGTCTACTGCCATGGTGCCACTATCAGTTAATTTGAATTTCCAGTTACGTTCATGTATTTTAAACCAGAGGAAATATTAACATATCTTCTTACATAATTCCACATATTACATATATTACATAATTTCGAAGATTTTCACGCACTGATCACAAATTGCAAATTAATTATTACAGTATAAGATCTGTAGGTATGTACTCTATATACATATGTGCATATGTACATAGATTGTCTGCGGAATAAAAAGATGATCACAAAACGAGACTAACAATAAGTTATCTATATTCATCTACATATGTATGACAGATCCACGCAGTTATTATTTCTAATATTTTAATTCCATTCATCAACATAATCAGTTTCTCGATATATAATTTTTAATTGCATGAAATTGACTATTGAACCATATGTACTATATTGGGATTACATAAATTGAGCTTTGATACGGCATAATTAAAGTAAATTGTTAAAAAAAAAAAAAAATTCCAACGATAAACAAACATTTTCACTTTATATGTACATATCCGTTTCCACAGACAAAAAATAAATCATCTGCACCTATACACTCACAGAAAGGTCACACATATGGTGCGTGTTGAAATGATAACGTTACGAATTTATTTCTATTTCATATACAAACATATGAAAAAGGAAAAAACGGATAAATGTTTACATTTCGTTCAATAAATGTAAAAAAACTGTCATTAAAAAAAAAATCATTTATGACTTATGACCTCATCATTTTTACGAACAATTTATTTGCTAAAAACACGTCTAGATGGGCAATTAAAGTGACAACAAGTAAAAATTGTAAAATTTGTGTTATCGCATGCACAGTATTTTACAAACATTAGAGATAGGTAAGATTGCACAGCGTCACGTACGCATACATACTAGACTAGACTAGGTTAAGATTCGTATAAATAGTACTTAAGATTAACTTAAATTTAAATAAAATTAATATCTTACAAATATTTAACAGTTGAAGAGGAAACTCTAGTTTTCTTTTTAAACGAATATAGACATAGACTATAGTCTATAGAAGGCAGTGAAAAATATGCATATGAATTCCATATACGCATCCAAAATGGCCAATGTGGAAAAATGCATCGCTTAATATTCTCCAAATTGTTTGAAAAGTTGTTTCTTGAAAGACTGAGTGTACACCTGACCACTAATTGTATTATTCCAGAACATCAGTTTGATTTGAGAAAGAGACAGTACTCTTGAAATATCGACGAAAAACATCCGAGAGCATTTGATAAATTCTAACAAAACTGATTTATTTTCGATAGATATTTTATCATACACTTCATATTCTAATGCAAAGCAGAAAGGGTGTGCAACCTATTGAACTTAAAAAACAAAATAATAAATATGTGCTTAACACTGTAAATTCATTGATACATATCAAATATGGATTACAAATGAAACAAATCATGTTGCTTAAACTATAAAATTTCTTCAGAAATTTCATTAGAAATGAACTCTAATAAAACATATGTATATATGCACATATATACTCGTATACATTTTTTTTATCAAAACAGTATTATGGCCGAAAGATGAAGTCGAAAATAATACTTTCGTATTTGAAATTTAGCAGATGCAGATTAATACTTTTGTTAAAATAATCCATTTTTTGGACTTGTATATAGTATACTGCATGATCTTAAAATGTACAGATAAATTTATAATTTTGGCGCGTTTTGCTTGTAAAAAGTTGACATTGCTGCCACAAATTGAGGAATCTGTGAGGTGTAGAACTTCGTTCTCTTCGCGTTTTTGATAAACAGTCTCCGACATATTGACCGCTAAATTTCTAAGAAACTTCGAATGGAATGTACCCTGCAAAAAACGCAGGTAGTCCTTACACGCATGTATGAACTACACCACAATGGACCAGGAGTACTCCCAATATAGTCCATTTGTATGAAAAAAAACTAGCCCATTTAACATTACGATGTCCTAGGACTGGACCACATAATCCAGCTTTGCATAACACGGGACTAGTCCCAAAACTACTCCTTGTAACTACTTCAAATGTTTTACAACAACACGAATAATTTTCGTGTAAGAAGAAGTTCTCCTTTGAAAATTAAATGGTCTATGAGCGCATTACATAGGACCATGATGTCGGCACTACATTCTAGCTACAATGCATCACGTACTCCACAGATTTTTGCAGGGTAGTTTAAGCAACTGCCTTTTGTGAGTGTGTGTTGTGGATAAAGATATAGAACAGTATAAATTTTAATTGCTCGTAATATTTATGAGTTTTATGACTGACTAAAAACAAGGTAACAAAAATAAAAAAAATAACCATATGGTTGACAGTGCGTTTAAATCCCAAAATAAAAAAATAAAAAAACAAGTAACAGTTACACGAAAAATCGATTATTTTTCAACTTTTCAATGACATAGTTTCGAAATATTTTGTGTCTGATGAGAAATTTTATTTTTTAACTAACAAAATAAATTTGAGGAAAAACGGTTAAAAAATCGGACCGTTGCTTGGAAACATTTTTAAAATTCGAATTCCAAAAGAGTATAACTCGAAAATCATAGATAATAAATAAGACACTCAAATGATTTTGAGCCAAGGATTTTCCGAAAATAAAAAAATCTTATCAATCGGATTAAAAAAAATTTTCACCCACTTTTTTTTGAATTTTTTTTTTAAAGAGACGTAACACTCAGGCAACCAGTGTTGCCATTTTAGCCTTTTTGAGGCTAGATCTAGCCTTTTTTTTCGTCACTTAGCCTCAAATTTTTCTTTTTAGCCTCTAGCCTTTTTTTTAGCCTTTTTTCAATTTCATTTTAGCCTTTTTAAGGCTAAAAAAAATTACAATATGTACGTAAGATAAAATAAGAAATGACAATATTACTAAATCAACAGAAAGTATAATAAGACAAAATTGCAAAAAGTTCATTGTAAGACTAATAGAACAGTTGCGTCAGCGGTTACCTATGAATATAGATACTTTACAAATAATTGATTTTTTATCTGTGGATAATTCTTTAAAAATTGTGAAACCCGATATTTTTTCCCATATCGGCAATGAAAAAATTAAATATACGGCCGATGAAATAACGCGTATTGAAATGCAATGGCGAAAACTCCTCAATTATAGTTGGACAAACGTAGAATCCACTGTTGAGTTTTGGATTGAGGTTCGGTACTTTAAAGACGCTCTGCAAGAAAATCCGTTTAATGATTTAGTGAATTTAGTTTACTCATATTTGATATTACCTTTCAGCAATGCTGAAGTTGAGAGGTTTTTTAGCACCATGAAGTTAATTAAAAATAAACAAAGAAATAAAATTAACATAAAAATGCTTAATTCTTTGTTGTGTATTCGTTGCTCAATGAAAAAATTACAAAAATGTTATCATGACTATGAAATTAAAGACGATCTCCTAAAACTTTTAGACTCTCGCGATATATATTGTAATGATATTTCTGATTCAGATACCGAGGAAATGGGCATAGTTATTTCCTCATCTGAATGAATTAATTATCAATAGTTTTAGTAGATCGTGGTTGATTTTTAAATCATGACAATATTTTTGATATACATAAATGAAATAAAAGTAAAGAATATCAATCCTAATTATATTATTTTCTATATATATTTTAAGTCATTCAAAAAACTTGAATTTTTTACATTAAAAAAATGTACATATACATAGTTTGCTCTATATGTATATATTTAGCCTTATTTAAATTAAAAAAAAAAGATTCAGGTGTTAATGAAATCCAATAGCTGTTGGAATAAGAACTATCACCAACAATCGTAGGTAGTTCAAATGCAGGGTCAATACCGGCAGCTATTACATTTCATAAACATTTACATAATTTTTTTTAAATAATTTTTGTTTTTAATAAAAAATGTTTTTTCTTATAAAACATAATTAACGGTGAAGTTTATTGTTACTTAAATAAAAGTTATATTTTAAGTTTAGCCTTTATTTTTATATGTACATATTTGTTAATAAATAAATGAAATTTGAATTGAAATAATCTAGCCTTTTTCTTAGCCCTTTTTGAAATTTTTTAGCCTTTTCTAGCCTTTTTTTAAAGCCCATTTAGCCTTTTTTTCACTTCTGGTCCTGGCAACACTGCAGGCAACTAATATACCTATAAATAATTGCGTTACATTCTTTGGAAAGGGGATAGATTGAAGAAGTAAAGGTGGTGAAAGTAGAAGAAAGTTTTATATCACAACTCTGCAATTGCGCATTATGTTTGTTTTAGTGCAGCATTGCAGCGCCTCTGGTGATGACTAGGCGCATTATTTTTAAAGCTTGATTTTTAGCCTTTATTTAATTATTTTACTTGGGTTGCGTTTGAATGCCATACCACCAAAGGAGGGAGCTGTGATAAATATTATAAATATTAGTTATAATGGATAGAAAGAAACCAGGACCCGGGCTACAAATACCAACTCATGCTTAATGATTAAATGCGCTAACCAATTAAGCTACATCACCCTCTAGAACAAATTAAAAGCCAAAGATGACTTATTTTGAGCGTTCACAGGTCCTCCCTTAAAAGGTTTGTAGAGTCCATCTTTCAAAACTTAAATACTATTAGTTACGCCAATAAAAAATTTTATCGCCATTTATTACGATTCTGCAAAAATTGTACATACATACATTTCGCATGTAATATAAGAAAAAACGTTAACATTTAAAGGGGCAGAATTTGTAGAGCGTCTAAAAAATAAATATAAGCTTTTTATAGAGAATATTTAGAAATTGCGAAAATCATAGGACTTTAATCTCATAATATGTAAATTATATGTAGTCCCGAAAACAATTTTTTCTATAACAGAACAAATATAGGGAAAAACGTCAAACGTTTTTATAGGGCATCTTGCCTGTTAGTGAATTTTTTAATATTATTAATTATTGCATTTGATTACTTTGTAAATTCTGTAAGTCAACTCATAAACACCTCTGTTCCAGTCATGTGAAATTTCGTTACGATATCTCCAATAGCTCCCGAGATACCAAATTATTTCCAAAAAAGCGTTTATAAACCACTGTTACTCTTATACGGCACCTTTTAAATTTTCGGTGTTCTCAAGATCTAACATTTTTCTTGTATTTCCAACTATTTTGTATTTAATTTACCTATAGATGTTTAAATATACAATGAAAACATTTAGTGACATAGTTATCCAATTATAAATGGCTTGATTTTTTCCAACAGGGCATTTTTAAATAATATCAAAGTTTTGACATACTATATATACATAAGTGATGTTTAGGACGAAATAGGCCTTCAAAAGCCATCAGATAATATACGATTTATATTCATAAAAACCTAAAGTAGAAACAAAATTGACTAATGCGCCACATTAATACAAAAATGAATCACTAATCCACGGATCATTTTAAAAGCTTACAGAAAACTAAAGAAGAAAACAAGTAAGTAAAGGAATAGAAATTGTTGTTAGTAAAAGTACAAAAAAAAAAAAAAAACAACAATTTAATGACAAAAATGATAGGCAAGACAAATTGATACTTTGATCTTTCCTCCACTCCTAACAGTTACAAACTTTTTTAATTAAAATGTTTTAAAGCTTAAATGGTCAATAGAAAAGATTTTGAGAAAAAAATTGTAAATAAAACAGAGCGTAATTAAACCTAAAAATCTGAAATCTATTTGATTTTTTTTTTAAACACATGAATAAATGTTGTGCGATATAATGAATTTATATCATTAGTTCTACAGAGCTTTGGCCATGTACTTTAATGAGACGGTGTTTGTTTGAATTTTTATACTTTATAAGAAACTAAACATCTTGACCTCTCAAACAAAGTAAGTTATTATTTTTGAATATCTAGAAAACTATATTTTATACTTTGTATGAATAAATTTCTTATAGCTGCAAGAAGTTTTGCTAAAAATGGACACGATCGGAACAGTGGTTGTTTTAACGGGTTAGAGAATGAAGACAATATAGGATACTTATTTTTTTGGGTAACTTTAATAAACAAAACACGTTAAATTTCTCTAAATGTTATAAACTTTATAACGAAATGGCTAAGTGCATCTCTCATATGAAATTACTTCCACTTGGGGTAGGTAGAGTTGAGTGTTGCATTGCGTTCACTGATGTGAACAGTGGTCTGGCACCTACCTTATAAAGTAACTAATTACTTTCTAATATGTGTAGATTATAATAATGAGCGAAATCGGAACAGTAGCCATAAAAAGCTAATATTTGCAATTAAATATTGTGAGGCTATTAGAATAAACAAAATTTACTACTGGCTCTTTTTCAAATTTTTGAAAATTTGTTTTCTTTTATATATACTTATGTTACCTTGAGTTTTTAATCTGTAAAATTTTCAATCGAATTTTCAATTGGTTACTTTTCATTTGCTGTGTGTGTGCAAATTTTAATAATTTTATTAGAAAATTTAAAAGAAAAGAGAATTGGAAAAATTTTATAATAATAATAATTTTCTTGCAAATTATTATTGGAAAAGAAGAATCATTTCGCAATTATACTGCATATATTCAAAGAATTTTATTATTGGTAAGAATGAATATAATATCGGTAAAATTGCATTTTTTTTATTCAAATAATTTGTTTATTCTTAGACGACTCTTTTTACTATTGCTTCGCCAGGTCCTTTGTGTATAAATAGCACAAGGACCTGGATATCATTTAAGTGGTGGGCACCTTTGATTAAAATTAAATTCAACTTACTATAAAGAAGAGAAATATCTGCTAAACAATTTCAAAAATCTCAAATTGATATCAAAACGCAACGGGATTTAAGTTTACTAATAAACTTAGCCTGAATAATATTAAGATTTAAACTAATAGCGTCGGAAAACTTCAAATTCAAAACACTGATATACATATATGTATACTTAATACAATAATTCCTCATAACATCTTCTTTTACATGATATATCACTAAAAATTCACATTTAATTTATTTCATTACCATTATGTTTATAATTTGTATATTAAATTATTTTTAATAATTTTTTTTAACAATAATTTTTTTTTGTATTTTATGTTTTTAATACTTTTACGTGTTATGTTGAATTATGGTATAGAATCAAATTCATATTAATTTTGTTTTTACATTAACATTTACACACAACAACTTCAAGTGAATATTAAAATTACATTTGTTTTATAAAAGAAAAAATATAAGATAACTCAAGATTCCAAGAGACAACAGGCCTGTAAGTCTTCGTGGGATGTAAAAAAATTGGTGAGTTATTTAAATATTGTTTATATGAAATATTTCACTTCAATTAAATATTAAACCTACATACATACAATCAAATAAACATTAGTTACTAACATAATTTCTTAATATGTTACCATATAAACTTTATTTTGGCATATTTAATAAATGTTAACAACATAATTATATTCGTGTTAGTAACATACATATTTACCTAATAATAATATTTTTTTTGTTTGTTTTCTGTATATTATTAACATGATTTGGATTCTATGTTATTAACATTTGAACAAAAATAATGAAAATTATTAATATTTTTTTTTTCCTGTTTAATGTTGATAATATATATTTTTTTTTAATTTAACATAACGTCCTTGAGAATTAATTACATAAATATTTGTTTCTTAATTTATTGTCCCTATTGAATCAGTAGTGTTCACTACAATATACACAAAAGTATCAATAAATCTGTAAAACACTGATCATACGACGAAGTATGGAATAATTTGGCTATAATACGCGGATCACGGCTAATAATGATGCAATATAAAGTTAAAAATAGCAAAGTTTCCTAAAATACTTTTCAGCTCGATTGCTACTGTTACCTAAATAACTGCAATACAGTTGCTGCTAAAATGCATGTAAGAGTTTTATCTCCACTTTTTTCGTTCATATCCTTAATCCTTTTTGGAGTTAGCAGGACGCATATGCAGACGACATTACACTCCTTCATGGAGAAGACAACAGAAGAGCATGATATTTCCCTTTTGACTCCTATAAGTGACAAAATAGTCCCATATGTCATATACCAAATGCTGGCTACTCACATAAATACACATACACTATGATTGTATATATACATATGTATATTTAAGCAATTGTGAAGTGTGTGAATATGTCGTTATTGCTATATTGGCATGTGTGTTACTACCATCATGCAACTGCAGTTTGTAAAACGGAAGCAATTGTTAAATCAATTTGCGTTTTCAACAAAAGTTTCGACATTTCCGTCACATCAAGACAAATGCATACATATACATTCAGAAATACCTTTAACACTCACACCCTTTTATAAAGAAATACTTAGTGTTTACAAATTTTAGGTAAATTATGGTTTATTAGAATATGTATCAGACATTTTTACTGTAAACAAATATCACGTACCAAATTTTGTCGAAATATCGTCAAAATTGCGACCTGTACTTTGCGCACAAGCGGACGGACATCGTTAAATGACTCAGAAAGTGATTCTGAGTCGATCGGTATACTTTAAGGTGGATATATATGTCATGGTGTTGAACCAATATTTCTGGGCGTTCCAAACATCAGCACAAATCCAATATACCCCTCCCACTATGGTGGTGTAGGGTATAAAAAGTCTATGATTAGACAGATTAAATATAGTTTTTTTTTTGTTAGTTTTATTAATAACTTAAGTTAAACAGATATTGCCGTCATCATTCATTTAAATACCGTCAACTTTTCAAAATTATTTGTATTTTAGCTTAAGTGAAGTTTTTTTTTTTTTTTAGCTAATTTAAACCGTTTTATTTTTTTGAATTCAATTCAACTACTTGAAATGTTGAATTTATTTACAGGGGTTTGAATTACATCGAAAATTTTAATGATAAACTCTTCTTTCAACTTACATATGCACATGCATATGTGTGTAGATATTTCTGATTCTAACCAATATTTTACTATACGTTCAATTATAATCAATTTATTTGAATGCGCGTGCTTCGAATTTTGAAATTTGTTTGTGGGTTATAAAGGTATTATTGACAATTTAGCATAATCATCAGCCATTCATCCAACCAACAAACCTTTTGTCATTTGTTAATAACATAACAAGCATTCACATACACATCTCCAGTTAACAATTTCATTCGGCATGTCTGATGTTAGACTTATCTCGGAATTAGAAACAGGAAAAAATCAATTTAGTAAATTATTTTGAAGAACAAACTATTTGTCGTATTTATAAAGTGCTCTATAATTGTCTTTGCTTTAAAATTAATTTTTAAGATTAAAGCCCTGATTCAGTAAAACAATAACGTTTGTCTATATTTGATTTGTATGAAAATTACTCAAAACATATTTAAAAACCGAGTGATTTCAATAAAAAATTTTTCTAGACATAATTAATTTCCGTTTCCATAATTGAAGAATAATTTTATGCATTTCCTGTTCCAAATCAAATATCTGTTATTATATTGCGAAGTTTTATCAATGAAATAGAAAATATATTTTGATATGTATGTATGTATTTAATTTTTAGAAGTCAAAAATTAATATTAGTAAAGGAATCCCTATGCGATATCAAGTAGGATGTAATAGGATTTCTACCTAAAGTGTTCACTGGGTGCCTAAACTTATTTAAAAGAATTGTGCAACTCGTTTTTTTTTTTTTTTTTTTGTGAGTACATATTTATATGAGAAATACAACAACAATTAGTATTATGAGAATGTTTGCATGAATGGTATCCAGTATTGTTGTACTTTGCAGACGATAAGTAAGAGAAACAAAACTGAAAAGAATTGACAATATTACAATCATCAGCATAAGCTTCATAAGCATTTGAAAAATGTTAATTGTTGTATACGAAAACAGATACAAACTCTTGAATTACACTTACCGACAATAAAAAAGAAAGGGGAGAATGAAAAAATCTTTTATATTCCCAAATATGTAAATATGTACAATACATTAGACCGAATCAAAAAAACAATCCGATGCGATCCGATACCGATACCGATACCGATCTGTCGGAAATAATTTCTGCAAAATATCTTTGCAAAAAATTATCGAAAAATCTTTAAGAAATCACTTTTACAGTTGAAGCATGGAGACTCAAAAGAGTCAATAAAACAACATAATACTTGAAAATACATATTTAATTTATTCTTTTCTTCATACAACTCATGTCGAATCAGAATTTGGCAAAAAATATTTGGTTGAAATTTGGTTGAAATTTAATATTTTTCTTGATATAAAACTTATAAGGAAATTGCTCGTATTTTTAAAATTTAAATGCATGTCGATTTTAATAGACATTGAAATATCACATAGAAATATTGGTCGTAGAACAAAAAAGTATCTACATATATTCCGGGTTCTTATAATATTCTAAGACGATCTAACCATGTCCGACCTTTTCTCCGTCTGTTAAAGAACAAATAATTTTTGCAAAAACATTCTTTGTTTGACCGAAATGTTTGGTATTCTAGTCTAGTAGGATCCGACTTATAAGGCAAAGTTACAGAAAACCTCAATAATTATCAGATACTTTTGCTTTCTTTGAAAATAATATCATGAAATTTTGCACACTTTATTTTTATTGTAGAAAGATAATTGGGAAAATCGGTTTACGATTTCTTATAGCCCCCATACAAATGCCTTCACGAAATATGGCTCTATGGTATATAAATGCAGTATTCATGCAAAATTCAGCAAAGATAAGTTTTATGCAAAGGGAAATCATAAAAAGACATTTAGTTTGCATCTGATCCATATAAAGTCCACTTCCGAAAATAATTTAAATGTTCACAAAACTCTTACACAAATCACTATCAAGTTGAAATTCGACACAAATAATCCACATATATAAGTTAACACATCCGGCGAATACCACCTATAACAACAACAATAACACACTAATTACAACATTAAATTATTAAATAAATTGTATAAAAAGCAAATATTGAAATTAGCTTAAATAAATAAAATTAAGCTTTTATTAAAATTGTATTAAAACAAATATTGAAATTAGGTTAAAATCAAGTTTTGTCAATTTTAAAGTAAGCAAAATAAGTTTATAAAAAGAAAATAATGAAATAAAGAGGCAGTTGTTATCGAGTACATCACATAATCACATTCTTCATTTAAACCTAATAACTTGTATGTATATAAGTATATAAATCATCGTAACGAACTTTATGGTGATTGGCCCATAGTTGGATATAGCTCCCATATAAGGCTCATATTATCTTATAAATATAGAACAGATATAGAACAGAAATTTTAAAATAAAAATTTTACTATTCGTTTTTGTGAAGGTCATAGCTTCCATAAGGTTAATTTTCGAGAATAACTGGAATACCCAAAAAAAAAATCTGTAAAATATATTTGCATTGTTATTGAGATGAAATTTACTCAAATAAGACTCAAATACATAGGAATCACAGTGAAATAGATTATAATGATCGTCACATAACATGTAATAGATTCCATATAAGGTATCCGAAAAATAAAGTATAAAGTATAAAGTATAATATAAACTGTTACTTGTTGGTGCTACATTTTTTCATTTATGAAATTTTGTTATATCTTATATTCTATCAAGTTTTGAAAGTCATATATTTACCGAAGAATTTACTTATTTCATTTCATTTTCATCATCATTAAATCCTATCGAATTACATAATCTACACAATATTGTTAAACAGAACGGAATCTAAATTCATCACGAAAATCCTTCAATGTGAAACTAGATCTATGTACTGCAGTTGAATAAGTGTGGATGAGTACAAATAGTTTTACAAAAATATGTACGTGATCGTTTAAAAGAGAAAAAAATTTCAAATATTTTTGTTTTTATTATTCCACGAGCTGGTATATAGCCTTACATAGCTGCATCAGTTGTATGTTCCGTTTCCGTTTGGTTGTGTCTTCTTTTTGCAGTAGATGCTTTGTTGCTTCATATTCCATTTAGTTTGAAATCGGAACTTCATATTTGTAGCACTCTGCACGAATTGAATAGAACTGAGTTGTTTTGTATAATTAATGACACTATATAATATAAGTTAAAGAGAGTGCTAGCAACTGAGGCCTTCGACTCTTCTTATTATAATCTACATATATATTCTATGTAAGTATTTTGCTATTGTTTTACACCCCTAATTTACATCACCCTCTTTCCCTAAAATACCATATTTAAAAGAATTTTTTTTTTGGTTTAATCTTCAGTATGCATTTATGCTTGAAATAATATTGTATTTTGTTGTATCTATGTTTGTGAAATAAACATATTGCTCACTTGCAACAAGAATGTCACAAGTCCAAACTATACAATATATGAAACAATTATCTTACTGCATTTTATATTATCTGTGCTTCCTAGTTAAATTAACTTTTCTTCTATAAATTTAAATAGAAACAAGTAAGAGTGATATGTTCGGCTATGCCGAATCTTATGTACCCTTCACCTTTGTTGTGGATGCATAATTATATTATGCATAATTATTTCGATAAACACGCCATCTGTTGATGAATTTTTTCTTAAAAATATTAATACACTTTGTTTGATCAACGCCATCTGTTGATGAAATTATTCGTAACAATATTAATACACTTAGTTTTTTTTATGAAATTTTCAGAAGTTGTCTCGGATTTTTGCTCATATCTTTTTTATTTATGGACGGATTTTGCTGATTTTAAATAGTAAACTTCTCGAAAGCACGTCTGACAGAATTATTAAAGATTTGGATTCCGAAGATAGACTTGGGAAAATTTATTTCAACAGTCAGACAGACAGACAAACGGACATGGCTTAATAGACTCTGCTGTCTATAAGGATCCAGAATATATATACTTCATAGGGTCGGAAAATTATATTGTGGAAATTACAAACGGAATTACAAACTTGTATATACCCTTCTCATGAAGGTGAAGGCTATAATTAAGGTTTTTCACTGAGTTGTAGTAACATTTTCAGGAAATGTGCACATAATTTATTTTTTAAATAACTATAGAACCCGTTTTATACACACATATACATACATACATATCTATCAAATATGAATCAATTTAATCTCTTTGCTAAGTAGATTAGATTTTTAAAAATTTACAAAATTTTATATATCAATGGAGATATCCCATCTATCCAATAGACATAAGCGATATGGTTTGAAAAGTAATTGTTTCTTTTAAATTGTGTAATAAAACAAACTGAATGACAGAATATACAGAGCTGCTTTGCTTTTGGGCTAAACATAAATATTAAATAAATTAAATAATTACACTGTAAGTAGATTTTTACGAAATTGATTCCCTCGAGTTATGACGGACTTTCACTAGCTTAATATGTATGTATGCGACATGTGTGTTAATGTTTAAGCAGTAGATTCTGTTATATGTTTTTAAAAAATCCAGTCTGAGCAAAAAGGGAAGTCTTCATGGCAGTCTACATATAATGTAAAGTATTAACTAAAGGGTAGGAATTTGTCTTCTTGAAGTTTTTATTGTGCATATTTAGACTAAGAAATCCATTTTAATTATACCCTACACCACAATAGTGGGGAGGGTATATTGGATTTGTGCTGATGTTTGTAACGCCCCTAAATATTGGTCCAACACCCACCTTCAAGTATACCGATCGGCTTAGAATCACTTTCTGAGTCGATTTAACGATGTCCGTCCGTCCGTCTGGCTGGCTGGCTGTCCATGTAAAGATTGTGCGCAGAGTACAGGTCGCAATTTTGATATTTCGATACAATTTAGTCCGTGATATTTTTTCAGTCCAAGGATGGATGGGATTGAAACTGGTGGAAATCGGTCCATTATTTCACCTAGCCCCCATACAAATGTCCTCCCGAAATTGGGGTTTTCCGGTCATACATCTTTGAATTATGCAAGTATGCAAACAAAATTTACCACAAATGAGTAGTAAATGAAGCTAACGCACATCAACAAATTTCGTGAAGATCGGTCCATAATTAGTTGTAGCTCCCATATAAGGCCCACTTTCGAAAATCACTTAAACGAGCATAACTCTTTTAAAAATGTTGGTATCTAAATAATATTGAACACAAATATATTTAATATGGATACTAATAATACGGTTCAATTTTATTGTGATCGGTCTGTAATTAGTCGTAGCTCCCATATAAGACCCACTTCCGAAAATCACTTTAAAGAGCATAATTCACTCAAAAATGTTGATATCCAAATAATATACACCACAAATATATTACATATATATAGAAATAACACGGTATAATTTTATTGTGATTGGTCCATAATTAGTTGTAGCTCCCATGTAAGGCCCACTTCCGAAAATCACTTTAAAGAGCATAAATTTCTTAAAAATGTTGGTAATCAAATATTATTCGACACAAATAAGTTTCTTATATACAGAAATAATGACACCTAATTCTGTAATGGTCTCTCCGCAATTCAATTTAAGCTCCATAAATCTTTTAAAAGTATTCATATCGAGATAAAGTATAACATACATATAATATTTATATTTACAGAAATCATGAGACTAAATTTTTGGATAATCGGTTCATAATAGGTTATTTTTCCGATATAACGCCCATTTCTGAAAAACTGTTTTATACATATACTGGGTGTAGGGTCATGCTTGACCGACTATACTTTCTTAATTGTTTTTTTCCCCTTTAGCAGACGCGTAATGAACCGCGGTATTACTGGCTTTTTCGTTTATAAAAATATAACAAAGTTTTTGCTAAACTCATTCTGCTTTAAACTTGCCTGCAATTTGGTATTCATTTAATATTAAAAATATTTATTTCTGATATCCGGCCGCTTAGTACAGGACATTTTTACTGTTTTTTTTGTATTTGGTGAAAACTTCTAAACATGCAATTTGTTATTCGTGTGCGTTTTGCTTCCATCTGTTCTATAGGGGCGATAATTATCTAAGCATATCTTCCTTCTGGCTATACAATACCACACAAAATTGATTAAATATTATCTCTTTAAATATCAAAATTTTTAAAGATATCTCGAAAATTGCCATTGTTTACACAATTAATTTCTCATTATCCGATTCGCCATAAATTTTGTTTCAGTTAGTTCTAGCGAATAGCGAACAAAATAATACCGATCCAAAACAAACCTATTTTAAGGGTGTAAATTTATGTCATTTGTATCGTCTTTTTTCGGAAGATATGGCAACGAAATCAGACGCATCACTATATATAGTAATATAACAAAAAAAAAAACGATTAGAAATGTCGAATATATTTGATAAACAGATCATGTTTAAAATTTAAAATAATTCAAATAAGCAAGCACAAGAGCCCAACAAACTGGAAATTACAATTAATAATTTCGTTACAAAACCGAAAAAAATTTTGATGACAAAAATGGATTCTACAGATAAACACTCCAACGGTCACATCTATAGTTACGGAGTTGTAATCAACATTCGGGTATAAAATATCAAAAGTTCAACAAATAATTATTTTTTCTAAGAACTTGTTTAACAAGCAAAAGAATAACATTTTATCACAACGATTTAAAAAATATATGTGTTGCCTTATTAAAAACTAATTATAAAATTATATAAATTTAAACTGTGCAATGGACATCCTTACTGGTTGTACCGGTCTAAACATAATTGGTTAAACAAATGTACTAGTGCTGGCAAATTCTACTACTTTCCATTACTCAATAATATTCAATACTTTTCATTTGGGTACTCAATACACTCGATACTTTTAACGGATTTTTTGAAATTGTAAAGCATAGTTTTTATCTGCAAATTGAAGTAGTTTCTTCAAAAAATAAAAATAGATCTTCAACTATTGTTGGTTTTGTATGTATTTTATTATTAAATCAAAAATAAATGTAAAGCTAACTTTTAATTCAACGTTAACAACAACTTAAGAAATAATTAAAAAAAAATTTTAAAGCTTACACATTGTTGTCCGATGTATTTGTATGCACTATTTTCCCCACTCATTTTGCTTAAAAATACAACTCAGAAAGTATCGAGTAACTACTTTTGAGTATTGAGTATCCAAAAAGAAATGCAAATACTCGATACTCGGTACCCATTACTCAATACTTTGCCAGCACTAAAATGTACATATAATTGAACTTTGTAATATTTTATAAGGAACACCAAAATATTTCGTTGATATGTACTGGGAATATTATATCTTTTATTCCACAGAATTGTAAACGATTGGGCATCGTAAATTATAATTATCAAGAAGATACATACATGCCATCACAAATTCTGTGAAATTGTATAATTTTATTAAAATGTTTTCATATTAAGTTTCTTGTATTTTCCGTGGCCAAAGATCATTTGGGTCACTACGTAGCATTACTATTTTCAAATATAAAAATGAAATAAAATTATTAAATAGAATACTTTATTGTTGTCGAGTTGTTCGTTAAACTTTTTTTCTTTTTTTTTACTCAAACTTAAATTATGTGTGAAATTAAAAGTAATAAAAAAAACAATAAGATGATGAATTACTTTAAAGTTTTTACATTATCTAGCACTCTTGTACACATTACATTCTGCCAACCAGAATGGAAGGCCGAATCTTAACCTAAATTAGTTGTCAAAGAAACTGAACTCTAAATTTGTAAATTACTATGTATTGTTACTTAAATTTAATTTTAAACTATTTCAATTCAAACATTATTTGTATTTGTAAAGAAAGTAAAGTAATATTTTTTAATGAACATTTTAAGCCTTCCTTTCTAATGTCTGGTTTTCGAGATAAGTCGTTATACTCGAATCTTTACTGAAATGTTTATTATTTTTTTTATATCAATTGTTTTTCGTAATTAAAAATTAAAATAAAGTAACTAACTAAATGTAATTTTATTAAGCTTAAGTTTCTTCTTCAGTAAGCCTAACAAATAAGATAAATACGAGTATAATATAAAACATTTTACACACCTGGAATGTTAGATGTTGTGCAAGTTATAGGTTTAAAATTTAAATAATTATTAATAATTTAATTTTTTGACGATTTCAAAAATATTTTTGCCAAAATTATGTGGCAACAGAGCGCATTTATTACTTGCAGCCATGTTTCTACGTCTTTATAAAACATATTCAATGCCATAGGTTTTTTCTTCCTATTTTACTTACAAAACAATCCTTTTGACCATACAACTTGTAAATATCAATTTAAGTATCATTGGGCCATGAAATTTAAAGTTAAAAAAAGTATTTGTCAAATATGTATAATCAAGTTGTTACATACAAACAAAAGTGAATAAAACTACATACAAAAATAATATAATAAATGAAACGAAAAAATCTTTCTAATACAAATTTATTTCATATCATTTAATTTTCAATTCAGAGTTCTTTTAACCCTGCACAACCGTGACTTTTACTTTTCGCTTCAGTTTTCTATTAGAAAATATTTGTACGTTACGTATACAGTGAACTAAAAAAATAATTTCACAAGAAAAAAAAACGAAACTCTATATTCCATTTACGTAGTTTCGAAAATGTTTATATACCATCATTATTATATAAAAATATAAAATCCGTATTGCAAATCCGTAAAATGTACTGTTGTACATCATATGTTATGGATTAGAATTACCTTTGAGTGAGTTTTGAACATGGTTCTGTGATTGAAAAAATTTTAACATAAAAATATAATGTAAAAAAGACATTCACATTGATTGAGGTTGAATTTCCAAGGAATGAGTTAAATTATAAATTCTGGAACTTTACTACATACACAACAGCATTTTAAAGCATCAGCGGAGGCAAGTACTTACCACAAAACTAGTTACAAGTAATGACATAAATTTAAATAACTCATTGTTAGGTCTCAGAGAGGCATTTATCAGCAAAACAGAACGCGATTATGCAAATGACTTGAAAATAAATTGTTATATAGCAGATAACAAATAAGTACTTATACGACTGCTTCCAAGTAATACATATGTATGTATATTACCAAGTTTTTGCTGGGCACTAACATCTTGTTTTGCAGTAAGACAATGATATTCAGATATTTAAAATAATTATGTGTTCAGAATTTTCCAATACAAATGATATCAGCAAAACCTCCACTTAGAGGCGTAAAGTCAAATTAAAATTAAACTAAAAGAAAATGAAATTTTTGTTAAGTTTTCTCATGTTTTATAACTTTACTAGATGGTATTTGCTCGCGTTGCTACGCCACTAATTAAAATTAATTTGCAATAAATGTATTACACAAATATTTAATTAACTTTGAATAATTTTAATGATTTTGTTTATTTTGAAAAAAAGTAGGCGGTCGAAAAAAGTATTCTTAATCATGCCGGAGTCTTAGTTATATCCCGTCAAAGTTTTAGTAAGATCGGTCCAGCGGTCTGGCCTTCCTGGCAGGCGTTGTAATTATTAAAAAAAGTGGGCGTTAGAGTAGGCGTATTCATACCAACTCAGAAACCTTCTCGGGCTTATGCACAACAACTTTGCCAAAGATAATCACATGATCAGATGCATAGTTTGCGAGAATAGAATAGTAGAAATGAATTTCAAAAAACTACCAATATAAGTGTACTGAAATTTGGCCCTTTTTACACCTTTATATTTGAGTCGTGAATAGCATGTTTTGGGTTCTTTTTCGTGTGGATGGAAGAATATTTTATATTTTTTTTATTTTTAAATTGAATAATTAATATCAAATGTTCGTTTTCCCCGTTTTTGTCCCTTTTTTGTCACCCGTGAAAAAATAATTTTCAAAAAAGTATCTATCCGTAATACGTACTATTTGAAAATAATATTTCATGGAATTTTTAGTGAGAAAATACATTTTGATAAAAAAAAGTACCAAAAAATAATACAATTTTTAGGTGACTTGAATTTCGAATTTCAAAAAAGTACCAGACACCTGTCGGCTCTTTTTTTGATTAAAGGCGGACGCATTTAAAATATTATTTCTAAGTTTATATGTTTTGGAGATATAGAGGTACTTCTTAGTGGATCTACATGTTGTAAAAGCAACCCATTAGCCGAATTTCAAGTTTCTAGCTTTAGCGGTGATGAATGAATCAGTCATGTTACTCTTTTATACATATATATAGATTACGAACACTGGTAAAATGGCTAAGGAAAGTTTTTAAATAAGGAAAACAGCTGAACAAAACCCTAGAGATTAATTAAGGCTTTTCCATCACCTACGATGTCCTCCATTTTCTTTAAATTAAATTGTTGTAAGAATATACATACACCTACGTGCAACTAATTAAGGACACGATACTAACATATGAGCTTGAAGAAAATAATACGAAGATCAGTCAAGAAGAGTAGCCGAATTGTTAAAAAAAAAACATTGCTTGATGTGATGAGCCGTATGCTTTGGATCGTCATCTTGTAATATCCATTTTACCTACATGAAACCATATTTCTCTCAATTTTGTGCAGCGGCCCAACACCACGTGACGACATAGCACCCCAAAGCATTATAGAACATCATCCATGCCTGAAAGTGGAATTGGCAAAGAAATGCCACCATTGGACGGATGTATTTAGAATGTAAAAGAGTATTATTTTCGGATGAAACAAAAAACAAAAGCAAAGAAGTTAAATAATATCTATTTTATTATTCTTTACTTTCAATCTAAATTTTCTAATAACACAAAAATCTAAAGCAGGTCAAACAAATATTATTATTTTTAAAATACTTTATCTTATTAATGGACTTACATATGATATATCGGAGAAAAAGAAGTTTTCAAACTTTATTACGGTTTGATTTTCATTTTATATTACGCTAAGTTACGTGAATATATAAAAAGAAGGTATTAATATAACTAAGTTCCCTTTATGAAGTTACAACAGTGTTTAAGTCCCTGTTAACTAACTTTAGCACGAGTTGAAAAAATAGTATGTTTATCTACAAGTATAAGTGTGTAACTTTTACTTAGAAAACAAGAACTACATGAAAAAAAAACATTTTGTAAAAGTAAAAAAAATAATAAAACTTTTTACTAAAAAAAAATAGTCAAGAATAATACATCTTAAGGCTAGTTATCACTTTAATAGAATAGAATGCGTAATAAACAATCAACCAAAGACTGTACAATAGCACAATGACTTTTTATCTATTTAAACCAAGTTAAATGCGTCATTTGGGACATCAAAAGCAACAAGAAGACAAAAAAACCTAAAGAATAAAAGAAAACTAAATAAAACTACCAGTTTTCTATTCTATAGCTTTCATTTTAAGGCCACACAAAGCATTGAAATACAATTGAAAAAATCAAGAAAGAAACAAGCTTGTGGAGTGAAAATAAAAATGGCGAGACTTGTGCAAAAGTTAATTTTCAATTAAAACAATTGAAATAAATTAATTCCAGCTATTGTTCGTGGAAATGAACACATTCACATATGTACATATTTATAAACTTATACACACAAACTCGGATAAAATCCGACGAACAATCTATCTTCTAAACAAATCTAAACGAATACAGATTCAAAAAATATTTATAAATTTTTGGTATGATTTACTAAAAATTCGTAAATAATTAATTATGAGCTCTCACTAACATACAAAAATTTATTTGAATACAATTTGTAAAAGCACCAAAATTCTTAAACATGGAAAATACATTTTATTCCAAATTATTAAACCTATTTTTATGAAATTTTAAACATTGGTTCCAAAACTAACTAACAGTGCTAAATCAGTAAAATCTGCACACTCGGGAGCAAATATGTAGATATGACAAAGTTCAAGTAAACTTTTAGTACAGGTGAAACTTTTTGTAGGCATATTTTTCTTGATCACATAAACACAAATTTCAAGCTGTGTCACATGAAAATTTCACAAAATTTGTGTTCAAGAGGGAAAAGAAAATTTATATTTTTTTTTAAAAAGGTAATTTTTTAATATTCTAAATAAATTTAAATTCCGAAATAAGATTTAGTTGCTGTGTCTGTTCGTATCAATCATAAGCGGTTTAATGGTATTAAGATACCAAAAAGGAAGACTTAATGATATTGTTACGTTTTTACCTTTAAAAAACGGTGGTTTATTTCCTTTTAATTGCAAAATAAAAGTGTCATGAAGTTTGAAGAAAATACCTATAACGAGTCTTTGTTTATTCAAATGTACACAAAAACAAATTTGAATGAACACTGTCTTTTACTACACTTTTACGGTTTAAGAACATACATAAAATTACGGGTTGAGAACACTTTGATATTTAGTCAACGATGACTCACAATAAACTCACTCCACTTGATTGGCCCTGTTAGTCTATTTATACACCAAACATAATTTCTAAATAGTTCGGAGCTAAGATACTAGAATGTTCATGACAGCAAGTCTAGAATGTTCGTGTCTAGAATGTTAGAACTTATGGCGTTTTCTTTTCTGGCAAAAATGTTACACGTTTCGCACCCATTTCGCACCTTTTTTAATTTTTTTGTGTTCTTTTCTGAAAAAAAATGTCAACACTGTTAAAGTATAGTGTGTTCTTTTTTATAAATGTCACACTATAAATTTAAAAAAATGTTGCACCTTTCACACTCTGTATTTTTAGAGGGTGAGATTCGCACGATAAAACAGCTGACATTTGTTTTGTTTATGAATGTGTATTTGTGTTAAGAAACAAACAAAATATACAAAATAAAAAATATTACTACTTTTTTATGTGCTGAAAAATTTTTGGATGACTTGTTGGATTCATCTTCATCATCTTATGATGATGAAATAAATATTTAATATGATTATGGAAAGAAATCCACAACCGCGAGTGAAAGGTTTTGTAGAGAACGTAATTAATGAATACTCTGAAGTTGATGTATGTCAAATTCCATAGGACAATATCTCCTTCTTCTTATATATGTAAAATATGTTTATAGATATAATTTTTATAGTTTAAGAAGAATTTGCGTATTGTCGGGAAGGTGCCATTGGTCTTTTTGAGAGATATTCATTGTCTTATTTCAAGTGATCTTGCCAGGGAGCTATTTGCTTCTTCTTTTTTAACAAAAAAAAAAAACAAAAACAGCTGTACATGAAAAAAAGTGTTACACTGTTGTGATTTTATGTTATATTCTGACCATTAAAAACGCGACATCTTTAAAATATGGTGTAAACATTATAAAAATGTACACAATAAAGGTGTAACATTTTATTTCAGAAAAGAAAACACCATTAATGTTTCCATATTTCACAGCTATTTATAACAGGGTGTTACAATAATGTTTATAAATTGAATATTCTACAAATGCAAATGTTGATAACTAAATATGCTGTATGTTGAATTAAAATTTAAATTGAAAAACAATTTCGTAACAATATTTTTCGTTCTTCCAGCGGTATATTTTGAATTTTAATTTAAAAGCATACATGGCACTTTTCCTACTAATAGCACTTTTTTAATATTTTATAATATTGGTATTTGATGAAGCAATGAAATTAATCATACATATATGACTCTAAGCGAAGGAAAATCCAAAGTTGTGGAATTACGGGTATTTGATATTTATTCTAAAGGATTATTTATTAAAATTGTACTTTTAAAATTCTCTTCACTAAGGTTTCTGGGAAAGCAAACTTCAGTAAGTATGAAGTTAGAACTTTTTTTTTATAAAAGAGAAGTAACACTCAGGCAATTAATATGCCTATATATTAAATAATTAATTATGTTACTTTCTTTGGAAAGGGATAGGTAGAAGAAGAATAGGTGTTGAAAGTAGAGAAAAGCTGTTCATATGGCAACACTGCGATTGTGCGTCATGTTTATTAATAGTACAGTATTGCAGCGCCTCCGGTGGTGAGTAGGCGCATTGATCAAAGCTAAATTTATAGCCATTAATTTAATTATTTTACTTCGGTGGCGTTTAAATGCTATACCACCGAAGGGGGGCGCTGTGATAAATATCAGTAACGATAGGATAAAAAACCAATAATTATCAGACACTGATGTTGTTTTTGAGCGGCAGCAGCTGGGTATCGAACCCAGGCCACTGATACCAACTCATGCTTAATGATCAAATGTGCTAATCAATTAAGCTACAGCACCCTTATATTTTTGACAGTGTTTTTTTAATTTTCTACTAAAATAATCCTGCGTACAGTGGTATTCCACAAAGTGGCTCTAAAGTAGCTTTTTTATATAGTTATTTTTTTGTATATATCTGAGTAAATTTAGAACTCACAAGGCATTATCACTTCTATTTGAATTTGAATTGATAACATGAAATTAGACACATTTAATCATGAATGAGTGAGAACCGACTAAGGGTACCAATGGTACTTCTTCGAGCCAAAAAATCATACGACATACGATTCTTAGCTACGCAAGGATAACTTTTTAGGACGTTTATTTTATTTTAATGGTACCTATATATTCATGAACCTACAAGTGAAATAAAATATAAATTATACCGAAAAATAATAACCGATAAATAAGACGTGTATGATTGCGAACGAGTAAAAATCTAAATAGTTTCTGAATTGTTTTTTTCCAATTTTTATTTTTTTTAAAACATTATCGATGGAAAAGCTCATATAATAGGTTAATAGGTTAATTTTTATTATGGTATGATTAAAGTAGGGATAACCTGTAGTGTAATTATGTATGTGCACAGGGTTATTGGGTGATGGTGTTCCTTCTAGGGCACTGGGTTATACGATTTCGATATTTAATACTACTTATTATTTAGATTTTAATCGAGCGCGATTTATTTATTCTTCGATTTTGGTACACTCTGTTTACAATATTAAGTTAATTAATTAATAAGTGTGTTTTTAAATTAATAACGACTCGTTATATTTTCTTTAAACTACTTGATCCGGTTTATTTAAAGGAAATAAACCACCATTTTAAATGTATGTTCTATATACATATGTATGTACTCGTACATGCTACTCTATAATTATATTATATATACATAATATCATTTATTTCATGGTTCATCACCCAAAAATTAAACTTTGGTCTTATTTTTTTATTCATAAGTACACAAATAGTATAGAATTATTTTCATTTTGGATAAAAAAAGAGATATTATTAATTTTCGATTTTTTAACTGACATATTACAACTAAGTTTGCATGGATAGCAGTTAAAATAATATTTTTTTAAAATAATTAAAATTTCTTTCCCCAGAGTAATTATATTATGCAGTTTAATAATCATCACATTTTAATGCATATATTCTAAAATGGTAAAAAAACGTAGAAAATAGTCAATAATACGTTATTGCATTTTGCTCCTGCCAAAACTCATGTGTCCATATATAAAAATAATTAACGCTTTCAAGTATTTGTTACATGAATTCCAATATTTAGTTATTTTGATTGATTTATAACTAACGATTGAAATTTTCTTCAAAATTGCTCTTCAAAATGCTTCAAACTCGTGTAAACAGCAAAAATTCTTCAAAATTTATTTATTTAATAGTTATTAATCTAGCTTAAAAGTGGGGGAGAGTGTAGCGATATCAAAATAAAATAAACCAAAAAATAAAACACAATTAATGGCAAAACATATAATTTTAATGATTTAATTAACTTATTGAAATGAATTTCATAAAAATTAAAAAAATAAAGAATCAGCATTTTTTGTAAATGTAAAAAGGGGAAAATATTTAAAATAATCCGCTTAATAGCTGCAAAATAGCATAAAAAACCAACAAATATAAACTACAACTACAAACATTCGAACAAAAAATGCTGAGTAATCAACAACAATTAACTAGTAGAAAAAAAGATTAAATAATAATGTACAAAAATTAGAATAACAAAATACAAAATGAAATCAAAATATGAACATAAGAGTGTCCCTTTGCACTAAATATTGTGGGAATACCACTCAAACGATGCGTATTGGTGTGTGGAATAAATTCGATGTAGATGTCATAAATAATACACAAACTTATTTAAAGTAGCAACATTTTTGGGAAAAATCTATTCATCTATTCATAAAAAACTCAAAATTTCCTAAAGCTTTTTTATATCAAATCGCCTTGAGATTTTTTGTAACAATGTTTTTTACTTCTTTGATAATGGTTTTTAGAGGATTAAAGAAAAAAAAAACAATATTAATGTAAAATTAATGTGAAATGTAAATAAATAATAATTTTTAGGGTATGCATTCGAATAATCGAACAATTTCTTACGAATAATTATTCGAAGAATACTCGAATAAAACTAACATATGTGTTTAATACATTTTTCATAATTTTATAATTAAAAAAATCATAATCTATCGCTATTCCGTCTTAATTTTATTTACAAAATAAGGCGTTTAAGGTTTAATAAACACTTATTAATGTAATAAATTAATTTATTGTTATCTATTATTTTTAAATTTCAGGAGTCTAAAAATTCGTCTAGTGAAAAACGATATAAAATTATATTAAGAATTTTTATTACAAACTAAAAAGTAAAACAAGTTAAAGTGCAATATTCGGCTGTGCCGAATCTTAAATACCCTCCACCAAAATGCAATGAGAAATACAAAAACTACACTGGTTATTGGACTAGAATATTCTTATTCAGTGTTTTATTTTTTTTTACGTTTGAAAGACAATTTTGCGAACTACATAATTCATTTGAAATGTGTAGAAATTTTATATTTAGATTATTAAATTAACAATTATATTTAATCTTCTTAACGGGTCAGCTTGGGCATAATTATAATCTAACATGTTTGAAACACAGTGGCTGGAAATGGCGTGAAAATCGCTAAGGAACATTATTTACAAGGAAATCGGAGCAGACTTGAATATTAATTATATTGATCATACATAAATATTACATATTTCTTCTGCTATATAGAGTTGGTAATTTTTTTAATTTAAGTCTATCAATGTGTGATGGAAGGTTAATATCAGGATTCCAAGGTAAGCCACGTAGACAAAAGAGTAAAAATTGTTTTTGTACAGACTCTATATGCTGAATATGGATCCCAGATAATAGAGCCATATTCCAATATAGGTCTTACTAAAGAAATGTATAGTTTCGCTTTATAAATGCGAATACACCTTTAGCTTTATTTATCGTGATGGTAATGTGCGAAACAAAGTTTAATTTGTTGTCTAGTAAAATTTCCAGATCTTGAAAATGTTCAACAAATTCAAGCCGGTAATCACCCAAGGTAAAATTGTCTGGAATATAATTACTTCTTGAAAAGCGCAAAAAGTTAATTTTTTTTAATTTAATTCCATTAAGTTTTGACCACCACCACAAAACGAAATTGTTGAGATCGGGTTGGAGATATAAATGATCCACAAATTCAGAGAAGCTCAAAATTATTTTAGCATCATCAACATACATTAGAATGTTACAAAAATTTTAAACATGTGGAAGGTCGTTGATGAACAAGGAGAAAAGAATTGGACCAAGGTGGCTGCCTTGAGGAACACCAGAAGTAACCAAAAACATTTGTAAAGTATTTATTATTCAATTTTACGCATTGAGTTCTATTTAAAGATATGATTTTATCCTGTTTCGACTGCGAGATGTGAAACCAAGAAAATCCTGTTTAATAAGAAGAAGTCTGTGATTTACTTTATCAAAAGTCTTACTAAAGTCATTATATACGGCATCAGTTTGTTTTCCTTGTACAAAGCCTTGGTTAACATCGGTGGTAAGTTAAAGGATATTTGTTATGGTAGAGTAACCTTTCCGAAATCCATTTTGAGATGATGACAGAATAGATGATGATTGATGACACATACAATCAGTGATAAAGTGTTCAAAAATCTTAGGTATTACACTAAGCTTAGCAATACCTTTGTAATTTGACACATCCGATTTATTACCAGATTTAAATAATGGAATTATGAATAAAGACCTCCAAATTCTCGTAAAATAACCATATTTAATGGATGTGTTGAATAAAATATTTTTATATGATTTATTTGATTTAAATAATGGAATTATGAATAAAGACCTCCAAATTCTCGTAAAATAACCATATTTAATGGATGTGTTGAATAAAATAATTAATGATTTTACCAAGGATTGTACGGACCAGGACCATAATTATACGAAATTTTAAGTTTTTTTTTTAACTTTCCAAAAATTCTCAGCGTTAATATTTTGAAACGCTTAGTATAAAGTTTGTTGGGATAACTATCTGAGATGTATTGTCGAAAAAGTCGACAAACAAATTAATAATATTAATATATTTTTTTTTTTTGATACTCGAAAGCCTTTGAATGATGGCTTTCGACACAGTCGATCACAATATTCATTGTTATAAACTAAGCAAATTCTTTAATTTTTCTTCCACTGCTATTAAATTATTATCAACGTACCTTTCTAAAAGATACCAATATGTAGCTACACAAGCCAAAAACTCTAAAGTTCTTCCTGTGAAAAGAGGAGTTCCACAAGGGCCAATAGTTTTCATTGTACTCTAATGATCTCCCAAGCATATTAGTTGAATGCAAGGTTAGAATGTATGCGGATAAATCAAGAATTGCTTCGTATTAATGCGTGGGCTTCAGCTAATGGACTAAGCATAAAACCGAAAAAATCTAAATGTATCGCTATTCAAAAACGATTATCACATTTCAATATTATACCCTATTTTACAATTAATAATCAAAATATTGAGGTCGTGAAATCGGCTAAGAATCTAGGTATAATTTTCAACAATACTCTTACCTGGGCCGACCATATTAATCATGCTTGCGGTCGTACTTTCAGTATGTTAAGAACAATTTGGCCTACCCAGTACTGCACACCTCTTAAGATTAAAGTGCTCCTGGCTAAAACTTATCTAATACCTATTTTACTTTATGGATATGAGCTTTTCGCTAGGTGTGATACTGTTAGTAAAAGGAAATTAAATGTTACCTATAATAGCATCATACGCTATGTATATGGTCTAAAAAGACGCTCTGGTGTATCCATGTTCTCTTCATTGTTGTACGGATTAATTTTTGAAAACCTACTAAACTTTAGGGTTTTGGTCTTTATGCACAAAATTGTTTATACCCAGCAACCTGATCACCTCTTCTGCAAACTATCTTTTGCGCATAACTGTAGAGGAAGAAGAATAAGAACTCTGGCACACAAAACTCTAATGCCTCAGTGGCACTTCTTTGTTTTCGCTGTATATCTATGGAACTCTATTCCATACAATTATCAAGCCTTAAGTAACGCGCGACAATTTAAAACTAATCTTATAAAACTGTTTTCAGAATAATTATGTTATTAAAATTACTTTATTAGAATATCTGCTTACGAACTTATACATTTATGTACTTCTTTATACAGGCCTACATTTAAATGCTTAATATTTTATGCACTTCCCTCAGTCTAATAATTTTTTATTTTTGTTAAACAATATTCTTCTTATTATAAATAACTTTTTCTTTTACATATATTGTTCTTTTTGTATTTTTATATTTCATTAAAAATTATTTGTGAAGAATAACTTATGTTTGTTAAGGGTTTATTTGGCATATATTGTATACAAAGCTGTCAAATGGGCTCTAAATGAGATTGTGATATTCTTTATATAAGTAATAT
This sequence comes from Bellardia bayeri, assembly GCA_950370525.1. Classification (NCBI taxonomy): domain Eukaryota; kingdom Metazoa; phylum Arthropoda; class Insecta; order Diptera; family Calliphoridae; genus Bellardia; species Bellardia bayeri. The sequence continues at coordinate 99,730,398 of OX493267.1, forward strand.
AAACTTATCTTTTTTTAATTTCTATTTAAATTATAATTTTAATTATTGTTAAATTTAAAATATACGTTTGTAATTTTTTTTTATTAATCAGTTCCAAATACTAGTCATGTCATCTAATGTAGAGTTGTTTTTGTAAGGGAAACACATTAAATCGTTCCAATTGGTATTTAATATTAAATTATTTAATTTAACATACTTCGTTAGTTTAAAATGATAAAATTTCTCATTATTAATTTGTTGACGATTTATGTACAGCAGGTAGAGAGGAAATAAATTCAAACGTTGGATAAAATTTATTATTGCATGGATCATTTACAAATCGTGCCTTAACCGCGGAAATAGCTTCAGCGGAAGCAATTAAATTTTACAGGAGAAGGTTTTTTTGTATAATAAACCAAGTTAATGAAACCAAATTTTGAACAAAAATTTTGTTTTATCCAATGCATGGATTAAATCAATTTTGTTTTCAAAAATCAGCAAAAATAACGATTTGTTGGCGCTTAATACTGATAACGAATATGTCGGTTGAGATGAAATACTTTAATTACGAGGAATTTTTTTGTATTTTGCTATTTAACATTTTTTTTTGCATTTTCGCAATTTTTTTATATGGTTCTATATTTTTAGAACATTATTTGTACCGCAAACTGAAGCAGGACTTATATACATACATATGCAGCCATGTCACAGAATTTAATTCCGTTCGGAAGTGGAATTAATTTTGTATTTTGCTTCTATAGAAAAAGTACAAGGAACATTTTTTTTTGAATGAAACCACTCTTAATTTGCTAATTAGACCTGGGGCAGCTAATATGGGTAGCGATAAAAATATGCGATTTGATGCCTAAATTGATGTACCAAATTTTCAGGCTGATCGGATAGTGCCAACCCGTGCCATAATCAGGTCAAAGGTCAAAATTTTAAAAACCTACCAAAATATTCTTTTTTTTATATTTTATAATTTTTTTAATTAGAAATACAGTCGGGCCTCGATTATCCGTGATTCGGTTAACCGGTAACCTCGATTAACCGTGAATAAAACTAGTTATTAGCTGCATTAAAGCTATAAAATACAATGCCACCAGAATCAAATTTATTTATATTAAAATTTTTAATTGAGCTCTAAGTTGCAAAAATGTATGACGTTTCTGCTATTACAGTAAGACAAAAATATTTATAGAAATTAAAAAATGCTAACAATTTTTATACCAGCAACTATTATTAAAAAAAAAACGGTAAAATTATAATTAAAACAGTTAAAGCAATTGAAAGATTGGTGTTGACTGAAATATGGCCTTTTTGGGAAAAAGCTAGAGTCCCAACGCCAGATCAAAGAACATGTGCTGCAAAAGTCATTAAACTTTATGAAGAGTAGAGAACAGTCCAAAAAGCATGTAAATCTCCATTTCTGAGTCATGGCAAAAAAGCAAATGACTTTAAGGAAAAGTTAAACAATTTATTTGATATTGCTCACGTTGACGCTCTCAAGCTGATAAGTATACAGGAAGAAGCAGCGGGAAAATGGGCTTGTTGGTAGCATGACTTGTGTCGATAAAAATGTCACAAATAAAGAAAAAAGAAAGACACAAAGATTGGAAGATGAAAAACGTCGAAAAAAAATTATGAAAAGAAAAAAAGGCACTTTAGGTAATTATTGTCTAGTATTTGGACGCACGGTAGCTATTTTTTTTTACTTAATTTAATATAGGTACAGACTTGACTGTGAAACATGTAGAATTAGAGGGTAATGAATCGGGAGATGATGTGCAGGCGATGTATGTACGTTTCTCAAAAACGTGGAAAGAAGAATTTTATAGACGACAGAATGCTAGCATATATGGATGCTGGCAATATGTCATCTCCATTTGATATACACTTCATCAGTGCAACTGCCAAAGCGTTGGGTCACAATATTGAGGAACTTGTTCTGAACTGCACAAGTTTGCGTGAACAGTGTAAACAATTTCGTCGGCGTCATGGCAAAGAAATTATTGAAAATTTCAAGGTAATTTTTTTTTATTTTGGCGAAGTTATAAGTTTTTCTTTGAGCTTAAGTTTTTTAGATCCTTAAAACATATGTTTTGCATTGGGATGGAAAGCTACTTCCCGCAATTGCTAGAAAGGATAAAGTTGATCGCTTGGCTATTGTGCCTACGTCGGAGAACGTTGAAAAATTGATAGATATCCCCATTATTGAAAATGGAACTGGTGCTGCAGTTGCTCAATCATCTGTATTAAGGATGAACAAGTTTTGAGTGTCATATCTATCTGTCGAAGAACGCGATTTTTCTTGGTGGCAGCATTCCTAATTTCACATTTCGTGCACCTGCACCGACGTCTCATGCAAGATTCATATCTAAGGCCATCTATTGTCTAAAAATGTATATTTTTCACGCACACTTTGAAACTTCTGCGAGTAAGTCTCTATATTCCATACTGGTTCAGAACCGGAAATGCAGTTGAAACATCAAAAAGAGATCTGCAACTCATAAAGGGAATTATTAGCTATTTTGATAAAAAATATATCTACATTACTATTGGAAAAAATTTGAAATAATCTATGGAATTTATCAGAAGAGGCAGTTGCACTTGCCTTTTTTGATCCAAATGTAGACTCAGAAATAAAGAAAAAGATGGTTTTGGCGTTACAAATAGAGTACGATAAAAACAACCATATCGGTGATGATGATATTTTTCCTTGTAAAAAAGTGTGTGCAAGCGTTGATGAATTACAATTATTCAAAAGGATTTAAACTCTTTTGTGACTGGCAAAACAAAAAAAAAAATTTTCTCGTTTGGAAATTTCTATGGATTTTTTACGCTTTCATCCGTCAGGTTGGCCTAAGAGCGAAGCATTTTTTAAAAAGGAACAGATCGCCAAATGCATAATTGTTGTGACTGATGCCGCTGAAAGAAAAGTCAAACTAATAACTGACTTTAGCAGATGCTTAACACACAATGAAGCTGATAAACAGTACTTGTTACATATTATAGAGGACTGCCGCATGGACTTTCCGTCCTATACAAAATCTTCATTGATTTAAAATAAAAATAATAAGCACAATATAAAAATTAAAAAAACATACATATATTTATAGAATTTCTCAATAAAAAATTTATAAAATGCAAAAAAGAATATTTTGGTAGGTTTTTAAAATTTTGACCTTTGACCTCATTATGGCACGGGTTGGTACTATCCGATCAGCTTGAAAATTTGGTACATCAATTTAGGCAACAAATCGCATATTTTTATCTGGATCATAAAGCTGTCTAAAATCAAATCCATCTAAGACAAACCCAATTAAAGTTATAATAATTAATAAGTAAGTGTTATCAAACCATAGTTTGATATTTAAAAAAACTTGGCAATAAATATCTTACAATCACAACAAATATAAAATGATTCAAATCTAAAAAGTCCACATCTTAAAACCTAAAATTCATTAAAATATGTTAAAACAAATACTACATATAAACTAATCTTAAATCAATTCAAAATTCTAAAAAAAAATTTATAAATTAAAACAAAACATGATTTTGACACCATTATATCACAGTTCAAAAACACCATTATAATAAGTTTTTGGAATTGATTTGTACATGTACATGCAAAACAAAACTTTAACTTTCAACATAATTTGTCGAAGAAATCTGTAGCGGATTGTCGAAGGCTCAACATTCAGCAGCTCCAGATACCCTAAATTGGTGAGTGAATTTTATACTTTTTGATATTTTTTTTGTTTTGTGTATATTTCAATTTAAATTGTTAGTAAAAAGGAACAACAACAATGACACAGTTATTCAAATAAAATTTTACTAATTAATATTCAATAAACGTCGTTATTCGAGGGTTAGGTATTACATAACCATGCTTTTAGTAAATCAAAAAAATAATATATTTTGTTATTCTTCTTTTGTCGAAGGCAATGATCTTGTTACTGTTATGGCCGAATTCTCAGTCATTAGTTAACCATTGGTAAACTAAAATACTAACTATTGTTTAACTATTACTTGTTATTCTTATGGCAAACTAAGCATTGCGAATAAAGAATCATTAGTTAAGCCTTTTCCATTAGCTAACTAAAGACTGTGAATTCGGCCATTAATGATCATTAAGCAATGCATTTATTGATCTTGTTTTTTTTTTCTTTTTACTTTTTACAAATTTTATTAATATTGTTTATATTGTATATTTATATTGTTGTTTATATTTTTTTTTCAAGAATAATTCTTTTAATTTTAAGTAATATGATTATTACATTTAAAGTTATTAATTGAATAAAATGAGAAATATAATTATGGAACTATAAATATTTTGTTGAAGTTTTCGTGCTGTGAGAAAGTTCACAGAGTTAGGGATCTTATTCCATTTTTGCCCAATAAGATCAATGGAAGGGTGGATTAAGAGGCATTCTGTCTCCATAACATCTAGGAGATCGGTCATACAGTTGTGGTCAAATTTATACACTTTTAGGTTGACATAAATGTCGGGTCAAGCTATCATAATTTTTGGTTTTAAATCAACCAGATTTTACTACATTTTGTTGTAGTATAACAAATATTTGTGAATGTCGAATTTTAAAGAACGAACAAGAACCCCGCCGCACGACTGACCGCTAGTGGCATATCAATGGCTCCCGCTAGTTCGTATGTTTTAACTAGTTTTTTTTCTTCTTATTTAACCTGAACACATGATACTCAAAAAAGCTCTTATTTATCTTGTATTTTGATTTTGTCGAAGTATTCATGCTATCCCCCGAGTATTCATATGTTCAGTCCATTGTACATTACATTTTTTGCTTTTAGGACGAATCGTATTCTTGATCGGTTTCAGGCAAAATATCTTTTATATAACGATCATGGTGTAAATCTAAAAATTTGTTATGAAATTTTTCAGGTATGGTTTAATTGTCGCAGTGTTTTTAGGTCCCTGTATTTTTGAAAATTGTGTCGCTCAAGCTTTTTCCGCGGTTAAGGCACAAAATGCCAAATCTAATAATTTACCAAATTCATTATAAATGTTATTTAGTTGATAAATACAAACATCAAATAAATTCTTTAAAAAGTCATCAGCAAACTTTGTAGATTTTGTTGGAATTAAATTTGGAGCATCAGGTTTTTGTCCATGAAATTGAAGGCAAATTGAAATCACCGAAAGCAAAGAACGAATCATCAGATTCAGCGAGTTCAGCAATAGTTTTCATAGAATTAACATGTTGTTGATAAACTTTACACATATAAACTCAGTATTAAATAGAAATAGATTCTGAGCATGAAACTACAATTAACACACCACTGTCATTTCGATTGTTTCTATTATATCGGTAAATATCGGAATACCGGAATTGTATACGTTGTCTTTTAGCCATATTTCAGTGAAAATAATAAAATCATATTTAAAATCGAAACTGTTGACTAGAAGGTTTGAGAATCTTGTGTTTAAGCCACGAACCTTCTAATAGTTAATGGTTAATTGATTGAAAGTTTTAGAATTCAGTTTTTTTGGATGGTAATGAAATTTGTGTTATCATTTAACTGGTGACCGGATGGAAGAACACAGATATTATTATTGGAAGAACAGCAGTATTATTTTTCCTTTGATATCTTTTAAATTTATATTCACTAAGTAAAATGTTAATAGGCCAGAAATCTTGGTTGCCTATTTGCTTGTAAAGATCAAAGGGAATATTGGGTTTGAAAGATGTAATCCTTCTAGGTTGTGAATAACAGAATTTATATGTAGTGAAATCGGCTTCAAAATTCAATTTTGATTTTATATAAAAGTTAATTTTTTCAACAGTAGTATCAGCAGCAAAACGAGATATAAAAATTGATTTGTTAGGCTGAATGATTTTTAAAAACATTATATGGAATTTGATTGGCAGCAGAAGTAGAAGTCACAGAAAGAGCATTGCCATTTGCTAATTTAACTGAAGTACATATTCAATTATAAATCATAAAAACAAAAATTCATCTTTTTTACTTAAAGTGATCCCTATTGCCATCTCTTTCTTGCATGTGCAAATTACATGCTTAAATTAACTTGAATACAAACACAAAATTATTTTCTCGCTTGATTGTAATTCTGTAAAACTTCTTAATAACTCAATTATGCCTGATCTTTGTGGAGCCTGCTGTAGTCCGCATAAAAAGTTGAAACAGTAAAATAAAATGAAAAAAGAAACAAAATTTAATTAAGAAATATTATTAACTGAAAAATACATGACTTCTGTCTTAGAAGTCTTCATTTCACTATTAGTTTTTGGCTTCAGCTGGTTTTGTGTCATGGTGCAAAATCTATAATTGGTTTTTCCACAATTCTGTGCGTTTCTGACGAATTGCTTCTCGCAAACGCCGCATAACATCAAGGTAGTATTCGTTATTGACCATACCACCTTGTGGCAAGAATTCATGATGCACCACGCCATTGCAGTCGAAGAAAACAGTGAGCAAAACCTTCACATTTGACCGAACTTGACGTGCTTTTTTCGGTGTTGGCTCTTCTGGACGTGTCCATTGGGATGATTGGGCTTTGGTTTCAATGTCATAGTCATACACCCATGATTCGTCACCAGTTATGGCCTTTTTGAGGAAATCTGGATCGTCGTTGATGATGTTCAACAGCTCCTGAGCGATGTTCATGCGATGATGTTTCTGCTCAAAGTTTAGCAACTTTGGAACAATCTTCGCTGCCGCACGTTTTACGCCTAAAACATCCGTAAAAATTGCTTGGCATGAGCCGAACGATATTCCAACATTATCAGCAACCTCTCTGATAGTGATTCGACGATTATCCAAAATCAGTTTCTTCACTGCTCCAATGTTTTCATAGGTTATTGACGTGCTGGGGCGACCAGGACGAGCATCGTCATTGACACCTTCTCGGCCTTCCTTAAACCGATTATACTAAAATTGAACTTGTGTTCTGCTCATAGTAGACTCGCCAACCGCCACAGTCAACATTTCAAATATTTTTTTTTTTTTATAAACAAACACAAACTGCGAAGCTTTTTGGCTTGTCTGCAGAAAACACCCAGAGTCTTTGGCGGGAATCGAACCCGCAACCCTCTGACTGATAGTCCGGCACACTATCGCCTAGTCCATCGGGGCACCCTTAAATGCATCTAGAATTGTGATGCATGGTAATGACTATAAAAAGAGCCAACATTTTAAATTAAAGAATCTCTAAATAAATTAATTTACAAATGATATATTTTCAGAAAATATAAATTAATTATAATAAATACATATATAAATAATTGAGTAAAATATATTTTCTTATTCAAGATTTTAGACAATTTCAAACTACGATATTGTAATGTAGAAAGTTGCTTTAAATATCATTGATACAATATCTGAACTAATAGACTACAAAATATACTTAATCAACCTAATATTTTACACATCTAGATCTATTTTATTTAAATCTTCAAAAATATTCTCACTTGCTTGCACGTTTTAAAATGCAGTCTTCAACATTCCTGTTGTTGGAGGAATCGCATAATGTATTCACACAAATATTCAAAAAACAATTAAAACGGAATAAAAAATTACCAGCATTTCAACAACATTTTGCGGAAATATTTTTTCGCACTTTTTCTTCTTCGTATACATTTACGTTTGATGAGAGTTTTTCTACTTGGAATTTATTTTTTTTTTGCTGAAAAAACATGGTGTGTAAGTAGCTGTTTTTTTCCTTCGCTTTTTCAATTTTTCTGCTAAACGTTAGCAATTTTTTTTATTTTTTTGTTGCTGATAAAGACGTTTGTTGGGTTTGGTGAGGATGTTTAAGGCAGGAACATGTGAATTTAAATGGAATGGGATTGCAAATACCACGAAAAATTACTGAAAAAACCCTATGACTTGGTGGTACTAAGGGTTTTTTATACTTCTCTTTCACTTAAATATCTTTAAAAGATTATATTTTATCGCCTGTCTATGTACGCATGTTTGTATGATGTCTTTATGATATCTGTATGTACGGTAAAAATGTGTGGTTGTGTGTAATATTATGGTGTGCGAAGAGATTTCTTACAAGGACATTATTTTATAACAGTGGTTTTGGCATTGAAAAATGTATAGTTTTGTTATTCATAACATTTTATTAAATTTATTGTGAATCTCGACAAAAAATCAATTTGAAATTTAAATTTTGCGTTTTTATCTGTATCGGTTATCTCCACATAAAAAATGTGATTTCTAAAACGAATATAAGACGTTGATTGGAGTCAATTAACCTACATAAGTACGAGAATTAAATGTACTAAATACACATATTCTAAAATAGTAATTAACTTAAAGGTGAGTAGACACAAAGTTTTTAAGATTTCAACTTTAAGCATTTCTGCTAATTTGCAAATAATTCGCATAGAGTGTGAGTTTGTAATTTGGGTCATAAGTATGATATTTATTTTATACCAGAGGTGGCATAAGACTTATTTAAAACTTATAATAATTACGAAAAATTTGCAAAACGTTTTTAAAAATAAAGAAAAACTAGTGTTTTTGACCAAACTTTACGTTGTAATGAAAACGAGGATTCCATAATCCGATTGGCTAAGAATTCAAATAAATATATGTATATGTATGTCAATCCTAAACCAGTGTGTTTTTTTTTTTAGTATTTTTAGATGTAGGATGATCTACATATCTGTCTGTATGTATGGCTAGGTATGAGATTCTCTGCAGAAACAGTATTGTATGGGGTAAATAATTTTATTCTATCAAATGTTCATAAGCAGTCATTTTGTTGAGGATTTATGTTTTTAAATGCCTTTTAATATTAGGGTCTTCTGAAACTTAAACACACAAATACACATTTATTTCATTTTTACGCAGAAAGTGTGCAATAGAAACTGGGGTAATAAAAATAATAAAATTACGAAAGGAGGTAAACCTTCCAACAATAATAACAACAGTGGCTACCACAATTAACCTTCCAAAATGAAATAGTGGAAAACACAACCACACAACCACTCTTCTCTATAAGTGTATGTACTCGTATCTGCAATATGTTAATATAATAAAAAAAAGAAAACAAAAAACATAATATGTTATGATAATAAAAACGGATACGGAAACCATATTCACGAAGGTGATAAGAAACAAGTGAAAACATTCATATTTTTCACCATTCATTATTTCAATTGAAACATTTTGCTTCTCTTATTTATAATTTTGTGCCTTAATTTGGTACTACTTTTTTTAGAGCAGTATATTTTTATGAAAATAATAGTAATTTCTGTTGTACTCATTTCTTTTCATTCAAAAAACGAAGGTCTCAATATCAAATGAAAATCTATAAAAAAATATATAACTTTTCTAAAAAATGTAATCACAAAATCATGAGGAAACAAAACGATTCAGTTAGTTGTCGAAAAATAAAATTGGTATGTGGGTCATTATTTTCCATTACATTATTTAAAAACATCGCAAAATCGAATAACGTTGAAAAAAAGATCCAATTAATAATTCGTTGTTTTTAATGTTATTTTTTCTTTCTTAAAGAGTTAAATTCTTGCTTGTATTAAAAAATAGTTTTAACATTTGCTTTGATTATTAATTTTGCAGTTTCATGATTTTATAGTCTAATTAATGTGAGAAATTGTTGCTATTTTACTTTAGGCTATTAAGGGTTCAATGAGGTTCAAATAAAATATTATATAGTGTTTTTAATAGTTATGGTCCAATATAATACAAAAATTGTTCTCAACAAACAAGTTTTCATTTATTTTATATTTTAAATAATTTAAGCCATAAACAATTTTGAACCTTACGACGTATATCCTTTGGCTTTTGTAGCTACTTCGATTCTAAATCATTTACCGATCTTTCCTTTAATTTGTCGAGATACGTTTGCTTATGTAAGTATTGTTTATACTTTATTTCATATGATAAACGTTTGTCCATTCGATAATTTTTAATTTTCACGCATTACCTTTCAGACAATTGTAATAATATCAGTTAAAGGGAACAAAGTATACACCTATTAAATATAAAATATGAAAACAAACAACTTGTAACCTTTAAAAGAAAGAAGTTCAGTTATATTGTGTTGTGCGCGTGATTTCATTTGAGAACAATCAAATGTTTTTTTCAAATGTCAAATGTTTTTATTAGTAGCAAAAAATACCGATAAATAAGCGTCTCATTATGCGATAATTCGCATAAAATACAAAGTAAATATGTTTGTTAGAAACCCCTTTGGATTAAAGGTGTTGATTTTTATTTGATTTCTGAATATGTGACCCGGCCTATAAAAAGGTGAGTTATGACTCAAAAAAATTTTGTCCACTTTTGTTTTGCTTTGGAAAGTTTTTGAGACGCTCTTTCCGGTGGTGAAAACTAGAAAGTCCTAACTTGCTTAGAAGTGTACTAAAAATGTAGAGAAAGAAGAGCACAAATTAAAGAAAAACTGAATTTTATTAAAAATCCAGAATCAAGATAATAAATGGAATTGAAAAATTTAAAAACAGGATTGAACGCTGCAAAAACGTTTTTACCAAAAAAAAATATATTATACACACACGAACTTATCTCATTTATGCTCTTTTGCCTTTTTTGGTTCCCTTTGGGCAGTGTTGCCAAAACATGCCAGCAAAAAATAGCCAGAATGGATAAAAAAAAACGCCAGAAACCGCTAAACGTTCAAAATGAACCAGCTGAAATTCGGCTAAATACTACCATGTATAAACCTTAACTCTTACATATATGATTTAAATTCTACATGCGGTTTTCATACCCTACACCACCATAGTAAGGAGGGTATATTGGATTTGTGTTGATGTTTGTAACGCCCAGAAATATTGGTCCAACACCCACCTTAAATTATACCGATCGACTCATAATCACTTCCTGAGTCTATTTAACTATGTCCGTCCGTCTGGCTGGCTGTCCATGTAAAGCTTGTGCGCAGAGTACAGGTCGCAATTTTGAAGATATGTCGATAAAATTTGGTACGTGAAATTTTTTATAAATGCTTGAATTATGAAAGTATGCAGATTTCACCACAAATGAGTGGTAAATAAAGCCAATTCAGATCTACATATTTTGTGCAGATCGGTCCATAATTTATCATAAATCCCATATAAGGCCCACCCCAAAAATCACTTTAAAGAGCATAACTCCCTCAAAAATGTTGGTATCTAAATAATATTGAACGCAAATATATTTCATATATATACGAATAATATGGTATAATTGTATGATGATCGATCCATAATTAGTCATAGCTCCCATATAAGGCCCACTTCCGAAAATTACTTTAATCATAAATCATAAATTTCTTAAAAATGTTGGTATCTACATATATAAAATTCAACACAAATAAGTTTCATATATACAGAAATGATGATGATGGTCGGTCCAAAATTAGTTAATTAAAACCATCAGTTTCTTGAATCCAGTCTTTAAGCATTGGCTTAATCTTCCACTCCTGTCTAAACTTTTGAGAATTAATTCTATGTACAAATGAGTGGCATTTGATTAAAACTTACATATATTTAGTACGCTAATATAATAAGATGTTCTTTTTTAAGAATAAGGGTTTTTTCCCCCTTTTCCCATTTTTCCTATTCAAATTCAATGTTAGAAAAATAAAAAGGGAAAAAACTCCCGCGGAATTTTTATTCATGATTGGGCTGTATTAGTAAAAATACATCGCAAAACTAGAGTGCTGCCCACTAGAAAAACGCAGAAATAAAAAAAAGTAGCTAAAAAAATAGTTCATCTATTTTTTCACAAATTTCCCGTAATTGACAAAATAAAAACACCATATCTGGCCGAAAAACCGCTGAAATAGCAACGCTGCTTCTGGGCATGACTGTTCATAATGCAAAAGAAAAACTACTAAGAAACTGACGAAATGCATTGTTTATCTTTAACAGCTGCGTCTCGCAATTTCTTTTTTGAGTCATAAGCCACCTTTTCATAGGCCGGGTCACATATGTTACCCCAAAGTTTTCAATACATTTTAACAGAACCGCTTTCAAAAAAATGTCTGCTAAAAACCAACTATAATTTCAACGCCTACTTTATCTTGATAGGTTATGCTTATAGTGTCCTTTGAAGATTCTACAAGTACGAATAATTTTTACTCCATATAAATTATCACCCATGTTAAATATTTATGTTAAGTAGATTGCTACACTGTTTCGATTTTTTTTTGTTTAATTTTCTTTTTTTTAAACATTTATATCTTAAAATAATGTCGGTGTTGCTACTGTTTCGCAATTTTATTATTTATAATTAATTTTTTTGGCTTCTTTTTCGTGTGGTTTGTTTTTATGATTTTTATTACTAAGACTTGTATCTATTATTTTGTACTTACTTTGGGATGTGTTCTTCGGGGAAAAGCTACTTTTGGATCAACCTGTAAAATATACGAAAAAAAAGTAAATGAGAGCTAATATTTCATGATAAAGAAAAAAATAAGAAATTATTTTCGGACAAGCCCAAACGTATAATATTTTACTCCACTTATTATTACATATTATTACCTCAATGCTGTATAGTATAAAATCAAAAATGTTTTTTTTTCTCAAATTAATAATAATTACTTAACCTCTATGTTATGGTGATTTACTGTAGTAATTATATTTTATTATAATGCTTATTGCTGTTATTCAAAATACATGTAAATATGTTCCTAATTATCTTTACTAAATACATTTACTTTTTACAATTTCCTAATTTCTGCCAAACGTTGTATGAATGTTTTATATGTAGGTATGAACAAATATTAGTACAGACACGAAATACCATTCCAAAAGATAAGAGACATAAAAAAATGGAAAAAGCTAATATTAATTTTTTGTCTACCTTTCAGCAAATAGATTTAAATTATTTAATTTTTTTTAATATAATAATTTTTTTATGAATGACTAAACTTGTAGGATACAAAAACTAATATTTGAAATTCGATTTGTTTAATGATACAATAAAGCATCGGTTAAAATAAATAAATTAAGGCCCCGATTACCGTTCACAACACCAAGTATTTTGATGTTGTATGTTGTATGTTGTAAATTGCGATTAGGAATCACAACACTTATCGGCTTAATCGTATGAAAAATGCATGTTGTGTTGTAGTCGAGTCAACACAACATTTTATTGTTGTGAACGATAATCGGGCCCTAAATGTTTACAATTCAATTAAAAACAATGTAAGATCTTGACTCATATCGATAAATAATTATTATATATTTTCCAATACTAAATTTAGTAACTAGGAACAGACATGTACTTGGAAACAATATACTTGCTTTGTGTGGGACAAATATTTAAAGTTTTCTTTAGTTCTACTTCGTTCTACTTCTACGTTTTTTTTTTTTTAATTTTTAATGAAATTAATGAACAACTTTTCGTAATTTCCATACACTTCATTGGCATAGAATTGAAACAGAATTTATGATTTGCCCTGCCATTAAATGTATTTAAACGTTTTATACGCATTTATCTAAATGTGTGAGTGTGAAGGTATTTTTAACATATTTATGACTTTTTTCAAAATAAGCAATGAAATTGATTTCCGTATAACAAAATTAATAACGAAATCTAAAAAAAAAATAGGAAATCGATTTTTTTGTTTGTTAACTCAGTACTTTTGTACAAAAACTAATCAACAGTTTTTAGAATTTCAACAGAAAAAAGAACAAGTCCTTTAGATGAATTGAAAAAGCAAAAAAATAAGAAATAAAAAGGATATTAAGTATAAAACAAAATATATAGAAAACGGATATAGAGAAAATTAAAAATGAACATATTAAAGGAACGACACAGAAAATTTAGTAAAACGCATTGAAGTGAGAGCTAAAGTGATGCTGACGATGGTTTTATTTATTTATTATTTTTTTATCCGAAACTGAACATGAAATTAAAAAATGCGGGGAGTAGAAAAAATGTATTCCAAATGATTAAATTTCATACAATAAAAAAGGAATAAATTTGCTTACATATTTAGATAAATTTATATTTTGAACGATTGTCACCTATTGTTCTTTTAATATACTTAAAATATTTATATTGTTACATTTTTACCTTTTTAAAACGGTGGTTTATTTCATTTAAATAAACCGGATTGCGTTTATTTAATTGCAAAATAAAAGTGTAAAGTAGTTTAAACAAAATATAACAAGTCTTTATTTATTCAAATGTACAAAGTAATTTAAATATGAGTAAACATCTTTAAATTACAGTTTAATAACGCACTCAAATTATACTTTGAGACCGCTTTGATATTCAATCAACGATGATTTATAATAAAAAAAAACTTTTGAGTGGCCCTATTTGCTTTCTTTATACAATAACGCCATCTTCTAGTAATTTCCGGCGGCATCTAGAGAAGACAATCGAAAGTTACTTTCAATGGCATTCAATACATAATGTTTATATATACTGCGTGTTAATAACAGCATGTTATCAACAATATTTGTAAATAGAAACTTCTATTAATGCATGTTGTATGTTGAAAAACATAAATAAAATTCCGTAACACTGTCATTTGCTTATGCCTGTCTGACCCGAGCTAATTGTTGGGTGTATTTTTAGATGTATAGAAATTTAAGTTGGCAACACTTTTTTAACTGGCGGTTATTTTGTCAGCTGTCAAGTTATTTATGTATAGTTTAGTTGGGCATTTCAACATGAATAGACTGACGCCTGAACAACGCTTTCAAATTCTGCAAATTTACTTTTTATTTCATAATAATGAAAATGAAATAATAAGTCCGTACTTCTTTACAAACGAAGCTGGCCAGAATGGTGACCACTATCGAGCCATTATTACTGACTCTTTCGTTCATCAATTGTACAATCATGATGTGCAGGAGTTGTGCCACAATTGAAGGAAACGTATGGTAACCGCATAGTTTCACGTTTAGCATCCGTGAATTAGCCTCCAAGATGATTCCGATTCAACGCCGCTTGACTATTTTCTGTGGATATGTGAAGTCGCCAGTCTACGTCGATAAGTCCAAAACAATTAACCACTTGGAGAACAACATCCGTCGCGATATTGCTGATGTACGGCCACAAATGTTGGAAAAAGTCATCGAAAATTGAGCCTTTAGATTAGACTACGTCATATTTCATATCATATTTAAATTATAATGCCAGAAGATTATCTTTCGAAAAAAAAAATTTCATATCATTTTAAAAACATAATCTTTTTTTATTTCATTTCAAAGTTCTGTACATCTAAAACAGACATTAATTACTAGTTGGCATTCGTTAAACCCTTCAAAATTCGCAGTTCGATCATATCTGGCTTTCATTTTGTCGCTTGTCATTTAAATTCCGTCTCCGCACGAATTCATGGAGTTCGTTAACTCATCTTGCTCTTGGGAAATGTTTTCATTGTCTTTATTTGTTGATGAAGGAATTACACCATATTCCAAATCACCAGGCAATTTGAGCTCATTCCCTAATATAATGTTTGTAGGTGTTCTAGAGGTGGAGTCGTGAACAGCTGATGTATACGCCAGAAGAAATTTGGTACATATGTGTTGCTTTTGATGTGCACTGACCACTTTTCTCAAATATTCCTCCAGAGTGCGATAAAATCTTTCAACCATGCCATCCATCAGTGCTCAGAGTGTAAAACACTTTTTCTCACATTCTTCCAATAACTGTTGGAAAACTATTTAAATGGTAGATATTTCTCGCAAAATAAAGTTACAAAAACACTTGTGTGAAAAAAACATTTTTTGTTTCATTTTACACTGTTTTTGTTGCAAGTCACTTAGTCCATGCGGAAAATTTTACGATGCGAGAAATACAGAAACGGGTTACTGATTGGGAATCCTCTGACCATTTGCTGAAATAATCCATAACCACTAGAACGTTACGGTTTCCGTCATCACTAACGGGCAAAGCACCCGCCACGGTTTTTGTCACACCCAGGTGATCAGTGGTGGCCGTCATGGAATTCTCTCAGTATTTCATTTGTTTTAAAGGCCGGCAACACAATTAGGTTTGCCAATATTCACTGGAATCTATATGGGTTAGGCGAACATCGATGCCGATTTCCTTTCCTAGGCTTTTGTGCAATGCTTACATTTTATGCCACCACTTGTAAAAGCACTCCGCCTATTACGTATACGCCCGCGTGACTTTTTACACAAGTTTCTTTTCAGGTATGAGATATGCCAAAATTAGTGCTGTACATGTCCTACTTGGTGACGTCGTTCAGCTTTCTATAATCAACGCAAAATCTAGTGCTGCCGTCTTTCTTCTTAACCAAAACCACAGACGAGCTCTAAAGACTTGAAACTGGGTGCTTTGCAGTTTCACTGAATATTGCCGGCTTTACCGCAGTTATAACTTTTTTACTTTAGCTTTGCTATCTTTTTCATTCAGCACCTGCATAACTGCCTCTTTTAAATCATTCACTATATTCCTCCCATTTTCAGTGATAACTTTGATATATCTTACCTTGCATATTTCCGGCATACAAATTATTTTCGCTGTTTCTTGTGCAAGCGCAAATTATACGGTTTCTTAAAATTTTGAATTTCGTATAGCACAAACTGCTTGTTTCACCTTAAATTTTGCAAGGGAGCCTTACATAATACAGCTCTTTTAAGACTTTTAGTGGCCCGCCATAATGAGTAATCCGATTGCGGAGTTGCATAGAAATTTTCTTGGTATTACTTTAGAGATTCAGTTTTCCGATATTCCAAAAGCTCTTTAATTCTTTTTATGGAATCTTTTAGATTAGATTTGAGCTGGAGCGATCTTTGCATTTCATTTAAGTTTGGGTAGCAAGTTAATTCATAAGAGAATAATCGATATATTCTGGTGTTCTTAGCGGTATGTGTTAAGAACAATGTGTACAGAGGTATCTTCTATATTTAAGCCAACTTATACTTGTGTCTGCCATCGCTAAATTACCACTGGGGATTTTCAAACAGTTCATGGCCTGTTAAGCACAGATTGCAAAACCATGGATTTCATTTTAAGATTTTCCTGCATCATGTCACTCACAGAGTTCATAAAATTATTAATCTATTGTAGAAGGGTAGCTTCGAGTCGGCCAAAGCTCAAAAATTAGGTTAAAGGATGGAGTCCATATAGACATTATTATTGGGTAACGGGCGCTAAAGAATTTGATTGTTTTTTAAAACATTAGTGTAGGATATAAATTTGGTTGTCTGCTACACATTTTCTGGCCAATTTGCGTATCGAAGGTTCGGTACAAAGCGCTTTACAATAATATATACTGGATAAACTAGTTAGTAGTATGATTTCCACCACAATTATTAATTATTAACGGAATAGTTTTTATCGTATTTTTAAATATTTTACAATAAAATATAAATTTTTGTATTCTATTAATATATTTAAAACGTGTCACCTTTAAATTCCTATAATCTACGTTTTTCCTTTATAAAAGTTTCGGTTTTTGTTATTTGGAAATTTTTAGCCTAATCCATAACCGACTCTATTAATTATCGGTCGGACTCTTTTAATTATCGGTATAAAATATAATACAAAAATAAGTTCAGCTGTGCCGAATCTTAAATACCCTCCACCCAAATGTAATAAGAAATACAAAAACTACACCAGTTATAGGACTAAAAGATTCTCATTCAGTGATTTTAATGCTAATAGCTTAGTATATTATATATTGTTGGAAAGGCAATTTCACGAACAACATATGTAAGTAATTCATTTTAAATGTGTAGAAATTGTATCTAATTTTGACAATTTAAAATTAATGTAATTACCAACTCTAACCATAATGTACAGATTTTGTCTGATATTCACAACAATATTAAGTGTTTACAAGAGATATATGAGTGGCATAGTAGAAATGGACCAATTGTGGCCTTAAAGGTTCTAAATTCAGTATCTAGCATTTATTATTTGGTGTTTATACTCGGAAATGGATTTAATTTAGGAGCTATTGCCAAATATGGACTAACATCTACAAATTCAGTAGCCGTATAACCGATATTTGCGTGATTTTTGGATTATAATTTCTGATCTATATAAAATGATAATTCGATATCGATATTTATGACATATTACGTATATGAGAGCAATTACAAAACATGAGCCGATTTTCTTAAATTTCGGAGCAGAGAATTTTATACATACTCGTATGAGGAGTCTTACATTGAAATTCAATATAATAATAGTACATTTAAGATATGTACATATAAGTATTAACATAAATTTCAGTAGTGATTGTCAAATAAGGACCGAAATTTGTTTCCATACAATATTTCTGTAATATGATTTTTTTGTATATGTAAATGATCTGTGGAAAGTTTTGAGTCGATAGTGATATTTTTAAGATATACGAGTATATAAAGATAAATGACTTAATTGGATGTGGTCCTCATATTAGAAGTGGACTTTATATGGGGTCTATGTTTAAACATAGACAGGACAAAACAGAATTTCATTTTACGACTTCTTTTTACATGATATTTAATTTTTGCTAAATTTTGTATTAATATTTAAAGGCAATTATTTATTATTAAGCCATATTTCGGAAGATATTTGTATGGGGGCTATGAGAAAACATGGACCGATTCTTACTATTTTTCTCACAGTTTCTTCTTTTATCATAGAAAAAACGTATACAAAATTTCATGGCATTATCTGCAATATACTCGTATTGAAAAAAAATTGCAAGAAAAATGTTTGAAAATATAAAATTTTTATTGAGGTTGTCTCTAATTTTGGTCCATAACTCTAGTTCTGCTGCCTATTTTGGAGAATTCGAAGCGGTTTTTTGTAAACTCTGTTGATTTTTTTGTGTCTTTAGCTTAATCAACTTAGAATTTCATTAGGATCAATAATATATACACTTTGTTGGATCTCAGATGAACATTTCTGAGTGTTACACACGGAATGACAAACTTATATATGTACATATACCCTTATTCACCACTTATGGTAGTGAAGAGTAAAACAAAGGTTATTTTATGTGAAAGAAATGGTGATTATTGTATGTTTTTCAGGCGCATATCCATATGTATGACATCCTTTATCCTAAATTTTAATTTTATGTTGCCTCCTTCTTTATTGGCTTGCAGTTTTTCCGATTTATTACAACATCGTTTTTGTAGGAACATAAAGTGTTGTAATTAAAATTGTTTACAAAGAACTTTTTTGTATGGACTTAGTTTCAATAGAAAATTAAAAACAAACCTGGGAAAATAACGTAATATTTTCATTGTATCAACATAAAATTAAAACATAAACTTGGCAATCGACAGAAAGCTTAAACTCACGAGAGACACACCCAGTGTTACCAGAAGTAATGAAAATTTAAAAATAATAATAACAATCTGCATTTTTGTTATTAAGTAATTTTTTAATTTACTATATTAGTAATATTGAAAGTTTTTTAATTAAAATTTATTTTTTGATTTTTTTTCTTTTGGTTTTAGAGTTATACTACAATTTTTAGAATGCGTATGTACTTTAAGAAAAACCACTGGTAACACTGGACTTAACAAACAAAGCCAATGTATGTACACTAGAGCCCCGATTTGCGTCGTTAATAGGGACCGGGGAAATGCGATGCAAAACGATGCAAAACAAATTAACACAAAATTACAAAGGCGACGCAAATCGGAATCAAAACGACGCAAAGCGGATTAAACCACATTTAGAAAAGCGACGCAAATCAAAACGACGCAAATAGGATAGACGCAAATCGGGGTTCTAGTGTATATGTAAGTATACATGTATGTAACTGGAAGCATCAAACAAAATTCTAGAAGCAAAAACAGAACATTAGCTTAAGTGGTTATCAGTTGATTAGCACCAACGGGATTATAGTGGTGATGACAATGATGACCGGCATAGTACAGAGAATTGGATGGATGATTTTGTAAAAAATTCACTATATTTATTTCTTCCGTTCACTGTCGCTTTCAACAACAAATAATTTTGTTTTCCATTATTGTCTACAACCCAAAAGGGTTTCATTAAATCAAACTACAGGTGTTTGTATTTTTGTATGTTTGAATTCATGTGAGTTAAACAAATGTAAATGTAAATATTCAATTTTAGAGCTGGTTCTGATTTTTACCTTTTTACCATCTATTTCGTGTGTACCTTGAGCTAAAACTTTATCTACACTAGCTGGGTCACTGAAGGTTATGAAACCGAATCCTCTGCAAAGAGACAAGAAAGATAAATGAAAGTTAAAATAAAATAATTGTTAAAGAAATAAGTAAAATTTTAAGAGTAATGCAAATAATTTTTTTTTTTGTTATTTGTTATGTAAATATTATTAAACGAGTTCACAGGGTTTAAAAGACCGAGCATACAATATGCACAGAAGAGGTTAATACATAAAAACGATGAAAAGAAAAAAAAAATGTCAGGATATTAAATCAGAATCAAATAAAACAAGCAAAGGAGCAATATTCGGTTGTTCCGAATCTTAAATACCCTCCACCCAAATGTAATAAGAAATACAAAAACTACACCAGTTATAGGACTAAAATATTATTATTCAGTGATTTTAATGCTAATATCTTAGTATTCTATATATTGTTTGAAAGGCAATTTCACGAACAACATATGTAAGTAATTCATTTAAAATGTGTAGAAATTTTATCTAATTTTGACCATTTAAAATTGATGTAATTATCAATTCTAACCATAATGGACAGAGTTTGTCTGATTTTCATAACAATATTGAGTGTATATTAACCACGAGTTATGAAACAGGGTAAAAAATAATGGTAAGATTATAAGGTTGAATTTGATCTCAATAACTTTATTTACAAGAGTTATATGGTTGGTTGTTATACTCGTAAGTGGATTTTATTCGGGAGCTATTGCCAAACATGGACTATAATAATAGTAATACATTTAAGATCTATATATGTAAGTATTAACGTAAATTTCAGTAGTGATGGTCAAATATGGACCGAATTTTTGTATGGAAACAAATTTCTGTAGTATGATTTTTGTGTATATGTAAATGATCTGTGTAAAGTTTTGATTCGATACTGATATTTATAAATGACTTCGGATGTTGTCCTTATGTGGGAGCTATGACCAATTATGGGCCGACCATCATAAAATTCAGCACATATTCATACTTCTAAAATAATTAATTATGTCGACTTTTAATATGATATTGTGTCAGATTTATACATATTTAAGTGAATTTTATATGTGGACTATATATGGTCTCTGTGGTCAAAAATAAACCGAACAAAACAGAAAGACGGAAATATCTCAATCGACTTGGAGTTCCATAAGGATCAATAACATTTATCAGTGTTACACACGGAATGACAAACTTATATATACCCTCTATATAAAATCAAACGAAGAATAAACAAAAGGGGACACTGATTGGCACAAATATTAGAATTGCAGCCAGCAAGCAATTTAATTTTATTATACGTATATTGTTTTTGATAATTTAAATAACATTTGCTACAGCAAATACTAGTAGTAGTTTTTGTTTACGGAAAAAAAAAACAAAATAACCAATGAATTCAAGTGAATAATTCAAAGGATATATTTCATCAACAAATGGCTGGATTTATTTACTTAAAAAGAAGCCACTGAACAAAAATTTATTCGAATGGTAATATTTTGTTCGCATAAAGATACAAATTAATTGCAATGGAGAACTAATTTAGCAACTAATGTCTGATGGGGTGAAATTGTTCCCAGCTAAGTATTTAAGGACATTGTATCTAATTAAAATTTTTAGATGCTAAAATATAATAAAAAATAAAAAAAAAAAAAAATAAAATATTTAATACATTGGATAAATAATATTATTATTTTGCCAGTTTTTAAGACGTGAAAAAAACACGTGTAAAAATGGCAAATATAAACTCAACAATTTAGAGTGCTATATTCGGCTGTGCCGATTCTTTAATATCCTCAACCTAAACGTAATAAGGGCGTTAGGTCGAAACGCCCAAGATCGTAACGCCCAAAACCAAAATTGTCATAATGCCCAAAAATTTTAGCGTTTTGCCATTTGGGCTAAACGACATTGAATTTTGGCAAGATATTTTTTCAAATTATAGTCTAGGTGATAACGCCCAAAAAAAAAATTAAAAAATATGAAATATTCGTCAACAATTTTAATTTACTTCTATAAATATAAAAAAAATATAGCAAGAAAAAAGAAAACACAATATTATATCTTACAAAAATACTTGAATAGAGTCTGCTACAACCTGTCTGCAGTATGGGCATTTAGTGTTCGACTCAGACTGTGCTTGCAATTGCATAAAACATTCATTACACATTTTCAAATGTTTGCATGGCAACACCACTATATTTGGCTGTGCGTCTTGACATATAATACAAACACTATTATTATTTTGAATATCGCTAGATGGATCTCCAGGATCATCTACGTAAGGCTCTTCAAAAATGTCGCTATTGGCTTCTGTTGTACACATACATATGTAATTTTTAGGATAAACTAATCTGTTTAAATATGAGTAAACAGTTATTAATATGGATTCAAGAATAACTTAGATATTAAATAAAAATATACTAACTTTCTAATTATAAACCTAATTTTATCGTCGCATTACCTTCTAACATAGCATTTGGGCATTTTGCCATTTTCATTTTTGGGTTTTGGGCAATACAACAAGATTTGGGCGTTATGACAATTTTGTTTTTGGGCGTTACGACCTTATGCGTTTTAACCTAACGCCCCACTGTGCCGCCTTTTCTTTAAAAGCGTTGCAAAAATTTGACAGAAGAATTTGATAAAATGAATGATTACATCTGATTAAGAATTCAAAATCGGATAAAAATTATGAATTTTAGAGTCAATCAAAGTTGACAATTTTTCGGACTTACAAAAAATGTTTAAATTAAAAAAAAATATCATCTTTTAAATTGAATTTCAGGCAAACTATGCAACCGATCGGATGAAACGTATGTTAATTCCAATGAGACGATGTAAAAAAACGGTCCTATACTTTTTTTCAGGCGCAATTTTGCAAACACATGATATTTGGGTATTTTTTCACACTTGATAGAAAAGAACCAAAAAGTTACGGTTTGTGACGGGAACTATTAAGCACGGGTTCTTAAGTATTTAATACTCTAACTTATTTTCTTGAAATTGGGTGCCCGTACTTGCCCGTGTACATGAAAAAACAATAAAACTGTAACAACTTTTACTACAAAACGAGATATTTTCAAAATATTCAAACAGATTTTCGGCAGCTCTGAGATCCACTCTAATTGTATACCAAACTTAGTAGATGTATTGGTCTTTAATTTATTATTTAGTTTTTTATGCTTTTTCATTCGCTCGGTAAAGTTACCACTTTGATGAGCTCCATCTCCTGAACGAATTAAGATATTTTAGAAGTTTAAATTTGGGATTTTAAATAAAAAAAATATAAAACATATGAATTGCAAAAAAAAAACTTCAGTACAAGTATATGTGTCATGTTGGGATTTTTAATTAAAAGTTTTATCAGAATATGAAGAAAGCGATGATATTAAATCCAAACTTCAGCCGTACAACGGAAAACTTCATGAAAAAGAATTCTCCCTGGCTAAATGAATTAACAATATTTAAAAACTCACAAAAAGCTCATACATCTACTGACCGAATCAGAGATGGAAGACCATCAAAATCTTTGGAAGAGTGTTCATCGTTCACAAGAAAACGGACGCTTCAGGGTGTTACAGAGATAATATCTACCGCACATTTGTCGGAAGCGTTATCCATTAAGTATGCGAAAGACCAAGAGAAGGTAAGATCTGACGTTACAAAAGTAGTAGCGATTGCAAGCCCATTACGATTTCAGAGAATAAAAGAGAGTATTCCAACGCCACCAAATGCCTCACCAACAAAGAAGCCTTAGCGTTGTTTATGGACTTGGAATTGTCAAAGAAAAAGTAAAATATTTTACGAACCTCTTTAAAGCATCATAATGTGAATATTCTTCCTGGATACAAAAATATGTATAGCATTAATATTGTAGTATTTAAAAATTTCAAAATTGTGTAACTATAATAAAAATAAAAAATTTAACATTATGTATATTGAAAAAAAATTTAGTAAAATTTTATAATTTTTTTTCTTATTAGAGTGTTATTTTTTCTAGACTTTTAATATGCATTGTGATTATTGTAGCGACAAGCTGAAAGCACTTAACGAGAATATCAGTATGCGGATTCACTTAATTTTAAACACAAGAAGTTATATTTTAAATGATTTTTAGATTTTCAAATCTCTTTACTTCGCTGTGCTTAGTGGCGCCATGGGCCAATGGCCATGCCGATTAATTATTCTTAAGCTAAAGGGGTTATCTTTGAAATACTTAATAAATTTTAATAATATCTTTATTACTTTAAAAGTTATAATGATTACAACTAAAAACGTCAAAAGACAACACTGTGCACAGTGCCGCGGAAGGCCTATCATCTTTCGGGTCATGTATTTTAAAGCTAGGGGAGTATTCTTTTAAATGCTTTTTAAAATATCTTTATTACTTTAAAAGTTATGATTTTTGCAACGAAAAATGTCAAAAGGCGCCACTGTGCGCCCGTAATACGAAATACAAAAACTACACTGGTTACACTATGCGACAGTCAAAGTCGGGATGGGATGAAACCAACGGGAAATGTTATATCGGTAAAAAGGAAGTTATATGTGTCCTGGCGTTTTGCTGGGTTACATCTAGGAATCGAGATATATCAATTTGAAATTAGTGACTTCATATAGGGGAAATTGTCACCTTTGGTAGTCTTTTTTGACATAACTCGAGAACCAGTCCGATTTTGCTGAAACAAATTAAAAAAAAATAGGAATTACAATTCCTTTAATCTGTTCATACAACATTTCGCTACATAAGCAACAGTTTCGCAGTTATAAATAAATGTATGAAGAAAAAAAATATTTTTTGCCTAAAATATTGAATTGTTTTATTTTTAATTTATAAAAAAACCAAAACGGCAAAAAAAAAGTGTCAAGTCCTTTCACATAAAGTCACATAACCTTTAAACAAAATGAGACATAGATCATGAAAATCGATTTACGCGTTTCGCTTTTATTCACAATTAATGAGAAATTATTGACCGATCTTTTTAAATTTTGAAACAAGGATTTTCAGGCATATGAGGATATTTCACGTCGAATTTCAACATAATAACGGTATATTTAAGATATATATTAGTATTAGCGTGGATTTCGGGAGTGGACCTTATGTGGCGGATATTGTCCAATATGGACCGATATTCTCAAAATCCAGTAGTTTGATTTTGGCATGTATGTAAATAATCCGTGTAAAATTTTGGATTGGTACCATTATTTATAAGAGATTTGTGTGCATTGAAGTGATTTTCGGAAAAGAGCTACGGTTAAAATGGACCCAAATTCACAAAATTTTGTGGGACGATTTTTGTATATATGTAAATGATGTGTGCAAAGTTTTGAGTCGGTACCGATATTTAGCTATACGATATTATTTATTTCTTTTTATTTACTATAATTAAAATTACAATAAATCTTAAGAACTAGAGCACTAGCAACTTAAGCTAAAAGATAAATGGATCTTTCGGATGTCGTCCTTGTATGGGAGCTATGACCAATTCTGGGCCGACCACCATTTAATTTAGTACAACAATTTATTGGCCTTTAAAGATTATTTATGTCAACTTTTATTAGTTTAATATTATTTGTATCTGTTTTATACGTAGTTAAGTGAATTTTGGAAGTGGGGTCTATGGTCAAACATGGAACGAACTAAAAAACAATTTACTTTTGCGTGAAACTTGTTTTTGTTGAATTTTGTATTAATATTCCAATTTTATAGGCAATATTTCAGGAAGATTTTTGTATGGGGTCTATGAAAAATCATGGACATATTCTTAATATTTTCTTCATACTTTCTTCTTTTATTATAGAAACAACGTATGCAAAATTTCATGGTATTATCTGCGATATATTTAAAAATATAGCAAGAAAAATATAAATCTTTTTATGGAGATTGTCTGACATTTTGATCCACAACTAGTTTGCTGATTTTCTATACCAAACTGCTTAGGAGAACTATAAATGGTTTTTTGTAAACTTTGTTGATTTCTGTTGTGTCCTTTGGACGTGAGAGTGTTTTGCACAGCAAGACAGAAGGACAGACGCACATGGCTCAATCGACTTAGAATTTCGTAAGGACCAAAAATAATATACCTTGTTGGGTCTCAGATGGGTATTTCTTAGTGTTACACACGGAATGATAAACTTATATTATATTCACCATTTATGGTGGTGGAGGGTATAAAAAACCCGAAAGTATTTTATTTTTGTCTTAAGTCTTAGTATATGTAGCACTTACCAGTACTTCAAAAATTTCAAAAATTCATATAGTAAATTTTCATTTCACCACGATATTAATATATTTTTTTTAAATATAAAAATAGAGTAAATATTTACGAGGAGCCTTGATGACTTGATTTGAAGGAAACAAAAGTGTGTAGACACGGACATTAAGAAATAAAACAAAAAACATAAAACATAAAGGAATTCCAGTCAGACTCTTTAACATGCATTACAAGATAATAAGCATATTAATTAAATGCACATAATACATTAAAAATAACAGTAAGATTATAATAAGTTAAAATAAAGACAAATTTAAAATAAAAAATAAATCTAAAGCAAACCAGTGAACAATTTTGACAGCAAACATACAAAGTTTATTTTCAATTACGAAACATTTGATTATTTATCCACACATGTTTTCAAAGAAAGAACACCCATCAACAGCGAAGACACAAGAAATAAGGTTTAGGTGAAATTTGTTTTTTAATCATACTTAAAATTGTAAAAAAACTTAACAAGTAAACTGGAATTTAACTAGTAAGAGTGTAAGAGATATGAGAGTGTGACGAATCTTATATACCCACCACCAATGTATTACGGCTACTGATTTTCGGAAGAGGACTTTATAAGCGTGCTATGGTACTAATATATACATAGGTAGTCAAATTCCCGGCAGAGGGGGGCAATGAAAATTCATGTACCGATTCTTACCATTTTCAACAGGACTTGTCCCTTTATAACAAAAGTAATATGTGCAAACTCTGGTTCTTCTACTGAACCAATTTTGCAAAAAAAAATATAATTAAAAACAAATTTCTCTTAAAAATGAGTTAGCAAAATAATTTTGCAATACACTGTATATTTTCTAGTTATGGCAAATATAAAATTAACCAGATAAAAGTTTTTACAAATAACAAAAAATCGGTGCCCGTATCTAATTGGTGATGATTATACGCGATTCGACACAGTCTTAAGGTACAGTCACATTTGGCAAATATTTACGTAACCTCTTGTTTTAGAACAAATTTGTTTGACGTTGTTTACTCTTACAAGAGTTTTGCAAGATCAAACAGCTTCAAATAAATTAAAGCTAAATATTTGTTGTGCTTTGGCCTAAATAATAATTTTTTAATAAATAAACGAGTTCAAACATACATTATTCAGTGTTTGGTCTTCTTCGGCAAATAATTGCCAAATGTGACCGTACTAATCGATATCATGTGGAGCAATTGTCTCTATACAACCAAACCAGCCGTCAGCTGTTACAACATTGTACACATATGCCATAATTGGAAGGGTAGACTTCCCTGACATTGTTCAATCCACGTCAGTTTATTAGCAAAACCCATAGTGTTTTGTTCAGTTTGAATTCAAATTTCAGTTTGTTTTAAGATTCGGCACGTTGTACACCACAATAGTGGGGAGGGTATATTGGATTTGTGCTGATGTTTGTAACGCCCAGAAATATTGTTCCAACACCCACCTTAAAGTATACGGATCGGCTCAGAATCACTTTCCGTCCGTCCGTCTGGCTGGCTGGTTGTCCATGTAAAGCTTGTGCGCAGAGTACAGGTCGCAATTTTGAAGATATTTCGATAAAATTTGGTACGTTATATTTTTTCTGCCCAAGGATGGATGGGATTGAAACTGGTGGAAATCGGTCCATTATTACACCTGGCCCCCATACAAATGTCCTCCCGAAATTGGGGTTTACTGGTCATAAATCTTTGAATTATGCAAGTATGCAAACAAATTTCACGACAAATAAGTAATAAATGCAGGTAAATCACATCCACAAATTTCGTGAAGATCGGTCCATAATTAGTCGTAGCTCCCATATAAGCCCTACTTCCGAAAATCACTTTAAGGACCATAAATCTCTTGAAAATTTATCCGGATAAAATTTAACAAAAATGAGTTTCTTATGCATCCTACCACCTAATTTTATAATAGTCAGTTCACAAAAAGTAAAAACTCCCATATAAAACCCTCTTCGTAATTCACTTTAACCTCCATAAATCTTTTTAACGTATTTATATCGAGATAAAGTTTAACACACATAATTATTTATTGACGGAAGTCATGGCACTAAATTTTTGGATGATCAATCAATAATAGGTAATATCTCCCATATAGCGCCCATATCTGAAAAACTATTTTATTAATATACTGGGTGTAGGGTATTATACGGTCGGGCTTGACCGACTATATTTTCTTACTTGTTTTCGATTAAAGATGTAGGAGACTTTAAAAATAAACAATCTATTAAAACAAGTTGTGTATAGATTGATTTTAACAACACAGAAGACATCTTTTAAAACATATTTCAAGCGTTTTATTTCATAATGTCGAGATAAGGGTTGGCAAATACTGTTGGTACTGTTGTACTACCACTAGTCATTTGATATAATTTTAAATTTTTATGGATGAGCAACTTTGATTATGGCCCCTGTTTTGTTATAGTTATTAGAAAAAGTAAATAAATTTAAATTTCCGGTGTAAAATTCGCGTCGCAATGATGAGTTTAGTAAATGGTGGGCAAACTAAATTTAAGAATTAAGTCACTCATTTTTACACAAATACTCTAGATTCTGCATAAAAATTTGGTGTTCCGTATTGTGAAAATTTTTGTAATAGTGTAAACCAAATAGTTGATTTTATTACATTTTAAGAATATTTTAGAACATTTTAAGAATATTATCTTTTAATATACATCTACAAGATGGCTATCGCGACAAGTAGTCATTAGACGAATATTACATGTATTTACTCCCCCAAATTTTGCGGCTGAAACGATTGACATGTATTTTGTGGTTGCCAAAGTTAGGTTTGCGATAGTAGACCTAATGTACGGAAAACACATGGAATATATTTGACAAAAAGACGTAAACACTAAGTAAAATATATTTAAATTCTTTTATTTATTTTAAAAACTTTTTTTAATTTATGACAAGTCACACAAACAAATTTAGTTTTATTTTATTTAATGCTGTTTGATCTAACAAAACACTTATAAAATAACGTCAATCCAATTTCTGTTAAAAAACGTTGTTACGCTTTTTTGAGTAAATATTTGTCAGTAACGCTTCTATATATATTTTATTCTATGCTTTATTATTTTAAATAAATTTATTTAAAACAAGATAGAGTGCAATATTCGGCTGTGCCGAATCTGAAATACAATCCACCTAAATGTAATGAGAAATACAAAAGCTACACTGGTTATAGGACTAGAAAATTCTTATTCAGTGTTTTTAATGCTATACCCATTTTCCAAAATGGTCACAAATCCTTTCAAGCTTTTTTTTTTGTAAATCTAATTTATTTATATTCCAAGATTATTTCAGACATCCCACTACCAGAGTTCCAACAAGGACCCCTTGGACCACCATTTCTATTAAGTGTAATATGCGAACCCTTCACCCAATTGCCAAAATGTTCGCAAATCTTCTCCAGAATTTGTTTTCAAAAAATTTAAAATTTTCAAATCCAAAATACTCGGATTCTAAGATTATTTCCGATATCCCACTATTACACTTCGAACATAGTATGCAACCCATTCACCCATTTTCCAAAATGGTTTCAAAATCCTTTCCAGAAATATCATTAATTTTTACGAAAAATATCTTTTAAAAGACAAATTTAATTAATTAAATTTAAATAAAAGTATAAAGTCAATAGTGAGACTCACTGTTTTTATTCATCTTTTTACAAGTTCTTTATTTTTGAATATGTTATTGCGTGTTGTTGCATGGCCACTTCCTGTTAAAAGTATACCACTTAAGAATCTCTACTCTTTGTTGCATAATCAAAATTTTTTCAGTTTTCAACTCGGTTATTTTTTTTTTTTTTTTTGTACGTAAAACAGAAGATAGAACAGAACAAAAGAAATTTTTCTACAACAACATTAAGATAGAGTACAACAAAAGGGAAAATTAAACATGTAAGAATGTATAGTCGGTCAAGCCCGGCCATATAATAGCCTACATCCAGGGCGCTACATGGGATCTATGACCTATTATGGAAATTTGTAAATGTCATTAGGTTTCATGTATAACTTTTTGTGCGGAATTTGTTGGATTGGGCATTAAGTATAAATTTATGACATATGGACATTTGTATGGGGGCTAGGTGAAATATTGGATCGATATCAACCAATTTCAATACCAACCGTCCTTGGGCCGAAAAAATCAACATGTAATAAATTTTATAAAAATGTCTTCAAAATTACTACCTGTACTCTGCGTACAATCTTTACATGAAAGTGATTTTGAGCCGATCGGCATACTTTAAGGTGTCTGTTGGACTAATGTTTATTGGCGTTACAAACATGAGCACAAATTCAATATATCCGCCCCACTGTGGTGGTGTAGGGTAAAATGAAACAATCTGAAAGGAAGATGTCCTGAATAGAGAACAGAGCTTTAAAAAAAGTTGAACAAACCAACAGAAAAGTTAAGGCCTAGACAAAGTCGTAACAAGAAATATGTCATGCACCAACGCACTCAGATTTTTAGATAAATACATACATACATAAAGTTTGTTGATTGTTTTTGTGATGTTCTTGGCGTTATTGCTGCTGCACCCGGAGAAAATAATATGGACATGTTTACCGCAGCCATTTCAACATTTAAAAATTTTGCACTGTAATTCTTATATGAATGCGGCAAATTAAAATTATGTTATGTTAAAAATCGATTTACATGATTATCTCAATCATATAAAATATATGATTGTAGTAATTATATTAATGATTGTGGCAATAATTTTTATGATGAAATATTATAACATCTCTATCATATCAACAATCAACATGATTTCCACAAACATATACATATTTCCTACAATCATACATATGAATGTAATAATCATGTGAATAACGTAATTTTAACACATTATGGTTTCCAGGGACCAAAATATTGTTTAAAAAACTTGTACAAATTTTAAAATTCTTGTAATGAACATGAACAACTATATATATTCTTTCTTTGCGTGTGCATTAGTGTTTTCTGTGACACAAAGTCACATTACACATATTTATATGCTTATGTACAATATATAGTACATATGTGTATGATTGTGAGTATTTTCCACTGAAGCATGTTTAAGTGGCTTTTTCTCAGTATACTGACTATAGTCAGTCATAAAATATAAAAAAAAGAAACCAAAACAAAAACGCAAATGCAGCAATATTCTCTGATTTTAGGCTACATATATTTTGCTCTGTGTTGCAAGGAAAAAATTAAGTAAGGAAGAGTAACAATACATACAGACAACAACTTCTTAAGCACGCACTCGTTTTTTGCTCAAATTTCATATACTAAAATTAAGTTGCAACTTTGCTTTACTTTTTTCATCTTCTTGTTGTTTGTTTATGTCTTAAAGTTAAAAACACTGATATTAGAAATGTCGTTGAAAATTATAATAATGATGATGATGCTGGTAATAATACCGATGCTGGCGGTGGTGATAATGTTAAGGGATGAAAATTATTTGTTGGGGTTTTTGCTGAAAATGACAAGTGTGTTCTCTTTAATTTTTTGTTTGCGATGTAAGATTGTTTTATTTATTTTCATTTGATTTTTAGTGTAAACGCTCAATGACATAGAAAGTGATTTTATTAAATGTTAACAATTTATTTGTTAATATAGCCAACGCAAATTTTTACTTGTCATAGTCTAAATTAACGAGTTTTGGTATAAATGATTGCAATCATTGAAACACAAATGTCGTATAAACTTCAAATAATTGTTATTATATATTATATATCTCTTATTTAATTTTTGTCTTTTCAATTATCCCAGCAAAAATTTTACTTACAGACCACAAAGTATACAGAGGTGACAATTTTGAAGTTTCAAAAACGCTACAAACAGCTCATAAGGCAGTTCTCTTAAAAAGAGAAAGAAAATATTTTGTGGTAGTGTGTTGGTAATGTGAAAAAGCAAAGCACTATATACAACAAGAATTTTGTGGACAAAACAAAATAAATTGAAATTTTGTTTACATATGTATGTAAGTATGTATATGTACATACATATGATTGTGATTTCAATAAGTTACTAAATTGTATTTTAATAATTGGTTTACTTTGTGGTATGCATTGTGGAGTTTGTGCATTTGTTAGATGATATAAAAGCAGTTTTTTATGATTGTATCAAACAAACAATACAATTATACTCTGTGCCAAAAACGAATTTTATTGCGCCAGAAAAATAAAGAAAAATAGTAACATAAAGAAAACAAAAAGGCAGTTCTCAATGAAAGAGACAAATATGAAACTTCATTATCTTCCCTTTCGTAACACCTCTGTTTACCCTGTGTTACTACAGACTTAATCTTAATCACTTCCAGAATTCATTACTTTGTAGCCATATTCGCCATTGTTTGTATTACTAATTATACATATGTATATTAAAGAAATACTTTATTATTATATTTAAAAAATGCCATAATTATAAAATGAAAAAAATATACTTTAAATAAAAAAATTTATACAAGTTATTATACGATTATAAATCATTATTAGTATCATTTTGCAAGAAGATTCCTAAGTATGTGTGTTTCAGAAAACAATATTGTAAGTAGTGAATTCTAATATTTTTGTTACTTAATTTATAACCAGTTATTTTTTGTAACTCTTTGTAAATATATATTTTTATAAAGCCTTTAGGTAAAAAGTTAATCAATCCGCCGGTAATGGTTGAACACCATTATATATCTGGGACACTCTAAATTTTAGAGAGGTAAATGAAGTTTTAAAAAATTTTATAGTTGTAAAATAGTTGAAGTTAAGATAACTAATAACTATTGTTTCGTTTTATACATCCCTAAAATGTGGTCCATCGCACTTTATGCATTTTTTAGAAAATTCTCTATTTTGTCTTGCCAGAATTCCTAGCAGTCTTATAGGTGACTGCTTTGGAAGTAAATTATTTGGCAGAATACTGAGAATGTAAATTATTGGAAAATATGTACAATATGGATAAGTACATATATATATATATATATATGTATATATGTATATATATATATATATATATGTATAAATGTATGTTTATATGTGTGCAATTTCATTGATATATTTAGTAAACAGCAAAATTGAATGATAGTTCATCACAGAATTGCATAATAATGTATTTATTAACATATGTATATACATGAACATACAGATATACATATTTAAAAGTAATAAAATACGAGGTCTGATCAAAAAATAATCGTTATTTTAAATTTTTGTAGAAAAGTATTTATTTATTCATCAATAACTATCTTCTCCCCTTCAAAGTAATCCCCCTCAGATATAATACACTTATGCCAGCGTTTTTTCCAATCCTCGAAACACTTCTGAAACGCGCTTTTTGGTATCGCCAACAGCTCCTGTTTCGATTTTTCTTTTATCTCCTCAATCGTAGCAAAACGCTTTCCTTTCATCGGTGTCTTCAGTTTTGGGAAGAGGGAAAAGTCAGCTGGTCCAAATCCGGTGAATACGGTAGTTGAGGCGGTTTTGTTTTTGGCCAAAAACTCACGCACATGCATCGATGTATGAGCTGGTGCGTTATCATGGTGCAAAATCTATGATTAAATCTGTGCGTTTCTGACGAATTGCTTCGCGCAAACGGCAGACAGTATTCGTTATTGACCTTACCACCTTGTGACAAGAATTCATGATGCACCACGCCATTGCAGTCGAAGAAAACAGTGAGCAAAACCTTCACATTTATCCGAACTTGACATGCATTTTTCAGTCTTCTGGACGTTTCCATTGGAATGATTGGGCTTTGGTTTCAATGTCATAGTAATACACGCATGATTCGTCACCAGTTATGAACTTTTTGAGGAAATCTGGATCGTTGTTGACGATGTTCAACAGCTCCTGAGCGATGTCCATGCGACGTTGTTTCTGCTCAAAGTTTAGCAACTTTGGAACAATCTTCGCTGCCGCACGTTTTACGCCTAAAACATCCGTAAAAATTGTTTGGCATGAGCCGAACGATATTCCAACATTATCAGCAACCTCTTTGATAGTGATTCGACGATTATCAAAAATCATTTTTATCACTGCTTCAATGTTTTCATCGGTTTTTGCCGTACTCGGGCTACCAGGACGAGCATTATTTCCATTATTTCTCTTGGGATATTTTTTATCACTCGAAAATCAATAACAGCGGGTAAATTCAGTGGTTCAGCAGGCCAATAAGTAGGTTTTCCGTTCGAAATCACATTTAATCCCATTATTGAAATTGTAGCAAACAAAACACGACATTTCGCAGTAATCTGTTTGATACCCAGAATGTGTGTTTAGCGTTATGGTTGCCAGCTGCCAGGAAACGGGTGCTTAGTGACTTAAAAAAATGCTTGTATTGACTTTCTGTTATTTAAATCTTGGGGTGAATATATAGACGAAATCACTGTATGTACTTCGATAACAATCTTTAATACAGAAAGAAAGTAGTGGCATGCTCTGCCTCTGGGGTCCTTAGTACCATAAATAATATACCTATTTATACGAAATAAACTTCTAGACGTTAACTGTGTTTCCAAAATCAACATCACATCTATTTGGTGTTTTTTTTTTAGGAAATATTCGGTGGTGATATATATATATATATACGAGTACATTGGTGGTGAGTAGTAGTAAAATATAAACAATTACTTGTTTTCACTGTTACGCCATTTTTAATTTGTCTAGTATTGAACACGTAATCTAAACTTGGGCTTCTGTTTAAACTGAATTGAAAGTTTCACTTGACCTTTTTTGGTATGTACTTGAATTCGAAAACTAAATATCATTAAAACTTATTTAATATAACAAAAATTCTAAGTCAGCACAACATTTAACTTTGACCATAAAAATACAATTTGCGTATATGGCATGTAGGTATGTACATACACATGTATGTACATATGTACCTATACATACATATGTATGTACATAGGTTCTAAGCTAATATCTTAAAATGATTTAAAAAGATTCTCCTAACTCCAGCATTTATTCTGTGACTAATAATATAAGACCCTTATACATAATTCCCCTTTAAAACTTATTAAGAGTTGAAAATATTTCATAAATGTTTGCATTTGCAGAAGGGTTTATAAAAAAGTTACACAATATTTTGAATTATAGCAAGAATTACGAATGAATCCTTTATTAACAAAAATAAATCAAAAAAAAAGGGAGAAATTAAAAAGAAAACTGGAGACACGAGACAATAACAAAATGCTGGGGATAGAGAAAGTGTATAATACAGCTATGCTACTGCTTAAAACACGTACTCATACATTATGACACATACCAAACGTACATAAAGGCCGTTAACAAACAATTTTGTACCCAAAATACAGCGCATCCACAATCATACTCACACACATTGATACGCAAAAAAACTTGAATATTAAAATTAGACCAAAAAGCAGAAGAGCAAGTGGAAATTGAGTAACAAACAATGTGTGTTTATACTCATACTTGTGTAACGATACGATACGATCTGACACACAATATAATGTGATAATCACTTTTAAAACGTACTTTACGCACACAATACACCTGTGCTCGTATCGGAGCCAATGTAAACTGCAGATGCATATAAGATATGCCCCGTTTGTATTTTTCTGCAAATAAATGATATTTGTTTAACGAAACTTATAAATTGTTGTAAGAATTTTATATTATACTCGTATACATGTACATTACATATGTACGTATGTCTGTATATAAGTCCGAACAAAGTTGTTTATATATTTCGACCGGTTCAACATATACATATGTATAACATAATAACATAAGCCAGCTAGTTTAATTAGGTCCTTCCCTTCCTTCAACAGACAAATCGGACCGACGGTCATAGCTATATTCTCTAAGCATTTTATAAGGTCCTAGAGTATACATTTAAACTTTTATGGGTCTGAATATCGACTATATTTTGGAGGCCATCCTAATATACATATGTACATATATATATATGTATATGTATATACATACATGTTCAATCACATTCTGCATCCAAATGTTAATGTCTCATTAGAACAATGTAAAAGGTGTTGGTGTTTTATGTAGATGTGTGTGTTTGTCTACTAAGAATTCGCAAATTAATAAAAAGCGGTATGAGAAGTAAAATATGTACATGTATCTTCTTAATTGAATTTGTCTAATGTTTTCTTCTGTCTCCTTCTTTGTTTTCATTAAATATCGCATGAAATTCTTTCACGCACTTTTCGAAGGAATAAGTAGCAAAAAAGAAGCATATGTATGTAAAAGCAGCAACAAAAATAATATTTAACAGTATCTTGTAGACAAACATTTTTCACACTACTCTATATATGTACATACATACATACATACATATGTATGTACATATGTATATTTTAGTATGACAATATTCCTATTTTAAAACGAAGTACTGCACAATGGGACTGCTGTTGTATTTACTTACTGCCGTATTTATAAAAAATTAAAGTAGACTTGAAGTGTACTTTAAGAAAATTTGTATGAAAATTTTGTCTTAACCCTAGAACACTAACCTTATTTTTATACGTTAACACTAATCATTAGTCCAATCGACTAACATACATATATATATATAACCGATTTTTTCGATATCTAGCTATATATGTAAAATTACACTGTATTGTAAATGTTCAGTTTGTTATTAAGCGATAATATGAACTTCTTCGTTGTTTAATTGAATTTCGTCAAAATAACTTTATGTTTAACTCAAATCGACTTGAGATGTTTTGCTGCATTAATAAAAATACAATGAATGATATACATACATACATATGTACATACAGTGTGTCACATAACATAAAATGTAAAAAAAACAGTAAAAATATTTTTTCTTTTTTGCAGTTGATATGTACATATGTATATGTAGGTATTGTGTAAATTGGGGAAATCCCAAACAAATTGTAACAATGTCTATTTTTGTTTAGTTGTTGTTGCATTTCATTAACTTGCATCACAAATTATAGGTCATCCAAGTATTTGAAAATCTCAATTAATTTTGTTGTTTTTCTTAATTGTTCTTGGCATTTGTAAATGTTTTTCGTTAAAAACATTTTCAATTATTAAAAATACAAATTTTGTGTGTCGGCAATATGTTATATTCTATGACGAAAGCGAATACTAGTGATCTAGTGAAATAAAGCCTTACGTATACTAATATTAAATCCACGGTTAGTTATGATGGCGGTTCTATGGCAATATGGGACTGCATTTCTGCCTATGGAGTAGGTAGTCTTGTATATCGTGTTGACATTACTACAGAGCCGAAAAATAAATCTACAAAGAAATATTGTTATTTTTAACATTATAATGACCTATTTTGAGTTTTTGTACATTACACAAAACTAGCCAGCACCTTCTTAATGCTCGGACCTGATCTCCATAGGATTCGAAGAGGTATAATATATTTTTTTCTCGGAAATGTTTAATTCTCTTTCTTTTAGCATATTCAACACAAATATCTTCACAACCGATGACAATAAGGAACAAATTATTACCAATGATAATTGGAGTATGTAAAAAAATATTCCATGCAAAAACAGAATATGTATTAAAAAACTAAAAAAATTAACAGGAACTAACAAAACACAAAAATGATGCAAATTAATAAAATGCAACAACAAATAAATAAAAATTAATAGTTTTTTATGGTTGTTCCTATTCTACATAATATTTATAAAATGAAAAATTAATTTATCCTGAAAATGAGTAGGCAAAATAGTTCTGCGTGGGGCTTTTTGCCAATCTAGCCGGACATTAAGAAAAAAATTAAATTTAAGAAATGTAAAAATCTAAGTACGCAGCTCGACAGACAACAAAATTTTGCATCGTATAGTGAATCTTGAAGTCGTTTGCTTGAGATTTGTGGTTTTGGGACACTGTTAAAGTCAGGAAATTTGATTAAATTGCATGCGTGTTCATAGACTTTTTACGGTTTTGGGAGGTTTTTGTGAGTAAACGAATAAAGATTTTACATTGATTTTTTTTCTGTGAAAGACTATATTACCAGCTACTATTAAAATTTTTAGAAAAATAAAAAAATTCATTCGAAATTAAAAAAAAAATTTTTGTTCACTTTTTTGTGGAAAAAAAAAATCAAAAGGTTTTTAAAAGTGAGTTTTGTTGTATCAAGTCAAATCTTTAACATCACAATAAAATTTGAAATCTCTACTTTTAAATTCCAAAAAAAATCGTTGCGCATAGTTGCGCCATTTTTTTATGATTTTTTGAAATTTTCACCTTTTTTCTGTTTTTTATTATCTTGTATTGGTATTTACATATGACAGAAACCCTTTCGTCAGTCATAAAATATTTTGGTTGTACGTAGATTTTTTTTCTTTAAATTATTACATCTAAGACTAATATTACCTGTGTAAAAAAAAGGAATGTGCGAAACAGTAAGTAACGGTTTTTAACCACCTGTGCAGGAGCTAAGTGACGTTATTTTATGGAGCAAAATAAATGTACCTGTTTTGCATAACTTTTAAAATTATTAGCAAGAAAAATAATATTTAATAAAAAAATCAAATCCGGGCTCCAGGTACTTAGTTTTTTTTTTACTATATATTGTGTTTATTGCATATGCATGAGTAAAATGGAAAAAAAATTATTCAGATTTAGAGTTATTCCAAATTATACAAGAATGTAATGCTAAACTCGTTGAAGAGAAATTACAATTTTTAGTTTGAAAATTGTGCGAAATATCAAAATGTCAAGGAGATAGTGACATAGTAGTAACTCAGAGCTTAAAGGATTTCAAATATTTCTTTAAAATATTTTGGCATTCAGCACAAAGAAAAAAGAATCGATTTGTAAGCATGCATGTCAAATGGCTGGAAGGAACAGTACCTATATTTGGGAGTTCGTTTTCAAAACGACTTCAAAAGCCGTTTGTTGAATTGACCGAACTCAATGCGATGCTGATTTATTG
Organism: Bellardia bayeri; assembly: GCA_950370525.1. NCBI lineage: Eukaryota > Metazoa > Arthropoda > Insecta > Diptera > Calliphoridae > Bellardia > Bellardia bayeri. The sequence goes on from OX493267.1 coordinate 99,769,632, forward strand.
ATACATGCTGCCCAAACAGAACTACAAACGTGTGGAAAAAAAATTGCCTCAAGTCTGCTTAAAGAAATTGCGTCTTCTCCGACAAGAGCTACAAATTTAAAAAAAGCATACAAAGCTGCACAAGAGTATAAAGTAAAACAGATAACCCCTCTAAAGGCTCTTTCTATATTTGTAGAAGCTGATCTTTCTCGAAAACAATATGAAATAATCCGAAGTGTCGATAAGAAGCTTTATCCTAGCTACAATATTCTGCAGAGAGAAAAAAGTGAATGCTATTCTCCAAAAATATCATTTGAAGTAACGGAAACATGTGCTCAAATAAATTATCAGGATTTGCTTAATCATACTGCATACTGGTTCACAAATAGAAGAATGCAACTCCTTCGAGTTAGTAAGCTCTGATTCTCATATTTTTCTAAGTTTTATCGTTCCGTTTCGACTAATATATGGTGCAAAAAATGAGAAAATATTATGGCAAAATCCAACGCCTTCATCACCGCGATATTGTAGACCTATTCGCATCAGATTTGTTAAAGAGACTGTAGATGTAATCCAAGAAGAAATTAATTATGTACAGGATGCAATTAGTACATTAGACAACACTAATTTTCTAATGGAAGGAAAGTTATATTCCATAAAACATACAATGGTTTTTACACTGATAGATGCAAAAGTATGTAATGCCGCAACAGAAACTACGTCCACAATGAAGTGCTATATTTGTGGGGTTACTTCAAAAGAATTTAACAATTTGAAAATCAAAAGGGATATATGTAGACGTTGATGCAATTTCTATCGGATTATCTACTTTGCACGCCAGAATTCGTCTATTTGAGAGCATATTACACCTGTTGTAGAAACTCACAGTGAAAAAGTGGCAATTAAGATCGGATGAGGATAAAACTATTGTTAAAGAGAGGAAAAAACTTTCCAAGAAAAATATAGAAGTGAATTAGGGCTAATAGTGGATGTACCGAAGACTGTATTTGGAAACAGCAACGATGGTAACACCAGCAGAAGATTTTTTTCCAATCCTGAATTAGCTGCAGAAATAACTGGAATTGCATTTGATTTAATCTACCGAATCAAAGTTATTATAGAAGTAATTACAACGAGTTTGCCAATTATTGCTTAGACACTGCAAAACTTTACCTTACTCTTTATCCCTGTCATCCTATGACAACAAAAATGCACAAGATTTTAATACATGGCGCAACTGTAATGAGCGCGGCATTGTTGCCTATTAGGCTATTATCAGAAGAAGCGTCTGAGGCACGAAATAAACATCTTCGGCTTTACAGGCAGAATTTTGCTAGAAAGCTTTCGAGGGTTCAGTGTAACAAAGATATTATAAATAGACAGATTTATGTCCAGCTAGTCTACTTTTCAATTTGTTTTTAGTTCTACCTACACATATTTTATTACATTTTTCATTTTTCATCTGATCAAAAACACAAACATACTTCTTCTCAAAAAACTGCATTAACATCACACTGTTACAATTTAGATCATTATCCAGATTTTGAAAATACCACCATATTAAATACAGAAACAAATTATAAAAGACGATTTATGTTAGAAATGTTACAGATTATTAATGTACCGATAGAAAAGAGAATTAGTTTTAAAACAGATACAGACAACAGTAGCTTAAAATTACAGACATTTAATTTATAAGAATAAGTTTAGAAACTAAAAATATTACATATTTAATTGTTCATTTATTTTTCCAAACAAGTTTTAAAATATGTATACTATTTGTATATCATTGTATATCATGGTAAACTTTTCATTTTCTGTTAAAAAAATTTTCATTTTTATACATACTTCAATTATTATTTTATTATAATTCAAAACTTATATTATCCCTGAAGAAGCTATCCATTGTGATAGCGAAATATTGGAAATAAATATATATAAATAAATTAAATATTTTTATATAAAACTCAAGTGACCTTATTGCTTGTAAAAAGAAACTATTAAATAGTCACATAAAATCTTAAAAATTAATTTTTTTTGGAAATTTGAAAAAAAAATTTTTTTTGACAAGGCCGTTCCAGGGGGTGGGCTTGGTGGGCCAGCCCATAAAAGTTAAAAAATTAAATTTTTATAGTTTTAAGGCGTTAGTAATATATTTTTTTAATAATTAAATTCATTTAAATATTATTTTATGTAACCGCCTACAAAATAGGGCGGGGTCGAAAAGTGTAATTTTACGATCTCCTGGGTCTAATTTTAGGTTTTTTAACTTTCGTCGACGTTAAAAGATGATTTTACCAAGCAAAAACTTGAAAAATAATTGCATTTTTCAAAGGTTGGATTAGTTTTTATAGGGAGAACTTTTTTCTCCTTGGTCCAATTTTATTTATTTTTAAGGGGTACCTGACTATGATAATAACAAACATTTCTGCCAAGTTTCATCGATCTAGGGGCACTCAATAACTTTTAAGAAGCAATTTAAGATAAAACAAAAAGTAATGTCCGGCTAGATTGGCAAAAAAAACCCCTATGTGCGCTGTATGTAGAATTCTAAACCTACTTTTAGTATTTTGAGAGTGATAGTTTATCACTCTAACTAAAGCTTAAAAAGCTTAATTATGTGGCAGCTTTCAAACTTTGCACTTTGAAGTCAAAATTCTCATACATTTACAATGTCGTTTTACAGCGATTGAGAGAACGTATTTAAAGTTTAGAATTCATAGACTAAACTTAACCAAATTGTTGACAGTTTCGTTATAAAACTACTTTAAGAAAGTTTTGTTTGAATATGACATATCGTAATCACCGATTAAACTTTATTTTGCATAATAATTTTAAATGCAATGTGGCAAAAAACTCAGTTATGCTTCTGAAAATATGTTTATAAATAACTTTTAAATTCATATAATAGAATATTTTAGTACAAACAGAAGTAAGTAAGCAGTCATTGTAATAAAAAAGTAAGTCACATTATATAATATTCAAAGTCATTTAAAGGTGTCAGCAAAGATATACTTAAAAATGCAATAAAAAAAACAGAAGATACTCGTTTAGATAATAATTAAGGGCACATGTATTGTACGTGTGCAAAGTACAAAAAAATCTTTTTCAATATTTGTTTAAAAATATAGTTTTGTAAGGATTTATTTAAGCATTTATTTTTCAGTCGGTCCTGTTCTGGATATGCATATACACATACAAATTTCCTTGGTCTCCCCATTATGGAGATTCTATGTTTTTTGCTGCCGTTGTTTACTTTACTTTCTTAATTGTTGCTAAAATTTTCTACTGGGGGTTCCTTCAGGTACCTTTGTGTTTATTTAAAAATGATTGCAGCACAATTTAATAAAAAAGAAATATAGAACAGAACAAAAAACAAAAGAAAATTTGATGTCGTTTAAGAAAGAATGTTTATGGAAATTGTTTCACTTTTACTTGAGCAAAGTAATAAATGTTAAATAATAAAAAACTAACCACCCAAGAAACAACACGCTAACGAAATTTCTTAAAAGGTGCATTTAAACACAAACTCACGCACTCCAAACGTTTTCAGCACAACAACAATTACATATAAACAATTTTTATCTATAGAAATTCATACTCTTGCAGATTACATTGGTAGTAAGTAGTACAAGTAGATGATACAAACTGACTTCTGATACTGTAGTACATACTACTATTGGACTGGTTTTTTGAAATAAAACAACAAAAAATACAAAAAAAAAGAAAAAAAAATAACAAATAACAAATTAGAAAAGTTTGGAATAAAATTCAAACAAAACAAAGTTTTCCGAAGCTTTGAGAGAGTGTGTTTATGTTTGCTCTTTACTGACGCCTCCTGTGTATTTTCTTTTCAGGGTGTGTGTATGTGTGTGTTTTTAACCTTAAGCACATCCAGCCATTCATTCATTCATTTATTCATTTAAACAACCTGTATTCAGTCACTTACTCACCCTGCTACACATTCACTCAGAAGTCAACACCTTGCAAAGATCAAAAAGTTCTTAAGAATGGTTATAAATCACTAACAACAGCAGCAAAAATGTATAAATAAAATAGAATTTTAAGCACAAATTCCAGAAGAAAAGCAAATATACAGAACAAGAGCAATCAAGAGAAGAAAATAAAATAGTAATAATACAATGTTATTTTAGCTGTGTGTGTTTGTATGGAAGTGTGCTGGTTGGTGGTGGGTACTTTAGAAACATTTAACATTTTTGCAATTTGTAAATGCAACAGCTGGGGGAGGTGAAACGAAGAACCATGTGACAAGAAGGGTGTAGAATTTGAATTTACCTATACAAAGTAGAAAACTACAACCAAGTTTAATAAAAATTTTAAAAATTAATTTTTAAACTTTGTAAAAGTAAAATTGCACACAAATAAAAAAATATAAATTATTTATTTTAAGTTTTAGTTTTCACCAGTTAAGGAGAAGAACTTACCTTGACCTTCGCGTCGCAGGATCTTTCATAACCATGGCCTCTGAAATTTCACCAAAACGGCTGAAGTAGTCTTTTAAACTCTCTGAAAAAAATAAAAAAATATTTATTAGCTACTAATAAATTAATTTCAATATAACAATATAAAATTATGTAAATCATATTTGCAGCCGTGAAGGCTATTTTCCCGATGTGCTATTCGATTCATAACCCTTTTTTATATATGTATTTCTTTATTTATATAATATCCATTCAAGGATAATAAGCAAATGTGATATAATACAAATAACTTTTTTGTTGTACTCCATTGAGAACAACAACAAACTTTATAAAAATTATAAATTTATCTATGTAATATGTACTACATACCAGTACATATGTATGTATGTACATACAACCATTTTTTATGATCACATATTATGTATATTTATAAGGAAAAGAAAAAGTATTAACAACATATTTAAATACAAACTATTTTGCCGGAATGGCAATTCCAGAATGTGATGTCTTTTAAGTCTTCTTATTTCTTCAGTATCATCAAGTAGATCTATAGCTAATGGGTTTACATTCTGACTTAGCCTTTCCAAATGTCTTTCACAAAACCTTTTGATTTCATCCATAACACGCAGAATATAAAGATCTTTATGAATTGAATTATTGGTATCTTTGCAATATTTCAATATTCGACATTAGTCTAGATTTATCAGTATTGACTTTTATGTTCCATTGTTAACGCATTAAAGTTGTTGCGTTGTTAGAGCAATTATCAGATGTCAGGAGTGCATTGTCATCTGCATAAGTTCTAAACTAAAACATTCTCAACAATTGGCACGTTCGATGTAAATACCATATATAGAATAGGACCGAGAACACTACCTTGAGGAACACCGGCCTTGACTTTAACAAAACAGCTTCTGTCTGTAAGATATAATTTCAACAGAAGGTAAAAAGGAGTTGGAAGCATCTTTTTAACTAATAATATAACCCAGTATGAACTTCCAGGAATACTCCTGAGCAATATTTTTTAAATTCCAAAGTATCTACAATAATGATGATAATATCAATTTGGTTTTACAGTACCAAATATGATATTTACAAAACCAATTGATATTTTGTAAAACCAAATTGATATTCAGGAATGATGTTAAATTTCTCTAAAACTGGTAATATTAAAAAAAAAATACTTTCAAATATTTTGGCGAATAAAGCCAGTAAACTAATTGGACGGTAGGATGAGACAATGTGCTCAGGCCTTGTTAATCATTAAAATCTAAGCGCACTTCCTCTGCATGGGAAAGTAATTTATTCTAAGTATTGTATTATATACCTATGTATGTTTATAAGTATGGTATAGAATACTCTTTTTAGGCAGGGTTTAAACTAATTTTCCATTTACACTATCATAACCAGAAGATGTCTCACAGTTTATCTTTTTTTCATCTTTGACTTTTTCTTGTTTTACTGTCCATCCATTGGACAAGAACTATCTAATAATTTAACTTTTTCATATTGCATGAATTTTTGTTTGAATGATGTTGAAACGTATTCTGTAGGTGACACACAAATGTTTCAGCTTTAGATTTGTCATTTTTGCACCATACATTATTAGCATTTTTTGCCGGTTAATTTCTTTTTGTAGGACGTTTTATATCTTTTGTTGCCTTCTACAAAGAAAACTCATTATTTTTAATGTTGTTTGTGAGGAGATTTCTAAGAAAATTACCAATTTGTTAATTTTTCATTTCAAACAGCGCTTTTTGAAGGTCCTTAAGGTACGGTCAAACATGCCAAATATTTACTCAAAAAAGCGTAACCACTATTTTCAGCACAAGATTAAACAGAAAATAAAATGAAACTAAATTTCTATTGTGATTTGTCCAAAGGAACAAAGTTTTCAAAATAAACACAAGAGTTATAAACATAAGAATTATAATTTATTTAGTGGTTACGTCTTTTTTTCTAATATTTGCCACATATGACTGTTAGCAAGAATGTTAAGTTTTTTTACTGTATCCGAGCTTAGTTCATCAATATCAAAAATATGTATTAGATGACTCGGAATTCCATTATAAACGGCAAAGTCTAAATGATCAGGTATTTTCCCCCTTTCCCATTAATATAGAAACCCACCATTGATGTTTAGCATTGAAATCCCCAGCAACAAAAAATGTTGGTCCCAAGCTATCAAAGAAATTTTAAAGTTGTTGACATTTGACCGAAAATCATTAAGGAAAATAAATAGCAGAAAAGGTAAAAGCGTTTAAATCACATTTAATTTTAATACAGGCTGCTTGGAGAAAAGATTCTCTGATATAATATTTCATACTTTATTTTTGATTTTATTAATATTGCCGTACCAGCGTGTATCCCAGTGTAACCAAGAGATGGGCGTTTTATTTCTTAATTCAAAGTTATAAATTTAGTACATACATTTATTCAAGATATTAATTCACGAAGATATAAAAAGGAAGTGAACTATTAAATGTTATAACTTCAACTGTTATAAACAATTAATGGTTGTATGCATTTGGGTTGTAACGTAAGATTGCAATTTTTCTTACAAATATCTACTAGTAAAATGTGCCATCGACACTAACATTATATCAATAAAATGTAATTGAGCTTGTTGTATTTGGTTAGTTGCACAATTGATCAATAAAAATCGTCAGTTGATTTTGAATTAAGGTTTCTATTTTTGTTAAGAGAATTTTTTTCATTACTTCTTATGTAATGAAAAAATTCAAAAATTCAATTCTGACTCAGATTTGGGTTTTATCGAGTTATGGCTTAAAGTAGGATCCTCATTGTTATTTTGAATAAAACAAACGTTGTTTCGTTTATGTGACATATTGGATTGAAGTTTTTTCTTTAATAATTCCTTGTAAATAATACGGCTTTTGTATGTCACAGAACTCAATTCCGATCGAAAGTGGTTTTGATGCCGTAAATTGAGTCTTTAGAAAACGAAAAACGATTTGTTTTTTGGAATGAAATCACTATAGATTTCTAAAGTCGAATTGTTATATTTTATTATTTTATACTGAAAAAAAAAACTCATACTACTAATTTATAATAAAAATTAAACAATTACGTTTATTATTCCATTGTTGTTTTAGTTATCTCATTGATATTTAAATAAAATGTTAAAGATTTCAAAGTTGGTGTCAGCAACAAGAAAACTTTTGTCGTTTTCAGATGCATCCCTTCTTTGGAGCTTTTCAACTGCGTTTTGATGTCTTTGTTCATTTAAAACAGCAACAATTTAAATTTCGGGCATTTTTGAAAAATTTTGTTCACTTTTATTTAAAATTTCTTTGTTAGCGCTCTTTGTGTTCGCTTTTGTTATACTTTTTATTACAAAAATCATATTTTTTTTGTTTTGGTTACACAACGTTACCATATTTAAGTTAAAAACCGAGATTTAAAAATTTTTTGGGAATTAACAAAATCGATCGAAATCTAAAGAACGCATAGTAGAAACGATCGATTTGCGAATACGGAATTGAAACCATTCCGATCGAATTCTGTGACATGCCTGTATACATCTGGGGGAAGTGATATTCACCACTATCGTGAAAAAATGTTCCACATGAAATTTGTTCCCTTTTCACATTTTTCCTATTAAAATTCAATGTTAAAAAAATTAAAGGGAACAAATTTCATGTGGAATTTTTATTCACGATAGGGGTGATTATCTTTTCACAGTTAGCAGTTAGAGGGCCTAGAACACACTTACCACAATTTATCGCATACTACAACGATGACATTGTACGATATCCGTCGTTTTCTTTGGCAGTGCAATATTTACAACAGCGATGCATATTGTCTTAATCTCATATACATTTTTCTAATTAGAACTAATTAGAAAAACCTAGAATTTTTTCCTAATTCCTACTTAAGTTTTCTTAAACAACAAATAACTATGTACATAGTAAACAAAATATGCATAAAATAATGCATATGCACATCTTAATTTGTCTTTTATAATTAGAATAAGAATCACTTTAAATGAAGATAAAGCATTAAACACATTCGTGACAGCAGGCTACCGACACAATATGTCAAAAATAAAATACACACGCTTATATGAGAGTGACTTTATTGACGACAGCAGGCAACACGACTGCAGGTTGTTGTCCATGCTGATTTTTTCGTCGCTGTCAAATTAAACTAATTTATATTTTTGTTGGCGACAAAACAAAATCAGTGTTGGCCATATAGCAAAATGTGTAAAGCAAATTTAATAAAAATCAAAATACAAAATTAAAATCTGATGATCATTTATGCATAAAGAGTTGTTTTTTAGTTTATAAAATTTACGTTATTTTGGGTTAAATTGCATGATGTTTATAATCAAGAAATTTCAACTATTTATTTAAGTAAATTCTATGAAAAAATAAAAAAAAAAATAACATTTTGTCTGGAATTTTGAAAATATTATGCAAAATAATGAAAACAATTTACCTATATGCTTATGACAGTTTAAGCGCAATAAATTAAATGCCAGCCAAAAAAAAAAATATATTATAAACAAATGCATTTGGATAATTGTTTTATCAAAAAGTCACCTAACTAAGTCTTCCTCGAATACTTTTGATGATCAAAAACTGATTAATCACTTACGCGCTTGAAAAAAGGCTTGAAAATGATTCGTGCTTATGCTTAAAAAGTAATTTATACATAACAATACAATAACAAAACATACAGCATAGGTGTTTGAAATATGACTGTTTTGAAGTTATTTATGATTAATATATTGCTTATCTAGATAATGAAATGCTGATTTTAATTCTGTTATTTTTATTTCTAACCTATCCCAGCTCTTTCAAATACCTAAATAGAAAGACAAACATATTCCTTTGAAGATTGATGACATTGTGCTATTTTTTGATAAAGACATACATACCTAAAAATCAATCGTTGAAAGGACGTAGTGAAAGTTTTTCCTGCAAAAGATGGTTCGATACGTTTTGCTGAAATCAAAACTTACAAAGGCATTATACGTCGACCCATCTCTATCGCCAAAACACCAGAAAACTAATTCTCAGCACAATCAAACAAACAATGAAAGTTATTTTAATGATGACAGAAGTGATATGACTGATATGGCTGATATGATATGACTGAAAAAAGAGTCAAAAAAACTCGCAAATGATTAAAAATAAGACTGAAAAATGAGTAGAAAAAGAAATACGATTAAAAAATGTGTCGAAAAAGACTCGCAAACAATCCGAAATACGACTAAAAAATGAGTCGAAAAGACTTGCAAATCATTAGAAATATGAGTCATAAATATGTCGAATCTAATCAGCCAATCGGGTAATAAAAGACTCCTCAAGAGGAGTCACGGGCAGGTACCATTTTCTCCCGAGAAAACAATCATTTATGATCAGAAAATGAGCTGATATATGACTATTTTAATCGCGCAGAGGAGTCATAAATGACTCGAATATGATCAATTTTTTCATAAAATTAGGATTAGTTACATACATACATACATACATGAATACATACATACATACAAGATTTTAACTTGTTCGAATACTTCGATCACATATTTAAAATTAATTGAATTATTCGAATAATTTAAACTTTTTAAATAAAATAAAAGTTTTTTCCCTTAATTCAGTCCTACATAATGTAATATCGTCTAAAACCATCTTAAATAACATCACTTATATAAATTTAAATCTATTTCAACAATGTTATTCTCAATGTCACTTTCTTCAACATATTCAACATCTCATTCACCACCATTTTAGGTAGTTTATAAGGGTGACACTACTTCAATTAACAACCGGTGTATTTGAAACCGAAGTGGTCCATTATAATTCCTTTTCTATTATTTATTGTGTTTTCCGCATATTATTTAATAATATGGCTCACCGTGTTTTCAAAAGTTTCTTACTATATTTAATATTTGTTCTAATATTTGTTTTATCTCATAAGTATTTTTTTGTCTGTAATTACTTTCAATACTTTGTTTTTAAGCTATATTTTGAAAATATTTCGCCACAGCAATTTCCAAACTCTTTCACTATTTTTACTGAATATTAACTGTTGTATTCATAAAAAATAAAGTAGGTTTGAAGTATGATTTTAGACAAAATTTGCATACAAAATTTTCTTAAAATACATATGAAGTCTACTTCATTTTGTTCTGAATAAGACTGCTAATCTTTATCTTTAGAATTATAACTTATTTCAGTACATTTAGGTGTAAAAGTTAAAAAAGGTTTTCAATCAACTTGTTGTTGTTCATGATAATCAGGAATTATTCCGGAATACTGGCATCATAATTTCCATTGCCATATCCCTTATGCCTTATCACTATGTCATTGCAGGTTATATTAATTCATCTCCGTCGTCTACACCCGGAATAATTGCGTCAATTTAGTGTATCTGAGCCGGAATTCTTTAGTGAAAATTTCGCACCTTTAGAATCAATTTCCAGCTTAACGTGTTGCAGATCATCATTCCCTATTACAACCGAATACAATATGTCCCGATCGCTCATCACATGAAAGGTAATTGGTACAAAAATTCCATCCAAATATACATGCGAAGTGAAACATCCTAGAGTGGAATTTTGGCCAATTCTAATTAGTGTTCTCTTCTGCCGACTCAATCGCGCATATATTTTTGAAGTGCATTCCATTTCCATTCTTCGAAATCCTTTAGCCATTGATCAACCTAGGGTTGACCTTCATCTGATAACCTTGCTCAATTGTTTAAAAAAATGTATGAGCATCCGCCCCATGTGCACTAGTCACTTACTCATCGACGACCAGAACTCAAAAAGTTACGCGGCTAAATCAGTCTTAAAATAAACTAAAATTTAGCATATTTTGTGTGTTTTAAAATGCCAAAAAAAAAATGTGCTAAATTTTTGAAAAACTTTTTTGAAATAATTTGTTACAATTTGAATTAAGAATAAACTTTTCATGTAAATAATACAACTTTGAACTGAAGAACAAAACTAAATAAGATTCTCTTTAGGAGGTCTAACCTTAAAGACAACTCAGTTGTTAAATATTTTTTGAGTAATTTTCATACAAATTTTCATAACTTTTTTTTACTGTATTATGCCTTAATTTAGTCTTCCGTAATTTGAAAACATTTATGAATTTTTTTTTAATCCACATCTAATATAAAGGATAGAATTAATGGTATTTCAAATCATTATGTTTCTTACTTTATTATACTCTACATCACCATAGTAGAGAGGGTATATTGTCTTTGTAATGATGTTTGTAACGCCCAAAAATATTAGTCTACTATCCAATCTATTCAGAATTACTTTGTGCCTCGATTTAATGGCTGTCCACGCAAAGTATATTTCGATTGATTAAATTGGTTCATTATTTCACTTAGTCTCCATACAATTGTCCTCTCGAAATAGAGCTTTATCGATAATCAATGTGTGATTTATAAATGTATCCAAGTAAAATTTCGGTCATAACTCTCTTTAAATTCAATACAAATAGGTTTCATATATATAGAAATCATGATACCTAATTTAATAAAGATTGCCCCATAATTAGTCATTGCTCCCATATAAAGCTCAATTCCGAAACTAACTTCAACAACCATAAATCTGCTTAAAATGTTGGTATCCAAATGCAATTAAAAATTAGAAATTAATGCACCTAATTTTATAACGATTGGTCGATAATTAGTCATAGCTCCCGTATAAGAACCACTTCTGAAAATCACTTTAACATGCATTATAATCGGGCTTGGCCGACTATAAATTCTAACTTGGATTTTAAAAAATCCATCCCACTAAATATACGTTTAACTTCTGAATTACTAATGGCTAAAGTCACAGTCTTTAGCTAACTAATGGAAAAGGCTTAACTAATGATTCTTTATTCGCAATGCTTAGTTTGCCATGAGAATACCAAGTAATAGTTAAACAATAGTTAGTATTTTAGTTTACCAATGGTTATCTAATGACCTAGAATTTGGCCATAAATGGCAAAACTAAAATCTTCATAACAAAAGATAAAAGGAAGTTTTCATAAAACACATTCTTGTATTCACAAACTTTCTTCCAAAATTCTACGGTTGAGTTTTCATTTTCCCACTCATATGAAGTTAATGTTTGTCATTTTAGTTCAAGAATTGTAATTTCATCTGTTAATAAATTCTTTAAAATTTTCCTTTTTTTGTTTTCAAGCTATTTTCAACAGAAAATAGATTAGAAATGCTAAATAAAATTCCAAATGCTAAATGTAAAAATTTTGCGGCTAAATCAAAATAAAATAAGCTAAATTTAGCCGGAAAAATGCTAAAATGGTCACACTGTCGACCAGTGTGCTGCCTATGATCTGCACGCATGTACTACCAGATATTTGTATCGCACTCACTCGTGTTCAGCATGCACATTAGGGTGTCAATTAACTATATGAGAAAATTGTTTTGAAGAAATCTGTTTCACGTCAAGACCCAGATTGCTTCCAACTACTAAAAAATAGTGCCTTGAAAATTTGATGATCCTTCAATCGGATGAAGGGAAAGGGTGCCCCTGACCCACCCAAAATTGGCAAAATATCTGATTTTTGACTTTGATTGTCAATAACTTCGATAATTTTACAAAAAAATTGTTAGTAAAATTTATCTCACGTATCTGTAATATCTACTGAAACGTTGATAATATCTATTGATACGTTGTTATTTTGATTTGATTTGTGGCAAGTGTTTTTTTGTTTATGACTTTAGTCTTTGAACTTTTACAAATTAAAGTCGTTGGACTTTAAAAAAAATTAAAAATAAGTTTCATCATTGCAGTTTGAAAAACGTAAACGATAATCCTTAACATTTTGTAAAATATATTGTTTTTGTTCTTCATTAATTTGACTCCCCTCTCAGCAGTATCGTTCACTACTTTTAAACCTGAAAGAGTTTTTTTTAGCTCCGATAGACTTTTTTACATAAATCAAAACCCTTCAAAAATGTTTTAGTTTTTGTATTCACAAACTGCGCAATACCTCTTTTGATAACATAGCATTTCTAACTTTCTGATTTTCGATACCGATCCTAATATTATCAATGTTTAATGATGGCCAACACTTCTGAAATCGCAAAATTTAATATCAAAAACACTTTTAAGAATAAGTTTAAAAATGTGATGCCCACAAGCAAAATACAACAGATCCCTCTCTATTGTATTTTCAGTTATGGAACAAGTTCCATTGAATCGTCCAGTATGAACTGCTGCCCATTCAAAAAGCGATTTGCAAATATCCAGTACTTGTGCTCTTCTAGTACCTCTTTTCAAAGCAGATACTTCAAGCAGCTACTCCACGTTTCCGTTTGATATACATACTTTATTAATTCACTCGCAACGTCTATTGCAAATAAAATCAAAACATAAAAGTCAATATGTGAATAAAGATAATGTTAATATAATATATGTATAATTAGCGTACTCTTCACATCATATTTTCCGCACTCTGCAGATAAGTTGTTGTACCCTTTTTCAATAGGAAATATCTCTCACTAGTTCTCTCTCGCACAAATTGTTCCTCCTCTAATATTTTAATAAATATTCATCACTTTCCAGAGATTACTATGAACTTCAAGTATTTTAGTGAACACTCTCAATTGTCTCTAGTCCTGAAAATTCAGTTTTTTATAGTCGCGTTCCCATTCCGTTCTGTCCCTATTTGTTTAGACCCAACCCTAAATCCTTATCTATCGTATCTGTCTCGGGGAACTTCCTGTCTCCTTTCCTTGAGATATACAATAATTAAAAAGCTTGTTTGATTTTGTTTGTCATCTCGTGTGTAATCCACATTAATTCATCTGATAACCATAAAATAATATTCTTGTTCTGGATGAAATCTGAAGTCCTTGCAGAGCTATGTCCGTCTATTTAAACATAGCTTCCTGGTATTGAAAATCAGTAAAATCGGTCATCTCACTCAATCTCCAAAAATGTTGATATATAAATTTTTTTTTTTTTTGGTATTTAATTTAATCCTGTAAAATTTTGCACTCTTTCTTAGAATAAAATTACAGAACTTGTAAAAATCGTAAGTGGTAATTTTTCTATACATATGCATAAGAGGATTATTGATGTCAAATTTTAAATAGCTAGATAACAAATACTGTATATTACATAGAATGTGATAAGAACCTCAGCTTCTGATTGTACAGCATCCACAAGCGATTTACTAAAAATAACAGCAACTAGAAAACGTGGAATCTTCAGCTGTTGCAAAACTAAGTGAGATAGATATGCAACAAATTTATGTATAAATTTCAACGAAAGATCATTTGCTCACCAGACGAAAATGGTCCAAAACCGTAATTTTTTATTTCTCTAACTTCCATTACATTACTTATGGTTGAAAGTTTTTCAGGAGTTATAAAATATAAAAATTTAGGCATTTTTGAAGAAATAGCCTTCTTGAAAGCAAAGTGATCCTTTCTTAAACTAAAGTACGCAATAAAGAAGATCAGATAAAGGGCTTCGACATTTAAAAATATGAGTAGATGTAGAGAAGATCGCAGTTGGTATATAAACAATCTTTATGTATGTAAAGTTAAAAAACGATGACATCAACATTGACAAATTGCCTAAAAACTTGTACACAATTGAAGCAAGTGCAAATCTTTATAATACTGGAAACTTTACCAGTAAAATAACAAATCGGATGTCAGATAACTTATTAAATGCATTAGTTAAAATATGTATTTTGTAGAAAATGTTTCTACACTGAAACGCATGTTTGCATCAGGTACATGATAAGGAATGATGTATGATGAAAGATGTTCTTATTACTCGTGTGTTGTTTAAGATTGACTGTACACGAGAGTGCAAGAGGTCTTATCTTTTTACTAGTTTAGTTTAAAGATTTGTATTTTAGCTATTAAGGTTTTAATTTGTAAATAAAATTTTAGTGTTTTGCAAACATTCTAAGAAACAAGCTGTTTTGAATTTATTGAAATATATTTGTATGTACAGGTACAATTTTAAAATACTTAACCTTTATATTTGTTTGTTAAACATTAATTTACAATAATTTCCGCAAAATTGAATTGTTTATTCCCGTTTCTCTAACGAAAAAAATAGTCCAGGTAATCACAAACCACAAAATTCTTAAACTTTAGTTTTCTTTAGAAAGAACATTTCTGAGTATTATTATTTGAAGCAATTTTACATCTTATCTTTCGAAATCAAATTTAAATTTAATTTGCTTTAAATAAATAAAAAAATTTAAGAATATAGAGCTACAAACATTATTTGGATATGTAGTCTATATTAATATAGATATTAAAATATCTAAAAAATTACAATGGAGTAATAAACATAACTTCAGAACCCATTTTCTAAAAATAAATTTTGGGTTTCCCCATTTTAAAGGTCCTTCTACCTGGTAGGTATGTATGTAATGCTTATGAAGTATTCTTAAGAGGAAAATTCAGACATTAAAAAAACATCACATTCGTTTGATAGATTTACTACAAAAATTCATTAACCGTTAGATATGATGACATGGTCTACGCTTTTACAAAATCTATTAAATTAAGGCTTAATTATTCAGAAATATAAATTATTTTCTGAGTTTCAGGATAAGATAACATGTGTGAAAATCAAAAAAAAAAAAAATTATTCCTTCAGAAATTATAACGTGTTTGTATAAATATAGTGCCAATTTTTTCTTTACAAAATCGTGAAATATTGTAATGATATAGTGGCGAGAATTGCTTACATGGTCACCTTTACTAAACCGAAATTTTTTTTAAAAACTAAAACACGATTATTTGTTCTTTATTCTACGGATTCAAATCATTTGTAAGAAAACCTGTTGAGCATCTTGGGAATTTTTTCATTACTTTTTCGTATATTTATGGGCTTAAGGTGAAATATGTCTCATTACAGTTTAAGTTGAAAAAAAACAAACAAAAGAAAAAAATTTGTTAAGCTCTAGCATTCGCATCAACCAGAGTTGGCAAAGTTGGTGCAATTATAATTCTTTGTACCAAAATACAATGGAATTATCACGCCTGCTTAAAATACTTAATTATGAAGTAAATATATACATATATAGAAGCTATTAAAAACTTGTGAACATGAGATACATTGATGTTCTAAAACAAAATTACGTGTAAAATCGCACCCAGAGCGCCAACAAGTGTTATCACTTTTGATTGCATTGTCTGTTCATAGAAAATGTATTTTTTAAAACACTTGTTTGATTTTATTTCCCATCCCTGATTGAAACTAAGTACACAATTATTTTACCATATGAACATTTCTTCACTCTTCGGAACTGTTAAGAAAAATAACACACACACATTCATTGACACTAATCCCTACAAGACATGAATTAAGAATTTTTTGTGTTTTTTTTTTTCTTTTCTTGTCAAAAGATTTTACTCCCACAAGATTTGATATCAAAATACCAACAAATAATAACGGGGATAATATGGAAAAACTTAAGCCATCATTTGGGTATAGTACTAAACACTTGGGTAATACACTTGTGACAACAAACGTTGTATTTGTAAACAAATTCGATTGTTTTCGTTGCCGAATGATCTGAAACGGACTACTCAGTCAGTCTAGCAACCAGTCATTCAATCACCGTAAGACAGTATGTGTAAAGCTTTCAAACAAACAAACGAAATAAATAATTTTACATATTCATATATACAAACATACATACATATTAGGGATGCCAATCCCTAATGCCGATCCCGATCCCGAGAATCCCGTGATTTTTTTAAGCAGATTATTAACAAATGTTTACAAAGTCCTCAACAAAAATTTTAATTTTAAAACGATTGTCGAAGAAATAAAGGTGAAAGAATTAAAATTAATTTTGGATTGCCAAACTCCAACGCACTATTTGATGTGTCTACGTTTTTTGGAATTTGGAAATTCCTATAAAAAAGCTATAATTGATGCATGATTTTTTCGTTATTGGTAAAATAAATCAAGGTAATAAAATTCATATTCAAAATTAAAGGAAAAATGGTTTAAAAAAAATCTTAGTATATATTTATAGTAAAAATTTAGCAAAAACTAATATGATGGCAATTTCCATCATCATCATGCAATGTTAGATCATTAGCTTAATACTAAATATAAATAAAAGAATGCATTCAATATTATGCTAAAAAATTTCCATCATTATGCAAAGAAGGGTTAAAACGTCAAGAGATGAAGAATTTGTTTTACTTATGGCCGAATTCTCAGTCATTAGTTAACTATTGGTAAACTAAAATACTAACTATTGTTTAACTATTATTTGGTGCATATTTTTATGGCAAACTAATCATTCCGAATAAAGAATCATTAGTTAAGCCTTTTCCATTAGCTAACTAAAGACTGTGAAAGCTCTTTGTCGCAGTGATATGAATCTCTGCTGATTTTTAACTTTTATTTATGCTCAAAGAGATATAAAAAGTGATCTGGTGTAATCTCTCCTTAAATGAAACCACAAAAGAAGAATGACTTACTCAACTTTAAAAAAAATTGAAGAATGAATTTGATAATGAGATAGAAATGTTTGTTATTAGAAATGAATTAAAAATTTTGATTGCGAAACGAATGAAATAATGAATGTAATAATATGATAAAATATTAGAAAAAAAAGGAATTATTTGTTTCGGCGGGTTGGAAAGAATTGTTTATGCAATCAGAATACAAGAATTTTCTAACAATTTTGTATACAAACGATGTTACCAATATATGAAGCCGACAGACGCATCATCAGCTTTATAGTCCAGATTCTCTTTACTTTAGATACTTTAATATTTTTAAGAAGATGTATCGATCGATAATATTAATATAGATTATAATAGAAATGAATATAGAAATTAAAGCCGAAATGACATTTTATTTTTGTCAATCTAACATTTCAATATAAGGTTATTATTTTTTTTTTATTTATTAATGGTTTATAAACTTTTAATCAATTTCAAATTTTTTGTTTTCAAACATATTTATGTATATTTAACATAAGTAACTTTTTAAAATAAATTGTTATTATTTATAAACCAATTTCTTTTAATATGAAGCAAAAATCTCGAATTCCGGGATGTCGGGATTTTTATTTATAAAATCCCGAATTCCGGGATCTGAACATCCAGTCCCATTTGGCGTCCCTAATACATACATACATATGCACATGAAATATCATCCTTTATTCATTTGAATCTTTTTGTTGTAGTGTATCAGTACAAACTCCCAGATACACAAATTCACGTACTTCACGTAAAAAAAAATCGAATGTGAGCTAAATTATGTAATATTCTTTTGAACATATTTTTTGTTTTTTTTTTTTTTGACCAATTTGAAATATAAGGTCTGCTCAATAACTTACAACCCATTTAGTTGAGAAAGCTATTATTCAAAATCAATTTATTAAATTTTATTTGATTTCAAATAATTATCAATTTGGTATCAAGCGTAAATATTTTCTGGGAAAAAACTTCAAAAACTATCTTAGAAAATTATTCTACTGATTTGTTTGGCTTTTTATATATGTTTGCTTTAATATTTTTTAAAAGATTTGAAAAATACACCAACAAAATTTTAAACTTATCGAAAAATATTATAAAATTTTGGGTATGGCTGCTTCAAAAATTAGTTTGTCGGTTAATTTAACATTGATAAAAAGTATAAAAAACGCATAACTACTTTTAACCTTTTACTCCAATTGCTTTAAGAACAATCTGCAGAACTTTGAAAATATGTATAAAAAAATAGTTCCGAACAAAATCAAATTGTGCACATTCATTCATTCCCTTGCTTCCATCAAAATAAAAAAATCAACTAGAACGTAATAAACGTAAATCGTAAACTTGTGTGTGTTTAAGGATTTTTATGAAGGATTTGTTCGTATTTTTTAAATTGTTTTTTATTTCCATAAGTATAAAATTAAATAAAACATGTGCGAGTAATAATAAATACTTTTTCCCTCTTTAGTTGCCAATAACATCTGTGTAAGTTTGAGATTAACACAGCAAAGAAGGCAAAAATGAGAATGTAAAAAGAAGCATCAAATGTACTTTGAAATACTACACTACCGAAATTTGTTGATAGAATGAAAAATAGTAATTCAAATTTTGGCAATAAAATATAAAACACTGTTTATCGAATATTAAAAGGGTCAACGAATATTGTAAAATTGAACGTCCTTACAAATAAAATATAATATATTTCTGAACACTGAATATTTAACAGTGATTCTTTAAAATTAATTCATGTTAAGACATCTTTGACATTATTGTAAACGTATCTACGTACGTGTGCATTTTATTCCCATAAAGGGTGTTACATTGCAAAGTGATGAAATCAAAATATGTAACATACATACACACTAGAGTATTAAAACCCCGAAACCGGTTAACAGGTTTTTATACCCTACACCATCATAGCGGAGGGTATATTGGATTTGTGCTGATGTTTGTAACGCCCAGAAATATTGGTCCAACACCCACCTTAAAGTATACCGATCGACTCAGAATCACTGTCTGAGTCGATTTAACAATGTCCGTCCGTCCGTCTGGCTGGCTGTCCATGTAAAGCTTTGGTACGTAATATTTTTTCGGCCCAAGGATGGATGGAATTGAAACTGGTGAAAATCGGTCCATTATTTACCCTGGCCCCCATACAAATGCCCTCTCGAAATTGGGATTTACCGATCATACATGTTTTAATTATGAAAGTATCCAAACAAATGTCATCACAAATGAGTGGTAAATGAAGCTAAATCACATCTACAAATTTTGTGCAGATCGGTTACTCGTATCTCCCATATAAGACCCACTTCCGAAAATCACTTTAAAGAGCATAACTCTCTCAAAAATCTTGGTATCCAAATAATATTGAATGCAGAAATATATCATACGTATGCATATAACACGGTACATTTTTATTATGATCGGTCCATAATTAGTCGTAGCTTCCATATAAGGCCCACTTTCGAAATTTACTTTAACGATCATAATTTTCCTAAAAATGTTGGTATTCTAATAAAATTTGACAAAAATAAGTTTCTTATATACAGAAATAAGCACACCTAATTTTATAATGGTCGGTCCATAATTAGTCAAAACTCCCATATAAAACCCTCTCCGTAATTCAATTTAAGCTC
This sequence comes from Bellardia bayeri, assembly GCA_950370525.1. Lineage (NCBI taxonomy): Eukaryota > Metazoa > Arthropoda > Insecta > Diptera > Calliphoridae > Bellardia > Bellardia bayeri. Next base: position 99,790,171 of record OX493267.1, read on the forward strand.
CATAAATCTTTTAAAAGTATATATATCGAGATAAAGTTTAACATATATAATATTTAGATTCACAGACATCATGACACTAAACTTTTGGATGATCGGTGCACAATATGTTATATCTCCCATATAATGCCCATTTCTGAAAAACTGTTTTATACATATACTGGGTGAGGGTTTTTTTCTTGTTTTTTTTTCTGTGTTAAAAAGCGACCTGTTTTCGAGTCGTTTCTATAATTAATTTTTTTAATTTTTGTCAAAAAATATCAAATCTGTATTATATTTTGTATTTGTCTGCTTATCATAGATTTTGAAAATATATTTTCTTATTTTGGAATCGTGAATCTCTCGCTAATTAAAATATGTCGTAAAATCTAACAAATATATAACTAAACAGAGCCTGTTTGTAAAAAATGAAAAGTTTTCGGTTCTAAAACCGATTCCAATTGATTAGGCCATATTTTCGACGAATATTACGACGTTTTTCTCTTGTAAAGTAATTTTACAAGAATATTTAGATATCCTTTGTGGTCTCCGAAAAGCCTTTATTTTGAAAATACTTTTGACAAAAAACTCAATTGTTAATTAAAAAAATAATTTTTTGTTTGTTTGCCTTTAAATCGTTCATTATATTTAAAAATATATCACCAACGTGTACACAAAATAAAGAAAAACTTAAATATAACAGCTTATAAGGAAATGCCGGTCGAACGGTTTTTTCAGTTGTAACCGTATTCGAAACCGGTTTTTTTTAAAAATGTAATTTTGTGAATAACCCGAAAACCGGGGTTCTAAAATGTCGGTTTTGTGAATATTCTAATACACACATATCTCGATGTTGTTACTTTATTTCTTACAATTGAAATTATTTTTTTATTTATAATTTTCTCCTGGTACTAAAAATCTGGCAATTTTATTAGTGAACTCTTTTGACATTCGGGAAAAAATAGCTTGACAAACTTAAAATCGTCACGCATTGGGAAAATATTAATTTTACTTAATTTAAAAACAAACAACAAATCAATTCTATTGTGTGCTATTTTAAATAAAATTTTATATAATAGGCTATCATTTTGAAATATATAAAACCGATATCCAATGAATCTGTTATGCGTTCAAAGTCTATGTTGGTTTCAATATTTTCGAATAGAGATAATTTATTTTTGTTTTCAGATAGAGAAAAAGTAAAACCTCTTAAGAATTTCTAGATCCCATTCTGAGTAACTATAAAATAAAGCATATATGACGGATTTATAGTGAATAATTTCAATGTAAATAAAATCAAATGAAGTGACTATTCAGTGAATTAAAAAATGGATTAGCGAGTATTCCTCCCTAAATTTTATAACTCATTCTCGAAAATTCTATCATAAAACGCCAACGAAAATATTAGCTTCAGAACACTTATACAGAAGAAGATCGGAAGACGACAATTTCAATAAAAAAAAAGAAAACATTAAAAAAGCTGCAGTTCAGAACCGATCCAAGATATTTCATCCTTAAAGCTTTCATTAAAATTGTACCGTCCATAAATTCATTTTAAAAACTAGTTGTGAGTTTAGTAAATCCTTTTTTCCTAAAACTAGTTTTGAAGTCAAAATGTTTTTTTTAGCTTGCAACTTGGCAAGCCTTAAAATAACTTGACAATAAAGCTCATTCAAAGGGGTATCGTGTGTGTAAATCTAAATGTGTAAAAGATATGAAAGTAACATTTATTTGATGCATTCAGTCACAGTTGTTACCAGAAAATATCACTTAGTATCAAAAAATATCACAGGTATGGAATAATCAAATGAATTTTTAGATTAAAATTTATACCATTGACATTTTCTTTCGCTAGAATTTGTTTGAGCTTCAGCTCTGTGTATTTTTTATGAATTATATCGCAAGAGAAATATACATAGACCGAAAACTTGAAAACAAACTCAAAAAGAAAAAAATGGTAAACGAAATCGCACATACAGGTGTTTTTTTCTTTCAGTTTTTCTATTAACATATTTTGTGAAACGGAGCAATACAAGCTTTTTAGCAAAACTTTTTTTGACAACATTTTAAAAGAGTAAAAAAATTGTCAATGCTAAAGGTGCGGTCACACATGACAAATTCGAAATGTCGTCTATTCCTTTCAACTATTTTTTTTTAACAAATTATCATGAAGAAGTATGAACAATTTTAAAAAATTTGCAGAATTATTGGAAATTCGGAATGAAATTATTAATAAACCTTTTTTTATTCAATTTAACTTCTATTTTATTCCGTTATTTTGACGATTTCTTTTTTTACATTTTTTATAGTCAGAGCTTGAGGATCTTGTTTTATAATATTACAATTTAAAACCATATTATAAAAATTAATATTTCTGATTATTTTTGTTACAATAAACAAATATTGTATATAAAATGATATAAAATTTTAACAATTTTTATAATGCGAAAATTGTTTAAGGCCACTAAAACAATTTATTTTTAAATAATTAAAATAACCAATTTTTAATGGAAACAAATATAGTTAAAATGACATACAGAAAATATTTCAAAACTGAATAAATTTTTATCAAATTTTAAAAATTATCAAATTTGACTAAAATTTTCTGCATTAGAATTCTACACCAAGTGAATTTGTTCAAAATCTAATCATTGCCACCATAGCGTATAGTGTAGATGCCAATATAAATACACATAGCTACTCTATAATAAATATATTAATTCTATTAAATTGAAAATCTAACATCTGTCGCCAACGGAAAGCTGACGAAGCAAAATTTGAAGTGACGGTCGGTCGTGTCATTTAATGTTCATTCAGTATTTACTTCCGTGGCACTTACAGTTAAACTTAAACACTGACAGCACTTTACCTTTCCTTTTAAACTCTAAAGATTTTAGAATCACATACATCAACTCAGTTCAACCACCCACGGCTGTCACCATATTAAAATTTATTACTTCGTTACAAGCACACACTCTTTCTTCAAAATGATGTGGCAGTGCTTGATAAAATTCATTCCTTCCTTTCTGCTTCATTTTCTCTTTAGTCAATCGCTTACAAAAAACAAATGTTGTTTTAGGAAATAATTGTCGTTTTAGTGATTAAAATTATAATTAAATGGTGTAACGTCTGGTAGCGCCCGCTTTCCTTATTTTGCATTACATCCTGTTAGACACAGGGAGAAACTGTACGTTAGTGTGAAAATTGTCATCAACATCATCAGGTGGTAACCTCAAGAAGGTAGGAGTGCGTGAAATTAAGTTTTAAGCCCAGTATGATGTTTTTATGCCAGAAAATTAAAATTCAAATAAATTATGTACTACATAGTAGAGGAAAAAGGAAAATAAATATAACGCAGACATACAAAATTGTTAATAATGATTCAATTAAATACGCCATATTTAGGCATTTGAGAATGTGTCTTAGTGGAAAGGACAAGAGAAAAAAGCTTCCGAAATTGATTGAATGTTTTTTTTGCATTAAAATTAATTGCACCTATATTATTCAGCAAAAATTGGCTTGATTAGTTTTGCTTTATTTAAGGATAATTCGTAATATAATTGCAATTTCTTTAAATAACTTATTTTAACAATTGCCAGAATTTTAACCAGTCGAATAATAGAAACTTTTGAAGAATTAATAATTTCCTTATATATTGAACATCCTTAACCCCGTAAATAAAATAATTAATTTCTAATAGACATTTTCACTTTTTTTCTTAAACCGAATCGAATCGATATCCTCCAGCTATCGAGTTAATTATAGTTGCAGTAGGACTAATTCTATTACGTTCCAAAAGGTATCGTGTCTACTTTATTCTGGCTCATTTTAAAAATATGCACTTTAATTTATTTTGTTTTGAGACAATAATAAAATTAACTAATAAAAAAATAAAATCATTACAGTTTTGTTGGTGTTTTGCCAAAATGTTAATATTTTATTAGAGGTTCATTATGTTTGAAATGAATAATAACTTACCCTCAACTATATACATATGTTGTAAGGCACCTCTGGTTACTCCGGGTTTGAAGCTGGGGTAATGCTCAGTCCGTCCAGGATCCTTTACATACAATTTTTATTGATAAGACCTTCTTATTTTATTTCCACAGATTTTTATTTAATTCACTCTTATGTTTTCTGTTATTGAGAATAATGTGTCGGCTATATCGTGAACTAATGGCGGCTTGTACCAGTGTCCTACTCCTACTGTTGTATATCTCCTACTCTTATTAATATTCCAGGATGTAATCCTGGAATCTAATCTTGTCCCTGATTTTTCCGAGTGTTAACTTCCAAGAAAAATATCTTTCACTTATGCCCTGAGCCCTATGCTCCTCCCTCCACGGATGTAAATCTGTTTTGGGTAAGGTAGGATGTAATCCTCCTCGCTTACTGATTGTAAACCAGCGCCCTGTTCTAACAAAACAATGATTGGTGTTACCAACCTGATTATTTACAGCCCTAGCTCTGCTCTGTAATTTCTTTTATGTATTTTGTCTCACGAAAGACACAAGCTCAAGATTGCTCTATTCCATAGGTTTATACAAGAATGATAAATAAAGATTACGCCAACACGCGTAAAATTTTATTTTTGCAACTGTGACGTCACACGTTCTGTGTTTCTATTGGCTAATTGTTTTCTCACTTGTTTTTTTACTGTTGTTTTGCTTGCATTTGCTCACTGCACACTTCATGTTTATATTTTTTGTTGTTGTTTTTTTTTTGTTTGTTTTTCTTTTTTAAACAGCTTTTATTTTAGAACTCTCAGAGAGATTTCAATTGCAAGGTTGCCAACTATCACATAAAACATACATTTTTCGTAAGAAATTTGAATTCTAACACATGAATGATTCTTGGCAACCCTTAGAATGGAACTTCTACGTCACATAACGGGAAATCATGCGCATGGCGTAATCTTTATTTTATCATTCTTGGGTTTATATATTATTTTAACTACAACTAATGTAGCTTTGTAGCTACTACAATTTCCAGTGTGTCAGCCGATAGCGGTTGTTTGGCTGCAACTCCTCTCACTTGTTCTATGATTTTTCGTTCGGTTCGGTTGTTGATCGGTGTGTCATTCTCGTTTATACTGCTCGTGTCTTTTTTCTCTTCCTTCGCATCTCTCTGTTTGTTTTTACGGGTTAGAGGGATCAAAGGGGAGAATTTAGTAAATAACAACTCCGAGGAATTTTCATAAACGTTATAAATTCTATGTATTTATTGAACTCCTGTAATCTATGTATTAGTGTAGTTATTCAATTATTATATACATAGGGTTTAGGGTAAGTATATAGGGTAATTAGATATATTTTTCAATTTCAAAGTTTAAAGGTTTAAGTTAATTTATAATATAAATAAATAAATTATAAATAAATATATTTAACTTTTCACTTATTTCACTGAGTTCACTTGTGCTTGTGTTAAGGGTTTATTTGGATGTGTTCACTTGTGCTTGTGTTAAGGGTTTATTTGGATGTGTTGTTATTTTTATGTTTCTCCTTATAGGTACATATAATGAAACTGAAGTTGGCTGCAGTTGGGGGTGTGGATCATGATTCACATCAGGGATGGGGATGTTTTTATTGTTCACTGAGGTGAACATTCTCCCGGGCCAGGCAATCTGTGAATAAAACAAACAATTATTTTGATATGTTCAAGTGTGGGTTAGAGTAATGGGTAATAAATGTATATAAAATACTTCATCAAATAGTTAATGTGTAAGTGATCCCATGATCAACCAGCCAAGAGTGGAGTCCTGCGCAATTAATGATCCACTGTCAATGTGAATCACATTGGGCTGCAGAATGCTGGTATACAGATCACCGCCGATCTCCATTGATACTGGGGAGTTGGAATAAAAATCCGGATCGGCAAGTAAGATTCTGCATACCTTATGCTTGACCGCTTCGTCAATGGCGTTTGGGTAAGGGGTTTTTGGTAGGTCGTTTACTACCTGCATACAAACTTCATATCGCACATTCGATTGTATGTTGGGGGCGATCAAAACCTTGACGTAAATGTCATTATCAATTTTAAATGGATTTAACCAACTGTCCTTGACAAATGACATAGCAACTCGTGACTTCGTGAGGCTAGGATTCAATATTGCTCTAGCAGGCTGGTTTCCTTGTTCCATTACCACTTTAATTACTACCGTGGGAACGAATGTTGTAGTCATAGTGGTGGGTATTACTGTGGTGGCTGACGTCGTGATCAATGATCTTCTTGGTGCCGGTATGGGTACGGATGTTCGGCTAGAACTAGGGGGTGATGCGGAACGATCCTTTGGTAAATCTTTCAATATCCGATCGGGGCCATGTAATATTGAGTGATGTTTACCACTACATTTGCGACAACGAGCCTTGCTTTTGCATTCACCAATTAGATGGTTTCTCGCCAAACAATTGACACAATAGTGTAACCTGACTGCAGTTTTATATTTTTCTGCTAAATTTAATTTTGTAAATTTTTTGCAGTCAGTTAAACTATGGTCCGCTTGACAAATGCCGCATCCAAAATGACGTTTGGGTTTTGGATGTTGCTTGCGATTGGCACGCTTGGGTTTGTTTGGAGACGGGTCGGGGTGACGGTGAGAACGATGGGAACGTCTATTGTTGTTGGGTGCCATTCTCTTTGAAATAAAAAGTGTATGCATGATTATATGTATAATATAATTAGTTTTTGGATTAGGATGAATTGTTAATTATGATTTATAATTATTATGGATTAGTGTAAGGTGGTTAGTTGAAATAATTTACTGATATTATCGTGGGTTAGGGTTTAAGTAGCAATATTAGATTACTAAGTGGGTAAAACAACAACTTTGGTTATTGGTCGTTTGAGGGTTCCAGTGGAAGTCCGTATGTCTACGACTCTAGTCCTGCCATCAGAACCAGGGTAAGTCTTGATCACACGTCCAAGTAACCATTCATTGGGTGGTAAGTTGTCTTGTCTTATAACTACCATATTATCAGTTTCAACTTCACGTTTAGGGGTTTTCCACTTATGTCTTTTATGAAGCTCTCTTAAATATTCATCCTTCCATCTTTTGCAAAAGTAATGATGTTGAATCTTCAACTTTTGCCATCTATTTGCATGAGTAATATTTTCATTACTTAAATTGGGTTCTGCAGGGGTTAAAATGGGTGAGCCAATTAAAAAGTGACCTGGGGTTAAAGGGTTTAGATCCTGAGGGTTTTCACTTGACGGGCTTAAGGGTCTTGAATTAAGGCATCCTTCAATTCTTGCTAGAAGTGTAGCAAATTCCTCAAAAGTATATTTTGAGGTATTCAACTTTTTAAGGTGCGATTTAAAGCTCTTAACACCTGCTTCCCATAGACCACCCATGTGTGGTGCACCAGGGGGTATGAAATGCCACGTCAAATTTTGAAAACTGTTAGTAGATGTAACAGAAACTTTTAGCTGTTTAATAAATTCCTGTCGTTCTTGTTTTAATAATTTGCTAGCTCCTATGAAATTAGTTCCATTATCTGAGTAAATGGCGACAGGGTATCCCCGCCTCGAAAAAAATCGAGCGAATGCTGCTAAAAAGGTTTGGGTGGATAGGTCAGATGTGGGCTCCAAATGAATTGCTTTTGTTGCGAAACAAACAAAAACACAAACGTAACCTTTTGTAATTCTACATGCTCGACCATTATATAATTTAATGTCGAAGGGTCCGGCAAAATCAACTCCAACATTATGAAATGGTCTTGTCAGTTGGGTACGTTCTGGCGGCAAAGCTGCCATGAACTGGGTGACTTGTCTATTCCGATATTTTGTGCATGCTATACATTTGTTAACTACAGAACCGATTAAGTTCTGAAGTTTTGGTATCCAATAACCAGATCTTATTATTCTCAACATAAGTTGATTACCGCCGTGTAAGGTTATAAAATGCACGTGTTGGGTTAATAATTTCGCAAAAGGACTTGCATAGGGTAATAAAATTGGGTGTCTTTCGGAATATGACAAACTGTTGGAATTAGCCAGTCGACCGTTTGTACGCATTATATTTGCAGAATCTAAATATGGAGTTAGGGTGAGTAGGTTACTATTTTTGGATATAGGGGTTTTTCTTTTTAGACAATTATATTCGTCCTTAAAGTATTGAGTTTGACATAGAATAATAAGTCTATCTTGGGTTGTTTTTATATCTACAGCGTTAAGTTCAATACTAGGGTGGGTTAGCAATTTGTTAAGTCTTTCTTTGACTGACTGGGTGTTATTTCGATCAAGAATAACTCTTTCATTTCGAATTGTATTTCCACGTGTATGTGAAATGCGATCACTAAATCGATAGACATATGACATAACTCGTAATGCTTTAGATAATTTTGAAAAACGTGTCAAAATATCTGGGTTAGGGTTAACTGTTGTACTAAACGATTGACTAATTTTAGCTTCAGCTTGAGTTATAAAGGGTTTATTTGTTATTGGCCATTGTGAAGCCGATCCTTTCAACCATGCAGGACCATTCCACCATAATGTGTTTTCCTTCAACTCATCGGCATTACATCCTCGGCTAGCGACATCGGCTGGGTTATCATGCGAAGCAACATGGTTCCAGTTGTCAACGCCTACAGTGCTTGAAATTGTTGAAACCCTGTTTGCTACAAAAGTGTTCCAGGAGTTGGGTTGTTTATTGAGCCAGGCTAGAACAATAGATGAGTCTGTCCAAAAGTATGTTTGATGTAGGGGTAAGTTGAGTTGGGTGATTAAATTGTGTGTCATATTTGCCAACAACAATGCACCACAAAGTTCTAGTTTTGGTAACGAGATAACTTTGATTGGTGCAACTCTCGTCTTAGCGAAGAGTAGGGTTACGGTAGTAGGACCGTCTATGGGTGTAACTCGTGCATATAATACTGCAGAGTATGCTTTTTCAGAAGCATCTGAAAAACCATGAAACTCAATTTTTGCTGAAGGTGAAAATTTAATCCATCTTGGAATACGAATTTTATTAATATTGTCATAGAACTGCAAAAACTTGTGCCATTTTAATAGGGTGAGTGGTGTAAGACATTCATCCCAAGCTGTATTGTCTTGCCAAATTTGTTGCATTATAATCTTGGCAGATATAACAATTGGTGCTAACCAACCAGCTGGGTCAAATAGACGAGCGATATCTGATAAAACAGTTCGCTTTGTGTATGCTGATTTTCTTTCAATTGAGGGTACACTAAAGAAAAACGTATCTTCCTTCGCATTCCATCTAATGCCTAACGTTTTTGCGTTATTCGATTCTGGCAGGGTGAGTAATTCAACATCGAGTAGGTGTTCTTCGGGTAAATTGTGTAATAATTCCTCGGTATTGGAAATCCACTTTCTTAAAGGAAAACCAGCAGAGTCAAGAGCTGCGATCAATTGGGTTTGAGCTTCTTTAGCTTCTTCAACAGTATGACCTCCAGCTAAGACATCGTCTACATACATATTATTTCGCAATACTTGCGATGCGATTGGGTGGGTATTTTGAATGTCTTTAGCTAATTCGTGTAGGGTTCTTATAGCTAAATACGGGGCACAGTTGACACCAAATGTCACTGTTTGCAGTTCATAATCTTGAATTGGTTCATTGACGTTTTTACGAAATAGAATGCGTTGAAAGGGTGTGTGGGTTGGGTTTAACATAATTTGCCTGTACATTTTTGTAATGTCGGCATTAAAAACTATTTTATAAAAACGCCATTTCAAGATTAGTACAACTAAATCTTGTTGTAGGGTGGGGCCAATATGTAAAGCATCATTTAAGCTGTTGCCATTAGATGTTTTGCTTGAAGCATTAAAAACAACTCGAACTTTTGTTGTAACACGATCGAGTTTAACAACAGCATGATGGGGTAAATAATAATGGGTGTTTGAAGATGTGTTTGGGTTGTAGTTAATGGGTTTCATATGGCCTAAGCTAATATATTCTTGAAGTACGTTATCATATTCTATCTTAAGTTCGGGTTTTTTCATCAAGTTCTTCTCATTTCGTAAATATTGAGCCATTGCAACATGACGTGAGTTTCCTAACTCGACTGGGGTGTATCGAAATGGAAGATTTACCTGATAACGGCCGTTGGGTAATCGACGGGTAGTTGTCGTATAATTTTCTTCACAAGAGCATTCATCTTCAGAGTTATTGTGTTTTGTGGGTATTTCTTCAATTTCCCAGAACTTGGTCAAAACCTTGTCTAACTTGACAGAACTGAAGTAAGAGACTATGGGTTGGGAGTTGTGTGAATTCTGAACAGGACCAGTTAAAATCCATCCAAACTCAGTTTCTTGAGCTACTAATGTATTAAGAAAATCTTTCTTAACACCTGATTTTAAAATTCGAGGGTAGAAGTCGCTGCCAATAATGAAATCGATTGGTCGACTCTCAAAGAATTTTTGGTCAGCTAATTGAATATTCTGTAAGTCTTTATAAAGGGTGGGTTTCAAATTTTGGGTTGGTAAATTTTTCGTAAGAGTTTTTACGACAATTGCTTGAATATTCAACTTAAATTTATCTTGTGTGTTTGATATTAATGAAACTTCACAAAGTTTATTTGATCTTGCTGAGACTACTTCATTTATTCCAGAAATTTCAGCAACAATTGGGGTAGTGGGCAGGTGTAGTTTTCGTCTGAGTTTATCTGAAATAAACGAAAAGTCAGAAGCTGGGTCAATAAGAGCTCTGGCTGGGAATAATTCTCCTCGGACTTCAACATTTAGGACCGCTGTTCCTAATAACTTTGTTCTGTCATCCAATATGATGTTGCTTGATTGGGTATGGGTAGAGAAAGATTGTATTGCATTTTGTGACGTTGACGGTTGATTATCATCAACTTGTGTGTTAGAGTTTGTTTTGGGTTTGTGTAATAGGGTGTTGTGTCTGTCGCCACAATATCTACAAGTGAATGTACTACGACAATCTTTTATGACATGAGCAATAGCTAAACAGTTGTAACATATTCCATTCTTTTTTACAAATTCTATCCTCTCGTTTACTCCTAAAGAGGTAAACGATGAACATTCTCTTAGGGTATGATTATTTTTGCATAGTTTGCAAATAGATCCATCGTGTTTGTTCTGGGTGTTTAGGGTATTTGGGTTACTTTGGGTTGGGTTTGAGAATTTTCGTTGATGAGGATTATTTTTTGGGTGAGTATTATTTGTCGAATGTGTTACATTGTGAAAAGCTTTGCCTCTTCTGTCAAATTGATTTTTGTTTTCATGAAACTGTTTGGGTTTTGGGTGGGTGTTTGGGTTAAGGGTTTCAGCTGGATCTTGAACATCATTAACTGATGTAAGTTCTTTAAACGTATTCGTTAAAAATAGATCCAAGTCTGTCCAAGAAGGCATTTCAGCACAATCTTGTAGAGTTTTTTCAAATTCTCTTCGGGTTTCTTTGGGTAGTTTTGTAGAACAGAGATATACAAAGATAGGATCCCAATTATCCGTATCAATCTCTAAGGAGTTCAAATTCGCAATACAACAATTAATCTTTCTTTGAAGTTTTCTTATAGAAACACTGCACATTGTGTTTACAGTGGGTAAATTAAAAAGGGTTTTTAGTTGTGCGTTAATTTGCATTCTATGATTTTCATATTGAGCAACTAATTGGTTCCATGCAATAAGAAAACCTTCATTTGTTAAGGGTGCATTGTCTACAATTTCTTTGGCCTCACCGCTTGTTTTTTGTTTAAGGTAGAATAGTTTTTCTACTCCACTTAAACGGGTATTATTGCCGTAAATGGCTTTGAAAAGGTCTCTAAAAGAGGCCCAGAACTTAAAATCGCCACTAAAAATTGGCATATCACAAGGGGGTACGTTGAAAGCTACGGAATTATTATTGTGGGTAACTGGGGGTTCGGGTACAGAGGATTGGCTTTCATGTTGTTGTGTGAATGCATCTATAGATTCATCAATTGAAATCATGCTAGTTCTATAGAAGTTCTTAGCAGATCTCACGTGTTTCACAATTTCCGATATATTAATGCTTTCAGTCTTTTCTTGTTCATTTAGTTCAGGATATTCTCTAATCTGTCTGAATTTATTATCAATATTTGACCATAAGTTCTCCAATTCACGTTTCTTAAATTTCAGAGCGGGTAACGAAACGGAATTATCTGGGGTAGTTTGATAATCTTCATCAAACGCATTTATATCTATTTGGATATAACGCATTAAGTCGGTGACCAAAGACTTTAGGTTAGACATTTTGTATTTATTCGAAATTACAAATTAGTAATATTTCCAAAGAAAACAATTAAATTTCTTTCGGGTTTGGGTTTAAAATTTAAAGTTCTTTAACCTTTAAATTATAACGAAAAAAATTTTTTTACCAGCTGACAAAATTTCCAATTGGGTATTTTATAAGTAAACGTATGCGCTATCACAATATATCGGCAATATACGTTTTTCGTAAGCAATATAAAAATATTTGGCAAAAAACAATCAGTAGGGTGGGTGGGTGTGTATGTAAATATTTTTATAATAAATTGCTTGAAAAATTATGCAACTTTTGTTACAAAACAACCCAAAATTTTGGAAATTTTTTTTTTTTTTTTTTTTGAATTATTAGTAAGATGTAAAAATACAAATTTACCTTGTTTGCTGGGGGTAGGGTACAAACCTTCACAAGACAAAAATTTCTTGTGTTTTTCTGTTTTCTTCTTTCTGGTGTCTTCCCGCTATGATGTGTATTGAGTTCTTGTGTAGTGTTGTTGTTGTAATAATGTAAGCTGTGGTTGATATGTACTTATATGTTTGTGTAATAAGGAGTATGTATTCTGTGTTTGATCAATTCTTGTGTTTTGCTATTTTGTTGTTAATAACTTTTTTGTATTGTTTGTTTTTTTTTTTTTTTGTTTGTGTTGATTTTTTGTGAAATGTTTTTAATTTTGTGAATTTTTTTTTGTATTGTTTATTTATTCTTGTAAATATTGGGTATTATTATTATTGTCTTTTTATTTTATTATTTGACAATTTTTGATATTTTGTTTGTGTGATTTTATATTCTATTTTTTGATATTTATTTTGAAGCTAAGTTTTTGTGTTTAGCGTTCACTCTCACTGTTTTTGTTAATTTATAATTTTAATTATTTGTGGACTGTATTCACTGTTTCACTCATTCGTTTTAACGGTTCGTGGACCAATGTTTTTACGGGTTAGAGGGATCAAAGGGGAGAATTTAGTAAATAACAACTCCGAGGAATTTTCATAAACGTTATAAATTCTATGTATTTATTGAACTCCTGTAATCTATGTATTAGTGTAGTTATTCAATTATTATATACATAGGGTTTAGGGTAAGTATATAGGGTAATTAGATATATTTTTCAATTTCAAAGTTTAAAGGTTTAAGTTAATTTATAATATAAATAAATAAATTATAAATAAATATATTTAACTTTTCACTTATTTCACTGAGTTCACTTGTGCTTGTGTTAAGGGTTTATTTGGATGTGTTCACTTGTGCTTGTGTTAAGGGTTTATTTGGATGTGTTGTTATTTTTATGTTTCTCCTTATAGGTACATATAATGAAACTGAAGTTGGCTGCAGTTGGGGGTGTGGATCATGATTCACATCAGGGATGGGGATGTTTTTATTGTTCACTGAGGTGAACACTGTTGATGCACTAAAGCTGGAGGTCCACACCAAGCGTCTACGCGTTTCACACGTTCTAAGCAACTGTCAAAAAAGTAGAATCAATGTAGTTGTATGAGTTAAGTTACACACTCAAAAGCGTAGGACGCGCTGACGCCTGAAACGCGAAAAGTTCGTTTACGTTCTACTTTTGAACGCGGTGCACAGCTGACTTTGACAAATGCAAAGCAAATTTATTTTAAAGATGATGTCACCAGAAAAATAACATTTTTTATATGAGTTTGACAAACAAACCGATAAAAAACTTCATATAAAAAAAAACTCAGCTGGGCATACGGCATCACCTCCAAAAGTACATACATACATTTAAAAAGAAAAAATATTGACGCGAAAAATCTTCGCATGTAACTTGAAATGCCTAACGCTTAAAACGTTTAGAAAGCTTAAAACGCGTTGACGCCAAAACGCGAGTTGTGGACTTCCAGCTTTAGGTAATCCTCTCTGCTGATACACTCTCTGCTAGTACATTCTTTCGGCTCTCTGCTGATACATTCTGTTGATTCTCTGCTGCTACCCTCTGCTGACTTTCTCTGCTAACACATTTTGTTGGCTCTCCAGTTAATCTGTAAAGAAATAACCCCGTTTAGCGGATGTAATCCGCCCCCTGTGGATGGATGTTATCCATCCTCTACCCAGTAAAACGAATAATATTGGTTTTCTATTTATTACAAATAATACACCTCACAATGTATTTTGATAATTTACTCAAAAAACTTTGAAATTTTTTGACCCAAAAACAGTTTTAATTTTCTCTCTGATTTAGGTAAAATTCAAATCATGGAATCTACTCTTACATACACATTTTATGACATATAAATCAAAGTCAAAGTTGGACACATCGGACATATTTGTGAAAAACTAGCAATTTCCAGGATAATCTATCCTAAACTTTGGAACATGTAATTCCAGTTAAACATTGTTGGTGTCACCTAAAAGGGTTCTGTTTTATCTTTACAAATATTGTATAAAAACTATGTATATGACTTTCAATTAAAAGAACCTCCAATATCGAAAAATCTGATTTGTGTGCTAAAATTCTTGTTTTTAGTGGTAACTATATAAACCTTGTCACATATCCCAAATTCGCTACCATTGCATGGTATTTTATAAATTACGTTTGATTTATCCAATTTATCTATTTTATCTTTGGTTTTACTGTACAATTTTGCCAATGTGTTACTAGATCTGTGGACCATTGCGTACATTTCAATATTAAATAATTTAGATTTTTCAAATCTCTCAGATAATAAGCGAACAAATATAAGGGATTTATATATTTTTGGTTGTTGTTCACCATCCAGATGCTTTGGTTTGTATTTGTCATAATCAAAAAGTAATTTGTCGGAAAATTGTTGTTGAATTTGGGATATGTGGCAAGGTTTATATAGTTACCACTAAAAACAAACTAAAAACAAGAATTTCAGCACACAAATCAGATCTAAAGCTAAGAAATAAAATTCCAACACAAAAACCCGCACTGTTAACCCACTGTGCACAAACAAAGCACTCTCCTAATTTTGACAATGTACAAGTATTACAGAGTGAGAACAACTACAAAAGACATTTTACATTGGAAATGTTACATATAATTAAAACAACATCAAGAATGAATTTTAAAGCCGATGTTGATGAGAATTCTGCGAGATTATACAGACATCTAGTTAACAAACGATCATAGTGCAATATTTATTTTAAGCTCAGTTCATAATTAGACGATGTAGACCTCGAGCTCAAAAGGGAAAAAAAGTTATTTTATTAATTCAAACCATTTTGTTTTATAAGTTAAGTTCCGCTTTATTTCCAGAACATTCTTCTAGTTGGCACGCAATTCATATGTGAAGTGAAGCCAAATAATATTAAATATTAGAAACATTCACAAATCGATTTACATTCAAAAATAATTCATTATAAGCTGCTGTAAATTAGAGTAACACCTTCCACCACCAGAAAAAACACTAAACCAAATAATAACCAGTAACAGACACATATGAGTACATATGTACATATGTACGTATACAAGTATGTACTCGTACATACTTTAACTTAACTTAACGTCTTCAACTATTCACCTTTAGATCAAAATGTTCAATTGAAATAAATGGAAACAAAAAGACATACAGGGAGCACAAAGTAGACATGACATGACTGTATTACACGTATTACAGAATCAAGTAAAATTATATTTTATATTTAAAGACGAGGAGGAATAGATAGAGCAAGAGAAGATAGACCGAGAAATGTTAGCAGAGCAACCGTATATAACAAATTACATTTAATCTACGACACTTTAAAGTCGTTAAAGGGTTTGATAGATATTTCACAATACATTTGAATGCATTTACTCACAGATATTAAAAAAGGGAATTGAAACTTGTTGATACCAAAATATCGTAGACCGACGACAACGTCATCCACACACGGATGTTCAAACACGTTATTGATAATAAATCTTGGAATACTGAAAAATGTCTGACTGAAATAAACGTTCATTCGTTCAATCGCACATGTTAGAAGTTATATGAAATAACACAGACACGTATATGTACTTAAAATAGCCGCTATATTACAAATACCCAGCAATAAAATATTTACCAAAATTCAGATGTCAGAAATGATTTTAATATGTACTTTTAAGTTTTTTTTTTAACTTTTTCTGAGTTGCCTAAAACGTAATTATGTACTTAAAAATTACATACATATGTACATATATACATACAGAAATTTTATACAAGTAAAAAATCAAAAGGAATTAAATTAAATAGTTAGAGTGTAATGCTTGGTTAATATAAGTTTTCCAACTTAAATCTTAAATACCTTCCACCTAAATGTATAAACTATACTGGTGATATAAAAACTATACTGGTTATATGTAGGACTAAAATATGATTATTCAGTGTTTTTAATGCTAAGTGAGTGTAATTTAACAATTTATAAAATTAAAAAAAAACATTTTTCCACATTCACCACAAGTTAAGAAACAGGTGAGGCTTCTTTTGGTTGAATTTGGTCTGTGACATAGTAGAAACGGACCAACTATGGACTTAAAACTTCTAAATCCAGTATCCAGTAATGTGACTTGGTAGCCAATTTGGGAGCTATTGCCTAATATGAACTGACAGTTACAAATTCAACAGCATAATTGCTGTATAACCAATATTAGTGTGATTTGTGGATTACAATTTCTGATCTTAATAAAATGTTCATTCGACATCGGTATCGAATTTCAATATAATAATAGTGCATTTAAGATACATAATAGTATTAACGTATATTGTGTTGAAACAAATTTTTGTAGTATGATTTCTGTGTATATGTAAATGTTTGAGTCGATACCGATATTTTTAAGATAAATGACTTTATCGGATGTGGTTCTTATATGGGAGTTATGACCAATTATGGATCGACCATCATAAAATTTAGTACAACAATTTATATTTCTATAAGAATTATTTCTGTTGAATTTTAAACTGGTACTATATATGTGTACCAGATTTGTGCGTACTTAAGTGAATTTGACCATTTATGGTGGTGGAGGGTATAATAACAAAATACATATATTGTTGATATAAATAAAAATTTAAATACTTATTGATCTGAGGATTTTAATATGTTTTTATTTTGTTGCAAAGTCTTAATATTACAAGACAATTTAATAAATATAAGAAAAATTCCAAAAATATCTTGTACATAATGGATAGACGACATAAAACATGCAAAGGTATCCAAACCAAGTTTTTTGAGTTATGACTCTCTTGTCGGAAATGAGCGAATATGCTTAAAGTGTGAGTGTTTTTACGTTTGTCTGTCTATAATTCACCTAAGTTTTTTATTTCTTATTCTGTTTTTACGTGCATTTTATTAGATTTCTGTAGTAATAATGGACGTTTTTATTATCCTTGTTCAATTTGTCTCTTCTCTTCTTGTTTTCTGTAACTCGAATTGACATCTTGCTCTTTTTTCTATTCCTGTGATTATTTTTTCTGCGTAATAAGTAATTGTTACTACCAGGTTTTAAGAAGCATGAACAAAATTAAATCGGCTATTTGGTTAGTGTTTAAATAATGTACTCGAAAATATAAAACAGAAAACAGGAAACGGAAATTGAAAATCTATAGACGTGTAATGGTTGTATGCGAATAGAGTTCATTTTAAACACATATCCAAACACATTGAATACTACTAAATATTTACTATTTCACTTAAACACAAGCGGAGTAAAGCAACATGTACTTACTTACATATGTACATACGTATGGATGAGTGTGGTTATGTTAAATCATAATGACAGTCACGTAGTTTAAACAGTTGCTGACATCGTCTCCAATTGAACAGATCATCTCAATATCTGTCTATGATATGTTGAATATGTCTTCATATTGTATGTATAGAAACATATATTGAATGTATGTACACCTAATTCTGTCTTTACACGGTTTCGATTTAACACGGTTTAAAAATACATTTTAAATTTTTTTTCACGATTTTATTCAATTTTAAAATCTTTTGGGCTTAATTTTTTTGTTAAATCCAGATCCTGGGATGCATTTATAAAATTAAAACAATTAAACAACACAAATCGAAATTGCAATTGACATATTTAATCGATTGATTTTTTTATAAAAAATTGAACAAACAAAAATTTTAAAAAAATCAATTCTATGTACAAAACCAAACAAACATTTGATATTAATAAATAATATTATTATAATTGGTTGATCCTGGACGATCTTTTGATATCGATATTTATAAGTTTAGTGTGTTTCGGAAGATTTAAAAAATTTAAAAGCACGTGTACACTAAGGGAATTACTAATCTTTTGTTTTTATATGAAATATTTACTAGTTTTGCATATATTTAATCTGTTCTAAAAATTTCTTCATAAAAGGAATCTGCATTTACGTGATAAATTCCAAGATCTTGAGATGGAATTGGTTTGGAAAAAAAAATTCAGCATTTACGTATACTTTAACTTGAATACATCCTTTCACAATAAATTTTAATATTTCACCTGGACAATTACTAGCAAGTAAACAACAAAAATTCAGCATCGGAAGTAAACGATCTTATTTCAGTTTTCGAATTTTCTTTATAGCCCATTAATTGAATAGGTTTTAACAATGAGACTTTAGAAAATCTATTAAATAGTTGTTGTTCAATTTGGTTAGATTTTGT
The DNA here is from genome assembly GCA_950370525.1 of Bellardia bayeri. Lineage (NCBI taxonomy): Eukaryota > Metazoa > Arthropoda > Insecta > Diptera > Calliphoridae > Bellardia > Bellardia bayeri. Next base: position 99,808,961 of record OX493267.1, read on the forward strand.
TATTGCTTTCTTTATGTCCTTCATACAGTTTTCGAAAGGGTATGCAGTTATATTGGATAGATTAACATACTCTTTTACAGTTTTGTTTAAATGGAGAAGAATATGTATATTGTATGTTACGCTTGTTGGTCCATAAATACTTGCAAACTGCTGCACAAACGTATTTAACATATCATGGGCACAACCATTTCTAGATTGAAATAAATGCGGTCAACTCATAATTCTGTAAGCGCATGATAAAAGTTAGAAGTGGGTATTTAGAACAACACGCTCTGTATATAAAACAAACTGACGGAATTCAACTGATTTCCACCTAGAAATTTCATCAAAAGATCTGGGCTTTCTCATAAATTCTCTATTATTATATTATAGAATTTATCATAAAACGCTATGTGGTTTTGGAATTTAACAATAGTAGTAACATTTTTTTCATCAGACCTAAATCTATAAGATGCATAACATCCAGAGGGAACTGAGTAATCATATTTATACCTATGGACACTAAAGACATTTTTCTATCTAGAAAATATTTCTGATGAAAATTTGTATCTATTCTTTATTTGAAGTCTTCATCAGATCACAATTTTCCAACAGATGTAGAGAATGTGGTAACTTTCATGACACTATTACCCTTTTGATCCCACATATTACATCCGTTTATATAATTATGGCTTTTCACACCACTTACAAATGCTCGGGCAGGTACATCACACAGAAATGCATGAATTTTAATTTTTATATTGTGTGTTTCATACTGAAATCCATTCTCAAATAAACTTTTAATTTTTCTAATAAAATCGTGAAGGAATACGTTTTAGGGAGGTTTCTTTCTACACCAATATGTACATAAGAGCCTGGGGAAACAGTTCTTTTAACACACATTTCTTTTTTACCAATAAGAGATGCCACACTCAATGGTAGATATGTCAGAATGTGCACCATTTAAAATATTTTTGTTGACGACAAAACAAAAACAATATTGGCCAAATAGCAAAATGTGTAAAGCAAAAATTAAAATACAAAATTAAAATGTTATGATAATTTATCTATCAATAATATTATATTATATTAATAATATTATATTTTATATTAATAAAAATGAGTGAAGCATATCTGGGTTAATGTACATATGTTTTTTATGTTTCATAAATAAAACGCTACTTTAAAAAAATAAAAGCCTTAAGTGGCACCACTGAAATATAAATGGATTTCTACAACAGCTGTTTATATTTTCATTGTTATGTTTGATTAAAGTTTTATTGTTTAAGATTTTTATTATTTTTAATGTTTTTATTTACTTTTATGTTGTATTTTAGTAATAGCTTCTATAAAATCAACAAAATTCAGTCATTATGTCATTAAAACGTTAGATTTCGGGATCAGCTGCTGACTATGTACATAGCTGTCGTTTTCAAAATAATTAAGTAGCTGGCTACAGGGCGGCATTTGCGCTCGTGTAGTCGTGTAGCCTACTGTCTCGAATGTGTTTAATGCTTAAGTGTTAATACATTTTTATTCATCTCTTTTCGTTTTAATTTATTGAATTGCCTTTTTCCAACCATTGACAGTATTTTAAATACAATGTGTAGGAATTTTTGCCAACGCGAAACACAACAGAAGTATTGAAAAAAAATATGTGGAGACACTTTTTCAATGAATTTAAGTTTCATACGTTTAATATGTAATAATTAATTTTAAATCACTTTTTTATTAAATGTTTATTTTTCACTTAAATTATCGTTAAAATTATCTTTACATATGTACATACTTCGAATACAGAAGCAGATATGTAGGTCATGTTTTAGCTTCCTAAAATATAAAAAAATTTTGCTGGGATGGTTTTCAAATTGGCGAAATTTCACATTTTTTAACAATTTTTTTATAAAGTCCTGATAGATTCTTTAGCACAATTTTAAATTTTTAAATTTTCATGTGCTTTCTCTCATGTATGTAAGTATATGGTTCAGAATTTGAAAGACCTTGAACCAAAACAATGATGAAAACCTCTAATCGATGCCTCTAATTTTACAAAGATAATCCTGTACAAGCAGAAATGCCATCGATTGTTTATAAATAAATATTTTTTTATTTAATATCTACAAAGTGTATTATTGTATATATATAATTTGAATGATCAGTAATGTCATTTTTATTTTTAAAGGTTATTAAAAACTTAATCAGCCACAAAAGACAGATTCACGGAAACTTCAAAGCATGGTGTAACTACACAAGGTGAGTGCAGTAGCACAGCTGACTGACTTTGTTTACAATTTACTTATGTCAAAAGTAATACTTTTTCAAGTGTTTTTGACAGTAGTATATTTTTTACATAAACAAAATGACTGTTGTTTCCATATTGTGTTGTATTTGTTGCCGATTTCCACTTACCTTGTATAGTTGCACCATGCTTCAAAGAATATTTGTGTTTAATTATTAGTATTTGTTTAACTATGTCAAACATTTTTAATATTCTGACATAGTGGATTAAAATTCATAATTTTGATTATTAAAAAACACAGACATTTACATACAAAATTTAATAATAACAAAGTGATTTAACGCTCCTAGCATGAGAAATAAGAAATCTTAATGACTGGTTGGAAATATAAAAAAAGTATGTTCCTGCCTCAAGTCTAACCCTCTTTTTCAAAAACGATTATTAAACTTAAGAAACGTTTATTAAGCAAATCCGTCTTAATAAACGTTTGTTAAATTGAATAATCGTTTTTGAATAAGGGGGTAATACTATAAAACAAATTTGAGTACATAAATTAAGGTTGATGTTCGTACATTTAACAACATCAAACTCAAAAGCGACAAAACCAAATTGTATTTTTCAAATTTTATTCAAAGCAGCTGCTTAAGATTTTCATCACTACTTTCTCGTACACATGTACATATGTACATTGTTAACCGAAATCAGTTGAACGGTTATACTATACATTATATCCCTTCTTGTTAACCAATTTTTTTGATGAGGTAATAGCAATTTTGATTACTATGTATTTCATAAGATAAATAAATGTTAACCAAAACTAATTGTTTTAAATGTAAATAATTGACAAAATCAGTATTATGGACAAAAATACTGTTATTATAACAACAAAAATTGTAATATGTATAAAAAAGATATTTCTAACAATAACTACAGAACTGATAGATTGTCTCACTGTTACACAGTGGAGCAGAATCGATTTTTTAACTTTTAAACGACTGGTTCGATCGACGTAATTTCATTTTGTACAAATATGTTAAAATGTGAATTAATTCAGAACATTTTATGTGGTATATTTTTTAATCTAATTGAACTATTGACTTGAATCTTTTTGAGTAAGATTTGAAACTACTTTTCTACGTAAAACGATTAAGTTCAGGCGTAATGGTGAATGTTTTTCCAAAAAAGTGTCAATCTCGTGGGCAAAGTTCAGGTCGAAATTTTTAAGCTTTTTTCATGAAATTTGTACATTATGTTTTTTATAGCCATGAAGAAATTGGTTGAAATCGATGCATTATTTCAACTAGCCCCCATACAAATGTCCTCCAAAAAATAGGGATTTACCAGTCATAAATGTTTGATTAGTTTGATTCGTTAAGTTGTACATGAAGCTTAATCACATCTACAAATTTTGAGCAAATCGGTACATTATTGACCATAGATCCCTTGTAATCTTCACTTTCGAAAATCACTTTAAAAAGCAGAATTCTGTTAAAAATTATGGTATCGAAATATTCACCCCTATCGTGAATAAAAATTCCACATGAAATTTGTTCCCCTTTATTTTTTTAACATTGAATTTTAATAGGAAAATGTGAAAAGGGAACAAATTTCATGTGGAATTTTTATTCACGATAGGGGTGAATATTTAACACAAATATGTAACATTATATATTATATTAAATAAATAGTAAAAAACTAAATATTTTTTTATTTTTAAAGCAAAATTTTACATTGTTTGAAAAAACTTAATAAAAAAAAATAATTACAGCATTATCGCTTTCGGTGCCTGTAATTTTTCACCACATTTATTTCTATTGTCAAAATAATAATTCACATGATAAAAAAAGTTAAATACGTTTTGGTACCAACCACTACAAACACCTGATTTCGATAGTTACATTTTACTTTTACTTTGTATATTTTTAATTACACGTGAGAATAAAAAAATATAAAAATTCAATCACTGCTTTTAAACATTATAGAGTTTTTAACTTAATATTTATAATATTATTGTTAAAAAAAATACTAAATAAATTTTTAGAATTTTTTTATATTTAGATTTTTGCAATACAATCTACCAGCGACAAACAAAAAGTTATTGAAAAAATATAGATGATTAAACCGAGGATGCATTACTATTGCCCAGATATGATGGTCCATAAATTGGTATACTTACGTGGGCTCCCCAAATGTAAAAAATCGCAGTACAAATACTTATGACTTCTTCTTAAGTTTAATAAAATCGTAAAAAATAATATGAATTACTTTTAGAATTAAAACTATGTATATTAGTAAAAGAAGCAATGGGATGAGAAAGCACAGTAATCAGAAACAATATTTTTTTTTTTCGTTGAAAGTAAATTTTGTCGATAAAATGACATACTGCAGTTTTACTAGTCATTTAAAATTATGAAATTTAAAAGCAGAGCATATGAGCAACAACAGTTTTTTTACATTTAAATTATTGTCAAAACAAATTATCATGTGGAAAAGTCCAAATGAAAACAGAAAAATATCTACGGATATATTCGAATTAAAATACAAAATCATACAAATTTCCATTGTAAGAAATTTCCAATTAACTCATAATATTTTGTACATATAATAAAAAGAACCCAACCAAATTTTTTGTTTCATTTTTTTACTCTTTACTTTAGCCTTCAAAAATTCTCAAAGCATAGTTACTTTTAGACCGGAAATGAAAAAATAGAATGCCTGTTTCAAGCCTTAAAATCCATTTCTATTTGGATTAATACTCGTGGACACAGACAATAATACACACACAAGCTCATAATAGTCTGTAATGGAATGGAAGCCGTTAGTGTCACTTACAGCAGCACTAATACAAAGAAGAGTAGAATTCAGCAAGAGGAAGCAATAGCTTTAGGGCCGTCATCAATGCATAAATAAACCTCTACCTCTGCTACATACAAATTGAAATGACTTTCTCTTACTATATGCTTCTGCTGTAACGGTAGCAGTAGCAGTAACAGTAATAGTATTTTTTAAATACTACAATACAAAACTGAAATCTCTGATAAATGACCCGAAACACCTTTATCCGGACCATTCATCTAACGTCTCTCTGCTAATATATTAAGTGAAGCTATTTATCATATGAGAGAACATTTATACTTTCATACACATATAAATACCCTGCAGCACGTGAAAATACTTTCGATGACGAGTATTTTAAACACTTCCTCATCGCCATGCAATTGGTTTCGACTTTGGTAGCTTAATATGCCAATTAATATTTCATAATAATTTTTGTTTGGTATTATAAAGGCCCCAACACATTAAGGTTATATAGGCCAATTAATTTTACATAGGAACTTATATTCTATTTAATATATATATATTTTAATTATTTTATAGATTTAAATCGACTTGTAGATATTTATTTCAGATAAATATTTTGTGTTTTTCTTATTACGTATTATTTTCTTGTTATTTGAACATTTATGTTGATATCTACACAGCCACACTTAGATCTTTTATATCTTACTTATATCGGTGATTAGTGAGTGATTCAGCGGTAGATCTACTGACTAGCATATACTCGTATGCGACACGTTTATTCGTTAATAAAATAACTTAACATGTGTGCGTAGTTGCCAGATAAATAAGGGTTCAAATCGTCAAATCTTGAATAAAATATCGTCAAATCGTCAAAATGCATTTTTCAAAATTGACAAAAAATCGTCAACTAAAATAAAACTTTTTATCAATTCAATATTTTATTTATTTTTTTAAATTAATTTTTTAATACATAAACAAAAAGTAGAAAAAAAAACAAAAAAATTAAATATGTTCAAGGGATCGATAAAAGTTTAAAAAATAGTTTTAAATATCATTATTAAAATAAAAAAGTAATATTTAGTTCGTTTATTTGACCTTAACATATAACAAAACAAAACACAAAAATTAATGTAAACGTAACACAAAAATTAATAATAAATTACTTTTCAAAATATAGTTTTCAAAATCAATTTTTTAAGAAATTTTTATCAATGTTTCTTAAAAAATTTATATAAATTTTAATATAAAATAAACAAAACAATTTCTTCATAGTAACAATGTAAAACTAAAAAAATTCTACTTCTAAATACAAAATATCACCCTTTTACAACACTATGCGTTTTAGAATTTTTCAATTATATTTCAGAATTTTCTATTTAATTTTAAATTTAAAAAAATTTCAATTGATTTTCTGTAGTTTCTAGTTGGTTTTCAGAATATTCTTATCGTATTTCATAAAAGTTAAGTTAAAAATATGTTTGGATTCTGAAATTCAATTAAAATTTTCTCAAATGGATTTGAAAATTTCTGAAATACAATTTGAAAATTCTATAATATTATTAGAAATTTTTAAAATATAATTGGAAATTGTGAAGTTTAGTACATTTAATTTTGTAGGTACATTTCCATTTCCATTTATTTAGTTTTAAAAAATCTTTAGTGAATAAAATCACTTCCAAAGAAGACGTTCCTAACCTATTCTTAATTTTTGTTTTGTTTAAATTTACCTGACTAAATACTCGTTTGACATTTGCCGAAGAATGAGGTAAAACTAAAATTTTTTGTATAAATTTGGTTAGGATGGGACACAAGAGATTTGAATCTTTTCTTTGAATTTCAGAAATGTGTTTCCAAAATTCCAATAAATATTTTCCTTTTGCGAAACCAAATTATAAATTGTATATGAGAAAAAAGTGTTGCATTTATACTAAAAAATCGTCAAAATAGGGGCAAAGATCGTCAAATCGTCAAAATGACGATAAATCGGCAAATATGGCAACAGTGATGTGTGTCCGATTTGCTACTTTAAAAACTGCACAGGTCAAACTACATAAGTATATAAACATCCTGCAGTTTCAAAAGATAGCAAATGTTAACTCTTACTATTCTAAATTATCTAAATTTTTGTTACCTACTAGTTATGTAACTTAGAATCTACTGGTATTATGTTACTCCAAAACTTTCTTCTGAACTGTAAGGCAACAAACTATATAATCGTACTTATTTAAATGTATGTAAATATAATGCATACATATGTATGTATAATACATAAAACATAAATATGTACAGTTATAAATAGACAACATTGGGAAATCGTACGGGATAAGGGTACTCATGCACAAGTCAGTTCCACACTATTCTTATACAACTTACAAACAAAAGTTATGAATGATTTAAATGACTTGTTTCGAAAAATAAATGGATTTACGATAAATGGATTTTCATGAGTAATTAAAGTAGCTTTACTAATTACTCACTATCTCACCAAAGCGAATAAGTTAAATTCTGACATTATGTCAATGCGACATTGTCATGTCGCAAATTGTTTTAGCAAAAACTATTTCTATGTATTTTTTTATAAATATATTTAAAATTATCACTATTGTACCCAAAAATATATGTAGTTTCACGTTTTAACCTAAGTAGAGATTTTTTATTAATATTTACATTTAATAATCACCCCTATCTTGAATAAAAATTCCACATGAAATTTGTTCCTTTTCACATTTTCCTATTAAAATTCAATATTAAAAAAATAAAAGGGAACAAATTTCATGTGGAATTTTTATTCACGATAGGGGTGAATGTTTTTTTTTCGTGTAAATTACATTCGTATATATATGCTTTTTTTTTGTTTAATACAAATAGTATTTTAATTTTTTCAAAATTTAAAATATTGTGAAAATTCGTATTGGAACATTTATAAGATATACCTCTACTCACTTTACAGATTTTATAATTTTCAAGAATTTGTTGAAGATCCAATGGCTCTTAGTTTAGCATTCTTCACCAATTGACATACAATTGTAACAAATTTTTAAAAAAATGTTGTGCAATGTTTCTTTACTGCAAACTTTATCTTTTTAAGTGTATCTGTTATTAGTTTAATAATAAAAAAATAAATTATATGCTATATATACTAAAAAGTGATCTAACCTGCAGTTTGCCATTAAAATCCGAATTCTTAAGAGATTGGGTTTGGTAGCGCAATGGACAATTAAAGCTGTAATTCGCTAAATGGTGAATGAAGTTGTGAAATATTTTCTCACTATTTAATTTGATAAACATAAGTTGTAAATTAAACCGACCTTTAGTATGACCAAATCGTTTCGATATTTCTTCTTTTGAATTGAAGCATTCGATCAGTCTAGCGCACATATTCATTTTAATTTTTTCAGTCAACTTAATTTTCAAATTCATAATTTAATCTTTAGCTTTTATTTCTTCTCATAAATTAATTTATTGAACCCTTGACTTATATTATTTAGAAAATTTAATTTCTAGTATGTACTCGTATAATATTTATAATAATCGAGAAACCGAAATACATAACCGTTTATTGTACCATGTTTCTTAATGTATTTTTTTGCATCTGCCGCACAACAATATTCGGTGCAATCACTTTCACAACGTGCTGCCAACTATAGCCAATTCATGTGTTATTTAATATTTTGTTGCAGATTCTAGTTTCGTATTCGTAGTAGTTTTATGTACATATGTATAGTATGAAAATTATTATGGTTGTTGCTGGAGCTGCTGCAAATTTAGCTGCCAAAATACATTAACTGTTGAACCTCGGATCTATATTTTATCTAATTAGCGATAGTCTATGTTTATATCTGTCACTTGGGCATAATACGTTCGTTTTTTTTTTTTCTATTTTTGCTCAAAAATTTGTTGCCAAATTGCCAACAATATTAGTAAATGAATGAGGTAAGCCCCATTCAAACAAATAACTTGCCAGTTCTACTATGATACAGTTTAGTTTTGGTAGTTTATCTTTTACACGACAGTTACAAAGTTAAAAAGTTTAAAAATAAATGACAAAATGTACTTTAATTTTTTGTCGACCGGGAATCTTTTAAAATAAACTGCTACGATCGTCACATTTCTGAGTGTATGTGACATGAACTGAATTATACAAAGCATAATCAAAATCATCATTCTTACAAATCAACGTGTCTTTAGAGTAATCATATGTATCTTTCTTAAAAAGTGCTTCATACTTTAATGGATTATATTAATTTCTTGTTATAACTCTCGCATTTAAGTTTAAATCTTAACTGTATTTTAACATTATTTAGTTATTTTATTCGACCTTTTTTCAAGCAATTAGGTCACTTTTATATAAAAATGTTCTATATATTTATAAATTTTAATATTCAGTATTTCGCTATCGCAATGGATAGCTTCTTTAAGGATAATACAATTTTTGAATTATAATAAATTAATAATTGAAGTATAAAAATGAAAATTTTTTTAACAGAAAATTAAAAGTTTACAATGATATACAATTATGATATATAGTATACATATATATAAAAACTTGTTTGGAAAAATAAATGAACAATTAAATATTCTAAACTTATTCTTATAAATTAAATGTCTGTAATTTTAAGCTACTGTTGTATGTATCTGTTTTAAAACTAATTCTCTTTTCTATCGGTACATTAATAATCTGTAACATTTCTAACATACATCGTCTTTTATAATTTGTTTCTGTATTTAATACAGTAGTATTTTCAAAATCTGGATAATGATCTAAATTGTAACAATGTGATGTTAATGCAGTTTTTTGAGAAGAAGTATGTTTGTGTTTTTGGTCAGATTTATGTCCAGCTAATATAGTTTTCAATTTGTTCTTAGTTGTACCTACATATATTTTATTACATTTTTCATTATTTTTACCCTTACACGGTATTTTATAAAGAATATTGGATTTATCTAATTTTACTGTTTTATCTTTTATTTTACTATATAATCTATTTAATGTGTTATAAGTCTTATGGGCTATTTTATAATTATTCCTGTCAAAAAATTTTGAATTTTCTAGTCGTTCAGAAATTAATGGAATATAAGTTAAAGATTTATACATTTTAGGTTGGTTCAGAAATTATATTTGTATTATTATTCTTTGGTCTTTTATATTGTCTTATTAATTTATAAATTAGTTCATTTGAAAAACTATTTATTATCTTTAAAAATTTGTGAGATTTTTATTTCATTATTTTTATGAAATATTTTGTCACTAATATTCAGAACTTTATCTATTAAATTTTTAGCTGTATTTATAATAACTCTCTTTGGATGTTTAGAATAATAATTAATAATTCTTCCTGATGAAATTGGTTTTTGATATCAAGGGAAGTTCATTATTAGATTCTTTTTCAATTGTAAATTTATGGCCTTATTCATAAAATTTACAACAGGTTTATAAGAGGTTTATAAAGCAGATTTTGGAAATTTGCTTTATAAACCTGTTACTTCCAGCCCGCCACTCAAGAAACAATCAATTCAAAATATGTTCAATTATGGAATATTTGTAATTACTACTTCACACTACTTCCTGATGGTATTACACATTGAGTAACAAAATAATTTTATATTGTAAATGAATTGCCAATTTAGGAATATAAAACTGACTTCGAGCTTGTTGAATTTATAACACTTTACTTTTAATTACTACTATGTATTAGTTGAAGCATTCAAAGCATGAAGCATATATAATTATATAAAAACTTCTAACAACTACTAATATGTCATCAAGATTAAATTTATTTTGAGTAAATTATTACAGAGCTATAATAAATGTTTTCTCTATGGAAAATTATTAAAGTTAAAAATTAATTTTTTTACCTGTTATTTAAAATTGTATGTTTCCGGGAAATTTGTATAATATGTTGAAATTCAGATCTTGTACATTTTTCGGAAAACATCTCGCTTTGCCGTTTTATTTTAGTTAAGTTTGTTTTAGTTCTAGAAACACACAAGCAGATCTGCAAATATCTATACAAATTTGATTTAAAAATATGATCGATTTCAGAATAAAATTTCTGTTAATTTTTCTCAAAAATGTCTGCATGCCATACATATTTAAAAAGTGTGATTTTCGTGAAAAAAATTTAAAAACTTTTGAAGTTAAATGTTTTAAAATAAATTTGTACATTTTTTCAGTAGTTTGGTTAAGAATTTGATTTTGAAACTGACACCCTAGCAGGATATTTCATAAATTATTTTATATATAAGTCGACATAAGATATTATGCGATGCAAACATTATCCTGCAAATGTATGCATACTTGTATATGTATCTAACTACATACATACATACATAAATATTTTGTTAATTTTGTCTGATTATGCTGATATTAGTTGAAAGATGAAAAGAAAGCAACAAATATACAACACACCATTATTGAAATTGAAGTATGTATAAATTTGAAGATTATAAAGAAATTTTGTGGTAAAAGAATATTCATGCATCTACACAATCACATACACCGCATGTGCAGAAATAGTAGTACAAAAATAAAAATAAAAAAGAAATAACAAACATAGACAAAATATGTACATTGTACAATATACATACATACATACATCCGTACATATGTATGTACACTGATATAGTGGTTGCCAACAACATGTTTATTTGGAATAAAAACAGCAGCAATAACAATACTCCTTTTACTTTAGCCCCAGAGAATTGATGCAAGTAGCCAGCAAATACTTGGTAATATTCCAAACTTTTTTTGTGTTGAAGCAAAGGCAATAACAACAACGATGAATTTTCATTGAAAAAATTTGTATTTTATTTAAGATATACACAACTACAAGCATCTAGTGCATGTTTGTACTTGTGTCTATCTTAATGAGCCATTGTTAAAAATGTGGTTGCTTCAGCTGCTAGTTACTGCGCACTCCTCCTCCAACGTCGTCTCCTCCTGCTATGTATTGCTGCTCTCTTTCCTGAACGTATGACCGCAAAATGATTCATTATTATATGTTAGTGGCACTTTTATATGATAATATTCATACAAACTTTTTCGAATAACAGCAACAAAAAAACAAACGACACCAACAACAGCAACATCAATCTGTGCAACAGCAACATAAAACGCGTTGCCAATTGCATAACAACAACGATTAGATAAAATTGTAGCTTTTATGATTATTACACTACAGTGTCTGGTTTCTATCCTTTATCTCTCATTTTTCCTCTCTCCATCCCGTTGATGTTTTATATGTTTCCTGTTGTAATGTTTATTTATCATTTGGTTAAGATTGAAGGATTCTATCCTGAATGAATTTGTCAGTGCCTGTGCATGTGTCAATGTCAGTATTTGTAAATGAGCACGAAGCCACCAACTAACATCTTTACTGTGTTGTAATATTCAAAACAAACCACCTCAACCGCAAAAGATTATGATTGACGCAATGCAGAACCATCCTTTGTAGATTGATCCACAAAAGCTCTTGTAACTACCAATGTCTTGTCAATTTTCGTTTTTCATATTTAAATACAAATTATTTTAATGAGGACCGAGAAGCCGGAAACTCTACAAGTACGAACATGTACATTTTATTGTACATATACAAAAACGCCTTACAACGTGACTGATGACTGAAGACATTAGAATAAATTATCGAGAGGAAAAATAAAATTTGTATACAAAATAAATATAATTTTATAATAGCTGCATTTATAATGTGGAGTAATTGGTTGGTCCGATTGTGTCATAAAAGAGCACATTGGTACTGACCAAACAAGTACTTTAGCTTTTAGTTAGAATATATGTATATGTATATGAGTAAATTTATTGTCTGATATTTAATGAAATTTTTCTTTGTTTGGGAAATTAATTAAAATATTTTTATTTTTAAATAAAATGTATACTAAAGAAAAGCTTGAAATAAATCTGTCATTTCTAAATACATAAATAAATTACATTTGAAAATTTTATGATGATCGATCCCATATTAGAATAATTTCGTTCCGATATAATATTGAAATAAAGCATGTACATTTTCACGTTTTTTAACAGTATATGTGTTGTTTCTTCGTTAGTATTTTCAAGAGTTGAAACTAATCCCATTTAAATTAATCGTTTAGTTTCCATTCAATTGATTGAACATTTTCTATTTAATTTAATTGATTTAATTAATTATTTTAATTAGTTTAATTTATTTTCTATTTAATTAGTTGAACTTGTAGCAAAACTTCTATTAAGTTTATCCATCTATATTCTACTCTACACTACTTGCACGACTTTTAATCAAACATCTAAACTAAATGGCATTCATTCAATTATTTGTTTTTTTTTAACCTACTCTTTGCAATCTTCTCCTGTGTTGAATGTTTTGAATAATATATTAGCTCACGCTTTTACCATAAATATATATGTATGGTATGTACTGTATACTTGCTTTAAAGTGGACATGCACATATAAAAACACCCTCCCCTCCAACTCACCAGAGTTTTCACTATTTTATGCACACTGCCATCAACATCAGCAATTAACGATTAAAATTAAATTTTGGACTTTCGACTTTGCAGGATTTTTGTACTTTTTCACGAGGAAAACATAATGGGTGGCAACCGGTATAGCACATATGTATGTCGGTGGGTGCTACTGCAGGCATGATTATTATGTTTATGCTTGATTTTTCTTCTGCGATTGTTCACAAACGGTACTTAAACATAAAAAGCCAAGAAGGAACTGAATTAATTTACATAAAAAACCTAGATGTCACAGTGTAAATTGTTATACTCTCATTTAGGAATTTGTTCACATTGCGACGTGTTGCAGGAGAATTTTTATATTTAGAGAACAAATTTCAATTCTGCTATTGTCGTTTCAATAAATAAAATTTTATAACTCAAAAACAATATTGAGCTTCTTTTTGTGCTATAAAACATATTGAGCGAGTTTAAACACTTTAAATAAATGCTCAAAAACTACCGAATAAAATAAAGACTGCAATAATGTCCATTGTATATAGTTATCTTTGTTTTGCTCCTAATGTTTGATATTTTCCAAAAATGTAATACATTTTGCTTTCAAATTGAAATTTCACCAAACTATATTAAATGTTTTGAAAAAAGTTCTCTTTTCAATTCCATATAATTTAAATTAAGCCAAATATTTTTAACTACTTGTATTCATAAACTTATACACTATAAAAGCCGTTTTCTTACAAAGGCTTTTATTTATGATATTTATTTTCAATCTTTGAAATAAAAACAACCTATTAAATTGCCTTTCACAATGCATATGAATTCTTATATATAGTCATCTAAATAACTACCTTTCAAATAAGTATTGAAGTTATAGATTTATAGTGTGCTATTTTATATAAAATATTTATCTAATTAGAAACATGCATATGTATTTAATATGAAAAATATAATTTATGGCATTGTGATCCGCACAACTAAATTATAATAATCATAATGTAAACCATACTAACATTGTATGGTTGTTAATAGCTTCTACTTTACACAGGGGCTAATTCGCGCATTCATATTCATTTCATATTCTCATTTGAACGTTCGAATTTTTTAACATTTGGGATTCCCTCATTCGATAGCGAATAAAATGTATCGAAATTTCTAATGATGGCATTCGATAACGAATGACCATTCGAACGAAACCTTGCGAGTTTTTACTCGTAAGCAAAGAAATTCGAAATAACGTTTTTTTAGCAAACAGAAGAAAAAAAAAAAGAAAATGTTAGCAAAAAATTTGTTACTTACGTACTTTAAAAAATATCATAATATTACTTTTAGGTCAAAAATATCAAAAATAAATTTTACGTACATTATTACATATTTATGTATGTATGTACATATGTACTTATTGTTTGTCAATCTTAAGGGGTCGGAGGTGTTTCTTATTTGTTTACTTATGTCATTAATGTTTTCAATCTCGTCAGAATCAAAAGACGATGATTAAAAAAACATAACTGGACCAATTTTTAATTTAAAATAATTTCTTTAAAAAATGTTACTTTTATTTGAGTTATTTTTTTTAGAACCATATCGAGTACCATCATTAGAAAATTTTGCACTGTCGAAATAAATTTCGATTCGAAAACAATTTCGATCACGACTGCCAGAATTAGTCCCCAGTAAAAACGAATTTTTATTTTAATATAAATAACTTAATTTTTAGATATTTTTTTTTCCTTCGCAACCACATATTTATTTATGTAGCTGCTTATTTTATTTGAAGAAAATTAATTTTACAGTATTCAATTTGGCCTCAGCGCCAAGAAGGCGTAATTGTTTTTTATCTTTTCATTGGAAATTAAAACTTATTTTAGAGTTTTAAAAATGTTGTTAATTTATGGAATTGAATATTAAAATTCCATGTCAAATCATAAAATCTATATTCAAAAATATTGCTATTAAAATTGTCTAAATAAATAAATTAATAAAAGTTTTTTTATTTAGGCTAGAACATATCCATAAACTCGTAAATTCATAAACTTATGTACCTCTTAGATATAGTAAACATTTTCACACATACCAATTAATTATTAAACATTTGATTTAGCAGATTAAATTGTCCAAATTATCAATTGACCAATTTATCAATTTAATCTGCTAAATCAAATATAAATGAAAGTAGAAATACGCATCGTTATATTAATAAAAAATATTCCACACTTTAAATGAATTAGGTACTGCATAAAAGTGGTTGCTAAAAAAATTTTGAATTTAAATTATAATAGTTCTTATTTGATATAATAAACACACTAACACTACGTCCTTATTATTGCCCTTTTGCTGACCTTTTATAAAAAAAAGGAATTATTCAAGAAATAGTAATATATTTTGTTGTCGTTACCTTCCCGCTGACCTCCAGAAGTGATTTGAACAAAACACCTGTGACGATCAGGAATATTGCGAATGTTTGAAGGGAATAGACCAATAATTTAAAAACGAACTATGTAAATTATATGTCAATGATGATTATAGCGGCCACACAACTTTTGGTTACACTTGGGTTGCAGTTGTGAATGATATTAAAACAAAACAAAAACAAAAACAAAAAACGGAAAATACACAAACAGAAATGAAAATTTCTTAGTATAGCAAAGAAATATTTTCCATTAAAATGCTTGTTTCACTTCTTAACAGTTAGTATTTAGTTGCTTTTGTTTCATAATTTTGTTCACTTACAGCTGGAGGAAGAGTCCATAGTAGGAGTAGCTTTAAACTTCATAACTGCAAGACATTGCTTTGGCTACAAAATATGTATTTACGCAAAAAATGCTTCAATGAACATGCAACCAGCATAGCCGAATTGAAGTATAAATGACAGAGCTGCTGTTTGTAGGACTGTAAGGGGTTTTAAACCTAGAAGTTCATCTAACGGTCTAGTTTAGAAGCAACATGAATGAATGCCACACAACTTAGACGTTAAATACTGCCATTGTGAATTATTGTTCGGTAACAAGTCTTGCATATTAAAAGTTTTTCGTCTTTAGTTTTTTAACTTTTTTTCAGGGTAATTTAAGTGCTCAGAGGAGTATTGTAGCATGACAAATCTTGCTTTTCACTTTTAACTTTTCAATGGCATTGTTTGTTTAACCAATAGTCATCGTAGTTGTTGTAGCCGGATGATGCTACCAACCTACCATTCAAATTCATTGTCAGTGGCAGTTAAATCCAAATAATATGTATGTATGTATTAGGGTATCCAAATTATTAGATTTTTCTTTTGTTCGAATGAAACGAATAAATCGAATAAGAGAATTAATCGAATTATTCGAATAATTATGATTCCTTTTCTATTATTTATTGTGTATTCCTGTATATTCTAGGCATTTAAATTCGATGAAATAATAGCGCAATTCACAATCTTGTGCAAATGCAATGATGCAATATCATTGTGAATTGCGCTAATATGTTTTATTAATATCATCCTGTTTCCAACAATTTCTTACTATATTTGAATTTTGTTTTTTCATCTAATAATTAATTGTTTGCAATTACTGTCAATACTTTTATTTAAACTATCAATAAGAGGCAAATTTATAGCGTAAATAATACATAAGTTCGATTTTGTTAATATTTCGCCACCTAAATATTAAATTTATATACATTTCTAGTGACTGAAAAACATTATTTACCTTTCGTTTATATTAAAAATTTTTAATATAATTTCATATTGAAGTTTATCATTAGACGGATTTTTATATTTTTGAATTTCAAAAATGTCATTATCACAAATAAAGTTTAATTAACCAATAATGGAGTTTCACAGATATTTGTGTATAATATCTGTTTATTGCAAATAACATTGAACCTTAAATTATCACTATTTGTAATCATAAAATTATGAAAAATTCTTAAAAGAAACCATAAATTAACACAAAAGTATTTATTCGTTTTATTTGATTATTCTACATAAAATAAATTGGATTAGTCGTTATTCGAAAATGGTCATTTTGAAATTCTTTCAATAATTATTCGTAAGAAATATTTCGATTATTCGAACAATCATTATTCGAATGGATACAGACTCTTGTATGTATGTATGTCCGTCTGTCTGCTGTTTGTCTGTGTAAAACACTTCCACGTCCAAAAGACATAACCAAAATCAACATTCTCCTAAGTACTTTGGTAGTGAAAAATCAGACCAGAGTTATGGACCAAAATTAAAGACAACCTCAATAAAAATTTTATATTTTCAAACATTTTTCTGGCAATTTTTTTCAATACGAGTATATTGCAGATAATGCCATGAAATTTTGTACACGTTATTTCTATGATAAAAGAAGAAACTGTGAGGAAAATAGTAAGAATCGGTTTATAATTTCTCATAGCTCCCATACAAATATCTTCCAGAAATATGTTTTAATAATAAATAAATGCATATAACATTGAAATATTAATACAAAATTCAGCAAAAATAGGTCTCATGCAAAAATAAATCGTAAAACGAAATTTTGTTTTGTTCGTTCTATATTTAACTATGGGGTCTAAAGTTCACATCTAAAATTCACTTAAATACGTATAAATCTGGTACACATATATTTTATAGAAATATAAATTGTTGTACTAAATTTTATGATGGTCGGTCCATTATTGGTCAAAACTTTGCACAGATCTTTTACATATATAAAATTTCGGTCGTGAAATTCCTCATATGTATAAAATTCTCTGTTCCGAAATTTTAGAAGATCGGCATATATTTTGTAATTACTCACAAGTTAACCCTTAATAAAAATAAACCTATGTATGCAGGTCAGAAATTGTAATCAAGAAATCACACCAATATCGGTTATACGGTAATTATGCTACTGAATTTGTAGCTGTCAGTTCATATTTGGCAATAGCTCCCAAATTAAATCCATTTCCGAGTATAACCACCAACCATACAACTCTTGTAAACAACGTTATTGAGATGAATTTAACTAAATCTCAATAATCTGGATAATAATTTTGAAGCTTTAAGTCCATAATTGGTCCGTTTCTAGTATGCGACCCATATATATTTTGTAAATAAAGTTATTGAGTTCAAATTCAAGCTTACCTTATAATTTTACTCTTTTTTATCCTGTTTCTTAACTCGTGGTTAATATACACTCAATATTGTTATGAATATCAGACAAACTCTGTCCATTATGGTTAGAGTTGGTAATTACATCAATTTTAAATGGTCAAAATTAGATAAAATTTCTACACATTTGAAATGTTTGTAAAATTGTCATTCAAACAATAATCATATTTTAGTCCTATAACTGGTGTAGTTTTTGTATCTCTCATTATTTTAGGTATTTAAGATTCGGCACAACCGAATATTGCATTCAAACTTGTTTCTGTTCAAATTTAAATTTTTTTTCTCTTTGTATTTTTTGGTTTGGAAAAGTAGTCCCAAAGTTTTTAATTTTTGAAAATAATCGGTTCTTTTTGTGATTTAACTAACTAAAAATTTTATTAAGTTTTAAATGACTGCAAAATGACTATGATAGATAAAGCCATTCATATTATCATTTAAGAATATTTGGAATGGAGTGAAATAATAAATGGAAACAAATCATATTATTTAACTTAGCTTCTAATGAATTGTAATAATTTCGTTTAAATAATTTTGAAATGGAAATTCTAAAGTATTAAGAGGAAAATTTAACATGTTTATGATGTGAAAGGCAGATAATAAAATCTTACAAAGTGTTAAATACATAAAATATATTTAATTAAATATATCAGTAATGTATGAGTTTTGAGAACGGTTTTTAACTTTGTTATTTTTAAAAATATTTTCAAATAGAAAACATATTTAATATAGCCAATTATGTTTTATAACATCCATTAATAACAAAAACTCTAAATTTGCACACATTTGAATCATTGATAAAAAATGGAGTGCCCGTAGTTTTATTCTGTGTAAGATCAAAGATTCACAAAGATCTTGTTAAATATATTCCTTTTTTATATAGCTGCGTAACTCATGAACATTTGACGATAAATCGTAATTTTAACGATTTTTTGTTTCGAAAATAGTGACGATTTTTTCATTGAAAGTGACGATTTTCTAAATTATTAAAATTTTCTATTATTTGTTTGCTTTATTAATGTTGTTGTTACAAAATTCTTCTTGAGTTTTGTATTTTCCAGGTTATTTTTTTTTTTTTTTGATTTGCTCAAGCTTTATTTTTAATTTTTTCTTCTCAAGTTTTTATTTATGAATTCCAGTAAGATTTTCATTTATTTCTCTGAGTATTTTGATTAAATTGTTCGGGGCCCTTACCGTGTAATTCAATACGAAAAAGAAAATATTTCGAACAAAATTTCCGATACGAAATTACATTGGTACCGGCTTACATGTTCGAACAGCTAGTATAATGGATCATTTGAAATGTACACAAAGGTCTACAGCCATTTCGCCTATGCTAAAATTAGCCGCAACGGACAAATTCTTAGGCCAAGGTGGCTATCAGCACCAAATTGTAACGGGTGGTTAAATTTCAAGGGCCGATGTTGATTTTGAATAAAACACAAACTATTTAGGAAATTATTGTAATTTTATTTTATTATGATATATTGGTATTACTCAATTATGTTGGAACAAAATATCGGCCAAATGGGCGCCGCGACCACGGCGGCACACCTCCATCCGATGGTCCAAATTTTCGATGACCCTGAGGCATTACGTGAGATAACACGGCCATTGAATTTGTTGCGCAAAAGAGCCATTGTTTCGTTAGCTGTGTGGCAAGTGGCACCGTCCTGCTGAAACCACATATCGTCCACATCCATATCTTCCAATTCGGGCCATAAAAAGTTCGTTATCATCTCACGATAGCGAACACCATTCACAGTAACTGCCTGACCGGCCTCATTTTGGAAAAAATACGGCCCGATGATGCCGCCAGCCCATAAACCGCACCAAACAGTCACTCTTTGTGAGTGCATTGGTTTTTCGACAATCACTCTTGGATTCTCATTCGCCCAAATGCGGCAATTCTGTTTATTGACGAATCCACTGAGGTGAAAATGTGCCTCATCACTGAAGATATGCATTTTGATTTGAACGCCCATTTTCATAATAAGTCTGGATAACTTTACCACGTTGTTGGATTGTGTATCTCTCCATGGTTCAAATTGAGTAAGTCTGAAATAGAGAAATGTCAAATAAAATTCGGAAAAAAGCTTGGCGTTTAGGTGTGGTTCACATTCAACATCGGCCCTTACAATTTAACCACCCTTTACAAGATCGTCTTTTGGGAATTTCGCAGCAATCAATTTCTAGTTGTACTACAGGATATTCTATGCCCCAAACACATCGTTTTTGAAATGACTGATGAAAGAAAGAAAGAAGCGAAAATGTATTTTTATAATAAATGTGGAATACCAGACGTAATTGTCATTAAACCCACAACTGACGAGCATTTGTATTTAGGAAAAAAATTTAAACACAGCATTTATGCAATGGTGGTAAGATTCAATGTTAAAGTCCGAATATTTAAACCAAGTCACTTAATTATTATAAATATTTATAATTCATTTTAGATTTGTGACCACCAAATGTATATAAACTCTGTCTATGAATGGTCCTTTTTTAGGAGCAAATCACGATTCACATATTTGGAGTTTATCTAATGAAAGACAATTCCTAATGGATGCATGTCAACGTGGGGATACGGACCCCAGAGTTCTTGATAAGACAAAATACGTATGTATTTGTTTATGTAAAGAATTATACATTTAGTTTAAACATATAATTTCAGGTGACTCGGGAAACCCCCTCGAGCCAAGGATTTTAACTCCATACAGAAATGTATCTGAAAATTCTGGCGAGTCAGTATTTAATGATCAACACTCAAAAGAAAGATCGATTATTGAAAGGACTTTTGAAATCCTAAAAGGGAGATTTCGATGCCTGTTAGCAGAAAGAGAACTACTGTATGTGCCAGGGAAAGCCGTTCAAATTTTCAACGTATGCTGCGCATTACATAATATTTGTTTGGATTTTAAGCTGGAAAACCCAATATGTGAATATGATAATGAAAGTTATCAATTTGCAATGAATCTAATAAAAATAAATGAATTTATATACATTAGGGTGGGGCGATTTAAACATCTTAATGGGCGCTTCGCGTTTCTGATTCTTGGGATTGTACTGAGCAAAAAAGTCCCCTAGACCATACGTCTACGGTGAAAATCAATGTTCCAGATTTTGACTTGACTTTTGTCACGTTTTTTTTTTTTGGATATTATAGCATATAACAGCCAAACCATTGTGATTTTCGATCCAATACTAAGACAAAAATTATAGCCAAGACAATAGTTAAGAACTGTCTAGTACATCGCAAAAGCATTGGAACGCTCCTTCTGGGAGTTTTGGCTTTGTGAAAGTGCAAATTTTTCGTGAAAATATTGATTTATGATTTTGCGCTATGAACAACTGAAATGGGTTGGTTTTTTTCGCCATTCTTTTTTTTATTTTGTAAAATTTGAAAAAGGACTTTGGTCATTTTCTCACAATTCTTTCAGAGTGCCTTATAATTAGAAGTTTTAACAGTTTGTTTTTTTTTTTTTTTATTAAAACGATTTTTCGAAAAAATCACTTTTGAAATTTGGAAATTTGTTTTTTTTTTCAAATTTTCTGACTGATTTTTTTAAACGACTGATCACAACTTCCAGCTATGGACAATAAAAATAATGCTTTCAATGCAGATGGCAAACTCAGGAATAATATATGTGGAAGCATTAAATATAAAAACGTGCATCCAAAAAATGCTTTCAAAAAAAATAAGATTAAATTGTTTCAAAGATAATTGAAATGTTTGTGTATATGTTGTTAAAAAATTAAGCTTTAAATTTTTAAAATAACGTTTTTCAAAACCAAGTAATCGTAATGCTCTGCTTAATATTTTTCACAAACAACATTTGCCTACATTTGCAAAATATTATTTTTTATATTTGTATATTTTTAATATTGTCGTATATAACATACAAAATTTTAAAAATCAAATATTGTACCTTGTGTTTATACTATTTTTTTTATTAGCTTTTTATAAAAATTAGTTTGAAAGTATTTCTGAGACATTTTTCATAGATACTAATTTTTTTAAAATTTTTCGGACTGTTTTTGTACAAATACCATTAGTAAAATTATATATCGTCACTTGAAATGCCCAAAGACGTAACTCGCAAAACGTTCCTTCTACGTTCCAAACTAACTATTTTATTCCAGAAATGGAAAAAGACGTAACATCATTTAAACGTTTTCATAAAACACAAAAGACTTAACGCACATTTTTTTTACAGAAATAAGTTTGTCGTCTATATACGAGTACATATGTAATATATTAAGACAAGATGTGAAGAAATCGCGATTCTTGTCTGTCTTGCCAGATTGTTGGTTTGTAAAACAAAACAGACTTAGTGCTGCCACACATACATGCTTATCAGTTTGTCAAATAAATATTTTTAAAGGTAAAAAATTTCAGAAATTTTATTTTAAATGACGAATTACGACAACAAGCTTGCCTAGCTGTTTGTGACAATAAACGAAAAAAATTATATCTGCACATCTTACAACAAAAACAACAACAAAATAATTATATGTACTTGCTTTAAATGGTGTCAAAAAAATGTTTTCAAAACAGACCCTTTAGGTTTTTAGGTAATTGGTGCATTTGGTTTTTTTAAGGATGGTATTGTGTATAAAGGGTTCATGATTAGCGTTTATACATAAAATACTTCAATTACATGTAAGAAGTGACTGGGAAATTTAATTTTAAAAATGCCAGGAAAAAGAGTTAGCAAAAATATTATTCAATTGAAGTATTTCAATTACTATAAAGAAAAATCCCACAATGAAATTGCTGAAATGTTCTCCCTTAACCTGAAAACATTTTATAACATCAGCTGAAAAAGAAAGAAAACTTGAACCAAAACATTCACCAGGCAGACCAAATAAAGATAACTCGGCGCATTCAAAGTAAAATACTTAAAATTATCGAAGGATTAGCCACAGTCCAGCGCTGTTCGAAACGTGCTGCAAACCCATAACTATTCCTCCAGAGTTGCTAGAAAAAAACCTCTGCTGCACAAAGCATTGAAAAGCGGTATAAATAAATTACTTTTTCTCCGGAGTACTAAGATGACGTAATATTTTGTGTTGTGACTAAAGCTCTTTCTTTACTATCATGATGAACCCCAAAAAGTGTGGCGCCAGACTCTAACGGCCCTAGAAAATAAAAATAAAATAGACACAGTGAAGTTTGAATTGTATGGGGTTGTATATATAACAAAGAAGTTGGCGAAAACAGGATATTAGATGACATAATGACGAAGGATATTGATATTTTAAGTAACGAATTATGAGGCATTGCTCGCAAATTTGATTTTATTGGCACAGAAAAACTGTTAAAGCTTAAATATAAATTTTATCGAGATTACGACCCGAAGCATAAATCGGAAAATAAACAAATAAAAAAAGATACATAAAATTAACTCTATTTACATATTTAAAATTGTTATATTTTACAATATGCTATTTACACCAATGAAAAAATGGATTTTGTTCATATGTTTGTACTACTATACTAATTATTTACAATTTTTCATTTCATCATTGTTAAGGAGAATAAAACAAGTGCCGCATCAGTAGCAACTAAAAATTGCCATTTCTTATTCATATAAAGTGTGCAGTGAGCAAATGCAAGCAAAACAAGAGTAAAAAAACAAGTGAGAAAAAATTAGCCAATAGAAACACAGAACGTGTGACGTCACAGTTCCAAAATGCGCAGAACATTTTAAAATTTTATTCGCGTTGGCGTAATCTTTATTTTATCATTCTTGGTAATAGCGACAAGGGATATAAACGTTATTAGCAATTGCAATGTAAATGTGACATTAAACATGAGTTATATAGTATGTAGGTTTTGGTAATTTCAATGACATTTATTATATTTTAAACACTATCATGTTCATGTATATACCGTAAGCGTCAATATAAAGTAAACACCTAATATTGTTAAAAAACAAAATATGTTTTATCACAAATTTCAAACAGAATATATTGCATAATTCCTTAGTAACTTATGCAAAACATACAAAAAATAATTAAATTTTAATGGAAAAATACCAGATTTTTTGCATTAAAATAAAGTAAACAGATTAAATTAAGTAACACAAGTAAGAGATTATATTCGGATGTGCCGAATTTTATATACCCACCACCAAATCACCTATTATAGGGCGAACTTCATAAAATATTGTACCGTAATTTCTATTTATTTTAGGTTTGTTTCAGTTTAATTTGTTTCACGCAGGGATTTCTATGTACATAAGTCTATTATGATTTGCTAAATCTTGATGTTTGTCTTCCAATTGTAATTAATTCACTAATTAACTCCACAACTTAATCTCTTTTGATAAATTATGAATTATTTTGAATGGCATTTTACCATTATACTTTGAAATAAAAAAAATAAAAGAATTGACAATACTTTTCGAATGACAGGGGTTTTTTGCATAAGGATGAAACCGCAGTTTACTTTATTTTGAAGCGTAAAATTTGGTAAATTTTAACAATATCAATCAATTCGATCAATCAATCAAATATAATAGTATTTATATTAATATAATTAGCTTTTCTTTTAACAATTGTGGTGTTGACTTTATTTCGATGCTCACACTATTTATATCATACAATTATACATAATTCTATATAGTAATCAGATAAAAACTACACTTTAACTAACAGCCAATGTTGCCAGTTAATCATGCCAACAAAAGACATTGTATTTCTATTTTGATGCTGTTTCAAATCCATATACTTGCTTAAAATAAAATTACCTGTTGTGAAGTTATTTGTGTTAAAAATGCCGAAGGGAAAAGAATTTAACATTTCCGAGAGCAAAATTATTTTACAACTTTACAACAAGTGCAAACCAATTAAATGCAATAAAAATGTAATTAGTTGGTCTATAATACAAGGAATCATTGAAAAATTGGAAAAGAAAGTGATTAATGACCAACTAAGAAGAACACTATGGACCAAAACTGACCGTAGGGTGCAGGGAAGCAACAATATATACGGTCATTTATATACAATATAATGTATATACAATAAAATGACTAAAGCAAATGCTACATTTTTGGTTCAGATGGGCGACTAGTATAAGAACCCCTAAATATTATAAGAATCATAAAATATGGTATGGGCACAGCGATGGAGTTTGTAATGTTTGTTTTATTGACCACCATGAACATTTGCCCATTCCGAAAATAAAAAATCTAAAAAAAATTAAATAAAATTTTAAAAAATCAAACTAGATTTGTGACCGACCTGTAAATTGTGATCAAAATAACAAAATGCAGCAAAAACTAAATAAAAATTGGATTTGTGCTGATGTTTGTAACGCCCAAAAATATTTGCCCAACACCCACCTCAGATTTAGAATCATTTTCTGAGTCAATTCAAAGTTGTCCGTCCGTCTGTCCGTCTGGCTGGCAGTCAATGAAAATCTTGTGCGCAATGTTAAGGTCGCAATTTTGAAGATATTGCGATTAAATTTTGCACATGATACTTTTTGGGATAAGGACGCTTGGGATTGAAGCTGAACATTTTACAGCAGGTGTAGAAATCAACCGTTGCTCTCTTCACTCTTTTTTCTACATTCAGTTTCCATGAGAATTTTCCAGTATAATACCTAGATATTTTGCATTGTTCGATAGGAATAGTTCACAGCCAAGTAGCCGCGGTAGCCTGAAGCTTGGTATATTGGTATTTGTTGTAAATAAAACCAGCTCTGTTTTGCTTAGGTTTACTCCTAGTCCATTTTCTTTGGTCCAGTTGCTGAGCAAATCCAAACATGCCAAATATTAACAGTATTACATCGTCCGCATAAGCCATAGCCTTAATACCCCTTTCTTCCAATTTGGCAAGAATAAAGGTTACAACAATCAGCCAGAGTGAAGGAAAGATCACCCCATCTTGAGGTGTTCCTCGTTCAACTTGCTTCGACTTTTCGCTGTTACCAAGGCATTCAGTAATGACTCTCGATTTCAGCATGTTCACAGTGCACTGGATAATTTTCCCATGCATGAAGTGCATCGCGAGATCGATGAATGGCTACATCGTCTGAAGTCGTGCTGAAACCCAAACGGAAGTCATTTCGAATAAGTAGTTCTTAGATTTGTAGCCATTGAATAACCCATTTCGCATCGATTTTTCTGTGTACCACTATTTATGACTTGAATAGGTACGTACGTACCCTCTTTAGTTTATGTCATTTCAGTAAACACCTTTTATGTCAACATCATCAATAAGATAAATGAATTTCAAATGTGTAAATTGTATGTATTTTTTGTATGAATGTAGCTATGTATATATAATACTAAAGCATAATAAAACTGAACTGATGGAAAGATTGTGAAAATGTGGCGGTATGAAGCATAAAGACATTTAAATAATTTCTTACACAAAATGAACGGAAAACGCAGAGAAGAAAAACGAGGAGGAAATAAAACGGAGAATAAAGCATCATCAAAGTAATAACTATTTATATTTTAAAATATTCACAAAAATGAAATGTTGACAGCTACAGTACTGGAGCTTCATCTCTTCAACTAACAACTTGGCCTCGAATACTGTGTCTTGATTACAAAAATAGAAAATGCTAAAAGGAAAATCTGAAAATGGTAAAATGGTAACAAAAGACTAACCCCCTTATTCATATAAAATATAAAGTATAAAACAATTTCAAACAAAGTAAAAACAATGTACGAAAAATTTCACGGCAAAGTGTTTCCTCAAGGTTTTATACATCAACAGACTTTTGTACGCAAAAATTACTTGAAACAATCTTTATGAAAAAATAAAATAAAAACATTGTAGCAACTAAGAGACACCTGTATTTTCAACACCCGCAATTGTGAAAAACCAGCAACTTTCAAAAAATTACAAAAACGCAGTTGTAATTGCAAAAAAGGCAAAAACAGAGGATGAACCATGAAAGTGAACAACAACTAAAATAGAAACCAGATGACACTTTTTTGTAACAAATTGAAAATATTATTGACATCGTTTGCTATATCAAGCAATCTTTAAAAAAAAAACTTTTTCACTTGACATTGATTTTTAACTGTCTCTTCTGTGATTCGAAACAAGAATTTTTATTTGCAAATCTAGGCCGTGATATCCACAGTTTTTTCTTCGCGAACCCTTAAAGATACTAATTTAGTCCCGCTGGAACACGTCACATTCTTTAAAAATTCCAAAAGTAGTAAAAACCGATTATTAGAAATTTTTACGTTACAAAAACTTTATGATAAAACAAAACTATATACATACATATGTATTTAGAAACACATATTTACATATTTCGGGGGACATTTGTATGGGAGCTGCGAGAAATAATGGACCGATTTCAACCAAATTCAATTCCAACCGTCTTTTGGCCAAACAAAAGTCTCATACTAAATTTTATTCGAAATAGCTTCAAAATTGTAACCTGTACTCAAGGTTTATTTGAACAGCCAGCCAGATGGATTGATAACGTTTAATCGATTTAGAAAGTGATTCAAAATCGATTCTTATGATCGAAATTATAAGTACATGCCGTGCTACTCTACTACATACCATGATTCCTTATCTGCCATACAAATGCTTGGAATGCACTCACTGCATATATAATTAATCATGGTGGATAGGAATTTAGAACATTCAACATATAACTAAATTATAAATTCATAAACAACAAAATCAAAATATTGAAAAAAAAAACTAAATTAAAAGTGAGAAAATAAGTATGTATATTAGAAATGTACATATGTGGGGTGCATAAAAGTCAAACTAATAAATGTTTTGTCATTTATTTTTTAAATATTTAACAAAATAATTAAAACATTATTTTACAAGGCACAGGTGGAGAATTAAGTAACTAGTGTTCTAGAAGTAACAATCTAGTTAGAAATTTCTTCTTTAAACTCTTTCTTTCGCTTTTTCTATGTAAATTAGTTTTATTATATTTTTTAAATTTACATTTCAATTGGTTTAAAACCAACGGGTATTAACTGCAGGCAACAAAAAACTATAGCAAAAATATCATCAGCAGGCAGAACAACTATGTAGATGGAAGGCAGCCTGACTGACAGGGTGGTTGGGAAGTAGATGTATAAATGAATGAATGAATGCCTGGCTGAAATTTAACACTTAAATGCGTACTCAGGCTCAAACAGACACATAGAAAACATTTCATTTTCATCTACTCGTACAACACTACATACAATATACCCCACAAGTGTAGTAGCATTATAGTTATATATAGGTACACTTTTATGTAGACATATGAGGGCATACACACACTCACGCAATTTATTATCATATTTTAAAAGCTATCAAAATAAAAAGGACTTGAATTGTAAGTGTACGAGTTTTTAGTTTATAAAATATAACTATGTATATTTGTATTTATATATATGTATGTGTGTACAGTAGAGTGGTTCAGCAATATTTAAATGTTCTAAACACACGAAGGACATCCTATAAAACAATGTACCTAAAATTATGAATGCGTCTTCCGTAATGATAAATTTTAATATCCTACGATAAGTGAAACACTTTATATGTGCCCATATTTCTTGACGATTTTTGATCCTTTCAAAATAAAAAATTAGAAAAAGTCCACACCAATATCATCCAATTTAGGCACAAAGAATTCTATTGTCATGTTACGCTATTCACTACCAATAGCAGTCACTGGTAGATCAGCTTTATTTTTTAAAAAGTATTGTGAAATGATGCCTCCAGTCAAAAATCAGTGGCTGTTTTTGTTTTCCTATAATTAAATGCGGCAATTTAATGATTAACAATGGTGAAAATGTGCTAATTTTTTTAAACTTTAGACTTGAAAATCTTTCACCAATTTGTTAGATTTATGTTAATGCGAACTTGTTTATGGTAAAAGTTATTTTATTACCAACATGACCAGTAATGTAATTTTTCGATATTATAGTTTACCAGATACATCCAGTGTGCTACCCTCATCATAATTATGTAATATTACTTTCTGAAAATATTTGTCTAAATGAGTAAATTCACAACACAATTAGTGAAATAAAGTTCATGACTCTACCATACTTTAGATAAACGATTTACATATACATACATACATACAAATAATATAATATATATTTACTGTGTATTGAAATTGTAAATACCTACCACGTATTATATCTACAAAAAAAATCCCTACCACGTATTATATCTAATCCGCCCATTTTGTACTCTCGAAAAACAGTTGCAGGTATTAAATACATATCTGCAGTAGTAGGAATCAAAGGAGAAAATATTCTGTGGATATATGCTTTTTGTTATTGAAATCTGTAACAGTTTTATTTAAACTATGAAAAGAAAATAAACCCTAGCATGGTTATATTTCCTTCATTCCCTGTTTTCATTGAATCCATTTGAATTAAACACTTTCACTAAAAGTTTTGGTCACTTTGTTGGAATTCATTCATAGTTAAATAAAATGGCAACAAAAATGTTTGCGCCGGCAAAAAACAAGACCCCTGTAACGTATTAAAAAGAATTTATCACATGTTTTGATCGTTCAAGTATTTAGTGTAAAATGGTTATGGAAAAGCATTTGCATTGAAATCCTTACTATAGTGAATGGCTGAGGGGTTATATATATTATTCATCCTTATGGAATTCTAAGTCGATTGAGCTATGTCCGTCTGTCTGTCTATGTGCCTGTCTGTCTTTGTAAAATACTCTCACATCCAAAATATGTATCCAAAGTCAGTAGAGTTTACATAGAATCGTTTACAATTTTGCTAAACAGATTGGTATTGAAAATCATCAACATCGATTCAGGCGAACCAGAGTTGTGGACTAAAATGTGTAACAACCTCCATCAAAATAAGATATTTTTAAACAGTTTTTTACTATGTTTTTTTTAAATACGAGTATATTGCAGATAATACCATGAAATTTTGTACATGTTATTTCTACGATGGAAGGACAAACACTGATGAAAATAATAAGAATTTGTCCATGATTTCTCAATGCCCCCATACCAATTTCTACCCGCAATATGGCTCAATGTTATATAAATACCTATAAAATACATCGATACAAAATTCGGCAAAAATCAGTTTAATATGAAAATAAATCACAGAACAAAAATCAGGCTAATATTAGTCATATGGCAATTATACTACTGAATTTTGTAGTAGTCAGTCCATATTTGGCAATAACTCCTAAATGAAACAAGCATTAATCTTTTGTAAACTACGTTATTGAAATCACGTTACTGGATACTGGATTTTAAAGACACCTATAAACTCTTGTAAATAACGTTATTGAGATGATATAAGGCTCCCTTTATAACTTATAACCTTTTTTTATACTCTTTTGCTTAACAATATACAACATTATTTAACATTAACTACCTTATATTAACGAATGTTTAAACAATTTTATGCTCGAATGTTGGGAAAAATAAAACAAAATAGAACTAATGACCAAATTTTTAACAGAACCCAACATTCGTTATATCGAGCTTAAACAATTTTATGCTCGATATAACGAATGTTGGGAAAAATAAAACAAAATAGAACTAATGACCAAATTTTTAGCAGAACCCAAAGCCATAGAAATAAAAAAAATTGTGGATTTTTCGTAAATTATGACTTTCTATTATAAAAATTCTCACAAAAAGATATTTTCTGAGACATCTAATTTATTTAGGAGAGAAGTTATGATTTAGTGTAGCTCTTCAAAAAATTAGCAACCAATGCAATAAAATTTAATTCCTGATATTATTCTCAATGCGAACGAAACTAGTCGCTATGGGAAAATGATATTTGATAAAACATTTGGAGACTAGTGCTCCAGGCAGACAGTTACCGAAGGATAGAACAACAATTTTTCAAAAGAAAGAAAGATTTTGTAACAAAGTTGTGCCAGTCAATTAGCTTCATTAAAATAAAACACGAATATTTTTAGAACCGAGATCCTTCCCAATAAAAACTTTATTAATGACGCAATTCACCACCCATATCACAATTTGTTAAAAATAAGCAAAAGATGTACCAACTTGGCTTTTAACCCATTTCGCTCCGAGATTTTTATTTTTCTTTTCTGAAAAAAATACTTCTTTAGGGTAATTAGGACCCACTAATTGCAAAAATCTGGTCAAAAAAATTTCAGATTTTTCGTTTTCCCGGAAAAGCCTGTTCGAAATTTCGAACACTGGCGTATAGCCTATATGTCAACTTTGTATGTAAGTAAAACATTTAGATTTATTTGCTGTTTTATTGATTTATTTTGATATTTTGGAATCAAATGATACAAAAGTTATTAAATTTTGTTTAAAATTATATTGAATTAAAAATTGCGAAAAACTGCTCCTATTCATGGTTTTGCTTGAAACATTTTGTGTGCACATATAAATTGTGGGGTTACCACAACCCTTCAATTGACAACGACGATGTTTTCCCTTGGGATTTCTGATTATAACGTGTTTTCCCTCAAATTTTGGAAGATTAGGTGGTCGATATTCCTTATCGCTGATATCATCATCGGTAGTTTCTCTTCTTTCAGCCAAAAGAAAAGCTTCTGTCACAAAGATTTTGAATTCTTTTTGACTCATAGGTTTCTCAACTTTGTATTTTGCAATCAAGCAATGCAATTTCCAAGCATTCACAACTCCCGACTTCAAAGTAGTGCACCACAAGGGCCAATGCCATTTCTTTCCACGTATATTGATTCGGTAGTTCTGAACTGCATTGTCGTGCAAATCCACACACGCATGCCCTTGTTATAATTATGTAACATGGCTGGCTGGGCATACACGACGTGCTTACCAGCTTCCGGGTGCTTTTTTGATGTCGAATCTTTTTTCCACCGTTGGACATTGTGCAAAGGCAAGATTTGGTCGAAATTTGTTGCCATGGTGACCTCTTTGTTGTCCTGCCATCTACATAGCAATATTTGTTTTGTGTCATCAAACACATAATTATGAATTTGGAGCAATGTCAAAATTATATACCCTTTGGTTTCTTTTTGACCATTTCGGTTTTCCAAAAGAACTGAGAGGCTTATATTGAAATCGAGTAGTCTTCGATGTTGAAGGTAGCGCCTTTTCTTCAAATTCAGGATAGCCACTATCATCAATTGCATTCCTGTCAGTTTCAATTTCAACAAAACCGGCAACCGTTCAACGGATTTGGATCTTTTAATCACACCTAATCACCTTGCGATTTTGAAACATACTAAATTTTAACTTTGACATCATATTTAATGACCATCCATCCAATCCATCAGTTATTATATAAACCAGAATAAAAAAGGGAAATCATCATTTAGATTTTGTCTATGAACATCTCATCAAATTATATACATAAAAAAAAAATAGGGGAATTACCGCACTACGCATGCTAATCTGATTAAGTTTAAAAATACACACTCAATAAAGACAAATGTAATCTCTTTCCTTAATCTGTTTTCTTATAACACAAAGAATTGAAAATATCTTCAAGTGTCATTGTCATTTAGTAACTATAGGATAAGTGCCAACGTTCGAAATTTCGAACAGTCAAGTTTACACATACATATATGAAGTCATGCATGTTCATGCAAACCATGGTTTATACATATGTTCTGTGACATAATTACAAATATTGGCAATAATTCCTCATGATTATTATTTTAATTTTATTTATTTTATTATTCTTAAAAATTTATTTAAAAAGTGTCTAAAAAGATGGGTTGCAGAATTTTACCCCTATCACGAGGGAGAGGGGGAGGGTGGTGGTCACGGAGCGATATAGTTTTTTATTTCTTTATAATACGAGACTTAACATTCATACCAAAATTTATTTGAAATTCTACCTTTTTCATATATAATTTTTTTTTTTGAAAAATTTGATTTTTACTGTTCGAAAAATCGAACAGCAGATCGATTAAATTTTATTCAAAAAAAAATCTCGATACAACGAAAGGGCCTCACAACTTATCATTTCGTTATAATTGGACTTGCCTGTATTGAGTAAAAAATATCTGACTTAAATGGGCATGGTATTAGATTTTCATTACTTGAAACTAAACCGGAAATAATATTTGGCCAAATTCAAAACATAGAAAAATCTCTTTTTTTAATAATTTAATTCAGAATTTATGAATAAATTTTATATACTAGAGAACACAATCAGAGTTATTAAAGAGAAATTAATTTTCTAAGAGCAGTGGTTTGGAAAAATTTTATTTTAGGCTGACTCTACAATTTAAATAGGTATCAAATATTAGCCGAGTCTGACCTTAAAAATGCTAAAACGATAAAATGTTTATTAAATAAAAATACGGATATATCCGTTTCTATCTCTAAAGGTAAGGTCAGAATACGCTAATATTTGACAGCTAGATGTTTCATTGTGTTTGAACAAACCAACATAAAATAATTAATGCATACATTTATTTAGCATATTTGTTACATTTGTAAACACAAATGGCAAACAACAAACCAGCAAATTTAAACAAATTTGCTAACAAGTAAACTGTTTCTAAAAATATGAACAGATGGAAAATAATATTAATTTGTTTATTAAATGATACTTAAATCCACAAAATATTGTTGAGAAATGGAACTTCAATTTAAATTTGACTGCCGATATCAATATACAGCATGTTTATCAACATACAACATGTTTATCAACATTTGCATTTGTAGAAGTTTCCATTTATGAACATTATAGACAACATCCTGTTATAAACACCCTGCAGGAAATGTCAATAGTGAAACTGTACTGATTTACTATTGAAACAGTCACCAGTACTAGTGACTTAGTGACCAGACAATGCTAATTACATTTAACATGTGCGTGTCATTGAAAATCCACTACTGACATAGGTACTATTGACAAGTTAGTTCTTTTGGGACCACATTGTCTACACTTTTGGTACTTTTCTGAAATAGAAAATAAAAATGAATTTTTTGCTAACTTTTAGAGTTTTATTAAAAAAAATAAAATACTAAAAATATTTAATTAAAAATAAATTCGAAAACACCCAGAGTCTTTGGCGTCAATCGAACTTGCAACCCTCTGAATGATAGTCCGGCACACTATCGCCTAGTCTATCGGGGCTCACAATTAAAAAAAAATAATTGTATAATAATAACCATTGTGACAATGCTTTTGACAATGTCGCCAAATCGTCACCAAAATAGTAGACAAAAGTGGTGACATGTGTCTCTATGTCCCCAGGTTTCCTTCAGGGCATAGCTGAGCAATATGACAACATTAAGTTTAGCAGCTTTGGCTGAACATTCTAGACATGAACATTCTAGAGTCTTAGCTCCGAGCTATCCAGAAATTATGATTGGTGTATAAAGAGACTAATGCCCTTATTCATAAAAAATTAAAGTAGACTTCAAATGTACTTTAAGAAAATTTTGTCTAAAAGCACACTTCAAACCTACTTTATTTTTAATGAATACGGCAGTAATAGGGCCAATCAAGTGAGTTATAGTTTATTGTGTAATTTAAATGTGGTATAAAAGACAGTGTTCATTAAAATTGTTTTTGTGTACATTTAAATAAATAAAGAATCGTTATATTTTCTTTCAACTACTTGACGCTATTATTATGCAATTAAAAGTTTTCCGGGGTTTTAAAGGAAATAAACCACCGTTTTTAAAGGGTAAAAACGTAACAATATCCATAATAAAAAAATAAATAATTCAGATAATCTATTGTAATTTTTAATAAAATTTGTGGATTTATTCGGATTTTGATCTAAAAATTACCTTTACCAAAGAAAATTTAATATTTATAAATAATGAATTTGTATTCTCTCAATTCACCAATACACTATATGCCGGTGGTATATGGGTGATTATATTACTATTTTAATTAATTTGTTTCCAATAAAATACATAAAACACAAACATTTGGTAAAAAAAAACTTCAAAAGTACAAATATTAATTAAATATTTTTCAATAACACACAAATGAACATTAGCATTATTTGATATTTTAAATCAAAATATGTTATAGGTATATTGTGCATTATGAAGATAAACATTTATAGTTGGAGATTACTATAGCGCAGAAAATCATGTTTACATTGAAAAGAATATCATAAAAATGTTTCTTAAGCTCGTAAATGTTATTACTTTCAATTCGAAAACGACTTATAAGTATAATGATGTGTTGCGGTTTATAAAGCCTTATTATAAACACTGGCTTTACCCAGTATTTCTTTACAGCCCCCTGTTTTTTCTATTTTGTTATTTTAGTAATTCCCACCAATACTTTCATTGAATCAATCATTTTAGGTTGGTTTTTTTTTTTTTGACGACATTTTGAAAAAATAGCTTTAAATTTGCGTACAGCCTACGTCACAGCTTTCAGTTTTTGTCAAGCAAACTTGACAGTGTAACTGCAGGTTTACAAACATATTTATTTCACTTTATTTAGTTTTTATTAATTTGGTGGATTATTATATTATTTGTAAAGAAGAAACAACACCACACACAAAATTATGATGCCATAATATCTATAAAGAAACCCCAAAAAATTTGTTTACTAAAATTGCAGTCAGCTGTTTTCTTGGTCGTAAATTGAAACACACAATGGAACTAAAAATTGAAAGCAATCTCGTAGTAAGTTTTAAAAGTATGAATGTATTAGTGAAAAAGTGTGACTTTATCAAAAATAAAAAGGCAAAACATGATCGTGTAACCAGCAAGTAAATTGTTCAATTTTTTTTTTTGATATAAAAAATCAAATGTTGACGAAAAATTTAAAATTTATTATTAAGAAATAAAATTTATGAAATTTTGTCTTTAATGTAATACAAAAGATATTCTAATTTTATTCTACCGACAATTCAACGAAATATTGTTTTGTTTTTGAACTTTTTAAACAATTATTTCATGAAACTGTTATAATGTGACGATAGGGCAAATATAATGGCTGTTTATTTTTCGCAGCACTTTGATCAAATAAAAACCGCAAAACAAAATTTACTATATAATATCAAAATTAAATAAAACTTTAGTAAACATATTGGTTTGTAATTTGGAAAATGTGCAATAATATTAAAAACAAATTTTCAAGGTCAAATTTATATTTTTTAGGTATTTATATAGCTAGTGATCACACTATGGCCACATTAGGAAAATATTTTGTATGTCAGCAAATAATTTTGTTTGACGAATATTTTTTTTTTTTCGTTGTTTGCTCCAAATTTTGTTTGGTCAGATTCAAGCAATGAAATATTTGACAAAAAAATGTCAAATATTAGCCGAGTCTGACTGTACCTTAAGATATATAGGTATATTCATACCTATATTATGTAAATATATATGTATATATTGAATGCTTACGTACGAATGTGTTTATGTGGGTTTGTTTGTTATTGTTCCACTTTTACAATATTACTTTATTATTTATGCATGTGTGCTAATTAATCTATTCAAAGAATATAAATACATATACATACATACAGTGTACTACAAAACTATATTGACTACTCATTGGAAAACCAACGGTTACGTGATGTTATGGGATTGCATTTCTGCCAATGTAGATGGTAGTCTAGAAGAAAATCGTAACACAATGCCCGGACGTGAGCTGCATAGAAAAAGTAGATGTATTAAATAATTTGTTTCTCGATAATGTTTGATTGTTTTCTTCTTTCGGCAAGTTTAACACAAAGACTTCCTCCACGACCGGTGACAAAATTCAAAATTCTTCAAAATTGAGACCTGTTTTCTACGCACATGGATAACCATCCAGCCAACCAACGAATGGACGGACATTATTTAATCGACTCACAAAGTGAATCGGAGTCGATCTGTATACTTTAAGGTGGGTATTAGATTATTTGTAAACATTGTACGCATGGTACAGGTAGCATTTTTGAAGATATTTCGATCAAATTTGGTTAAAATCGGACCATTATTTTACATAGACCACATGCAAATGTCCTTCCTAGGAGGACTTTATCGGTAAATCAAGCTTTCATATATCAAAATGTTTCGTGATTTTGAACTTTAGAAGGGGGTCTTATATAGAAGCTTTGACTAATTATGGACCGACCGTTAAAAAATTAGGTGTCTAATTATCATGACACCTAATTTTTTAACGTGATTTACTGCGTGATAGTAAAAAAAAAACTTTGCATGTACGAAGCCGATCAACTGTAAATCAATTCGTAACCATGTAATATTTCGATTGGTAAATTTGTTTAGTAAATTTCTAAAAAATACTTTTTGTATGTTTTATTAAAGCTTTTAAACGCGTTTAAAAAACTGAACACTTACGAATATTTTATACTTGATTTTAATACTTCTTTCTCTGGAATTTTCGATATACCATTTCACAATATGTATATAAAGGCCATTTCCAATTGTGATTATACCTATGTACATTATAACAAATGTACATACATACATACATAAATAGGTAAACAAAAAATTTTGCATATTTTCAAAATATGCTGTAAAAACCTAACAGCCGTATTCATAAAAATTCTTATTTTAAGCTTAAAGTATGAATTAGCTATTAAAGACTTTCCCCCTTATTCAAAACCGATTATTAAATTTAACAAACATTTATTAAGACAGATTTGCATATAAAAATTTGCTTAATAAATGTTTGTCAAATTTCAAAATCGTTTTTAAATAAGGGGGTTTTTGTCTTATTAACTACTTACAAAAAATTGTATTCATAAACAAACAATATCAGCTTATTACCTATTAAATGATTTTTAAAATAATATATTAAAGTTTGGCAACTCTTTTTATTTATAGTTGTCATAAAACCACTATACGAATCAACTTATATTCTAAAAACAAATATATATTTTTTATTTTTTACCTTAAAAATGTATAAAAAAAATGTATGTATAAAAAGTTCGATTTGTCATAGTGGGATCCAACACCCACCTTAAAGTATACGGTTCAGCTCAGAATCACTTTCTGAGTCAATTTAAGGATGTCCGTCCGTCCGACCGTCTGGCTGGCTGTCTATGTAAAGCTTGTGCGCAGAGTACAGGACGCAATTTTGAAGATATTTTGATAAAATTTGGTAAGTGATATTTTTTCGGCCCAAGGATGGATGGGATTGAAACTGGTGGAAAGCGGTTCATTATTTCACCTGGCCCCCATACAAAAGTCCTCCCGAAATTGGGGTTTACCGATCAAAAATGTTTGAATTATGCAAGAAACCAAACAAGTTTCATCACAAATGAGTGGTAAATGAAGCCAAATCACATCTACAAATTTTGTGCAGATCGGTTTATAATTAGTCGTAGGTCCCATAAATGGCCCAGTTCCGAAAATCACTTTAAAGACCATAATTCACTCAAAAATGTTGGTATCCAAATAATATTTAACACAAATATATCTTATATGTATATATAATTAGTCGTAGGTTCCATAAATGGCCCACTTCCGACAATCACTTTAACGATCATAAATTTCTTAAGAATGTTGGTAATCAAATAAAATTCGTCACAAATAATATATAGAAATGATGACACCCATTTTAATAATGGTCGGTTTATAATTAGTGGAAACTCCCATAATTTACTTTAGCCTCCATAAATCTTATAAAAGTATTTATATCGAGATAAAGTTTAACGTATACATATAATATTTATATTCACAAAAATCATGACACTAAATTTATGGATGATCGGTCCATAATAGTTCATATATCACATATAGTGCCCATTTCTGAAAAAGTGTTTTATACATATAATGGGTGTAGGGTATTATATGGTCGGGCTTGACCGACTATACTTTCTTACTTGTTTTAAATATACATCCGTAATATTGATCTTTTACTTATGAACTTTCCCTACCATGTCGTCTTTCGACTGAAATGAATTTAGAATTCTCAAAATTTTTTTTATAAGATTATCAAATAGTTTGTACTGCAGTAGGCGTAGTAGTAGTACGTATATACTCGAGTAAACATTAACCCAAATGTGTCATATACATACTGTTGAAAAAAAATGCTTTCGATTGGAGCATAATATTATTAAACAGAGTTGTCAATGCCTGCAATGTCAAATATCTTAAATATATTGTTTTACTTATTTTTTCTTATATTTTTTTACTTGACGTAATAGAAACTAATTGCAAACATTATCGAGTACATTACCTTGTGTTACTCTGTATAGCAAAATTAGTATTTAAAAAAATAAATCAGTTAATTAATTTTAACAATGTTTTTAGTCTCATAAATGAAACTTAAAAGGAAAAGAATTAAAAAGGCCATTCGAGAAATAAAATTAAACAATTTTTTAAAGCCAATAAGCCATCTGACTCGTCAGTATTATTTCGCTTAAAGATAAGGTTTGGCATTGTTAAGCTTTTATTATTTGCAACTGTCAAAATTACAGCCAAGTTTTCTTACACCTAAAATAAAATATGAAAAAATATAAAACTGACTACAACTTTATACTAAAGATAGCAAACTAACATCTTGATAATAGCTAAACAACATACATACACACAACACTTGCAGTTGTATTTGTTTCAATAGTAGATTGAAAGTATCTCAGTACTCCTCATATGTGACTCAAACTTAAAATATTTTCTTGGCATGCTACTATTTGTAACAAACTGAAAGCCTTATATGAAAGTGTTGCCAAATTTGCCGATTTTTTAATAAAAAAAATGACAAAGTGCGATTTGGCGATTTTTGCACTCAAAGTGACGATTATTGTAAAAGTATATGTTTACACCACAATGTCACTTTGTTAACTATCGATGCAAACTTTTTATTACCGAAATGATCAATGTTTATTCAAAAAATATCGAGTCTAACCCATTCGTTTAGGAAATCGATTGGGCTAAGAAACAATCGAAGGAAATTTGTACTATTAAAAATTAAGTAAATCAAATTGCTTTCATAGCTTAATAAAACCTAATATATATTACAACAATTATATTCCGAAAGTACGAATGAATAAATTATATTTATTACATCAAAGTGTAAATACATACATACATACATATATATTTTATATTAATTTTTAACGTTTTTAAAAACTTTTTATATGAGGTTACGAAATTTTTACACATGTTTTTCAAAAGATGTACCTACAAAAGTTTAAAAAAAATCATATCTGTATATTATACCAAGATTAACTTATACTGATTTGGAATCGGACAATTTTCAATTACAGCTATTTTCAAAAGCTCTCTCCTTTCTTTCATGTACACGATATGGCTGCTTTCTAATAGATGCATTCGTACCATTTGACCGATAATCATCTAAATTGTTTAAAAGTTTTTTATTATCGCAAATTTTGGTAATCCTAGATGAACATTTCGGCGGTTTAACAACATATAAAGCATACTTATTAATATTTTTTTTTTCTTTTCTTTGAAGATTTTGAAGGCTGTGATTTTTCGTCCTTGGCAGTAGTGGTTGGCAAGTGCCATGCTAGACCAGTTTGTGGCGATTACCACGTGTCTAATAATTGTTCTGGGCTTTGTTAATTGACTAAACTATGGGTGGCAGGGATTAGATTGCCTAAGATCTTAAGCAAGGTGATCGTTGCAGTCATGTACGAGAAAATGCAAATTGTACTCGTATATTCCTGGCAAGTTCATACAAGTATGCTCTTGTGAGACATACATTAAGTGATGTTCAGCAGCGTTAAGAGTGCCGTGGATTTAAGCCCTCAGGGCAGGAATTCAAATTAAGCATTTGGCTATTCTTTGCACTCCAATGTACATGTGTAAAAATATAAATTTACTTTGCAACCATTACAAACAAATTCCCTAACCCAATAAAAATATGAATGTGGTGGAAAAGAAGATTAACATAAAAAGATAACACAATTGGTTTTGGCAAAAACGCAAAACGATTGAAGGTGAATTAATAGTAATTACTATCATACTAGTTTTTACACATTTTCTTAATATTATACTGTTTTACTATATTTTTTGTCCTCACCACTCCAATGTATTTAAGTTTTTTAAATACTGCAGGAACTGGACAAGTTTTCAATTAATATTTTGTATACAAGTTTTCTTCAAACATAAAATTGTTCTTGAAATTTAAAGACGAATGAATGTCATACAAATAAACTTACAATAATAATAAATCATCAAGATCACTTACCTGTAAAAAAAGAAACGTTAACAAGAATTAATTATAGTTTATTTGATAAGACTTACAAAAACCAACAACTTAAAAGAAAATATGTAATGCAAAAATTACAATAAAAATACTCATAGACAAAATATATTCCAACTAAGGTAAATAAAGATGCTTTGCTCCTCTAATCTAAAGACTGCAAAAGACTTCCCTCTATGTTATACATTTTTAAATAATTGTATAAAATTACCTAAATTATTTTACTCCTTTGATCCAAATTGCATTATTGCATTTAGTACATTTAATCCGATTAAATATAATCTTTCAACATTTAAAGAGAATTAGGGAAGGTCTAATGCATAAGAATTGATGTGAATATTTAATTTAGAAAAACATTTACATATGCATAAATATGGTACAATTAAGTTAATATAAAATTATTTACGGATATTTATTACTGCGAGTTGAAAAATTTTTAATATCCTTTTTCGTTTTTTTAATTTTTTTTTTTACCTGAATGATAATGATTTGACACTGGAGCCAATATTTACAAAGTAGACTGACTAACAGCAAAACGTACACCCAAATTAAAGCTTTGAAAACAAATTTCTATAGAGACGTTTTCATTTGTAACTGCATTTTTTACACGTCCTCATATTTTGAAGGATTTATTTATAATAAAAAGAGTCTAAAGTTGCCATTTTAAGATTCTATGTTTTCTATGACGGCATGATATTTAGTTAGTGTGATATGTGCATACATGGAGTGAAATTCGTTTAAGGGCACTCTATTTTTCGTTAAAGTTTAATTTCAAGAACTTTGGATTTTTAAATTTTTTAAAATTATATAGAAAATTGGTTCAGCCATATTTTTTAAAAAACATTTATCAGAGTTTTAATCCGTAGCAAATAGCTTTTAATAAGTAGTTCACTTTTAATTATTTAAAGACTTTGAAAATTATTAGTTTAAGTATTATTTTCCCGTAATACAGAAAACGTTTTTTATATATTTTTTTAAAAAATCCCATTTTATAAGCTTCGAAATAACTTAACATCTTTTAACAATGTAAATGATATTATTATTTGGCTGCAGTATATAAATGGAAAAAATTGCACATTTTGTTGAATTTCATTTAGTGTATTTATTTTTTGAGAAGGAAAAATAAAATAAATATCGCAATAAATCAACCTAATAAGTAGACAGATGTAATAAGTTTCTTTAATAAAGAAAACGTATAAAAACGGACGTAAGTGTTTTTTCTTTTGCCTACTTAGGCAATTGCTGGAGTTTCTTCTTATTGGTTCTATTACTGGCATCTATGACTAGGTTCTTATAGATTGAACTTGAGCCAACAAAGATGTGTTTTGTCAATAGAATTTCTACATATGTACATACGATTGTATCTATACATGCACATCTGTATGTATATAAGTCATACACAAACTAAATACATGTGTAAGTTGTTTACTTGCAACTTCATGAAACGTAACGGATTAGTGTCTTTTTACTATGTATGTACATTAGGATGTCCCTTATTTTTGGACGTCATTTTTTTGCGCATACCCGCAAAAAAGTTTCGAAATAATCTAAGAAGCCACCAGAAAAAATTTTTCTTTGATATAAGAATGGTAACCCGTGGCGACTTGGGATTTAGTTCAGTGTTATAAGTATGTGCAATTTTTGGTCAATATTGGTAAAGGTTATTATAATTTGTACATATTTTATTTAGTTGTCAATATTTTTTTTTACTTTTTACTGTTTTGTTTTATTAGTGACTCTTTTTAACTTTACAGAAGAAAGCTTTCGTTCGACTCCTTTCAAAAAATGAGCTTTCATATATGTTATATGAGGTGATTCCCCTTTCTGCTCAATTGCTAAATTAATCACCCCTATCGTGAATAAAAATTCCACATGAAATGTG
Source organism: Bellardia bayeri (assembly GCA_950370525.1). Taxonomy (NCBI): domain Eukaryota; kingdom Metazoa; phylum Arthropoda; class Insecta; order Diptera; family Calliphoridae; genus Bellardia; species Bellardia bayeri. Next base: position 99,852,506 of record OX493267.1, read on the forward strand.
TTCCCTTTTCACATTTTTCCTATTAAAATTCAATGTTAAAAAAATAAAAGGGAACAAATTTCATGTGGAATTTTAATTCACGATAGGGGTGAATATCTTGTTTTCGATGGCAATAGTGTTTTTCATAAAGTGCTGTGCCTCAATTAAAAAATGTATGTACGTCGAATTACGAAGTGGAAAACAAAAAAATTTTCTCATCGGAATGTCTTGTCATCAAATTAATGGTGCTAAGCTACCATCTTATAGACAAATTCTCGCTGTGCTTTTTTACAATATTTGTAAAGTCAAACTCGATGTTAGAGAAAGTGCAAACCTAGTAATTAGTGGAATTTTTTGGGAGAAAGTAAGAATTCTTACAAAGGCAATTCCGAACTATGTCAAGAAACTTTTAGATAAATATAGACTTTGGGAAAAGTTGCAAAAACATTGAAAGTAAGGACCCGTGAAAATGATTTTAAAAGTGATCTTGATAACTTATTTGATATTGCTCATGTTGATGCCCTTGAAATTACTGAAGAGGATAAAGCATGTTTGAACCTACAGAGAGAGCCAGATAGATCGGGTTGCTTTGCTGGCATAAACAAAAAGTTGGCAGACAAAGAAGAAAGGTCTAAAAAAAAATTATTACATGAAGAAAAAAGAAAATTAGGGCAACAAAAATTTTCGGCAGTTGCATCGACTTTTACATCAAATGTTGAATACAAGCAAGTTTCAGACGAGGACTAAATATAATATTTAATTCTGATACCGAAGATCCACAATATTCCCACGACGATGAAATTCTGCCAGAGACAAGCGCAAGTTTGCAGAGTGGCAGTTTAAAAAGAGGAAGAAAAAATCTGATAACACCCAACGTAGTCGCAGTTTTAGACAGGTGCCAGCTAAGTATAAGATATTCCATGTATATTATTCAGGCTGTCCTAGAGGCAGTGGATTTGAGATGCGATGAATTTTCAATAAATAAATCTTCAATTCAACGAATTCGTACACAAATGAGAAAATCATAAGCATTTATGGTATTTAAGTGAAGAGGCAGTCATTTTATCACTTTTTGATGCCGAAGTGGATGATGAAACAAAAACAAATATGCCTATTAACTTAAAATGAGGTAAAATATCGGATCTTAACAAACGAAATATTCCAACAAGCGATGAAATGTCAGAATCATTGTTTGGTGAGTCACGTTTATTTTTTTAATAATGTTATCTTTGTGTTAAATTATATTTTTTTTAAATTAACACCGGATATTTATATAAAGACTTTTATTATAACCTTTCTTTATTTCAGCTAAAGCACTGGATAGTTTTGTTGCAAATAAGAGCAAAGTATTTCTTGCTGGATTACAGATCGATGATAGTTTTCTTGGCACAAAAGTGGCGTCTTGGATAAATAACGCTGAATTTGTAGAAGCCAAAAGAAAAGTAAATCTTTTACGAGTGATAAATGATGCTGCTGAAAGAGCAGTCAAATTAGTGGAAGATTTTCACGGACTTATTACTACAGATGAAGAGCAAACACAGTTTTTGTTGCACTGTGTTGAGGAACACAGCAACTTGTTTCCAGACTGCAGAAAATATTCTTTAAAAAGAAGTTATCCCATATAATTTGGAAAATTAAAATATTCGTAATAAAATGTACCTTTTCATTGTTTTCATTTACTGTATTATGCAAATCTTCTTGCCTTAGTCGCCACGGGTTGCAATCATGATAGAACAAAAAAATTTCATATTTAGATATAATTTTGTATATGTAAAAAAATTAGAAATCCGAAATTCCAAAAAAAAAAAATTTTTGTCTTGTAAGGGACACCCTAATGTACATACATATACATATATGTTTAATATTTTCATTCTGAGCAAAGAAAACAAAACTCTTAAAAACTATGTAAAATATACATTGCACTTATTTAAAATATTTGAGAATAGTGAAAAAAAATGACATTTATGGGTGGACGTGAGTATTCTCCACTATTTTATACGATTCTCAACCATATGTACTTGTTCGATATATTTATGCAAGTATTTGAATTTTTCCTGTACAACTTTTTTATATGAAGCTTGTTATTGGTTGTAGCTACTGTTCTAAAAGCAATAGCCAACTAGCAAAAAAGGACCACGTAAAATTGTAGACAATTTTTTGCGCTTAAAGTGGTTTTTAATATTGTCGTTTAAATACTTTAGTTGTTTTGGCTATAATCGTCTGTCGTCATCAAAATGCACGTCGACAACAACAAAAATAAATGTTTCATTTTCGATTTGAAGGGTTGAAGAGCCTGTTCTTTTTTGTTTTGAGCAACCTTTCGATAAAATGTTTTCTTCTAATGTGAGGCTGAATTTAATGCAACTCTTAAAAGGTTTTTCTGTCAATAATTTGCGATTATTCTTAGAGATTCAGAGACATATTTGTGCAACACACTTTAGTTTTTTTATATCAAACTTTTCTTAATGATAATATTGTAAAACTACTTAAAACTCAGCTATAATAACCATATATACCTATACAAATGTGACGCCAAGTATTTGAACTCCTCAATTAGTGTTAACTTACGAAAAATTGGAATTTGTTTCTAATTTCAAAATATGTATGTACACATGTATATATTTAAATTAAATTTAAAAATACATGAAATAAGGTCTAACATGTTACTAAAAACATAAAAAGAATAAATAACAATTTTCTTTTTCACAAAAATTGTAGAAGAAAATTTAAAAAAAACAAAAAATTAGCTGGAATTAAAAAAAAACAAACAACTTTTGTGGCTGGAATATTGTTACAAATTGAATTTTTCCATTAAACAATGCAAAAAAAAACAAATTGAACTGTTTTTTTTTTATTTATGTAATAATAATAACAACCTTCTCCCTGAATTTAGTAGGCAATAGTTTGTGTGTGATACGAGTGTGTATGCATACATGTGTATTAATATAATTTTGAGGCATTTACTCTTTTATGACATTTAATTTGTCATGCAAATAAATAAAATACTAGAACAACTAAATAAAAAGGGATATTGTTACAATTTTTTGTGGATTAACCAATTTAACCAATTTAATGTCTATTATCAATTACAAACAAAAATATTTTATATTTTACCTCTTTTTGACAATTGTATGTATAAATGAAAAACAAATGCATAAATTAAATTAAATAAATTCAATAATCAAATGCAAAACAGCGCCATCTACCTAAGCTTTACTACAATACAATAATATGTTATTGCAATAATAAAAACAACAAGGAATTGAAATACATGAAGAATATGTAGTAAATACTAAAATTTTATGAATGAAAAAGCTCTCAAAACAATATTATAACGACATAGACAAAAGAAAGCAGCTACAAATAGAGAGTACGCAACAAATTCAGTTGGTACAAACAAGAGACAAATATCTGCAAAGAAGAGTAGCCAATAAAAGAAGCACATGATGAAATGAGAACATAACAGACATAGAAAAAGAGAATTTTCAACTGTAAGTTTTAGATATGTAGAATAAATATGAGTCATTTTTAACTAGTACATGACTGCATGACCAGAATTGAGCAGAAAAAGTCACGTGCACAATATGTCAAAAGAAAAAAACAAAAACAATGTAACGATACAATAATAAGAAACAAAACACACAAAATTGCATGAGTAAATACATATGTACATTTTGATATGACCCTGCAGTTCCGCATTGGCTAACTCGACTTGTAATCGAACTCGCTAAGCACTAAACCACAAATTGCACGTTTTTATACATACATATGTATGTATATATTCATTTGATGTCGTTGTCAAAACATTAAGTTGATTACTAAGCTATGTATGTACATATGTATTTCGTTCATTATAAATGCATAATGCAAAGTCAGTGCCATTGACCAACCTATATACATACATACATTGCTTTGGTTTAGAGACGTTAACTAGTGATAACATTCGTAAGAGCTTTTAAATTGTCACGTTCCAAAAATAAAATTTAATCTGACAGCCCTTGTCTTTGTCTTCTTTGTGGTTAAATATTTGTCAACGCGGAACTGTAGATAGTGTAGTTAACCATAAGACTAACCGGGTTAATGTTTACATGTGTGGATTGGCATGCATGTGAAGCATAAAAATATGTAAACACATATACATACATACATACATACATACCTACACACAACAACAATAGAGTACAAAATGGGGGCCTGCTTCCTTTTTCAGCTGAAGTTGTTGCTGCTGCAGTTGTCGTTCTTGCAACACATATATTACATGATTTTTTCTGTTGTTGTCATTTCGTTTGTATTTCTATCACAAGCTATCTACGTTACCGAGCTGTGTTTGTGTGAAAATATGTATGTATGTATGTATGTATGTTTGGGCATGTGTGCAAAGATGTAGAGCAGTGTGTTGCGTCTGTGCTTCAGGTCATGAAACTTTAATAAACAAACAAAAGAAACGATTCAATCCAAAATCACTTATTGTTGTTGGTGTTGTTCGCTTCAGCATTCGTTCGCATTTCAATGGTCGACGAAGGCGACAGATGTTGACGATGTTGCTGTTGATGGCAATGGTTGGTGATGTTGAAGACCACGACTATATTTTGTATTGTTGTTAACCATGTGGTTCATGTTGCAAAGAAAAACCAAATGATTTTACACCCAGAATATTTTATACTTTAAATCTTGTTACGGAACCGGAAGCAGACATGTTATATTTATTTTGTACAATATAATGTGAATGACATACTATTTTTACTTGACCTTTTTCGCGGCATTACTACCAGACTTGCCCTGCATATGCAAAGTTAGTTCAACATCGGCAAAAGTAACAAGTAAGAAAGTCAAGCCCGACCATATAATACCCTACACCCAGTATATGTAGAAAACAGTTTTCCAGAAATGGGCGTTATATGGGAGATATAACCTTTTTTTAGTGTCGTGATGTCTGTGAATATAAATATTATATATGTTAAACTTTATTTCAATATATATAACTACTTTTAAAAGATTTAAGTAAACTACGGAGAGGGTCTTACAGGGGAGTTTCGACTAATTATGGACCGACCATTATAAAATTAGGTGTCATCAATTCTGTATATATGAAACTTATTTGTGTCGAATTTTATTTGGATACCAACATTTTCGAGAGACTTATGCTCTTTAAGTTGGCCTTATATGGTAGCTACGACTAATTATGGCCAGGTGATATAATGGGCCCATTATCATTTACCAAATTTAATCGAAATATCTTTAAAATTGCGACCTGTACACTGCGCACAAGCTTTACATGGACAGCCAGCCAGCCAGACGGACGGACGCACGGATATCGTTAAATCGGTATGCACTACGGTGGGTGTTGGACCAATATTTCTAGGTGTTACAGACATCATCACAAATCCAATATACCCTCTATTGTGCTATAGGGTATAAAAAGAGTAATCAACGAAGCCAAGGCAGTTAAACAGACAAAATATAGTGTTTATATTATATCCAACCATTTACACTCACACAAATACCCATTTCATACAGCGCTCCACCGTAAATATGGTCTGCCAACATTTTTTTATAAAATAATTGTCACCATTCGAAAAAAAACATTCCACATGTGTAATACATACAAAGTAAAACTGTTTAGTTTTTCCTTATAATATCAGATTATTGCCATTTGGTTTTGAAAAACAAAACAAGAGTTTGTCGTATATAATATAATTTTTGAACAAAATAAATAAATTCAAATATATTGCATGTATGTAGTGGTTACGTCTTTTTCGTAAAATAAAAAGTCTTCAAAGATAAACATTTTTCAATTTCTGAAACAACGCATTTTCCATTAATGATGTATTTTTAGTTCAACACGAAATAAAAATAAATATCTACTTTAAGAGCTGTTTTCTCATTAGGCGATTATCTTTTTTCCCAACGAAAAACTGCCGATTAAAGAAATTTGGTTTTCTCAATGTCTCAATTGCTTCTATTCTGTCGCAAAACTAACCAGCCCTCATCTGCCGATTATTTATTTGTTGTACAGATAAATTCAATCAGCTGACTGCTGGTCATATTTTTTATGTGACAATACCTTGAGTTTTTGTAAAAAAATTAAATAGATTTTAGAAAAAATGTTTAATAGAGAAATAAACATTAATTTGATGGAGGATGAACTCGAAGAACATGAATTCCAAGTGGATGTTGAAAGAGGTTGTCATGCCAGACCTAACTACCTGGCAGACATGGATATTATTTATTTCTTAAAATATTTGTTTTTTTGATTTTATTTTTTGTTATTTTTTTCACATTTGGAAAACAGCTGATTTATGTCAACAACTTGTCACTTGAAGACAGAGTTCCCAATTTTCGCATACATTTTGAGAGGTATTGCCAAATGCAAATAATGTTTCTGTCGGTATATTGAGAAAACGAAAATTGTTAACGGACATATTATCAGTCTAATAAATTTATGTCGACATTTAGTAACAGGCAGTTTGTCGACACATTGACAAAACGGGTCTAAAAGAATAATATAATTCCCAATTACATAGTAAATCCAGTTTTAACGAAAATGCTATTAAATTTTCCAAATGTCTAATTGCTTTTCAATATATTTTTTTAATTATTACATATACTCGTATAGCTGAAAATTAACCAGATTAATAATTTTACTCTCTCGAATTGTTCTATATATATATATATACATAATAAAGAGCTCCTGTATAAATCGTGTTACCTAATTGTGCTCGATTTTGACACTTTTTTTACCGACAAACGGGACACCTAGTGGGTAAAGCTAAATCGAGTACGCTAAATTCAGTGGTGCTAGCTTAGCTCTAGTTTTCGAGATATAGCGATATAGCGTTACTTAAAGATGATTTTGTTGCCGAATTTCGATTTTTTTATTTAATTCAATAAACTAAATAGTTTTCGTGTTACGCGAATATTTATCATTAATAAGGAATGAGACTAGGAAGTGTTAAATAAATGTTTAACAGTCTTATTCATAAAAAATTAAAGTAGACTTCAAATGAACTTTAAGAAAATTTTGTCTAAAAGCACACTTCAAATTTACTATATTTTTTATGAATACGGCAGTAAGACATCGTTTAATCTCTTCCAATTTTGAACACTTTTTCTGTAGCAAAATTTAATTATTGTCAAAAAAAAAACGCAGCAAAGAAAATTTAGATTTTTTACAATCACTTTAGTCAACGCCGTCATCATTGCTGTTCTCAATAAAAAAAACTGTGGCATGCAATTTTGTAATAACTTAGTCGATGAATATTTTTTTTCAGTTACTCCCTCATTCAACCAATGAGACCAACTAGAACCAAGAAGCTAACATTTTCCTAGTAAAAGCCTACCATACACACTCACTAAAATAGAAGAAACAGTGAAATATGCAAGACCTTTCGCCTAGACACGTGAAACATTCAATACACACCAACTAAACTAACAACATACAATAAGTCTAACAGTGCATACATACAACACGTTGCAAGGGAGAGAGCAAAACATAGTAGTGGAACACAGATATCTACGCTAAAGTTTATATTCTCACAGCACTTAAGGAAAACTACGAGGAATAGAAAAATACCAAAATAGAAAGAAACAAAACCTGTTTTCAATAAAAGAAGAAAGAATCGAAGAAAATTTGTTCGTTGATTAGTCTCACATCCACATCCAGGCAAACACTTACCACCTCATTCAAAAACGATTATTAAATTTAACAAACGTTTATTAAGCAAATTTTTATATGCAAATCTGTCTTAATAAACGCTTGTTAAATTTAATAATCGTTTTTGAATAAGGGGGTTAATTACTACTACGACGCGTCGTATGTTGCTTGATAAAGCAGGTACAATGCTTTTTTCCGCATTCTTTCCTTTTCAAACTGTGGCTGCCGATGATGATTAGAGTAAGCATAATGGCAAAGACTTTTAAATTTGTAAATACCAGCTACACCAAACATAATGATAATGAGAATACAAGGATTGCTTTTAAAAGATTATTGGTGATTGGAATTTGCTACGAGATTTTGTTTTGTTTCAGGAACAATAACATATATTAATGGAATGGTTCCATGAATTCTCTCAGTTTTCATACAAAATTTCTTATAATCTATTTTTGTTTTTACCAGTCAGGTTTTAAAATTGCACAAAAATAATTTTTACAAAGGAAATGATAGTTTCAACCTAAAATCATGCTCCCAAAAACTACTATTATTTATTAAAATTTTACAATTTTTGTAATAACAGTTATTAAGATCATACTTAATTAACATTAGTACTATTCACAATCTTGTGTATTTAGGTTGCAAATTTATGTAATTAGAAATTATTTCTATTAATTATGACCGACTTTTTTATACCCTCTACCACCAAGAGTGGTGAATGAGGGTGTATTACGTTTGTCATTTTTTGTTTATTTTATTGCAATATTTTGAAATATATTGCAGATAATATCATGAAATTTTGAATGCATTATTTCTATGATAAAAGAAAAAAGTGCGAGGAAAATTGTAAGAATTGGTCCATGATTTCTTATAGCCCCCATACAAAAATCTTCCCGAAATATTGCTCAAGTATACATAAATGCCTATAAAATTGGAATATCAATACAAAATTCAGCAGGAATAAGTCTCATGCAAAACGAAATCGTAAAATGAATTTTTTTTAGTTCTGTTCATGTTTGACCATAGACCCCATATAAAATCCACATCTAAAATTCACTTAAATACGCATAAAACTGGTTAAAATTTGACATAAATAATCCTTATAGGTAAATAAATTGTTGTACTAAATTTTATGATGGTCGCTACCGACTCAAAACTTTGTACAGATCATTTACATATACACAAAAATCATTCTGCAGAATTTTGTGATTTTCGGTCCGTATTTGACCGTATACCCCCCATATAAAGCTCTCTTCCGAAAATAACTGTTATACGCATAAATCTCTTATAAATAACGGTACCGATCCAAAATTTAAGAAGATCGGCCCATAATTTGTCATAGCTGCCATATAAGAACCATTTTCGAAAATAATTTAACCCTCAAAATGTCTAATAAATTCAATATCGAACCAACTTTTATACAGATCAGAAATTTTAATCCAGAATACACCGCAATTATGCTACTGGATTTTGTAGCTGTCAGTCAATAATGGGCAATAGCTACCGAATTAAGTCCACATCTGAGCACACCAACCAACCATACAGCTCTTGCAAATAACGTTATTGAAATGGATTTCAACTAAATCACATTACTGGATACTGGATTTAGAAGCTTTAAGTCCATAATTGAACCGTTTCTACTATACCACCCATATATCTCTTGTAAATACTGTTATTGAGACTAAATTCAAACAAAAAAGCCTCACCTTATATCTCACCCTATTTTTACTCTGTTAAATTACACTCAAGATTATTATGAATATCAGACAAACTCTTTAAATTATAGTAAGAATCGGTAATTACATCAATTATAATTGATCCAAATGAGACAAAAAAAAAATTGTCTTTCAAACAATATATAAAATACTAATGAAATTTGCACTAAGACTGAATAGAAAATACAGAATAAGAATAAGGATATTGTAGTCCTATAACCAGTGTAGTTTTTCTATTTCTTATAACGATCAGGTGGAGGGTATTAAAGATTCGGCACAGCTGAATATTGCGCTCTAACTTGTTCTGTCTGTATTTGCAACACTTTGCCAAAAATTAATAAAAATATTTCCTTTCAGTTTAATGTTATTTGTTTAATTATTTTGAAAATGTTACATATTTATAAATATATTTACAAATATCAAAAAAGATATATATATGTATGTATATGGAATGTGAAGGTTTTAGCGTATTTAAAGTGCAAGTAACCGTAATTTTAATATACCGGCATTCCAATGACGCAATAAATTATTAAATAAATGTTGTGGTACCTAATCGATTATTTGCTTTTAATAATTAAATTTCATCCAGCGAGACGAACATAAGACCAACAAGACGCGTAAATTTGAAATAATGATGAATTTTTGAAAAAACATAGCCATTTGGCAAAAGGTCACTTAAAAACACCAAATGCTCGTCAGGATGCATGTGCATTGTGGAATAAATTAGCCGAAAAATTAAATGCGAGTGGCCCGCCAATTAGAGAAGCTGCAGAGTAGAAAAAGGTAAGATTTAAATAAAGAAAACACTACAAATTTCATTTCAATTTTAATTTTGATAGGTCTGGGCTGATTTTAAGGTGCATACCAAACAAAAAATAAGAAGAAATAAAATTGACACTGGCGGTACTAGCGGTGGCCGATCAAAATTTTGTCCACTGTCACCCTTAGAGGAACAAGTGGTGGAACTTTTAAATAAGGAGGATTTCGTAAAAGGATTAGGAGGTGCACTTTCCTTCGGAGCAACAACAGCCTTCCCTCCCGAAAAAAGTGATGCAGCTGTGATGGAGCAATCAAACGAACCACCATTGCTGATGCAGGTGTAATTTCCTAAAACTACGGACAAAACTAAGTTGCTTCAAAAACAAGTTGAAAACCCAATTGCATACCAAAAGGAATGTATGCTTTCATTAAACCAAATAAATGAAAGTTCAAAGAGTTTATCTCGAGACCAGAGAAAGGACTTTGAACTTAGGGGGAAAAAATTGGACTTGGCAAGAAAAAGATTTAAATTTGACAGAGAAAATGAAATTGAAAAAGGAACTTGAGCAAGCAAAAGCTTGAACTAAAAAAAATGTTAGAAATTGAACAAGAAAAAATTAAACTGATGTGATATAAGTACATGTATGTATAAGAGTGATATAATTTTTTTGTTTTTATGTTTATGATAGCTTGTAAGTTTACTGACCAAAGTGAAATGAAATATGAAAAGACTGAGTTTGTTGTTAATTTAATTAAAATGAATTTTTCTTTTTTTTTTTAATAAAACTTAGATACATATCTATGCAAAACATTTAAATCATGCTGTTTTTTTATTTCGTCTCTAATATTTCTAGCGATGTTTGTATAATTGTTACTACTGCTAGTATTATTATTTTCGGGTGTATCAGTATTGTATTGTGGCATATCTCCAGTGTTCACAATTTCTTCCGATAAGTTCCCGTGATGCTAGCAAACATCTAAATCTTCCTTTCCTTACAGCAAACAATCTTTCAATTAACGATCTGGCTTTGCTGAACTTTTCGTTGAAAAGTGCTTCAGTAGAAGCGTCTGTAGTGTTTCGATATGGTGTTAATATCCGTGGTTCTTATGGATATCCTGAGTCTCCTAAGAAGTTTTCAAATTGTAAAAGTACAAAAATAGAAAAACATTTACCGAGAATCCAATTTCCTCTCATTCCATTGTCATACTGCGTTTTTAATACTCGCCTCTCATTAGACAGGTTCCATACATGTGAATCGTGGCTTGCGCCTCCAAACCTACAATCGACAGCTCTCATTATAATTTTGTGGTCACATCTGATCTGATCCGAAATAAATCTTGTTAAAAAACAAATGCTCATTTTCACTTGGTCGTATCATTTTGATGTGTGTACCATCTATCACTCCTATCACACCAGGAATATTACTTTTTCTAAAGAAAAATGATGTTGCCTCTTTTTTTCCTCTTCGGACATTTCAAACTGAATGTCCTTAGAACATAGGATCTTTTCTATTGCGTTGCACACTTCTGCCAAACATCGCGACATTGTTGTTTGAGATATTCCAAGATGGTGATCTTGACCAATTTGGTGTTGGTAGCCTCCTTGGCCTAGAAATTTTAAAGCAGCTGCTAATTTGATAATTGGCAGAATCGCACTTGATTTTGTTGTATTACATTCCGACTAATGTTATTTAAAACATAAATTTAGAATGTCGGATTTGCTTCTAAGCAATCTTCTATCTATCCTTTAATTTTGTTCATTTCGTTCTTCCTCATCAAACCATAGTGCAACAGAATCCATATGCAAATAACACAATTTTTCTTGTTTTTTTTTTTTGTTTTTGTAATTAAAGTATATATTTTTAATAGTTAAATCCAGCAATTTTTTAAACTTGTAAAACTTGTCAAAAACCAAATAAATTTTTATTTTTCTTTACTTTTGAACAGTATAGCCACATACTGAAATGAATTTCGATTGCGAATACGAAAGTCTTACAGAATACCAAATACCTTTCGGATCGCAATTCATTTGCGCATCGCTATGACTTTCGCATCGCAAAAAAAAAAGCCTCCTGAGCGTATGAGTCTTAGCAGAAAAACCAATAATTAATTATTACTCATACGCATCCCGTGATAATTTTTGGGTGTAGTGTCCGAATCTGATATTAAAATTGTGGCATTGTTTAATTAAGTATTTAATTTGTGCTAATTACTACACAATTTCATTAAAGACCAATAAACTTAAATCCATACAAATGAACATATTTCGAGTTAAAAATAGGTTTAAGTATATTAGACACAAAAATATTGTTTTAATTTGTTTTTTTCACACTGTATTGTACAATATGGTTAAATCTCAGAAAAATGTTTATTACTGAAGCTGCCTTATACTATCAAATACATACATACATCCTGGATTAGCGAATTAAAAAAAATGCAATACAACAAATAGGATTACTAAGGTTCGAAAATTGTTGGATTAAACACAATTGCGATTAAAAGCACCACTCAAAGTTGAAATTTGCAACAAAAATCGGTTGACACTGTCTTAAAACATATAGAGATGTTTCAATAGTATAATTCGAATTACTTTTGGTCCAAGTGTTCCAGTGTAAGATAGTTAAATATGGAAATCTTTCAAACCTGTTACAAAAATATACTTTTAGTAGTTCTAGTTAAACGCATTGATTATACCTAGATACATCTCAATCGTTATGAGTCGTTCGTATTGTGTGTGACTAGATCTAGTATATGGAATTCACACAGTAAGTAATACTCATATCATATTTTTATCGAATTTATAAACAATATTGTAATGATATTTTTTTTATTTAGGACCGATTGTGGGACAATCAAACAGGTAAAAATGTTGGGACGCATCAATATTTCATCACTTCTATTCTATTCTATTCTATTCTATTCTATTCTATTCTATTCTATTCTATTCTATTCTATTCTATTCTATTCTATTCTATTCTATTCTATTCTATTCTATTCTATTCTATTCTATTCTATTCTATTCTATTCTATTCTATTCTATTCTATTCTATTCTATTCTATTCTATTCTATTCTATTCTATTCTATTCTATTCTATTCTATTCTATTCTATTCTATTCTATTCTATTCTATTCTATTCTATTCTATTCTATTCTATTCTATTCTATTCTATTCTATTCTATTCTATTCTATTCTATTCTATTCTATTCTATTCTATTCTATTCTATTCTATTCTATTCTATTCTATTCTATTCTATTCTATTCTATTCTATTCTATTCTATTCTATTCTATTCTATTCTATTCTATTCTATTCTATTCTATTCTATTCTATTCTATTCTATTCTATTCTATTCTATTCTATTCTATTCTATTCTATTCTATTCTATTCTATTCTATTCTATTCTATTCTATTCTATTCTATTCTATTCTATTCTATTCTATTCTATTCTATTCTATTCTATTCTATTCTATTCTATTCTATTCTATTCTATTCTATTCTATTCTATTCTATTCTATTCTATTCTATTCTATTCTATTCTATTCTATTCTATTCTATTCTATTCTATTCTATTCTATTCTATTCTATTCTATTCTATTCTATTCTATTCTATTCTATTCTATTCTATTCTATTCTATTCTATTCTATTCTATTCTATTCTATTCTATTCTATTCTATTCTATTCTATTCTATTCTATTCTATTCTATTCTATTCTATTCTATTCTATTCTATTCTATTCTATTCTATTCTATTCTATTCTATTCTATTCTATTCTATTCTATTCTATTCTATTCTATTCTATTCTATTCTATTCTATTCTATTCTATTCTATTCTATTCTATTCTATTCTATTTAATAATTGAACAGAGAAACGCCATGGGCTTCCTCTCGGACAATCAACGTTATAGCACTTTACTTTAGACGTGCCTTTTGCAATACTGTTTCTATTATTATAGCAACTTCTGGTAGTAATGAAGGAATAACAAATAGGATATAATTTACGATACTAAAGTGTGTGTTATTGCAAAGTTGACTAAGATCATTACTTTAGCTTGCAGCAGACGCGTAGTATTTAACTTGTCCAAAAGATTCTTTCAAATGTTGGCAGCGTAAATATGTGTGTTTCTCAAGCAACAAACGTGTTCAATTCAGGAAAAAGTAAAAGTAATAAACTGAATTTTTAAACGCTGGCAATGAAAAAATAAAAATAAACAGAAGAAGATACACACAGTTGCACAACAAGAAAGAGAGAACTGAAAACTAGTTATTTCATTTTAATTCCTTCCGGACACAATACTGTAACATCAACAATGTGCGAACATGTGTGTGTATGTATATACGTATATCAGTGCGAATTAATAAATGCGCCCGGTCCATGCAAACATCCCAACAGTTTATGAAACTAAATCCGAGTAGAAGAATTCATTAGCCACAACTACTAAGAACTACTAGAGTGCCCCGATAGACTAGTCGATAGAGTGCCGGAGTATCATTCAAAGGGTTGCTGGTTCGATTACCGCCAAAGACTAAAAAGTATATATCTGTGGCAATAAGTAATAATGGCGCTTAAGTTGACATAAGTGTTTTTTCATTTTATTACATATTCATATTCTCTTCTTCAAGATCTATCACTTAGCTAAATTTCAAGTATAAAATGTCATTATTACTAAAACTATAAGCATTTATATTTTAACTTAAGTCTTTTTGGAAAATAATACATAAGCCATAACATCTGAGCTCAACTTATTTTTTTTTAAGGTGGCTACATTAATATTAAAATCTTTGAGCATTAAAACTTATGTACACTTAAGTTTAATAACTAACAGCCCATTCAAATTATTCCTCATAAAAAAACCTCATATTTGACTAAGCTGTTAAAAAAACTATCTTATCTCAGGTTTTCCACATTTTTCAATTTCACCGAAAGCACTTATCTCGACTTACTATCAATAAAAAATATTTTGCCTTTCAATATAGTATCTTAAGTTCACTTTAGTTTTTATTTTTCTGCCAATGGATTTTTTCATAACATCTTAACTAAAAATCAACGAATATTAACTAATAAAACATTTTTTTTTTCAATTAAATTAACAGTTTTGTTTTAAATAAATGTGCATCTTTTTCTGTGGCTAAAAATTGTATACAAAAACCAAACACAATTTATTTTAGACAAAACCTTTAATATCTAAAATCACGAAATTTCGATTTAAGCCATTATTATTTACTGCCACAGATATATTCTGGATCCTTATAGATAGCGGAGTCTATTAAGCCATGTCCACCTGTCTGTCTGTCTGTTGAAAAAATTTTCTGAAGTCCCCAGATATCTTCGGGATCCAAATCCTCAACAATTCTGTCAGACATGCTTTCAAGAAGTTTTCTATTTAAAATCAGCAAAATCGGTTTATGCCAACCAGAGTTATGGACAAATATATTAGACAACCTCCATAAAAATTTGATATTTTTTGTTATTTTATTGCAATATTTTGAAATATATTGCAGATAATACCATGAAATTTTGTATACGTTGTTTTTATGATAAAAGAAGAAAGTGTGCGGAAAATATTATGAATCGGTCCATGATTTCTCATAGCCCCCATACAAAAATCTTCCCGAAATATTGCTCAATTATACATAAATGCGTATAAAAGAAATCGTAAAACGAAATTTTTTTAGTTCGGTAGATATTTGACTATAGAAATTCTCTTAAATACGTATAAAACTGATATAAAAAATGTTAAACGGCAAAAATTTGACATACATAGTCTTTATAAGCAAATAAATTGTTGTACTAAATTTTACGGTGGTCGGCCCAGAATTGGTCATAGCTCCCATACAAGGACCACATCTGAAAAAGACATTTATCTCTATATATATTGTATAAATATCGGTACCGACTCAAACCGTTACACAGATTATTTACATATATACAAAAATCATCCCACAAAATTTTCTGAATTTCGGTCTATTTTAAACCGTATAGGGCATAAAGCATTCTTCCGAAAATCACTTTAATATTCATAAATCTCTTATAAATAAGGGCACCAATCCAAAATTTTACACGGATCATTTACAAACATGTCTTAATCAAACTGCTGGATTTTGAGAATATCAGTCCATATTTGACAATATCCCCCACATAAGGTCCACCCTCGAAATCCACGTTAATACTTAATATCTTATATGTATATACCGTTATTATGTTGAAATTCGACGTGAAATATCCTCATATGCATGAAAATAACTGTTCCAAAATTTAAGAAGATCATAATTCATCATAATTTGTCATAGCTGCCATATAAGAACCATTTCCAAAAAAACAAATAAATTCGGGTCAAGAAATATTCTTTTCGGGTTTAACCCATATTCGGTCCATATTTCATAATCATGATATATATCGTTGGAAAGGTATTTTTAATGCCTTTTATTTAATGTATTACAAATTATCAGACACCCAGTAGGCGTGACCGCCAACAAATTTTTTTTTTGCTGGCATCTCCTCTAAAAGCCCTATTTGATGAAATTTTTTTTTTATTTAGCAAAGTCACTAAAACCGAATTGTTCCCCTTTTTGATACTCTGTTTGTTAAATTACACTCAAGATTGTTATGAACATCAGACAAACTCTGTTAATTATGGTAAGAATTGGTAATTAAATCAATTAAAAATGATGAAAATTTAACAAAATTTCAAATTATTTAACATAAATTATGTTGGTCGTAAAATTGTCTTTCAAACAATATATGAAATAATAATAAAATTTGCACTAAGACTGAATAAAAAACACAGAATAAGAATATTCTAGTCCTATAACCAGTGTAGTTTTTGTATTTCTTATTACGTTTAGGTGGAGGGTATTTAAGATTCGGCACAGCCGAATATAGCACTCTTACTAGTTTTTTTTAAAAATGTAAATACATATAATACAAGTTTGTTTGTAACAAAAAATATGAATATGATAAAATCGTATCTTCCGAACTATTTTTTTGATTCCTACCAAATAAATGAATGGGGATTAGTTAAAGTTTTTGAGTTTTTGATACGTTGATGGGGAATATTTCTTCGAATTGTTATTGGTGCTCCTCCTCAATGTGACTATTGATCTTCTCTATATATTTTGAAATGATTAATATTGAATTTTGGACTAGAGTTTTATCAAAGTTTCATTAAAAAAATATGTCTATAAGTTTTTCAATAACGATGTGTTCCAATTTGTTAATATCGATCGTATTACTGTTCATAAAGTTCATTGAAGTTCAAAATATGACAGATAGGACATTTTTCACCATCATACCAAGAGTCCTTATTTTGTTATTAAGTATATAACTAATTGTTAGCTATAATCTTTTCTGTGAACATATGCATTTCTCACCAAAAGAACTGTTTGCCTTCCGTGTCAAAATCACTACTTCTGAACCGCATAACCATCTTTCGCACGATAAAACGATTCACCATAAGAATCGGTGTGCTTAAGTCACACTTTTTATACTCTACACCATAATAGTGGAGGGTTTTTTTTAGGATTTGTGCTGATGTTTGTACCGCCCATAAATATCGTGTAAATTTAACTTTTAACACAGAGTACAGGTTGCTATTTTGAAGATATGTCAATTAAATTTGGTACGTGATATTTTTCTGCGGATGGGACTGAAATGGGATTGAACTGATGGGATTGAAACTGATGGAAATCGGTCCATTATTTCACCTGGCCCCCATACAAATGTCCCAAAATAGGAGTTAACGATCATAAATGTTTGAATTATGCAAGTATCCAAGTATTAAATGAATTCATGAGTAGTAAATGAAGCCAAATCACATATACAAATTTTATGAAGATCAGTCCATAATTGATCATAGCTCCCATATAAGAATTTTACGATGATCGGTAAATAATTAGTAGCTCCCACATATGACCCCTTTCAGAATATCACTTTAACGACTATAAATCTCTTACAAATTTTGGTATCCAAATAAAATTCAACAAAAATAAGTTTCATATACACAGAAATGATGACACCTAATTTTATGAATGGTCGATCCATAATTAGTCAAAACTCCCATATAAGAACCTCTCCGTATTTATTTTTAACCTTCATAGATCAAGATAAAGTATAACATACATAATATTTATGTTCACGGAAGTCATGACACTAAATTATTGGATGATCAGTCCATAATTACCTATTATGGATATTATCTCCCATATAGCGCCCATTTTTGAAAACTTGTTTATACATATACTGGGTGTAAGGTAATATATAGTCCGGCTTGACCGACTATACTTTCTCACTTGTTTCAAATTAAATAAGCAAATCAAAACTTCCTGCATATGACGCTTTCGAAGCAATAAAAAACGTTGCCGTTGACACTATAAAGTACAACTTTTGTTCAAGATTAACGTGGAGCACCTCCTGGCGCACTATAAAGTACAATAACTAAGTGAGAATAAATGACAAATATGCAACTTTCAAAATGACATATAAGTTACTAAATACAAAAAACGTGTTCAGAAGAAACGCCATCTATTATGAATACACCTAATATATTTATTCTCTAAATAAAAGATGAACAATTAAATAAATGAACAAAAATTATTTTTATCTTTGACGATTTTATAAAAGAGAATTTCGATTTTCGGTAAAATTCATTAATTGTCTAGAGAGTGTTTTAATGTGTTCTCCTTCGTTTGGGAAATGATAATGATCACAATTGAATAAATTGTTTGACCGCCGTTGTATATAAAGTTTAGGGTTCGATCGAATATTTGATCGGTCAGATGCTTGTAACGTTTTATTTAAACGGTCATAATTAAAAAAAAAAAATATTCCTTATAAATTTTTTGTGTATAATTGTGGGGTATAGAAGCAAAATCAGCAATCTTGATTTTTTTTTTCGCAAGCTTATAATAACGCCATCTAATTACTTTTTTTATTATTAAGTATTTTGAATTAAGTTATATCCCAAAAAGGCTAAATTTAGCCAAAGCGAAAATATATTTAACTACTTGTTTATATTTGGAATTATATGAATAATTTTTTATTTTATATTTTGTTCATGTTAGAATTAAATGCCTTGAATTTAAACTGCGATTTATTTTATATTATTTATTTTAAAGCTAATCAAACTAACTCAAATGTCCATGTCCGTAATGTTTCTAATGCTAAGCAATTTATATAATTATCTTAGTAATTAAAAACGTTTTTTTTTTTTGTGTTAGTTGGATAAGTAAAATATTAATGTTGGTACTTGCAATTTTAAAACTGCAGGGATATTTTTCTTCATTAATCTATAAAAAGTCAACAAGGCAAAAATAAAAAGTGCACGACTAGATTGATATGTTAAAGGAAGAATATATAAGAGGTCTAAAGAAAAGAAATAGCTGAGACTAGGCATGATAAAATAATTTTCTATAATTGTTGTATTATTTAATATTAATGATATTATAATATTAAAAAAACGGAAAAAATAATGTTTGCGAAATTTAAGAAGGAGTTTTTATAATTTACATTGTCACATTCAAGGAATACTTTCGTTAATATACAATGATTTCGGGCAATTTCTAACCGCTCAGTAAAAAATTATCGTTTATTAGCCAGGTTTCACAAAAGTTAACTAAAATGAGAATTAGTCATGATGTTTTTTACCTCCAATTCTGAAATATCGTATGATACAATTTATTTGACTTTAAATATTTCAAATTACCATTTATTAAAATCATTCTCCATAAAATAATTCTAAGGAATTTTTCATTACTTACACCAAATTGTATTACAAATTTAATTATACCGTAGAATAGGCTATATAACACTTTCAAAAAAAATATGAGCCTACTTTTTTCACAGCATAAAAAGACACACTTAGGCTTGCATATTTTCTTATTCAATATATTTCACAATCTTTCAATACATATGATAAACACACTGGAAACACTAGTTTAGTGTATTTAGGCGGCCGAGCCGGGACTTGTGAAAATTAAAAAAAAAAAAAATTGATATGATAATTTAATTCAAATCTATCGAATAAATAAACAAACATTGTTATAGATAACCTCAAATTTTCAATTTAAAAAAATTTTGTAATTTAATCAAAAATTAATTCTCAACGACATTATGTTCAAACAAATTGGCAAAATATGTAATTTAAAGATGTTACTTAATATTGCTTGCTGCCCTCTCTTTATCCTTCTTTCTATTTTATTAAGGGTAAAAAGATTTTGGTTAATAAAATATAGACTCAATGTTTGAGTCATCTCAATAAAAACTTATACATATTTATTTTATCATATAATACCAAGAGAATCACTACAAACAAACACGAACAATTAGAAACAGCTTGAAATGTAGGAATCTGCTGTTGCAGAACAAAGGACATGTTGCTTATTGTACAAAACTCACTACCTATCTGCCAGAAATTGAAAAAGTGTCAAGTGTCATTGTTGTTTTATTTTTGGTTTTATGTTTTAATGCCAAATAACCGACATAAAAACTCCTTGAATACGTAACACATAGTGAGGCAGACAATACTATGACTGCCTTTACCGCTTCTATAAAAGAAGATGTGTGAGTAGAGTGGTAACCAATGTAATCATTTTACCACAGAACTGCACTCACAAGTGGCAGACATTAACAGAAAAAACTTAACTCGCATTTTTCTAAAAAACATACAAAAATTCAACCAATTCTTTTTTTACGACAGACACTTACACAGAACATCTCATTCGTCAATCGGACAGACAAACATATAACTAATAATGAGATTATTTTTGGCAAACTTTGAAAAATAGAAAAGCCTATTTTTCGTTTCATTATGTTGTCTTTGTTTCACTGTTAAGAAATTCCAGCACAGAGAACGGAAATGCTTAAATAAATGTTACATTTCATTTTAAATGACACAAAAGGAAGTCAAAAATATTTAACAAAAAATATATACAATATTATATATATAAAGTTATATATATAAAGTTGTATAAACATAAAAACAATAAATAATGAAGTTAAAATATTCCAACTTCATTATTTATTGTGTTGGAATATGAATAAATTCGATCTTTACGAACACAACTAAAAAGTTAATGAACGGACCTTTGTTGCATTTGTATCAAATCGAAAAACTTATTTACTCATCCCATATGAAGTATAAGTGAAGCGAAAAATTTGTTTGTTTTTTCCCCCTTTTTCCTCCTATAATGATCAAAACTAGTCGATGCCTTTGATTTCATTATAAACATACTTCACTGTACTTATGTTAGCGCAAACGAAATAACAAGTTTGTTTTTGTCATGTCCATTTCCATCAACACAAAATCTTAACTTTTACCACACTGAAATATCCTTCCTCTTTGAAAACTATTTCATTCTCAAACAAACGAAAGTTGCAATTTTTACTGACAATAAGAATTTAAAAATGAAAATAAATAAAACAAAGCAGACAAAGAAATATTTATCACTACTAACCGGAAAACAAATATTTAAAAGGTATTTTCAAACTAAAATAATATATGCATCCACACCGCACAAAAAACAAAAATAGATAATATAAAATATATATGAAATTAAGTTGTCAGCTTTTTATAGCCCCAATGTTTTTAAAAACAAAAAATCGATCGATAATTGTTGTTTCCAGGAATTGTTGAAATTTTATGTCATCATTAGTCTTATTGCCTATAATGAAAAATAATTAGTTCCTACAACACAGATTGGGTTCAGTTATTAAATGATAAATTGCCATAATTATAGATAATAAAGTATATGTAATGTTGTACTTTTGTATCCCGCAAATGTGTAAAATTTGTTGACATATCGACTCATAAAGAGATTCTGTGCTGATTTGTATACTCTGGAATGTCACAAAAGTCAATACAAATTCGTATTTTGTACATATCGTAATAGTGTAACGAATAACTTGCCTTGCTTTTAGTATGCTCTCTTTGTGCCCACAACTGCATATTATACTTATAATTATCTATTAAGAAAAATAACTACAAAATGGGTGGGCATGCGGAACTAAACCTTTTAGTTTAGTACATATTGAGTTTTTGTTAAGCCAAAAAGGTCTAAGTACTGACAACAAGTACCTTCATGCTTTCTTCACTAATACATGTACTAAAACTACTAATACTGCGTTCAATGCAACTACTCATTGGTACCTAATTGTATGCCAACGACGATGTTGAAGAAGTTAAAAAGTGACGAGTCAGCGCTTAGTTAAAAAAAAATCAACTAGCAGCAGCTACTGAAAATAAAGACAAAACAGAAACAACAAAACAAATAAATGAATGTATCAAACTACTAAACAACCAAACCAAATATATTTAAACCAAAAGCCAAGCAAAGCAAACACCAGCCAACGAACTAACCAACTTAAGTGGGTACTTGTATGCCAGTGCACTAGATTTATTTTCTTTTACTCTGTGCTATTTTTCACTTTCCTTGTACTGCCTCTTTAGCACATACTAAGTGGTGGTAATATCAGGGTTAGTATGAGGTTCTTATTAAGGTATTGTGGGTGGTAATTGGCGATGACTTGTTCTCTTGAAGCAGTTTCTCTCTGTTCACTCACCCCTTACTTTTTCACCCATTCACCCACTCATCCGCTCACTAGCTTCTGCTGACTACTTAGATACAGTTGTTACTAATAGATTTTTTATTTTTATTTTAAACTGCTACTTCTTACTACATATGTACTTAGTATTGGAACTAGAACTACTATATATGTATTAATATAGTATTTTTAATATAACACTGTTATACAAACATAGTTGTACACCCCTCGAAATAAATGTAAATCTTAATCAATAATACAGTTTTAAACTTTCGCTTATCTTTTGTGTATTTAAAAAAAATCAGTTTTTCGTTTTGTATGAAAAGCGTAAACTTAACTTTATTTTTGTAGACAGATTTGTTAAGGGAAAGCAACTACATATTTCAATAAATGTAGCTATTTATCAAAACATACAATCACCCCTATCGTGAATAAAAATTCCACATGAAATTTGTTCCCTTTTATTTTTTTAACATTGAATTTTAATAGGAAAATATGAAAAGGGAACAAATTTCATGGGAAATTTTTATTCACGATAGGGGTGAATATCACTACTATATTTATGTAAAATCTATATACATATATATATAGTAGCCGAAAAGCTATTAACAGCACGATTGACAAATAATTTAAAGTTCCTATGTATTTTATATTAATGTAGTCGAAAAATATTTTTGTTTCACCAAAAATAATTAGCATGTGGATTTATAGGATTGGTCATCAACATTTAGAATTTTCATTTTCAATACATACAAATTGTATTCATATTGTTCGCAATGAAATTTTCAGCAAAGATCATTGAATATGGTCAAATTATTGAATACAAAAGTTTTGTTATTTTTATTTTAAAATTGTTCCCCCTAATTTATTAATTTTATTTTATATATTTTTATTTATATATTTTATTTTATTTTGTTTTATTTTATTTTTTTTTTTATTTTATGTAACGGAGCTCAAGCCGGATATAAAAACACAACATAAAATAAATTAAATTTTAAATATTTGAACTAGCATTTTAAACATTTTAGATTTTTTACAATTATTTTGGGTTTTATTGGATCCAGAATCGATTTAGATAACAGTTGTAATATGCAAGAATAACACTTAAATTTAAAACTTTAACCAATTGCTAGATGTTCAAAGATTCGAACTCAAAAATATTAAATTCATAAACACAAAAATCTTGGTATAGATTTATGTATTTAAAATGAAGACAAACCCATCTATTAAAATTGTTTTATAACATAGAATATGCAAGGAAAAGTTACACAGCAAGTTTTGTTTAAACTATTTTCTTATTTCGCGGAGTGTTTGTGACAATTGTCACTGTAGCTTAAAATACAAAATGAATTCGTATACAAAATATCAGCATGCGTTTGTGTGTATATGCTATAGCTGCTTATTGCACAGTCGGCTGAGGCTACCACTACTACTTGTGCCATTCATGTACTTGTAATGGGTGCTGGCTGCTCTAATACAGTCACAAGTTTTATACAAGTTACTCTTGAATATTGCTGACTTAAAGATTTAATCCAGAAAAGCAAAAGAATAGCATTTAACAATAGCTTTTATTTGTATTTTATATACAAGAGGATTCTGTATTTTTGCTGTTGTAGTTGCATTATAAAGAAATCAAGAGCAGATCATGAAAGGAATTAATTCGTTTGAGTGCAAAAGTTGCGTTAATCAAAATACATTCTTCAAATCTCCACTTAAAAAAAAACCCAAATAACTTCCTAATATTCCCAAATCAGTGCAATATAAAACATTATACATGTATGTATGTCTTGTGAACTCGCTTTAATTCCTATAGACGCCAACCGAAGATATGCGAAATGTTGATGAAAAATTAGTTTGAATAAATATCGTTTTTTATTTATTATTTACAAAATGACCATTTAGCTCGACAATATCTCAGTTTTACATTCTCTAACATTTTTTAAAAAATATTTCTTATTATTGTATATTTGACCTTTTTTTATTAAGATTTTGGTAATTATTAAAGCTGAAAAATTTTTATCCTGAAGTAAAGAGTAGCGAAATATTGAAATAAAAATTTAAATATTTTATAAAAAAGAAAGCTTTAATAATTACCAAAATCTTATTTTTTAAAAAATATATGTATTTACTTTCTTAGCAGTTCAACAAATACTAAATGAATTTACTTCATACACAAATTTTCGGATATTAATTCATTACTTAAAACCACAAAGTCTTAACACAAGTATTATAGACATGGTTTAAATAAAATATATATGAATGTGTTCGAAAATTAAACAATCCAGCAGTTTTTAGTGACTGCTAGTGATTTTACTTGAGTAAAACTTTCGGAACGTATTTACCTGTATCTGAACTATAATATTCTGAATGTTTTTTTATTCAAAATATGACAAAAAAATACTTTTTCCCGAAAACCTTCAAACTAAAAAACCTTAACAAATCTAAGAAATATGTTCTAATTTTTTTTTAACAAATTGAAAGTAGCTTTGACCATATTAGATAATAATAAAAATAATCGTTATGCTACGGAAATAACAGTAAAACACGTTAATGGCGTGGAAAATACTTAATAATTTAAGAATGTGTTAACCTATTTTTATATCTTATTAGAACAAAAATTTCGTACACATTTCTACAATTCAGAGAATAATACTAGAGGTAGGGACGGTAAAATGTATCAAATATTGTAAATTATAATTTAAACTGTTATTTAACAATTTAATACAATATGTTTTTATCCACATTTCAACATATGTTAAGTCGAATTAGCACGTTTTGATAGGAGTCGAGTTTTTAAATGCAACATATTTTAATGTTTCCTTAAGTATTGCTAACAATCGGACAATCCAATGAAAAGTTTTGTCAGAAATGTGTTCCGAAAATAACAAGCAATACCTTTTATAAACCGACCAATTTAATTTACCATGACGGTATTTCTTTAGCGAAAATTTTACATTTTCATACAATAGTAGACAATAGATTAATTTCTTGTTAAAATGATCACATGAACATTGTATATGATCCAATAAAAATGGTTAAATTTTATACAATTATAAGGCAAACACAACAATACTCAATATGTCACCCAGTTTTCGATAAATAATCAAAAGAATTTAAAATGTGCAGTGGATTAGACTAGATAGTTCGATTCTTTTATTAACCAAAATTCAAGTCACAATTCAAAATTTATTTTATAATTTTTTACAAAAAAAGATTTACTTTTAACAATATGTATTGTTTCAAAGGACCTTTTCTGTAAAGTATATGATTTCAGTGATTACTTTCGGTATATACATATATGCGTATTTTAGGGAGCAAGTTACAAAATACATGTGTGCACAAGGATGACTAGTATTTTGTATTTTGTATCAATTACAAATGTCGCTATTCAAAGCTGCAGGGTTTAAATTAGTTGTGTATAAGAATGTGTAAGTTTGTAGTAAGTCTCAATGTTCGCCTTAGAATTTTCATTGAAAATACAAAAAAAAAAAAAAAAATCAGAAAAAAGTTCATTTGAATGAGGCCCATAATTATAAGCATCAAAAGATTTTTAACGATTAACATGAATTCAAATTTTTGTTTCTACTTTTTCTATAGCTTTCTTCTTTTCTAATTTGCACAATAACATTTAGTGACTCTTCTCTAAAAGTAGACTCAGTTTTTTTTATACTTTCGTAATTTTTCAAATATAAGATAGAAATCTTTACTTTACCCCATTATTGCTTGTTGTTTTCGTTTTTAGTCATATGTATTTGTTTTCTTTTGTTGCATTGTATTAGTTATATTTTGTATGTACATACTCGTATATGCAGACACGAATACGAAATTATGTCGAGCAAATATGAATACAAATATGTATGTATGTATGTTTGTATGTATCATATTCATACGTAATTCATTATCAGATGCATGCGGTTAAACTGAAATACAGACAGTCTTATCTTTCATATTTAGTTGGAAAAAGGAACACATAAAATTTTGTAAGTAATTATATTAAGCATTTATAATTATGTAACCAAGATTCCCATCGGTAAAGCATGTAAAAGAAATTTCAATTCCTAACTTCCTTTTTGTCAAAAACCTAACAAACTATGAAAAGATGGAGCAGACTAAACAAATGAACCTAGAGCCAAAACGTGAAGCAGTTCATATTGACCAAAATAAAATAATTAATTATATTTTGTTTGATATGGAATGTGTCCGCTGCAGAGTGAGTTGTTCTAATACAATGACTATACAAAGATGGTTATAGGTTTGTGTTTGCTGGGCAATATTATCTTATCCAATACAGACGCATTTCATTTATTGATAGTTTTGGTTACCCCTGTTATAAATTTGAATAAATAAATTGAGTGCAAAGATTCTCATGCCTCGCATAAAAAATATACAATGTCGCATATTCAGAAATGATATCTAAGTTTAAACTTTTTTAAGTACCAACTTAAGTTATTCTTATGGGTAAAGCTGTAACTAAATGTCAACTAACAAATACATTTAAAGAACAGCTGATTGATTTTATTTCTTTTCGTCGATGATGTTAACATATTTGGCCACCAATTTTTTATATGTAGTTTTTTCAACTGGCGACCAATTTAAGTCTCTAAATTACACAAAGCAATAAATACATATTTTTTCTAACAATAATAATAAAATTATCTTATTTTCTTTGCTAATTGTGTCCATTTTGACCAAAAAAAAATCAGAAAAAAAAAGAAAACAAACTAGAGATGTGTTTTCGTCAACAAAAATCTACTAAATGCAGTGTTGCATTTCTTTTAGCAGCTAAAAGCAGTTGCTAAGTTAGTTATGATTTGTGAATAAGAAATTTAACTATTTATGAATTATTTTTTAGTTTCTGTTTAATAAGTTTCGACTTTAGTTACGATTTCTGAATAAGCGCCAATCTCTCTAAAAACACGTTCTGATTGTGATATTCAATATAAGGAACATATGTATATCTATATACTTCTAACAATTGATTTTTATATTTTCTATTTTAGTAGAAAGTGTACTTGTAGTTCAATATTTTTTACAATACATGCGTGCATTGTTTTAATGCAGAATATGCGGCTAAAAGCTCTCGATCATATGCGCAATACTTAGCTGGTGTCATGTTTAAACTTTTTGAGTAAAAAGCAATTGGCTTCCACTTACCATCAATTTGTTGTTGAAGTACACCATTTCTATAACGGTATTTGGCTGTTTATAGTTGGCAATGGCTCCTACACGTTCCGGTAGTGGTTTTAGATCAAGCGGTGTCACCGGATAACCAAGAAACTTGAGTTCCGAAACGCCAAAAACAGATTTCGACGCGTTGATTGTAATACCATATTCACGAAGTCTTTTGAACAATATCTTCACATGTTGTTTATGTTGTTCGAAGTTTGTCGATGCTATAAGAATATCATCGATATACGCGTAACAAAAATCTAACTCCCTGACAACTTCATTTATGAAGCGTTGAAAAGTCCTATAGGCGTGATGATAGCTGTCTTCTGAATGTCATCTTTTTCAACAGGTATTTGGTGGTAAGCTTTTACCAAGTCTACCTTGCTGAATATAATCTTGCCGCTTAGCATATATCCAAAGTCATAAATATGGGGCACTGGATACCGATCGGCAACAGTAACATTTAAACGACGGTAATCAGTGCATGGACGCCACTCTCCTTAGCTTTTAATACAAGATGTAGTGGACTCGCCAAGCAACTGGTCTGCATATTTTAACAATTTGTAATTTTTAACCTGCGCGCTTTAGCAAACACGGAGAACTTTTGATTTGAATGTGATGAAGTAATACAATGCTTAACTTTTTTTGTAAATTCTCCCAGTAATGTAGAAAAATATGAATTTTCTTGGACCGCTTTAATGGTTAAAGGATTAGTTTCTTTATACAAATATCCTTTGCTTTGCGACTGAGAAACATTATCAATCAAACAATTGTGTTTTATATCTACCAACAATTGGCTTTTCAACGTCAGCCAAAAAAAGGTCCACCGAAAATTTCTCTTTAATCCTAAATTTAAAACGAACGATTTGTTTCCATACGTTTTAATAATGGATTTATTTGCTGCAAATAATGTTAATGGAGCAGGATTTTGTTGAAGTTGAGAAGATGGGACAGGAAATACAGAAACATCGGCACCAGTATCTACAAGAAATTTATATTTTGAAATATAATCTTGAAGAAAGAGGCGACAAAGTTCTCGGCTAGCCTCGTCTGTCCCCATGGACGAGGAGCCTAATAATTTCCCGACGAATTTGAATAAGAATTGGAGAATGTACATGGCTTAAAACACTTGGTAGCCTTTTCACGAAATTAAAAGTGGCTCTCTTGTGCCCGATTGCTCATTATTGCGAACACGGCTCTTTGCACGACTTCGACCTTGAGATAAAGCTTCAACTTGTTTGGTAAGTGCATCAATTTCCTTTTCTAAAGCACTATTTGTCAATGTTGATGACAGCATTTACTTCTCAAGATTCTGAAGTGTCAGCGATTTTGTATGTCATAAGTGCTAATTTACTTACCGTCTAAAGGCAGAATTAGTCTTTACTTTCTGTTCCGTTCCGAATCAGCTGACTTGATTCTGTTAAATAGAAAATGTGCCGTTGCGGACAAAAATTTGCTAAGTAATTGTAAGTGACAGCACAAAACAGCTGACATTCGCACAACAGAAAAATTGCTGGTTTATTACAACAATTTTAAATTTCTTTGAATTTAATTAAGTTTTTGTATAAAAGTTATAAAAATATAAAAAATAAACGCTGTATGACGAAAAACTCATTACTTTAGTCGAAAGTAATGACATCTTGTACAATAAAAAAACTTTGATTTGTATTTTTTGATTTATTTTCGCGGTAGGGTTGTCTGTTTACCTAAAACAGCTGATACAATCGTCAAAATGACGATAAATCGTCAAATCTGGAAGCTATGGGTACTATACTTAAGAATATCGAATGTCTCATCAAAGAAAATGTACTATTAAAAGAATATGACGAAATTGAGCTGCACATATGACGGTTAGGAAAATAAAAAATACAAATCCTGGCATTGCTGTAAATCCTATGAAGGACATGACGTACTCATCCCCTAAGCGAAGGTGGTCTTAGTAAGCCCTAAAAATCGGTGATGGTTTAAGCGTTTTCATTATGCGATGCCATTTTCATAAAGTCAAATGGATACTAGTTGTTACTAACAACTGGATATTTGCAAACATATAAAACGGAAGCAATATAAATCGAAGGAGCATAAAATAAAAATATGTACTTTAGAATGCCGAAATTTCTCTGAATATTAATACAAGAAAAAGGAAATTCAATAAATTAATGTATAAAACAAAAAAATTGATTGTTCCACTCTTATTTTACAACAACTTATTTTAAATTTTGACGACTTGAATTGGTTTGCTATTGGATAATATAGGATTGTTTTTGGGTGACGTCATTTGTGCAACCTGCGCAGAAGTTTAAAATTTTGTGTTTGGGATTTCTATCCTTCTTGGTTCTAAACACTTCATAGTTAGCCGAAGAGAGCTAAATAATTTATCTCATCGGATTACATTCATAGCTATTGTTGTTTACCTAATAAGTCGTTTGGCGATCGACAGCCGAAGAATTTATGTCGTCGTAGTCTTAAGGCAAATATTTTCTAACAAATTTTTTCTAAAACAAGTGGTTACGCTTTTTTGAGTAAATATTTGCCAAATGTGACCGAATCTTTACACGTCTTAGTTAGCCGACGAGAGCTAAAGAATTTATCTCATAAGACTATTATCTCATAGCTATTGTTGTTAATTAGCCGACGAGAGCTGAAATATGTATCTTATCGGATTTTATTTGTAGCTTTTGATTTCCAATTTCCATTAGCCGACCGAGAGCCGAAGCATTTATCTCATTGGATTATATTTCTTAGTTGGTGGTAATCACATCATAGTTATTGTTAACACTCCGCAATAAAGAATAAGCTAATTTAGTCAAAAATTGATACCGATCCGATCGTATACTGAAGATAAAAGACAGCTCTGTGGTAATATTTCAGAGGAAGCAGACCTCTTAAGAACCTCAACTGACTAGGCATGCTCCGGTGGGAAAGAAAAACTGCATCACCAAAATTTTTTTTTATTCATATGCAGATTTACTGAAATTAGTGAAATTGTGTTTCAATTGTTTTTCTGATTTCTTTTAAAATGTCGCTATTTAAATTTTACATTTAAACTTTGGAAATAAGCATTATACACATTCTTAAGAAGGTATAAAATATAAATTTTAATTAAAAAATACATTTTTAAAACATAGTGGGAAATATTTGAAATTATTAACCTTTTTGGATGCATGAACACTTGACTCGATTACGAAATAGTTAAAACCAGTTTAATATCTAACAAATAGTTGAAATTTAACAGTTTAGAAAAAATATTTCTTATAAAGTTAGAGTGGCTTTAAAGTTTTTTTTTTTTTTTTGTAAGATAATAAGATTATAAAAAATAATAAGATTATTAATTTGTGATTATTGAATAAGAATTATGCATAATATTAATATGCAACATTAACTTGAGAAATTTGATAATAAAAGCATGAAGCCAAGAAATTCATTCTATATAGTCTGTGTAGAGTGTCGATAAGCTATTGTTAATAGATGCTTTTTATCACCATTGGGTTTTGCTATTAATACAAAATACTAACTGATATTATACAACATCGACTGCGGTTGTAATCCAATTTATTTTACAATATTAGCCAAGAAATTAAGAAAAAAAACATTAAAAAGACTATTTAAAAAACAGAAAACATTATCTATAATATTCCCTCTGACCATTTAGAAAGACTATTTTTGGATGCCAAACGCAATTATGCAATGAAGTTGTTGCTAAAAAAGAAATAAAATAAAAAATGGTGTATGAGTAATAAAAAACTAGCAGCAATCCAATCAAAAAGCCAGCCAAACATCACCCACTGCAGCAGAATTAAAATAATGTTTGTTTGGTTGTACATATTAAAAACTTATGTTTATGTTATGCCCTAGCAACACGTGATGTTTTTCTTTCCTCACAAAAATTATTTTTTTGTTGTATACCAAATTTAGAATCATACGGTATGAAATCATGTTGGAACATAAAAAAAATCCAAACTATTAGCGTTTTTCTATAAATAATTAAAAAAAAATTAAAATCTGCATTTCAAACTTCAATAAGTACTATGTGTTAATGCCATGTAAAACCTTAACAAACTGTGTCACAAATCCATTGACTTAGTTTTTGATCCTCCCTAATATCAGTTAATATATAAATGCTATCGCAATAACTATCTATCTCTTTTCTTTTTTCGCTTCAATCAAAATGTCAAATTAGTCTAAATGCTGCTTCCGGCCTTTCACATTTAAAAAGTTCCCTGCTTGTCTTTTATACAGCCGAACAGAGAGGAAGTAACAAAATTTCCATTTTCCTATAATAAAGATTTCTTTTTTTCCTAATTCCAAAATTCTAATTCTTGGTGTTTTATTTCTTTAGTTTTCATTCCCATTAATTTCCTATTGGTGCTTCCTTTATGCTCAATACTGAAAAAACAAAATAATATTAATAATATTAATTATTTTGTTTAACTGGTACTGAACTTACCTTTTTCCACTTTCCCACCAGCATTCTACTCCTCACCTCATCACTATTGGTCAGTTTTTTTAACAAGCATTTTCCTCACATAATTTTTAAATTAGCAGAAAAAAAATCAAAAATTAAAGCCTTAAATTTTTATTAAATTTATCTATGATTTAATTCCGAAAATTGCTAAAAGCACAAATCTGTTGTAAATATTCGTTGGTTGTCAAAATGACTCCTTAAATATTCGAAAATAATAAGAAAGATGCTACAAATAATTTTGTTTAGAAAATCTTAAAACAAAAACGATTACTAAATTGGAACAATGCTATTCCGCCATCACTAAATTTAGTTTGAATACATTACTAAAGTCAAAATAACACGTTATGTAGTGTTATAGCTACGATCTATTTATTATCAGGCATGTCACAGAAATCGATCGGAATGGTTTCAATTCCGTATTCGCAAATCGATCGTTTTTACTTTGCGTTCTCTAGATTGCGATCGATTTTGTTTATTCCCAAAAAATTTAACGTTGTGTAACCAAAACAAAAAAAATATGATTTTTGTAATAAAAAGTATAACAAAAGCAAACAGAAAGAGCGCTAACAAAGAAATTTTAAATAAAACTGAACAAAATTTTTCAAAAATGCCCGAAATTTAAATTGTTGCTGTTTTAAATGAACAAAGACATCAAAACGCAGTTGAAAAGCTACAAAGAAGAAATTTAAGGGATGCATCTGAAAACGACAAAAGTTTTCTTGTTGCTGACACCAACTTTGAAATTTTTAACATTTTATTTAAATATCAATGAGATAACTAAAACAACAATGAAATAATAAAAGTAATTGTTATAAATTGGTAATATGAGTTTTTTTTTTCAGTATAAAATAATAAAAAATAAGAATTCCACTTTAGAAATCTAAAGTGGTTTCATTCCGAATGGTTTCATTCGTTTTTTGTTTTCTAAAGACTCAATTTACGGAATCAAACCCACTTTCGATCGGAATTGAGTTCTGTGACATGGCTGTATATATAAGGAACGAGTCATAGCTATCTGTGACATTTGCTTTTCTTTTAGGAAGTTTTATTGTATGAAAAATACTATTTTAAGTACCATAGGTTTGATAAACTGTTAATTACTGCAAACATAGGACAGCACATTAACAGAACGGGAAGCAAAAATAGAATTTGTTGTCAATTGTTTTAAACGTACCAACTAGTTCCGTGACTTATGAGCATGTTGTCTGAAAAAAGAGAGTAAAGAGTTGATAATTTTGGTAATGAATTGTAACTTGGTGATTATAAAAGTATTAAAACCACAACCACAAACCACAAAGTGATTTATATAATTTTATTGGCATATCACATGGTGTTTTTAGAAAACTTACGGCTTGTTTATAAATTTAAATATTATTTATATGTTGGTAAATTCAAAAGGCGTTGAAAAATGTAACGTGGAAAAAAATAATCATGGCACAATTTCGATTTAAAATGTTGTAGTTTTGTTAAACAAAACCATTTTTAAAAGCATTTTTGATTAAATAGTGGAAGAAAATATATATTTTTTTTTATAAAACGTGTTTATTTTATTAAAAATCGTGAAAGGAAAGTAAAAATGTATTAAGTTTATAGTTTGGTATTTTGGGTATCAACTATCCCTAATGTTTCTACTTTGTTTATTATACTATGAGTAAAGTATTCAAAAGCCGAAACCAAATAACGGTTAACGGGTTTTTTCTATTTGAAAAACCGAATATTTTATATTTTCGAATTGTTCGACAATCCGTTTTTTTTTTTGGTTGGTTAACCGGTTTTTATAATTAAGAACTTTTTGAATTTTTGTCCATAATTATAAAATGTTTCGTACTTGGCACAATTTCGATTTAAAATGTTGTAGTTTTGTTAAACAAAACCATTTTTAAAAGCATTTTTGATTAAATAGTGGAAGAAAATATATATTTTTTTTTATAAAACGTGTTTATTTTATTAAAAATCGTGAAAGGAAAGTAAAAATGTATTAAGTTTATAGTTTGGTATTTTGGGTATCAACTATCCCTAATGTTTCTACTTTGTTTATTATACTATGAGTAAAGTATTCAAAAGCCGAAACCAAATAACGGTTAACGGGTTTTTTCTATTTGAAAAACCGAATATTTTATATTTTCGAATTGTTCGACAATCCGTTTTTTTTTTTGGTTGGTTAACCGGTTTTTATAATTAAGAACTTTTTGAATTTTTGTCCATAATTATAAAATGTTTCGTACTTGTTTTGTGAGCTTTCTATAAATTTTGACAATATATTCTTATTTAGTATCGAAAATCTCACGCTGCTTAAAATATACTGTAAAATCTAACAAATATATAACTGAACAGATCTTTTTTATAAAAAAATAAAAGTTTTCGGTTCCAAGATCGATTTCTATTATAAAGCTATTTTATTAAGAATATTTAGATATTTTTTGAAAATTTAATATAACAAAGACATTTGTACTGCTGCTCTTCCTCCTTATTTAAAAATAAGTGTGGAATAATCCTTAAAATAACTTAACGCATGTCAACATTCACATGTACGTATGTATGTATGTACCAATAAAAAGGTTTATTACTCATAATATTTGTTTAAATATTTGTTGTTTAAATTTTTCTTTTTTCAAACATGAATGCATATCGATAGTTATGTACATATGTACATATTTTTGTATAGAAAGTTAGCAGTACAAACAAAAAAGAAACTGTCATTTCCGAACCTATTTCCGGCCAACAAATGCAAAGATAAATAGTTTCTCTTAAATACATACATTGCTCATACATGTATGGTGCATTAGGCCTGGTTATTTAATATGAATTTGAAATGCTTACAAATAACAAGTCCCAAACATTTTTGTATTCAAAATTCTTATAGGAATATTATTTTTCAAATTAGCTAATCAGAATTAAGTGAATGAGGACATATTACGTTTGTCATTCCGTGTGAAACTTTGTTAATATTCATCTGAGATCCAACAAAGTATATATGTATGTTATTGATCCTTATGAAGTTCTAAGTCGATTGAGCTATGTCCTTCTGTCTGGCAGAAAATCTCTTCAATACTTATAAATAATGATACAGACCCAACATTGCTGTATTTTGATAATATCGGTTACTATTTGAATATATGATAACTAATAAATATCGATATCAAACCAACTTTTATACAGATTAAAAACATTAATCCAGAAATCATACTAATATCGGTTATAGGGCAATTATGCTACTGGATTTAGTAGCTGTCAGTATTACCACCAACCATACAACTCTTGTAAATAACGTTATTGAAATGAAATTCAACCAAATTAAGCCTAAAATACATAGAAATCACATTAATGGATACTGGATTTAGAAGCTATAAGTTCATAACTGGACCACTTCTGCCATAATTCTCTTGTAAATAAAGTTATTAAATTCACTCAAGATCGTTATGAAAATAAAACAAAGTCTGGAAATTATGGTAAGAATTGGTAATTAAAATTTGCATAGTCCACTAACCAGTGTAGTTTTTGTATTTCTTATTATATTTAGGTGGAGGGTTTTTTAGATTCGGCACAGCCGAATAGTGCACTCTAACTTGTGAGTAGAAATTTTTAATTCAAAATTAATATTTTCTTTTCCGAATTTATAAAGCGAAATATTTTACTACAGTCTACATTAATATATACATATTTACATATATACATATATATATACTTCTTCCTTAAGAATATCCCTCAGAATTGTAAAAACAGTCATACAACATTCGCCCCAATTTCTTTAGACACAAAACATTTTTATTAGAAGAATTTAAATGTATGTGTGTACGCATGTCTTTAAGTAAATGTACACAGACATTGTTTATTGTCTACATGCGTTTTTTAAACCAGCCATCGCTTTGTAAATTGTTTATAGTTTTCTTTTTTGCACATTTTACATCCTATTGCATTTAGTTGCTCCGTCCTATTTACAAAATTTAACAACAAAACAACTACCGGCGACAAGCGCAAATACAAAATATATTGAACAGAATGAAATACATTGATGTGTTTACAGTACGGTTTGGGAGCCGGGAATACACGTGAAAATAAACCTTTTAATATCGGGAAAACGTTGAAAAATAATTTATATAAAAATATATGTACAATGGTTTAAAGAATAAAGGTAAACACGTATGTATGTATGAAGCAATATAAACTTGTTCGAAACATTATGGTTTAAATCCGATATACAGAATTATTGGTTGAATAATATGATCCCAAATAAAATTTTTATTTTAGAATTATCTCTGGACATATACAAATTATTTATTTATATTTTAATATTTAAACTATTAAATAAAATTTGAATCTGATTGTAATTTTAATATATTTTGTTTGACTTGAAAATGCTTGAAATGTTATATTTAACCTACGAATAATACAGTAATTGTGTTTTAATTTAGTTTTAACACTAATATGTTTAGTTATTGCGGGTTTAATTTGTAAATATAATTCACAGTCTAAAACAAAATTTATATTTTATTCACTACTCAGCACCCGCTGATAGCGAACTGACTGTGTGTGCAGCGCATCGAAGACCGAGACCAGTAAGGTCTTCGATTATGTTATACTGTAACGCGATATTGATTTGACGACCACTAGACGTCAATACCTTAATAGGCGGGAGTGAAATCCGGTAGAAACGGCTTTCAGGTAAATGCTACAAGTGCCTCCGTCCCACTAAAACCAGGCAAGCTTTTAAGTACGTTCGCTGTTTCGTCGCCGTTAAGTTGGTGGTACAGGCTCAGTTGAGTTTACTCCTGCCTAACACCCGATCCTGGCACGGTACACAGGCTACCATAAGAACCTGTTTCAACACTCGCGGGGCCTGCCTGCCTGCATAGATAACTGCGGGGGTCTAAATGGGAACTGTACAATCGAGCAGCGATAGCGACTTAAAGTTGGGACTCAATCGAATAGAATATATATACTATAAACAATGACAACGATGTACTAATCGAGAAGAGAGGATATGCCGAAATGAAAGGCAAGGCTAGCGTGTTTCGAAAAAAGGGCAAAATCTTGCACTCGGCAACACGAGGTTACAAACTGTCGAAAATCCAGGTGCAAAGACTCAAAGGGCTGCCACAGATAAAATAGCGCCACAGCAATCACAAAGGGAAAACTTAGACAAGGAAGATGTTACTGCTCTGAAAATTAGTAAAAAGCCTCCAGGTCCTGCGAAAACGCAACCATCATAATTGAAAGGAAGCAACCCCTACCACATCTCTAACACCCAGCTTAAAAAACCATACGGTAAACCAGCACACCTCTTCAAACCAAGAGTTTATCGCCTGGAATATAAATAAGGCCCTAGTGAAAATAAATGTGGCTATGCAGAGACAACGAAATATCAGCATGGATGTACGTAAAGGAATCAAAACAGAGAAGGTAAAAAAATCTATGTAAACTGAGCATATCGCAATAAACTCACAAGAAGGCACTGAGACGCCCAACACGAGCAACACAAAGCGAACAGCTAGTTAACAGCCCAGTTGAAACACAAAATACAAGGGCAGGATGTCAGATGGCAAACGGTGGTGCATGGGACGAAACTCCTACGGGAAGGAAAACAAATATAGAAGGGGTCAAATGAAGCTCAACACATGCAACATTGACTCAGGAAAAAGGATGAAGCCAGAACAAGTAACAGGAGCAGACCAGAAAAAAGGATAGCGGAAGTCTTTTTAGTCAAGGTCACACTTACGCAGACGTGTTAAGGACATTGAGAAAACAAAATGTTGTAAGGTAGGCTTGCCAGACGTACTGCATTTAGAAGTACGCGTACTTTTTTTTACTAATTGTACTTCTGTCTACATAAGACCTAAAGAAGTACGCAAATGTACTTTTTTTCAGATTCTGTACTTCTTTTTGTACTTTTTTTTAAGGAACAATTTCTTATTTGATAGCAAATATATATATTTATACAGTAGTTTCCTCTTAATTGACCAAAAAGCAATAAATATTAAAATTATTAGTTGTATTAAAACATTTAATATAGAATAGAAAAAAATTATTTTATTTTTTAAAAAGAAAATCTAATACACCTGACTAATTTTAAGTTATTTTTTATTACACAAAAATATGTATATATGATTTCTTATTTTGTTTTGTTTTTATTATTTGTTATTTGCTTCCTTGAATTGTTATAGTTAATACTGAATTTCCCAGTTCTGAGTTACATCAATTATTTCTTTTATGTACTGAATTTTATGATTTTTTTTTTTTAAATATAAAGTGTACTTTTTTTTCTTATTTGTACTGCTGTTTTTACTTCGATTTGATATCTGTACTTTTTTTTGTCGATTTTATATCTGGCAACCCTAAGTGTAAGGTAAGCCAACATAAAAACATAGCTCGAAAATCACAGTGGAAATTCGAGACCTCGATATCCTTACTACAAGCGAGAGTGTCTCAGATGCAGAAAAAAATACACTAAAAACAGACGGAAGCCGAAGAGTATAAGAGGGCTAAAAAAGAGCTAAAAGACGCTATACTTAAAGGCAAAAAGCAAAAATGGGAGAAATTAAGGTCGGACCTGAACAAACACCCATATGTATATAATACTTTAAGGCACAAACATTTATAACAAAAAACAAAAAATTCTAATAAACAAAAAATAAAAACAAATCCATTTTATAATAAAAAAATTCTAATTTATAAATTCTAATAAATAAATAAAAAAAAGTACATTTAAAAACATTTAATGTTGATTCAGTAGTTGAAGCTTTTTTTCTTTAATAGATAATTCAACCTTTTTTTTCAACGTAGAACTGTTCTTCCTTTTTATCGGGTTTGGAGAATTCGTTGTTGCCGTTATTGGTTGCTTTAAACCTGTTGATGGTCGGCTGAAAATCAACTGCTACTGAGCTTGCATTGACTCGGAAATATTGCTATTTTAAAATTAACAGTTTGAAGGACCATTCATAGAGTTGTCGACGTTATAAAAGGCGTTTTATTACAAAATACAATGCCGATTTTTAGCATATTGTTTATATGGTTTTTGGCTATAACTCGTCGACTAATTGATATTTTTTAAATCTGTAAGAGCCAAATTAAATTTTAATTGTTGCACATTCTCTAGCAATAATTTGGCTTTTGCAGATTTCAAGAAATATCAATTAGTCGACGAGTTATAGCCAAAAAAGCATATAAACAATATGCTGAAAATCGGCATTTGACTGCAAAGTTTGAAGGTCGATTAAAAAAAATTGGAACTACCATAAATAAACGCCGCGATACGGGTCTTCTAATTTAGCCTCTATTTTCACCCCTCAGAATCGACCTAACTTTTGCTAACCTGAATTTGTTGCACAGTGTTAGTCGACAATCCAGCATTTTTGAATCGGTTAACCGGTTTTTATATTTCAGACCATTTTTAATTTTTGTCATAAAAATCAAATGTTTCTAATTTTTTGCGCTTGTTTTGCCTTTTTTATATATTTTCATAATATTTTCTTATTTTGGTATTGAATATCTCACGCTGACTAAAATATATTGTAAAAACTAATAAATATAAATTCTCAGTTTGTATAAGTGTATCCATTTTAGGAACCTGATAACTGTTCGAAATTTTACAGTGTACGATTTTCTGTAATTAATTTAAGTTCTTCATTTTAACTATGACATAATTTCTTTGCAATTAATAACTAGTTTTAATAACAAAAATACAAGAGTTTCAGTTAAATTTTAAAAACATTGCATTCCGTTGATGTTAATTTTTTCAAGACCATGTATTTCTCTTATTCCGATATTTTATTATTGTACAAACATATATCTTTTCAAAAGTATTCACACGTACACAGAAATCTATGTCTGTATTGTATTTATTTAGTCGAGTATATAAATATATCTTAATTGATCGTACTCGTACAATTAACACTTTTGTCTCTGTATCTCTGATCAACATTTCGATTTTGTTTCCACACGAACATGTTTGTTATACCCTACACCACCATAGTGGGGAGGGTATATTGGATTTTTGCTGATGTTTGTAATGCCTCAAAATTTTATAACACTCATCTTAAACTATAAATCACTTTCTGAGTCGATTAAACGACTCCGTCCGTCCGTCCGTCTGGCTGGCTGACAATGTAAACATTGTGCGCAAAGTACAGGTCGCAATTTTGAAGATATTTCGATAAAATTTAGTATGAGTCTTTTGTTTGGCCCAAAGATGGTTGGGATTGAATCCGGTTGAAATCCGTTCATTATTTCACCTAGCCCCCATACAAATTTCTCCCGAAACAATAGTGTATACTATACACTGTATAGGTCATAAATGTTTGATTATGCACGCCACAAATAAGTTGCACATGATTTTGTGTAGATCGGTCTATAATTGGCAATAGCTCCCTTTATCGACCAACTATCGAAAATCACCAATTTTATAATGGTCCGTCTATAACTATCCATAGCTCCCATATAAGGCTCACTTCTGAAATTCACTACATGAAATCAGAAATCATGACAAATAATTTGAAATTTAACACAGAAAATATTTATATGTACAGATATCATGCCACTAAATTTTTGGATGATCGGTCCATAATATGTCATTGCTCTTAAATGACTTGACCGACTATACTTCCTTAGTTGTTTTTATTTGTTTTTTTTTTTTTTTCAAATAATTTAAAATTTTACATCTACAGAGCAATTGACTTTGCCATTGCCGCTAAATGCCAAAACTAAAATCTAAAGAATTTTTCTTTACTTTCTTGATTTGTCTACATGCATTTGTTTTTATAATACTTCTTTAGTCTTTCTTACGTTTTATTTATTCATTCATTTATCAATTACAATTCAATTTATTTCGTATCGTGTAGATTGCGATACACACAATTTAAAATTTGAAATCGAACGGACAGTGACACCGAATTAAACAGCCAAAAAACCAAATAAGAAGAATACACCAACAATAAAAACAAAGTCACGAATATATCGTCCGCTGAAAAACAAAACAACCTGCAATATTCTAAGAAACGGACAAAACACCAATTCAACATGAACAAATTAGAGTGCAATATTCGGCTGTGCCAATTCTTAAATACCACCCACCGAAATATAATAAGAAATACAATAACTACACTGAGCATAGGGCTGTGACAATTTACAATTTTACGAACAACATAATTTATTTAAAATGTTTTGACATTTTATCTAGTTTTTACCATTTATAATTGATGTTATTACCAATTCTTGCCATAATTTACAGAGTTTGTCTGATTTTCATAATAATCTAGAGGAGTATAAAGAAGGGTAAGATTATAAAGTGAGGGTTATTTTGATTGAATTTTATCTCAATAACTTTATTTGCAAGAGATTTATGGGTGGCATAGCAGAAGTGCACCAGTTATGGACTTATAGCTTTTAAATCCAGTATCCATTAAAGTGGATTCTATGTATATTAGGCTTATTTTGGTTGAATTTCATCTCAATAACGTTATTTATAGGAATTGTATGGTTGGTGGTTATACCCGGAAGTGGACATAATTCGGGAGCAATTGCCAATTATTAACAGCTACTAAATCCAGTTGCATAGTTGCCGTATAACCGATATTAGTATGATTTCTGGATTAATATTTCTGATCTTTAAAAAAGTTGGTTCGATATCGATATTTATTAGTCATTTTTGTGGGTATAAAAATATGTATGTATCTCTTAGTTTCTCCTATTTATTATTACGTAATTCTTCATTATAAATCTAATTTTTGTTGTTGTTTTGCATTTTATGTAACGATATGTATGTACATTAGGTTGTCCCAAAAAAAATTTTCTTTGGGGCTCAAGTCTAATTTGAAAGCTTATAGGGTAAAGTATTTCTGAGATTTTTCGGAAAAGGTTTTAAGGTCGTACAAGTTCAATTTTTTGTCAAAAATAGTGCTTTTTGAGCAAGTTGGAATTTCTCTGTAAATCTATTTTTTTCTTGGTTCGTTTTGAGAACTCTGTTTGATTCCTCAGATTTTCCGGAAGGTTGAGCCTTTTTTCTGGACAAGCTCTTCATATCGTACAAGAAGATTACAAAACAAAAAATTTAAAATTTGGATATTTAATATTTATCGTGTACAAACAAACATTAAAAGTGGTATAACTTATTACAAAATTTTTGAGACAACCTAATGTACATAGCAACGATTTAAATCAATAAAAATATGATATTAGTCCAATAACGAAATTAATAATGAAAATTATATATATTAAGTAATAAAATTTATAGAGAATTATAAATACGATCATTTAAATCCGACAAATAAAACTCAAAAATAGTATTTTCCGAGTTTGGTGTATGATTACACCAAAATTTAAAGTCTTATTTCAAATAATGTCTATATCAAGAGTAGCAATTTTATATTTGCATTAGAGTGTTGCAAAAAATTAAATGAAGCATTTTTACCACCACCCCAATAAAATGGTTATATTTATTGTACCTATAGAAACACATTCAGATATTATAAATTCTAAATAATTTTTTTTTTCATTTTAATGTAAAATAATCGAAATGTGCCACTTGAAAAAGAAATGCATAAATGTTGAATTTTGCTATATTTAGGATTTCCAATGCAAATGTTATATATTTTTGTGTGGAATTATATTGGTTGTATATAGAAAAGCAAATACAAATAGTCGGACGCTTTGACAACAGTACTTAAATGTGGATTCACCCATTTGTTCCGAACAATATATTTGTTTTTTTTTCATAGGAAGTTTGACGCCTCTCTTTTTAAGAGAAAGAAAATATTCATTTGAAAAAAACTTTGTCTGAACAAATATTTTGTTCGGAACATATGGGTGAATCCACCTTAACTCTAAACATGTTTTAGAGTCTAAATATATCCTTGTAACTAAAATATGCATTCAGAGTTTTATGAAAATGTTTTAAATTTTGAGTTTTTTGAATTTTACTCCATTTTTAATACCAAAAATCTTAACTCTGTTTTATAAATTAAATTCTACCACAAATAAATTTGAATGTTAAAAATTTATAAAACAAACTTATAAGTGTTGGAAAAACTTGAGTGTTAATCCATTAACGTCGTCACTAATTTAAAAAACAGTATTGATAAAATCAATACAAAAAATATTTGAGGTTTAAAAAATAAGCATTTTATACTCCATACTTTAAAGCTGCCAGAGTGATTTTTTTTTAAAATAACAATAAAACTAAATATAATTTTACTTTTACAATTTCACAAGAAAATATTTAAAAACATTTTTGTTTAACAAAACTGGAAATAACTTTTATTATTATTAGACATTTCATTTGTATGTTTGCATATTTTCATTTGTTTGACGTTGAGTCTACCACATATTATTGTATCACGATTATTTGTTATTATTTTGACAGCTTTATACTCAGAATGTAAATGTTTTTTGGTAGAAATTTTTATACCCTCCACCACCAAGAGTTGTGAATTACGTCGTTTGTCATTCCGTGTGAAACTTTTTTAATATTCATCTGGTAAATTGTGGTCCATGATTTCGCATAGCCCCCATGTAAAAATTTTCCCGAAATATTGCTCAATTATACATAAATGCCTATAAAATTGGAATATCAAGACAAAATTCAGCAAAAATAAGTTTTATGCGAAAAGAAATCGCAAAACGAAATTTTATAAAGTCCACTTCCAAAATTCACTTAAATAC
This sequence comes from Bellardia bayeri, assembly GCA_950370525.1. Classification (NCBI taxonomy): domain Eukaryota; kingdom Metazoa; phylum Arthropoda; class Insecta; order Diptera; family Calliphoridae; genus Bellardia; species Bellardia bayeri. Next base: position 99,896,429 of record OX493267.1, read on the forward strand.
GTATAAAACAGATATAAATAATGTTAAACGGCAAAAATTTGACATAAATAATCTTTATAGGCAAATAAATTGTTGTACTAAATTTTATGGTGGCCGGCCCAGAATTGGTCATAGCTCCCATACAAAGGCCACACCTCAAAAAGACATTTATCCATATATATATATTGTATAAATATCGGTACCGACTCAAAACTCTACACAGATCATTAACATATATACACATATCATCCCACAAAATTTTGTGAATTTCGGTCTATTTTTAACCGTATGCCCCATATAAAGCCCTCTTTCAAAAACAACTTTAATATTCATGGGTGCCGATCCAAAATTTTACACGGATCATTTACATACATGTCTAAATCAAACTGCTGGATTTTGAGAATATCGGCCCATATTTGACAATATCTCCCACATAAGGTCCACTCCCGAAATCCACGTTAATTCTAATATATATCTTAAATATACCGCTATTATGTTGAAAGTCCTCGTGAAATATCCTCATATTCATGAAAACAACTGTTCCAAAATTTAAGAAGATCGGCTCCATAATTTGTCATAGCTGCCATATAAGAACCATTTCCAAAAAGAAAAAAAAAAAACAAATAAACCCACAAAAATGTCTAATAAATATCGATATCGAACCAACTTTTATATGAATCAGAAATTTTAATCCAGAAATGATATTAGTATCGGTTATACGGCAATTAAGCTACTGGATTTTGTAGCTATCAGTCAATAATAGCTCCTGAATTAAGTCCACTTCAGAGCATAACAACCAACCATACAACTCTTGTAAATAACGCTTTTGAGACGAAATTCAACCAATATTATCCTAAAATACATAGAAATCACATTAGCGGATACTGGATTTAGAAGCTATCAGTCCATAATTGGTCCATTTATTTTATGCCACCCATAAATCTTTTGTAAATAATGTTATTGAGAATAAATTCAAACAAAAAAGCCTCATCTTATATCTTATTCTTTTTTATACTCTGTTTCTTAACTTGTTGTGAATATAGAAAAATGTTCTTTTAATTTTATAAATTCTTAAATTACACTCAAGATAATTATGAAAATCAAACAAACTCTGTAAATTAAAGTAAGAATCGGTAATTACATCAATTATAAATGGTCGAAATTAGATAAAATTTCAAAATATTTAACATAAATTATGTTGGTCGTAAAATTGTCTTTCTAGCAATATATCAAATACTAATGAAATTTGCACTAAGACTGAATAGAAAATACAGAATAAGAATAAGAATATTCTAGTCCTATAACCAGTGTAGTTTTTCTATTTCTTAGTACGTTTTAAGATTCGGCACAGCCGAATATAGCACTCGAACTTGTTTTATAAATATTTGTTTTTTTTTTTAATAATAAAAATACTATAAATAAAAAAATAAGACAGAGGACAAAATAAAAATCTGAAAATAAAGTGTTAAATTTACCACCAACTCTAATTTAAACCTGTATTTAAAAATACTCTGCTGATCAAAATAGCAAACTAATATCATTTGACAAATACCTAGTTAACCTAAAATGTAGTAAACAGTCATTTATAGGTTTTCATTATATAAGCATAATAAGCTCATTGGTTTTGGTTTTTTTTAATTTACTAAAATTTTACTGGTTGATAGATACCATAAGATCATAATTGCGACCTGTAGTTTAATTATAAAGGCGCAGAGACGAACTGCTTGATTGGTGTATTCCCATTAATTTTGCTATTGTAGAGTATACAAATTCAATAATAGGTGCCCACTTTAATCTCATAGATACCCACATAGACGATACACACAAGTACGAATAATGTTACAAAGGCAATTGACTTTTGAAAGCGAGACGGCATCTGTCTATTGCATATTTAAGGTGCTATCAGACGGGATGTATTTTACATATGTACTGTCACTTTTATTACCGTAATTCCGTATGTATGTCAAAATTTCCATTTTACATACGATTCATAATTTTTGCTATCACACCTGCTTATGTTTTTCAGTATGACATAATTGCTTCTTTTGGCCCCATTTAACTGCAATATATTTATAAACATAATTTAATTTATCCATTTTCTTTAATTTTCCTTTACAATATATTTTTTCAAACAATTTTGTTTCAAAACAAACCAGTTGTTTTGTTTATGTTTGTCACAGGAAAATCGAAAAAAATACATATGTATTTCCGCATGTACATATTTTACACATGCAAAGTTTCATATGTATCACACGATGTGTACAACTTTTATAGATGGAAAATTTGACAGTATATATCTAAAATACATCCCGTCTAATAGCACCTTTATGTGTATCTGTATATGTATATTTGAAAAATCAATGTTTTGTCCGTCTGTTCGTGATTTTAATTTTAGGGAAAATAACGTAGTCTACGTATCTGACAGACACCGTCACCGATACAGTCACACACATTTATTTATTTATTCCCTAAAAATGAAAAGAACTGACTTTCCGTCAGTAAGTTTTAATGTTACCCTGTATCGATATGAATTTGTTTTTTAATGTGTACGAGAATGTATGTAAATGCAGTGAGAAGTCTGGTTAAATTGCTGTTACATGAATTGTGGAGTAGACTAAATTATTTAGAACATATCCGGGTTTATTTTTTTATTTTATTAAATCTAAAAATAAATATTATATATTTATTTAAATGGATGTGCATACTAGATATGTATAGAGTGGACGATTACGGCGGTCTAAATTAGTTTTTCTTCAGAACAATAGATAGCATAACTATATTTAGGGGAGAATATACGTTATATGCAATTTGTTACTTCTTGTTCAAAACTACAAAACCTTTTTTTACATTCGGTTTTAAAAGTAACCGTATTTTGATAGCTTAAAACCAAAACCGACAATTAATCCAGTTTGGATGAGCGGATTTTTGAATTGTACTACTCTAGAATTTAATTAACTGTTAAAAATTAGGGGTACAACAAAAGATATTTATAGTTCATAGGCTTAATTTATTTAAAATTGTATCGGTGTAAAATTTGCACTATGTACATATATATTAATTATTTAATGTGAAGTAACATACTGTGTTTCGTATTAAAGAGACAACATTCTAACCCATATTTTTATACCTTCAAATAAATAATAATACCAATTCATTTAAAAATATTGATAATTAAGCAATTAAAATTTCAAATTCAGTTATTACTACCACAAAAAACGTCCTCTACGAGTTTTAATTTACATAATGAATAACTAAAATGTTGCACATTTTATCTGTTCTGTCAGTTGCAGTTTGTGACAACAGATTACATACATATGTATGTCTAAATATTTCGGTACTCTGACACGCTGATATATATTGGTATGTGCATTAATTTGTTTAATAGCTTAATTGCAAGATTTATTCCGAAATAAATAGATTTTTAGCAATGTTGCTTTTTTTAGTTGTTGTTGTTGTCATTTTTGCCCCTATATGTTGCGGTTGCTGGTAATGTTTACTTAACAATAATATTAACAACACCGTACAACAAAACAATAAACCAATTTTAATACCAATCTCGGTCCCTATATCTTTTAATTCCGACACTTACATTATTTTTATTTGAAAAACAAAACATTTCACAGGAATTGTTTTTTATTTTTTAATAATAAAGAATTAACAACACTCAGGCAATTAATATGCCTATATAATTGTGTTACTTTCTTTGGAAAGGGATAGGTAGATATGGGCAACTTCAAAAATTTACGGCACTTAGAATTTTTTTTTTTGTCTGACATCAATGTCGTTCATAAAATGTTTGCGTTTAAAAATTTTAAAGTGCGTTTTCACCTCCTCGGAGGTACCCTTTATGAAGTTACTCACATCACGCAATACACTACCCAACTTAAAAGACAATTCAGATTGTCCGACGCAAAAAAAATACATTTTTACAAAATTTACGCTAATTTATTTTAAGTTTGTGATTTCCGTTATTGGTGCGCTTACACCAACTTGATATACATACCTCAAACTTTATAAAAATACGCAGTTTTTTAATTTGCGCTTAAAAATCATTTTTATTAAACGGCGCAAAAACCCTATGTAATATCTTCAAAAAGTTAAAAATTCGGAAAATTTTCGTTTCACTTGTAAACCATATGCAACTTTTCACCCAGCAGCGATATCAAGTTTTTTTTTTGTGGATATATCCTCCAAGTCTAGTGACTATATTTTGTATTGGTTTGGATCTGAGAGCTAAAAACAATTTTTCGAATTTTGGATGACCACCAATTCTTAAGGTGAAGACTTTTCAACGTAAAACTTTGCACGTCATATCCTTCAAGTAGAGTCATCCAAACCCTGTACAACGTTTTTATCAATTCATAAAACTTAACGGAATAAGAGCCATGGTATGTCGGTTTCAGCAGGTGCTCAAAAAATTCGAAATACCCCATATGTAGGTAAAGAAAACGTTTAATTTTATAATTTTACAAGTATGGTATGATATTTTGTACATAGTTCCTTTTAAACCAATTCTTGCTTTTAAGGCTTTTGTTTATTTCTGTTCTTTTGCTTGTATGAACGAATTTTTTACATAAGAACCAAAAGTCTTTACAAATTTAAAGCTGTTTAACAGTGCTTGTAGGAAAAGACATATTTTCGTAGTTTTGGCGAAAGGCTGAAATGTTAAGACATATGTATATAGTACATATTGTTACGTTTTTACATTTTAAAAACGTTTAGCAACATTTGCATTTGTAGAAATTTCTATTTATAAACATTATTGATAACACCTTGTTATAAACATAGCTGAGCCACTCAAGTTAGTTAGTTTATTGTAAGTTATCGTTTTGTGAACATCAAGTGTTCTCAAACAGTAATTTAAGTGTGTTCTTAAACCGCAAAAGTGTAGTAAAAGAACAGAGTGTAATATTAATAATATTAGAATATTTCCAACCAATTCGGCAGTTTCTCTCACAGTTTTACCTTCCAAATTTAATTTAACTATTAATTGTCCTATTTCGACAGTAGTCTTTTTATCACTTGGAGCCATTTTTGCTTAAAAAGTTAATATTTCCCCACTTCTTACAATTTAGAAATGAATATGAAAAAACTCCAGTCTTGATTTTAGTGTTTGTAAAATAAGGGCATTAAATGTTAGATTTCTGCATTTTAATAATTTCAACTTCGCTTTGTCCAATTATTCGTTGAGCACAAGATATTGAGTTTTTTTAATTTATAGTTATCAGTATAGTTATCATTAGAAATATTTTTGTTTTCATTATTACTAATAGATATACTTAAGTAAGTATAGTGTAAATAAAATTTAAAAAAAAACAATAACTTAAGACAAAATGTGTCTTCGTTCAGAGCATATTTTGATCAGTCAAACTCTTGCCCGATTATGCGTTGAGGACACTATATAAGACATATAAGATTTTCTTTAGCATTTTCTATAAAGATTTTTAGAAAACAAAACAATATACGTGAATTATATTGTTAAAAGAGCAAACTAAACAAGCGTTGCATATAGCGATACATATTCAATGTTCGTAATTAGCAAGTTATTTTTCCCCATTAATAATAATAATAATGTCAGAATCATTCAATACCAAAATTATTCGATTAACAGAATGATTAGTCGAATGAATCAACAACGCGAAATGCATACAAAACTATAAACTGAAAATAAATCAACCAGAGGAACAGGAAAATGAGCAACAGCAACAACAATCAGCAACAAATTATTGTCGTTCATTTCAATTCACCGTCATTAGTTTCAGCGTTTTTGTTATTTTTTCACTTCAGTCCGTACGTTTTATAGTGTTCTTGTTCGATCACATAATTAACATGTGTTTTAGAATTCTTTCGTACATAAATATGTCTCTATATATTTTGTTTTATTCTTGCAAAGACAATTAACTCTACCAGACTAGACCCAACTGAATCAGACTAGACCAGAAACAATTGTACAATGTTTTATGTTGATTTACACAAGCACGAAATGTTTCTATGTGTAACCGGACATTTAGAAATATTTCTTATGTTATGATCAATTGAATAAATATTTCACGAAATAATTAAATAAATATTTTCTGATTTTCTGATTCGTATGGGCACGTTTATTTTGGCAAATATTTGCCTAATATGCCCTTACCTTTATACATCCAACATAATGTTGTAATACTTTGAATACAATTTAATTTGTATTCTTCTGTTCTGTTTTTTATTTGTATTTTATTACGAAAATGTATAAGATCAAATAAGAACAAAATTATGAATTCTTATACAATCAACATTCAAACATTGGATTGTTTAATTTATGATTTGTAAATTCTGTATTTGTTTTTATTATATTAGTTATAGCATGATAAAGGACATCTTTTAACATAGTTACATGATTATTTAACACAACTATGGTCAGTCTAATAATTTATATAATTATAGGGACCATATCTTACATTAAACATTCATTTGTCTGTCGAACAACTATATTTTTTTTATTTATTAATTTATTAACTATTATTTCATCAAAACAATTCTAGTTGCCTCAGTATCCGAAGACATTATTGAGGCGAGTGGCATATGATATAAAATTATAATAAATTAATAATTACAATATTAATAATACATATAAAGTTAGATTACAAAAAATATATAAAATATAAATTTCTACGTTATAAACATTTCCGTATTTTGCAATGGATATTTTTTTAAAAGTTATTTTGAAAATTGAAATTCTTTGAGTGTTTTTTAAATCTGGTGGTAGATTATTAAATTCAAGAGGACCTATGTATTCGATTTTCTGCTTCGTAGTTTCTAGTCTGCATCTCACAACTCTAAGAATTGATTTACATTTCTAGGAAAATGTATTGAATGACGACCAATATTTTGAAGGGATTTGAAAACAAACATTAAAACTTGCATTTTGTGAAGCCTAATAATAGGCAAAATTATTTTAGCAACATTATTATTTTTTATTGCATATTTAGAATCTCCATCATTGATTTTATGTCTGGTCAAAATTTCGTTAAATTCTACTTCCAAAAAGTGGGTCAAAATGTCGTTGGAAAAAATAGTATATTTTCTTGTTCAAAATTTTCCTTCAGTAAGTGTGTAAGCTCATATGCGATATTTTACTTGAAATTGCCACTTCAAAGTTGTTAAAAGAATAATAGTGTATACGAATTATACTCAATTTTAGCCTGTAGAAAAAAATACAATTTATGAAAACTTTAACTCATAAAATAGCTAATAACTATTGTTTGAGAAATAGTTTAATTTCGACCATTTCTATACCCCACATATATCGAAAACAATTATTATACAATGAGGAATGGGATAGAGACTTGAAAGTAATTGATATAGGAGGAACTCGAAAAACAAAAGAGGTGATCAACTTTTCGTTTACTGGAAAATACAATAAAGAGCTGCCAATTTGTAATCGAAAGCTGCATGATCTCCAAAATGTTTGCAAAAAGAATGTAATTCCTCGTGGCTCACAGTCATTGTTTTTAACTTACATGGTGGAAAGAAGCGAAATTGTTTAGATGAGCCAGATGTAGTAGAGGAAGACAAAAAAAGAAAACGAATGAGTTTCAAGTTATTTTTGATTTACGCAATGTATGTAGTATACCTTAATTTGTCATAATTTTTTGTTTATAATAACCCAAATTGGAAAGTAATGAATATGTGCCACTTTATTAATAAAACTATGAATTTTGAGATCAAATATTTTAATAAAAATACCGTAAAATTATTGAATAAAACGAAAAAAATAAAATAGCCTATTCGAGGACTTGTGCTTTGAATGACATAATTATGGTCTTAAAGGATGCGTAGAATAAAAAAAATTGGCCAATTTAAAGACAAGAAACGGTATTATTCGCCGAAAAATCCAATATGAAGAATTTTTATTTACCGCGATATTGAGGTTTTAATAGACATCTGATTTGACAAAAACATTAAACTCTATTTTCTCAAAACCCAAAAAATATTATACGCTATTGTTATATTGAGGGGACGATATGTACAATGATGTCTCTAGAAAAAAAATCTTTATCAAACAGGGACATGTTGTTAATGCATTTGTTTTCGATTAACGAACCTTTCAAGAAACATGTGCTTCATGATTCTGCACGAAAATGTTACAGCTAACCTTTTTTATATCCACCACTAAAAAGATGGAGGGTATATTCTATCATTCCGTTTGTAGCACTAACTTAAAATTTTAAATATCGATTTATTAAATGCATCATACATTTGAGTATTTAACACTAATGGGGTAAAAAAGTGTAAAGATTTGAGTTGTTGGTATTTTTATTGTACCTTTTGTTTCAGACAACGAAGTTTTATTTCTCCAGAAGAAATTATAAACAGACTTATAGTTTTCAATATATATGTATGTATGTAGCTTTATATAATAAAATATTTACAATTAGGAAACCATAATTTCAGGGCGTAAGGGCACTTTTTAAGTATTTTTTATAATTTGTTCTGAACTAAAAAAAATTGTGTTGATGATTTCTACAATCACAAAAATATTAATTATATTTCATAATTATTGATAGTCGAGCGTCAAGAAGTAAAAAGGACAATTTAATACATAAGATTTTGAGGATAGATTAATTTTAATGATCAAAAGTTCTATAGTTAATTACATAGATTTAGAAATTTAAGTAAATAGGGTAAATGCTTAAAAATTATACTTAACAATAATACTTAATAATCACACAAACTAGTATTAGAAATTTATTTTTTGTTTTTTTTTATGGAAAAATATGTCAAATAAAATAAAATGTTTATCGTTGTTTACTTTAATGTCACCAAAGTTTATAAAGTACATAAAGATGGGAAAAGTGTACTTTTTTAATAATTATGCAAACAAAAAAATGCAAAATTAAGTAACAATTTAATTTGTTTTATTTACCTATAAATAAAAGCCCTATTTTAATTAAAGCATATCATGTATTAATGTATAAATACCACTCGACGATGCGTATTGAGGAGCTGAATGAACAAATTATTTAACTCAAGTTTTCAGATATCGAAATGTTTCGAGATTTTTAACTTACGAAAATAAAAATATGTATATACAATTTGTTTGTTAATTATTTTGGTTCCTACATCATTTTTGCATATTCTTATTCTATATGTAGCAAGTTTTGTACTTAAAGACAGATTTTTATTTCTTCTGCTACATAAAGACAGTAAAAAATTGTACAGAGCAAGCATTGAAATATTTTTTCCACAAATAAAAATAGGACCATATTAAATAATGCTTTTCTGTTTTTGTTTTTCAAGAATAAAACAAACGCTGGGTACAAAAAGTTAGTTGATTAAAAAAGGCAGGAGCCTGAAATAAATGTCCCAAATGCGACCCTACCAAATTTATATCAAAATTCGTTTTAATTAGGAAAATTTAAAGACATAAAAAAATGGCTATAACTCGTAAAATATTTTCGATGGTTTGCTTAAATCACAGCAATGAATTACCGATTTTGATGATAAAATCTATTTTTAAATTGAACTTTATTTAGTTCATATTCTGTTACAAATTAAACAAATTTTTGTGTCTCCATTCAATCGTTGATGACATGTGCAAATGTTGCAAATTCGTTAAAATTTAATTTGCAGACAAAGCATAGAAAAGTCAATCAGAGTGAATGTTTTATTTTTTAGCTTTCTTCTTTCTTCCACTCGTATGATGTTGTTGATTTGGTTGTTCTTTTTGTTTATTACAGATTTACGTTGAATTAATACAAAAATTGTTTTTGTTTTTGCACATAATAATTAATTTTGTTCACTAATTATTTCTTATTCTGTTACAAAAAAAAATATAAAAAATTTCCTTAAATATTGCACACGAATAAACAATTTAGATGCAGGCTCTAAATACTTCACACTTTGTCGACAGAATTTATGATGAAGATTTTGTAATATGTAATATTAAAACTAAAAATGTTTTTGGTTCAGCCAACTTACCTGGACTTGTTTGCCAACTAAGGCCACCGATAAACATTTTCCTAAAATGAGAAGAAGAAAAACAAAATGATTAGCAATTTTATAATAAATACTTTCAGCTGCATTCATTATACAAAATAAACTCTAAACCAATTTTCCTAAAAAAAAATGTACAGTCAAAAAAGACTTTTGGGTGAATATTTATTTATTTTACTTGTTAAAAGGGTAAATTCTCTTGATAAAGATTTTTACGATCGTTGATCATCTGCACTAATGTATGTAGTCGGCCTTCAACTGAGCGAAAGATATCTTTCATCTAATTAAAGCCGGTTCTTAAGGTCTAAATTTCTTCCCATATATACATATGTATGTACATATTGTTACGAAATTGTATTTCAATTTAAATTTAACGGTCGGTATCAACATACAGCATGTTTATCAACATACAACTTCTTTATAAACAGTTGGAGTGCTTATCGACATACAACTTATTTAGCATTTGTAGAAGTTTTGATTTATAAACATTGGGCCATAACCATAGTCACAAAAAAAGTGTGTTTTAATTGTTAAAAAGTTGATTTTTGTTAAAAGTACACTTTACTTTAACTATCGACACGTAAAAGTATACTTTAATCGCTAAAACATACTTTTAATTAAAAACCAGGTGAAGTTGCTCTAAATAATTTAACATCACTTTAAAATCAACCAGCTGTTTATGCAAAGAACAAAAACTGGATGAGTACAAAAATATAAAAAAGTAAAAAAAAATCTTATACACTCCCGGAAATATTCTCTTTCTGCAGTAGCCCAATTCGCCTCTCTTTCTCTTTCTCGTTGTTTTTTTTTTTTGTTCCTATAGCGTTATCAAAAAATTAATGTCAAAATAGCCTAATTATGATATTAATCTTACCTTCCCCATTTTTCCACCGCAAACACTTTTCTTAAATTTTTCCGCTCAATTTTATTTTCAATTTTCAATGACAGCTGTTTAAAGCTGCCACTTGCTTATTTTTCTTTACAGTTTGTATGAAATAATTTTCTACATATGAGGTGGCACCCAGTTAAAGTCGGTTCAACTTAAAATGACCTTAAATTTTGACTATATGTAGTTACAAAATAATTAAAAGTAGGTTTTAAGTTTAAAGTTGTTTTTAAAAAGAACCGACAAACACTAAGTCTATGGTTATGGCATATTATTGTTATAAACTGTTATAAGCATAGTTGACCAATATGGCAAAATTGAGTTTTAACGACTTTGGCTGAATATTCTAGACAGACTTGCTGTCATGAACATTCTAGTATCTTAGTTTCGAACCTTCCATAAATTATGGTTCCTGTATAAATAGACTAACACGGCCAATCAAGTTAATCAGTTTATTGTGAGTCATTGTTGTGTAAACATCAAAGTATTCTAAAACTTTAAGTGTGTTCTTAAAACGTAATATAAGTGTGTAAAAAGACAGATTTTTAATTGTTTCAAATACATTCAAATAAATAAGGACTCGGTATATTTTCTTCAAACTACTTGACGTTTTTATTTTGCAATTAAAAGGAATCCGGTTTATTTAAAGGAAATAAACCACCATTTTTAAAAGGTAAAAACGTAACAATATATTACATATACATATACTATAACATATATTACATATACATATACATACATATATTATATTGGGTATCCAAATTGTTCGGCTTTTCGTTTATCAAATAAAAAAATAATTCTAATTTAACTTATTAGAATAATCGATCATACATTTAAAATTAATCGAATTATTCGACCAATTTAAAGTTTTCAAATAAAGTAAAATATCAAGTATATCTCTTCATCTATTTCAACGTATTTATTTTATTTATTTATTTATCGAATCATCAAGAGTATCGACTTCAATATCACTTTCGTCAACATTTCCAACATCACATTCATGATCACTTTCTTCTGAGCTAAAATTTGAAAAATAATTTTTGTTTAAACAAAAATGGTAACAGTAACGCTAAAATATATTGACGTGATGAATATTAATCCATATTTGATAATAGCTCTCATATAAAGTCCTCTTCCCAAACTGCACACATCTGTTACAAAACTCGTTATCAGGTTAAAATTCGAAACAAATAATTATCATTTACATTAAAATCGACGTACCAAATTTTATGACGTCGTCGTAGATCGTAGATAGTGATCACTTCCGAATTTTATGAAGATCGGCCTATTATAGGTCATAGCTTCCATATAAGGATCACTTCCGAAAACATAAATTTTATGCTGTAATTGCTAATTGGTTCATAAAAGAAAAGTTGAACAAAATGTCCGCCCTTTCAGCAAGTAATTAAGTGTCAAGTCAAGTAATTAAGTGTTTCATTAAAGTAGACATTATATGGGGGTTATTGTCAAATAAACACCGATCCCAACCATATACTGTTTTAGGATTTCTCTTTACGTGAAACTTATTTTTTGGGCGGCCGTAATGCGATAATATGGTGGCAAAATATTGCTAAAATATTGTCACCAAATTGGCTGAATTGGTAAAAAGTTTCAGATCAAAATATATAAAAAGCTCTCGAAAACATATAAATGTATGAATCTAGAATCTAGGTGAAATTTACACCAAATATTGGTGGCGGGTATACAAGATTCGGTACACTTTCTTGTTAATTTCAAAATTATGATAAAATGGAATTATTCGATTCTTCAAATGAATGCCCAAGTATTTAATATAGTTTCAGTTTCTCCAAATATTTTCGCATAATGTTTTTTTAACTTTAATTTGTTTTTGTTTTTTACAAACATCAATAAACTAAACTATAAATGGGATTTGGTAAAGCCACAAACCAATTAAATTAACCAATTTTAAGTATCCCGAAATTTCTATTATATTGTAATTATGCTTTAAAAATTATAAGGTTAATAAAGCTAATGAGTTGTTATATATCAGCAATTAATATTCAATAGATCTTATTAAATATTTGTAATCAGTAGTCAAAAAATTGTGTGCTTATAATTGATTTTCAGTCACTGTTCACACACACACACACAAATATACATATAAATGTACGTGTGTTCGTGACAATATTAAAACGTCAAAATGATAGATAATGCTGTTGTTGCTATTGTTGATGGAAAGAAGACTAAAAACGAATACAAAAATAGTAAAAACAATTGTTACTTTATTCTAATTCATTCAGTCATTTCATTTAGGAGACTCAACGGACGGAAAGATGGAGGGAAGACGGACTAAGAACAGTCAGACAAATAAGTAAAACAAACAGATATAGTTTAATCTATACTCATATATGTATGTATATACATGTATCTGTATAAAAGTATTTACATACACACATACATACATATATATTTAACAAATGATCTATTATTATCATCATTAAAATAAGCGGCTTGTAAGCATTGTTTTCAAGCTTCTACACAAATAAAAATATTCAACAACGACACAAAAATAAAATGAAACAAAAATCTTTACATGAGATTGCATTACACATTCTATGAGTGACTAAAATATGCAAATTTTAAAAACTTAAGCACTTATACAATAGCAAACTTAATAGGCCTTTTAAAGTTAAGAAATTACTCTAATAGATCTTAAAAAAATTTAATTTAATAATATAGTTCGAATTACATATATACATACATACATATGTATCTAACTTAAATATTTATTCAATTTATTCCTAGGAATATAAATTTTATAGTTTTCAATTATGATCATGATCAAATACATAGTTTACGATTCTATAAAGGACATACATACATAAAAACATTTATTTTTTGAGATGGGACATGAAAGTGGGCGTGACACATAACATTTTTATTATTAACTCGCCTTCAGTAAGATGTGTATACAACTTGTTTGAAGTAAATCTGTAAAAAGCCATGCAGAAGCAATTAATCAATTTAAAAAAAGTGGGCGTTAAAGTAGGCGTGGTCCTACCAACTCAAAAACCTTCCCGGGCTCATGCACAATAACTTTTCCGAAGATAATAACATGATCAGATGCAAAGTTTGCGAGAATAGAATAGTAGAAATAAATTTCAAAAAAAGTACCAATATAAGTGTACTGAAATTTGGCCCTTTTTACACCTTTATATTTGAGTCATGAATAGCATGTTCTGGATTCTTTTTTGTGTGGATGGAAGAATATTTTATCATTTTTTATATTTAAATTGAATAAATAATATCAAATGTCCGTTTTTGTTCCTTTTTTGTCACCCGGGAAAAAATAATTTTCAAAAAAGTACCTATTAATTATATGTAATACGTACTATTTGAAAATAATATTTTATGGAATTTTTAGTGAGAAAATACATTTTGATAAAAAAGTACCAAAAAAGAATACAATTTTATGCCATAGGAATTCGAATTTCAAAAAAGTACCAAAAAGATTTCTAGTCTTTATTGATCTGAGCCAGATGTATTTAATATAGTATTTCTATGTTTATTTATGTGGAATATATATATGTAAACGGAGCGTTCTACGGGGACTATTTTTACCCCATATGGTCACTTGAATTTCGAATTTCAAAAAAGTACCAGACACCTGCCCGTTTTTTTTTTTTTGATTAAAGGCAAACGCATTTAAAATATTATTTCTAAGTTTATTTGTTTTGGAGATATAGAGGTACTGGTTTTACCCGTTTTTGTCCCATTTGTCCCCCTTAACGTCCGAATTTCCAAAAATCCCTTCTTAGTGGATCTACATGTTATAAAAGGAACTCATTACCCGAATTTCAAGTTTCTAGCTTTAGCGGTTTGGGCTGTGCGATGATGAATGAATCAGTCATTCAGTCACGTTACTCTTTTATATACTTATGTATATAGAATAAATAAAAAAAAATTTTTTTAAGAAACGCTTTTCTTTACCTTAACATATTGATCAGTTATGAACACAAAATAAATATGAATACTAAAAAAATCGATTAAAAGTAAAAAAATAAGAACTTTTAAATCAAAATGGAAAAAATCTCACACATCCCATAAAGAAAAGCGTGGGGCGCGTTGTTATGAAACAAAATGCTCAATTATTGAAAATTCGTAGCTTTCAACATGATTGGTTGTATTTCCTTCGGTCGGAAATATTAAAATGTACTCACGGCAGTCATGTTTTTTTAAGTTCAGGTTGTTATGGGCGTCCCATGCTTTTCTCTAAGGGATGTGTGAGATTTTTTCCATTTTGAAAATTTGATGAATTTTATAATATTAATATTCCCAATAAAATAGTTTAATTATTTGTTATTTTTGCACACTGTTCTTTATGAGCTCTTCAGCAGAGAACTTAGTATTAGAAATAAGGCCTTTTGGGAGGCCTCTTCACTTCTCCTATTTATTGCAGGGGATTTTTATATCTGTGAGCTTTTTTATTTAACCAAACACACACACCCAACAAACATCTAAACAAAAACAACGAAAAGTGAGAACAAAGAGACAAAAGATAATCATAAAACCAACAACAAACAGAAAAAACGTTTCAAAAGTATTGTGAATCTTTGTAAAACTTAAAATTAAATACGGTAGTAGAGTAAGAAAGAAATGAAAATAACATGTAACCAGTGTTGCCATTAGGATTTGCGTGAAATTCATTAAGAAGAAACAGAGTTGCTAAATTCTCTCAAATCCTTCTATTGTTTTAAAATGTCAGGATAAAACCAGCAGATTGTTCACACTATACAAAATAAACCTCTCTATTACGAATACATTTGTCAATAGCCTCGTTATAACGAATTTTCATTCACTGCAGACTAACGAAATAGAAAGAATTGTTTACCACTATTTAACGATTTTTGTCAACTTACAACCTTTTCATAACGATTTCCATCAATTAATCCAAATTACATGAAACAGATACACACAAAATTATTGTGTTTGCAACGACAACGACTCCAGCAAACCTATATTCGTAGTCGACAGCAGCATGCATTGGACTAACGGCTGAAATATTCGAAGAAAAATTTATTTTTCAATTTTAAAACTACAAAATTTTTTTTCCTTCAAATGTGTTTTGATTTATTAGCGGAAATCGTTCGATTAATATACAAAATTTTTCTCTATTACGAATACATTTGTCAATAGCCTCGTTATAACGAATTTTCATTCACTGCAGACTAACGAAATAGAAAGAATTGTTTACCACTATTTAACGATTTTTGTCAACTTACAACCTTTTCATAACGATTTCCATCAATTAATCCAAATTACATGAAACAGATACACACAAAATTATTGTGTTTGCAACGACAACGACTCCAGCAAACCTATATTCGTAGTCGACAGCAGCATGCATTGGACTAACGGCTGAAATATTCGAAGAAAAATTTATTTTTCAATTTTAAAACTACAAAATTTTTTTTCCTTCAAATGTGTTTTGATTTATTAGCGGAAATCGTTCGATTAATATACAAAATTTTTTATTGCCTCGTTATAACGAATAAAAGTTGAACTTCACCTCGATATAACGAACCTCATTGTAACGAATTATTTGATACAACGTTTTTTTAATCCCCTTAAGATTCGTTATATCAAGGTTAAACTGTAATACCTAAATTAAATTTAAAAAATTAGTATATCTTAAGAAAACCATAAACCATAAACAAGTTTGATTTTTTATTTATGGCATTCCTATTTATGATTTATAAATACTTGATTGTATAATTTTTTTTTTCTTTTAATTCCATATAAAAAAAAATCGGTTTTTTTTTTGGTGGAACATAGAATTTAGAGTATTAAGTACTTGCTTGGGCTGATTTTTATACATTTAAACAATATTTTCTTATTTTGGTATCAAAAATCTCACGGTACTAAAACTATGTTTTAACAAGTTAGAGTTTAATATTCGGCTGTACCGAATCTTAAATACCCTCCACCTAAATATGTATATCAAAATATACAAAAAACACACTGGTTACAGAACTTGAATATCCTTATTAAGTGTTTTTAATACTAGTTAATAGCTTAGCATTTTTTATATTGTTGGAAAGACAATTTTACGAACAACATAATTCTTTTCAAATGTATAGGAATATTATCTAATTTTGACCATTTAAAATTGATGTAATTACCAATTCTTACCATAATTTACAGATTTTGTCTGATTTTCATAATACTCTTGAGTGTAATTTAACAATTTATAAAATGAAAAGAACATTTTTCCATATTCACCACAAGATAAGAAACAGGTTGTTATTTAAAAAATATTTTTGATCAAAATGACTTTTTATGTACATATTTTTATTTTGTTGCCCTGTAAATTGTTTAATATTTATAAAAATATATCCCCAGTCGTAATTCAGCTCTGGGTGGAGAAAGAACTCGCGCGTCACTGCCATTATCTTTTAAGGGTAATCAGGCCGTCCTTGTTTCGCTGCCTTCGAGAGTCTTGCGACTCACTCGCATTGGTTAATGTTTGGCGTCGTATAACTGTACCGCGTTACAGTTTCTCGAAGTTGCATTAACCACATGCTATATTTTTTTATGGTTTTATAATCTATAAGTTTGGCGTGGTGAAGTACCAAACAAAACTCATTTTTGATATTGGTGGAGACCATTAAAACTCAGGAGTGGAGTTCGGGAAGTCCGGTTTCCCATACGAAGGTCGGTGGATCTTCCTTGACGAGACTCCTTTCGGCGTAAGCCGGATATTGGTGATGGTGTTATGATTTATATCAAGGCCAAGTAAATCCTCCTGATAAGGAGGTAACCTAAATACATACAAATACAAAAATATATCCCAAGCAAATAGCGATTTTTACAAATCGAATTTTTACCTGAAAAACTTCAATAATATCGTGTAAAATGAGAAATCAGTTAACTTTTTTTTAGCTAAAACCGTATTCAAAATCAAAAGAAATGCAATTTTACGAAAAGCCTGAGAACCGGGTTTCTAAAAGGTCTGTTTTTTGAATACTTCAATGCAATTCTTGAATTTTTAAAGTTTTCAAAAGATTTTTAAAATATTTTGTGATTACTCTTTCAATAAATGGCAACACTACATGTAACAAGTAGTTTACACAAAAAGCCTGCAATAGAAAATGCATGAATAAAAACAAACACTAAACACTACTTTCACAACTCCAGCAACAAAATTGATGAAAACACTAATTCATCAACATGCTCATACATAAAGATATACATACAAAGGCGGAAGATGAAAATAAAACAGTCAGTCCATAGACGTTCAAAACATAGAGTTCAAAGTCTTTTGCTATTTACATAAACCCACAACAACATATTTAACGATTTTATCTAGAAAAACATTTGGGCAGCAGAAAAAGTTGGAATTATTTTGTTGTCGTTGCTGTTGTCCGTATATGGTGTTGTGGGTGTCTTTTTATTGGCCTTTTTCGATTTTCGTTGATATTTTAAATATTTCAAACAAATTAAATAAATTCAATTTTATGAAGCATTGTACCGGCTCTAATAAATACTAAAAGAGAATAAATAAACAACAAGTAAATTCGGATTAGCTGAAACGACTTTTGTATATGGGCAATTTCGTGTCAAGTGACCCAACTTTTAAAACCGATCAGGCAAGAACTGCCGGAGTTAGAGGGGGTCAAAGTTGGACATTCTGGTCATAAAGGGTTTTTTTTAATATGTGTAACTTTTCACCTATTAGTCCTAGCAAAAATTGTCCAAAGAACTTTAGATAGTATTTCTTCAATCATTCCAAAAATATTTTTTTTAATTATTTTTTTTTTTTTATTTTTATTCGAAGTTTTACTTCAATTAATTTTTTTTTTATTTTTTTTTTTTTCAAAATGGGCCCTTTTTCCTCAAAAGAAAGCTTATACAATTTCCTTTAAAGCCTTTATAATCGCTTGATGGGATGCGAGTGGGATATCTATCAAAAAAAATTATTTTTCAACTCAAGAATAAGATTTTTCAATATTTGGCACATCATTTTCATTTTCATCCATTTTTTTCAAAATGGAGTTTTTTTTATTTTTCATCAAAAGTAACTTTAGACCATTTACTTTAAGAGCTTTGTGGTCACTTAGTAGCAAGAGGTATATCTATAAAAAAAATATTTTAACTCAAAAAACAAAGTTTTTGAATTTGACCATATGCACTATATTTTTTGTTCTTTTTTTTAATGGATGTTTTTTGTTTTTTTGCTCAAAGAAAGCTTAGTTCTTTTCCTTTAATAGCTTTGTGGTCGCTTAATGGGATGCGAGTGGGGTATCTATAAAAAAATGTGCAACTCAAAGAAGAAAGTATTTTTAATTTTTACCAAATGCACTATTTTCATTTTTTTCTATTTGTGTGTAAGTTTTATTAAAATGATAAAACTAAAAAACTCCAACAACAGCCTAGAAACGTCCGTGAAATGTTGCTGTGTGAGACCAACCGCTATAAATTTCTACCTGCGATTTTCTAAGTCACGCATCTTTTCATTGAGGCTTTTTTGTCAATTCTATAGGTAGTTTAGAGCGCACGTAATATTGAATGAAATTTTTATTATCAAAGTATGTAACAGGTACCCCTGGGACCCTTTTTGAATCAAGTGAAAAGCCATTCTCTGAAATTTTATGACACTTGACTTTAAAATAAAGTTGTCGCTTATATGGACGATGTCGTGATACTCGTACCAGGCCTGTTTCCGGACGTGATCAGTGAGATTATGGCCACTGCTTTGGGGTTGCTCGACGTTTGGGCCACGGTTAATGGTCTTGAAGTGAGCCCTAGCAAAACAGAACTTGTACTTTTCACGACGAAGACCAAGATTCCAAGCTTCAGACTACACTACATGATCATAATATTCGCGGCACTCCTCTCACTTAATGCCTACACAATTTTATCTTCACTTGTTAGGCAATGTATAAATTCTCTGTCAAGGCTAGGTCGTCTATCCGACATTACCTTGGTCTGGGTGCCTGCGCATAGGAACCACTACGGCAATGAACGGGCAGACGAACTAGCCAGAACGGGATCTGCCTTAGATATCTCCGATGGGGTCTCAGTAGCAATTCCACTGGGGGCTATCAAGGGTATCATCTTCAGACATTTTCTTACAAAGGCTGAGTATAGATGGCGTAATTTAGACACAAGTAGGATAGCCAAGTTGATGTGGCCATCTTTTAACGAGAAACGCACTATGCAACTGATAACCCGAAATAGGAAGGATATATCAAGGTTGCTAGCAGTATTAACGGGACACTGGACGTTAGGCAAGCACGCAAATCGCCTGGGACTCCCTTTTAACGACCATTGTCGTAGTTGTAAGGATAGGGAAGAAGAGGAACCGAATTTTCACCTTCTCTGCGAATGCCCAGCCCTGAGTGTCAAAAGACATAAATTCGTGGGAAACTATACATTGAACAACCTTGGTGAGGTAGCCAAGTCAAAACTCAATGACCTACTGCGATATCTCACAGCTACAGGTTGGTTCTAGCAAGACACGACTTTTTTTGTACACATCTTAGCTACAGTATGTTGTATACGACATTAAATCTGACGAGTGGTGTGGTCTTTTAAAACGGGGTCCCTTCGACTCTACTTAAGTGTTCGCACGTAGTGAACTACCACGTAAACCAACCAACTAACTTTAAAAAGTGGGTGGAGAGGTAGAGGTACTTTATTATAATGCTACCTTTAAGGTTAACGAATCTTATTGGTACTTTGTTATTTTGCCCTAATAAAGAATTTTGGACTCTTTCATAAGTGTTAAAGTTTGGACGTGCGTTATTTACTAATTACTTACATAATTATTATTTTACATTCTGTGCCATTGCCCCAGGTTACAGGGCAGTAGAATGAGATGGCTGGGTAATAGATTCTTGAGCGAATTAGGGGATGTCTCGAGTTGTAGGCTTAAGAGTCTGATAGGATTCGTAATGGGAATGGCCTGGTTACGTGCCAATTTACGGAGTGCGGGTCGCACAAATGGAGGACATACGTCTGAGTAGGATTTGGTCAGGTCTTCTTCTCTTCTCTCTATTCTCTCTCTATCCTAACACTCTAATATTCCTCTTCTTTTCTTTACTCTACATATTTCTATTACTTCTTCTATCAAGGCATCGCAATGGACCATATTGGTCTCTGGGTGAAGGTGTGAGGTGACTCACACCAGCCTTCCTACCTACCTACCTACCTACATAATTATTCCTCACAATCATAGCTGCCAGATTTGACGATTTATCGTCATTTTGACGGTTTTTTGCTTCAAAAATAGCAAAGTGACGATTTGAGGATTTTATCACGGAATTCTTTGAAAATAAGTACCTGTATATGATGGACGAATTGGATTCTATACTCAAAAGTTATTTTAAACTTAATAAACTGAATTGTTTTGATATTGTAATTTAACCTGAATTAATAAAATATGCTAAATTCAGATATTTATTTATAAAATACTGTAAGTCTTGTTTCACACTCTTCAGTTATAGCTGACCAGTTTTTGTTCAATTCTCTTTTCAACTTGCCATTTCATTTACAGACGTCAATTAAATTTTCGTACTTTTAAATGCAAATCCACATGCATGAAAAAAAAACAAAAGGAACTAAGAAAATTGAGTAGTACCGTCAAGTTTGTATCCCTTTCTTTCTATTTTCCCTTCTCAGCCAAAAATACTTGTCTTGGCGAGTAAGAATTGAAGAGTGTGAAAGCGGACTAAGATATTATAAAAATATTACACAAGTTGTGTTTAACATTATATTTTTTGTGATTTCTTATTTACAAAGTTAAAATTTTTGTGGTTTACAAGAGATTATATAAGCTTGAATTTTTATATTTTTATTTTAATAAAATTTTAGAAATAGTGAGTTTTTATTTTTCCGATTTTTTGACGATTTTCAAAATTCGAAATGACGATTTTTTTCTTTTTTAACAAGATTTTGACGATTTTTTTCCGAAATTCGTCTGGCAACCCTGATCGCGGCCCGATTATTTTACAATTTCTATGAATATTTTTTAATTCAATACAGTTTCGTTTTATCTTTGAGCGCAACAGAAAACTGAAACAATAACAACGATAACGACAATAACATATATAGGTATGTATGCAGTTTGTAGCAGAGACAGCAACAAAACTTTATCGTAATGAAATTTTCTAACGAAAAGCCGTGATGATGGTAGCGATGAAAATAATGATAATATGTCAAATGACGAATGTGTTGCTGATGATAATATGGTCTATTGTTTGATGAATTATTCATAATTGTAGCGTTGACTTCTTAATGGTCTTGATAGAGGTGGCTGCAGTTAGACACACTACATATGTATGTATGTACCTATACATATATATATAGATATGTAGATATGTATGTGTATAAATGCATATGCACTAGGGATGCCAAACGGATGTAGTTTTGCAAATCCCAGGATCCCGGCATTTTTTGGGATTCGGGGTTTTTCGGGATTTTTGTTTCATACTGAAACAAATTGCTATATTAATAATATAAATTATCTATTGCATTAAAAAATTTAAACAAAAATATAACAAAACAAAATAAATCATTGAATTATAATAAATAGGAAAGAAAAATGTAATGTAAAAAATTTTATTAACTACATAGGTATTAATAATTTAAAAATATAATAGCAAAACACTGAAATATTAAATTAACAAAAATAATATTTCATTTCGCCTTTAATGTCTATATTAATTTAAAAACAATAGAATACTATCGATCCTAAAAAAGTTTTTTAAAAATATTAAGGCATCATCAGAGAACCTTAATTTAATTTTGTTACCAATATATGTACATATTAACGCTTTTTTAATGAAATTTGCAATTCCAAAACTCAAAACCAAATTCCAAATGTATCTACATCAAACAGTGTTCCATCGAGTTTGGAAATTCAAAATTAATTCTAATTCTTTCCATACTTTTTTAAAATTTAAAGTTTTGTTAATGACTTTGTACATAATTTTGAAATGTATCCGATCTTTTCAATTAGTGATTTAATGTGGAATTTGTCAGCAGATCTCTTATATTTCCTCTTATTAAAAATGTTAAAGAATCATTGATTTATGTTGAATTTATATGTTCTGTATTTGTGAAAGAGGGTGCTGTAGCTTAATTGGTTAGCGCATTTGATCATTAAGCATGATTTGGTATTTGTAGCCCAGGTTCGATTCCCAGCCGCTGCCACTCAAACAACATCAGTTTCTGATAATTATTAGTTTTCTTTTCTATCCATCACAGCGCCCTCCTTCGGTGGTATAGCATTTAAACGCCACCGAAGTAAAATAATTAAATAAAGGCTATAAAATCAAGCTTAAACATTAATGCGCCTACTCACCACCAGAGGCGCTGCAATTCTGCACTAAAAACAAACACAATGCGCAATTGCAGAGTTGTGATATAAAAAGCTTTCTTCTTTCACCACCTTTACTTCTTCAACTATCCCCTTTCCAAAGAAAGTAATAGGCATATCAATTGCCTCAGTGTTATTTCTCTTTTGTAAAAAAAAAAAAAACGAAACGAAATTGTAAGTCTCATATTTCGGCAGAAAGGCTTTATATATGTAGATATTTTTAGAAGTTTTTGCATCAAGTGTGACCCATATTGTATTTTAAACTCGTAAATAGGAAAAACATTCCATATCTGGAATGAATTTTTACATAAACTGTATTAATTTGACATTGAAATGTATTCACAAACCTTTTTAAATCTGAGTATGAATTTGTCATTCAAAATAAATTTTTATGAAAATCATAAAAAATTATATTTATTAATCATAAAAAATTATATTTATTAATCATAAAAAATTAACAGATATATAAAAATCATAAAAAATTATTTTTTTTAAAACAAACTTAAATTGTTTTTAAAGAAACCGAAAATATGGGTGATTGAGTATTTTTTTGTTCTCACATTTTTTGAGCACCACCTTCGCTGAATAAAGCTTTATTAAAAATATGTTAGTGTTTGTCGTACCTTTATTGAATGATAATATATGTACATATATTGAATGTAATATTCAGAAAAAATATCACGGGATATATTAAAAATAATATACCTATGATGGTAGATTAAAATACAAATTTAGAACTATTTTTTATAAATACATACTAGCGAAACCCCGGTGTGCTTCGATACCCCTATCGTAATGAAATAAAAATTGAAGTGTTACAAAATATATTCTCTTGTAATTATTATCCACACTTTACCCTATAGTTTAGTTTCTATTTTATCTTGTAAAAAGCAATCCGACCACAACCATTCGATTCCGATTTTGTTCACGGTGCAAGTCTAATTGCTCTTTCTTGATGATAATCAAATCCCCTAGCCTTCTATGCGAAAATTGTTTTCGCATCGATCACGATCACATGCTATGTCATATATTTTCCAAAACCGTATTGTAATTTTTATAATATACAAATTTTAATTTCAGAATTTATATTATGTATCGCCCATTTTTCTAAACTGAACAATTTATGGTTCATAGTTGTTAAAAATATAGTTACTCACACGAAATTCGAATGTTCTACCTATTATATTTTTTTAAATGTACGAATTTAGTACTTACTTTGTATGGACGGATCCACGTCCATTTTCACAAACTCAACAACTTATGCTTAAAATATAGATTTCTATCATATTGTTACTCATACGAAATTTGAAGATTTTTCATATGTTTCGTATTCTTAAAGATATACAAATTTTAGTATTTACTTTGTATGTCGGGTGCCACTTCCGCTCTTGATAGTCCACCCAATTTTCACCCACATATTCATATGGATATTAAAGTTTCCCTTGCAAAACTTGAGAAGTTTAGCTATTATAGATTCCCAGATAATCAAATTTAATTTATATTGGAGGTGCCTCGCCCACAATTGGTGATTCGACTATTTTCGTCCTAAATATTCATATTGACTCTAAAGTTATTCGCACAAAACTTAAGGACTCTAGATATTATATTTTCTCAGATATACAAATTTTACCATTTACGTTATGTATATTGACTATTTATCGTCCCCCATTTTGCATAATTCATTCATATGGATGTCGAAATGATCCATACTCTAGCTGTTGTAGCTTCCGAGATATACGACTTCTAATACTTGCATGGCACCCCGTCCTCAAACAAATTAATTAAAAACTAATTATTTTCGTTGAAATTTATTTTATTCAAGACATAGTAAGAATTGCAACAGCATTATTCAATCGAATAATCGATCACCCAACACATTTACAAATTATTTCTTATATCAGACATGTCGATAAAATATTTTTGCTGGTATATTCTCATGTACGAGGTCTGATCAAAAAATAACCGTTATTTTCAATTATTTCAAAAAGTATTTATTTATTCATCAATAACTATCTTGTCCCCTTCAAAGTAAACCATCACATTTGACCGAACTTGACGTGCTTTTTTCGGTCTTGGCTCTTCTGGACGTTTCCATTAGGATGATTGGGCTTTGGTTTCAATGTCATAGTCATACACCCATGATTCGTCACCAGTTATGACCTTTTTGAGGAAATCTGGATCGTCGTTGACGATGTCCAACAGCGATGTCCATACGACGTTGTTTTTGTTAAAAATTTAGCAATTTTGGAACAATCTTCGTTACTGCACGTTTCCTGTCTAAAACATCCATAAAAATGCTTGGCATGAGCCGAACGATACACCAGCAACCTCTCTGATAGTGATTCGACGATTATCCAAAATCATTTCCTCCACTGCTTCAATGTTTTCATCGGTTGTTGACGTGCTCGGGTGACCAGGATGAGCATCGTCATTGACATCTTCTCGGCCTTCCTTAAAACGGTTATACCACAATTGAACTTGTGTTCTGCTCATGGTAGACTCGCCAAACGCCACAGTCAACATTTCAAATGTCCTTGCGCATTTAATTTAATTTTTTACACAAAACTTAATACAGTTTCTTAGATCAATTTTTTCGAATAGTAAGAATTCGAAGAGCACACCAAAACAAACTGACAATCCAAAATGGCTAATATTACCAACATATATAACAGACATGTGTACCAACATAACAGAAAAAAATGCGAAAATCGAACATACGTAACTCACGAAATTTGAAAATAACGGTTATTTTTTGATCAGACCTTGTACGTGCAAATGAACACAAATACTAAACGTAGCTTTTATTCAATATTTATTTTCAGCAGTAAGAGCAGTAGGCTAATTTAGTTGCACTCAAACGCATAAAATAAATAAATATATTTACACTTTTACAGTGGTCGGTATCAGACAAAGATTTACATATTTACTGCCGTATTTATAAAAAATAAAGTAGGCTTAAAGTGTGCTTTAAGACAAAATTTTCATACAAAATTTTCTTAAAGTACACTTGAAGTCTACTTTAATTTTTTATAAATACGGCAGTTATATTTTGTTGCCAAGTGCAGAATTCCCTAAGATTTTCGATTTACTTATAAAAAATATATGCATTTTGTGGAGTGGGCAATAATTTTTTTATTTTTATGAATTGTTTAGTGGGCAAATGCAAGCAAAATAATATTAAAAATTCAGGTGAAAAACCAAGTGATAAATAAAAGAGAAAATGATCAATGTTTTTAAAGTGTTAATATATTTTTAACTAGTGGAAAATCTGTAACCTATTACAGTTTCTGTTTGGGTAACGTGTTTATTATTAACTTTATTTTTAAAGGTGCTAAAGAATATCAAACTGAAGAACTTGACGAAAGTATGAAGGCGTGGAAAATAAAAAAAAATCCTGGCATTGCTGTTAATCATCTAGAGGACATGGCCTACTTATAGGTTGATCAGCTAAGCGAAGGTGGTCTAAGTAAGCTCTCAAAATCGTTTAAGCGTTTCCATTATGCGATGCCATTTTCATAAAGTTAAATGTATATACTTTGTTACTGACAACTAAATATGAATTTGCAAACACATATGACGGAAGCAAAAGAAATTGAAGAAGCAGAAGAAATAAAAATATGTACTTTAGAATAAGGTCACCTAATGCCGAAATTTCTCTTAATACTCGTAGTAATACAAGAAGAAGATAATTTAATAATTTAATATATAAAACCCACTGTAATTATTTATATGTTCGTACTTTCTCCATGTTTTATTAATTCTTTAAGAAAAATGTAATTAATATTGTTCGTTAGAGTACGAGTATTAGCTTTCATTAGAGACACATAAATACTCATATATATTAAAATTATTGTATTTTATAAGGCGTAATCAACCACAGTGCACATACGATTTTTCCGTTAGCTATGGTCGAATCAATTCTAATTTAGTAAAGCAAACATCCTCCCTTTGGATGAAATAAAATCTAGTATTCCATAGTAATGGCCTTGCCCTACACTCGCATAAATGAGCAATCAACACTTTTAGCAAACAACTGGCGTTGTCATAGTTTGACGACTCCAGCAAATAAGACAATAACAACGACACATGTGTAATGATGATGAAAATGAAAATATTGCTGGAATTGTAAATGTAGCAGCCTCTGTTGCATGTGGGAAACTTTCGAATAGTGTGAGAAACGATGTGGTTCTAACCGTGTACATCTGAATGTACATATGTATGTATATATCTTACTGTATGCATGTAAACATGTCAAAGTCACAGACAATTATTGTACAGAACATTGACAAAGTTACACAAAAATATAACAAAATGTTGATTCTAGTATAATGTAAATGAACGAAACGTAAAGAGTCAATCATTCACATAGAGATTATAATTGTTTATATGTACATATGTATTAGGGCATTATATTATTTTTACAGCCGTATTTATAAAAAATTCTTAATAATGACTTAAAGCACACATTAGTTACAAAAGACTTTAGCACTAATAAACGTTTAGTAGGGTTTAGTTTAGACTTTAGTAGATTTTATACTTACATTTAATAACATTTAAATGAAACACATTTACTTTATGTAATGCACTATTTATATTCTCGCACTTGCACTCTCTTCTCATTTGTACTAATTTTTTGTTTACTAAACGAATGACTGAACAAAAGCAAAACACCGACCGCCGAAATAAATATGTACTGCATTGAATTTTTGGCAGATTTGTAACTCTTTTCTCACTAATTAAAATAGAATCTATTCTATCTATTGAATAGATATTTTTGTACAAAATTTATAATTTCTTGAAAAACTATTTTAATGCTCCCGATTAATTAACACGCTAGATTAATTTGAATACGACAAGTAATCTTTATGCAACCTTTCACTTTAAAAATGTGCAGAAAACTAAAGACGAATGGAAATAACTTAAGTTCTAGTAATTGTTGTTGTTATTAGTAATTTACTATTAAAAGTATAGCAAAAACAGTACAATGAAATCAGTAGTGGGTGGCAGATTAGTAAAATTAGGACTTATGAACAGAATAATTGAATTTTCATTGAAACATATTATTTAAAATGTTGTGTGCCTTCTTGATAATGAATATTATATTCCATTGTTAGTATGTTTTACAATTTGCAGGCAATTCAAAAACTAAAAACGATTATCGTTTTCCGGTTTCGGCAATTGAAAATTCTAGTTAAAAAAAACTCTAGTTTAGACGTTACAGTTACGTTACATTTTATAGATATAATTGTTCCTACACTACTTTACAAAAAACACAAACGATCAGCTGCTCCGTTCCGTTAAGCAAACCGTACGTTAAAGTTGATATTTTTCCGGATAAATATAAATACCGAGTACTTTTTTGTCTCCAGGGAAATCATTTTTCACCTGCCTAAAATTAAATGTTGTATGTAGTCTGGTAAACAACAGCTATAGTATCGGGAAAAAATATTATATTTGTTTTAACTTATTCTGAAGCAACTTTTTTAATTAAAAATGCAAAGAAGAATGCATAGCCAACAACAAGGTGGAAAACAAGAAGTTGGTCAAATTTGGTAGATAAACATACAAAAAGTTTGTGTAAGTAGACTGATATGTATTTATTTTAACATTAAAGTTACTGTTTTTTTTTTAATTTAAATATAAGATACAATTTGAGCTAATAATTTTAGCGGTCCTAAAATAAAATTTTTCTATAATTATTAAGATCCAATTTATTAGATTTTTAACTTGATTATAACTTGTTTATGTTTACATATTTAAAACAAGTAAGAAAGTATAGTCGGTCAAGCCCGACCATATAATACCCTACACCCAGTATATTAATAAAACAGTTTTTTAGATATTGGCGCTATATGGGAGATATTATCTATTATTGACTGATCATCCAAAAATGTAATGCCACGACTTCCGTCAATATATAATTATGTGTGTTAAACTTTATCTCGATATAAATACGTTTAAAAGATTTATGGAGGTTAAAGTGAATTACGAAGAGGGTCTTATATGGGAGTTTTTACTTTTTGTGAACTGACTATTATAAAATTAGGTATCATCATAAGAAACCCATTTTTGTTAAATTTTATCCGGATAACAAAATTTTTAAGAGATTTATGGTCCTTAAAGTGATTTTCGGAAGTGAGCCTTATATGGGAGCTACGACTAATTATGGACCTATCGTCATAAAATTCTACCATGTTATATGTATATGTACGAAACATATTTGTATTCAATATTATTTTGATACCAACATTTCTAAAATAATTTGCTCTTTTAAGTGATTTTTGGAAGTGGGCCTTATATGGGACCTACGACAAATTATGGACCGATCTTCACGAAATTTGTAGTGTGATTTACCTTCATTTATTACTTATTTGTCGTGAAATTTGTTTGCATACTTGCATAATTCAAAGATTTATGACCAGTAAACCCCAATTTCAGGAGGAAATTTGTATGGGGGCCAGGTGAAATAATGGACCGATTTCCACTAGTTTCAATCCCATCCATCCTTGAGCAGAAAAATATCACGTACCAAATTTTATCGAAATATCTTCAAAGTTGCGACCTGTACTCTACGCACAAGCTTTACATGGACAGCCAGCCAGACGGACGGACGGACATCGTTAAATCGACTCAATAAGTGATTCTGAGCCGATCGGTATACTTTAAGGTGGGTATTGGACCAATATTTCTGGGAGTTACAAACATCAGCACAATTCCAATATACCCTCCCCACTATTGTGGTGTAGGGTATAATTAATCGAATTAAACCTTATTTGGTTAAATTAATTTAGTGTTCTGTCAACGGAATTCGAGAAACATTTTCGTTTTTAAAACGAAATCTCATATTTGGCGTTCTGTAAATCGAGTCCATTTTATTTTCCGTTTTACTATTATATTTTAAATAATTGTTAAGATCATATTCATCTTCTATTTCAACATATGTAATAATTATCAATGTCATCCTCAATATCAATGTCAACATTATCAATACAATCAATATCAATATCTTCTGCTCTAACACTTTGATCAGTACAATTTATTTAACATAAGGAGAACGATTCTGCCAATATTTCGAAACCATATTTTGGAATTACGTACATATGTGAAACCTTACAATTTCACATACAACATACGGAGTTTTGGCTTTTATTTCATAAAATAACATATATTTTCTTACAAAATTACTAATCACAAATTAAACATTTATGTTTAAATGTTAGGCGTGTCAGTAAACATTTGATTGAATATCGAACTAAGAACGATATTTATTTAACAATAACAAGAAAAGTATGTTTAAAATACAAACAAATATATTTAAAACTATATCAAGGTTTCAAAATGACTTTTGAAATTAATATTTTTTAACAATATACATACATAAGTAAAAGAAATTCAAACTGAAACTACTATGTTAAGTTGCAATTCATTTTTTAGAGATGGTGTATTTAAAAACTGATAAAGTTAAAAAAAATGGTTAAGATGGATTTGCTGCCTCAAAACAGTGGTGATTTTTCAATCAAATGGATAAAGCACAAAAACTGCCAAGGAAATAGACACATACACATATATTCAACATAAAAGCATTTAGATGGATTACAAAGATAAGTTGAGTTTTATGCAAATATGTGTGTATGTACATTTGCAACTTGTGTAACCCCAGCTAGCATTTTTAATCGTAGAGGACACTTCTGCGATCGGAGCTGGCGATTAAATTAATCGTTCGCGATGTCGTATTCTGATCGCGGAAGTTTAGTGCATTGGGAGAAACTGTATCATGATGGCGACTCTTTCATGTGAGTCGTCTACGATGCGATGAAAGTATCATTTTGAAGAGCTAAATACGATCGTTGGCTGCAAACAATCTTCCAATGCTCGCCAATATGCGTAAACGACGATTCAATCGTCCAACAAACGTCGAAATGACTCGCAAAAGCACCGTTTGAAAGCGAAAAATATAAATCTACTCTAACAATCGTGTGAACGATTAAAAAAAGAGTCGCGAAATTATTCGCGCTCGTCAAGCAATCATTCAAATGCTAGCTGGGACATGAATCAAAACGCCAAATCTAAAGAAGACGCTAAATCATACACAAATAAAAAAAATGTTCGGAAATGTATTCTTGACACAATAACAAACTCATCGTAGCAGAGTTATATGTAACAAGGTACGAGGAATGTTCGAGATTAAATTTAATTTCAGTGAACACAATTTAAAATATAAAAAATATATCTAACGAAGAAATACATACATGTAAAGAATAAAAAATCTATTTTACTGAATTTATAATACCGATTTTATTCCGATTCCGATTTCGGTATTCAATACATTTAGTCATGTGTATTAAGTATAATTTGGTATTATTATTTTACATATTACTTATGTTTTATCAACAAAAATTTAAACAACCGCTCCACAGTTGTTTAGAAACATTTTATTTGGAAATAATTCGGTAGCTCGTAAACGATTAAACGATTGAGATGCTTTTGACTTGATTTATATTTACACGGATTCCTAGTTCGAGTGGGAGATAGTGGGCTGCCCCCAAAGTTCAATAAAAATTTATTTATTAACCGAATGTCGAGAAATAATAGAGAACATTTGGTTTCAGTTATAAAAAAAATACAAACATCCAAATTCGGAACATGTAAATATTTGTCCTATACAAATTGGCTTTTTTAAGGAAGCAGAGACCCATTCTTATCCAACATGGACAAATAAAAAATAATTATTAATTAAAATTTTCTAAATACATAGTCAAATCTTCGACTGTAAAAAATAGAATTTTTGCATTTCAATCTTTATAAGTTCCAAATTTTATAAGCTCCAAGAGTAAAAAAATTTTAATAATTTATGCCATTATTCATAAAAAATTAAAGTAGACTTCAAATGTACTTTAAGAAAATTTTGTATGAAAATTTTGTCTAAAAAAAGCACACTTCAAACCTACTTTCTTTTTTATGAATACGGCAGTTAATATTTACTGATAAAACTGATAACCACTTTCACAAAGAACATTAGTTAAATAATCTCAGATACAAAACGGTCGGAAAGTGTTTAGATGGTAAAGAGTTGTTCCTTGTAAGTGTGGGAAAATCACTAACACATTGAATTTGTATATAATATTTTCGAGGATATGAACATTCCCAGCAAACCATATGAGTCCGAAAAGAGTCTTTTCTGACACCTTTTTCGGAGCGTTAACGCTCTTTATGAGCCCAAAAAACAATCATAATTGCTCCGAAAACCTTCAGAAAAGAGGGTCATTACGTTCGAAAATGGTCGTCAGAAAGAGCTCTTAGATAATGTCAGAAAAGAGTCTTTTATGAGGTTTTTTTTTGGGCTCTGTGTAATCTTGTTTTTATCATTCTTGTGTGTTACAGCTATGTTTTTTTTTGTTCAAAGCACAAATAACAGGACAACAACGCTTTGGTATACACATAATTAAGTGGAATTTCTGAGTCATACTGCGTGCCGACTCAGGACAGTAGATAACAAGCAAATTTTTCTTTCGCTCCGAAAATGCTCTTTAGTTGGACTCTTTTCTGACTCCTTTTTTCGGAGCGCTCCGAAAATGCTCCTTAGTTGGACTCTTTTCTGACTCCTTTTTCGGAGCGCTCCTAGAATGGTATGCTGGGTTAATACAATAGCATACTTATGTATGTATTAATGTGTGCATTATTTAAATTTTTATTTTGTTTGTTTGATTTAGATGTACTTTGGATAATTGTTGACGCTTTGGGGACTAAAAATATTTTGGCAAAGAATAAAGTGAGAAATTATATTAATAGCCTCACATTTGTTTTTTTGTGTTTTGTTTTTTTTTTTTTTATTACTTTTTTCTTTATGTTCTATAGTATATTATTTCTTTCATTCTTTTTCACTTCCTTAAACTATTCAAATACTTTGCTATTCATCTTCATCTCCTTCTTAGCAGCCCTAAACGTTGGAAAATAACAAACCAAAAGACACACTAAACAAACATTCGTACATACGTACATCCAAACATTACTTATTAACCGCAATGAGTGCACTCACTCAGCCAAAACATGTTCACAGAGTCAGTCAGCCAGCCAGACAACCAACTTGCAGTCTGATAGCCAGTGAGATAGCCAGATATCTAGCTGCTTCGGCTATGCTATCTGGTGGTAGTGGCAATGTTTGTTGCTGCATACATGTATCGTATGTTTTATTTTATTTATTTATTTTTTTTTTTTTTTGTTTTAGGTTTTTCATGAATGGATGATAGAAGGAGCCCTATAAGTGTACAACTGGGTACTGTGAACGACAAAGTTCTACAATACGTATAATATTCCTACAATTTACATTCATACTCTTAAGTATGTATATGTATATACATATATAGAGAGAAACAATGTGTACGAGTGTCTATAAATGTGTCTGCCTTTATTTGTCTGTCCATTAGTCCGTCTGTATGCCAGTCTATTTATTGTGTTGATTCATATAAATGTATGTAAAATGTGTACAGGGTATTTCAATATGAGGTTTTTCTGTTATATTGAATATTACAACAATATTCGGCCTAAAGATTTGTTAAAATTTTACAACTGTTTTAAGGATAGACATCCGTTTGGTTAATAGCTACCGCATGCAACAAATGCCAATATCGTGGAGCACATATTGCATAGACGAATACATAAATAATATTAATAACTTTTTTATAATTTAAAAACATGTCAAAAAAACACTCTTCACTGCAACACCCTTCCATACAAACGTATATTGCATGTAGTGCATTTATGTATATCTATCTGTCTTTCTAACTGCATCTGTTAACGTCATCAGATGCATTTTTTGAATTAATTTCAGATTTATGCAAAAACTATTTTTCTTTTTCTTCTTTTTAATGTATTTGTATTTATTTCGTCCCCACAAGACAAACGACTTCGCACGCATGACCTTTTTATACCCTCCACCACCATAAGTGGTGAATGAGGGTATATATCAGTTTGTCATTCCGTGTGTTACACTGAGAAATATTCATCTGAGACTCAACAAAGTAAAATTCTCTGTACCGAATTTTATAAAGATCGGTCCATAATTGGTCATAGCTCCCATATAAGAACCAATTTCAAAAAACAGTTAAACCCACAAAAATGTCTAATAAATATCGATATCACACAAACATTTTTTACCGATCTGTAATTTTAATCCAGATATCATACTAATATCGGTCGTATAGGAATTATACTACTGAATTTAGTAGTTTGGCAATAGTACGCAAATAAAGTAAACTTTCGAGTATTATTATAACAACAAATAAACTTTTGTAAACTATGTTTTTAAGATGAAATTCTACCTAAATAAACCTCAATAAAACATAGAAACTACGTTACTGGATACTGGATTTTGAAGATATCACTCTATAATTGGTCCACTTTCACTATAACACATATAAACTTTTGGAAATAGCGTTGTTGAGATGATGTAAGCCTAAGGTGAGCTTACCCTTTTTTATACTCTTTTCCTTTTTTTCCTTTTAGTTTTATAAATGGTTACATTGCATATAAGATTTTTATGATAATTATACAAACTATAAATAATTGTAAGAATTGGTAATTACATCTATTAGAAATGGTTTAAATTAGAAAAAATGTCAAAACTTTCGAAATAAATTATATTATGCGTAAATTTGTCTATCAAACAATACATAAAATACTAGTTAAACTAGTTCACGATAGGGGTGATAATATTAGTATTACAACCTATATTTTCCTTTTTCCTTTTGGCGGTCTACGAGTATGTATTTGTTGTCGCAAAATGTGGCCAAAATATAAATTCTAAAAAATTATGAATGTATGTATGTATGTAACGTATGGACTCCAAAACGGCTGAGCCGATTTTGATGAAATTTTCACAGCATGTTACTGTGACTCTGGAAAGAATAATAGGCTATATGAAGTTTTGATTGTACAAACGGGGATGACACCGCCCATATAACCCAAAAATTTAAATCGCCATATTTTGGGCATTTTTTGACCAACTTCAATGATATGTGGTACATATGGTATTGGCATAATTAGGAATACGTACCAAGAGAAAAGTGGGTGGGACCATGCCCCTTTTTAGGAAAATTAAAAATCGTAATATAGTCTTAACTACTGGACCGATCGTCATTAAAATTTCACAATAGGATATTCTTACGAAATTATAAATTCTTGACTATGTAAGTGGACAAAGGGGCATGGCCTCGCCCACTGAAATGCATCGCTCATATGACGCGCTTCAGTGTCCTATTACTTTTCCATATGGAGAACATGGATATCACTTTGAAATGCGTCAAATCAATCAAGCTACCCCTAAGGCCGTTAATTATCCTGTTGAGTTCTTAAATTCACTCGATGTGCCAGGCTTTCCACCACATGTGCTACAACTTAAAATTGGAGTGCCAATTATTTTACTGCGTAATATCGATCACCACGGCTTTGCAATGCCACTCGACTTGCGGTAAAAAAAAACTGAGAAATAATTTGGTAGAAGCGACCATTATAACAGGAAAATATAAAGGTGCAGATGTACTTTTGCTACGCATTCCAATGCTACCAACATATTCACCATTCGATTTTAGACAATTTTTTCCTGTTCGGGTAGCTTTTGCGATGACTGTTAACAAAGCTCAAGGTTGATATCCCGTGTATATGTGTATGCTCCTGATGGGCAAACTAAACCTAAATAATTGCAATAATAACATTAAAATTAAATAAATAAATATTTGTAAATATATATAAATACGTTTTATTTTATTTTATAACGAGGGGGGGGGGGGGGGGGGTAGCGAAGCACACCGTTAGTTTTTTTATAAACGTACTTTTTAATCCACAAAACTATTGTTACGTTTTTACCTTTTAAAAACGGTGGTTTATTTTCTTTAAATAAACCTGATTCTTTTTAATTGCAAAATAAAAGCGTCAAGTAGTTTGAAGAAAATATGTATGTATAACGAGTGCTTATTTATTTCAATGTACACAAACACAATTGAAAATCTGTCTTTTTACACACTTAGATTACGGTTTAAAAACACACTTAAAGTTTTAGAACACTTTTATGTTTACACAACAATGACTCACAATAAACTGATTAACTTGATTGGCTCTGTTAGCCTATTTATACAGCAATCACAATTTCTGGAAGGTTCGAGACTAAGATATTAGAATGTTCATGACTGCAAGTCTAGAATGTGTGGAGTTCAGTCTCCCATCGGACGCGTCCCAGGAGGTGGAAGGGGGAGCCTTCATCGCGACAGTGATACATTTTTACCCAAATGGTACCTAGTGACGATGGCTGCTCGAGCGATGTAAATATGTTCATGATACATTTTCTAACAAATCGTCATGAACATCTTTACATAGCTAGGTAGTAATTAGAAGATGGGAGAACCGGTTTGCTACGCCTTTGTGATACATTTGAAACGAATGGTCGCAAAGGGGGAACAAACTGGTGATACTGGAACTTTGTTAGGGCTAGAGATACACTGGATCGCATTGGTCACTAGTGGTAACATATCCCTTCCCTAAAATCTAAATTACAACCCGCGGACAAAACTGACTCCACTTGTAAGGTTAACGCGGATGGTAGCAGTGCCGAAAACCTGAATGGCTAGTCAGTGGTAAAAGAAGACTAGTTGTTAACAGCTCCCCTCCGACGTCAGGGCACGGGTCGGTTGTAATCGGAAATTTGCCTAGTCCATGTACGCCGTCAATGCATGGATGGTCCATCCATGGGACTAAAACTGAACTCTATAAATCAAAAATCAAAAACTAAACAAAAAACAATAACCGCGAAAAATCAGTTAGGGAAATCCAAACAGACTGATGGCAAAACAAACATTCAAACCATCAAATCTTCTGATGGTTTGCATCCTGGCAGCGAAGTCACTCTGGACATCAAACCAAGTACTTCAAAAGCTGCACTAGCCCTTGCTGATAAGTCAGCCCAAAACCCTATAGTGAACGCTGCGGACCATGCAGTTGTTCCTGCGATTTTGAAACAAGAAGGATCGTCGACTTTGACGTCGGGTCCATCAACTGTACCACCCCCCGCCCATACAGCAAATGTAAATCACACCAATCGCAAAGATCCTCTCCTCAAAATGTAGATGCTGGCTGGCACCAAGGTCACATCAAACTGCTAGCATATTCAACAGCTAGCTTGCTAAAATTAGAAATTGCGTACCTAGGGGAAGTGTGGCCTGGCGCGAAATTGGAGGTGATACCGGTCAGTGAGATTCCTCGCCGATCGAGATTAGTTGCAATCATTCCGGCAGAACCACATAACCCTGAGGAGACACTGGCGTTCATTCAGAGTGGAAACCCAAATCTACCTACAAAAAACTGGAAGGTGGTAAAGGTCTCTGTTACTGAAGGTGCGACTAGGAAGGCGGTCGTACTCCTGAATAAGGAATTCTTGGAGCCACTACGCAAAAGGCAAAACATCGTATACTACGGATTCAGCAGTATAAAGTTGCGCATTTATCGTGGTGACGACAAGATCGACTCCGAAACTTCCAGTGCAACACTGGAACCTCCGCAGGAAATGGACTGCAAATAGATCCCAGATGACCCCACTAACTCAGAAAGGGAAAAGGATACCCAATCAAACTCTGGTATGGTAGGTGACATATTTCGTTACCTGGATGAAGTGGTGAACGAGGACGCGCTTCTGGATTCTGATTTAGAAGACGTGGACATTACCAGATGACCCCACTAACTCAGAAAGGGAAAAGGATACCCAATCAAACTCTGGTATGGTGGGTGACATATTTCGTTATCTGGATGAAGTGGTAAACGAGGACGCGCTTCTGGATTCTGATTTAGAAGACGTGGACGTTACCGTCATCTATGATCCGGACAATGGTGAAGGTGATACAGGTGAACCTTCACCACTCTAAGGCAGCGTCCGCTGCACTGCCCCTCCACATGGCAGATCACGAGGAATATATAGCGATATTCTACTGTACAAAAAAAGCACAGGTAAAAAAAGATCATGCATTTTGGCAAGAAGCCATATTAATATCTTCATTCTATCTGAGTATAGCGATGGAGACATTGTAACAGTTGCATGGGAATCAAAGACATCAAAGATGTGGCTGATCTCATGCTATATGGCACATGATAAAGTGGAGCCACCACCCGGAAATCTGGTAAGAACTGTGGTGCGAACAGCCAACGCAAAAATTACTCCTGTTATATTAGGAGCGGATGCCAATGCTCACCACACTATCTGGGGAAGTACGAATATAAGAGACGAATATAGAGATGAATGCATTTTAGACTTTATTTTAGATTTGGATCTAATGATAGTCAACAAAGGTTCAGAACCTATCTTTGTAGTTGAGAATAGGCAGGAGGTTCTTGATATAACGATCGCTAGTGCAAGTCATGAACAGTTGATAGGGGACTGGAGAGTTTCTAATGACTGCTCTTTCTCAGATCATAGATATCTCACATTTACCTAAACAGAAGGAAAACCAAATGGTCTGAACACAATAGGATCATACAGGAAATTCTACCACAACCCCCTACAATAGGGAACGTAAGTTATATTGAGGAAGCTGTGGATATGCTCACATGCTCCATAAATGACGCAACAGCACGAACGTGCATACCCTCAGTATATAGAGGAAAGGAAAAACCACCATGGTGGTCAACGGAGATAGCGAAATCCAGACACATTTGTCGCAAACTTTCAACGAAGCGAGAAGAACAGGTAACTGGTCTTTATACAAGTCATCGTTGAATGAATTCAAAAACCAGATTAGGAGCGCAAAGCGTTCGTCTTGGAGAAGCTCCAGTCGCTTACGGAAGATCCTATCAAAAACACCAACGACCCAAGGTTATATCCAAAAACCAGATGGCAGTATTTTTATTTTTTTTTAAACAAACAAACAAACACAAACTGCGAAGCTTTTTGGCTTGTCTGCAGAAAACACCCAACCCTCTGACTGATAGTCCAGCACACTATCGCCCTGTCTATCGGGGCACCCAAAAGACTAGGACTAATGATGGTCTGGAGACACTTGAAGTGCTCATGGACACTCACTTTCCGGGTAATATATCGCACTCTGCGAATAATACACCACAACAATACCTTCGGACACCAACCTCGATCGACATTAACGAGGAGAGGTTAAAATGGGAGATAGGAAGCTTCAGTCCACTTAAATCTCTGGGTCCGGATGGCATCATACTGGCTGATCCACAATATTACATAGATTTAGTCATTCCCTGGTTTATTAACATTTATAAAGCTTGTCTGTCATAGTCATACCTACCCATGCGGTGCACTGAATACAATATAACATTCATTCCAAAGGGAGCAACAATCTCTCATACCAAGTCAAAGGACTTTAGGCTAATCAGTCTATCATCATTCCTTTTGAAAACCTTGGAAAGAATCATAGATATCCACATCAGGAATTCTATTGATCAAAAACTACTATCGCCATCTCAACATGCCTACATGAAAGGCAAATCTGTAGAGACGGCACTTCACTCGCCAGTAAGCTATATTGAGAAATCGCTAGAATTTGACAACTTTACGATGATAGCCTTTCTGGACTTAGAAGGAGCTTTTAACAACGTAAGACCTGATGTCATAATATCAGCCCTACGGGACTTAGGTCCCGACAAGTTAATCACTAGGTTTGTAACGAATCTATTGAGTAATAGGACCATACGTTTCAAAATTGGCACGACATGTATCACAAGATCGGCCACTAGGGGCACTTCCCAAGGGGGCGTCCTATCTCCTGTAGCTTACGCGGACGACGTGGCAGTGGCAGTCCCGGGATTCCATTTGGGCACAATATCGCAGAGAATTGAGGATGCACTTAAAACACTTAGTAGGTGGAGCAATGAAAGTGGGTTAAGACGGAACTCGTAATATTCACTAGAAAATACAAGATTCCCACTATTATGCATCCTAGATTGAATGGTACAGAACTGACAATCTCGGAAAAGGCAAAATTCTGAGGTGTTATTCTTGATAATAAGTTATCATGGAAACCCAACACACTAGCAAGAGCATCTAAAGCTATGTCAACCTTGTATATCTGCAAGAAAACTATAGACAAGAACTGGGGTATTATCCCTAGATGTGTGAACTGGCTCTTTGAGACAGTTATTAATCCAATTTTATTTTATGGAGTCTCGGTCTGGTGGAAAGTACTTGACAAGAGTTCTAATTGTGTCATCTTGGACAAGATACTACGGAGGACTGCGATCCTGATAACTGGAGCATTAAGCACTACCTCTACTAATTCACTTTTTGTGATACTAAATTGGATTCCAGTTGATCTAATGGCCAAGAATATAGCCATGAATACTGCCGTGAGACTAAGTGCAACGGGCGCTTGGAAGCATGGTCATTATAGACATGCTATCATTATGGGAAACATACAATGTCTTCCTGAACTCATTGATTATCACACTCCTAGACCCTTCTTCTTGCGAAGCTTCGGCTTCTCCGTTCATGACGACATGGAATTGATGGAAGGTCTACTCCTTGATACTACGAGCTTATCTATATACACGGGTGGCTCCAAAAAAGGAAAGAGAGTCGACGGCGGGGTCTACATTCAAGAATTTGGAATCAGGATGTCTTTCAGAATTCCAAACGGATGTGGCATCCTTCAGTCTGAAATATAAGCAATAAAACGAGCGGCTAATTGGATCAGTTATTACAGAATATCGGGAAGAGATATACGTATATACACTGACAGTCAAGCTGCAATAAAGTCTCTGACAGATGTACATAATACATAAATCCTGGTCCAGGACATCCTTTAACAGGATGGCAAGACATTCAACAGTCACACTCATATGGGTGCGCGGACATGGAGACATTATAGGTAACTGTATCACAGATGACTTGGCAAAGAAAGGTGCCATGTTACCTGATGATAACATTGGCCATCTCTGCGGCATTCCGCTATCGAAATGTAAGTAAATAGTCAGCAATTTTCACTATGAGCTAGCTCAAACCACGTGGGGAACATTCACACGACTGATTTGGCCTATATTAAATAGGAAACGTACGCTATATTTACTGATATTACAGCGACCACAACGTAGCAACTTGGTGTCAGTGATCAGAGGACACTGCAAATTTTGCAATCATGCAAAACGACTACAATGATTTTTGCAGGAGTTGCAATAATGAAGAAGAGGAGGAAACGGTCTCTCATCTTTTATGTCAATGTCCAGCAATGAGTGGATATCATAGCATTCTTCTGGAGCAACCATCCTTCGACGATTTATCTGAATTTTCAGTTCTGAAGTTGGAGAATATTGACGCTTTTATCAGAAGCAGTAATTGGCTGCAGTAGCCAGATCTATCTATCTGGGTATCTGTGCTTTCAAATTTTGGTCTACACATTTTTCACATCTTTCACATTTTTCACATTCTCCACTCCCCCTACACTATGCACACCCTTTTACTATCATTCGTATTCTTCTACTCTATATCCTCTTTACACATCTTCTTCTCTTCTTTCCAATCAGGTAACACAATAGGACCAGCAATATGGACCTATTTGGGCCGTGATATGCGGCCGCCTGCCGAGCTAACCTAAGTCTAGAATGTTCGTGTCTAGAATATTCAGCCAAAGTCGTTAAAACTCAATGTTGCCATATTGCTCAGCTATGTTTATAACAGGGTGTTCTCAATAAATCAAAATTTCTATAAATGCTAAACATGTTGTATGTAGATCAGTGGTAACCAAATCTTTATTTTCAGTGCACAATTGTGCTACAAAAACAATAAACAAAACTCACACCGACGCTTGTTCTCTTCTATTTCAGTTTGATTTCAGTCGTTAATTGAGTGTTAACGAGTGCACATGGGCGGATGCTTACTGCTTTTTTTCAGCTTTATTGTTTTTTCAGCTTTGATTTCATTTCAAAATAAACCAGCAAAGAAAATTGTATAATGGAAGACAGAAATTTTTGTTTTGTCATTAAAAATGCTTTTGGTAAATTAATTAAGTTGTTCAAATTTAAAACATATTTTGTTAATAAGAAATTTTTACAAAATCTTAAATTTGAAAAACTTAATTTATAATGCCTAAATACACTTTATTTTTTAAGTTTTAATTGTAAATATGTGTGAAACAAATTGGCTAATTCTGTAAAAACTGAGGCATATTGTTTATTTAATTTTATTTTATGCCTAAAACTTTTTTTGAAACATGTTCTTAATTTTGCTTTTAAAAGTAAAATTCATTACATTTGCAATTCTTAGTTTTGTGTTTGCTGGGCAATATTCTCTTATCCAATACAGACGCATTTCATTTATTGAGAGTTTTGGTTACCTCTGATGTAGATAAACATGCTGTATGTTGATACCGACCGTTAAATTTTAATTGAAATGCAATTTCGTAACAATATGTATGAACAAAATCTTACTCAAAATTGAAAATGTTTTTTGTTTGCAAGAAACTGTTTATTCTTACCAGTGGATTTTTGATGTAATGTAAAGAGATTTTCAGATTTTCATCATTTTGTGCTTCTCGTGCCATTGTACACATTTGTACATATCTACGCAGATATTACAACATATTCCCACATATTGTTTTTATTTTGGAAAATGATTTTAAAAACCTCTTTTGTTCTACACAATTGTGTTATGCTCAGAATAAGGAGATAAATGCAACCAAAGTTACTATACAATGTTGAATGTACAAAATCAGCCGTCATTACGTTTTTTTCTGATAGCTTATGCTTATGTATGTCTTTATATTTAATGAATTCTTATATTAGTTATAACTAACTCCAAACAAAAGTTAGTCAATAAGAAGTAAACAACTAAATTACTTTCAACAACATATATAATTCGGTATTATTATTACATTGATAAAGTGTCTTGTAAATGACTACATTGATAAAAATCCTTGAAAATAAACCATAGAATCAAAACTTCTTTTCACTTTTCATATACTATGTACAGTTGAAATTTACCACCAATATACATATATTTCGATCTGCATATAAAATATTAAAATGCAAGCACTGATTTGGACGTAAAAATTGTATAATCTTTATTAAAAATTTAGATCTCTCACCCCAAGAATATGAAATACAGTTATAATTATTTTATTGCCCTTAACAGATAAATTTGTTATACCCATAAAATCCCCGAAAAACTTATTTAAGATTCCAATCTTTTTCGAAAAATATCTCTAATAGCAGACCAAAGAAATTACTCGTACATGACGAAAGCTATAAAATATTAGTCAAACACCCACCTTAAAGAATACTGTCTTTGTTAAACGATGTCCGTCCTTCCTTCCGTCTGGCTGACTGTCCATGTAAACCTAGTGTGCAGAGTACAGGTCGCAATTTTAAAGATATTTCGATAAAATTTAGTATGAATCTTTCCTGTTTGACCCAAAGACGGTTGAGATTGAATTTTTTTGAAATCGGTCCAATATTTCAACAAGGCCCCATACATATGTTCTCCCAAAATAGGAGTTTATCGGCCATAAATGTTTCATTAGTATCCCAACAAATTTCGCCACAAATAAGTTGTACATAAAGCCTAATCACACCAACAAATTTTGTGAAGATCGGTCCATAACTGACCATAGCTTCCATGTAAGACCCACTTTCGAAAATCAAATACATAACTCTCTTAAAAATGTTGGTATCCAAATAATATTCAGCATAAATATGTTTCATATAGATACCAATCATTCGGTCTAATGTTATGATTATCCGTAACTAGTCATAGGTTGCATATAAGGTCCGCTTTAACGATCACAAATCTCTTAAAAATGTTGGTATTCAAATAAAATTCAACACAAATAATTTCAATACATACAGAAATCATGACACCTAATTTTATGACATTACTTTAACTTTCATAAAGTATTTAGATATATCTAGATAAAATTTAACACACAAAATATTTATATGCAGAGAAGTCATGCCATTAAATTTTTGAATGATCGATCCATACTAGGTCATTGCTTCCATATAGCGCGAATTTTTAAAAAACTCTTTTTGCACATATACTTGGTTTAAAGTATTATATAGTCGGGCTTGACCGACTATACTTTCTTACTTGTTATTTACATATACGAGTATAAGTACAAAACTTATGTATGTTTGATATGTTCTTCATTTAATTATTGTAGCATAAAAGCTTATGAAATATATTCAAAAAGAAATCTAACGTAAATAATTTTTAATAATTAATAATAATCACTTTTTGAACATCTTGCATATCCATGCATATCT
This sequence comes from Bellardia bayeri, assembly GCA_950370525.1. Taxonomy (NCBI): domain Eukaryota; kingdom Metazoa; phylum Arthropoda; class Insecta; order Diptera; family Calliphoridae; genus Bellardia; species Bellardia bayeri. The sequence continues at coordinate 99,940,870 of OX493267.1, forward strand.
ATTTTCTTCCAATTAGAATTGAATAGAAATTCTGTAATATTTTTATCGTTAATTATAAATATGTTAATTGGTATTATGCTTTAATGCTGGTGTTTGTAACATTCGAAAACGCGACAATTTATCATGCCTCTCGTGCAAGACCCACCTTATCATTGGCTCTAGATTTTTTAAATTACTTAACCTAAATCTAATAAACATATTCCTAATTCTTACAAACAATTAGTGCATGGGATCCAGAATTTACAAAAATTTTAAATTTATAATTTAGATTTAGATTCACGAGTCTATGACCCATTTTATTGAAAGCACATACCACTTTTGTTCATATTTTTATATACTTTTGTTGGACATATATGTATTATAAATTAATTAATACATATATAAATTCTTCCAATTTTAAAAGTGGCAACTTTCATAAATACTTGGCATTATTATTTTTTTATTATTATTTTATTAGCTTATAATTACAAATTATAAGATAATATAAGGATAAGAGCAATAGCGACTAAGGCCTTCCCAATACTTGGCATTAGTTTGTAGCCATAGCTGTGATAACTCTATGTGTAAAATAAGTTGCTAAAGCGTAATAAACGCGGAAGATAATAAACTAACAACCACAGATTTTAATGCTACTTTGGATCAAATATCGTCTCAAACAAACTGCTTTTTTTAATTTGGTTTACAATAAAGCAAAATTAACTATAAACAGTTTTGTTGTCAAATAAAAAAAAATCGAAACACCCATCCTTCTGATCACCTTTTTAAGACTTAATAAAGAACAGTAGTAGTATTAAAAAGTAACCCACATAAAAATATTTGATAATGATGTTTACTACGGATGGTAGACGCAACGATAACTGCTTCAATCCCACACATGTTTTACAACAAAGGAATTCATATAATGCCTGGAACCTCTCGCTATTGCAGTGTTTAAGGTATGTATTCGAAATCAACTATTTCCTTTAAACAAAAGGTGCCACAAATTGTATATCAAGTAATTGTATATTACTGGAGGCCATCCGAATATATTTTCGGTTTCGGATTAGATAAAAAATCAGAGCAAATATTGTTTTACCCTAAATAACGTTTTACGTTACGTGTCGACTTTTGTGTGTCATTCTGTATGATAATGCAAAAGTTCTCATTTATTTATTTATTTCTATATACATATATGTATGTATATATGTGTATGAATAAGCGCATATAATCTACATAGATTATAGCCGATTTTTTAGAAAGTAAAGAAAAGCAAATTATATTAAATCTAAGCACTTACCCTGGGTCATTTGGCACTTCCGACGGTGAAGCCATTTCCGATTGCGCGGTTGCCGATTGTTGTTGATGGTCGATCTTCATGTCCATGGTGATGATAGTAATGTGGAGGACAAATGAGCACAAACACTATACCTAATTTTTAATATTTAATATATTTCAGATTTTAGTTTTTTTTTGGTGTAATATAATATATTTATTATAATGGTGGCGAAAAAAGGCAACACTTGATCATTTGGTAAATTATTTCATTTATTTTTTTTTTTGGTTTATAATATTTATTTATTGATTGTATTTATTTAATTAAATAAAAAATGAGTAATATTTTCACAATTTTTTTTTTCAAATTTGTAACAAATTCGTTTCTTTGTATATGAGAGTGTGAGAGCAAGGTGTAAATGTAAATATGTAATGAGTGTGTATATTTTTTATCTCTATAAAAACATGGATCCGCTCACGGAACAAAAGGCAAAAAGCGAAGGCGGTTTTGGCGTAATTGATTTTTATTATTTTAATTAAATTTCTCTCTTTTTCCTTATATGCTTTTGTAATATTGACTATTAAATTATATTTAATTTACCTATATATTTATTTATTTATTTAATTTAGTCACTGGAACTCGTTATTATATTAATTAACAGCAACAAAACAAAAGTGAAAAGGGCACATAATGCAAGAGTGTGAACTGAATTTGATTTTTTTATTTTTTCTAATTTGTTTAGCATTAATATTTTATTAAAAAACAAACACAAATCTTATGTAGCACTTGGATGAATTTGATTTTATTTTATTTGATATTTATTTTAAGGCGATTTTCATTTTTAGCGAGTTATGCACTTAAACACATACATTTTATATTTTTAAACAAAAAAATGGATAGTGTTTTTTAACTTGTCATTTTCTAATTTAGATACATACATTACGACTCTAATGCCTACACTACACAGCCTTAAAGGGATGAAAACACTTTTTTTTCATTTACTAACTTTTGTTTTGTTATTTAAACATTTTGAAAAAGATTAGTTAAATTTTACGTTTTTGTTAAATTGAATTGATTTAATTTTATTATTTTTTTTTCAGAGATTGTTGGTTTAAACGAAAAACGTTGAACAAGGAAACTGAAATTATAAAAAATTGAAAGACATCATTAACATTCAAATAATTGTTTTGGTTTTTTAAAAAATTAATATAATATTTGCAGAAAATACATTAATTGAGATTAGAACATAAAACTAAACTGAGACAAACTTTTAGATACATAATTATTTGGGATATACGAGTATTTTCAAATAAGATAAAAGCAGGTTAATTTATAAAAATTTAAAACCTAATTAACTTAAAAAAGACCAAAAAATTCGTATAAATCGTATCTTAACATCCCTGATTCAAAAAAATAGTTTCAACACAGTACCACAGTATTTGAAAATAGGTGGAAATGAAATGCAATTTGTATGATATTCGTTGAGTTTAAGCCCTTAACTAAATAAAGTGTCACAAGTTTCATAGAATTATATTTAAATTTACTGTTGTAAAATTTATACTAAATTAACATGTACCAAAAAGATTTTGACATGAAAAATTTTATGAATTTTCCATTTAAAATTTATAATTTTTTGGGTTTTTTATGAAATATTTGCAGAAAATTTAAGCTGCTTTAAATCATTTTGTTTAATTTAAGTTTAATGGCTATTCCATATTTGATTTTATTTAAAATCGTTACAAACCCACCACCAAAAAGTTGGGGTACATTGATTTTGTTTTTTTTTGTTCTATTTGTAACACTTCAAATGGTTGGAAAAAAAATCCAATTATTTTTTATTAGTAAAAATTTTAAAATTTATATATAAAAATTCAGTTTTTGTATGAAAGCCGAGAATATTGGAAATTTCGGCACGGGTTTTCTTTATTCGATTGTCCTTAAATCTTACATAAGTTACAATAAAATTATATTCAAAAATATTGAAAAACAATATATAATATGATATTGTTGATTTCTGGTTGTGTATAGTATAAACATATGCTTACATATTAATTAATTAATTGTGTTACTTTCTTTGGAAAGGGATAGGAGGAGAAGAATAGGTGGTGAAAGTAGAGAAAAGCTTTTCATATGACAACACTGCAATTGCGCGTTATGTTTAATAATAGTACAGTATTGCAGTGCCTCTGGTGGTGAGTAGGCGCATTGATCAAAGCTTGATTTATAGCCATTATTTTAATTGATTTACTTCGGTGGCGTTTAAATGCTATACCACCGTTTCAGACAACTTTAAGAACTTTGGCCTCGATTTGTTAGTGTATATTTTCATTATTTTTTAATATTACTTTATTGTTTGTAATAGTAATTTGTATTTTCTATATTTAACTATTTTTTTTTATTAAATTGAAAATATATAACATATTATTTTAAAATTAAAAACATAATATAAATTTCCATAGAAGTCCCCGTTTAGTTCAAAGAACAATTGTATCGATGATATTACGAAATCATTAAAACCAATATATGTACATGGATGTTGATAGATGAAAAATGGATGAGAAAGGGAAACATAGTAAATTTCATGGTATGTATTTTGAATTCCATTGAGAAAACTGCAGCAAAACGTTTATTAAACACAATATAATTCTTTCAATAATAACATGAATTAAATCAAACTATTTTCATCTGGTGACAAAGTCACTAAAATCGAAATTTAATCCTATAATAACAAACTTTAATTTAATAATGAAGTACCCCAGTAAAAAAAAATCGTGTTTTTTGAAGCACTTAAGAGAAAAAGCGCATAATCGAGTGCTTCAATAAAAGCGTTCTTTTGAAGCAGTAAATGCTTACGAATAAAATATACAAAAAAGATGCCTTTTTAGTGCTGACAACGAAGAAAGTTTTAAAGCGAAAAAACAAAAATGAAATTATAGCCTCCAGATTTACGTATGACAACGAAAGTCAATTAAATAACGAATATCGCGCTTCTCAGTTACTATGAATTTTTCTTAAGCAAAAACTTACAGATAGAATTTGTTCTTTGATTGGTGTACGCGAAGTGACGTAAAACACTTTAGGAAAGTGCTTTATTTGCATGTTTGATTAGGTTAAAAGAAGCGCTTATTGTCAGCAGAAAGTTGTCCTCCAAACCGGGAACACCTCATACAAAAATCATGCATCCCATCAGCAGGTTTGAAGCGATTTGAGGTATGAATTCATGCATAAAACCTGCTCTTTTTGGAGCACATTTTTTACTGGGACTTTACCTTTTAATAGAACTTTGAATTTTAAACAAAAACTAAATTATTTAAATGTATACTTTTCATATTTTAAAAGCATATTAAAAAAAGCAAAATTAAAAAAAATCAATGAATGAAAAACCTTTGCAAAATTACTTTCGCACACACACAACAACATCCATAATACCTTTGGTTGTGTGATTGTGTGAAAACGGTAACGTGAATTACTCCAAGAAAAACAATTAAAAAAAAAATAAGAAAAACAAAAAGTACATAAAATCTCAAAACAAAAAGCACAGCCGATTATAGCACTCTACTTGTTTATTTTGTTTTCGAATTATTCGATGTAAAGGAATTGATTGGATCATTTAGTATATATGTACATACATACTCGTATACAAAATGATTGGGTGAAGTTCGATAAAAAATGGGATTCAAGACTACATATATTTATATACAAAATTAACTAACAAATCTAGTCATTAGAAAATATTTTTTTGTTTTTATCTAAAAATTGTCCTAACTTTCAAAAGTTTGGCAAGAACAAATTTTTGAATAACAAACTACATTTACTCTATCCGCCGATGAAGTAATAAGGCTTTTCACTGACGTCTCCAGGATAGGAAATAGAGTTGGTGGTGGATTATTCATTCATTGAAGAATTTGGGATCAAATCCTATTTCAGACTTTCTAATTTCTGCTCTATTCTTCAAGTAGAGAACTCTGCCATAAAGCGTGCTGCTAATTGGCTGAGGTATATCTGGTGATATACGAGTATTTATATTTACTGACAGCAAAGCGGCAGTAAAAAGCATAGCAGGTATCTATTCGACGTCTAGATGAATCGCTAAACGAAATAGCGAAGCCAGAAGAGGTACAATGTTGACCGAGGAGGCGATTGACCCCTTTATTGGTATTACTACTACGTTTAAAAATACTTGTTCTGAAAGAACTGTTTAGACTTGTTCAGGTAAAGTGGTATTTAATTATTCCATTAACGACCTAATAATCAAGGAGTTCGAATACGTATATTTATTTTTTTTTGTGTAATTTATTTTAAACGTTCATGAATGCAGTTGAATTATAGAGCTAATTTTTTGTGTTTTTTTTTTATTTGCAATCTATTTAAAATTAAAATAATAAGCAAATTCAATAGATACATTAGCAAAAAAATAACAGTAGCGTTAAATTCCATTAAATTTAACAATAAAAACTTAACAATTTCAAAGAAATTTAATATTTGTATATAAGATATGTTACTTAAAAATTAAATGGTATATCAAGTATGTCTTTTTAATCGTCTTACTTCGTCACTATCATCCATGAGCAAACTGCTAGAATATTTTGATTGTCGCTAAGTCTCTGCAAATAATTTGTACTGTAGTTCTTAATATGTGATGTAATGCTTACTAATTTTTTCTAAAAATTTGGGAAAGATTTCCCGATGTGCTATCCTATGCAACCTCGAAATACTCTTATCCCCCTAGCAATGCATTTCATATTAAATTAATTTATTAAAACTAATAAAATTTGGGAGTTTTAGCTGTATAAATAAAATTTCGATAAGATTTTAAATTGTTATCACAGGTCTGGTTAGCAAGAATTTAAATCTTATTTAATGTTGAGTTTGTTTGCGCCTTATGCAACAACAACAACCGGCAGAGAGACCTCGATGCATTACTAATATACATACATACTATGTATGCATATTCATAAATATTATAAACATATGTATGTATACATATGTACATATGTATGTATGTAGGTACATAGTTCAAGCAGCAGTACCAATAAATTCTGTTTATTAGTAACAAACTACGTTTGCAACCAGTGAACAATTGAGTACATATTAAATTTTTTTCTGTAATTCTTTGATAAAAAATTGAAAGAAAAGAAAAAAACCGCGCGATTTAAATAAAATTAAAAGAACTAAACAAAACATACTACGACAGTTCCATGCAAATGTAAATAATAATTAATTGATATAGACGGATTGAGAGACAAGTCAGTCTATCCATTAAAATAGTCAAATAGCTGTCCCATGGTTAATGTAAGCTTTAATCACCGTCAAAAACAACTACAACAATCTTAACCAGAACTGCAACACAAATAATGCAACATTTAAAAACTCTCTCAAGCACACATACATACATACATACATACATACATACATATGCATATACACCTACAAACAACACTTGACTCTAAAGATGAGGGGGGAAGATGGTGTTGGTAGAGTGGGTGGTAAATAAAAAATAAACTTTTCACATACAGTTTTTGCATGCTCGCAAATTAGGCCTCGTTTTATAATTTAAAACGAAATTTAAATTCACTACAACCAAATCTTCTCACAAACGAGAGCAGTATGTAGAATACACTTTTTTTATTAACTCTGGATTAGTTTTATTTCTGTACATTTTTTAACTTAAGATATTTCTCGGCTTTTTCAATTACTCTTTAAATTAAAAAATAATAATAATAATAACAAAACAAAAATGTATTACACTATTCTAGGATGGAACACCAAACACTTGTCGTCACTGTGCATGCAAAAAACACAGCGCCACTATATGAATTTGTTTAACAAGCAAGCGCTCGCGACTACTACCGACACGATACTGTTTGCTAAACCGTATACAACATTCGACGTAACTCGATGTGGTGGAGATACTCACATTCATAGATACATAGATAGATAGATAGTTGTAGACGAGTACGATTTTTGCAGCAAACGGCGGCAATAACAGCAGCAAACACACATAAACTATAGTATATAAGTATTTAAAACTAAACAAAACCAGCAACAACACCAACATAACTAACTAGCAATGCAAACCCGAGCAATATTATAAACAGTCGTTGTTGACATCGTCATCGAAATCATTGTACTCGTTGTACATTAAACATCTTAGTTGAGCAGAAAAAGCAAAGTACATACATACATATGCATAGTACATGCAAAAATCAAAATCCATGCATAAACTCGCACACATTATAATGCCCATAGACACTTTTCACACATACAGTGCTACACGGATAGAAAGAAAATAGTACTTTGAGAAAACGTCAGCAGTATACTACTCCACTCACCCCCACCCCTTCCTTCTTCTTAACACGTGGGCAGCAAACAGAGAAAAGAAAAATTAACAACAATAAAATATTCTCAAATTCTCAGTCATAGCAGTCGCTGCTGTCGTCGCGAATAGCAAAACTAATGGAAAACTACGGCACAAGCAACAAATATACAAAAGCACACATCCATTCACACTATATGCTTAGTGTAAAAAATATACATATGCATATACATACATATGTGCATATATATACACGTTACATATATGAATATATAACTGCAAGCTGCAGCAACAACATCAAACATTATGCAGCCAAAAATTAAAATTACAAAAAAGGGCTTTTAGAAGAGATTGAGTTTAAACTTTAACACAAGAGAAAATAAGCTTTTGCTCTCTTAATATTGTGCAAAATAGCCGGTAAAGCTACATAATTAAAAAATACAAAAGCTTTCAAAATAATTAAAAAATTGTCTAGTGTTTGTAATATAATTTCAAGTTTTTTAATTTAATCGTAGAAGATAAAATAATACATAATTTATGGCGCAAATAACACACTTCGCCGAATGATGACATTTTTTAAAAAATTATGAGAAAACTTTACCACCAGTTCTTTACAATTACAAAAGAAACAGACGTAGTTTACTTCATGTGTGATACACTAAAAGAAAATGCATGTTATTTTTTTTAATTGCTTGTTATCTGTAGCACATTATTCACAATATTTAATTTCAATCACTAAAAAATGTTCAGAGCGGTGTAACATTTGTATTGCTATTATGGTTTTGGATTTTCCGGTCTTTTTTAACAATAAAAATTATTACATTTTAAGGTATGTGTACTAAAGATTTTGATTTGTTCAAAAACATTTTACTTTTTATTCTTAAAATAATAATTTTTTTATATGCATACATATGTATTTTTGTTTAAAAATAAAAAATTGTTAAAACCCAATGAAAAAATTATCTATGTATGTAAATCAGAAATGTTGGTTGGTATTATTGAAAGAAAGAAGGAAAGGAAAGAAATATCGATCGATATGTAAAATGTAATTACTCATTCCTGCGGCATGCCGCAATACTATCTGTGTAGAGATGATACCGCAAAAAGGAAAAATACCGCAGCAATGGAATGAATAATTTCAAATTATGCTTCCTCGCAAAAAATTTCTTTCCCCAATATACGAATAAGCCTTTTTAAATGTAATTAAGATGTCGTTGGTAAAGTAGGACTTTTGTAAAAATGACTACCAAGTTGAAATTCGACAAGCATAATCAAAATATACATTTAAATCGTCGTATTAAATTTTATGATGATCGGTCTATATTTGACCGTAGTCCGTAACTATTCACAACGAAGTAGGGAAAATAGTAAAAAATAAAAACATAAAAATTTTATTGAAAAAACAGCAGCAGTTGCCGAGTTGACAGCACTCGTTGAATGTTCTCGGGTCATTACGGTGCACAGAACCAGCTGTCGTAGAATTGACACGACGTGATCGTTTTTTCTGCCATATGAAAAATTTATTATTTTGACAAAATTGCATGACTTACTTACTGAAACAACTTTCTTGCAAAATAATAAAATTATTTGATTATAAAATCTCTCACTACAAAACTTTATATTATTGGGTAGTGTTATAAGAAAGATGACTGTAAAATTTCAAAATTTAGGTATAATTTATAAGTACCGGAACACCTCTGTTAAATTTGTATTAAAGATTTGCGACCGTTTACTAAGACAAGAAGTTATTAACAATAAAATCATATTAACAATTGCTTTTGGATTTTCAGAAGATCAAAAATGGAAATTCTGCTTGTTGACGTATCCAGACAAATTAAAATGGGTTTAACGAATTTTTCGAAATGTAACATTTACATTTCCATGATTTTTATAGTAAAATTTTAATATTTCATTGCGATTTTCGAGTGAAAATCATTGTAACAATTGACAAAGCTTCTACTATTGAATTCTGTAAAAATAAGTTTGGATTTTTTTGGACGAAATTATTATAATTTTTTTATACACATCTCAAGGCAGATCCACCTAGCTGCTCTAACCTTCATGTGTTTCCTTCAATAAGGAAAGAACCTTGAACGTTTTCCATCTTACATACCTTATATGTTGAAAATGAAATTAATTTAGATATTAACTAAAATATTCAAATGTAGAAAATACGTAACACTACAGTTTATATGATTTAATTTTAACATACATTTTAAAATGAAATTGTAAAAATTTGTTCATTTTAGTGTACTAGCTTTATTATTTATTCGTCGTTAATTTTATCTAAATTTCTATAAGTTTTCTTTGAATTATCATTTTATTAACAATATGCTAAAGGACTTCTTACATAATTTTCAATAGCAGATTTACATGGTCCTCTCATATCGACGCGCTAAAAAATCATTCACAAAACGTATAAACATTATAAAATACATAAGCGGAAGAAGGGGTAATTCTCATCCAAATACCGGTATCAATATCGTTTGCAGTTTAATCCTATCAAAAATAACTTATGGTCTTGCTATATATGGGAAAGCATTGAACACTACTCAACAAAATCTCACCCCCATATCACCAGGTAATAAGATTAGCTCTTGGAGCTTTTAAATCAACTCCAATAAAAAACCTAAGGGCTGAATTAGAGGCCAAATTACCGCATTCGTGATCGAATGAGCTATCGTATCGAAAAATGATTTCGATATCGAAATTATGATAAAATGTGCTAAATTTCTTGCTCGATATCGAATGCCATAGTCTCAAATAAGAAAATTACGATCAATTTTACTCGATATCGAATGCGGTAATTTGGCCCCAGGATTACCAACCATTAAACAAAGGGTTATATCAGATGCCACAAACCTAATTCTAAAAATTATCTTTCCTTCAGAACAACATCTCGTAAGCCGTGTAGGCAGTCTCTCAGATCAACGTCCACTACGCTCTCCGTCAACTATCTTAATCTCAATAAATTACGCCACAAAAATGGGAATCAATACCAAACCTCAAAAATCGCATACCCCTACCGAACCACCTTGGAAACTCAAAAATTATTGCTTCATTTTTAACTTAATAAACCTACCCAAAGAATCAACCCGCTCACGTCTATACTTCACTTTTCAAGATTTTATATACAATAATAAGAACTGGAACTTTTTGTATACTGATGGATCAAAAACCAATTCCAAATACCTCCTTCGCTTTTATTGATAAATCACTAAATACTGATTTCTTGGCTTTATTGGATCTTGGAAACTCAAAAATTATTGCTTCATTCTTGACTTAATAAACCTACATTTAATCAACTAAAAACCCCAGCAGTATACCCCAGAGAAGTAGCCAAAAAAGATCTTTGAAATTATATTAGATTAGGATTAGGACACACTAATATTACTCAGAAATACATATTTAACCCCAACCAAAACAATAACTGTCACCTATGTAATAGCAATTCTTTATTAAAGATTGGCCACCTTCTTATTAATTGTAGTTATATAAAACAAGCCGAAATGTATTTATTTAAAAAAATCTGCCTATTGGATCTTTTAAAAACCATAAATACAAACAACATTAAAGCCGTAAACATGCTATTAAAACACTGCAATATTTACAACTCGATCTAGTTAAAACTGAATATTGGGTCAAAGACCTTTTGTTGTTAGTACCTAAGCTTTCTTTGTATTCATAATTAATTATGTATATAAACTTTGTAAATAATTAAATAAATAAATAATTTTTTTTTAATACTCTTATATGTTGAGAAAGCTTTAGTGTAATCGAATTTCTTGTTGCTTGTGTGTATGTAAAAACACTTATTAATGTGTAAAACAAAGCATAACAAAAATTACATAACTAAATATTTATTATACAGAATTAAAACAAATTCACCCCTATCGTGAATAAAAATTCCACATGAAATTTGTTCCCTTTTCACATTTTTCCTATTAAAATTCAATGTTAAAAAAATAAAAGGGAACAAATTTCATGTGGAATTTTTATTCACGATAAGGGTGATGATTATATGTATGTATTTATATGAAACTTAGATAACAAAGTTTATATCGATATTGTTGTGTAAACAAAACGTCGACAATTTAAGTGAAGTGAATTTCATTAAACACTATCTATGAAGCTGTAGCTGCGGGTTTTGCTGGTGGAGGTGTTGTGGACTCAGGATTTTTCTCCTTGTTCCAATCTTGCAAACCTTTGGGCAAAGTGGTGTCTTCTTCAAAAGAACCTGTACCTTCTACAAATTCTTCATAGGTGGACTTTTCTTTGAATGGTCGGGGACCTAATAATTCAATCATGTCATCACGACTCAATACTTCATTTTTCAACAAACGTTCGGCTACCTTCTTCACATCTTCTTTGTGTTTCAACAACAAACCGGTAGTTACTTTGTGAGCTTCTTTAATTAAGCTACGAACTTCCTCGTCAATCATTTGCGCAGTTTCTTCAGAATAGGGTTTAGCAAAGACGGGATCACCCGATTCGCCAGCGTCAAAACTGACTTGGCCTACTTTTTCGTTCATGCCGAAGCGTACAATTTGTGCATAAGCACTGTCAGTTATTTTCTTTAAATCATCTTGTGCTCCTGTTGTAATACGTTGAAAGAAAATCTCTTCGGCTACCCGACCTCCCAAAGTCATGCACATACGGTCGAATAATTGCTCTTTAGATAATAAATATTGATCTTTGGGCAAGTATTGGGCATAACCCAAACCTTTCCCTCTGGGTATTATGGATACCTTAAGAAGGGGATCAGCATGTTCTAAGAACCAGCCAGCAACAGCATGACCCGCCTCATGGTGAGCTACAGTTTTCTTTTCCTCCGGCGCCAAAACATTCGTTTTCTTTTCCATACCAGCAATAACACGTTCAATAGCTTGTTCAAAATGCTTTTGCACGATATAATCATTGGAATCTCTGGCAGCTATCAAAGCAGCTTCATTACACACATTTGCTATATCGGCTCCAGTAAAACCTGGAGTTAATGCAGCCATTTTTCGAGCCAATTCTTGCTTGTCCAATTGCGTTTTCAGAGGACCCAAATGGACTTTGAAAATACTAGCCCTTCCTTTAATATCAGGAGCTGGAACAAATATTTGTCTATCAAATCGTCCGGGCCGCAAAAGAGCTTTATCCAAGATATCAACACGATTTGTAGCTGCTAACACTACAACGTTTGTGGTGGTATTGAAACCATCCATTTCTACAAGCAATTGATTTAATGTATTCTCCTGTTCTGAATGCCCACCAAAAGATTTACCGCCGCGTTTGCGACCCACAGCATCGATTTCATCTATGAACAGAATGCAAGGAGCATTTTTGCGTGCCATTGCAAACATATCACGCACTCTAGAGGGACCCACACCGACAAACATTTCCAAAAACTCTGATCCGGACACCGTAATAAAAGGCACATTAGCTTCTCCTGCGGTGGCTTTGGCAAGTAAAGTTTTACCTGTACCAGGAGGTCCAGTCAACATGGCACCTTTAGGTATTTTGGCTCCTAAATCAATGTACTGTTGAGGATTTTTGAGAAAATTAACAAATTCCATGATTTCAATTTTAGCCTCTTCACAGCCAGCAACATCTCTGCAAAGGAGTAAAAATAGTTATTTGTTTTTGTGTTTTTTAATCATGACTGATTCGGGACATTAATAAATAGTAATATAATACAAATATACTCGTGCAAATTAGTTTTATATGAATAAACTAGCTGACCCGGCAAACGTTGCTTTGCATTTAAATTTTATTTTTATTGGAAAGGTTTCATGCCAATTGGTCTATTATAATAAGAAAGGCCACCAGTGCCATTTTTGAAAAGGGACAGTGTAGTTTAATAACCTAGATACCGACTGCACCGCCATCTGCCGGACTGGTTTGGTGACATACACACGTACAGTAGAATTATACATATATATACATAAAGAAGATTTGTAGGGGAGGTACCATGCGTCTTTATCAAATCCCGCCCATATTTGCAGCAGCACTTAAAAAATGCACACCAAACCGACGTAACAAATTTTGTTCAAATACCGTTAACAGGAGCATAAATAATAGATTTTTAATTTGTGGTTTGTACCTCCACGTCCCTTTGTCCAATTGGACCTAATTGTTAATCTAAACCACCGGGCGCCACCCAAACGCATAGAAATAAATTTATGCAAATCGGTCCAACCGTTTAGGAGGAGTTCAGTTACAACACACGTACAGTAGAATTATATATATAAAGATGGAAATAAGTAACCCAGTAATTTAAATACAATTATTAAATAAATAATTTAGAATTGATAAGTTATATTTTCATTTTATCAAACCCATGGTGCAACTATATATCTACATATATAGTTGAATTTTCACACAAAATTTGTTTAAAAAGGAAAAAACACGTAAACATTCCGAATTATATAAATTATTCTGTTGTGGTTCCAAATTAAATACTTGTTAATGTTACTTGTGCTGGTCATGTTTTTATAATCAATATCCACGGATCCAAATTCGTTTAGGAACGCTCTCTCGTGAACTATGACGTACCAAGGTATTAAATATTCTTATGTTTGAATACTTACTTAAATCTAACACCAATTTCATTAGAATTTATCAATTTCGCTGTAGATTGCATTACACCACCAAAGAGTCCACCGCCTTTACGTCCTCTGCCTCCGCCCATCATATCAGCAGATCGACGCATCATATAAACCAAGAAACCAATAATCAACAATGTGGGCAATAGGCCCGTTAAGTTCGACGGCTCTACCTCAGTGCGATATATAACCGGCACATAATTTAAAGGCTCAACTCCTTGTTCTGTTTGAGCATTTTCCAAATTACGTTCAAATGAATCAACGCTGCCAATGTTGAACCATAATACACCACCAGCATCTTGTGAACTGCCCGGCAGTAATCGAACTCTCACCCATTTTTTATTTACTACTTCGAGTTTTTCCACCGAACCTTTGTTTAGGTAACTGAAATACGAATTTATTTTAGGAATCTTAGAAACACTTTTATAAAACTGACACTTACTTAGTTACGAATTCTTTCCAGGAAATTTCTTTATAGCCCATTTCAAAGAATGCAAAACTTCCCAATAATGCTACCGCACCAATTGCACCAAATACTAACCACTTTTCACGATTGCCATCACCACCCTCTCCTATGGGACGTCCCTGACCACCCCCTCCGCCGCCCCCTTGCTGCTTATTTGTGTTGGCAAACATACCAAAGTTCCAATCATTTTTTGCTGTCTGCTGTGGACTACTAGGTGTTGACTTTGAAGCCGGAGCTTCACCACCGGCTTTTTCGCCTGCTGCCGCTGACTCTCCGGCTGCAGAAGCTGCTGGTTTAGCATTTCCTTTTCCTTGTTCGAAATATTTTTCGAAACCCTTTGGGGGCTTTTTACAAAAGTAACTAATTTGTTCCAACAAATAACGTACTAAAGGAACTTGTTCTAAGACGATAGCACCACGATGCACCTATAAGATAATTTTATAATTATTCACTAATAGCTAAACGATTTGTACTCTTCACCCTACATTTTCTGTCCCTGGCGCTCTATGACTTATTAAACTACGCCTCATGCATCGTTCCATAGACTTTGCTGAATTCAGCAATCGGTGTGCCATATTTCTATTGTGATTTTAAACTATTTACTTCCAATATACCGGATAGAATGTATTTGTTGTTGGTAAGCTATTGGTTATTTAACTTTTTCTTCTCTACTCACGTACTATTTTCAATTCGATTGGAGCGTTCTATTTCTAAAATAAATTTAATGGATTTAATATTCAGTCTTATTAGAACATATTTTAAATGTATTAAACTAATTATTTATAGCTGTTTTAATGCTAATTATCAGATTTTTATGTAAAATATTCCTTATTTTCTACTAACAAATATTGTGAAATGATGTTCCTGAGGGTGTAAAATATTGTGTACAAACGGCCTACGAAAATTTTGACAATTGACAGCTGTTTTTCAAAAAGCGGTAACGACAGTGTTGGTAAGTTTTCTTATAGTAAAATAGTGTATGATTTGTATATTAGCAAAAGTAAAATGTGAATTTTGTGATTTTGCATTAAAATATATGAGAAATAATTTAATAGAAATAACATTAATTTTATTTAATAAATTGATATAACATTTAAAAAAAATAAAACTACTTCTTTTTAAATGCAACCCTACAACATTACATAGTATTATAAACAAATTTATTTACTTTCAGAACATTTCCCAAAAATTGTCATATTTTCGACAATGAATTTCGAACAACGAACTTCCGCCCGATTGAAAAAGACAAAAAATTTTCCTTTTCATTTCTTTTTTTCGTAGAAATGCCACCTAAAAAGCCAACCGAAAAATCCGGTAAGAATTTTTTAAGAAAAATATGGTGAAGAGATTATAAAAACTCAACTAATAATAGTGGAAAAGTGCAATAATCCAAATACCAAATAAATAAACATGTTTAATAGTGGTATTTTGCAAGAAATTAATGAAAAACTACAAAACATGCTGCAATTATCGAAACACGAGGTCGTATTTGATAGTGCATAAATAATGAAAAAATTTAATTATTAATAAAATCGTATACTTTTACAACGAATATTAAATCGTAGAGAAATACAAAACATAAAATTTTAATTACTGAGTGTGCACATTTTCAAAATGTTCCAAACATAACCTCACTTCTCATTTGTTATTGTGTGTATGTGCTTATAAACGATTGTTTATTAATTTATATTCAACTTTCATTAAATAGCTGCCAAGCCTGGTGATAAAAAACCAGAGAAGAAGGCTTCGGCTACTACATCTGCCGCTAGTGGCAAAAAGGATACCGCCGCTAAGCCCGCTTCTTCTGTCAAGAAACCAGCTGCAACTAAGAAACCTGCTGCAGTCGCCACCAAGAAACCTGTAGCCAAAAAGGCTGCTCCTAGCAAGAAGATTGCTTCCAAGGCCAAGCCAAAAACAAAGGATGCCAAGAAGAAGGTTGCTGCTGGCAAAAAGCCTCAATCGATTTTAGCTAAATTGTCCGCTAAGGCCCGTGCTGCTGCAAAGGGCAAAAAGGTTGCTACCAAACCTGGCTCCAAGGTACAAAAGGGTACCTCCAAGGCTAAGGCTGTAGCTTTGTTGAAGGCCAAGAAAGCTCAAACTAAGGTAAGGTTTAACAATTTAAAAGTGAAGTGCGTGTAATATATAGGCATACATATATTTATATTTTAGATCATCAAAGGTGCTTTCGGTACTCGTGTGCGCAAAGTACGCACTAATGTACATTTCCGCAGGCCCAAGACCTTGAAGTTGCCCCGCAACCCCAAGTATCCTAGAAAATCTGTACCAACCAGAAATCGGTAAGTTTTACTAGTTTTAAATATTCACGTTTTCAATCATTTTAAAGCAATTTGTTACATTTATTTTACCAAATGTATAGTGGCCACCAATAAATTTCAATACATAGTATTTATAATTTAAGGATAAATATGTCCCTCAATTTTGCAAGAATCAAATAAACTAATTTTTAAAAAATGTTTTTGAAATGTTCGCAATTACAATAATATATGTAATTATAAATGAAATTCTATTTTTCAGCATGGATGCTTACAATATCATCAAATACCCATTGACAACTGAAGCTGCCATGAAGAAGATTGAAGACAACAATACTTTGGTATTCTTGACACACTTGCGTGCCAACAAGAACCATGTGCGTGCTGCTGTCCGCAAGCTCTACGATATTAAAGTAGCCAAAGTTAATATTTTGATCAGACCCGATGGTCAAAAGAAGGCTTATGTTCGTTTGGCTCGTGATTATGATGCGTTGGATATTGCCAATAAGATTGGCATCATATAAATTGTCAACTTCAAGGAGTCATTACTTTGTTTCTTTTTTATAGAAATATAGACGTAAATTAAAAAAAAACAATACAGAGATGTGGTTTCTATTAAAAAAAAAACATGCAAATTATTTTCAAAAGATTCGATGCTGCTTATTGAGCAACAACTATTTTTTTTTTTTTAAATTGTGATGGTAGGGCCGTTTCCTTTTATTTTATTTGCAGGTATAATCAACACAATTTCTTAACGTATTTGTAAAAGCTGTCTACAAAACTAATTTGAAGAGGTAATTTATAAAATGCGAACTAAGAATTCTATAATTTTACAGGAAATTAAAAAAAAGTAATATGTGAGAATAAAACGTAAATTAGTGCAGTGCAATGATTTTAAAAATGCACTTGCAAATTTTTTTATAAATTCTTAAAAAAAGGCACTGTATTTTTATTTTAGCTCGTTTTTGAAACGCACGTAAAATTATACAATATATAACACTCATATTTAGATGACATATACATACTCGGGAAAATGTCAACTAATTAAAACCGCGGGTGTTGACGTTTACGAATATAAAATTTTTAAATAAAACACATCGATAATGTGCTTTTAAACGTTTTTATTGATTATAAACTAAAATCAAACACAAACAATTTCAAAAAGGCATTCAACCTGACTAGAAACATAGAAGACAACTAGAACCAAAAGAATACATTTTAAATGAGATCATATTTTTATATCATGCATTTAAAAAATCTGTTATTTTTTTTTTTTTTTTCAACACTTGGAAGAGAGCCTTCTCTATTTATTTCATAAAATTTTAGAGTAGGTATTGTAAAAAAAGGGTTGACGTATGAGCGTATGTTCTTTTAATTTAAGAACACAATATAACCCAAAGTCTGGAACTAAAAATGTTTGTCATATATTCTAAATATTATTTTTAAATTTCAGATGAGCTCAGGAATTGGAAAATTAAAAACCCTTGGATTATTTTAAGGTAATTTTTAAACCCAAATATACATATGTTTGCAACAAGCACCAATTAACAAAGTTGTAAGAATAGAAAAAAAGTTACAAAATACATAGATTTATAAAAATATTTTTAAATGTTCATTATTGGCAACCAATTTGATTTGGCATTTTAGTAAATTATGAATTCGAAAATTTTACGTTATATAAATAAAGTTACATTAAATACAAATTTATAAAAAAAAGTAGCCAATTTTGTTTTAAATAATTCAAGAAGAAATCAAAGAAATGAAATATTTACTTATGTACCTAGGTATATAAAAGCATTAAATAACAATTTTTAGAATTCTGAATGTTAATAAACTAATTGTTCTACATTTTTTGATTTTTTTAAATTTGTTCTCTGAAGATAATACACATTGTTGGAGCGATATATCAGAAAATATCATATGTAGGTAAATAAATAAAAAAAATGTTAATCTCAAGCTTAATAAAGATAAAATTTTAAATTCTGAACATTGTTTGTTGGGTGTTTGTTATTCCAATGATGATAATTATAGTAGGAATCTCATTGACCATTCTAATATGAAAATAACTTTAATTACTGATCATTTTACTACTACCATTTTGTAAAATATTTTCTGTTTACAATATTCAAAGCATTTATTTCATTTTTTTTTACAGTTATAAATTTTCCATCCTATTAAACAACATAAGGTAAGATTTTATTTTCTAATACATATGTTTAGTTTTTAAAAGATTTTTCACATTATTACAAGAAGTCTTATAACTATGTTATTTGAATTTTGTCCAAACAAATCAGAAAGATTAAATTCGTTGTCAACGCATAGGACTTAAATCAAGACCGTGACACTAGCTTGGATTTTAACAATCTTTTTACAGATAACTTACATATCTACCTAAAAATGTTTGCCCGCTTTGTTATGGTTTACAAGTTATTCATCTATAAAGTTGTGATATCTAGTCAATATTGGCTTGAAAGTGCTCGGATAGGACTTTCGAATGATATATATGTAATATGATGTAATCCATTAACCAATTCTGAGCCTACAACTGAATTTATCAGCCCAATCATGAATAAAAAATCCGCGGGAGTTTTTTTTCCTTTTTATTTTTTTAACATTGAATTTGAATAGGGAAAAGGAGAAAAAACTCCCGCGGAATTTTTATTCATGATTGGGATGTATATTTTTTCATATTAAGTTATTTTTACAAAAGTGATGATATCTCGAAAATTAACTCATTTAATGATAATTTATGTTATTTACATAAATTGTATACCTATATGATGTATATTATTAAATATTATTCATTAATTCGTAAAAATATGAAATAAACGACAACTTCTATTGATTTGGAAGCAATTTAAATAAAATTTTTCTGAGCCCCCTTCGATCACCCTCCCTATAAGCGGACACCTCCCATAACCGGACAAAAACACTGCGACGGTGAGTGTCCGGTTATGAGGAGTTTTACTGTAGTACATATTTGTAAAAAAAAAACTTAATATGAAAAAACATAAATTCAGTTGTAGGCTTACAATGGGTTAATGGATTAAGTCATATTATAATATCATTCGAAATGAAATGAATTAATAGAATACAAAATAAAAAAAATTAATAGAATACAAAAATTAATATTTTATTGTAAAATATATATGTATGTATGTAAGAATACGGTAAAAACTGTTCCTTTAAAAAAATTTGGCAGTTTAAGATGAAAAAACTAAATTTATAAAGTAGTGTCGTTACTTTAGGTCAGCTTAAAATCATATAAACATGTTATAAAATTAAAATAAATATTTTTTTTAACAATGGTATTTTTAAAAGTTTCGGATTAGGCTGAAGGCTGAATATCGATTGTTGAGCCGAATATCAGTTTTGGTCGCTCTCTAGTATTTATATATGATTTTTAACAATCTTTCTAATAAACATACTTTGTTTTATAATTCCAATGTTTGTTACTATAATTTGTTTGGTTAGTTTTGTTTAGTGACAAAAATATTTCGAATTAAATTAAAATAATATCAGTTTTAAGTTGCCAAACAGATATTTTGTTTAAAAAATAAAATATTTTTTCTTTAAATTTGTGTCAGAATTTTAAGTTTCATAATTTTTTTCTAAAATATTTAACCCTTATAGGTACATTTTTTTTATACTTTGGCTCAATGTGATAATGTGATCCTTAAGTGATGATATATTATAGTAGGAATCTCATTGACCATTCTAACATGAAAATAACTTGATTTTCTGATTTATTATACCATTTTCTATTTAAATTGTTTTCGTAATAATATTCTAATGTTTACCTTTTTTGTTCTTTATTTACAGATTAAAAATATTCCAGCTTATTTATCTATTTAAGGTAATTTTAAAATGTTTACTTAAATTAAAAAAATTTGTATAAGTATGTATATATAAAGTCATCTATAATGCAAAGACCGTTAATACTTATTTTCTGAGAAAAATTTAGCTTTTTTTCTGCAATCTTTAACGAAAAAGCTAGTGGAAGAAACGACTGTTTTCATAAACGCAGTATGCAATGCAACATTTCATTGCATAGCGTTGATAATAGTATTTAGAATATAATTTAAAAACTTTTATCACATAAAATATAAAGATATTGGACTATTAAAGAGAATCTTAAAACAAAAATGTTTAAATTATATTTGTAAACGCTATTATGAACTCTATGCAATGAAATGTTGCATTGCATACTGCGTTTATGAAAACAGCCAAGGTCTTCAAAAATGCGACAATCCACATTCGTGTTTTGTCAAAAATGTGTATTTCATATTTTCTGTAATTTTCTGAAAATTCACAGGAAAGAATTACTTACATAATTATAAGTTATAAAAAATAAATTCAAAGTTATTTAATCAATAAATTCGTGTTAGTTTTTTTTCTACACTTTTGTTACTGTTTGATGATTTTTTCTAAAACTATGCCATTTTTAATAGTAAAATAAATTATATCCTACTCTGAATTTTTAATAAATATTGCAATTTATATTTATACATACATATTTATGTATATCACATAAAAATAAAAAAAATGTAGTCCTTATTTATTTGATATAAAATTGTATTAATTTACTCCAAGCCAATTTATGTTAAAAATTTAATATTTTTTATTTATTCATTTCGTATTACAATACAAGTCAAAATGGCATATATCATCAATGATAACTGACATTATTGTTTTCCTAATTTCTCTGTAATATTGTAAAAAGTAAGTTTTGTTTTTGCATTTGAGGTGATGTTATTTTTATTGATGATATATTATAGTAGGAATCTCATTGACCATTCTATCATGAAAAGAACTTATTTTACTGACGATTATTTAAAATAAGTATTGCTAATTTTTTGTATTTGTGAATTTTTTAATGATTATATTTTTAATTTTTTTCAGGTTCAATGTTGCTGTGTAAAAACGGAATTTCTACAGTAGTCCAATATATTTATATTTTATGTGATAAATGTTTTTCAATGCTGAAATATTACGAAAAAATTGAATTCTAAAACTCATTCGTTTTCGATTACCATCACATGCCTGTATATAAATTTATATCAGAAATAAAATTTGGCCAAAATAACAATATTACAATAAAAAAAATTACCATACAATAAAATTTTAAAATTATTTTGTTGGTTTCAAGCTTTTAATTTTTCTAATGATATTTAATATGATTTTTCAATAGACAATTGTTAGAATAAATAATCCTTTTAATTTTGACCAAATGGACCTTATTGTTTGACAGTTGAAGTGATTGGACGTGCAAACACTTGTTCTGGGCAAATAATACAAAATTTAATTTTGTTTAAACAAACAAAAAAAAATAAATAAAAGACAATACAACAAGTGGAACATTAAGTTATTTTATAAATATTGTTTTTTAATAATAAAAATTTATTTATAAAATGACTGAATGCAGTAATATGAATTAAACAAAAAAGTTAATCCTGTTAATTTAAAAATAACTGGGGCCAAATTACCGCATTCGATATCGAGTAAAATTGAACGTAATTTTCTTATTTGAGATTATGGCATTCGATATCGAGCAAGAAATTTAGTACATTTTATCATAATTTCGATATCGAAATCATTTTTCGATACGATAGATAGCTCATTCGATCACGAATTACAATAGTAATTCAAAGTGAAAATATCGAAGAAAGGGAAAAAATAAAAACAGTCATTAAAAATCAAATGAGTGGGAACTATGAAATTAAAGTACCTAGCCTAACGGATTTTTATATACATAGATATTACGGACATTTCGTTTAAATATTCTGAAGAAGAATTTACTGAGAAAATAAAAAAACAAAATCCGATTACACATATGGGCATATCCCAGAAACAGTCCACCAACCAAAAAATTTTTAAAATTGATCCAACTGTATTTTTTATGGAACATTAGACGAGATATCTATAGTAATTTTCGTTTAATACGAACTTTCGCCTAAAATGAACCAATTTCAAAAGTACGCGTTTTATTTCTAATAAACCATGCAATTTTTTATACTTGAAAATAGATAAGCATTTTTCTAAAATTAAAAAAAACTAGCTAAAAACAGTTTTTTGTTTACAAGTCGAGAATTACATAAATTTTTTGTTGAAATTACAAAAATTTTTTTTAATAATAGTGTTAATTGATTTTTTTATTTTTTTTAAGTGCCTAGACTCACCTATTAGGAAAAAAAACAGAAGTTGCCCATTTTGATGACAACTATAAAAAAAAATAAATAAATGTTAACGCTTATATAATGCACTTTTATATCCTCTATCTTGTACAAGAAGTTTTAACTACTGTTTTTTATTTTTTTTTTATATACATATATGTATGAGTAATTTGATTAGTAAAAACTATTTTTTTATATTTTAAATATAAATAAATATGTATTTGTTAATATATATGTACAATTTTTTAATGTCTAAATGCACGTTCTGGCAATGACATGGTGCAACTATACAAGGTGAGTGCAAATCGACAACAGAAACAACAAGCATTTTGTTTGTGTAAAATAATGTACTACTGCCAAAAATACTTGAAAAAGTATTACTTTTAACATAAGTAAATTGTAAACAAAGTCAGTCAGCTGGGCTACTGCACTCACTTTGTGTAGTTGCACCATGTATGCTGGTTTATTGAAAATTTGGGATTTGTGTAGTATGTTAAAGTCAAAAACTTAATTTTCTTTAATGATTTGAATAGACAAAATTAAATTAAAAACAAAATAAAAAAAATTAAAAGAATTTGAATCAAACTCTTAAAATAATAATTAATGGTTAATTAATGTTTTTTAATTATATTACTAACAGAAAAGTGCTAAATTGGCAACAGGCTAAAAATATATTACAACAACAGTTAAATAACAAAACAAAAATCTTGATTTACAACAATAACTTTTTATTATTTATTTCTATAAATGTCTATTACTTTCATCGTCATTCCTTACATCCTTAAAACCAGTCATTACCGTTACTTTTTACAATAATAAAAGTAAAAAATAAAGTCAATTTAAATTTATCAATTGTTTAAGTACAATATTTAATTTAAATTGAAAGAAAATCGTGTAAATTAATTTTATAATGGGTTCTTTATTAAAAAATTCTGATTTAGTTGAGTGCAGGTTATCAACACCTCCAAATAACTTGTCATGTGTTGTGGAATACCAATAAATAATGAAAAATTCCAAGAACTTTTACAAGAAACATATATTTATCCCACTATAGTTGGTTTTATATGCCCAGTAGTGTACACAAAGTTCTTATACACGGATGTGACATTCTTAAGTTTTTTTGATATTCAGATAGGTTTGTTAGCACTTAACTTTTTTATATAAAACAGTATTCTTTTATAATTTTTTTAAGAATGTTTGAAGCTAACCACAAAAACGTTAGAAAGGTCCGATTATCACATACACGAAAATCATCCAGAGAAAATACAAACAAGGATTTAATGACCCATTTGTTGTTAGCTTCAGATCCTGTGTTGTCGTCAAACAGAAAGGTAAATAAAAAAACAAATAAAACTAATGACGAAGAATTAGAAAAATATCTTGTAAAGGAAAGTGTAAATGTTGAAATACATCCTAGTTCATCTTCTAGTGAATCATATTCTTCGGAAGAATCCAGTGACGATAAATAAAATGTGTTTTCTTTTTGTTATACTCTAAAATCTATATTAATAAATATTTATTTTATATTACAAAATTTATTTATTTATAAAAACTTTTTCCATCATGCTTTTATTACACTTTGGTAGTAGTTAATCTAAAATTCAGGATATATGTGTGTCCTTGCGCTGTTTCTGTAAAAATTGTATACATTGTTTATTATTTTGACAAAGGAAAAAAATTGTTGCAATTTCATGATTTTCAAAACGTATACACTGTTTTTAATAAAAAGGATATATGACAGTTTATCCCTGTAATTAAAATAAATATTTATTTTATTTATTAAAAAAAATTTATTATAATTAAAATTACAATAAATCTAAAGGCTAAAAGCACTTGCATCAATGGCTATCGGCTTATACAAATATTAATGCCTGCATTATTATATCGAAATTTTTTTTACAACATTGTAATCAGAATAGAAGCTTTTTTCAAAATTTAAGATTCAGGATGTACGACAGGTGTAAATGTCCTTGTGCCGATATGGAGTTTTTTTTTAGTTTGGACTGAAGAAAAATAAAAATTTTGACCATGGGATGGTTTTCAGAGCGTATTTTGCGCTTTTAAGAAAAAGGATATATGACAGCAAAACGAGTCCTTGCAGCAATTTAAACAAAATTTAACAGAAATTGTTATTACGTTATATCTAGAATTATAACATGATTCTAAGTCGTTAAAAGCCGAATTGTAAATTTAATTCAAAATTTTAAGGTCAGGATGTATGAGTGTCCTTGCACCAATTTTTTAAAAAATTCGTTTTTTTTTTTTTGTTTCTAATTTTGACAAATAAAACCAGCATGCTAATTTTTATTCATATACGATAACGCCTTCTATTTTTGTCCCTTCCTTATATGGTATCAAAGCACTGTGTAGCGTTTTTTCTTATGCTCTCACTTTAAAACACAAATGCTCTCAACATTATTACCACACTTTTATAAAATTTTATACATTTTGTAAACAAAACCATGTGTTTTTAAAGCTTTGGTGCAAAAGCATGATTGCATATATAATTTGCAGTCGCCATTGTACAAAAATTTTTATTTAAAAAATATAAAAACATTAAATGACATTTCGTGCAGTTACAGCCGTCGTTTCAATTATGGGCCTGTTTTCTCTGAGAGTCGTTTTGCTTGAAGTTGCGGTCGTATTCTGTTTCATCATTTAATTTGTTCAAAATATTGCCATTATTTGTGAAGTTTTTTTTCCAAATTTGTCTGGCAACTATAAATTGGAATATTATTATTTATCAGTGTTGCCAATTCACGCAATGTCCAAGAAGGTTTCTAGCGAAATGGGGAATATTATTTTCGGTTTTGGAAGAATAATTTTATTACATTCGAAAAAGTTATTATTTACGTAAAATTATTTAAAACAAATCATTAGAACAACAAATCCATTCGGCTCAAGTATTTTTTATAAATAACCTATATTAGTACCCCATTTTACAAGGTTTAAGCTAAAATAATTGCACCTATATAAAAAATATATAAAATCTAAAGAAAGTAATATCGAAAAGATCTTTTCGAATTGTTTTAGTAATGACACAACTTCGTTAGATATCAAAACGAATTTATACATGATGGCGCCAGTAGCGAATACAGTTAAATTGTAGTGAATTCTTCTTTTTATTGAGTTTGATATTTACCCGGCATTTACACATGCAAGTGCAAGTTCGAAAAACTCAATACACTCACATTTTTTTACTAATTCCCTGCCTTTACACATGCAAGTACTTGCATGCGAGTGCTGTGTACGTATTATATACGAAAACTTATTCGAAAAACTCGAATCATTTGCAAGTAGCGTTACTGTTTACACAGGACAGTGAAAGTTCATTTTCAAAATGGTGTCAAAGCGTAAACTTCAAAAAATTAGTTTAAATTAACAAATGACGCACAAAGTTTGTATTTGTTTACCAAGAGTTGCCATGGCCTTCACATGAGTATAATTGTAGGGAAATAATTATTACAATTTATTATTATTATTTTAATTATTATTTAATGCTCTAAAATGACATCAATACACTTCTTTTTCCATATTTGAAAAAAAATATATTTTTTTACGAATATACATAAAATAAGTTAAATATTCATTAATTATTTTACCACAATCCATTACATTTATTCGAAATTTTTTATTTGGCAACTCTGTTTACCTTCCTGTCACTTTATTGCTGAAAGTGTCAAAAAATCACTGTCCAGCTAAATTCACTTGCAAGTGACCTGCAAGTGCCTGCATGTGTGATTGTGTTAGTAAAAAAGTGTGAATGTATTGACTTTTTCGAACTTGCACTTGCATGTATAAACCCCGGGATACACTCACATTTTTTCACTTGCAGAGCTACTCAAGTTTTTCGAATAAGTTTTCGTATATAATACGTACACAGCACTCGCATGCAAGTACTTGCATGTGTAACGGCAGGGTTACCTGTTTTGAAATTCATTTCGAAAAGGAAATCATTCGATTTTGTATACTTTATAAACTGTATTTCGAAAATGTTTGCATTCGAATAGAAATATACAATAACCCCTCTGATTGCCACCAATTTGTACAAATACGCCTTGATTAGGTATAATTACATCACAAAATTCTTTACGAATGGTACCAAGGCCAATTAATAAGGTGACCGCAACACGTCAGCTGATATTATTTTACTGTGAAACTTTGTGTTGTTTATATTTGTTTTTTTAATCAAAAACGAAATAAGGAAAAATAACATTATTTATGTCTGAAAAAGTAAAATTAATAAAAATAGATAATTGGTGTGCTGTTTTAGTAAAACAAACTGTAAAAATAAACGAAACAAATCAAAATTATTCTGTTTATACTGTCAATTCGCCAGGATTTTGACATTTCACATACATACTAACAAACAAGTAAGAAAGTATAGTCGGTTAAGCCCGACCATGTAATACCCTACACCCAGTATATGTCTAAAACAGTTTTTCAGAAATGGGCGTTATATGGAAGATATAACCTATTATGGACCGATCATCCAAAAATTTAGTGTTATGATTTCTATAAATATAAAAATTTATCTTGATATAAATACTTTTAAAAGATTTATGGAGGTTAAAGTGAATTACGGAGAGGGTGTTATATGGGAGTTTCGACTAATTATGAACTGATTGTTCGATAATTAGGTGTCAATATTTCTGTATATAAGAAACTTATTTGTGTCGAATTTTATTTTGATACCAACATTTTTAAGAAATTTATGATAGTTAAAGTGATTTTCGGAAGTGGGCCTTATATGAGAGCTACGACTAATTATGGACCGATAATAATAAAATTGTACCGTATTATTTGTATACATATGAAATATATTTGCTTTCAATATTATTTGTATACCAAAATTTTTGAGTGAGTTATGCTCTTTAAAGTGATTTTCGAAAGTGGGCCTTAAGTGGGAGCTACGACTAATTATGGACCGATCTGCACAAAATTTTACCGTATTTGTATACATATGAAATATATTTGCGTTCAATATTATTTGGATACCAATATTTTTAAGAGAGTTTTGCTGTTTAAAGTGATTTTCGGAAGTGGGCCCTATGATAAATTATGCACAAAATTTGTAGATGTAATTTGGCTTCATTTACCAATCTTTTGTGATGAAATTTGTTGGTATAATTGCATAATTCAAACATTTATGATCGGTAAACCCCAATTTCGGGAGGATATTTTTATGGGGCCCATTCGTCCTTGTGCCGAAAAAATATTACGTACCAACGTTTATCGAAATATCTTCAAAATTGCGACCTGTACTCTGCGCACAAGTTTTCATGGACAGCCAGCCAGCCTGCCAGACGGACATCGTTAAATCGACTCAGAAAGTGAATCTGAGTCGATCGGTATACTTTAATATATTCAATATAACCTTCCCACTATGTTGGTGTACGGTATAAAAAATGCCTGTTGCTTTTCGATGGTTGTATTTGTTGCTGTGTCACTTACCATATTTATTCGCCTTGAATGGTACATAATTTGTCATGTCATGTTTTCGGGGAATTTTGAAGATACAAAAATGTTAATTAGGAAAGAGGTCTGAAAAATACTGGCATCACTGTTTTTGAGTAATGCGTGCAAATTTTCTTTATGGCTGCATTTTATTTTATTTAACATAAAATACGTTTAAAAGTATATTGTACACGTTAAATATTGTTTAAAAATAATATAATAGTTGTAAATAAGTCAAGTAAGTTTAATGTTAAAAAATGTTCATTATAATGTCAAAAATAATCATTGATTCTTTACAGAAAATTTGTGTGCTTGTGTTGTTTTGTGCTTAAAACCCAAGCCAATTAAAATTATTTTATAAGTCCTTAGTGGATTAAGAAAACGCACCGTTAATATGTATAATGGTATTGGATTAACTACTCCACGTGGTTCTGGTACCAATGGCCATGTACAACGTAATTGGGCTTTTGTACGTCCTGGCAAAAAAGAAAATTCAAATTATCGCTCCGAGGAGGATATAAAAAAATTGGATGCTACTTTAAATCGACCACCTAACAAAGACATTTTAGACCATGATCGCAAAAGAAAAATTGAAGTGAAGTGTTTGGAATTTGAAGAGATTTTGGAAAAGCAAGGGTGAGTATTAATAAAATGAGAAAGTATGTAAGTCAAAGACTAGTTTAAAATTTTAACTTTAAATACACCTCAAAATTGATTGTTTAAAGAAAAGTAAACGTTTCAGGGAAACTTAAAGTACCTATACAGTTTTATTTAGTTTTATATATAACAAAATACAATAACAAAAAATATAGACTTCATTACGAACATAACGGAATTCTTAAAAATACGATAAAATCCACTCGACAAAAGTTTAAAAATGCATCGTAGAATGTTAATAATTGTTTTTAGAAAAATTAAAAAAGAAAACATTTCAATACTTTTTTGGACCGCCATGGCTATCAATAACTGTCTGCAAGCGGCGTGGCATAAAAATATTTTTTTAAGAGCTTCTTTAAGCGACTTTTTGCTCGTTATTGAAGTTGCTACTCATTTGCGCTTCATTATATCCCAAACGTGTTCAATTGGGTTTAAGTCTGGCGATTGAGGTGGGCTATGGAGCTGCCTGGGAGCAGAATAAAGCAACCACTCTTTCAGAGAAAGTGCGGTGTGCTTGGGATCGTTATCCTGTTGAAAAATTAAACGGGATCCAAGGCTCAAGATGTCGACGGATGCTTGCAAATTTCTTTCTAATAAACACGAAAATGTTTTATGCTGGACTCAATTTCTTTCCCTTTGCCCATAATTTTCGACAAAACTTGTAATGTTGACAATAAAAAGACTACTAATACAAGTTCTGACTTGTAAGAACATAATTTCACCGAAACATAATAATAATTGTACTTTGTTTTTGAGAAATGAAAGCGAGTTCTTTGTTTTGCAAGAATTTTATCGTATTTTTAAGAATTACCGTTATGTTCGTAAGTCTATATTTTGTATTTTGTTATTTATAAAACTAAATAAAACTGTATACTTTAAGTTTTCCTGAAAAGTTGAATTTTCTTTAAATAATCAATTTTAGAGGTGTCTAGTCTCTGACGTTCATATATTCGATGCACATGTTAGTAGGGGAAAAATTAAAAATTAATTGCAAAGGCAGTAACATCGTAGGCATCGGCTTTTAAATTTGAAATTATTTTAAAATAAATATTTTTGAAATATCCACATTTTTTGTATTACTATGTCCTTCTCTTTTTGTACTTATTTATATTGCAGTATTTGTCTCATAAGAATTAGTAAATAAAATATAATAACTAAAAACTCAATCTTCACTAGGCTGAACAAATTTTACTATTTTAAAGTAAATTTAAGTTGAACATTTTTTCGACTTTACTTTCTTCATTGTTTAGTGACCAGTATTTTTATTTATTTATTCACAGTAATATAAAAAAGCCTTCCTAGGCCAATTAACATATATTACAAGAATTATTCCTGAATAAGGATAACTAAAAGTAAAAAAAAAACAAGTTATTTCAATTCATACTCAATACTTCTAGTTAATGGCTCCCCAGCCAAAATAAGAAAAGGAGGAGAAAAAAAATAACCATAGTTGTAAACTCCCAAAAGTAGTAGCAAACATCATGAAACTAAATTTAGCATAAAAGGAGGATTATAACAATCTAAAGAGTAATTAAATACCGCAAAAGTTTTAATATTAACTATCACCATCTCTTAGTGTCAAATGAAAATTTAGTGCACTATTCTAAACTCTGTTAAACAGAAACTAAAATAACTACATT
Source organism: Bellardia bayeri (assembly GCA_950370525.1). Taxonomy (NCBI): domain Eukaryota; kingdom Metazoa; phylum Arthropoda; class Insecta; order Diptera; family Calliphoridae; genus Bellardia; species Bellardia bayeri. Next base: position 99,971,694 of record OX493267.1, read on the forward strand.
AAAAGTACGTGTTGCTCAATTGTATATTATTTTATTTATTTACAGTGGCTCACAGCTTATTTTATGCCGTGCATTTTTTTTTTTGTTTTCAAAGCTCGATAAAAATAAAACTAACAGGAACTTCAAAAATAAATTTGTGTCTTTTACAAAAAAAAATGTATAGTCTAACAAACAAAAATAATTTTGTATGCAGTCAATTTCTACTGTACAGATAGCTCAATGTAGCGTTGTTGGTTTTACGTTTTTCTTTTTTTTGATATTGTTTGCCATGTCTTGCAGCAACATGATTTGAATGACCGAGTTGCACGCAAGAAACCATTTCGCCAATGAACATGTTTGCAAGGAATCTGCATTTTGGAATTCGGTCATCTTTGACGATTAATCTAAGTTTAATATATTCGGATTAGATGGCATGTCGTATGTTTGGCGGGAACCAAATACAGAACTCAACAAAGAAAATCTAAAGGCTACAGTGAAGCATGGTGATGACAGTGCCATGGTTTGGACCTGAATGTCAGCTGTTGGTACTGGGAATTTAACATTTGTTAAAACAACCATGGGCAAGTTTATTAAGATAGCGAACCAAAGTACAAATCGGGTATTGTGCAAACGTGGCTAATATACTATAACTGTCCACATTTGATGACACTGCCACCACAGTCGCCAGACCTTAATGTTATCGAAAATTTGTGGTCAATTTTAGAAATCAGGGGCCAAATTACCGCATTCGTGATCGAATGAGCTATCGTATCGAAAAATGATTTCGATATCGAAATTATGATAAAATGTACAAAATTTCTTGCTCGATATCGAATGCCATAATCTCAAATAAGAAAATTACGATCAATTTTACTCGATATCGAATGCGGTAATTTGGCCCCAGCTTAAGAAAACGCAAAATTTCTAACCAAAATAATTAAAAAAAACGCTGCTGAGTCGTCATATATTTCACCGAGTATTATGCAAAAACTGGTCGCATAAAATCGAGTATTATGCAAACCAAATCGCCTAAAATCTATTGTAGATAATAAAGGCTGTTACACCAAATACTAAGAGCTAGTTTCTGGGATAAAGATAACCTACATTTTTCGCTTAAACCTAGATTAAACTAAAAATAGTGTTTCTCAGTTATTATTTATTTGATATATAATCTAGGTTCAACTGAGCATCATTGGTGAGTTAAACCTAGATATAAAATGTCAAAATACAAACAGCTGAAAAATAAACAAAAATAAACAAGTGAAAAGAAATTTACATTTTAACAAAAATTAAAAATAAAAAATGGATTATTCTAGTGATGATGAGGATTTAAGTGATTCAAACACATATAATAACTTAAATATGTCAATTGTTAGAAAGATACGAACAATAAGGACACGTCCAAATCATTTCTGCATTTATACCGACGCCGAATTCTTTAAAAGATTTCGCTTAACAAACTAATTTATTAAAAAAAAACAAAAATTCTCTAAAAAACTAAATAATAATTCATTTCTAACAATTGGAAATTGTAATTTTAAAAATTCCTTAGGATACGTTGCTTTGATTTTTTGCGAAAATTTAAGATATTGCCATATTTATATAAAAAATTAGGAGGAATGCCATATGTATTTTGACTGAACAGTACGGCAGTGCTGAGAAACACAATCAGTAGTTAAATCCCGGCAAAATATATTTGAGGTTTAATATAACAGTGTGTTAAGCTGAGTTTAACTGACAAGTAAAAAACTAGCTCTAAATGGAGTAATTGTCAGTTTTAATTTAAGTTTTCGAAACCCATAAAATAAGCTGTGACGTGAAAATCTAGCATTTTTAATATATACGAGGTCTTGGGGCTTATTCTGTGTCCTTGCGCATTTAATTTCATTTTTTTTTACACAGTTTCTTAGATCCATTTTTTCGAATAGTAAAAAATTCAAGAGCACACCAAAACACGAGTAACCATTTTATCTGTCAAAAACAAACTGACAATCCAAAATGGCTGATATTACCAACATACATACATATGACAGGAGGTAATCCACTGCTGAGAAACACAATCAGTAGTTAAATCCCGGCAAAATATATGAGGTTTAATATAACAGTGTGTTAAGCTGAGTTTAACTGACAAGTAAAAAACTAGCTCTAAATGGAGTAATTGTCAGTTTTAATTTAAGTTTTCGAAACCCATAAAATAAGCTGTGACGTGAAAATCTAGCATTTTTAATATATACGAGGTCTTGGGGCTTATTCTGTGTCCTTGCGCATTTAATTTCATTTTTTTACACAGTTTACAGTTTCTTAGATCCATTTTTTCGAATAGTAAAATATTCAACAGCACACCAAAACACGAGTAACCTTTTTATCTGTCAAAAACAAACTGACAATCCAAAATGGCTGATATTACCAACATACATACATATGTATGTATATGTATAACAGACATGTGTACCAACATAACAGAAAAAAAAATGCGAAAAACGAACATACGTAACTCACGAAATTTTAAAATAACGGTTATTTTTTTATCACTCCACGTATATTAAAATGTACGTTTTTGCAATAAATTTTTTTTGTTAAATGACAGCAATTTTTTTTTTTAATTTCTGTTAGTTTTCTTTTTATGGAACTTTGAAAACATAAATGCACTGTCTCTGTACATATTTATTCAATTCTATAATAAAGCCTGTAAGGCCAAAATAATTTTTTCACGACTACATATACGACCCTAAACGGCTGAGATGTTTTAATTTTTCACCATTAATAGTGGTTCAGATTCTAAGACTACGTTTTAAAATGAGATCACTTTTTCGAAATAATAATTATAGTACTCAAAGTTTACATTTGCGGTTCACAATGTTGGTAATGTTGTATAAGAACACAATAGTCCAAACCAAAAACAAAATTGATTAGAATTACATTTTACATGAGTTTGTTTAAATATCTTGATAATTACAATATTATTAAGGCTTATTATTCTTCTATTTAATGTAGGCGAAATAATTGCTGACCTCGACAAAACCTAATCAAAAATAAAAATTGTTATATAATAGGTACTTACTAGCGTATCCTTTTTGCTTTAATACTTCGTTTAATTTTCTACGCATTGTCATGCTGAAAATTATAATCACTTTCTTTTAGAATGTTTAGGTATAAACATGATTTGTTCGAAAAATATAAGTTCCCCAACAATAATGAAGCCATGCATCCCAACACCAATACGTATTACTTTTGTCATACTCAGTATATGGTTTTCACCAAACTAGCATTCTACCATCTAATTGAAAATTTAATATTTGCTCTTAGCAGGAAACAGTATATTGTTCCACAATCTTCTTCTTTGTCTTTGAATTCCTGGGCATACGATGTCCGTTTTATTCGATTAATCACGTATCACTTTAAGAGGTTTTTTCTTGCAACTCTAGCTTTATATTCAGCACTATGTAATGTTCTTCTTACGGTTTTTAGGTGGATTTCACTATTAAGACCTTCTATACTTCAATTTCTGCTGAAATTAATTTGTGAATATTTTTAATTTTTCTTAGGATTTGTGCACTTTAATAATGAATGCTTGTGGTCGACCAATACGTTTTTTGCTAGATAAATCTGTCGACCCCGCAAAACATTTAACAATGTTGCGAATGGTATATCTCCTTAGATTTATATTTATACCAATATCTGCATAAGATTACGAAATGATTATGCAGATGTAAAATAATTTTTCGCTCTGCTTTGGACTTTTCTTTTTGTTTTAGACTACTGTTTTTAATAAATTTTAATATCCACACTTTCCATTTTATAGAAACCAGTTTAAACCAGTGTGTCTTTGATACATAACGGCAATTATCACATGGTTTGGGTACACGAAACCATATTTTTGAAATTTTTAAGACAACGACACAAATTACACAAATATTTCAATCCAATTACTTTGCTATTTTATTTGTTTATTATTTTAATACACAAAAAAAATTTAATAAATTTAAAAACATTTAAAAAACAAAATACATACATATTTACACAAAATAAAACTAAAAGTTGCTAAAAAAAAAATCTGATAAAATGGTGAAAATGATGTAATTTCCTTACGAGTTTTGAGATTGTGACGATATATAAAATAAATTGAGTATGTCGAACAACAATAGTTTTGCATCTTAAATACCACTACTTGGAATATTTTATATATAAGTCAACATAAATTAAAAAAAATTACAAGATAGTAATTTATTAAATTGATTTTAAATTGTAGGTATGATATACATACATATGTATGAAGAAAAAAATAAACGCATTTGATTTTTAATTCACTATGAATTAAAAACTTTAAATATGTACACAAATTTAAATGAATTCATCATGAATTAAAAACTCTAAAATGCATTAATTTCATAAAAAAAATAGTCGAATTTGAAATTTAATGAATTTATCATTCATTTAAATTCTGATTTATTTATATATTTGAAAAATAAAATGACAAGATAGTACTTCATTAAATTGATTTTAAATTGTAGGTATGATATACATACATATAAAGAAAAAATTAATTTAAAAAAAATAAACGCATTTGATTTTTAATTCACTATGAATTAAAAACTTTAAATACAAAAATTTATGGCATATTTCTAGATAACAAGTGACTCAAATTTTTCGCCCAAATGAGTACAAAAATTAGTTTTGGGGTTTTATAACACAAGTTTCAATTCTCTTGAGTGAAATCGTAAGACTATATTTTTTATGGTTTCTACATTGCAATTTCAATTGTCCTACTGTCAAAAACAGACAAGTAGAAATAAGTGCTTATGTGCATCACAAAACAATATTTTATATATATTTCTACAGCATAAACGTTGTCCACAACCTTAACTTTCAATTTCAATGTTAATTGCGATAAATGGAAGCATATTTCATTCAATTTATTACAAAATTAAAATATTCATAGCAATTTCAATTCACAAAAATTATTTTTGAATTGTAAATTGGTTTCTAGGGTTGCCCTTAAAAAATTAAAATATTGAATATTACTAACGTCAGACGAGTGTATTATAGAAACTCATTTGTTTACGTACTCGCCCGTGTACCACTCGTTCGCGTGAGAATACACTTGTTATCTAAAAACATGCCATTAATGGCTAAATTCAGTCTTAAGTTAGCTAATGGCAAAGGCTTAACTAATGTTTCTATATTCGCAATGCTTAGTTTGCCATAAGAATACCATGTAATAGTTAAACAATAGTTAGTATTTTAGTTTACCAATGGTTAACTACTGACCGAGAATTCGGCCATAAATGAATTCATCATGAATTAAAAATTCTGAAATGCATTAATTTCATCCAAAAAAATAGAAGAATTTGATTTTTAATGAATTTATAATTCATTTAAAATTCTGAATCACACACAGTTGCTTAAAATTTTAATGAATTCATTATGAATTAAAATTTAATGAATTCATTATGAATTAAAATTTTTAAATGCAATCATTTTATTCAAATAACGAATTGAATTAAAATTCTAATTATTTCATTAAGAATTGAAAGAAAATGAAGTTTCATTAAATTTTTTAGTTAAAATAAATTTGACAAAAAATCCTTTCTTTAATCAAAACAATCTTGATAGATTTAAAAAATTCTTAAAAATTTATTTTAAATCTATTGTGTAACTTGTTGAAAAATAGCGTAGAATAGTAGTATTGGCTAAGTTTTATATTTTTTGATTTTTTTAAATTAAACTAATTAAATTAAGTGTATGACGTCAAAAACTATTTTGTTAAAGTCCTTAACAAAACGATATTATTGCCACTTGCATAAACCAGCACATAAGCGTAAACAACCCACGTAATTTAAGATGTTGTATGATTTCTTACTTGTATCTTAACTTTTTCTCAAATTAAAAGTTACATACAAAAGGTTAACTACCCTTAAAATAAGTGCTTTCCCAATTGTTCGCTTTAACTTGCTCTCAGTTTTTGCGAAGATTCATTTGAAAATAATCTCTTCCGTTTAAACAAATTTTTGTTTTTCTCTCAGTCTATAACGTTAAAACACACAATTCAAATAAACAAAAAATACATAGAAACAAAATATTGAAAGAACCTGCACTACATTTTTATTAAGGGGTGGAATAGTGCAATATTATTATTTGTATTTTGTATCTCCTGGTTCATATGGTGCTTTCGCTTGCTGCATGTACACAACACTATAATACATAAAATAGTCAACACACCTCATAATCGATACAAACGTTCAACGATAAACATAGTACATTATATGTTCTAAAAAAAAAAATATACAAAAAAATATTAAAGAAAAAGAAACCTATAAAGATTTCAAATTAAGACCAATAAATATTAAATTGAAATTAATTGTAAAGTTCAAACCAAAAGTTCTTATAAAATCAGTGTTCCAAATATTAAAAAATATGTGAAACTGTGATTTAAGTTTACTAATTCCTCAAGCTTAAATGATAATATTTTGTTTAAAAGTACGTTTTTAAAAGGTTAATTTTCTTACAAATTGTTTATTGAATTTAAATTGGGTGTTCCTCTTTTTCTGTTCTACAGTTTATCATCCGATGAAATCAAGGCCAAAGTTGATTCCTACAGGCAAAAATTAATGGGACAAGGAAAAACGGATTTGCCAAAAGATGAATTTGGTAGAATAGCGTGAGTATTGCATTCTATTTTACAAAACTTATTTAATTTAAATGTACGAAAAGTAATTAAAAAAGGTATTTGTGATTATGTAATTTTATACATTTTAATTTAGTTTTATTCGTAAAAATATGAATTTATTCTAATATAATTTCAAATATAGAACCTTTTAATGTTTTATATGTGATAACTATTTTATATAAATTTCACTGAAATAATCAATATTCCTTAGTAGCTACATATATCCTTTTTTAAATTTTACAAACAAACTTGACACCTTTTTTACGGCGATTTTTTGTTTTAAATAAATAAAAATAACAACATTCTATAGTTCAATTTGAAAAATATTTTTACAAAATTAAAAGAAAATATACTAATCAAGTAAAAATCATATAAATAAATGATAGAATTCTTCAAATTGGCAAACAACTTAGAATACAATAATAACATTTTTAACTCAGTATACAAATATTACTGTTAATTGTTATTCTGTAACTATGATCAATAAAAAGTTTTAATCCCTAGATGCAAATCAATATAATGAAAAAATTCAGATAAGTACAAAATAATGGAATAATTCATTACTAGTTTACTTACAAATTATAATAAAATTACCATACTTTATATACATGGTCGATAAACCTGTGCCGATAAAATATCTTTATTCGACAACATTAGGTTTTGATATTTATTTTGAAAATATAATAATAAAGTTGTTAAATTGTTGGTCGTTAAACGAGACTTTTTGTGAACTATACATTCAAACTCTCAGAGAGAGTTTATAATTTGTGTATTCTAAAATAGAAATGTATGTCCTATACATTTATTTTAAGTAACCTTTTGAAAAAACAACCACCATGTGCAAGGAGATTTTTCTCGTTCACAACATTTATATGTTATGACATCCTTCAAACATACCAATGAGAACTCGTATGGTGAATTTGTAAAAAATCGTATATTTGCGAATAGATAAAAAATCATGTAGTTATAACAAGTCTTCCAAAAGCTCAAGATGAACAGACGAGAATCAATAATCTTTTTAAGGTTAAAGAAAAATTAAAAATATATTTATTAAGTAAAAAACAAGACAAGAAAACAAATACTAATAATAAGTTAATACTTCAATGAAAAAAAAATAAATAAATAAAAATATAAAAAACATAATTACACTGATGGAAAATCAATAATTAACAGAATGCTGCTGTTGGAAAATACTATAAAATGTTACAGTTTTTTTAAATAACCCATTATTAATAGTTGCTTTTAATAAAATATACGTTTCTAAAACTCTAAAATTATTGAAAATAAATTTAAATGCTAAAAGTCTATTCGAAAAAGTTGATATACTAAGAAATAAACATCAACACCCCCTTATGCTTCAATATGGCGGTGCACTTAATACTATATAGAACTTTTTTAATGTTTTTTTGTGTTTTGGCCTGCTATAAACAACCCTTAAACTGGATGTAACATAAAACCGCCCATATACAAAGTGGATTAATTTAGTTGCTTGATTCAAGAATGCTTACTGTGGCGTAAATGGAAATAAAATAAAACATAAAAAATATATTTTAAATACAAAAATAATATTGAACTTTTAATACTAAAACGACAAATCACTAAACAAGTCTTCCAATGGTTTTATATATTTAATCAAATTAGTTATAAGGAAAAAGAAGTTGAAGAATGTTGTCTTATAACGGAAAATATATATTTTTTAATAAACGGAACCAAAAGACGGATATAATCTATATATTTTAAAATTAATTTAAATTTTTTACTTGAAATGCAAACGTAACAAATTGTTAAATCTATTAAAAAACAACACAAGAACTAAATCCCATATCGGCTAAATATACTAATAATTGGTGAATGTAAAAAAGTAAAACTTTTAATACTTTAAACATATTTTATGAAAATAACCAAGTGTCTTTAAAAAAATTAAATAATAAACAACAAATAATAAAAAAGGATTTTTCGCGCTTTGACAAATTACAAATTAAAAATGCTAATTTCTCAAATTATTTGAAAAATATTTAAATTTCCAAAAGTTTATTTATAATTATTTAAAAGACCGTTAATAATATAATTAAGTGGTTTTAATAATACTACGAAACTCTGATTAAATCTTCGAAATTAAAAGAACGAATATTTAAAAATAACTATCTTTTTTAAATAAAAAAACGAAAAAAAAGTAAATATAAGTGTAATTATAAAAATAAATCTATTTAACTGTTCCTATACATATACTAGGCTTAATAAAAATTATTCTGCAATTAAATAGTACGTATACAGTTTTACATATTTCAAATGCTGATTTTCAACACAACAATATTCAGAAGTGACAATAAGAATATGCACCGTTTAATATTAAAATTGGATCTTCGTTCGCTACTGACGTATGTCAACGTATGGCATTTTCGTAGAATTATATGTAACCCAAACAATGGTTTAATGTAATAAGCTAAAAAATATATAATTAATCCAAAGTCTTCCAAAAAAGTATTAAAAATACTTAAAAATATAGTTTAAGATAAATATAACAAAAGTTAATAATTCAACGTCTTCCTAATCAATTAATTATTATAATATATATAAATCATAAAATTATATCAAAGATACAACAGAAGTTTACAACTTATACAACAATTGTAAAACTTTTAAATTCCAATTCTGCCACATTTATCTTTTTAAAGTAAAACTGAATAACAAAGAACTGATTATTAAAAACCTTAAAAATATAAATTGTTATAATATAAGAACAGATTAAAATAATAAACAACTTATAAAATTTTCGGATTTAAAATTTTTAAAATATAATTAAGAAAATAATAAATTGTAAAAAAATCGTAAAATAGCTATAAAATAATAAAATAAACTTGAATACTAAAATCATAAAATAAAAATATGTTAACAATAAAAAATGATATTTAAAATAAATAATAAACAATTTATAAAATAATTACAAAAATAATATAAAACTCTATTCAAAACATAATCATGTTATCATCCTCTATACAACACCAAAAATTTCAATCCATCATAACCCATAATCACCATGCATCTGTAATACCTAAAAAACGACGTAAAAGACGTAAAAATACACAAAAAAATAAAAATAATGAGGCCAGTGTCTCATCTTTGTCCACCTCTACAACCACTCAAGTGGTAAAGCACAAAACTATAGCAAAAGCCAAACAATATTTTCAGCATGATAATCGTTTGGGACAAAAAGAAACGAAAATAAAACAAACTTTATTCTCTTCTTCCTCCTCTTTCAAAAAATATACAGAAAGTGAAATACTTTATAACGAAGTAGCCAAAAAATTTAAACCCCTAAATGTTACAACGAATAATAACAAATCTCAAAAGTATAAGAAAGCTTTTCTAAAATATTATACTCAGAGAAAACAAAAAGCAGCTAAAAAACAATTGAAAACCGGGTTGGCTCTCAAAACAATGCTTACAAAATACAGCGACAATCCGAAAAAAAACCTACCACCGCCACTTGCTATCCAGCAACCAAAATATTGTTTATGCCTTTGTCAAGACAAGCAAAATATGTGTTATAATAACAAGAGTAATAACTTGGAGTCGAAAACAGCTGTAATTTGTAATATTAATAACAAAATATCACCATGCTCCGAAACCAACCCTACTGCTACTACGACCTGCATAACAAACTGCACATATCCTTTAGCAATAATTGAAAATAATTTACCAAAAATATTGAAACTCTTACAAAATCAAACTCCGACTTTACTTTTGGAGACTTTGATAAACAATTCTAAATTGATAGAATATAACACCAACGACCTAAAAAGGTACTTATAACTTACTAACTATATATTTAAACAATTTTTACAAATAAAATTAACTTATATTCTAGTAAAAAGCGAGAAAACCAAAGCAATGATTAAATCATTAAAATACTCAAACTAGCTTCATAGTGGGTACTCGTGATTAAAAAATCATGATTTCTATTTTCTTTGCAACTTCCGCTTCTTTTTCAAAGTACCTGATATTCAGGCATGCCACAGAATTCTATCGGAATGGTTTCAATTCCGTATTCGCAAATCGATCGTTTTTACTTTGCGTTCTCTAGATTCCGATCGATTTTGTTTATTCCCAAAAAAATTTTAAATTTCGGTTTTTAACTTAAATATGGTAACGTTGTGTAGCCAAAACAAAAAAATGTGATTTTTGTAATAAAAAGTATAACAAATGCGAACAGAAAGAGCGCTAACAAAAAAATTTTAAATAAAAGTGAACAAAATTTTTCAAAAATGCCCGAAATTTAAATTGTTGCCGTTTTAAATGAACAAAGACATCAAAACGCAGTTAAAAAGCTACAAAGAAGAAATTTAAGGGATGCATCTGAAAACGACAAAAGTTTTCTTGTTGCTGACACCAACTTTGAAATTTTTAACATTTTATTTAAATATCAATGAGATAACTAAAACAACAATGAAATAATAAACGTAATTGTTTAATTGTTATTATAAATTAGTAGTATGAGTTTTTTTCAGTATAAAATAATAAAAAATAACAATTCCACTTTAGAAATCTAAAGTGGGTTCATTCCGAAAAAAAAAATCGTTTTTCGTTTTCTAAAGACTCAATTTACGGAATCAAAACCAATTTGGATCGGAATTGAGTTCTGTGACATGGCTGATTAATTTTACTTAATAAGTCATTAATAACACTACATTTTCAAATATTCATATATTCATACAAATAGTGTTTGTAATTAATACGTAGATAATTACATGTTTATCTTTGAAGTTATAACATGCTAACTAGACCATAATCTTCTTAGCATAGCTTGGTTAATATAATCAGTCCAATTGAGCGAACGATTAAAAATAATTTCAAGGTTTCCAACAGAACAACTATTAGATTTTATAGTATCCTATGTGCTTTAGTCCCAATTTAACCTACGCAATTCTTTTAGAAGAGTTCTTTACCTTTTAGACATCGGGGTGAGGGGTAGCAATAAAATTGTGCTTTGTAAAAATCGAAGAAATTTAAAAAAATAATTGCATCAATTTTTTTAATATGAATTGCTTCGTCTAAATTGCGACTTATTCACATAAAAAATAATTATGTCCTTACTTACAGTACCCAATACCCCAATATATATATATTTTTTTATTCATTAGTAATACATGTAGCTGAATATTTGTATGTACTAAATTGCATTGTATATAATATCATTTTGATATAATAATATTCGCGGAGTAAATATTTGAAAATTGACCGTTAAAATGGTCAATTTGTTTTGGAAAATCTTTTACTTCTGAAAAGATAGGAAATTGATGTATTATCTCTATAATAAAAACTGAAATGTATTCATTGTATTTATGATATTCTACATTGATCTAAAAACGGTAAATATGTTTGGAAAACATTTTAATTCTGAAAAGAAAAAAATATATGTAGAGATAAATAATCTCTATTACAAAAACTGAAATTGTAAGCATTTTATTTATGATAATGTACATCGATCTATTAACGAAAACATTTTACTTCTGATAAGAAATAAAATGTATGTCTTATGTATCTCTATGATAAAAACTGAAATTGTATTCATTGTATTTATGATATCGTACATCGATCTAAAACAAGGCACTGAATGTTAAGTACACCAAAAAACAGCTGTGGAATTATAATGTAAGTTGGCATGGCATAGTGTGGGTGCTGTCATAACCGATTTTAATATTCGTCTATTTTAAATCATATTATGGAGACTTTGGAAATATGCCTATATCATGCACTTTTATTCCTTTTTAGATTTTTCATTACTAAAAACACTACCTTAATATAATATTAACTTTACAACTATTTTAAGTTTACCAAAAGATTATGGTATTCTTTCAAGCTTTAATCTGTTTAAATGTCCATGTCTATGTTTGTGATTGAAATTAAACATTTATTAGTTAAACATATTTATTTATAGAATTTTTTGAATAATTTTTCATTACAGAGTTCGCGATACACATCAAATAGCTGAAGCTCAGCAAGAGAAAAACGCTAAATTACGCGAAGCTTTTAATATTTCCGAATATTTTGTTGAAGGCTCTAGTTTTGATTCAGATCGTAAAGCTAAAGAAGATTTAGCCAAAAGCTTGGCTTTACAAAAAGAACTGGACGCCCAACGTGAACAAGCAGCCGCGGCGTCGGCAAATGAAAGAGAATCATCTAAACGTTATGCATTGGTACGTACACCCTCCATGGAACGTAATGTCTCATCGGGTGGCGTAGGCGGTAGTGGTGATAACGACGATCATACCAATAAAAAGAAGAAAAAGAAAAGAATGCGTGAGAGGTCAGTTATTATAACACTTATGAATTAAAAGAACAACCAAACGATCAACTTGAATTTCTGTTTGTTTTCTAGCTCTGCCAGCCCAGAACGTAAAAGAGACAAAAAGAAGAAGTCGAAAAAGCGTAAAAAAGAAAGGTAAGTTTTAAGAAAAAAAAAATTGCCTGACAGAATCTCGTAAATCATAGGTTTTCTAGGTCATATTAAAAATTCGTTTTTCTGTTTTAAATATTTTTTGGTTGTTATTTTGATATAAAAGAAAACCTAGCTTTATGATTTGTGTAATTATTTATGTAGTATTTGTTTTTTTTTTATTTTTTTTATTTTTATATTTAATCATTGTATTTATTTTATATTTTTAGTTTAAATAACTTTAACTTTTGATGAAAAAAATTGTTAAATGAATTCTTTCTTCTTTACCAATTGCTTCATATTTTTATTCTCTACTTTCTCTGCATTTTTTCAATTTACGAAACAATATCTAATCAAATATATCAAACATAAACCAACAAAACAGGAATTCTTACGAAAAAGAAAGAAAAAAGAAACGAAAAGAATAACTAATTTCTATATTTGTTTTTTTTTACAATTTGAAAAATACTTAGTAATCATAAGTTATTTATATGCTAACAATTATTTGTTATAAAACGAAAAACCAAAAACATGTACAAAATAATTGAAAACGATATAGTTTTTTATATAAAAAGTCTAAACATAAAAAATCAACCAAGTTGTAACTATAATATAAAACAAATTACATAAAAAATTCAAAAACTCGTCATTAATACTTTCTATATTTCTCCCCAACAAAATATTTATTAATTCATTATATCTTTATTATCTTATTATATTCATTATAAATTTATTATTTATAAAAAATATTTTTTATAATATTTATAAATTAAAAAAACACGATAATCCTCGGCTTAAACCATTTTAAACATTAAAAAATGGGTAAGTAATCAACTTTATTTGCAAATTCATTTTTATTATATTTTAATTTAATACTACATTTTCTTTAGTTTTATATTAAACAATCATGGTTATTCTCTAAAAACACATTCTACCCATATTTATAACATGTTCTTCTTTTTATATGTGTACAAATTGATATCTGAATAATTACCATTAATTACGCTACTCAACAAGATTTTTTTTAACAAAATCAACTTTTTCACAAATAGTTAGTTGAAAAAAATGTTATTTATTCTGAATTTGATTAGAACCGGTAAAATATACAGTTTGATATTATAAAAATTGCGTCATATAAATCGAATGGCTAAATGTTAAATGCTCCAATATCTGTTTAATTAAGTGCGGTCACAACAGTGAGGTAATTAAAAATTACGAGATGAAATACAAAATAACACAATCACATATATTATAAAGTCTTATAATACGCGGCTCGTTTTCGCTTATACATACACACAGCTTCAAAAGTGTGTAAGCACCAGTGAATTTTTTGAATCTTAAAAAAATCAAATAATTTGTTGTGTTTACTCACTTTTGAGGCTCATAGTATATATTTTTTTAAATATTCAAAATTCAATCCCATTGATATTTTAATAAAATACTGTCAAAAATAAAGTATTTTTCAACGCAAACAAACAATTTCGACACCAAATTTTTTTTCTGTTGAGTAGTGTTATAAGTCGTGAAACAGAGTGACAATTTGAAACAATTATGTTGACAGTTGGCCGTGTAGTACGGCCCACTTAGGTCCATATTGCTGGTCCTAACTTATATAACAAAACTAACACATAAATTGTCACTTTTGTTTTAGATCTACGAAAATTACTTAAATCCTTTAAGGTAGGGTCACACTTGGCAAATATTTACCCAAAAAGACGTAACCACTAAATAACATACATATATTTGAACTCGTTTATTTATTTAAAAAAAACTTTTCTTATTTATGCCAAAGCACAGATATTTAGTTTTAATTTATTTGATGCTGTTTGATCTTGCAAAACTCTTGTAAGAGTAAACAACGTCAAACAAATTTGTGCTAAAACAAGGGGTTACGCTTTTTTGAGTAAATATTTGCCAAATTTGACCGTACGTTTAGTTTTATTTTTTTTTTCAAGTTTTCTTTTAATACTGTATTTATGCCGATAAGAATTTAAATATAGTTAATTTTTTTTTATTATTTAAAAACAACAACGTTGGTTGAACATTTTAAAACAATACAATTATTTTCTCATCTTTCTTTTTTAATTATTTTGTAAAGACTACCAGAAAAGAAGTGTTTTTATTAAGGTAAACAATTATCTACAAGTGTGTGCTAACAAAGTTATTACAACGTGTTTTTACCAAACGCGCAAAAATATGTTCTTGCCTGTTTCGCTGCAAATTATATTTATTTAATAAATATAAAAATTCATTCAATTTAAAATTAATTAATTTTTAAATAAAAAATGAACAAATTTAAAATTTTGTAGTAAACAAAATAACATTTAGAATTAATGTAAATTATAAATAATTTGTAAAATCCGACATCAGTCAATTTTAAAAAGTCCGGCCAAACACGATTCTAAACTTTTTATCATTAATTCAAAAATTATTATTTTTGTGATTATTTTTTATTTATTATAATAATAAATTCTTCACATTAAAAAATATTTTACATTTCAATACACATTTAAAGTTAAAAGGTAATAAATAAAACTTCATACCTATGTATAATTAACCAGTAAGAGTGTTATAATTTCTGTGCCGAATATGATATACCCACCACTAACAAAATGCAGTCTTTTAATTTGGCCTTTTTTATAAAAACATTTATTGATTCACCCGATTTAGTAATTTTATATTTTTTATTGGTTAAAATAATCTGTGGTAAATATCACCTTGCATTTAAATGTTATCAGGAACAAACTACGTATAGTGGTAAGTTGAACCAAGTTCAATATATTCTGATTCTAAATTGTTTACCGGTTCAACATATATTGTTATTTATTGGGCACATAAGTTAGCTATTTCCATTTTTAATATTATTGATCAACAGAGAATATATATATACTTTTGTGGATCTACTTTGTTGTTGTTGTAATAGCAGTAATTGCTGAGTTGACAGCCCTTGGCCGAGTGATCTCGGGTCATTCCGGTGCGTAGAACCGGCTGTCGTGGGAATGTCTACTTAGTAGACTGTTTTACCAATATTTCGATCCATAACAAGCACAATGACAAAATAAATATATATGTATCTCCATCTGTTTGTTGGTGGGTATAATTACAAGGTACAAAAATACACAAGGTAGTTCAAAAATTTTTTGACAAGAAGCGATAGTGCTGTTTTATAGAATTAAAACGCATTATTAAAATTTAAAAATGTAGTTAGAGTTTTACTGTATGGTAAATCGTTTTAGAATAATCAGATAGTCACCCTTATTCTATTTGGCGTCGGCGATAACAATGTCAATTTTAAGGCAACATCAATTCTAATCAAAGACAACATCAATTCTATGATAATTTGGTATTCTGTAAGATTATTACGACGACGTTGACTGTTTATCGATAATGCTAATAAAATACAGCACACATTTCTAATATTAGAGTCAGCTGATTTATTTTGTTTATTGTTTTTGATAAAAAAAATGTAAAGTTGGAATTAACATTTGTTTGTAAAGAAAGCTGAAACAAAAATGTTTTTTATTTCTGATTCCGACTCGTCCAGTGACGAAGAACACAAAAATTAATAGTGGAAAGAAGACTGCTTAAAAGAAATCTTGCATTTTTAATTTCATATCGGCTTCTCTCCACTTCTAATTTTAATTTTTTGGCTTCAATGTCTTTTATATTCCTTAGGCTACGTTTTAATGACATTATAGACATTTCTGTCAATACACTGGCTTGGTCAATACTATGCCTTTCAAGCATTTCATTCCGTTTAGAGGAGTTTTCATTTTCAACGCAGAACTGGTCTTCCTTTTTATCGGGTTTGGAGAACTGGTTGTTGCCGTTATTGGTTGCTTTAAAACTGTTGATGGTAATGCTGATGCAGATTTTGCTGTTGACGTTGAAGCTGTTGATGTCGCTAGATTTGTTGGTAGCGGTGATGTTACAGTTTCGCTACTGATTATGGGTAATCCTTCCTGTCAATAGTAAAATATCAATGGACTGCCGGAATGTGGACGGACTTTTGAACAAATATGTCTTACCATTTCAAGTGATTCCGAGAAATATACATCAACACTGTCTTCAGTGTTTGAGACTCCTTGAACCATACCCTCAGGATTTATTTGGTTTTCAAACTGCAATTAATTTGCCATAGCTTCCTCCAAGGAGTTCAGCATTACCTGCTTAAATACGCCACCTACAGCCTTACTTTTTGTTTTATTTGTGGCCAGTTTAATTTTCACTTTAAATTTTAAGTCCCTCAAAATCTGTAAAAAGAATTTCATCAGACATCATAGTTTTAAAACAAACTATTTACCTTACCTTTTGCCATCCATCACCAGTTCTAATTGAAGGACCGAGAGAATTTATCACAGTGGCAATAGCCTCCCACTGTTCCTTAAAATTAAAAGGAACAGAGTCCCTGTGAAATCCTCTGGCTAGTGATGGATTCTTTTCAAGCTTCTCGTACCGGCACTTTTTTGTTATTTTAATTTTTTCCATTTTTTTTTTTGAATTTTTCAAACACAACTGAAAACAACACAAGACAACACCAAAAATACCGACGATAAAATCAACGGTAATAAAAGACAACATCAACGTCGATTTTTCTTACAGAATACCAAACATAAGTTGACAGTCATCGATAAATGACAATATTGCCAACTGGAATACGGATTTGCAAAAAATTATTAAAAACGACGTTGTGTTGTGTTGACGACGCCAAACAGAATAAGGGTGAGTGTAATAGGACAGCGTTAATGCTTTAATATATTGGATCAATATAAACAAATCTACCTATAATTCACATCTTTCCACAATATTTTATTACAGTAATAGATTTTGACAATTGTCTAGGAGATTTAAAATAGTCTTTATTGATATATTACCATTTTATTGAGAATTAAAAAATTTATTAAGAAACAACAGATACTAATATATTTGAGATTTGGTTATTAGCGAGTGCCGAACAGTAGAAATGTACTATAGTGAATTAGAATTTTTTTTTGAGAAAATATATTTATGCTGCACCAAATGAAATTTTATTTTGACTATTAAAAATTCTGACAATTATCTAGCAAACTCAAAAAACCAAACAAATTATATTTTTCCAGTCCATGGTGCAACTATACAAGGTGAGTGCAAATCGACAACAAATACAACACAAAAATGTACTACTGTCAAAAATACTTGAAAAAGTATTACTTTTGACATAAGTAAATTGTAAACAAAGCCAGTCAGCTGGGCTACTGCACTCACCTTGTATATTTGCACCATGTTCCAGTCGTTATTGATATTTTGTTATTATACCCTACACCACAATAGTGGGGAGGGTATATTCGATTTGTACTGATGTTTGTAACGCCCATAAATATTGGTTCAACACCCATCTTAAAGTATACCGATCGACTTAGAATCACTTCCTGAGTCGATTTAACGATGTCCGTCCGTCTGGCTGGCTGGCTGGCTATCCATGTAAAGCTTGCGCGCAGAGTACATGTCGCAATTTTGAAGACATTTCAACAAACTTTGGTACGTGATATTTTTTCGGCCCAAGGACGGATGGGATTGAAACTGGTAGAAATCGGTCCATTTCACCTGGCCCCCCATACAAATGTCCTCCCGAAATAGGAGTTTAACGGTCATAACTGTTTGAATTATAAAAGTATCCAAACAAATTTCACCACAAATGAGTTATAAATGAAGATAAATCACATCTACAAATTTTGTCCATATCAGTCCATAATTAGTCGTAGCTCCCATATAAGGCCTACTTTCGAAAATTACTTTAAAGAGCATAACTGTTTTAAAAATGTTGGTATCCAAATAATATTAAACACAAATATGTTTCGTACATGTACAAATAATATGGTAGAATTTTATGATGATTGGTCCATAATTAGTCGTAGCTCCCATATAAGGACCACTTCCGAAAATCACTTTAAAAAGCATAACTCTTTTAAAAATGTTGGTATCCAAATAATATTGAACACAAACATGTTTCGTGTATATAAATATAATATTGTAGAGTTTTATGATGATCGGTCCATAATTAGTCGTAGCTCCCATATAAGGCCCACTTGCGAAAATCACTTTAACGACTATAAATCTCTTCAAAATGTTGTTATCCGAATAAAATTTAATAAAAATAAGTTTCATATGTACAGAAATGATGACACCGAATTTTGTAATGGTTGGTCCATAATTAGTCAAAACTCCCATATTCACTTTTACCTCCATAAATCTTTTAAAACTATTTATATCGAGATATATTATAACATACACAATATTTATATTCACGGACGTCATGGCATTAAATTTTTGGATGATCGGTCTATTCTGAAAAACCATTTCTGAAAAACTGTTTAATTTATATACTGGATGTAGGGTATTATATGGTCGGGCTTGCCCGACTATACTTTCTTACTTGTTTTTTTTAATGAATTTCTGCGGATTTAAAGTTTAAATAAAAACCAAAATTTTTGTACTTTTTCAAGATTAAAGATGTTAAATTTTTATGGAAATAACAGTTGTATTTGTTTTTCTTAAACAAAGGAGAAAATACATTACACGTACACTTTTTTTACATGATTTGTTGTCAAATTGTCCAAATTGTTGGCAATTGTATGAAAACGGGTTGTCTATGGCGTCTAATGAGATTGCAATCATGATTACAAACATAGATGACGCCATATGACAACCCGATTTCATACAATTGCCAACAATTTGGACAATTTGACAACAAAAATTACATAGTGAAAACCAAGCATAAGAGTAAACAATGTCAAACAAATTTGTAATAAAAAATGTGGTTACTCTTTTTTGAGTAAATATTAGCCATGTGTGACTCAGCGTTGGGTAGCATGAATATTCATATTTAGATAAACTTGTAACGTGTAGTTACAAAAACAACCCGCTTTATAATTAAACGTGTAGTTACAAAACACACACTTCTTATGTAAAAATTCACTATAATTCTCAAACTTGGTAATTATACCAAGTAGTTAGCCGACCGAGATCCGAAGCATTTATCTCGTCGGATTGTAGCCGTAGTTAGCCGACCGAGATCCGAAGCACTTATCTCGTCGGATTATAGTCATAGCTAGCCGACCGAACGCATTGGATTGCGTCCATAGTTCTATTAAGTCGTTAGCCGACCGAGATCCGAATTATTTATCTCGGCGGATAGTAATATTGAGTTAGTGGCATAAGAATTAATTGATCCCGGTAACGATCCGAGAGTATACCGAAGGCACAAGACAGCACCGTGGAATTATTTCAGAGGAAACAGACCTCTGAGGAACCTGGACAGACTGGGAATACCCCGGCTGGGAAAAGAAACTGCATCACAAACTGCTTATTTAAAAGACTGCTTAATACCAGTGAAAATTCCATGATTGGTGCACAATATTAATTTGAATATGCATTCTTGACTAAATTTCATTATATTTATTAATTTTAATATACATTCTTGAATATAATATTAAATAATTCTGAAAATGCATAAAAATAGTAATTAAAAAGGTATTTTTTAGGCATATATTTGTGTATGCAAATAAATTATTTGAAGTTAAACAATAAATTAAAGTAAATTAACAATATATTAAAGAAATCACAGTTTAAATAAAAATTTAATTTTTTACCTACTTTTTGTTTTTTGCTTTTTCTTTATTAATGAAAATATTAATATGGACACAATATAACAAATTTTGATATTAAATATAAAAATAATAAATTTAATATTATTTTTAATTTGTATTGTATGAGACGTCTTTTTAATCCCAAAATTATATAAAATACTAGCTGTACCCTGTGCGCGTTGCTACGCTACCAATTAAAATAAATTAGAAAGAAATACATTACAAAAATATTCAATTCATTGTAAATACATTTATTGATTTTGCTCATTTTGAAAAAAGTAGGCAGTCGAAAGAAGTATTCTTAGTCATGCCGGAGTCTTAGTTATATTCCGTCAAATTTTTAGTAAGATCGATCTAGCGGTCTGGCCTTCCCGGCAGGCGTTGTCCTGCAAGAGATGGGACGTGAAAGGAGGCGTGGAGTATGAATCTTAATTTTTACCTCACCAAGAGTAACATGTGTATTCGATTTGAAGTAAATATGTTAAAATCCGAGTAGAATTAATTTAAAAGGTTATAGTGCAAATTAGGTTTTCGGCTATATATATTTCCAGTGGACGTGGCCCCTTCCACATAAATTGAATAACATCATATATCTTGACTATTGTGATAGCAAGAGTTTTGAAACATTGCAGTATCTTATGTTACTGTTTTGAATAATCAAGAAAAAAATGGGCGGGATCGGACCAGTGGGAGTGGCAGCTCCCATATAAAGGCAAAGTTGTTGTGCATGAGACCGGGAAGGTTTCTGAGTTGGTACGACCACGCCTACTTTTTTTAATTAATTAATTGCTTCTGAATGGGTTTTTACAGGGGGGTTACTCTCTATTGCGATGCGAAAATTCGATGCGTAAGAGTATCAATTTGTACGCTTATCGCATCGAATTTGCTTTCGCATCGCAATAGAGAGTAACCCCTCAGCTTTACTTCATACAAATTGTATCCACATCTTACTGAAGACAAGGTAAAAATAAAAATTGTATGTGTCACGCCCACTTTCACGCCCCATCTCAAAAAACAATTTATATACACATCTTACCGGTTTAGGCCAATTCGGTTGGATGTCTAAAGAGGACAAACAAACAAACATTGTATTTTATATATATAGATAGCAATTAGAGTTGAACATAGGAATTGGATGTATTTTTCATGAGCTCACTTATGATAAAATAAAATTTAGAAATACATTTAAAATAAGTTTAAGTAAACAGGTAAAAAATATATCATGAAAATATACTTTCTTCTTGAACAACTTCACTTTTTTTGCTGGAATGAAATGACAGTAATATAAAATATACTCTATCATTTTATTTTACATGTAAACAAAACGTGTACACTAATTGTTAATACGTTTAGTTTCAATTCTTTATTTCAATGCATAGAAAGCCTTCGCGGCCAATAATACAAGGTGGCGCAAAAGTAAACTTCCGATGTTTTTTGGCTGTAATTAAAAAAAAAAATAAAAACTTTGATTCTTCTTGTGGATTATTTTTATTTGGTCTTTTAATTTTTTTTACATCAAGTCGAGAATATGATGTCATGTAAATGGCCGCCGCCACAGTTGATTGTCATTTGAGCCCTTTTTATGACATTTTCCATAACTTTGGCCAAAACTTCCGGCGATAGGTCCTCACATTCTTGACGGATATTGTCTTTAAGAGCTGCAAGAGTCTGAGGCTTGTTGACATAAACCCGCGATTTCAAAAAGCCCCACAAAAAGAAGTCTGGAGCGGTCAAATCAGGCGATCTTGCTGGCCAGGACAATTTGCCATATATCGGTTGTGGCACGTGCAGTGTGTGCCGTTGCACCGTCCTGTTGGAACCACATGTTTTCCAATCCCAATTCATCAAGTTGCGGCAAAAAGAACTCGTTGATCATTGCTCTGTAGCGCTCACCATCATTCACAGTAACCGTTTGGCCCGCGACGTCTTCGAAGAAAAAAGGTTCGATGACTCCTCCAGCGAAAACAGTACACCATACAGTGACTTTGAGCGGGGGTAATGGCTCTTCGTGGGTTACACGCGGATTTTCAGTGCCCCAGAAGCGTAAATTTTGCTTATTTACGTACCCGCTAAGATGGAAATGGGCCTCTCACTCATGATTATTTTTGATGAAAAATCATCTTCCTCTTGGTAGTGATTAAGGATGGCTTGAGCGTATGTTAGATGCGATTGGCGGTCAGCAGCTAACAGCTGATGCACCGTCTGGACTTTGTACGGAAACATCTTCAAATCTTGTACCAAAATTCGCTGTAAAGATCGTCGACTGATACCCATTTGCGTGGCACGTCGTCTGGTCGATGTCGACGGCCCTTCCATGACATCCTCGGCAGAACGTCTACTCCGGGGTCTGCCACGCCTGGCAGCATCTCCTGTTGTGCCAGTCTGTTCGAGGCAAGCGGTTAAACGTCGCAGTGTTTCACCAGTAGGCGTTGGACGGCCAGGAAATCTGCGACGAAATTCACGTTGTGCTAAAGTCACCGACCGATTATTGGTCAAATAAATAGTCAGCAATATTCCGCGTTCTGGAGCAGTGTAGCGTAACATTGTTTATTAACGTGTATTTCGCATGTGTTTACTACACAAATGTCAAAACAGAACTGACATTAGGGGTCAATCACAAAATTTATAGCATTTTCTGGTAGGAGGATTACTTTTGCGCCACCTTGTACATGTATCGTAAGAAATATATTCATGTTGTTATAAATATTATATAGTTTATTCAAATTATATAACCGGCTCCCCAGCCGTATAAATAATTACCAGAATTATTTTAATTATAAATAATGTTTTTTATATTTGAATCCATAAAAATATCACACATATTCACAGGTAATTTTTTTTGAAAAATCGTAGACAACCTGTTATTTTCAATAATTCAAAATCCAAAAGCATAGATCTCATATCTGGAGTTCCGCAGGGAAGACATCTCAGACCTTTACTATTCCTACTATTTATTACTGATCTTCCCAATTCCATTGAACATAGTAATATCCTAATGTATGCAGATGATGTGAAGGTATTTTCATCTTTGACGGAAAAAGTTCATACAACTCCTATTCAATCTGAGTTAAAAAATTCCACAATTGATGTATATCTAACCTGATGGAATTAAACCTAAGATGAGTGATGATGAGGATTTAAGTGATTCAAACACATATAATAACTTAAATATGTCAATTGTTAGAAAGATACGAACAATAAGGACACGTCCAAATCATTTCTGCATTTATACCGACGCCGAATTCTTTAAAAGATTTCGCTTAACAAACTAATTTATTAAAAAAAAACAAAAATTCTCTAAAAAACTAAATAATAATTCATTTCTAACAATTGGAAATTGTAATTTTTAAAATTCCTTAGGATACGTTGCTTTGATTTTTTGCGAAAATTTAATATTTTGCCATATTTATATAAAAAATTAGGAGGAATGCCATATGTATTTTGACTGAACAGTACGGCAATGCTAACAAAATTGACAGGAGGTAATCCACTGCTGAGAAACACAATCAGTAGTTAAATCCCGGCAAAATATATTTGAGGTTTAATATAACAGTGTGTTAAGCTGAGTTTAACTGACAAGTAAAAAACTAGCTCTAAGTGTTGTACTAAAGTAATTATTGTACTTCATATCATGCTAAGCTGTTACTAATATTTGTAGCTGAATTTGCTCCATACGCAGGATTTAAAACCTTTCATTTTTTATTAGTAAACAAACTAATAATTCTAAAATAATTTGTTGAAGTTCAATATATAAATATTTAAAAGATTTCGTAAAGAACGGAACCGTTAATTCATAATTATCAATTATTATTATATTAGTGTAAGACAAAGATTTACACCATCATTTATCAATTAATCGTATTATAATGGTGATCCAATAAAAATTCAAATTCTTTGTGTTATTGTTATAGAAAAGTCCAGAAATAAATATTAAATATCACTTTTATTTCAGTTTAATTCATGTATTAATAATTCTGTTGGCAAATCACAGCATGCGATATCGATAAAAAAATTAATAGTAATCGAATTCCGTAATTTGCCCCTTTAAATCAGAATCATTTAGTTTATTTTTATTGTGGAAAACAATTAAAACATTCACAGAATTTTATTCCGATCGGAAGTAGAATCAATAACATTTCAGGAAAAATGTGAGAAAAAAAGTTGATGTTCTTAATTTTTGACAACTTTGTACTTCATATAATCGAAGTTTCTGATACTGGGAAGTTTCGAGTGCTAACATTTTTCTATTTAAGAAGTTATTAGCAAAAATAATATTAAAAGTTTTACTAAAGATTTTTATTTTTTTAATAACATTTTTTTTAAATTAATTATATATTATTGTTTTTAAAATACTTATTAAAAACCAATGGAATAATTAGATCAGGGATGTTATTTATAATGTAAATCCACAAAAGCAAAAAATATGTATCAGCATTACCTTTGGCATAAAAGTAAACATTTTTTTGTAATGAAATCACTTTCAGTTGTTTGTTATTACATGAATTTCTAATTTTTTTTTATAAATTTCAGAATTCAATCTTTTGGGAATTAAAAGAAAACCGAATTGAAATTTATTACTTTTATATAAATTATTAATAACTAAAATTTCCTGTTTACCTAGGAATATAGACAACATTTTCGCGGGAATTTCCCCAAACTTTAATTGTGATATTATCTGTATTATATACATACGTAGTTAAGATATGTTTTGCCTAATAAAAATAATTTTCTTGTATAAATATTTTTCTAAGAACAATTTAATCTTAATGATGGCAATGTGACATAATTTTAATAATTTCAAATTTATTATATTTGCAGTAAATCCAAGAAATCAAAGAAATTACGTAAACGTAAAAGCAGTGAATCGGAAAGTAATGCTGAACATGATAAAAATAGTGAAAATGAAGACACTGACTCGGATAGTGAAGCTGATTTAAAGAAAACTCGTAAAAAATCAAAAAAGGATAAGGTGAGTTCCTGAAATGTTTTTCTAATAAAAACGGAACATAATAGAAATAAAACGTGAAAATAACAAATAGAAAATTAATGCATGCATTTTTTCTAAAAGAAAATAAAACATTAAACCATTTTTATTACTATGAAATGTACAATGTGTTTTTAAATCCACCAAGATTATATTTAATATACAACTTGATAAAAAAAAACATAATACCCTTCCTTTTTTTCTTGCTTGATTTACTTTCTTTCAATCCTCAAATGAATTTGTTTTAATAATGAAACATAATATTGTTAATGAAATAAAATATAAAACATTGATTTTGTGTTTTTAATTTTCTTATAAAGAAGGTAATCGTAATAAAAGGTTCATAAATAAATCTTTTATTTTAAATATTTAAGATATTTTCTTAATTTTTTGCTTTGTTTCAATACTTGTTTGATTTATAGCTTTTAGTCAGAATTCACAGGAAATCGTTTCCAAAAAAAATTTTATATATGTGCATACTCGTATATGTATGTATGTATTTAGTAGTATTACTTTTTTCTTAAAATTTTTTAGAGAAATGACAAGATTGTATAACTTTGGACACATTTTTAAAATTATGGTAATTATAACTGCGGACCAAAAGGCAAACAATCGCTTGTTATGTGTGTTAAGTATAAAAGTAATAAAATAATGTTCAATAGTTATACAATATTTACAGTATGATTATTCTTAACAAATTTTTAAGAAAAAAAATCACAGTATTTGTTTGTACAAAAAAAATTATATTTTGGTCTAAAAAATTTCAACTTATAATGTTGAAAATAAAATTATTGACCATTTTGTTGAATCGACAGCAACATACCATTGTTCGAAATCTGACTGTCATCAAAAATGTTATTATGTTTTGTTTTTTATAAAATCTGTAGATCTTTCTAGTACAGGATCAAAGCATTTATTTATTTAAAATATTATTTTAAAGAAAGTAGTTCTTTTGTGTTTCGTTTAGTTTTTAACTTTCTTAAAAAGAATTATCACAAAAAATTATAATTATTAAACAAAATTTTGGTTTATATATAAAAACAAAAACAATCCTTGGCGCTTCATTATAAATAGGATAGCTTTCGAAAGGCTCTCTAGTAGTTTTGTAAGTACTTTCATTTAGTCTTGATTCTTTGTTTTATTTTATTTTAAGTTCATCAAAGATATTTATTTACAATTTTTAATTTTCCAATGGAAACAACAAATTTTTATGTTTCGAAATTATCTCAAAATAAGATACAAAATATATGTATAAATATTTATTGTTATAATTATAACCATTCACTAAATATCTTTCAATCATTTTCAAATGCATACTTTCGTGTTAAACCACCTTTATTAACTGAATGATTGTAATTACAAATATAAAATTTTAAGGCATATTAAAATCAATAATTTTATATTTAAATAATGTAAATTAAACAATATGTTTTGTTTTATGTTGTTTAGAAAAAACGTGAGAAGAAAAATAAGAAAAAGGAACGCTCCTCATCATCAGATAAATCAAGATCGACGTAAGTTCGAATATAACTTAATTAAAAAATTATTGAAAAAAGGATATATATGTTTTTTATATAGATCTCCAATAGATAAACTCACAGGAACTAAAAAGGAATCAAAAAAATCTGAAACTATAACTGGAAAAAAATCATCAGGCAATCCATTTCGCAGTCGTTCGAAAGAAAAACCTGAAAAATCCAAAGAGTCACAAAGTCGCCATTATAATTCATCACAAGAGAGTCGTAATAGAGGTAGTCAGTGTCGTAATGATAGAGATTTATTTAAACGACGAAGTCGCAGTATTGGCGACAAAGACTTATGTAATCGTCGTAGTCGTATTGAAAAAGATTCAAGAAATGATGATCGAAGACACGATAAACGAGATGCTTATCGAAAACATACTAGTAGTAGTACTACAGATTATCGTAGTCGTGAACGATATGAACGAGATTACATTAACAGAAAGAGAGGTCATGAAAATCGTAGATCAAGATCGCGTCAAAGATCTAGGCGTAATGATACGGCCGAACTTTTAAAAGGTCTTAAGCGCAAATATTCTGAAGACCATTTACAAAAAAAACGGGACAGTCCTAGTGTAGAAAAAAGTAATAAATATTCTTGTTCTCCTTCCCAATCACGTTCGAGACATAGTCTTGATAAGAAATATGTTAAAACTACACAAATAATAGGTAGGCCATCAAGAACACGCTCTAGAACGCCAAGTCACAAATCTTCAGATCGCCAACAATTTCAAAGTGCTAATAAATCTAGATCAAGATCTATAGAAAAAAATATGCGCATTAAATCATTAACTCCACCTCCGCGAATTGCTGAGTGTGCGGAAATTAATGAATCGAAGAAAACTAATAATAATTTAAAAAATCAAGAAAAACATGGCTCAAATTCAGTGAGTTTAAGCCATAAAGTTGCAAAACATGCTGACCGAAAATCAAGATTTAGAAACACTTCATCATCCTCCTCAGATTCAGCCTCTACTACTGATACGGAATCGTCTAAATCAAGGACACCTTCTCCCAAAAAAGAACATTTAGAAAAAGCTTTAATAACAAAGAATATTGGTACACAAAAGCCATTATCACGAAAAACAAAATCTCCAAGTCTCAAAAGAACACCCTCACCAGCAAAGAAGAGATCAACGTCCAGGTCAAAGTCTAGAAATTTATTAATTGAAAAGATTTCTAAAGATAAACAACGTCCAATTTCAATATCACGATATTCGCGTGAAAAATCAAATGAAAAACAAGAGGAGTACACAAAACTTACATCTAAAACCCCACCCCCCTCCAAAGTACAGAACAAAACGTCGAGTCCTAGATCCTCGAGGGATTCGTCTGAGTTAAGTTATTCTCCCGCTAGGCGCAATCCGGAACGTTATCGTGATATTTTAGAAAATACTAAAAATCAAAAAACTGAAAAACGTAAACCAGTCAATAAAGACGAAGATAGAAAAGACTGGGCCAAATTGTCAAAACAAACTGAAGAACCTGAAAGGGATAGAAAAGAAAAGGGAGGAAAGTGTGATAGGAATCCGGCAAAACCTGTAGTACGCTTACAGTCCCAGAGCGAAGACGAGAGCGATGCGACAGAACGTAATGCTGAAAAAATGTTAGATGAATTTCAAGAATCCAAACGTGAAAGAGAACTAAAGGATTTAAAAATGTTAGAACAACTCAAAACGGGCATAGCGGCTAAAGCAAAGGAAAAGATTAAGACCATTGAACAAATGGCTGCTTGTACATCGACGAGCTCACCTTTAAATACTGGCGGAGAAGTAAGTGATAAACCTTATAAACGTACAATACGTAATTCCCTTAATGATTTTTTGGCTGCCAACAATGTTGCCCCTGCTGTGGTGGCTACATGTTCTGCAACTCTTCATAGCAACATACAGAACTCACCACCTGGAGCTATATATCCGCAGACATTAGAAGAAATTAAAAAAGAACAAGAGTCTCTCATACAATTAAAAGAAACTTCCTATCACATAGAAAATAATAATAATAACAATAGCTATAATAAGGACAATGGAACGCAGACTAATTGCAAAAAGTCCCCAGTGGCTGCAAATTGTCATGCGATACCCTTGAGTCCAACAGTAAGTCCACTACATAATAATGTTAACGTAATAAACAGAGACAGAGATCGTAAGCGTGAACGTGATCATCGTGAACGTGAACGAGATAGGGATATAAAAACCACTAGAGAAAATCATAATTTTAACAAAGAACGTTATTTGGAAAGAAGACAAAGATCATCACCAAACATTTGTAGTACAGGTGGAGGTGGTTTATCCGCCGGATGCGGAGGGATGGATGTTGGTAATGGTGGTGGCAGACGTAATAATAACAGCAATATACAACATATAAATCATAGACAACAACGTTTAAATGGAAATTTACTGAGTAATGCTGGTAGTGTTGGTGCGCATCATCATCACCATCCTCATTCGCATCCACATCCGCACCATCATCATCATCATCACCCAAACCATCAAATAATAAATAACCATCATAATGCTACGTCCTCCTCTACAACTTATATTGCTAATAACTCTTCTACTAATCCTCATATTTTAATGTGTAATCACACTAACAACTCTACTAATATTTTATTTAATCGCCCTAGTCGTATTAACAATACACCCCTTATAACCGCAACTCAGTTTAACAACCAAATGCTTAGTAAACAATCGAATAGTATTTTAGTTAATCGTCGTGATCATCGTACCGCCTTAAATTTGGGTCTGAGCGGTACTCCTTGTACAAATTTCTCTAATAGTAATTTGTTATTAACAAAAGCTAATTCTAATCAACATCATCTACATGTTGCGGCAGTAGGTCATGGAATTGGCGGTGGTCATCATCATCATCACCACCACCATCATCATCACGGTCAGAATTCTAGTACGCACAGTGGTGGTATTAATCCAGCTACTCAAATAACAGACCGTATATTAATAGCTGCTTCGATAGCGGCAGCGCAACGTCATAGTTTAGGTGTTGTACACTCAGCTGCAGCGAGTGCAGCTGCGGTGGCGGCGGCTAATAATTTAAATTTTCTACAGCAACAAAATAAAACAAAACTTGTTATTAAGCCATTTAAAATTAATGATTCACAGCCTTTAGTTGCTGCGTTAGCAGATTCTTCATTGGTGGATGCCATTGTATCAAAAGTATCAACAGCAACGGTAGCTGCTGCCGAGAGTGCTGCTAGACGTAGTCGCAGTCGTTCCAGACGTAGTCGTAGCCGTAATCGCCGTGAGGAAAAAACAAGTAGTGGTGGTGGCAGCAATAACGGTGGGGGAGGTGAAGAACGCGAAGCAACTCGACGTCGTTCTACTAGTCGTTCGAGATCATCGTAAGTTTTTGTATAAAATGTATTTAAAATTGTATGCTTATTGTAACAATGCTTACAGAAGATCTTCATCATCTAGCCGCAGTAGAAGTCGCAGTCATAGCCGTCGAAGCTCACGCTCGCATTCCTCACAATCTAGTTCGTCGTCACGCAGTTCATCACGCAGCTCATCAAGGTAAATTTAACTTCAAGTTTTGTACTATTATGGAAAAATTTAGTTAACAAAAAACATCCAGCTAAATGAATGCTGCCCAATAGGCCAGAGTGTTAACAAATTCGATTCCTGTCAGAGACTATTACTCTGCTCGGGAAATTAGGTTGGAATATAATTTGATATTTATATATAATATAGAAATATTCTCAAGTATGAAACTGATATTTCGTACAAGTCGTAAGAGATTTCCTCATTAGTTCTATTCTTAAACATATACATAAATAAAATTGATTTATGCAATGCTCAGTAATTAAGATTATTTTATTTTCAATTTATACAATATAAGGTTAATTTTTGAATAATTTGAAAAATTTACTATGCAATGATCAATAATTAAAAATAATTTGAATTTATTAATTATGATTGTAAATAAACATTTATTTTCAAAATGTATCTTTAACGTTTCCAATCTTACAGCAGTAGTTTCGGTTCTTCACGTTCTGGTACCCGTTCACCTTCAATACCTCGACGCCGTGGCTCTCCTAGTTTTTTGGATCGTCGTCGTATTACTAGGTAAAATTATATACAACTGTTGTAAGGGCAATGTATAAAACAATTTGAAATATTTTTTATTTAATTTTCTTTTTGATTTGTGATTGTTTATTTTATTAATTTTTTTATAATTTTTTAATTGTAGCCGATATTCATCAAGTCGAGATCGAAGACATTGATTAAACAATGATTTATTATCAATATAATTTTGCTTAAGCATATGAGTTTTTTTATAATTTAAATTCATATAATTGCACAACGTTTTTTAGAATGTTTATGAGTTTTAATTCGTTATTATTTGTATACTTGATAAAGTCGTTGTAAATAATCTAAATAAAATATGGAGTGTATTTCCAATTATTTATTCCTTTTTTTATTTCATTGGTAAGCGCAAATACTATTTGTTTTTTTTTCAAATTAGCAGTAGAAGTTTTGTTAAAAATTTTATATTTTCTTTTTAGTTTTGTTGGTAAGTTTTCTTTTTAATTTTATTTCAATGGAATCTAAATGATTGAATCTAGATTAAATAATTTAATATCAATAACATAATGTTTTTTAAACAGTGCCCGCAAACGTCCTATACCATATCACCGCAAATTACCATCTGATGTTTCTAGCTGCTACTGTTCCAGTTGTTGTAGTCGTGACAGTTCTCCTCGTTCCCGTTCTCCTTCACGAGAAAGTCGAAGCCCTTCAAAAATTTTTTAATGTTGCCACTCAGTTATAAGTGGTCTTCATTAAATGCTGATCAACAGAATGAATGAAATAAATTGTTTTTAAAACTCACTATTATTAGTTATTAATTTTAAGCTTTTAAAAATTTATTTTGCTAGACCTTTAAATTTAGGTCATGGTATTCTCATATACATTTATTATTATTCTTTGCATTTAAATAGTATAAAACAATTCGTTTATGTAAAATTAAGTTTTACAATGTTTTATTTATTATTATTCATATTTTGATAAAATACTCCTAATAATTTAGTGCAATTATTTATTTATTATTCAATTTATTTATATTTTTTATAAGAGTTATTTTAAAAATTAAAAAAAGATAATAAATCCAAACATTTGTTGCAATTTCAATGAAAATATTGTAAATGGTGTTATTTAAATAATTGTCCGCAGTAAATAATTAAATTGGATGATATGAAATTATGTGGATTAAATGCAATATTAAAATAATTTGTACACCTAATTCTGTTTTTACACGGAAATTGGTTCCAGGAAAACACGTGTAAAAAAAGACATTGATCGTATGAAAAATAGGTGATTGGTTCCTTATCTCTAAAACTTATTGAAATTAGTGAAAAACAAGGATTTTTTAAGAACAACTATTCAGGTTTATAATATTAAATCACATATACAATGTGTTTTTACACAAGCATAGTTATTAAATAAAAAAAATAATGCACTTTAAGCTTAAAAGTAATGTAAAAAATGTACAAAAAATTTACAAATGCTCTGACCAGTAAATTAAGCCCAAAAGATTTTGAATCGTGCTAAATTGAATAAAATCGTGTAAAAAAGACCGTGTAAAAACAGAACTAGGTGTATATAAAATTAGGTGGATAGAAAAATATTTTTTTTTTATTGAAATTTGTTAAGCTATTGACAAATGAAGAATATTTCTATAAAAGCAAGTAAGAAAATATAGTCAGTCAAGCCCGACATTATAATAACCTACACCCAGTATATATGTATGTGAAAACAGTTTTTTGAAATAGGCCTATATGACCTATTACGAACCGATCATTAAACAAATTTGTCGCATGACTGCTGATATATGTATGTATTAAGTAATTTAATAAAAATGCTAACTAAATTTTAACTTATTTTTCACATACATTGAAAAAAGAGATTCATAAATATTTGTAGGTACAAATCAACGGCAACACAATTTGTTCCGAAAATCGTATCATCACAGTTAGTCCCGATATATATGTATATAAAACACAAAATTTTGTATTTGTTTGATTTTGGATAGAAATCCAGTTTCCCTTGTGTTAATAATATATGAAAGATTTAAAGAATGGAGTCTAAAGCTGTGTTTCAACTACTCAATAACGCAAGTTATTTTACACGGAAGTTTTAGGTGCAAATGCATCTTACAATTGGATTTTTGGAATGTTATTTAAAAGCCTGTTGAACAACCTGAAGCATTCCAAAGAAAGAATCAAAAAGTCATTGCTACAATTGCTATAGGTGTCGAAAATTCTCAAATACACTTTAGAAGAGGTATCAATTCAGCAAAAGAAATGTGGATGAAATTGCAAAAAGTACATGAACGGAAAACTATGACTTCAAAATATACAACAACAATATACTAAATATACAACAATGTGTTAATAATATATGAAAGATTTAAAGAATGGAGTCTAAAGCTGTGTTTCAACTACTCAATAACGCAAGTTATTTTACACGGAAGTTTTAGGTGCAAATGCATCTTACAATTGGATTTTTGGAATGTTATTTAAAAGCCTGTTGAACAACCTGAAGCATTCCAAAGAAAGAATCAAAAAGTCATTGCTACAATTGCTATAGGTGTCGAAAATTCTCAAATACACTTTAGAAGAGGTATCAATTCAGCAAAAGAAATGTGGATGAAATTGCAAAAAGTACATGAACGGAAAACTATGACTTCAAAATATACAACAACAATATACTAAATATACAACAACAACATTTAGATTGTTTAAATGTATTGCGTGCTTAGCTATTATATCCTGGTGAGGATATTAAGGACAGCTCTATGGTAGCTATAATGCTCAATAGTTTACCGAAAACTTTTTTTGCATTGGTAACATCTATTAAGGGTCAACCAGAAGACACGATTTCATTGGAGTAAGTAATGGAGAAGTTGTTGGATGAATCTGAAAGGCGTGGTAAAAGTAATGATGGCAAGGATGGTTAGAATAATAATGCTTTGAAAAGTCAACAATACAAAAAGAAGACAGTGAAATGTTTCCTAAATTGGGACACGTGAAGAAGGATTGCTTTAAATGAAAGAAGCAAAATGCTGCAGTGCACGTGTTGATATTAATGCCCCGATTACCATTCACATTAAGTATTTTGATGTTGTATATTGTAAACTGCGATTACGATTCACAACACTTATCGGCTTAATCGTAAAGAAATGCATGTTATGTTGTAGTCGAAACAACACAACATTTTAGTGTTGTGAACGATAGTCGGGGCCTAAATTTGTTTACAAGTTGGTAATGGTCGTGGATGGGTGATTGATTCAGGTGTATCAATACATACATATGTATGACAAACAATCGTCAATTTTTCAACAATCTTGAAAAATCATTCAGCAATAGCTGATGGTAGATAATTAAATGCAGTTGGTATTGAAACTGGTTATATCAATGGAAAATTTAATAAACTATTTCTTCAAAATGTTTTATACATATGTTCCTGAACTGAATGGAAGTCTGTTATCTAAAAATGAAATGGTTAAAAGAGGTTTAACAATCAACTTTTCAAATTCAAAATGTTATATTCAAAACAAATATATTATGCGAAGAAATAAATAATGAAACCTATATGTCTGAATTTTGTTTCGGTTGTTGTAATATTATAGATATAAAGAAAGTACACCAGTTATGTCATATAGACAACTGTAATGACAACGATTTTTGTGATATTTGTGCAAAATCAAAAATGACAATCCCATTTCAAAAAGAAAGTTTAAACCGTTCAAATGAACTTTTAAATGTAATACATTCCGATGTTTGTGGACCGTTCCAGGTAGAGTCCTAGAGCGACTAGAAATATTTTTTGTCATTTATTGATGATTATTCTAAATACATAAAAATATATGTATGTATTAGAAAGAAAGAATTGAGTATTTTCTAAATGCAAAAAATATGTTAAAGAAATGGAGAGTTCCACATATAAGAGAGTGAAGATATTACGCTGTGATTATGGTGGTGAATATATAAACAAGGAAATAAAATCATTCTTAAAGATGTCTGGTATTATTTTCCAGAACAAAATGTTGTTGCTGAACGGAAAAATCGAACGTTAGTTGAGATGGTGCGTGCAATGCTGAACGGTGCAAATCTTCACAAGAATTTGTGGGCTGAATGTAATATGGCCGCTAATTACATTCTGAATCGTTTACCCAGCAAGTCTATGAGCAAAACCCCTTTGGAACTGTGGTACGATAGATAAATTTAAGTCATATTGGAGTTTATGGAAGTAAGACATTTCTTCAAATACCAAAGTGTAGACGTCAAAAACTTTATGTATCTGTGGACGGTATATCAGTTGGATGCGAAGAACATGTAATATGCCATAGAATATTGAGAAAGGCAACACTGCCATGCAGAGCGAATAAAGTTTTTGCGATCGTGAAGAAAAATTAAATTTACTATTTTATTAAAGATTTGAAGTATAATTTTAAAAAATAATGCCAGTAATTAATTAAATAACAATAATCAGCCTTATTATGAGTGTAGTTTTCTTTTTAAGGCAACGACTCTTTCGTAATAGATTGAAGATAAAATTAAATTTGTTTCTTTAATCTATTACGAAACAGTCGTCGTAAAATGAAAACGACACACATAAGGCTGAATATGTGAAAATAGATTATAAATATATAATTTTTAAACGTTATTTAATAATAAAAGTTACCATAAAAACCTATTGAAGAAAATAATAAAAAAGCCGCTACACAACAACAAAGCATTGACTGAATAATTTCTACATACATACATGCAAACATAAAAATAAAAGACAAAAGATTTGATAACTATTGACTAACATACATATAACATCTGAATAAAGTGAAATTGGAGTAGTACTTGTTTTTTAGACAAAAAAATATTAAAAATTACATAGTTGATGTTATTTCTTAATAATTTTGTAATACGGTACCATTGTGAACAACAATAACGTTTTGGCTGAACAATCTAATAAGAACAAAAATATCAAAATTTAAAAAAAAGCGACACGAACACTTTTTTGAAATTAATATTCCATAATTTTATCGAATAATAATTAAAAATGCTACCAAAAATCATTCCGCTGCCCGGTTTGTACAAATAATGTGACAAAAGCCCAAAATAAAGTTGGATGTGGTACATATGGACTTTATTACCATCCTATTTGCGCAGGTATATCAACGAAAATGTTTGAAGTTCTCAATAAAACTCATGCTGCATTTATATGCAAATCGTGTTCTAATGCAGTACACTCACCAAACACTAACATCGACCTTGTAAAGCGTATGGAAGAAATTAAGAAATCGATTGAAAGCAAACTATATAAAAATAATGGTTTTCTGTATTTAGAAGCAAAAGTAGATGGTCTCATCAAAAACTTCTGTAGTAAGGTTAGTGGAAAATTATCTAAAGTGAAGTCAGATGTCAATCACTGTAAAAGAAATAGACAAATCTATAAACGTCAAAATGGACGTTTATTGGCTAAAAACAATGTATTAGAAAGACGATTAAATTGCTCTGACTTACTTATTAGTGGACTACCGAATAAAATGGATAAAATTCATAATCCTATCATTAAAATAGCTCAGATAGTTGGTGTTCATATTGCTGTTTTATTAAAAATCGTAATTGCATTCTTGTAAAATTTAATTCAGCTTACATAAGAGACAAAATCATGAGAAAAAACTATAAATTCGATCCCATTTTACTTAAAAACGTGTTGGATGATGGTGCTATGTTGGGTGAAAGTGTCGTTGGAGGAGATGTGACAGGTGAAGATGTGGTCGATAAAGAAGTTGCTGAAAATGGAGCTGTTGTAAATGTTAGTAATGGTAAAAGTCAGGCACGTGTGTATTTAAGAGAGAATCTGTCGTCAGCATTCAATTACAGTATATTTGTCGAAAATTGTTATTGCAGAAAAAAATACAAAAATTTTATTTGAAAAACATGGACATTCCAAAGGCAAAAATAATAAAACCTGATGGATCTGTGGTACATTTAAATATTCAACAATGCGGAGATCTTTTTGACGGCGATATTGGTGATAAAGATGCATCCGTAAATTAACACTAATAGTTTTAATTATTTAATTACTTGGTTCTCGTAAATATTATAATTATTTCGCAAAAATTACTTCGTTACTGACTGTATGTAGTTATATGTTTGCAGTTAAATGTGGACTAAATATTATTCTTTAAAAATGGTTGAATTACTTATTAAATAAAACACTTAACTACACTACAATACCAATTTACATTACATAATATAGTTTATTTAATTTTTCAGTATGATCTCAATACTAGAATAAAAAAAATTAATAAAAAAATACATTTTAGTTCATAATGAGGAGACACTTAAAATTTGCACAAATCTAGACTTAATTGTTTTTCATGAATTTGATTGATAACCTGGGTGATATAGCTCATGATATTAATATTATTAATTCAGCATTAGAACGAGAATGGGGTGTACTTTCCACTAAGTTTGCCTATATTTCCATGTCATTGCCTATATTGAAGGATTCTCCTTCAGTAATGTTACTGTTCATGAAATATATACCGCTATGACCAAAATAAAATCTGAGGCAATTGGGAACGACGGAATATCTCTTAAATTTTTTAAGTTAATATTTCCAGCAATATCAAGTCAATTTACACATCTCATAAATTTTATTCTAACAACCTCTATAGTACCTGACATCTGGAAGGTTGGTAAAGTTATACCGATTCCCAAGATTAAATATCCAAGAAACACTTTAGATTACAGACCAATAAGTATTCTTCCAGTTTTTTCGAAAATCTTGGAAGTTCTTATGAGGCAGCAAATGTTGACTTATTTAGATACGTCAAGAATGATAAGTGATTTTCAATCCGGTTTTAGGAAAGGGTACAATACTACTGCAGTGTTACTATAACTGAAACCGTAAGAAAAATTTGGATAAAGAAAATGTGAGTGCTTTGATATTTCTTAATTTTCGGAGGTCAGGGTCACTGTTAGTCATAATATTTTGGTGGGAAAACTACTTAATCAATACGGGTTTGGCTCGAGTGGTTGCAGACTTATGTATGCTTATTTTTGTGGTCGTAAGCAATTTGTGCAAGTAGGGACGTTAAATTCACGATATAAGTACCTTAATAGAGGAATTCCACAAGGATCAATATTGGGACCTTTATTGTTCTTCTTATATATTAACGACTTGTTTCAGAGATTATCTTCTTTAAATTGTTATACTTACGCTGATGATATACAACTCTTGGCCACTTCACAAATTTCTGATTTGCTAAGGTTTCAGAACTTATTAATGAGGATCTAGAGTAAATTCTTTGGAATTAAACCCTTTTAAATGTGTCAAAATAAAAAACATTGCGTGTTATTTTGGAAAATGATCTTTCATGTAAATTATGTTATTACAAGAGTTTGTTTGAAATTACGCGGCCTTTATAATGTGGCTTGTTACTTGCCATTGGCTGTGAGATATCGTGTTGCTGTTTCGACTTGTCTTCCACTTTTCCTGTATTGTTTTCAGATTTACTCGGGCACATCTGCCATAAATATTTTGAAACTACGCCGACGTTTCAATAGGGTAATCCGATATAATTATGGTCTAAGTGTTCGGGAACATGTTTCCGAATACCAGAAACTAATTTTAGGGTGTAAATTTGACCAATATATAAAAATATGGGAAAAGTCTAATTTTTTTATAAGACAGTTAAATATGGAAATCCATCATATCTGATACAAAAATTTATTTTTGGTAGTTCTAGTAGAACGAATGCGCTTATTATACCTAGACACTTCTTAATTATTATGTGTTGATCGTATTGCGTGACGATATCTAGATTATGGAATTCAATGATTCCGAATGAGGATCGCAGACTTTATTTTTTAAATTGTGCTTTGTATGTTTTATCATGGGTTAACAATCATTTTCCTGCAATTATACATTATTTATTGGTTTTGTGCAAATATTAGGGAATGAATCGATTATTTTTATTTTAATCTTAACTTTTTTTTAATTTTTTTCTAATTTAATAATTATTGTAATATATCTAAATAATTGTATTAATATTGTTGAATTGTTAGTAGTATCTACTGCTAATTTTGGCCTCATGGGCTTGCGGCGTATTTTTGAAATAAATAAAAAAAATAAAAAGGTTCTAATAAGATAATAATTACTAAATATGTGAAATTCGAAGAACAATAATCACTTTCTCCGAAAATCAAATGCGATTTTAAGAAAGAAAGTATTCCAATTAGTACATCTCTTGGAGAACAAGATGATATTCGGAACAATGAACATGAATTTGTTACCGAAGATATAGAAAAAGAAGAAGTACGTCATTATAACGATGAGGAAGTTTTACCAGTTAATACAAGTTAATGAATTTGATGAAGAAATTCAGTTACGTCGTTTTGAGCGACTAAAAAGATAAACCATCTATAAATTGGTCTGAAATGATTTAAATGATTTATTTTTAATTAAAACTTTAGATCATAATATAAATAACGTTACGCCAAAATCATGGAATGAAATGATAAAAATAAAAAAAATACTGCATGTGAATTATGGTTAAATTCTACCCCTGAGGAATACAATTCTCTTCTTAGGAACAAAACATTTTCATTTAAAAATTACCTAAAGGGAAGAAAGTTGACGATGCAAATGGGTTTTAAAATTAAAAACGATACTTTAAATAAGCCAAAGTATAAAGATCGATTTATAGCTAAGGGTTACACTCAATCATTTGGAGAAGATTACGATTAAACATTTGCTCCTGCCTGCAAATTTGTTATTGATTACAGTATTAGCTATAAGTGCAATGAAAAAGTATACAGTAAAACACTTAGACGTAAAATCCGCATTTTTAAATGGAAATATACAAGAAGAAATTTACATTGAACAAGGATTTATTAGGAAAGATAATGAAAATTTAGTTTGCAGATTACAAAAATCAATATATGGTTAAAAACAAGCTGCTAAAGCATGATATAACTTAAATAAAGTGGAACAACCTCAAGGACTTATTAAAAAAGATAATGAAAATTTAGTTTGCAGATTACAAAAATTACACATTAAATACATGACACATTAAATACAGTTTTAAATAAAATTAGATTTACTAGATGCAAAGCAGATATAAATGTTATATACATACATACATCTTAATATATATACGAAGATGACATTTTAATTAGTTGTACAAATGAAGATATGATTTCAAAAATATATAATCCTCGAAAATGTGATTGGGAAGTTACAAAGAAATTTGTTCGCTATCTCCAAACAACAATAAATAGTAATCTTATTTTAAAAGAAAATTTTAATTTAAATATTGAATGTTTTACAGATGCTAATTGGGCAAGTGATAGAGATCAGAAGTCAACCAGTGGATATAAGTATATTTTTATTTGGTTCTAATATCGTATCATGTTCGTCAAAGAAACAGTCAATTATAGCTTTATCTTCAATGGAAGCTGAATTTATTGCTGCATCATATTTAATTTGGAAACAGCTGGTCCGATCGAGATACATTTTACATGAGAGTAGTAAAGGAGTATATTTCGCTATTGAAAATTGCCTTTTTTAATTCAAATCCAATCAAATCCTGAGTATTATTTATAATTTGTATCAAGATTTTAAGAAATTATTACAACATTTTTCGATCTTAGAGAATCTATATTTTAATGTTAGTGAAAGAAATAGTTTTTGAAAAAAAAAACTTTTTTTAAACAATTTTATATTTTTGACGTTTTGACGGTAATCTGAAATGTTTATCTAGTAGATCTAAGTATATAATTTACCTGGTGGCTTTTAAAAGTGTTTTTTTGAGAAGTTTTATATCATTTACAGAACTGTTATAAATAATATAATATTATTTACTTAAATTAATAACTTACCAATTTCGTGTTGAGCTGACTTGAGACATATAATGATTTATTATATTATATTTTTATTTTATACAAGGTTGGTTGACAAACCGTTTCCAATATTTTGATTAATTAAAATTATAGACGAAATTAGTGTTTAACAAATTTTTTAAATTGTTTTAAATCGAGAATACCAGTGTCGCCGAATCAAATTTACCGATATATTATTAGTTTACAATAATTTAAATTAATTAATTTTAACTTTTATTATTTAATATTTTATTAATTGCATTTTACTTGCTTTTCTTTATTAATTTATTTAAACTCTTTTTATATATTTTCTAACCCCTTTTTCTAATTTAACACTTTAATTTAATTTTTATATTTTTTATGTAAATTACATATTTTTCAATTTTTTAATATACAATAATTTTAATTAATTATTTTTTCATATTTTATTAACTGCCTTTTGATTGCTTTTATTTATTTGAACACTTTTTTATTTAATCACTTTTTATATATTTTAAATTTTTTTCTAATTTAACACTTTTTCATTTTACGCAAATTTAAATTAATTAATTTTAACTTTTATTATTTAATATTTTATTAATTGCATTTTACTTGCTTTTCTTTATTAATTTATTTAAACTCTTTTTATATATTTTCTAACCCCTTTTTCTAATTTAACACTTTAATTTAATTTTTATATTTTTTATGTAAATTACATATTTTTCAATTTTTTAATATACAATAATTTTAATTAATTATTTTATCATATTTTATTAACTGCCTTTTGATTGCTTTTATTTATTTGAACACTTTTTTAT
This sequence comes from Bellardia bayeri, assembly GCA_950370525.1. Taxonomy (NCBI): domain Eukaryota; kingdom Metazoa; phylum Arthropoda; class Insecta; order Diptera; family Calliphoridae; genus Bellardia; species Bellardia bayeri. The sequence continues at coordinate 100,013,611 of OX493267.1, forward strand.
TTAAACACTTTTTATATATTTTAAATTTTTTTCTAATTTAACACTTTTTCATTTTACGCAAATTTAAATTAATTAATTTTAACTTTTATTATTTAATATTTTATTAATTGCATTTTACTTGCTTTTCTTTATTAATTTATTTAAACTCTTTTTATATATTTTCTAACCCCTTTTTCTAATTTAACACTTTAATTTAATTTTTATATTTTTTATGTAAATTACATATTTTTAAATTTTTTAATATACAATAATTTTAATTAATTAATTTTTCATATTTTATTAACTGCCTCTTGATTGTTTTTATTTATTTGAACACTTTTTTATTTAAACACTTTTTATATATTTTAAATTTTTTTCTAATTTAACACTTTTTCATTTTACGTAAATTTTTACTTCATTTTTTTAACATACAGTTAAACTAGTGAATGGTAAATCGATTTCGATTATGGCCGTTAATCGATTATTTTGTGATCGATTTTACACTACCAACTTTATACTGAAATCGACTTTTGGTGTCGATTAATCGAAAAATCAACCTGTAAATCTAAAAGCGCGGGTTTTTTGGAAGTCGGTGTGCAAAAAAAATAAAAGTAAAATTTAGTTAAAAGTGATTAAAAGTGATAAAATGGCACCAAGCAATGGCAATGTTTGAAAAAAGGCAAAGTGCTACATTTGCAAGTAGGAATTAGCTTTTTGTGGCAGCACAACCACCTTATCAGCGCATCTGATAAAATCTCATAAGATTTAAGAGTCAGCGAAAGAAACTTAAGACATTAACATCGGACAGCACTTCCCTGAAGATAATCAACAAACTTGATCGAAATATTGGAAATTAATAAAGATAATAAAAATTAAAAACGAACAAGAGTTTTTATATTTTTAATAAAAGAGGCCTCAAGCCGAATTACTAAATTAAAAAGATTTTTAAGTGCTTTTATTTTTTAAGTGCGCCTTTACAAAATAAAACAATTGAATAAAATTGCATGTTTTATTTTATTAACAAAAACAAGTGTAAACATTTTTGATTTTTTAGTTTAAGAAAAAAATTAGAAAAAAATCGTAATCGACCAAAAAATCGGCTTTTATGTTCGATTATTCGATTATAATAATCGAGTTGAAAATGGTTGATCGAATAACCGAAAATCGATTATTAACATTTCATACCATTCACTAATTTAAACGCTTTTTGTATACATATTTTCTAAAACCTTTTTTTAATTTACATTTTTTATTTTTTATATAAATTATATATACCTATGTATACTATTTTTTTTATTTAGAATAATTTTAATTAATTAATTTTTCATATTTTATTAACTGCCTTTTACCTGCTTTTCTTTATTCATTTTTTATTTAAACACTTTTTATATGTTTAATTTTTTTTCTAATTTAACACTTTTTCATTCTAGGCAAATTTTTACTGCATTTTTTTAACATGCATACATTTATTCAGCCTCTTTTTCAATTATAATTTTCCTTTTTTATAAACAAACCTAACTTTTGGCTCACAAGTTGTTTATTGAAATAAGAGGAGCTCCGCTGGCACAATTTAACCTTAAGACTTTTTTTTCACACTTATGCACTCACACATTAACATTGCCAAGATTTCTACTTTTTTCTAACTGCCATTTTGTGTTACACTAAATGACTTAACAAAATACGAATTTTTTCAATTACAATTTACACTGATTTTTATCACTTTCTTAAAACATTTACATAAAATTATACAACTACTAGTTAAATAATACTTTTTATAAATTTTCCTAAAACATAAAGCAATAATACCGAATTTAAATTTTCTTAATAATAATCTGTAACGAACCGTTTCTTAAGCAAAACACGCACCCACGAACCGACAAAAGGAACTAAATAATGTAAGAGAGTAAAAGTACATGCGCAATGCCATATTGCATATAAAATGGATAGAAGCGAAAATTAGTGTAATTTCTTACAGAAATTTTGTCACATTTCAGCACACATCAATATATACATGCAAAGTTTTTTAACTCTTAATCACTCTTACTTGAATAGAAAACTTCAGTTTTAATACAACGTTCAGTTCTAGTTATTTCGTACTACAACACAGTGTTGCTCATTAAGCGGTTTTTAACAACTTATAAGTGTGTGGTTTTACTTGATAAACTTATTTATTAAACACATTTAATTGTATAAAAATATTATTTCTAATAAAAAACTATGAAGTTAATTTTGCAAATAAAAGACATTAAACTTGATTTGAAAAAAATAATATATAGTAAATAACTATATACTATGTAGGTATATAAAATGTAGATAGGCATGTAGTAAAACACAACAACGACTTTTTATTTAATTTTTTTTAATTTGTCTAAATGACGAACACGACTTTACGTACAACTTATTTTCATAATATAATTTTTATCTATCACGACGATCTTTATTAGAAGTCAATTTGGACTTTTCGAATGGACTTCTGCGTAGTCGCTGCAAACATTTGAATGAAATTAACTGAAACTAAATAGAAACGTACAATTATACTTTTATTCATGATAAAGACATAAAAAGGTATCATGTTCTCTCATTCTAAAATGAAAATATTTTTCTTTAAACTAATAAAATAAAAAAAATTATACATATTACACAATTTATATAATAATTTACGAAATATTATTTTCCCTTTTCCTTGTATGGCACCAAATTTTTTTAGTTGCTCACGAAAAACTAATTTCAAAAATTCGTATATTCATCCAATAATTTTTATTGGGAGACAACGGTTGCACCTTCTTTTTTCAATTATGTGTTTAATCTTTCGATTTTAAAATTTAGCGCATTTAGCTTTGGTTACAGATATTTGACATCACTGATATAACTAGTTAAATAAAGATAATACGAGAGATAATAGGGTTACCAAAAGTTTATTTATTGCATATTTAAAGTAAAACTTAAGGAAACGGAAATTGGTCAATGATTTTGATAGTTTAACGAAAAATTTTATAGGAGTAGAAAAATTTAGAATTGCTTAATGAAAACAATTTAATAAAGAAATACATTAAGGAGAAGAATGTGTAAATAAAATATTTTTTAATTTAAATTAATACTTAAATATGTAATTATGTAATTTAATTTTTAACCGTTTAAATTTTTAGAGATTCGTTGAGATATCGAGTAGAAAAATTTAGAATTGCTTAATGAAAACAATTTAATAAAGAAATACATTAAGGAGAAGAATGTGTAAATAAAATATTTTTTAATTTAAATTAATACTTAAATATGTAATTATGTAATTTAATTTTTAACCGTTTAAATTTTTAGAGATTCGTTGAGATATCGAGTTAAAACGGAGTTCATTATCACTAATTAAAAATATAATAATAAAATAAGTTAAAACTAATAAGGATTTGTATAACAAAGTATGTACATTGTATTAACTTTCATACCCATTCTCCTTCATACAATTCATTTCCGCTTCCTCAGTCAAATAAACAATAAACAAACCATTGGCAACTCTTAACTCTCTTACATTTTCTTTTTATTTAGTTTGCAACAGGGATGGAAAATGGTTATTTGATATTCGTATTAACAACACATATATAAAGTACTTTTTATAACTTCACAGTACAATTTTTTTAAATGTTTTTAAAACGAAATTATTAACGAAATCTTTATTTTTACGCCTTGAATTTTTTTATAAAATAAAATTTATTTAATTTATTTAATTTATTTAATTTTATTTTATTAAGGTTTTATTTCTTGTTCATAAGTGTAATCACATATAAATTTATAGGTTTAAAATTGAGGTCCTTTACACGATGCAATTTTTCATGCAATTGATGTTTGTTGGCGAACGGAGTAGAGGGGTAGAAAAAGTTGCACAACTTTCGTTTTTCATGCAATTTTTTGACATTTCCTTTTACCATCGTTTGTGTTTTACTTATTTTGTGTTATTCTTATTCTGACTTTGAAGTGTACGTTATAAAAATTAATGCGCAAGAAAATTTTTGATTACTTCTTCTGTATTAAAATCATCAATTGTTTATATTTTTTAAAATTTTTGTACCTATATTGTATTTATGTATATGTATGTATATTATTTTATATACATACATATGTACATATATTTTCTGTATATGTATTATATTTATATTTTAAAATTTGGTTTTCTTTGTTGCGAATGAAAAACTAAAGAGGAATGTGTAATTAACGTCAAAAATTTCATGATTTGTTGCACGTGAAATTTCATCGTATAAATACACAAGATTTTACGTAGCAGTTTTAAAAGAGAATGGAAAAAATTTCATGCAATTAATTGTATCGTGTTGAAATAATATTTAAGGTGCACACTTTTTTTAGTCAACAAATTTGTAGCTTTTGTATAAAACCTCACATATACAAAAAAAAAATTGGTGAAGTGGTAGTACTAAATAAGTCTAAACTGTACCAAAAAATACGACTGTACCACGTTTGCCATCCGTGTTTTGACATAAAAGGAATCAGAAGTGACGATGAGATTAAAAAACTGAGGTCTGCTCTTAACTCACTCACATTCTCTTTTTATTTATTTTTTATAGAAGGGACTCAGTCAGCATTGCTACCAGTATTTTTTTTAGTACTCTTCCCTTTTATCGTTTTTATATCGCCATTTACTATACGTTATTGTTTTAGTAATATGTACTCATTATTGAAAAACACGTTCAACGCAATTATACACAAATCATATTTGAAAATAATTCAACTTGAGCTTGCTTCATTATGAACAGTCAGCATATTTGTAGAAATAAAGATTAGACCAAAAAGAGTAGCAATTGTTAATAAAGATTTTAGACTTGCCAGCAGAGTAAAATTCGTATGACTCAAATAGTTTCCGGATTTAAAGCTGCATTGCAAAATATATTTAAACAAATTAAAAACAATAAAATCTGGCAAGGCAGATAATTGTTCTCTTATTTTTCTTATATGTAGCTAGACTTGCTCTTAAATTAGAAGTAAAAACAGAAATATTTGTTTTCAGTATTTTCAGTATCAACAAACCATTAGATTGCAATGGGTGAACCAACAAATACGGAGTTGAAATAATTTACAATATTTTTTAGGATACATTTTTTAAATACCAGGTGGAAAATAAAACGCAAAAAAGAAAGAAATAACCATAACAAAAAGAAAGAACATCAACAATACTATAGACTGCATTTGTGCATAACAAGCAATAAAACTAAAACGGCTGCTGCACTTTACAATGGTGACTACAAAAGGTGCGTAAATATTTTCCATTTTATCAAACAAATGAAAATAAGTTTTATTGTGAAATTTGATGGTGTTTTATTTATATTTTTTAGAAATTCTCATGCAAGATGGTCCTCGACTATTAGATCTGAACGACGACTGTTTGGAACTGATTTTAAAACGTCTAAATATAGTGGAACAGTTTCAAATTTCCAAATTACACACTAGATTCAAAAATATTATAAAGTCATTGTGGAGAGTCAAGTTAAACCATGTAATTATTTATTCGGAAGTACTTGAGAATATCTATGACCAGACTTTTATCGATTTTATGTTGGAAGTGTCAGTATTTATGGACAGTCTTTTAATGAGACATTGTGATGTTCGATTCTTATGCTTATTATGTGATCAGACATTTTCTCGAACACAAACCTTTATCTGGATGGGTATGTAAGCTAATGCAGTGAAAGATGAAGATGATTTCGAGGATGTAGGGCAAGAACAAGAACTGCAATTTATAGATGAAGATGTCAATATGTTGGTAAACATTTTCCCCAATTTGAAGATACTAAAATTGAGAGCCTGTCAAATAACGGGCAAGCATTTATCACAATTGAGTTCCTTGCGCCAGTTGTCACTGGACGAATGTCAATATTTAGATTCCGATAACTTACGAGATGTTTTTCAAGAATTGAAGCTACGTAAATTTGATATAATGGAAGATTGTCATGAAATCAATTGCTGTGATCTGATAGAGCTGTCCAACTTTAGAGCATATTAAAATAGACGACTATCATAGTCAATGATATTTTGCGCATGCCAAAACTGAAAAAACTGTCGATATTTTCGAAAAATTTTGTCTTTGATGTTTTGAAGAGAATCTCTAGATCCAGTTTAAAGCAAATTGAAGCATTTAAATTCAATGGTGTCTTACACAACTTCGATAGATTCTTTCGGGAATTGACACACATGAGGGAGTTGAAGAAATTATCATTCTACGAGTGTCGTGGCTATGATATAGAAGGTATCCGTGACCATATGTTAAGTCAGATAAGTAAGCAATTGTCCAATTTGGAGGAGATTCATTTGTGTTCCTGTGACTTGGAGAACGAGAATGGTGTGTTAAGCTTCTTACAAAATTGTCGTCAAATAAGATTGATTAATTTGACAAGTACTCACAAGTGTTTTAATGTCGCTACGATTTTGCGGTGGAATTGTGGCTAAAGGACACCGACTTAGATAAAAGTATATTACAGGCAAGTAAAAGCGATTAAAGGCAAATTGAAAATTAATTAAATAGAAATTATTGGTGCCTTACCAATTGCATACAAATAAATAATATTTTTACATTTTTTTATTATTATATTTTTATGTTGTTAAAAAGGACATTTTAAATTAGTTTCGATAATTATTATATGCATTCGTTTTTAGATATATTTTACACTGTTTCTGACTGCTTAAAGCCAAGACAAAATTAAATTTAGTATAAAAACGGCTTGAGTAGTTTAGAAATTTTTTAATAACTAAAGAAAATTATAATAGTATAAAACAATTTCATGAAGTAGATCAAGCTAAGCTTCTAGGTCACAAATTAATGCCCTTACAATGGTTAACGATAACACGAAAGACTTTGATATTAATAAATTCTCGTGAAAGTAATATCCGATCGAAAAGAACAAATTCAAGTTACTCAATTTAAAAAAAAATAACATTAAGGCAACAATAAGTAGAGCTATGTAATGGTTCCCTTTATAAACAAAGTATTAACAAACATTAAATTGACAATGTGATTGCCTTAAATAGAAAGTTAATATAGTTCTAAAATTAATTCCTATTAATTTATAAAATAAAATTATTTATTTTTACAATGAAAATGTAATGTTTTTATTAAACTACATATATAAATTTAGAAGTATAAATGGAATTTAACCATTAAAAGCAAAAAGTTAACAGCTTTTACTTGAACCTCATACTTCTTTAATTGGAGTATTGTTCTCATTTCGATCATTAACAGTGATAAGCCTCTTTTTGGCTTCAATTAAAGAATAAAGGTAAAATTACCTAAGATTAGGTCGAAAATAATTGCAATTCATCGCTTCATATTCAAGGTAGATTGAAAAATCAATAGTTTTTGAATGCAAATCAAATGTTATAATTAACTACAACCCTAATTAATTTGATCAATTTAGTATACCTGGATTTCATTCATGATAAAGTCCTAACAATAAAATTAAAATAAAAATGATTGACGTAATTGTTCATATTATTAAATTAGAAAATTTTAATAATTAAGATAATTGGAAGAATCAGTGCAATTTCTACATCAAAAATCAGGAAAATAATTGTAATTAAAAAGAATCGTAGAGAAAATGGAAGGAGGGATGATGATTTTGGGTCAATTCCACATTCAAAGGGAATGCTTTTTCTCGATCTACTAATTTTTTTTTTTGAAAGAATTGAGACTAGTAATATTACTATAATTGAAATTAGTAAAATAATTGAACTAATTGTTAAAATTGATAAAATTATCTATACTATTTATAATAGATCATATGATTGGAAGTCACATATACTTTTTATACTAGATTGAAACATAAAGAAATAATCATAAATACAATATCAATAAAGTGTCAGTATCAAGCAGCGGCTTCAAATCCAAAGTGATGAGTTTTTGAAAAGTGATTAGTTAAATGTCGAATAAAACATACTAAAAGGAAAAGGGTTCCAATTAAAACATGAACTCCGTGGGATCCTGTTGCTATAAAAAATGTTGAGCCATAAACAGAGTCTGCAATTGTAAATGGAGCTTCAATGTATTCATAGGCTTGTAAAATTGTAAAATAAACTCCTAAAATAATTGTAAAAAATAATGCTTGAGTAGTTTGTGAGTGATTTCCTTCAAGTAAACTATGATGAGCTCAAGTAACAGTAATTCCTGAGGTTAATAGAATTACTGTATTTAATAGAGGAATTTGGAAGGATTAAAAGGGGTAATTCCTATAGGAGAAGATTTAATTTATTGTACCTTGTGTACCAGGGTTTGTTAAATAAAAATTATTTAAATAATTTTCTCGTTAATATATTATTAAAGTTAATGTGGCAAAATTATTTTAAATAATATATTAGAAATGAAATGTTATTCGTTTTTAAAGGTATTTAGTTCTTCAAGAAATAAATTTAATTTAGAAATTTTATATTATTTGATTTAATAAATCAATTAAATACATATTTAATTTTAATATTTTATGGAATAAGCTGTAAAATAAATTTTTAAAAATAAATAAATTGATTAATAAATATAAGCTTAGAAATAGTTATTATTAATAAAAGTGTTGTAATTTATTTTCTAATAGTTATTATTTATTAAATTTTAAATTTTTATTTAAGTATTTATTTTGACATTAAAAATAAATAAATAATGATAAAATTAGTATATATAATTGTATAAATAAAAGGATACAAATAATGTTAAACGGTTAAAATTTGATATAAATAATCCTTATAGGTAAATAAATTGTTGTATTGAATTTTATGGTGGTCGGCCCATTTCATAGCCCATGGTCATAGCTCCCATACAATGACCACATCGGAAAAACCCATTTATCTTTATATATATCGTATAAATATCGATACCAACTCAAAACTTTGCACAGATCATTTACATATATACAAAAATCATCCCACACAATTTTGTGAATTTCGGTCCATTTTTACCCATATCCCCCATATAAAGCCCTATTCCAAAAATCATTTTAATACTCATAAATCTCTTATAAATAACAGTCCAAAATTTTATACGGATCATTTACATACATGCCCATAAATTGTCATAGCTGCCATATAAAAACCATTTCCGAAAAACATTTAAATCTACAAAAATGTCTAATAAATATCGATATCGAACCAACTTTTATATAGATCAGTAATTTTAATCAGAAATCATACTAATATCGGTTATACGCCAAATATGCTGCTGGATTTTGTAGCTGTCTGCCAATAATTGGCAATAGCTCCCGAACTAAGTTCACTTCCGAGCATACTAAACAACCATATAACTCTTTTAAATAACGTTAGTAAAATAAAAAAACCAAAATAAGCCTCAAATACGTTAAATTACACTCAAGAGTATTATGAAAATCAGACAAACTCTGTAAATTACAGTAAGAATTGGTAATTACATCAATTGTAAATGGTCAAAATTAGATAAAATTTCAAAATATTTAACATAAATTATCTCGGTCATAAAATTATCTTTCAAACAATATATAAAATACTAATGAAATTTGCACTAAGATTGAATAGAAAACACAGAATAAGGATATTCTAGTCCTATAATCATTGTAGTTTCTGTATTTCTTATTACGTTTAGGTCAAGGGTATTAATAATTCGACACAGCCAAATATTGCACTCTAACTTGTTAATTCTAATCATTACTACTGATTCAGAATCAGTGTTGCCATTTTAAGGAATTTATCCCAAATAGGATAATGAGGATTTATTTTCCGTTTTGGGGATCTGGATATTTGTTTGGAATGAAAAAATATTATTGGGAAATTTTTAGGGATAAAAATATTTTAAATTTTTAAGGTAATAAGTACAAATTTAATGACGTAGTTTTTCCTATACGCCAGTAAATTGTAAATAATTTGGACTTATGATGAAAAGAGATATTTTCAAAATTGAGCATGGCTATGTTCAGATAAATTTTATAAAATTAATGCAGTCTTATTGCAAAATTTTGGAAGTATCATTTTTTTAATTTAAAGAAATTTTGTATGACGAACAATTAAAAATAAAATATGACATGCTCACTTTTTTCATATTATATATATAAATACCATTCCGAATGCCGAACTCACAATTAAAGAAGTTAACACTCTAAAGATTGATTATGAAAATAATCTAGCAGTCACAGTTAAAAGTACAAAATTTAAATAGAATTAGAGGTTGCAAACAGTGATGGGATTTGGAATTGTGCATTACGTACACCAAGCCAAATGGAAACGTACCAAAGTTAATATAGTATTACTCTTACTTAACACAAAACTTTAAATATAAAAGATGTGTTTTGTAAGTTTTTCTACTTGTTCTAACTTAGGTTTGTTTAAAAATTATATTTAAATTTGATCGCACTTCTATACATAATTCAATATCAATATACGCTAGTAAATTGTAAATAATAAAACAAAATAGTATAAACCTGCGATACTTATCCTTTTAGTGACGAACTTTAAGATAGTTTATCTATGTATTTTGCAGTTCAAAAATAATTACATAAATATTATATTATTTAATGCAATTAATAACAGATTAAAAAAATATTAAATTATATGAGTTTAAGTACACTGGAAAAATTTGGACTTATGATGAAAAGAGATATTTTCAAAATTGAGCATGGCTCTGATCAGATAAATTTTATAAAAATAATGCAGTCTTATTGCAAAATTTTGGAAGTATCATTTTTTTAATTTAAAGAAATTTTGTATGACGAACAATTAAAAATAAAATATGACATGCTCACTTTTTTCATATTATATATATAAAGACCATTCCGAATGCCGAACTCACAATTAAAGAAGTTAACACTCTAAAGATTGATTATGAAAATAATCTAGCAGTCACAGTTAAAAGTACAAAATTGAAATAGAATTAGAGGTTGCAAACAGTGATGGGATTTGGAATTGTGCATTACGTACACCAAGCCAAATGGAAACGTACAAAAGTTAATATAGTATTACTCTTACTTAACACAAAACTTTAAATATAAAAGATGTGTTTTGTAAGTTTTTCTACTTGTTCTAACTTAGGTTTGTTTAAAAATTATATTTAAATTTGATCGCACTTCTATACATAATTCAATATCGATTTTTAATTTTAATAATATACCTAGTAGATAGCTCTTACAGATTATAAATAAAATAATTTTAATTTGCGTAAAGTATGACCTTATTTTTTCATTTGTCGATCTATCAATGTTCGATCTTTCATGTAAATTTTGTAGTCAAACTATAAGTCGTAAGTTTAAAGCTAATTCTATAAAATTTCGGACACATTATTCTTTTCTCTACAAAATTACACTAAACTTATATAGTGGCTTTTTTATATTCGCACGAGTTTATGATGTCAAGAAAATCTATATTTGTATTGATTAAGATAATGGTGTTACAATTACCTTAATGTGTACCAAGAGAATCAGAATCATTCTTTAATGGATCCCTCAGACTAAATATATCTAACAATTCAATGCCATTTAAAAGCAAAAATTTTGATTGCATAGAAAATTACTCACACGATATTTGGACTTGGACAAGAAAAACATGCATTAACATATATAAATCTCATTTTTAGAAAATATTAAAACGCAAATTTAATCAGACTTGAGCTATTAAAGTCGTATGCCCTTATTCATAAAACTTACAACAGGTAATTTGTATGGAAATTTGCTTTATAAACCTGTTGTAAGTTTTTATGAATAAGGGGTTAGTGTTTTATTTTTTCCTGCCCACAGATGAAATATATCCTAACAAATTGATAGGGGAAAACATTGTATTAAATTTAAAATATTAACATTGCATTTGAACTTCGAGATAAAGCATATATTTGGCATAAATGTATGGCACCTAAAAACAATTTCAACAAGCACAATGATAAACATTTTAATTTGCATTTTGGCAATTTTCATCTACATTTATGTATGTGTACTGAAAAAGTGTTGCTACTTTAATATTACATTTATGTGCTGTATGGAAATTCGTTTTATGTCTATTATTCGCAATTTTAAAAAAATATCAGATCAATATTATCAGAACAGAAATTGGTAAAACAGAAATTTTCAATGGGACGGAAAAGCAAATTCCAATCAATGTGAATTAAAACTAAAATAAATACTCAACAAAACAAACGATTTAATATTGAAATTATACGATATTATAATCAAACCTTTTCGACTTTAAGAAAGACTTTATACGATTTAATAACAACATTAAAATCATACAGTCTGCCATCTAAAAAATACATTAGATAATGATATAATTTTTCAAATAAATTATGATATTAATAACAACAAATAACAAAGATAATGATATCATTTTCCAAATATTTTTTATATGTTTGCAGTATTTAAGTATATATTTCAGGGATATATTATTATTAGTTTAAAAAATGTTGACATTTTAACAATATTTTAATATATTACCTGATCTTGGTCAGCTTTGCATTATTGTATTGTTTTGCTTCTTAGGTTCACTGCGATTTGTTATTTCGTAATTTATTTTAAGGGAAATGCAAAGTTTTCCTGTTGACCATCCCAAATGCTTTTAATATTAATGATGCTTAACCGACGTGTCAATTTTTGGTAAAAATGTAGTTTTCAATGATTCCTGTCCTCAAAATTATATGCATTAATATTTATGTATATAACACTGTTTTAAAGCTTTACCCATTTCGTCTTGCTTTTTATAAATTTGTGTTCTAAATTCCCTAAAAATAAGTTGTACAAGTGCATCAGTAAAATTTATTCCATCCGTGTTTTTTTTTAACCAATGCCAAGTGCATTAAGTACTTCATAGTTGGGTTGCAATTTCAATTTATGTATTTAATTTTACGCAAAAAAATATTTTAACGTTGTTATACAGATATTGAAACCGAAATCATATTCGCTAATATGTATTAGCTACTAGATACTCTTTTTTTAAATTACAAAAAGGTGTTACTTTGGACTACATATACAATTTAAACATTTTAATTTACTTTGTTTGACAACCGCAATCAGATCAACCAAATAATTGAACGAATTGTTTTTAATTTTTTATAAATTTTAAATGTATGTTCATATGTATATAAAAGTGAACATATAAAATATAATTTGTCATTTCAACTTGCCACATACTTGAATTTTGCCGCAACATTCAAAAATCAATACATACTTGTAAACTTGTAAAATCTTTTTACATTTTTTTTTTTATTTATTTGTGAAATATAGTCCTAATTTTTCTGTATGTAACCGGCTATATCAGATTATAGCACGTATGAACTAATAAACAAAATGATTTTGAAAGAAAACATAATTAAAATTACGTATTTGCGTACAGTGACGAACATTAACATAGAATACCAAAACTTTACCATACAAGACTTGAAATATTTGAACAATTCATTTATATTTTTTGTTTTTTAAAAGGTTTGTTGGACTAACAAAAAGCTATTAATATTTCAAATTCTTTTTTCAAGTTTACCTGTTTGACCACTTTACCAAAGCTGCAATTTGTGATCGATTTTAAAACTATTCACAAATATGACATATGTATTCAAAAATTACATTTTAAATTTATATACTCCCCGAGCACATAAACAAATTACTTTAATAGTTATATTCTTTCCTCTTGCATAGCCATAACCCACAAGTGCTAAATGATGTTGATGGTTACTTTGGCTTTACTTGACAATTGTACCAAAAAGTCTTTCGGATCACTAGACAACATCTTTTTTTACTGTCATTTTCAATGGAATGGTGTTGATGCCATTTTACGAAACACAAGCAATGCTACATATTGATATCATAGCGTTTGGTAGCTCAAGACTTAAACCTTCAAAAACAAACAAAAATAAATTAAAGTCCAAAATACCTATACAACTAATTATATACTTCCAAGTTCTCAATTTTAGACAGCTATTTTTGAAAATTAGAAATAATTACGAATCTTTTGTGGTCTCCATTGCGAAAGCAGCACCAGTTTTATTTGTATTGATTACAAATGCAGTCGGTCCATAGCATTGTAAAAAATATTTTGAATAATTTTAACTTTGTACCTATCTGTTGTTTTGTCCACATCAATCTAATGGTTTGTTGACACAAAAATATAGCAATGAAATGTTTTTGTTTATACAGCTGTTTCTTGAGCATGTTTATGTTTAAGGACATGCCAGATTTACGTTTTTATGAACAATCAGTTGCAAGACTTTTTCTACGAAAGTCATGAATAAGACTTTTTATATAGTCCAAGTATTTTAAAATATTTTTTTAATTTAAATACATAAAATGGTTATAATTTAATCGCGGATTAATGGTAAGTATACTGATATATCTAAAAATAAAACTTTAATTGCATTTTCTTATGTTTTATTATTTTATTTAAGGAGTTCATATTAGTCAAAACGTACAGATCGTATGGTAATGGAAATTGAACTATCAAAACGACAAATATTGGATAACATCTTTCAAGAAATCAAGGCTGAGTACACCCAAGTAATTGGAAATTAAAAATCAATCATTTATTACATTTGTTCTGTTTATTTTTAAGAGCCTATTTTTGGGAAAGACTGACGTGTAATATTGCCAAGGATTCTAAGGTTTAAAAATGGAAGCTATTATATCAATTATATTTGGAATCGAAGATAAGCATCCCCATGTGGCTAAAAATATAAAACACTAAACAATAATTACTTTTGTTATTCTTTAAATATTTATTTTAGGAAGGACTAAAATATGAGATGGTTAATGATGCTACACTGTGGATATGGCAGCTATTGAACCAAATCTACTCGGAATCAAAGGTTTGTATTCTCATGTATCTAGAAATTAAAATATCTAATTATTAGTCGCAGTTTATTAAACATAACTTTTTATTTTCAGTATTTCATATTCATGAAGGCAAACAACTGGCATTGTCTAAGTTACTGTTCTGTGGAAACTTCAACTATTGCAATATTGGATAAAATCTTTCAGGAATCAAAGGTGAGTACACTCAAGTAATTGGAAATAAAAAATTCAATCATTTATTGCATTTGTTTACGATGTTCTGTTTATTTTTAGAAGTCTATTTTTTAAAAGACTGACGTGTGATATTGCCAAGGATTCTAAGGTTTTTTTAGGAGTCTATTTTTGGGAAAGACTGACGTATGGTATTGCCAAGGATTCTAAGGTTTAAAAATGGAAAGTATTAGGTCAGTTTCACTTGGAATCAAAGATAAGTATCCCCATGATTTAAACATAAAGTGAGATATATTTTGTAAGATTTTCTACTTGTCCTAACTTAATTTTACTTCTTAATTTCATAGATATTGATACACTATAAAACGGACTTAAGGGTCGTTGAAGATGCAATTAAATAAAAAAGTTCTTTCTGTTTGGCGATATAAAAATATGTGTTGGAAATTTATTACGAATACCAAATGATTTGTGTTTATTGCTACCATTTTACAAATTGTTAAAAATTTAATTTATATGTTTCCATATATGTATATTTATCATGTTTATTAAGTAAATTCTTTTGAATAACTTCTTATTTGTCACCTGGGCTACAATTGGCAAGGAATTAATAAGAACTGAATTCAAACGATCTTAATACATCATCTCATTTCATGCAAACTTTGTAATCAAATTACAATTCGCAAGATTAAAGCTTATTCCATAAAAATTTGGATACCTTCTGCTTTTACCATACAGAAAAATTCTAGAGATAATAAATACCAAAAGACTCAGAATCATTTACTTAATCGATCAAACATTTTCCATACTTTACATTTTAACCAAACTACAAGTAGGTATTTTAAAGATAATTCCATAAATTATTCTTTTAGCCAGCGGACAAATGCTATAGTTGCTTGGTTAATATGCACCAGTTTAAGCTGCTTATTCAATCCGTAAAGCAATGGCTTCAAATCCTGTTAATAGTTATGGTTGGTTTACGTGGTAGTTCACTACGTGCGAACACTTAAGTAGAGTCGAAGGGACCCCGTTTTAATAGTTAATAGTTATACTTATTACTTTATATTATATGTTTAATTTGACAACTCACTATTAAGACCTTCAGGAAATATTAATTAACGTTCATAGACAAACAAGTACAAATAATTAGATATTTACTAGTTGTACACGTTCTTCATGTATTTCCAATTCTGTATAATTAAATATTATGAGATATTTAAAGAATCTGTGTAGATACATTTCCGAGCACTAGTGGTTCACGTTCTTCAGGCGTCTTAATTTGAGCAATACAGTGAGTTATTAAAAATTATACTAACAATTAAACTTGTAAACTTTAAGATGCTGCTGTAAAACAGTATCCCCAGCTAAATTTTCTTTCTGCCGTTTATCAGGTTATTGGACATCTAGCGAAGTATAATTTTTCTTGTTACCAAACATATTGCGTTATGAACTGTAAATTTTGTATCCAATTTAAAGTCTTTGTCTTAGGTTTGATGCATATTTCTGAAATCCTAACAACAGAATATCTAAACAACTGAGCATTTTAAATGGTGTTAATGATATTTTTCCAAATTCTGTAGATCCTGCTAATTGCATATGGATTGATAAAGAAGCGTTTGGTAGTTCTTGTCTTAATCCTGCTGAAAAAAATAAAATTAAATAACATATTTTTAATATTATAACATATACTTACTAGGACTATCAGTAAAAATCTCTTCAGCAGATCATGGGGGTTATTGTGTATTTCTAATCGAAAAGAAAATCGTTCGAATTTATATACTTTTTACATTGTATTTCAAAATACACAATAACTCTCAATATTTCGTTTAGCAAATTATTTTAATCAAGAAGCAATGTAATAATATAAAAGCTATGATTTTGATTAAACAATATGTATTTTCAAATGTATTAACCCACCAAATACACTCATATTATAACTTCGTTGCCAGCCTGTCCACATGCCAATCCAAGTAAGCACATCATCCAATGGAATATAACTTTGGGTTCAGAAAATTCCGTGGTAAATTGGACTTAATGTTTTTAATTCAATTCATCTAAAACGCAGCGTAACCTCCAGTCAATACAATTAGATACAACATAAAATTTAATTAAATTTTTTTGCCAAGCTCGGTTCTATTAATCTTATTTATTGATAATGTGTTTTTTATTAATACTTTCTGGTGATTTAATCTATATCCATTGCTTTTGTGTGTTCATTTTTATATGAAAAGCATTTTTGTAACTCCATAGGAAATCCTCTACTGAAGTTCTATTAAATCTTGATAAAGAGCAGACAATTGTAATTGTAAAAGCCAAATTTTACCACCGATTCCTTATGGATTTGTGAAGAAGCGTTTGGTAGCTCACTGCTTAAGTCTGCAAGAGGAAAGTAAAGTAATAACTTTGATAGATATTTATAAATACATTATCAAAACCTAATAACATTACGCTTGATAAAAAGATAGACGTCAAATGTTGATCGTGGATTTTTACTAAACATTAGAAGCCTTGTTCATTCCATATACAACAAAATGTAGCAATTATTTCCAATATATTATTATTAATGATTTTAATTGTAAACATTTACAAAAGTAGGTAGAAAACTCGGTTTTTAGAATGTGTGAGCAAAAAAGGTCTTCAATTTTAAAAGCGGTAGCAAGAAAAGTATGAATTATTTCCAATATCTTATTATTATTAATGATTTTATTATTGTAAATGAATTCAAAATGTATAATACTGTTTAAAAGCAATTTTGGTATGTCGCGGTAGAAAATTTGTAATTTTAGAGGAGCAAAAAAAGATCATTACTTTGAAAAAGAGGTAGAAAATTGTAAGAATTTCCAAAAGTAGGTAGAAAACTCGGTTTTTAGAAAGTGTGAGCAAAAAAGGTCTTCAATTAAAAAAAACAAGTAGAAACTTGTAAGAATTTCCGAAAATTTGGTTTTTCAAAAGGTTCTCACTTTAAAAGTCAAGTAGAAACTTTGTAATATTTGCAAAACAGGTAGAAATTTTTGTTTTTGGAAAAGTGAAGAATAAAAAAGGTCCTCAATTTAAAACTGATGTAGAAAAAATATACTACTTCTTTTAAAGAAGTAAAAAGTTTGACAATTTTATATTCATGAGGACAAACAACTAGCGTTTTCTGAGTTATTTATCTGTGGAAACTGCAACTATTGCACAAAATCTTCCTTGAATCAATACTAAGTGTTCAAGTATATATAAATAGATAAATCTAGTATTAAATTACATTTTATTTTTTATGTCCCTATCAGTATACTCAGCTCTCTTAATCATAATAAATTTTACGACAAAATGCGTCTAAAACGGTTGTGACATTTTACTAAATATTACCGATCAGGTTTAATCTATACTTACTAGTAGCTTCTGCATTCTTTAACAGTATATTAAGTGCCATCGATTTAATGACAATATACTTCTGTACTTCTAGTGGCACTTGAAAACATATTTCATATATTGTTGATTCCATACGGATTGGCAAAGGAGCGTTTGGTATCTAATAGTAAAAGTCGAAAAGTATTTAAAAACATAAATATCATCTATTGGACATAATTATCATCGTGGTATATCTTCCCAGGGGAAACTTATCACTATTTGAGCGTTCTATTAGTGACATTTTTGTTCGTTATAGGGATATTATTGTGGTTTGTGACTTTAATTATGACCTTTTCAGTCCAGCTAAATCTGAGAATCTAAGATTGCTTTGTGGGCGATATGGTCTTTCGTGTCTACACAATTCCCTGCCTACTCACTATGATGCTTTTTATCAGTCCACATCTTTAATTGATTTTTTTCTCGTCAGCCATAGTCTGACAATTAGTATCTCGGCGCAATTTCAGGTGCCTTTTATTTCGCACCACTGTCTAATATGTGCTGCCTTCCGAATACCAGTAAACCATTCGCAAAGTCGGCCTTTGAGTATTAGAGACTATTGTCGTGCGGATATGACGGAAATTCTTAGACTAATAGCTCAGACTGATTTTTCACGAATTTACAATACATGCGATCCGGATGAGCAACTATTGTTTTTTAATACTCTCTTTAATGAACTTTTGAACTTTATACCGATCAGGATAGTGAGGCGACCACCTGCTCAGAATAGAATTAGATTTTCTAATGATATCAATTACCATAGATCCTTAACTAACATTGCGTTAAGGGCATTTTATGAACATAGAACTGACGGAAATTTGGATATTTATAAGAAACTACGTAATCTGACGAAGGCCAAAATTAGGAAATTTAAGATAATGTATAGTCGTCGTATGTTTTGTTGCGGGGATACGAAGAAAATGTGGAACAGTCTAAGAAATGCTGGTATTTCTGAAGCACCAAACATTGCTACTGACTTAGATGCTAATGAAATTAATGAACATTTTATTAGTAGTCAACTGGATGTTGCTAATAGGGAACCTGATTTTACTCAATTTATTAGTTCGACTGAATGTTTCTCTTTTTCAAATATCACTGAAATTGATTTATGTATTAGTTTATTTAAAATAAAGTCTACGGCATTGGGTGTTGATGGTATTTCTATTAAGTTACTAAAACTGATTTTTCCCTACATCAGTAGACATCTTCTTCACTTTGTAAACACCATCTTAACATCATCTAAATATCCCAAGGATTGGAAAACATCGCGTATCATTCCAATTCCTAAGACTGGTTGTATTCTGGCAGTCGACAATATGAGGCCTATTAGCATTTTGCCTGTGTTATCTAAAGTTGTTGAAAACATTATTAAGGAACAAATTACAAGGTGGATTGATTCTAGGAGTTTGCTTAATGAGTGTCAATTTGGTTTTCGTAGTGGTCGGAATACGGGACTATTATTGACTGAGCTCACTGGTACTATTAGGGGTAGACTAAATGAGGGTATGTTGGCTGTGTTGATTTCAATCGACCTATCCAAAGCATTTGATCAGGTCAATCATATTGCGTTAATTACAAAGTTAAATCAAAAATATAAATTTTCAACTTCAGTGTGCCGGCTTATTTGGTCTTATTTGAGTAACCGCAGTCAATTTGTTGCTCTAGCAGATATGGTCTCTGACATTAAGTCTGTCAAATCTGGTGTGCCTCAGGGTTCTGTAATTGGTCCAATCCTATTCACTTTGTATATCAATGACTTATTTGAGGAACTATATTACTGTAAACTATATGCTTTTGCTGATGATATACAGCTGTTGTGGGTAGGTGACTATCAATTTACGGATTCGTTGCAGGCTAAAATTAATTATGACCTAGGTAACCTGATGGATTGGATAGATTTAAATTATCTTAGGGTTAATCCTGAGAAAACTAAAGCTTTAATTTTTAAGTCAAATAGGTCATACACAATTGATTTGAACATATAATTACGTGGGTCGGTGATTGAATTTGTAAACCAACTAAGGTGTCTTGGAGTAATTTTGGATGATAAATTATCCTTTGGGCCTCATATCGATAATATTTGTTCTAGAGTTTGTTGCACTTTGCGGAGATTATATCATCTAATTCTGTTTCTACCTTTGAGTGTTAGAAAGTCAATTACACATGCATTGCTTATGTCTCAAGTGAATTATTGTTTTGAAGTTTACCCAGGTTGTAACTTAAGCAACGGAAGGAAAATAAAGCATATTGTCCACCGTATTGTTAGATTTGTTTATAAACTTAGGCTGAGGGCGCATGTGTCTGGTTATGTAAAAAGTTTTCTGAATCTTTTTTTGAGGACTATTTAAAGTTTCGGTTATTAATTTATCTTTTTAATATTATAAAGACTCAAAGTCCTCCGAGTGTTGTACGAATGATATCTTTTAACATTTCTGTTAGAAATCCTCAAATCGTTATACCACGTATTTATAACATGGTTTATGAACAATCTTTTTTCGTACGTGCGGCACGGTTATGGAATATTTTGCCTAGAAATCTACGTTCTTTCGCCATGTCTTTTGCAGTCTTTAAGCGTAACCTCTGTGTGTTTCTTAATTCACATAGCTCAATTTTGTAATCACTGGTAAATTTTTGGGTTTTTTTTCACTTCTCTTGTTTTATCCTGCTTAAATTTACTCGATATAATGTGTGGGAGTCGGTTGGTTGTCATGATGTTGGTATATGTTTATTTTAGATAATGAAATCTCATAGTTGTACTTATTTTATATGTATATTGAATTATTTCTTACCTCATAGTTATGAAATTACTTGTAATATATTTTATTGGCCAATTGGCTATTTGTATTACCATGAATAAAATAAATAAAATAAAATAAAAATAAATAAATAAATGTAACAAAATTAATACTACTATATTAATTGATATTATTACTATCAAGGCGTTTTTCGGCTATATCACAGAAGAACATCCATGATCTCTGTTTTTAATAACTATCTATTTGTACCTTAAAACCTTCAAGCAACCCTTCGATTCCATCAAACAATAACCTATTCAGAGACTGTAAACAAAATTCTATTTCCATTGCAATTATATATTTCCGAGGCCATAAACAAAACAAAACTTGTTTTACATTCATCATTTTACAAAAAACGATATTCCTTAATGATTGCTTTACCCTTATATGGTGGATGCATATTTGTCTGTTTGGTTGTTTGGCCTTATTGATGAAACACATGACACAACTGTCTAAATGGATAAAACTAACTTATAACATTACAAATAACTTTTTAGTGAACCAATTGCTCATCTCAAGTAAATGCTGGTGAAGAATAACATAAATTTTATACTCTAAAAGTATTCATTAATCGGAAATCTTTCCAGCATCACACACGATACCAATTTTTACTTGTACCAACGTAAAATTTCATTACTTGTGTTATTTAATCAGCCATATAGTTGAGGTTCAGGAAAGAACAGTTTGTTCAACGTCTTTAAGCTGCCTTTTACTTCAAGTTCAGGACAAAACTGTTTGTTCAACGATTTTTATTTCGGGTCTAAATATTATTAAAATGTATTTGTTTCAGGATTAAAACTTTCGTGTCTATTTTATCTAAAAGTTAAAGAAATATACTTACCTCAATGGTAGTCACTGCGTTCGGAAATATATGTCTTCAGTACCCATATTTACAGAAAGATAAAACAGCGACAAATAAATTCAGTTGAATAAAATTTCAATTAAGTTTTTTATTTTGTTTAAATATACATTTTCTTCAAACATTTTGTTTCTTTAATTGACATACTTACCTCCACACAAATAAACATACTTAACATTTATATTAATTTGACATTTGGTAAAAAGTATTCTTTAAATTACCTATTCAAATATGCAAAAGTATTTATAGTACAGATAAACATTAAACAAACTTTATTTTCCGATTATGAATTTAGTGTTTATAGTATTGCATTCAACCGATCTTTGCGTTTATTATAGCCATGTAAATAGAAGACTTCTTTCTTATATTCATCAAGTTTATTCCAATTTGGTTCTGTAAATAGCATTTCCCAGACATCTCTAAATATTACGGCCTATAAAACTCTTATTTATGCCAGCTTGGACACATTTTCATTCCGACTACTTTTCAGTGGACGTAGTTGCATTAAATCTAAAATAAACAAAATAAATTAGCCATTTATTAGAATTTAGATCATAATACACACCATATAATGTTTTAAATAAAAAAATATGTCATTGCAAAGAACAAATTTAAATTCCAATCAACGAGAAAGCCTTTACAAAATATTCACGATGTTAAAATAAATATTTCCAGTTTTTACTTTATCCACAGCCACTTCTAAAGCAACTCATTTTGCAGAATAATAACGCCATTGAGTATACTATTCCGCGACATTAAATCTAAAAAGAAAATAAATTTATAAACTCGTATTAAACATTTAAACGTTATACTTATAAAAATATTTATTTTATTATCCACTGCTACTCCAATCAACTCCTGATTCTCATGATGTGAAGAATAGTACATTTATGAATGCCAAACTATTTGCGAATCATAGTACAATTCATTGACAAGACGTTTTTCAACTAATATTACTCACAAATTTTCTTTTTGGCGGTATCTTTAATTTATTTCTTCCAAATTTTTAGTAGCTGCTGCATTTTTCTTTTTATTCCAATAGTATTTACATTTACAAACGAATCCTGATCAACAAAAGGAATTTACTACCAACTCGGAAACATTATTGAAAACATATGTATATTCTATCTTTTTTTGTGTTGATTTTTATTATTTTTTGTTGACTGTATCCTTGCTTTTGTTTATTTATGTTGTGACGAATGTTTTTGATAAAAAATAAACAAATAATGGAAGTTAGGAAGGAAAATGCCAAACCAGAACTGCCTCAATCACCAGTCGCAGAGGACATTCAAAACCAATATTCGCAACACAAAGAACTTTATGAAAAACTAAAGGCTGATGTGGCAATATAAATGCAATTCTTAGATGAAAATCGAGTAAATAATAATTTGATTGTTGAATTATATTAATTATATTAATGTCTTCAGATGAAACATCAGAAAAGACTTCAGCAGATCAAGTAATATCAGCCTCAACAAATACTGAAGCTAATAAATATCGTCGAGGCGGAGCATACTCCACTGATGCAGGAGGTAAATTTTATATACTCATTTTCCAAATGCATACTTATAAATCAGTTTTATTCCCTTTAAGACTACATATACAATACAGCCGATATTAATTTAATACAGCCTGAGAATAAACCATTACATACTAAAATGAAGGGTATAATAACAGCCAAATTCACTATCAGTATCACAATACCTCATGATTCATTGACAGATATTGAAACTGCTAAAGAATATGTAGCCAAAGCAATGGGTATGTATGGTTCTCGACAGCCTCAACAGCACCATCAGCAACAGCAAAAAGAACAGGATTATTTGCAACAGGAGAATCAGCAGCTATTAGATCATCATCAACAACAAAATGAGCAACAAAAGCAAAACGAGGAACAAAAGCAAAATAATTACGAATATTATACATATACCCAAAAGGAAATAACACATCAGCCATATACAACTGACGAAGAACAAGCGCTACAACAGGCTTACCATCAATATTCCTCTCGACCAACCGCCGAAAATGATGCCAAACAACAATTGGAAGAACATTTACAAGACCACCTGCAAGAACAAATACAACAAGCGCAACAATTGGTAAAAGACAAAGAACAAAAACCACCACAAGAAGAACAAAATGAAGGCGACGAATCTCCTGCTCCAGTATATGAAAAGGATCCTGTCACCAGATCCTATAATATACATGAAGAACATACTGAAGGTTATGATCCAGCACAGCAATCCGTGGTCGACCGTGCTATTGCACAAAATGTATCTACAAACCTGCACCCCAATATCAAGAAAATGCCAATGCAAAGCTGCAAGTTCTAATGTTTCTGAAGATGGTTATCCTATAATGAACCCTTATCAACATGTACTAAAGAAGGAGGCAATGCCTGATAAATATAATGATTCCAATGCTAATTATGAGCAGCAACAACCTCGAAGTCATAAATATTAACCTCTAGAATTTGATAGTTATAATCCTACATTTAACAACAATCCAGATGGTTATGGTCAATAACAGACCTATAAGACACATCTAACAAACCGACATGCATCCGGTAAAAGAGGTAAACGTGGTGGTTCCTCTTATCCAAGCGCGAACAAGAAATCAACACATCGTGCTTCTTTAAAAGACTATGAAGCTAATGTTGCTCTTCGTCCACCACCAAAAAATTAAACTATTATTGTAATAGCCAACGCAAATAAAGTCTTCTAGAATTTTTCTTTATTTATTTATAATTAATTCTTTTAAAATATATTTTTATATAATTTTAATACACCTCAAAGTTGTGCTAAAATATTAAATTTATAACAATTACTATTGTTTAATTCTATACCAATTTTAAATTATATTAAAAGTGTGTTATTTTAATAATTTTTAAATCATTTTTATATACAACAGTTTCATTTGTTTTATTTTTCCATTATTCTTTAAAGGTCGTCACTAAAAGAAGGTATTGTTATGCAAACATCATGAATATATGATAATATTTGGGAATAACTATGTATTAATAACTTTAAAACTTAAAGATTATTATAAAATACATACACGAGTATAAACGTACTTTGTATTCTAAAAGTATATTTAATTTCATATATATTTCTTAATTGCATCTAAAAAATACATTGATCTAATAGAATTTCAAACTGGAGCAACTCCTTTATTAAAATTAAAAACAGTTTCGGATAATATGTTTAAACTCTTCATCATTAACAACTTTATTAGAATTTACGAAGGAATTCATAATGTTTTGCAATGTACTACTGATAAAGAACTCGAAATATTTATAGATTAGTATCCGGGAGTGTTAAAGCATTTCTACTTTCACTGCCTTCATAAAATATACAAAAAACTAAATGAATCTGAAATAGTAGAGGTGACTTTTTATTAAACAATAACGATCCATTTGATTCCATAAGCATTGCTTAATAGGATGTTTTAGATCATGATTTAAGCATATATAAAAAACAAATAGTATCGATATATTCGCAAAAGTATCTATGTATCTATATTACACTTACTGGTGGCTTCATTGAAATTTACATCACCAAATAATTAATTATTACTTTAATAACCGGCTCTGCGAAAACGACATCAAAATGTAACTACATTTTAGTTTATCTGCATCTTTGTTTCCCGGAAGATCTGGTCCAGAAGCTGCCGCTGCCACAGACCATAAGAGTTCCCATAAGAGTTGGTACAGTAATTGTAGTGTCCAAATGTCAGTCTCAATGACAATATTTGGTCTTCACTAAAATGAACTCTTAAAACATAAGAAAATGAAGTTAATGTTTAATTTTTGTATTTCTAGATCACTTAGATTCCTAAAAGATTTGGTCCAAAAGTTGCCGTTGTCCATACCTCAGGACACTTACCTCTTATCACCATAAGATTTGGTGCATTCACAAGTCAGTATAAATAACCACATCATAGTTGCTTTTTCCAAACGTTGGTATATACATATGCCCACGTCATATCTTAATTAATATTAGCTCATACCCGTAGGAAAATGTAATTATTTTAAGTATTTTATTTTTTAGATACTTGAGAATTCTCTTCTTTGATTTCCGACAGATTTCGTCCAATAGTTACGGTTTCCACAAATCAGTGTGCTTGTCTATATAATCTATACGTTTTCACTAAGGTGAACTGTTAGAAATATACCATATAACCATATACCATATCTATATATTTGCGGATATTCACAAATGATTCCTAAAAGAGGTGCTTCAATACTTTACGTTTCAAAAAGTCTGCATAGTTGTATATATCATATTTTAATGTTCAATAATGTTAACCGTAGTCTAAACACTGAGATGTAGAAAGTTAAATACAGTTTTGATTTTTCTATTTGAAAATTTGGTCCATTATCATTATTCCTAGCATCAAATAGTATTTACTTACATTAACAGTTAAAAATATTCCATGACGTTACAATGTGTAAATAATGTTTAGTTTTTTCGATTATTGGGGATACTTAAATTTGATCCAAAAGAATTTTTGAAATATTTGGCTTTCACAAATGTTATTACAGTTGTGGTTGTGGTCAGTGTCCTTGATCATATCATCTGTTAGTCTTCATTAATATACATATTCTAAAAGAAGTTTCTTGTTAATTATTGTTAATTCAATTGATTTCATAAAGAAAAGAAACATTTGCTACGATGAAACTTAGGACTGTGACACTAATTAAATATGTTTACCAATTAAAATAATATCGACTTACTGACAAATGATTCATATTATATTCTTGCTAGTTGTTTTCTTCACCGGGCTACTATCGATGTTGCATATTTTGCTATCTATATCTAATTTCGGAAACTAGTTCTTAATCAAATCAATCATTGTTTAAAATATAAAGCTTTTCTATTAATAGAAACAATAATATATTTAATAGTAAATAATAACATTATGTTTAATGTTAGTGATTCTAGTAAATCATATTACGATATACTAACTCCTTAATATTAAGTGATTCATTTGGACTTTTCTTTAATTTTAAATAAAACGCTTTATTATTGCTCGAGAAAACAAACTTTTACATTTACTTTTAAATAATAATTTTTTTTATTCTTTCTTTCGGCTTTCCTAGGAATATATACAATATTTTCCCAGGAATTTTCCAAATTCTAATTGTTATAGTTATTTGTAGTACATATGTACATACATAGTTATGTTTTGTCTTATAAAAAAAATTATTTTCTTATAAAAATAGTTGTCTAAGAACATTTTAATTTCTAAAATCTTTGTTGAATCGACAATACCATCTGTCATCAAAAAATATTATATTTTTTTTATAAAATCATTAGATCTCGCTAGTACAGGATCAAAGCATTTATTTATTATATAATATTATTTAAAAGTAGTTGTTTAATTTTTTCGTTCAGCTTTTTATTTTCTTACAAAGAATTATCTCAAAAAAGTATAATTACTTTGCGAATGGGATGAGACCAATTGCAAATGAAAGTTGACATTATCCATGACAAAACCTTCAAGGGTTTTTCTAGTTCAGTGAGAGATTTTTTATACTCATTTGAAGTTGGTGATTTTAGAACGCTGTCTAGCAAGGAATGATCATTGAAAATTAAAAAAAAATAATGCTTATTTATTTTTATCACCTGAAAAGGTGTGGTAACTAACTGATTTTTGTCTTTTGAGGATAATAACCGCTAATTCATACTTACCTTTCAGGCTATTACCAAAGTTATATGTTCTTCAATCTAAAACTAATTTCAATAACTAAGCCTTTTTACTAATTTAATTTTCTTCATATAAATAATAAACATGTCTAAAATGGTGTTGATCGAATTCAATATACCATTGATTCACAAAGAACATGTACCATCCATCCTGTTGTTTCGATATGAATATGTGAATAAGTTGTTTGATGGCTTCAACCTACATATATAAGAAACAAATATATATGTTATATTAATATTTACAAAAATAAGAAATTATATACTTACTAGGGGCTTCGTTAAAATTTCTATCAGTCGAAGATGTTTATTTTGTCCTTAATCAGTATATTTAACTCTCCAAATCCACACCGATATATAGACAAACAGCGATTAAAACAGTCATAGCAATTACAAAATTGATGATTCCGTTTGAATTGGAAAGGTGACTTGTAAATGCTTGTCGTTAATGAATACAACTTAAACTTGACGAATTATGAGATATTAAAATATGTATATATTTTATATTACATTTAAACATTTTCATTTTAAAATTGTTTTGTATCTGTTGTTTTATCCACAGCAATCTAATGGTTTGTTGACACAAAAATATAGCAATGAAATGTTCTTGTTTATACAGCTGTTTCTTGAGCATGTTTATGTTTAAGGACATGCCAGATTTACCTGTTTTTATGACTTCCTACGAAAGTCATGAATATGACTTTTTATATAGTCCAAGTATTTTAAAATATTTTTTAATTCAAATACATAAAATGGTTATAATTTAATCGCGGATTAATGGTAAGTATACTGATATATCTAAAAATAAAACTTTAATTGCATTTTCTTATGTTTTATTATTTTATTTAAGGAGTTCATATTAGTCAAAACGTACAGATCGTATGGTCATGGAAATTGAACTATCAAAACGACAAATATTGGATAACATCTTTCAAGAAATCAAGGCTGAGTACACCCAAGTAATTGGAAATTAAAAATCAATCATTTATTACATTTGTTCTGTTTATTTTTAGCAGTCCATTTTTGGGAAAGGCTGAAGTGTGATATTGCCAAGGATTCTAAGGTTTAAAAATGGAAGCTATTATATCAATTCTATTTGGAATCGAAGATAAGCATCCCCATGTGGCTAAAAATATAAAACACTAAACAATAATTACTTTTGTTATTCTTTAAATATTTATTTTAGGAAGGACTAAAATATGAGATGGTTAATGATGCTACACAGTGGCTATTTCAGCTATGGAACCAAATCTACTCGGAATCAAAGGTTTGTATCCTCATGCATCTAGAAATTAAATAACTTAATATTAGTCGCAGTACATTACTTTTTATTTTCAGTATTTCATATTCGTGAAGACAAATAACTGGCATTGTCTAAGTTACTGATCTGTGGAGACTTCAACTATTGCAATATTGGATTAAATCTTTCAGGAATCAAAGGTGAGTACACTCAAGTAATTGTAAATAAAAAATCAATCATTTATTACATTTGTTTACGATGTTCTGTTTATTTTTAAGAGGCTATTTTTGGGAAAGACTGGCGTGTGATATTGCCAACGATTCTAAGGTTTAAAAAAGGAAACTATAAGATCAATTCTATTTGGAATCAAAGGTAAGCATCCCCAAGTGCCTAAAAATATAAAACACTAAACAATAATTACTTTTGTTTTCCTTTAAATATTTGTTTTAGGAAGAACTAAAATATGATTGATGTAATTGATAAGATTCTATTGTACATAGAAAGTTACAATATGTATTTTGTTGTATGAACACCATTAAAAATATTTTTAAAGCCTTGAATATTTTCTAGACTTAAAGAAAATTGTAACAAAATGTATAAGGAAATAATTTTAATAGTATGCTAACAAATAAAGTTTCAATGTATGTACATATGTATGTTAAATTAAATTTTCATGAAATGCATCAACAATTATAATAAGAAAGGCAACTATTTAAATAAAACTCCCGGGAATTAATGGTATGTATCCTCATATATTTAAAAATATAAAAAATAAAACCCTAATTACATTATTACATTACATTTTCTTATGCTTTATTATTTAATCTTAGGAGTATTATTAATAAAAGCATAAAGATCATATTGTCAAGGAAACTGATCCAAGGAAATGGAAACTATTAGATCAATTCTACTTGGATTCAAAGATAAGTATCCCCAAGTAGCAGAAAATATAAAACGCTAAACAATAAATACTTTTGTTTTCCTTTAAAGATTTATTTTACGAAGGAAGGACTAAAATATGATATGGTTAATGATGCTACACTGTGGAAATGGCAACTCTTGAACCAACTCTACTCAGAATCAAAGGTTTGTATCCTCATGTATCTAGAAATTAAATAAATTATTTTTAGTCGCAGTTTATTAAACCATACTTTTTATTTTTAGTATTTCATATTCCTGAAGACAAATGTACAGCTCCAAAGAAAGCTCTCCAAAACACTTGTATTATATTTATTACTCTTTTTATTAAAAAATGCAATGCGTTTCTTATTCCCTTTTCTATTTTTATTAAGGTAAATTATTACAAAGATGAAATTAAAAAAACGTAATATATAATTGGAAACATGCTATTATTATTAAAAAATATTAAAGATTGATAATGGGAACAGCGTAGCTCTATTTCTGAGCTTCATAAAGCTTATATAGTAATAGAAGAAGAGCTCAGGTCCTCCAAAGAATGGTTTTTAATGCATTACAGCATGATACTACACTGTGGATATGGCAACTATTGAACCAAATCTACTCGGAATCAAAGGTTTGTATCCGCTTGTATCTAGAAATTAAAATATCTAATTATTAGTCGCAGTTTATTAAACATAACTTTTTATTTTCAGTATTTCATATTCATGAAGGCAAACAACTGGCATTGTCTAAGTTACTGTTCTGTGGAAACTTCAACTATTGCAATATTGGATAAAATCTTTCAGGAATCAAAGGTGAGTACACTCAAGTAATTGGAAATAAAAAATTCAATCATTTATTGCATTTGTTTACGATGTTCTGTTTATTTTTAGAAGTCTATTTTTTAAAAGACTGACGTGTGATATTGCCAAGGATTCTAAGGTTTTTTTAGGAGTCTATTTTTGGGAAAGACTGACGTATGGTATTGCCAAGGATTCTAAGGTTTAAAAATGGAAAGTATTAGGTCAGTTTCACTTGGAATCAAAGATAAGTATCCCCATGATTTAAACATAAAGTGAGATATATTTTGTAAGATTTTCTACTTGTCCTAACTTAATTTTACTTCTTAATTTCATAGATATTGATACACTATAAAACGGACTTAAGGGTCGTTGAAGATGCAATTAAATAAACAAGTTCTTTCTGTTTGGCGATATAAAAATATGTGTTGGAAATTTATTACGAATACCAAATGATTTGTGTTTATTGCTACCATTTTACAAATTGTTAAAAATTTAATTTATATGTTTCCATATATGTATGTTTATCATGTTTATTAAGTAAATTCTTTTGAATAACTTCTTATTTGTCACCTGGGCTACAATTGGCAAGGAATTAATAAGAACTGAATTCAAACGATCTTAATACATCATCTCATTTCATGCAAACTTTGTAATCAAATTACAATTCGCAAGATTAAAGCTTATTCCATAAAAATTTGGATACCTTCTGCTTTTACCATACAGAAAAATTCTAGAGATAATAAATACCAAAAGACTCAGAATCATTTACTTAATCGATCAAACATTTTCCATACTTTACATTTTAACCAAACTACAAGTAGGTATTTTAAAGATAATTCCATAAATTATTCTTTTAGCCAGCGGACAAATGCTATAGTTGCTTGGTTAATATGCACCAGTTTAAGCTGCTTATTCAATCCGTAAAGCAATGGCTTCAAATCCTGTTAATAGTTATGGTTGGTTTACGTGGTAGTTCACTACGTGCGAACACTTAAGTAGAGTCGAAGGGACCCCGTTTTAATAGTTAATAGTTATACTTATTACTTTATATTATATGTTTAATTTGACAAATCACTATTAAGACCTGCAGGAAATATTAATTAACGTTCATAGACAAACAAGTACAAATAATTAGATATTTACTAGTTGTACACGTTCTTCATGTATTTCCAATTCTGTATAATTAAATATTATGAGATATTTAAAGAATCTGTGTAGATACATTTCCGAGCACTAGTGGTTCACGTTTTTCAGGCGTCTTAATTTGAGCAATACAGTGAGTTATTAAAAATTATACTAACAATTAAACTTGTAAACTTTAAGATGCTGTTGTAAAACAGTATCCCCAGCTAAATTTTCTTTCTGCCGTTTATCAGGTTATTGGACATCTAGCGAAATATAATTTTTCTTGTTACCAAACGTATTGCGTTATGAACTGTAAATTTTGTATCCAATTTAAGGTCTTTGTCTTAGGTTTGATGCATATTTCTGAAATCCTAACAACAGAATATCTAAACAACTGAGCATTTTAAATGGTGTTAATGATATTTTTCCAAATTCTGTAGATCCTGCTAATTGCATATGGATTGATAAAGAAGCGTTTGGTAGTTCTTGTCTTAATCCTGCTGAAAAAAATTATATTAAATAACATATTTTTAATATTATAACATATACTTACTAGGACTATCATTAAGAATCTCTTCAGCAGATCATGGGGGTTATTGTGTATTTCTAATCGAAAAGAAAATCGTTCGAATTTATATACTTTTTACATTGTATTTCATAATACACAATAACTCTCAATATTTTGTTTAGCAAATTATTTTAATCAAGAAGCAATGTAATAATATAAAAGCTATGATTTTGATTAAACAATATGTATTTTCAAATGTATTAACCCACCAAATACACTCATATTATAACTTCGTTGCCAGCCTGTCCACATGCCAATCCAAGTAAGCACATCATCCAATGGAATATAACTTTGGGTTCAGAAAATTCCGTGGTAAATTGGACTTAATGTTTTTAATTCAATTCATCTAAAACGCAGCGTAACCTCCAGTCAATACAATTAGATACAACATAAAATTTAATTAAATTTTTTTGCCAAGCTCGGTTCTATTAATCTTATTTATTGATAATGTGTTTTTTATTAATACTTTCTGGTGATTTAATCTATATCCATTGCTTTTGTGTGTTCATTTTTATATGAAAAGCATTTTTGTAACTCCATAGGAAATCCTCTACTGAAGTTCTATTAAATCTTGATAAAGAGCAGACAATTGTAATTGTAAAAGCCAAATTTTACCACCGATTCCTTATGGATTTGTGAAGAAGCGTTTGGTAGCTCACTGCTTAAGTCTGCAAGAGGAAAGTAAAGTAATAACTTTGATAGATATTTATAAATACATTATCAAAACCTAATAACATTACGCTTGATAAAAAGATAGACGTCAAATGTTGATCGTGGATTTTTACTAAACATTAGAAGCCTTGTTCATTCCATATTCAACAAAATGTAGCAATTATTTCCAATATATTATTATTAATGATTTTAATTGTAAACATTTACAAAAGTAGGTAGAAAACTCGGTTTTTAGAATGTGTGAGCAAAAAAGGTCTTCAATTTTAAAAGCGGTAGCAAGAAAAGTATGAATTATTTCCAATATCTTATTATTATTAATGATTTTATTATTGTAAATGAATTCAAAATGTATAATACTGTTTAAAAGCAATTTTGGTATGTCGCGGTAGAAAATTTGTAATTTTAGAGGAGCAAAAAAAGATCATTACTTTGAAAAAGAGGTAGAAAATTGTAAGAATTTCCAAAAGTAGGTAGAAAACTCGGTTTTTAGAAAGTGTGAGCAAAAAAGGTCTTCAATTAAAAAAAACAAGTAGAAACTTGTAAGAATTTCCGAAAATTTGGTTTTTCAAAAGGTTCTCACTTTAAAAGTCAAGTAGAAACTTTGTAATATTTGCAAAACAGGTAGAAATTTTTGTTTTTGGAAAAGTGAAGAATAAAAAAGGTCCTCAATTTAAAACTGATGTAGAAAAAATATACTACTTCTTTTAAAGAAGTAAAAAGTTTGACAATTTTATATTCATGAGGACAAACAACTAGCGTTTTCTGAGTTATTTATCTGTGGAAACTGCAACTATTGCACAAAATCTTCCTTGAATCAATACTAAGTGTTCAAGTATATATAAATAGATAAATCTAGTATTAAATTACATTTTATTTTTTATGTCCCTATCAGTATACTCAGCTCTCTTAATCATAATAAATTTTACGACAAAATGCGTCTAAAACGGTTGTGACATTTTACTAAATATTACCGATCAGGTTTAATCTATACTTACTAGTAGCTTCTGCATTCTTTAACAGTATATTAAGTGCCATCGATTTAATGACAATATACTTCTGTACTTCTAGTGGCACTTGAAAACATATTTCATATATTGTTGATTCCATACGGATTGGCAAAGGAGCGTTTGGTATCTAATAGTAAAAGTCGAAAAGTATTTAAAAACATAAATATCATCTATTGGACATAAATATCATCGTGGTATATCTTCCCAGGGGAAACTTATCACTATTTGAGCGTTCTATTAGTGACATTTTTGTTCGTTATAGGGATATTATTGTGGTTTGTGACTTTAATTATGACCTTTTCAGTCCAGCTAAATCTGAGAATCTAAGATTGCTTTGTGGGCGATATGGTCTTTCGTGTCTACACAATTCCCTGCCTACTCACTATGATGCTTTTTATCAGTCCACATCTTTAATTGATTTTTTTCTCGTCAGCCATAGTCTGACAATTAGTATCTCGGCGCAATTTCAGGTGCCTTTTATTTCGCACCACTGTCTAATATGTGCTGCCTTCCGAATACCAGTAAACCATTCGCAAAGTCGGCCTTTGAGTATTAGAGACTATTGTCGTGCGGATATGACGGAAATTCTTAGACTAATAGCTCAGACTGATTTTTCACGAATTTACAATACATGCGATCCGGATGAGCAACTATTGTTTTTTAATACTCTCTTTAATGAACTTTTGAACTTTATACCGATCAGGATAGTGAGGCGACCACCTGCTCAGAATAGAATTAGATTTTCTAATGATATCAATTACCATAGATCCTTAACTAACATTGCGTTAAGGGCATTTTATGAACATAGAACTGACGGAAATTTGGATATTTATAAGAAACTACGTAATCTGACGAAGGCCAAAATTAGGAAATTTAAGATAATGTATAGTCGTCGTATGTTTTGTTGCGGGGATACGAAGAAAATGTGGAACAGTCTAAGAAATGCTGGTATTTCTGAAGCACCAAACATTGCTACTGACTTAGATGCTAATGAAATTAATGAACATTTTATTAGTAGTCAACTGGATGTTGCTAATAGGGAACCTGATTTTACTCAATTTATTAGTTCGACTGAATGTTTCTCTTTTTCAAATATCACTGAAATTGATTTATGTATTAGTTTATTTAAAATAAAGTCTACGGCATTGGGTGTTGATGGTATTTCTATTAAGTTACTAAAACTGATTTTTCCCTACATCAGTAGACATCTTCTTCACTTTGTAAACACCATCTTAACATCATCTAAATATCCCAAGGATTGGAAAACATCGCGTATCATTCCAATTCCTAAGACTGGTTGTATTCTGGCAGTCGACAATATGAGGCCTATTAGCATTTTGCCTGTGTTATCTAAAGTTGTTGAAAACATTATTAAGGAACAAATTACAAGGTGGATTGATTCTAGGAGTTTGCTTAATGAGTGTCAATTTGGTTTTCGTAGTGGTCGGAATACGGGACTATTATTGACTGAGCTCACTGGTACTATTAGGGGTAGACTAAATGAGGGTATGTTGGCTGTGTTGATTTCAATCGACCTATCCAAAGCATTTGATCAGGTCAATCATATTGCGTTAATTACAAAGTTAAATCAAAAATATAAATTTTCAACTTCAGTGTGCCGGCTTATTTGGTCTTATTTGAGTAACCGCAGTCAATTTGTTGCTCTAGCAGATATGGTCTCTGACATTAAGTCTGTCAAATCTGGTGTGCCTCAGGGTTCTGTAATTGGTCCAATCCTATTCACTTTGTATATCAATGACTTATTTGAGGAACTATATTACTGTAAACTATATGCTTTTGCTGATGATATACAGCTGTTGTGGGTAGGTGACTATCAATTTACGGATTCGTTGCAGGCTAAAATTAATTATGACCTAGGTAACCTGATGGATTGGATAGATTTAAATTATCTTAGGGTTAATCCTGAGAAAACTAAAGCTTTAATTTTTAAGTCAAATAGGTCATACACAATTGATTTGAACATATAATTACGTGGGTCGGTGATTGAATTTGTAAACCAACTAAGGTGTCTTGGAGTAATTTTGGATGATAAATTATCCTTTGGGCCTCATATCGATAATATTTGTTCTAGAGTTTGTTGCACTTTGCGGAGATTATATCATCTAATTCTGTTTCTACCTTTGAGTGTTAGAAAGTCAATTACACATGCATTGCTTATGTCTCAAGTGAATTATTGTTTTGAAGTTTACCCAGGTTGTAACTTAAGCAACGGAAGGAAAATAAAGCATATTGTCCACCGTATTGTTAGATTTGTTTATAAACTTAGGCTGAGGGCGCATGTGTCTGGTTATGTAAAAAGTTTTCTGAATCTTTTTTTGAGGACTATTTAAAGTTTCGGTTATTAATTTATCTTTTTAATATTATAAAGACTCAAAGTCCTCCGAGTGTTGTACGAATGATATCTTTTAACATTTCTGTTAGAAATCCTCAAATCGTTATACCACGTATTTATAACATGGTTTATGAACAATCTTTTTTCGTACGTGCGGCACGGTTATGGAATATTTTGCCTAGAAATCTACGTTCTTTCGCCATGTCTTTTGCAGTCTTTAAGCGTAACCTCTGTGTGTTTCTTAATTCACATAGCTCAATTTTGTAATCACTGGTAAATTTTTGGGTTTTTTTTCACTTCTCTTGTTTTATCCTGCTTAAATTTACTCGATATAATGTGTGGGAGTCGGTTGGTTGTCATGATGTTGGTATATGTTTATTTTAGATAATGAAATCTCATAGTTGTACTTATTTTATATGTATATTGAATTATTTCTTACCTCATAGTTATGAAATTACTTGTAATATATTTTATTGGCCAATTGGCTATTTGTATTACCATGAATAAAATAAATAAAATAAAATAAAAATAAATAAATAAATGTAACAAAATTAATACTACTATATTAATTGATATTATTACTATCAAGGCGTTTTTCGGCTATATCACAGAAGAACATCCATGATCTCTGTTTTTAATAACTATCTATTTGTACCTTAAAACCTTCAAGCAACCCTTCGATTCCATCAAACAATAACCTATTCAGAGACTGTAAACAAAATTCTATTTCCATTGCAATTATATATTTCCGAGGCCATAAACAAAACAAAACTTGTTTTACATTCATCATTTTACAAAAAACGATATTCCTTAATGATTGCTTTACCCTTATATGGTGGATGCATATTTGTCTGTTTGGTTGTTTGGCCTTATTGATGAAACACATGACACAACTGTCTAAATGGATAAAACTAACTTATAACATTACAAATAACTTTTTAGTGAACCAATTGCTCATCTCAAGTAAATGCTGGTGAAGAATAACATAAATTTTATACTCTAAAAGTATTCATTAATCGGAAATCTTTCCAGCATCACACACGATACCAATTTTTACTTGTACCAACGTAAAATTTCATTACTTGTGTTATTTAATCAGCCATATAGTTGAGGTTCAGGAAAGAACAGTTTGTTCAACGTCTTTAAGCTGCCTTTTACTTCAAGTTCAGGACAAAACTGTTTGTTCAACGATTTTTATTTCGGGTCTAAATATTATTAAAATGTATTTGTTTCAGGATTAAAACTTTCGTGTCTATTTTATCTAAAAGTTAAAGAAATATACTTACCTCAATGGTAGTCACTGCGTTCGGAAATATATGTCTTCAGTACCCATATTTACAGAAAGATAAAACAGCGACAAATAAATTCAGTTGAATAAAATTTCAATTAAGTTTTTTATTTTGTTTAAATATACATTTTCTTCAAACATTTTGTTTCTTTAATTGACATACTTACCTCCACACAAATAAACATACTTAACATTTATATTAATTTGACATTTGGTAAAAAGTATTCTTTAAATTACCTATTCAAATATGCAAAAGTATTTATAGTACAGATAAACATTAAACAAACTTTATTTTCCGATTATGAATTTAGTGTTTATAGTATTGCATTCAACCGATCTTTGCGTTTATTATAGCCATGTAAATAGAAGACTTCTTTCTTATATTCATCAAGTTTATTCCAATTTGGTTCTGTAAATAGCATTTCCCAGACATCTCTAAATATTACGGCCTATAAAACTCTTATTTATGCCAGCTTGGACACATTTTCATTCCGACTACTTTTCAGTGGACGTAGTTGCATTAAATCTAAAATAAACAAAATAAATTAGCCATTTATTAGAATTTAGATCATAATACACACCATATAATGTTTTAAATAAAAAAATATGTCATTGCAAAGAACAAATTTAAATTCCAATCAACGAGAAAGCCTTTACAAAATATTCACGATGTTAAAATAAATATTTCCAGTTTTTACTTTATCCACAGCCACTTCTAAAGCAACTCATTTTGCAGAATAATAACGCCATTGAGTATACTATTCCGCGACATTAAATCTAAAAAGAAAATAAATTTATAAACTCGTATTAAACATTTAAACGTTATACTTATAAAAATATTTATTTTATTATCCACTGCTACTCCAATCAACTCCTGATTCTCATGATGTGAAGAATAGTACATTTATGAATGCCAAACTATTTGCGAATCATAGTACAATTCATTGACAAGACGTTTTTCAACTAATATTACTCACAAATTTTCTTTTTGGCGGTATCTTTAATTTATTTCTTCCAAATTTTTAGTAGCTGCTGCATTTTTCTTTTTATTCCAATAGTATTTACATTTACAAACGAATCCTGATCAACAAAAGGAATTTACTACCAACTCGGAAACATTATTGAAAACATATGTATATTCTATCTTTTTTTGTGTTGATTTTTATTATTTTTTGTTGACTGTATCCTTGCTTTTGTTTATTTATGTTGTGACGAATGTTTTTGATAAAAAATAAACAAATAATGGAAGTTAGGAAGGAAAATGCCAAACCAGAACTGCCTCAATCACCAGTCGCAGAGGACATTCAAAACCAATATTCGCAACACAAAGAACTTTATGAAAAACTAAAGGCTGATGTGGCAATATAAATGCAATTCTTAGATGAAAATCGAGTAAATAATAATTTGATTGTTGAATTATATTAATTATATTAATGTCTTCAGATGAAACATCAGAAAAGACTTCAGCAGATCAAGTAATATCAGCCTCAACAAATACTGAAGCTAATAAATATCGTCGAGGCGGAGCATACTCCACTGATGCAGGAGGTAAATTTTATATACTCATTTTCCAAATGCATACTTATAAATCAGTTTTATTCCCTTTAAGACTACATATACAATACAGCCGATATTAATTTAATACAGCCTGAGAATAAACCATTACATACTAAAATGAAGGGTATAATAACAGCCAAATTCACTATCAGTATCACAATACCTCATGATTCATTGACAGATATTGAAACTGCTAAAGAATATGTAGCCAAAGCAATGGGTATGTATGGTTCTCGACAGCCTCAACAGCACCATCAGCAACAGCAAAAAGAACAGGATTATTTGCAACAGGAGAATCAGCAGCTATTAGATCATCATCAACAACAAAATGAGCAACAAAAGCAAAACGAGGAACAAAAGCAAAATAATTACGAATATTATACATATACCCAAAAGGAAATAACACATCAGCCATATACAACTGACGAAGAACAAGCGCTACAACAGGCTTACCATCAATATTCCTCTCGACCAACCGCCGAAAATGATGCCAAACAACAATTGGAAGAACATTTACAAGACCACCTGCAAGAACAAATACAACAAGCGCAACAATTGGTAAAAGACAAAGAACAAAAACCACCACAAGAAGAACAAAATGAAGGCGACGAATCTCCTGCTCCAGTATATGAAAAGGATCCTGTCACCAGATCCTATAATATACATGAAGAACATACTGAAGGTTATGATCCAGCACAGCAATCCGTGGTCGACCGTGCTATTGCACAAAATGTATCTACAAACCTGCACCCCAATATCAAGAAAATGCCAATGCAAAGCTGCAAGTTCTAATGTTTCTGAAGATGGTTATCCTATAATGAACCCTTATCAACATGTACTAAAGAAGGAGGCAATGCCTGATAAATATAATGATTCCAATGCTAATTATGAGCAGCAACAACCTCGAAGTCATAAATATTAACCTCTAGAATTTGATAGTTATAATCCTACATTTAACAACAATCCAGATGGTTATGGTCAATAACAGACCTATAAGACACATCTAACAAACCGACATGCATCCGGTAAAAGAGGTAAACGTGGTGGTTCCTCTTATCCAAGCGCGAACAAGAAATCAACACATCGTGCTTCTTTAAAAGACTATGAAGCTAATGTTGCTCTTCGTCCACCACCAAAAAATTAAACTATTATTGTAATAGCCAACGCAAATAAAGTCTTCTAGAATTTTTCTTTATTTATTTATAATTAATTCTTTTAAAATATATTTTTATATAATTTTAATACACCTCAAAGTTGTGCTAAAATATTAAATTTATAACAATTACTATTGTTTAATTCTATACCAATTTTAAATTATATTAAAAGTGTGTTATTTTAATAATTTTTAAATCATTTTTATATACAACAGTTTCATTTGTTTTATTTTTCCATTATTCTTTAAAGGTCGTCACTAAAAGAAGGTATTGTTATGCAAACATCATGAATATATGATAATATTTGGGAATAACTATGTATTAATAACTTTAAAACTTAAAGATTATTATAAAATACATACACGAGTATAAACGTACTTTGTATTCTAAAAGTATATTTAATTTCATATATATTTCTTAATTGCATCTAAAAAATACATTGATCTAATAGAATTTCAAACTGGAGCAACTCCTTTATTAAAATTAAAAACAGTTTCGGATAATATGTTTAAACTCTTCATCATTAACAACTTTATTAGAATTTACGAAGGAATTCATAATGTTTTGCAATGTACTACTGATAAAGAACTCGAAATATTTATAGATTAGTATCCGGGAGTGTTAAAGCATTTCTACTTTCACTGCCTTCATAAAATATACAAAAAACTAAATGAATCTGAAATAGTAGAGGTGACTTTTTATTAAACAATAACGATCCATTTGATTCCATAAGCATTGCTTAATAGGATGTTTTAGATCATGATTTAAGCATATATAAAAAACAAATAGTATCGATATATTCGCAAAAGTATCTATGTATCTATATTACACTTACTGGTGGCTTCATTGAAATTTACATCACCAAATAATTAATTATTACTTTAATAACCGGCTCTGCGAAAACGACATCAAAATGTAACTACATTTTAGTTTATCTGCATCTTTGTTTCCCGGAAGATCTGGTCCAGAAGCTGCCGCTGCCACAGACCATAAGAGTTCCCATAAGAGTTGGTACAGTAATTGTAGTGTCCAAATGTCAGTCTCAATGACAATATTTGGTCTTCACTAAAATGAACTCTTAAAACATAAGAAAATGAAGTTAATGTTTAATTTTTGTATTTCTAGATCACTTAGATTCCTAAAAGATTTGGTCCAAAAGTTGCCGTTGTCCATACCTCAGGACACTTACCTCTTATCACCATAAGATTTGGTGCATTCACAAGTCAGTATAAATAACCACATCATAGTTGCTTTTTCCAAACGTTGGTATATACATATGCCCACGTCATATCTTAATTAATATTAGCTCATACCCGTAGGAAAATGTAATTATTTTAAGTATTTTATTTTTTAGATACTTGAGAATTCTCTTCTTTGATTTCCGACAGATTTCGTCCAATAGTTACGGTTTCCACAAATCAGTGTGCTTGTCTATATAATCTATACGTTTTCACTAAGGTGAACTGTTAGAAATATACCATATAACCATATACCATATCTATATATTTGCGGATATTCACAAATGATTCCTAAAAGAGGTGCTTCAATACTTTACGTTTCAAAAAGTCTGCATAGTTGTATATATCATATTTTAATGTTCAATAATGTTAACCGTAGTCTAAACACTGAGATGTAGAAAGTTAAATACAGTTTTGATTTTTCTATTTGAAAATTTGGTCCATTATCATTATTCCTAGCATCAAATAGTATTTACTTACATTAACAGTTAAAAATATTCCATGACGTTACAATGTGTAAATAATGTTTAGTTTTTTCGATTATTGGGGATACTTAAATTTGATCCAAAAGAATTTTTGAAATATTTGGCTTTCACAAATGTTATTACAGTTGTGGTTGTGGTCAGTGTCCTTGATCATATCATCTGTTAGTCTTCATTAATATACATATTCTAAAAGAAGTTTCTTGTTAATTATTGTTAATTCAATTGATTTCATAAAGAAAAGAAACATTTGCTACGATGAAACTTAGGACTGTGACACTAATTAAATATGTTTACCAATTAAAATAATATCGACTTACTGACAAATGATTCATATTATATTCTTGCTAGTTGTTTTCTTCACCGGGCTACTATCGATGTTGCATATTTTGCTATCTATATCTAATTTCGGAAACTAGTTCTTAATCAAATCAATCATTGTTTAAAATATAAAGCTTTTCTATTAATAGAAACAATAATATATTTAATAGTAAATAATAACATTATGTTTAATGTTAGTGATTCTAGTAAATCATATTACGATATACTAACTCCTTAATATTAAGTGATTCATTTGGACTTTTCTTTAATTTTAAATAAAACGCTTTATTATTGCTCGAGAAAACAAACTTTTACATTTACTT
Source organism: Bellardia bayeri (assembly GCA_950370525.1). NCBI lineage: Eukaryota > Metazoa > Arthropoda > Insecta > Diptera > Calliphoridae > Bellardia > Bellardia bayeri. Next base: position 100,056,297 of record OX493267.1, read on the forward strand.
TTAAATAATAATTTTTTTTATTCTTTCTTTCGGCTTTCCTAGGAATATATACAATATTTTCCCAGGAATTTTCCAAATTCTAATTGTTATAGTTATTTGTAGTACATATGTACATACATAGTTATGTTTTGTCTTATAAAAAAAATTATTTTCTTATAAAAATAGTTGTCTAAGAACATTTTAATTTCTAAAATCTTTGTTGAATCGACAATACCATCTGTCATCAAAAAATATTATATTTTTTTTATAAAATCATTAGATCTCGCTAGTACAGGATCAAAGCATTTATTTATTATATAATATTATTTAAAAGTAGTTGTTTAATTTTTTCGTTCAGCTTTTTATTTTCTTACAAAGAATTATCTCAAAAAAGTATAATTACTTTGCGAATGGGATGAGACCAATTGCAAATGAAAGTTGACATTATCCATGACAAAACCTTCAAGGGTTTTTCTAGTTCAGTGAGAGATTTTTTATACTCATTTGAAGTTGGTGATTTTAGAACGCTGTCTAGCAAGGAATGATCATTGAAAATTAAAAAAAAATAATGCTTATTTATTTTTATCACCTGAAAAGGTGTGGTAACTAACTGATTTTTGTCTTTTGAGGATAATAACCGCTAATTCATACTTACCTTTCAGGCTATTACCAAAGTTATATGTTCTTCAATCTAAAACTAATTTCAATAACTAAGCCTTTTTACTAATTTAATTTTCTTCATATAAATAATAAACATGTCTAAAATGGTGTTGATCGAATTCAATATACCATTGATTCACAAAGAACATGTACCATCCATCCTGTTGTTTCGATATGAATATGTGAATAAGTTGTTTGATGGCTTCAACCTACATATATAAGAAACAAATATATATGTTATATTAATATTTACAAAAATAAGAAATTATATACTTACTAGGGGCTTCGTTAAAATTTCTATCAGTCGAAGATGTTTATTTTGTCCTTAATCAGTATATTTAACTCTCCAAATCCACACCGATATATAGACAAACAGCGATTAAAACAGTCATAGCAATTACAAAATTGATGATTCCGTTTGAATTGGAAAGGTGACTTGTAAATGCTTGTCGTTAATGAATACAACTTAAACTTGACGAATTATGAGATATTAAAATATGTATATATTTTATATTACATTTAAACATTTTCATTTTAAAATTGTTTTGTATCTGTTGTTTTATCCACAGCAATCTAATGGTTTGTTGACACAAAAATATAGCAATGAAATGTTCTTGTTTATACAGCTGTTTCTTGAGCATGTTTATGTTTAAGGACATGCCAGATTTACCTGTTTTTATGACTTCCTACGAAAGTCATGAATATGACTTTTTATATAGTCCAAGTATTTTAAAATATTTTTTAATTCAAATACATAAAATGGTTATAATTTAATCGCGGATTAATGGTAAGTATACTGATATATCTAAAAATAAAACTTTAATTGCATTTTCTTATGTTTTATTATTTTATTTAAGGAGTTCATATTAGTCAAAACGTACAGATCGTATGGTCATGGAAATTGAACTATCAAAACGACAAATATTGGATAACATCTTTCAAGAAATCAAGGCTGAGTACACCCAAGTAATTGGAAATTAAAAATCAATCATTTATTACATTTGTTCTGTTTATTTTTAGCAGTCCATTTTTGGGAAAGGCTGAAGTGTGATATTGCCAAGGATTCTAAGGTTTAAAAATGGAAGCTATTATATCAATTCTATTTGGAATCGAAGATAAGCATCCCCATGTGGCTAAAAATATAAAACACTAAACAATAATTACTTTTGTTATTCTTTAAATATTTATTTTAGGAAGGACTAAAATATGAGATGGTTAATGATGCTACACAGTGGCTATTTCAGCTATGGAACCAAATCTACTCGGAATCAAAGGTTTGTATCCTCATGCATCTAGAAATTAAATAACTTAATATTAGTCGCAGTACATTACTTTTTATTTTCAGTATTTCATATTCGTGAAGACAAATAACTGGCATTGTCTAAGTTACTGATCTGTGGAGACTTCAACTATTGCAATATTGGATTAAATCTTTCAGGAATCAAAGGTGAGTACACTCAAGTAATTGTAAATAAAAAATCAATCATTTATTACATTTGTTTACGATGTTCTGTTTATTTTTAAGAGGCTATTTTTGGGAAAGACTGGCGTGTGATATTGCCAACGATTCTAAGGTTTAAAAAAGGAAACTATAAGATCAATTCTATTTGGAATCAAAGGTAAGCATCCCCAAGTGCCTAAAAATATAAAACACTAAACAATAATTACTTTTGTTTTCCTTTAAATATTTGTTTTAGGAAGAACTAAAATATGATTGATGTAATTGATAAGATTCTATTGTACATAGAAAGTTACAATATGTATTTTGTTGTATGAACACCATTAAAAATATTTTTAAAGCCTTGAATATTTTCTAGACTTAAAGAAAATTGTAACAAAATGTATAAGGAAATAATTTTAATAGTATGCTAACAAATAAAGTTTCAATGTATGTACATATGTATGTTAAATTAAATTTTCATGAAATGCATCAACAATTATAATAAGAAAGGCAACTATTTAAATAAAACTCCCGGGAATTAATGGTATGTATCCTCATATATTTAAAAATATAAAAAATAAAACCCTAATTACATTATTACATTACATTTTCTTATGCTTTATTATTTAATCTTAGGAGTATTATTAATAAAAGCATAAAGATCATATTGTCAAGGAAACTGATCCAAGGAAATGGAAACTATTAGATCAATTCTACTTGGATTCAAAGATAAGTATCCCCAAGTAGCAGAAAATATAAAACGCTAAACAATAAATACTTTTGTTTTCCTTTAAAGATTTATTTTACGAAGGAAGGACTAAAATATGATATGGTTAATGATGCTACACTGTGGAAATGGCAACTCTTGAACCAACTCTACTCAGAATCAAAGGTTTGTATCCTCATGTATCTAGAAATTAAATAAATTATTTTTAGTCGCAGTTTATTAAACCATACTTTTTATTTTTAGTATTTCATATTCCTGAAGACAAATGTACAGCTCCAAAGAAAGCTCTCCAAAACACTTGTATTATATTTATTACTCTTTTTATTAAAAAATGCAATGCGTTTCTTATTCCCTTTTCTATTTTTATTAAGGTAAATTATTACAAAGATGAAATTAAAAAAACGTAATATATAATTGGAAACATGCTATTATTATTAAAAAATATTAAAGATTGATAATGGGAACAGCGTAGCTCTATTTCTGAGCTTCATAAAGCTTATATAGTAATAGAAGAAGAGCTCAGGTCCTCCAAAGAATGGTTTTTAATGCATTACAGCATGATACTACACTGTGGATATGGCAACTATTGAACCAAATCTACTCGGAATCAAAGGTTTGTATCCGCTTGTATCTAGAAATTAAAATATCTAATTATTAGTCGCAGTTTATTAAACATAACTTTTTATTTTCAGTATTTCATATTCATGAAGGCAAACAACTGGCATTGTCTAAGTTACTGTTCTGTGGAAACTTCAACTATTGCAATATTGGATAAAATCTTTCAGGAATCAAAGGTGAGTACACTCAAGTAATTGGAAATAAAAAATTCAATCATTTATTGCATTTGTTTACGATGTTCTGTTTATTTTTAGAAGTCTATTTTTTAAAAGACTGACGTGTGATATTGCCAAGGATTCTAAGGTTTTTTTAGGAGTCTATTTTTGGGAAAGACTGACGTATGGTATTGCCAAGGATTCTAAGGTTTAAAAATGGAAAGTATTAGGTCAGTTTCACTTGGAATCAAAGATAAGTATCCCCATGATTTAAACATAAAGTGAGATATATTTTGTAAGATTTTCTACTTGTCCTAACTTAATTTTACTTCTTAATTTCATAGATATTGATACACTATAAAACGGACTTAAGGGTCGTTGAAGATGCAATTAAATAAACAAGTTCTTTCTGTTTGGCGATATAAAAATATGTGTTGGAAATTTATTACGAATACCAAATGATTTGTGTTTATTGCTACCATTTTACAAATTGTTAAAAATTTAATTTATATGTTTCCATATATGTATGTTTATCATGTTTATTAAGTAAATTCTTTTGAATAACTTCTTATTTGTCACCTGGGCTACAATTGGCAAGGAATTAATAAGAACTGAATTCAAACGATCTTAATACATCATCTCATTTCATGCAAACTTTGTAATCAAATTACAATTCGCAAGATTAAAGCTTATTCCATAAAAATTTGGATACCTTCTGCTTTTACCATACAGAAAAATTCTAGAGATAATAAATACCAAAAGACTCAGAATCATTTACTTAATCGATCAAACATTTTCCATACTTTACATTTTAACCAAACTACAAGTAGGTATTTTAAAGATAATTCCATAAATTATTCTTTTAGCCAGCGGACAAATGCTATAGTTGCTTGGTTAATATGCACCAGTTTAAGCTGCTTATTCAATCCGTAAAGCAATGGCTTCAAATCCTGTTAATAGTTATGGTTGGTTTACGTGGTAGTTCACTACGTGCGAACACTTAAGTAGAGTCGAAGGGACCCCGTTTTAATAGTTAATAGTTATACTTATTACTTTATATTATATGTTTAATTTGACAAATCACTATTAAGACCTGCAGGAAATATTAATTAACGTTCATAGACAAACAAGTACAAATAATTAGATATTTACTAGTTGTACACGTTCTTCATGTATTTCCAATTCTGTATAATTAAATATTATGAGATATTTAAAGAATCTGTGTAGATACATTTCCGAGCACTAGTGGTTCACGTTTTTCAGGCGTCTTAATTTGAGCAATACAGTGAGTTATTAAAAATTATACTAACAATTAAACTTGTAAACTTTAAGATGCTGTTGTAAAACAGTATCCCCAGCTAAATTTTCTTTCTGCCGTTTATCAGGTTATTGGACATCTAGCGAAATATAATTTTTCTTGTTACCAAACGTATTGCGTTATGAACTGTAAATTTTGTATCCAATTTAAGGTCTTTGTCTTAGGTTTGATGCATATTTCTGAAATCCTAACAACAGAATATCTAAACAACTGAGCATTTTAAATGGTGTTAATGATATTTTTCCAAATTCTGTAGATCCTGCTAATTGCATATGGATTGATAAAGAAGCGTTTGGTAGTTCTTGTCTTAATCCTGCTGAAAAAAATTATATTAAATAACATATTTTTAATATTATAACATATACTTACTAGGACTATCATTAAGAATCTCTTCAGCAGATCATGGGGGTTATTGTGTATTTCTAATCGAAAAGAAAATCGTTCGAATTTATATACTTTTTACATTGTATTTCATAATACACAATAACTCTCAATATTTTGTTTAGCAAATTATTTTAATCAAGAAGCAATGTAATAATATAAAAGCTATGATTTTGATTAAACAATATGTATTTTCAAATGTATTAACCCACCAAATACACTCATATTATAACTTCGTTGCCAGCCTGTCCACATGCCAATCCAAGTAAGCACATCATCCAATGGAATATAACTTTGGGTTCAGAAAATTCCGTGGTAAATTGGACTTAATGTTTTTAATTCAATTCATCTAAAACGCAGCGTAACCTCCAGTCAATACAATTAGATACAACATAAAATTTAATTAAATTTTTTTGCCAAGCTCGGTTCTATTAATCTTATTTATTGATAATGTGTTTTTTATTAATACTTTCTGGTGATTTAATCTATATCCATTGCTTTTGTGTGTTCATTTTTATATGAAAAGCATTTTTGTAACTCCATAGGAAATCCTCTACTGAAGTTCTATTAAATCTTGATAAAGAGCAGACAATTGTAATTGTAAAAGCCAAATTTTACCACCGATTCCTTATGGATTTGTGAAGAAGCGTTTGGTAGCTCACTGCTTAAGTCTGCAAGAGGAAAGTAAAGTAATAACTTTGATAGATATTTATAAATACATTATCAAAACCTAATAACATTACGCTTGATAAAAAGATAGACGTCAAATGTTGATCGTGGATTTTTACTAAACATTAGAAGCCTTGTTCATTCCATATTCAACAAAATGTAGCAATTATTTCCAATATATTATTATTAATGATTTTAATTGTAAACATTTACAAAAGTAGGTAGAAAACTCGGTTTTTAGAATGTGTGAGCAAAAAAGGTCTTCAATTTTAAAAGCGGTAGCAAGAAAAGTATGAATTATTTCCAATATCTTATTATTATTAATGATTTTATTATTGTAAATGAATTCAAAATGTATAATACTGTTTAAAAGCAATTTTGGTATGTCGCGGTAGAAAATTTGTAATTTTAGAGGAGCAAAAAAAGATCATTACTTTGAAAAAGAGGTAGAAAATTGTAAGAATTTCCAAAAGTAGGTAGAAAACTCGGTTTTTAGAAAGTGTGAGCAAAAAAGGTCTTCAATTAAAAAAAACAAGTAGAAACTTGTAAGAATTTCCGAAAATTTGGTTTTTCAAAAGGTTCTCACTTTAAAAGTCAAGTAGAAACTTTGTAATATTTGCAAAACAGGTAGAAATTTTTGTTTTTGGAAAAGTGAAGAATAAAAAAGGTCCTCAATTTAAAACTGATGTAGAAAAAATATACTACTTCTTTTAAAGAAGTAAAAAGTTTGACAATTTTATATTCATGAGGACAAACAACTAGCGTTTTCTGAGTTATTTATCTGTGGAAACTGCAACTATTGCACAAAATCTTCCTTGAATCAATACTAAGTGTTCAAGTATATATAAATAGATAAATCTAGTATTAAATTACATTTTATTTTTTATGTCCCTATCAGTATACTCAGCTCTCTTAATCATAATAAATTTTACGACAAAATGCGTCTAAAACGGTTGTGACATTTTACTAAATATTACCGATCAGGTTTAATCTATACTTACTAGTAGCTTCTGCATTCTTTAACAGTATATTAAGTGCCATCGATTTAATGACAATATACTTCTGTACTTCTAGTGGCACTTGAAAACATATTTCATATATTGTTGATTCCATACGGATTGGCAAAGGAGCGTTTGGTATCTAATAGTAAAAGTCGAAAAGTATTTAAAAACATAAATATCATCTATTGGACATAAATATCATCGTGGTATATCTTCCCAGGGGAAACTTATCACTATTTGAGCGTTCTATTAGTGACATTTTTGTTCGTTATAGGGATATTATTGTGGTTTGTGACTTTAATTATGACCTTTTCAGTCCAGCTAAATCTGAGAATCTAAGATTGCTTTGTGGGCGATATGGTCTTTCGTGTCTACACAATTCCCTGCCTACTCACTATGATGCTTTTTATCAGTCCACATCTTTAATTGATTTTTTTCTCGTCAGCCATAGTCTGACAATTAGTATCTCGGCGCAATTTCAGGTGCCTTTTATTTCGCACCACTGTCTAATATGTGCTGCCTTCCGAATACCAGTAAACCATTCGCAAAGTCGGCCTTTGAGTATTAGAGACTATTGTCGTGCGGATATGACGGAAATTCTTAGACTAATAGCTCAGACTGATTTTTCACGAATTTACAATACATGCGATCCGGATGAGCAACTATTGTTTTTTAATACTCTCTTTAATGAACTTTTGAACTTTATACCGATCAGGATAGTGAGGCGACCACCTGCTCAGAATAGAATTAGATTTTCTAATGATATCAATTACCATAGATCCTTAACTAACATTGCGTTAAGGGCATTTTATGAACATAGAACTGACGGAAATTTGGATATTTATAAGAAACTACGTAATCTGACGAAGGCCAAAATTAGGAAATTTAAGATAATGTATAGTCGTCGTATGTTTTGTTGCGGGGATACGAAGAAAATGTGGAACAGTCTAAGAAATGCTGGTATTTCTGAAGCACCAAACATTGCTACTGACTTAGATGCTAATGAAATTAATGAACATTTTATTAGTAGTCAACTGGATGTTGCTAATAGGGAACCTGATTTTACTCAATTTATTAGTTCGACTGAATGTTTCTCTTTTTCAAATATCACTGAAATTGATTTATGTATTAGTTTATTTAAAATAAAGTCTACGGCATTGGGTGTTGATGGTATTTCTATTAAGTTACTAAAACTGATTTTTCCCTACATCAGTAGACATCTTCTTCACTTTGTAAACACCATCTTAACATCATCTAAATATCCCAAGGATTGGAAAACATCGCGTATCATTCCAATTCCTAAGACTGGTTGTATTCTGGCAGTCGACAATATGAGGCCTATTAGCATTTTGCCTGTGTTATCTAAAGTTGTTGAAAACATTATTAAGGAACAAATTACAAGGTGGATTGATTCTAGGAGTTTGCTTAATGAGTGTCAATTTGGTTTTCGTAGTGGTCGGAATACGGGACTATTATTGACTGAGCTCACTGGTACTATTAGGGGTAGACTAAATGAGGGTATGTTGGCTGTGTTGATTTCAATCGACCTATCCAAAGCATTTGATCAGGTCAATCATATTGCGTTAATTACAAAGTTAAATCAAAAATATAAATTTTCAACTTCAGTGTGCCGGCTTATTTGGTCTTATTTGAGTAACCGCAGTCAATTTGTTGCTCTAGCAGATATGGTCTCTGACATTAAGTCTGTCAAATCTGGTGTGCCTCAGGGTTCTGTAATTGGTCCAATCCTATTCACTTTGTATATCAATGACTTATTTGAGGAACTATATTACTGTAAACCATATGCTTTTGCTGATGATATACAGCTGTTGTGGGTAGGTGACTATCAATTTACGGATTCGTTGCAGGCTAAAATTAATTATGACCTAGGTAACCTGATGGATTGGATAGATTTAAATTATCTTAGGGTTAATCCTGAGAAAACTAAAGCTTTAATTTTTAAGTCAAATAGGTCATACACAATTGATTTGAACATATAATTACGTGAGTCGGTGATTGAATTTGTAAACCAACTAAGGTGTCTTGGAGTAATTTTGGATGATAAATTATCCTTTGGGCCTCATATCGATAATATTTGTTCTAGAGTTTGTTGCACTTTGCGGAGATTATATCATCTAATTCTGTTTCTACCTTTGAGTGTTAGAAAGTCAATTGCACATGCATTGCTTATGTCTCAAGTGAATTATTGTTTTGAAGTTTACACAGGTTGTAACTTAAGCAACGGAAGGAAAATAAAGCATATTGTCCACCGTATTGTTAGATTTGTTTATAAACTTAGGCTGAGGGCGCATGTGTCTGGTTATGTAAAAAGTTTTCTGAATCTTTTTTTGAGGACTATTTAAAGTTCTTTTTAATATTATAAAGACTCAAAGTCCTCCGAGTGTTGTACGAATGATATCTTTTAACATTTCTGTTAGAAATCCTCAAATCGTTATACCACGTATTTATAACATGGTTTATGAACAATCTTTTTTCGTACGTGCGGCACGGTTATGGAATATTTTGCCTAGAAATCTACGTTCTTTCGCCATGTCTTTTGCAGTCTTTAAGCGTAACCTCTGTGTGTTTCTTAATTCACATAGCTCAATTTTGTAATCACTGGTAAATTTTTGGGTTTTTTTTCACTTCTCTTGTTTTATCCTGCTTAAATTTACTCGATATAATGTGTGGGAGTCGGTTGGTTGTCATGATGTTGGTATATGTTTATTTTAGATAATGAAATCTCATAGTTGTACTTATTTTATATGTATATTGAATTATTTCTTACCTCATAGTTATGAAATTACTTGTAATATATTTTATTGGCCAATTGGCTATTTGTATTACCATGAATAAAATAAATAAAATAAAATAAAAATAAATAAATAAATGTAACAAAATTAATACTACTATATTAATTGATATTATTACTATCAAGGCGTTTTTCGGCTATATCACAGAAGAACATCCATGATCTCTGTTTTTAATAACTATCTATTTGTACCTTAAAACCTTCAAGCAACCCTTCGATTCCATCAAACAATAACCTATTCAGAGACTGTAAACAAAATTCTATTTCCATTGCAATTATATATTTCCGAGGCCATAAACAAAACAAAACTTGTTTTACATTCATCATTTTACAAAAAACGATATTCCTTAATGATTGCTTTACCCTTATATGGTGGATGCATATTTGTCTGTTTGGTTGTTTGGCCTTATTGATGAAACACATGACACAACTGTCTAAATGGATAAAACTAACTTATAACATTACAAATAACTTTTTAGTGAACCAATTGCTCATCTCAAGTAAATGCTGGTGAAGAATAACATAAATTTTATACTCTAAAAGTATTCATTAATCGGAAATCTTTCCAGCATCACACACGATACCAATTTTTACTTGTACCAACGTAAAATTTCATTACTTGTGTTATTTAATCAGCCATATAGTTGAGGTTCAGGAAAGAACAGTTTGTTCAACGTCTTTAAGCTGCCTTTTACTTCAAGTTCAGGACAAAACTGTTTGTTCAACGATTTTTATTTCGGGTCTAAATATTATTAAAATGTATTTGTTTCAGGATTAAAACTTTCGTGTCTATTTTATCTAAAAGTTAAAGAAATATACTTACCTCAATGGTAGTCACTGCGTTCGGAAATATATGTCTTCAGTACCCATATTTACAGAAAGATAAAACAGCGACAAATAAATTCAGTTGAATAAAATTTCAATTAAGTTTTTTATTTTGTTTAAATATACATTTTCTTCAAACATTTTGTTTCTTTAATTGACATACTTACCTCCACACAAATAAACATACTTAACATTTATATTAATTTGACATTTGGTAAAAAGTATTCTTTAAATTACCTATTCAAATATGCAAAAGTATTTATAGTACAGATAAACATTAAACAAACTTTATTTTCCGATTATGAATTTAGTGTTTATAGTATTGCATTCAACCGATCTTTGCGTTTATTATAGCCATGTAAATAGAAGACTTCTTTCTTATATTCATCAAGTTTATTCCAATTTGGTTCTGTAAATAGCATTTCCCAGACATCTCTAAATATTACGGCCTATAAAACTCTTATTTATGCCAGCTTGGACACATTTTCATTCCGACTACTTTTCAGTGGACGTAGTTGCATTAAATCTAAAATAAACAAAATAAATTAGCCATTTATTAGAATTTAGATCATAATACACACCATATAATGTTTTAAATAAAAAAATATGTCATTGCAAAGAACAAATTTAAATTCCAATCAACGAGAAAGCCTTTACAAAATATTCACGATGTTAAAATAAATATTTCCAGTTTTTACTTTATCCACAGCCACTTCTAAAGCAACTCATTTTGCAGAATAATAACGCCATTGAGTATACTATTCCGCGACATTAAATCTAAAAAGAAAATAAATTTATAAACTCGTATTAAACATTTAAACGTTATACTTATAAAAATATTTATTTTATTATCCACTGCTACTCCAATCAACTCCTGATTCTCATGATGTGAAGAATAGTACATTTATGAATGCCAAACTATTTGCGAATCATAGTACAATTCATTGACAAGACGTTTTTCAACTAATATTACTCACAAATTTTCTTTTTGGCGGTATCTTTAATTTATTTCTTCCAAATTTTTAGTAGCTGCTGCATTTTTCTTTTTATTCCAATAGTATTTACATTTACAAACGAATCCTGATCAACAAAAGGAATTTACTACCAACTCGGAAACATTATTGAAAACATATGTATATTCTATCTTTTTTTGTGTTGATTTTTATTATTTTTTGTTGACTGTATCCTTGCTTTTGTTTATTTATGTTGTGACGAATGTTTTTGATAAAAAATAAACAAATAATGGAAGTTAGGAAGGAAAATGCCAAACCAGAACTGCCTCAATCACCAGTCGCAGAGGACATTCAAAACCAATATTCGCAACACAAAGAACTTTATGAAAAACTAAAGGCTGATGTGGCAATATAAATGCAATTCTTAGATGAAAATCGAGTAAATAATAATTTGATTGTTGAATTATATTAATTATATTAATGTCTTCAGATGAAACATCAGAAAAGACTTCAGCAGATCAAGTAATATCAGCCTCAACAAATACTGAAGCTAATAAATATCGTCGAGGCGGAGCATACTCCACTGATGCAGGAGGTAAATTTTATATACTCATTTTCCAAATGCATACTTATAAATCAGTTTTATTCCCTTTAAGACTACATATACAATACAGCCGATATTAATTTAATACAGCCTGAGAATAAACCATTACATACTAAAATGAAGGGTATAATAACAGCCAAATTCACTATCAGTATCACAATACCTCATGATTCATTGACAGATATTGAAACTGCTAAAGAATATGTAGCCAAAGCAATGGGTATGTATGGTTCTCGACAGCCTCAACAGCACCATCAGCAACAGCAAAAAGAACAGGATTATTTGCAACAGGAGAATCAGCAGCTATTAGATCATCATCAACAACAAAATGAGCAACAAAAGCAAAACGAGGAACAAAAGCAAAATAATTACGAATATTATACATATACCCAAAAGGAAATAACACATCAGCCATATACAACTGACGAAGAACAAGCGCTACAACAGGCTTACCATCAATATTCCTCTCGACCAACCGCCGAAAATGATGCCAAACAACAATTGGAAGAACATTTACAAGACCACCTGCAAGAACAAATACAACAAGCGCAACAATTGGTAAAAGACAAAGAACAAAAACCACCACAAGAAGAACAAAATGAAGGCGACGAATCTCCTGCTCCAGTATATGAAAAGGATCCTGTCACCAGATCCTATAATATACATGAAGAACATACTGAAGGTTATGATCCAGCACAGCAATCCGTGGTCGACCGTGCTATTGCACAAAATGTATCTACAAACCTGCACCCCAATATCAAGAAAATGCCAATGCAAAGCTGCAAGTTCTAATGTTTCTGAAGATGGTTATCCTATAATGAACCCTTATCAACATGTACTAAAGAAGGAGGCAATGCCTGATAAATATAATGATTCCAATGCTAATTATGAGCAGCAACAACCTCGAAGTCATAAATATTAACCTCTAGAATTTGATAGTTATAATCCTACATTTAACAACAATCCAGATGGTTATGGTCAATAACAGACCTATAAGACACATCTAACAAACCGACATGCATCCGGTAAAAGAGGTAAACGTGGTGGTTCCTCTTATCCAAGCGCGAACAAGAAATCAACACATCGTGCTTCTTTAAAAGACTATGAAGCTAATGTTGCTCTTCGTCCACCACCAAAAAATTAAACTATTATTGTAATAGCCAACGCAAATAAAGTCTTCTAGAATTTTTCTTTATTTATTTATAATTAATTCTTTTAAAATATATTTTTATATAATTTTAATACACCTCAAAGTTGTGCTAAAATATTAAATTTATAACAATTACTATTGTTTAATTCTATACCAATTTTAAATTATATTAAAAGTGTGTTATTTTAATAATTTTTAAATCATTTTTATATACAACAGTTTCATTTGTTTTATTTTTCCATTATTCTTTAAAGGTCGTCACTAAAAGAAGGTATTGTTATGCAAACATCATGAATATATGATAATATTTGGGAATAACTATGTATTAATAACTTTAAAACTTAAAGATTATTATAAAATACATACACGAGTATAAACGTACTTTGTATTCTAAAAGTATATTTAATTTCATATATATTTCTTAATTGCATCTAAAAAATACATTGATCTAATAGAATTTCAAACTGGAGCAACTCCTTTATTAAAATTAAAAACAGTTTCGGATAATATGTTTAAACTCTTCATCATTAACAACTTTATTAGAATTTACGAAGGAATTCATAATGTTTTGCAATGTACTACTGATAAAGAACTCGAAATATTTATAGATTAGTATCCGGGAGTGTTAAAGCATTTCTACTTTCACTGCCTTCATAAAATATACAAAAAACTAAATGAATCTGAAATAGTAGAGGTGACTTTTTATTAAACAATAACGATCCATTTGATTCCATAAGCATTGCTTAATAGGATGTTTTAGATCATGATTTAAGCATATATAAAAAACAAATAGTATCGATATATTCGCAAAAGTATCTATGTATCTATATTACACTTACTGGTGGCTTCATTGAAATTTACATCACCAAATAATTAATTATTACTTTAATAACCGGCTCTGCGAAAACGACATCAAAATGTAACTACATTTTAGTTTATCTGCATCTTTGTTTCCCGGAAGATCTGGTCCAGAAGCTGCCGCTGCCACAGACCATAAGAGTTCCCATAAGAGTTGGTACAGTAATTGTAGTGTCCAAATGTCAGTCTCAATGACAATATTTGGTCTTCACTAAAATGAACTCTTAAAACATAAGAAAATGAAGTTAATGTTTAATTTTTGTATTTCTAGATCACTTAGATTCCTAAAAGATTTGGTCCAAAAGTTGCCGTTGTCCATACCTCAGGACACTTACCTCTTATCACCATAAGATTTGGTGCATTCACAAGTCAGTATAAATAACCACATCATAGTTGCTTTTTCCAAACGTTGGTATATACATATGCCCACGTCATATCTTAATTAATATTAGCTCATACCCGTAGGAAAATGTAATTATTTTAAGTATTTTATTTTTTAGATACTTGAGAATTCTCTTCTTTGATTTCCGACAGATTTCGTCCAATAGTTACGGTTTCCACAAATCAGTGTGCTTGTCTATATAATCTATACGTTTTCACTAAGGTGAACTGTTAGAAATATACCATATAACCATATACCATATCTATATATTTGCGGATATTCACAAATGATTCCTAAAAGAGGTGCTTCAATACTTTACGTTTCAAAAAGTCTGCATAGTTGTATATATCATATTTTAATGTTCAATAATGTTAACCGTAGTCTAAACACTGAGATGTAGAAAGTTAAATACAGTTTTGATTTTTCTATTTGAAAATTTGGTCCATTATCATTATTCCTAGCATCAAATAGTATTTACTTACATTAACAGTTAAAAATATTCCATGACGTTACAATGTGTAAATAATGTTTAGTTTTTTCGATTATTGGGGATACTTAAATTTGATCCAAAAGAATTTTTGAAATATTTGGCTTTCACAAATGTTATTACAGTTGTGGTTGTGGTCAGTGTCCTTGATCATATCATCTGTTAGTCTTCATTAATATACATATTCTAAAAGAAGTTTCTTGTTAATTATTGTTAATTCAATTGATTTCATAAAGAAAAGAAACATTTGCTACGATGAAACTTAGGACTGTGACACTAATTAAATATGTTTACCAATTAAAATAATATCGACTTACTGACAAATGATTCATATTATATTCTTGCTAGTTGTTTTCTTCACCGGGCTACTATCGATGTTGCATATTTTGCTATCTATATCTAATTTCGGAAACTAGTTCTTAATCAAATCAATCATTGTTTAAAATATAAAGCTTTTCTATTAATAGAAACAATAATATATTTAATAGTAAATAATAACATTATGTTTAATGTTAGTGATTCTAGTAAATCATATTACGATATACTAACTCCTTAATATTAAGTGATTCATTTGGACTTTTCTTTAATTTTAAATAAAACGCTTTATTATTGCTCGAGAAAACAAACTTTTACATTTACTTTTAAATAATAATTTTTTTTATTCTTTCTTTCGGCTTTCCTAGGAATATATACAATATTTTCCCAGGAATTTTCCAAATTCTAATTGTTATAGTTATTTGTAGTACATATGTACATACATAGTTATGTTTTGTCTTATAAAAAAAATTATTTTCTTATAAAAATAGTTGTCTAAGAACATTTTAATTTCTAAAATCTTTGTTGAATCGACAATACCATCTGTCATCAAAAAATATTATATTTTTTTTATAAAATCATTAGATCTCGCTAGTACAGGATCAAAGCATTTATTTATTATATAATATTATTTAAAAGTAGTTGTTTAATTTTTTCGTTCAGCTTTTTATTTTCTTACAAAGAATTATCTCAAAAAAGTATAATTACTTTGCGAATGGGATGAGACCAATTGCAAATGAAAGTTGACATTATCCATGACAAAACCTTCAAGGGTTTTTCTAGTTCAGTGAGAGATTTTTTATACTCATTTGAAGTTGGTGATTTTAGAACGCTGTCTAGCAAGGAATGATCATTGAAAATTAAAAAAAAATAATGCTTATTTATTTTTATCACCTGAAAAGGTGTGGTAACTAACTGATTTTTGTCTTTTGAGGATAATAACCGCTAATTCATACTTACCTTTCAGGCTATTACCAAAGTTATATGTTCTTCAATCTAAAACTAATTTCAATAACTAAGCCTTTTTACTAATTTAATTTTCTTCATATAAATAATAAACATGTCTAAAATGGTGTTGATCGAATTCAATATACCATTGATTCACAAAGAACATGTACCATCCATCCTGTTGTTTCGATATGAATATGTGAATAAGTTGTTTGATGGCTTCAACCTACATATATAAGAAACAAATATATATGTTATATTAATATTTACAAAAATAAGAAATTATATACTTACTAGGGGCTTCGTTAAAATTTCTATCAGTCGAAGATGTTTATTTTGTCCTTAATCAGTATATTTAACTCTCCAAATCCACACCGATATATAGACAAACAGCGATTAAAACAGTCATAGCAATTACAAAATTGATGATTCCGTTTGAATTGGAAAGGTGACTTGTAAATGCTTGTCGTTAATGAATACAACTTAAACTTGACGAATTATGAGATATTAAAATATGTATATATTTTATATTACATTTAAACATTTTCATTTTAAAATTGTTTTGTATCTGTTGTTTTATCCACAGCAATCTAATGGTTTGTTGACACAAAAATATAGCAATGAAATGTTCTTGTTTATACAGCTGTTTCTTGAGCATGTTTATGTTTAAGGACATGCCAGATTTACCTGTTTTTATGACTTCCTACGAAAGTCATGAATATGACTTTTTATATAGTCCAAGTATTTTAAAATATTTTTTAATTCAAATACATAAAATGGTTATAATTTAATCGCGGATTAATGGTAAGTATACTGATATATCTAAAAATAAAACTTTAATTGCATTTTCTTATGTTTTATTATTTTATTTAAGGAGTTCATATTAGTCAAAACGTACAGATCGTATGGTCATGGAAATTGAACTATCAAAACGACAAATATTGGATAACATCTTTCAAGAAATCAAGGCTGAGTACACCCAAGTAATTGGAAATTAAAAATCAATCATTTATTACATTTGTTCTGTTTATTTTTAGCAGTCCATTTTTGGGAAAGGCTGAAGTGTGATATTGCCAAGGATTCTAAGGTTTAAAAATGGAAGCTATTATATCAATTCTATTTGGAATCGAAGATAAGCATCCCCATGTGGCTAAAAATATAAAACACTAAACAATAATTACTTTTGTTATTCTTTAAATATTTATTTTAGGAAGGACTAAAATATGAGATGGTTAATGATGCTACACAGTGGCTATTTCAGCTATGGAACCAAATCTACTCGGAATCAAAGGTTTGTATCCTCATGCATCTAGAAATTAAATAACTTAATATTAGTCGCAGTACATTACTTTTTATTTTCAGTATTTCATATTCGTGAAGACAAATAACTGGCATTGTCTAAGTTACTGATCTGTGGAGACTTCAACTATTGCAATATTGGATTAAATCTTTCAGGAATCAAAGGTGAGTACACTCAAGTAATTGTAAATAAAAAATCAATCATTTATTACATTTGTTTACGATGTTCTGTTTATTTTTAAGAGGCTATTTTTGGGAAAGACTGGCGTGTGATATTGCCAACGATTCTAAGGTTTAAAAAAGGAAACTATAAGATCAATTCTATTTGGAATCAAAGGTAAGCATCCCCAAGTGCCTAAAAATATAAAACACTAAACAATAATTACTTTTGTTTTCCTTTAAATATTTGTTTTAGGAAGAACTAAAATATGATTGATGTAATTGATAAGATTCTATTGTACATAGAAAGTTACAATATGTATTTTGTTGTATGAACACCATTAAAAATATTTTTAAAGCCTTGAATATTTTCTAGACTTAAAGAAAATTGTAACAAAATGTATAAGGAAATAATTTTAATAGTATGCTAACAAATAAAGTTTCAATGTATGTACATATGTATGTTAAATTAAATTTTCATGAAATGCATCAACAATTATAATAAGAAAGGCAACTATTTAAATAAAACTCCCGGGAATTAATGGTATGTATCCTCATATATTTAAAAATATAAAAAATAAAACCCTAATTACATTATTACATTACATTTTCTTATGCTTTATTATTTAATCTTAGGAGTATTATTAATAAAAGCATAAAGATCATATTGTCAAGGAAACTGATCCAAGGAAATGGAAACTATTAGATCAATTCTACTTGGATTCAAAGATAAGTATCCCCAAGTAGCAGAAAATATAAAACGCTAAACAATAAATACTTTTGTTTTCCTTTAAAGATTTATTTTACGAAGGAAGGACTAAAATATGATATGGTTAATGATGCTACACTGTGGAAATGGCAACTCTTGAACCAACTCTACTCAGAATCAAAGGTTTGTATCCTCATGTATCTAGAAATTAAATAAATTATTTTTAGTCGCAGTTTATTAAACCATACTTTTTATTTTTAGTATTTCATATTCCTGAAGACAAATGTACAGCTCCAAAGAAAGCTCTCCAAAACACTTGTATTATATTTATTACTCTTTTTATTAAAAAATGCAATGCGTTTCTTATTCCCTTTTCTATTTTTATTAAGGTAAATTATTACAAAGATGAAATTAAAAAAACGTAATATATAATTGGAAACATGCTATTATTATTAAAAAATATTAAAGATTGATAATGGGAACAGCGTAGCTCTATTTCTGAGCTTCATAAAGCTTATATAGTAATAGAAGAAGAGCTCAGGTCCTCCAAAGAATGGTTTTTAATGCATTACAGCATGATACTACACTGTGGATATGGCAACTATTGAACCAAATCTACTCGGAATCAAAGGTTTGTATCCGCTTGTATCTAGAAATTAAAATATCTAATTATTAGTCGCAGTTTATTAAACATAACTTTTTATTTTCAGTATTTCATATTCATGAAGGCAAACAACTGGCATTGTCTAAGTTACTGTTCTGTGGAAACTTCAACTATTGCAATATTGGATAAAATCTTTCAGGAATCAAAGGTGAGTACACTCAAGTAATTGGAAATAAAAAATTCAATCATTTATTGCATTTGTTTACGATGTTCTGTTTATTTTTAGAAGTCTATTTTTTAAAAGACTGACGTGTGATATTGCCAAGGATTCTAAGGTTTTTTTAGGAGTCTATTTTTGGGAAAGACTGACGTATGGTATTGCCAAGGATTCTAAGGTTTAAAAATGGAAAGTATTAGGTCAGTTTCACTTGGAATCAAAGATAAGTATCCCCATGATTTAAACATAAAGTGAGATATATTTTGTAAGATTTTCTACTTGTCCTAACTTAATTTTACTTCTTAATTTCATAGATATTGATACACTATAAAACGGACTTAAGGGTCGTTGAAGATGCAATTAAATAAACAAGTTCTTTCTGTTTGGCGATATAAAAATATGTGTTGGAAATTTATTACGAATACCAAATGATTTGTGTTTATTGCTACCATTTTACAAATTGTTAAAAATTTAATTTATATGTTTCCATATATGTATGTTTATCATGTTTATTAAGTAAATTCTTTTGAATAACTTCTTATTTGTCACCTGGGCTACAATTGGCAAGGAATTAATAAGAACTGAATTCAAACGATCTTAATACATCATCTCATTTCATGCAAACTTTGTAATCAAATTACAATTCGCAAGATTAAAGCTTATTCCATAAAAATTTGGATACCTTCTGCTTTTACCATACAGAAAAATTCTAGAGATAATAAATACCAAAAGACTCAGAATCATTTACTTAATCGATCAAACATTTTCCATACTTTACATTTTAACCAAACTACAAGTAGGTATTTTAAAGATAATTCCATAAATTATTCTTTTAGCCAGCGGACAAATGCTATAGTTGCTTGGTTAATATGCACCAGTTTAAGCTGCTTATTCAATCCGTAAAGCAATGGCTTCAAATCCTGTTAATAGTTATGGTTGGTTTACGTGGTAGTTCACTACGTGCGAACACTTAAGTAGAGTCGAAGGGACCCCGTTTTAATAGTTAATAGTTATACTTATTACTTTATATTATATGTTTAATTTGACAAATCACTATTAAGACCTGCAGGAAATATTAATTAACGTTCATAGACAAACAAGTACAAATAATTAGATATTTACTAGTTGTACACGTTCTTCATGTATTTCCAATTCTGTATAATTAAATATTATGAGATATTTAAAGAATCTGTGTAGATACATTTCCGAGCACTAGTGGTTCACGTTTTTCAGGCGTCTTAATTTGAGCAATACAGTGAGTTATTAAAAATTATACTAACAATTAAACTTGTAAACTTTAAGATGCTGTTGTAAAACAGTATCCCCAGCTAAATTTTCTTTCTGCCGTTTATCAGGTTATTGGACATCTAGCGAAATATAATTTTTCTTGTTACCAAACGTATTGCGTTATGAACTGTAAATTTTGTATCCAATTTAAGGTCTTTGTCTTAGGTTTGATGCATATTTCTGAAATCCTAACAACAGAATATCTAAACAACTGAGCATTTTAAATGGTGTTAATGATATTTTTCCAAATTCTGTAGATCCTGCTAATTGCATATGGATTGATAAAGAAGCGTTTGGTAGTTCTTGTCTTAATCCTGCTGAAAAAAATTATATTAAATAACATATTTTTAATATTATAACATATACTTACTAGGACTATCATTAAGAATCTCTTCAGCAGATCATGGGGGTTATTGTGTATTTCTAATCGAAAAGAAAATCGTTCGAATTTATATACTTTTTACATTGTATTTCATAATACACAATAACTCTCAATATTTTGTTTAGCAAATTATTTTAATCAAGAAGCAATGTAATAATATAAAAGCTATGATTTTGATTAAACAATATGTATTTTCAAATGTATTAACCCACCAAATACACTCATATTATAACTTCGTTGCCAGCCTGTCCACATGCCAATCCAAGTAAGCACATCATCCAATGGAATATAACTTTGGGTTCAGAAAATTCCGTGGTAAATTGGACTTAATGTTTTTAATTCAATTCATCTAAAACGCAGCGTAACCTCCAGTCAATACAATTAGATACAACATAAAATTTAATTAAATTTTTTTGCCAAGCTCGGTTCTATTAATCTTATTTATTGATAATGTGTTTTTTATTAATACTTTCTGGTGATTTAATCTATATCCATTGCTTTTGTGTGTTCATTTTTATATGAAAAGCATTTTTGTAACTCCATAGGAAATCCTCTACTGAAGTTCTATTAAATCTTGATAAAGAGCAGACAATTGTAATTGTAAAAGCCAAATTTTACCACCGATTCCTTATGGATTTGTGAAGAAGCGTTTGGTAGCTCACTGCTTAAGTCTGCAAGAGGAAAGTAAAGTAATAACTTTGATAGATATTTATAAATACATTATCAAAACCTAATAACATTACGCTTGATAAAAAGATAGACGTCAAATGTTGATCGTGGATTTTTACTAAACATTAGAAGCCTTGTTCATTCCATATTCAACAAAATGTAGCAATTATTTCCAATATATTATTATTAATGATTTTAATTGTAAACATTTACAAAAGTAGGTAGAAAACTCGGTTTTTAGAATGTGTGAGCAAAAAAGGTCTTCAATTTTAAAAGCGGTAGCAAGAAAAGTATGAATTATTTCCAATATCTTATTATTATTAATGATTTTATTATTGTAAATGAATTCAAAATGTATAATACTGTTTAAAAGCAATTTTGGTATGTCGCGGTAGAAAATTTGTAATTTTAGAGGAGCAAAAAAAGATCATTACTTTGAAAAAGAGGTAGAAAATTGTAAGAATTTCCAAAAGTAGGTAGAAAACTCGGTTTTTAGAAAGTGTGAGCAAAAAAGGTCTTCAATTAAAAAAAACAAGTAGAAACTTGTAAGAATTTCCGAAAATTTGGTTTTTCAAAAGGTTCTCACTTTAAAAGTCAAGTAGAAACTTTGTAATATTTGCAAAACAGGTAGAAATTTTTGTTTTTGGAAAAGTGAAGAATAAAAAAGGTCCTCAATTTAAAACTGATGTAGAAAAAATATACTACTTCTTTTAAAGAAGTAAAAAGTTTGACAATTTTATATTCATGAGGACAAACAACTAGCGTTTTCTGAGTTATTTATCTGTGGAAACTGCAACTATTGCACAAAATCTTCCTTGAATCAATACTAAGTGTTCAAGTATATATAAATAGATAAATCTAGTATTAAATTACATTTTATTTTTTATGTCCCTATCAGTATACTCAGCTCTCTTAATCATAATAAATTTTACGACAAAATGCGTCTAAAACGGTTGTGACATTTTACTAAATATTACCGATCAGGTTTAATCTATACTTACTAGTAGCTTCTGCATTCTTTAACAGTATATTAAGTGCCATCGATTTAATGACAATATACTTCTGTACTTCTAGTGGCACTTGAAAACATATTTCATATATTGTTGATTCCATACGGATTGGCAAAGGAGCGTTTGGTATCTAATAGTAAAAGTCGAAAAGTATTTAAAAACATAAATATCATCTATTGGACATAAATATCATCGTGGTATATCTTCCCAGGGGAAACTTATCACTATTTGAGCGTTCTATTAGTGACATTTTTGTTCGTTATAGGGATATTATTGTGGTTTGTGACTTTAATTATGACCTTTTCAGTCCAGCTAAATCTGAGAATCTAAGATTGCTTTGTGGGCGATATGGTCTTTCGTGTCTACACAATTCCCTGCCTACTCACTATGATGCTTTTTATCAGTCCACATCTTTAATTGATTTTTTTCTCGTCAGCCATAGTCTGACAATTAGTATCTCGGCGCAATTTCAGGTGCCTTTTATTTCGCACCACTGTCTAATATGTGCTGCCTTCCGAATACCAGTAAACCATTCGCAAAGTCGGCCTTTGAGTATTAGAGACTATTGTCGTGCGGATATGACGGAAATTCTTAGACTAATAGCTCAGACTGATTTTTCACGAATTTACAATACATGCGATCCGGATGAGCAACTATTGTTTTTTAATACTCTCTTTAATGAACTTTTGAACTTTATACCGATCAGGATAGTGAGGCGACCACCTGCTCAGAATAGAATTAGATTTTCTAATGATATCAATTACCATAGATCCTTAACTAACATTGCGTTAAGGGCATTTTATGAACATAGAACTGACGGAAATTTGGATATTTATAAGAAACTACGTAATCTGACGAAGGCCAAAATTAGGAAATTTAAGATAATGTATAGTCGTCGTATGTTTTGTTGCGGGGATACGAAGAAAATGTGGAACAGTCTAAGAAATGCTGGTATTTCTGAAGCACCAAACATTGCTACTGACTTAGATGCTAATGAAATTAATGAACATTTTATTAGTAGTCAACTGGATGTTGCTAATAGGGAACCTGATTTTACTCAATTTATTAGTTCGACTGAATGTTTCTCTTTTTCAAATATCACTGAAATTGATTTATGTATTAGTTTATTTAAAATAAAGTCTACGGCATTGGGTGTTGATGGTATTTCTATTAAGTTACTAAAACTGATTTTTCCCTACATCAGTAGACATCTTCTTCACTTTGTAAACACCATCTTAACATCATCTAAATATCCCAAGGATTGGAAAACATCGCGTATCATTCCAATTCCTAAGACTGGTTGTATTCTGGCAGTCGACAATATGAGGCCTATTAGCATTTTGCCTGTGTTATCTAAAGTTGTTGAAAACATTATTAAGGAACAAATTACAAGGTGGATTGATTCTAGGAGTTTGCTTAATGAGTGTCAATTTGGTTTTCGTAGTGGTCGGAATACGGGACTATTATTGACTGAGCTCACTGGTACTATT
Source organism: Bellardia bayeri (assembly GCA_950370525.1). Taxonomy (NCBI): domain Eukaryota; kingdom Metazoa; phylum Arthropoda; class Insecta; order Diptera; family Calliphoridae; genus Bellardia; species Bellardia bayeri. The sequence continues at coordinate 100,080,406 of OX493267.1, forward strand.
AGGGGTAGACTAAATGAGGGTATGTTGGCTGTGTTGATTTCAATCGACCTATCCAAAGCATTTGATCAGGTCAATCATATTGCGTTAATTACAAAGTTAAATCAAAAATATAAATTTTCAACTTCAGTGTGCCGGCTTATTTGGTCTTATTTGAGTAACCGCAGTCAATTTGTTGCTCTAGCAGATATGGTCTCTGACATTAAGTCTGTCAAATCTGGTGTGCCTCAGGGTTCTGTAATTGGTCCAATCCTATTCACTTTGTATATCAATGACTTATTTGAGGAACTATATTACTGTAAACCATATGCTTTTGCTGATGATATACAGCTGTTGTGGGTAGGTGACTATCAATTTACGGATTCGTTGCAGGCTAAAATTAATTATGACCTAGGTAACCTGATGGATTGGATAGATTTAAATTATCTTAGGGTTAATCCTGAGAAAACTAAAGCTTTAATTTTTAAGTCAAATAGGTCATACACAATTGATTTGAACATATAATTACGTGAGTCGGTGATTGAATTTGTAAACCAACTAAGGTGTCTTGGAGTAATTTTGGATGATAAATTATCCTTTGGGCCTCATATCGATAATATTTGTTCTAGAGTTTGTTGCACTTTGCGGAGATTATATCATCTAATTCTGTTTCTACCTTTGAGTGTTAGAAAGTCAATTGCACATGCATTGCTTATGTCTCAAGTGAATTATTGTTTTGAAGTTTACACAGGTTGTAACTTAAGCAACGGAAGGAAAATAAAGCATATTGTCCACCGTATTGTTAGATTTGTTTATAAACTTAGGCTGAGGGCGCATGTGTCTGGTTATGTAAAAAGTTTTCTGAATCTTTTTTTGAGGACTATTTAAAGTTCTTTTTAATATTATAAAGACTCAAAGTCCTCCGAGTGTTGTACGAATGATATCTTTTAACATTTCTGTTAGAAATCCTCAAATCGTTATACCACGTATTTATAACATGGTTTATGAACAATCTTTTTTCGTACGTGCGGCACGGTTATGGAATATTTTGCCTAGAAATCTACGTTCTTTCGCCATGTCTTTTGCAGTCTTTAAGCGTAACCTCTGTGTGTTTCTTAATTCACATAGCTCAATTTTGTAATCACTGGTAAATTTTTGGGTTTTTTTTCACTTCTCTTGTTTTATCCTGCTTAAATTTACTCGATATAATGTGTGGGAGTCGGTTGGTTGTCATGATGTTGGTATATGTTTATTTTAGATAATGAAATCTCATAGTTGTACTTATTTTATATGTATATTGAATTATTTCTTACCTCATAGTTATGAAATTACTTGTAATATATTTTATTGGCCAATTGGCTATTTGTATTACCATGAATAAAATAAATAAAATAAAATAAAAATAAATAAATAAATGTAACAAAATTAATACTACTATATTAATTGATATTATTACTATCAAGGCGTTTTTCGGCTATATCACAGAAGAACATCCATGATCTCTGTTTTTAATAACTATCTATTTGTACCTTAAAACCTTCAAGCAACCCTTCGATTCCATCAAACAATAACCTATTCAGAGACTGTAAACAAAATTCTATTTCCATTGCAATTATATATTTCCGAGGCCATAAACAAAACAAAACTTGTTTTACATTCATCATTTTACAAAAAACGATATTCCTTAATGATTGCTTTACCCTTATATGGTGGATGCATATTTGTCTGTTTGGTTGTTTGGCCTTATTGATGAAACACATGACACAACTGTCTAAATGGATAAAACTAACTTATAACATTACAAATAACTTTTTAGTGAACCAATTGCTCATCTCAAGTAAATGCTGGTGAAGAATAACATAAATTTTATACTCTAAAAGTATTCATTAATCGGAAATCTTTCCAGCATCACACACGATACCAATTTTTACTTGTACCAACGTAAAATTTCATTACTTGTGTTATTTAATCAGCCATATAGTTGAGGTTCAGGAAAGAACAGTTTGTTCAACGTCTTTAAGCTGCCTTTTACTTCAAGTTCAGGACAAAACTGTTTGTTCAACGATTTTTATTTCGGGTCTAAATATTATTAAAATGTATTTGTTTCAGGATTAAAACTTTCGTGTCTATTTTATCTAAAAGTTAAAGAAATATACTTACCTCAATGGTAGTCACTGCGTTCGGAAATATATGTCTTCAGTACCCATATTTACAGAAAGATAAAACAGCGACAAATAAATTCAGTTGAATAAAATTTCAATTAAGTTTTTTATTTTGTTTAAATATACATTTTCTTCAAACATTTTGTTTCTTTAATTGACATACTTACCTCCACACAAATAAACATACTTAACATTTATATTAATTTGACATTTGGTAAAAAGTATTCTTTAAATTACCTATTCAAATATGCAAAAGTATTTATAGTACAGATAAACATTAAACAAACTTTATTTTCCGATTATGAATTTAGTGTTTATAGTATTGCATTCAACCGATCTTTGCGTTTATTATAGCCATGTAAATAGAAGACTTCTTTCTTATATTCATCAAGTTTATTCCAATTTGGTTCTGTAAATAGCATTTCCCAGACATCTCTAAATATTACGGCCTATAAAACTCTTATTTATGCCAGCTTGGACACATTTTCATTCCGACTACTTTTCAGTGGACGTAGTTGCATTAAATCTAAAATAAACAAAATAAATTAGCCATTTATTAGAATTTAGATCATAATACACACCATATAATGTTTTAAATAAAAAAATATGTCATTGCAAAGAACAAATTTAAATTCCAATCAACGAGAAAGCCTTTACAAAATATTCACGATGTTAAAATAAATATTTCCAGTTTTTACTTTATCCACAGCCACTTCTAAAGCAACTCATTTTGCAGAATAATAACGCCATTGAGTATACTATTCCGCGACATTAAATCTAAAAAGAAAATAAATTTATAAACTCGTATTAAACATTTAAACGTTATACTTATAAAAATATTTATTTTATTATCCACTGCTACTCCAATCAACTCCTGATTCTCATGATGTGAAGAATAGTACATTTATGAATGCCAAACTATTTGCGAATCATAGTACAATTCATTGACAAGACGTTTTTCAACTAATATTACTCACAAATTTTCTTTTTGGCGGTATCTTTAATTTATTTCTTCCAAATTTTTAGTAGCTGCTGCATTTTTCTTTTTATTCCAATAGTATTTACATTTACAAACGAATCCTGATCAACAAAAGGAATTTACTACCAACTCGGAAACATTATTGAAAACATATGTATATTCTATCTTTTTTTGTGTTGATTTTTATTATTTTTTGTTGACTGTATCCTTGCTTTTGTTTATTTATGTTGTGACGAATGTTTTTGATAAAAAATAAACAAATAATGGAAGTTAGGAAGGAAAATGCCAAACCAGAACTGCCTCAATCACCAGTCGCAGAGGACATTCAAAACCAATATTCGCAACACAAAGAACTTTATGAAAAACTAAAGGCTGATGTGGCAATATAAATGCAATTCTTAGATGAAAATCGAGTAAATAATAATTTGATTGTTGAATTATATTAATTATATTAATGTCTTCAGATGAAACATCAGAAAAGACTTCAGCAGATCAAGTAATATCAGCCTCAACAAATACTGAAGCTAATAAATATCGTCGAGGCGGAGCATACTCCACTGATGCAGGAGGTAAATTTTATATACTCATTTTCCAAATGCATACTTATAAATCAGTTTTATTCCCTTTAAGACTACATATACAATACAGCCGATATTAATTTAATACAGCCTGAGAATAAACCATTACATACTAAAATGAAGGGTATAATAACAGCCAAATTCACTATCAGTATCACAATACCTCATGATTCATTGACAGATATTGAAACTGCTAAAGAATATGTAGCCAAAGCAATGGGTATGTATGGTTCTCGACAGCCTCAACAGCACCATCAGCAACAGCAAAAAGAACAGGATTATTTGCAACAGGAGAATCAGCAGCTATTAGATCATCATCAACAACAAAATGAGCAACAAAAGCAAAACGAGGAACAAAAGCAAAATAATTACGAATATTATACATATACCCAAAAGGAAATAACACATCAGCCATATACAACTGACGAAGAACAAGCGCTACAACAGGCTTACCATCAATATTCCTCTCGACCAACCGCCGAAAATGATGCCAAACAACAATTGGAAGAACATTTACAAGACCACCTGCAAGAACAAATACAACAAGCGCAACAATTGGTAAAAGACAAAGAACAAAAACCACCACAAGAAGAACAAAATGAAGGCGACGAATCTCCTGCTCCAGTATATGAAAAGGATCCTGTCACCAGATCCTATAATATACATGAAGAACATACTGAAGGTTATGATCCAGCACAGCAATCCGTGGTCGACCGTGCTATTGCACAAAATGTATCTACAAACCTGCACCCCAATATCAAGAAAATGCCAATGCAAAGCTGCAAGTTCTAATGTTTCTGAAGATGGTTATCCTATAATGAACCCTTATCAACATGTACTAAAGAAGGAGGCAATGCCTGATAAATATAATGATTCCAATGCTAATTATGAGCAGCAACAACCTCGAAGTCATAAATATTAACCTCTAGAATTTGATAGTTATAATCCTACATTTAACAACAATCCAGATGGTTATGGTCAATAACAGACCTATAAGACACATCTAACAAACCGACATGCATCCGGTAAAAGAGGTAAACGTGGTGGTTCCTCTTATCCAAGCGCGAACAAGAAATCAACACATCGTGCTTCTTTAAAAGACTATGAAGCTAATGTTGCTCTTCGTCCACCACCAAAAAATTAAACTATTATTGTAATAGCCAACGCAAATAAAGTCTTCTAGAATTTTTCTTTATTTATTTATAATTAATTCTTTTAAAATATATTTTTATATAATTTTAATACACCTCAAAGTTGTGCTAAAATATTAAATTTATAACAATTACTATTGTTTAATTCTATACCAATTTTAAATTATATTAAAAGTGTGTTATTTTAATAATTTTTAAATCATTTTTATATACAACAGTTTCATTTGTTTTATTTTTCCATTATTCTTTAAAGGTCGTCACTAAAAGAAGGTATTGTTATGCAAACATCATGAATATATGATAATATTTGGGAATAACTATGTATTAATAACTTTAAAACTTAAAGATTATTATAAAATACATACACGAGTATAAACGTACTTTGTATTCTAAAAGTATATTTAATTTCATATATATTTCTTAATTGCATCTAAAAAATACATTGATCTAATAGAATTTCAAACTGGAGCAACTCCTTTATTAAAATTAAAAACAGTTTCGGATAATATGTTTAAACTCTTCATCATTAACAACTTTATTAGAATTTACGAAGGAATTCATAATGTTTTGCAATGTACTACTGATAAAGAACTCGAAATATTTATAGATTAGTATCCGGGAGTGTTAAAGCATTTCTACTTTCACTGCCTTCATAAAATATACAAAAAACTAAATGAATCTGAAATAGTAGAGGTGACTTTTTATTAAACAATAACGATCCATTTGATTCCATAAGCATTGCTTAATAGGATGTTTTAGATCATGATTTAAGCATATATAAAAAACAAATAGTATCGATATATTCGCAAAAGTATCTATGTATCTATATTACACTTACTGGTGGCTTCATTGAAATTTACATCACCAAATAATTAATTATTACTTTAATAACCGGCTCTGCGAAAACGACATCAAAATGTAACTACATTTTAGTTTATCTGCATCTTTGTTTCCCGGAAGATCTGGTCCAGAAGCTGCCGCTGCCACAGACCATAAGAGTTCCCATAAGAGTTGGTACAGTAATTGTAGTGTCCAAATGTCAGTCTCAATGACAATATTTGGTCTTCACTAAAATGAACTCTTAAAACATAAGAAAATGAAGTTAATGTTTAATTTTTGTATTTCTAGATCACTTAGATTCCTAAAAGATTTGGTCCAAAAGTTGCCGTTGTCCATACCTCAGGACACTTACCTCTTATCACCATAAGATTTGGTGCATTCACAAGTCAGTATAAATAACCACATCATAGTTGCTTTTTCCAAACGTTGGTATATACATATGCCCACGTCATATCTTAATTAATATTAGCTCATACCCGTAGGAAAATGTAATTATTTTAAGTATTTTATTTTTTAGATACTTGAGAATTCTCTTCTTTGATTTCCGACAGATTTCGTCCAATAGTTACGGTTTCCACAAATCAGTGTGCTTGTCTATATAATCTATACGTTTTCACTAAGGTGAACTGTTAGAAATATACCATATAACCATATACCATATCTATATATTTGCGGATATTCACAAATGATTCCTAAAAGAGGTGCTTCAATACTTTACGTTTCAAAAAGTCTGCATAGTTGTATATATCATATTTTAATGTTCAATAATGTTAACCGTAGTCTAAACACTGAGATGTAGAAAGTTAAATACAGTTTTGATTTTTCTATTTGAAAATTTGGTCCATTATCATTATTCCTAGCATCAAATAGTATTTACTTACATTAACAGTTAAAAATATTCCATGACGTTACAATGTGTAAATAATGTTTAGTTTTTTCGATTATTGGGGATACTTAAATTTGATCCAAAAGAATTTTTGAAATATTTGGCTTTCACAAATGTTATTACAGTTGTGGTTGTGGTCAGTGTCCTTGATCATATCATCTGTTAGTCTTCATTAATATACATATTCTAAAAGAAGTTTCTTGTTAATTATTGTTAATTCAATTGATTTCATAAAGAAAAGAAACATTTGCTACGATGAAACTTAGGACTGTGACACTAATTAAATATGTTTACCAATTAAAATAATATCGACTTACTGACAAATGATTCATATTATATTCTTGCTAGTTGTTTTCTTCACCGGGCTACTATCGATGTTGCATATTTTGCTATCTATATCTAATTTCGGAAACTAGTTCTTAATCAAATCAATCATTGTTTAAAATATAAAGCTTTTCTATTAATAGAAACAATAATATATTTAATAGTAAATAATAACATTATGTTTAATGTTAGTGATTCTAGTAAATCATATTACGATATACTAACTCCTTAATATTAAGTGATTCATTTGGACTTTTCTTTAATTTTAAATAAAACGCTTTATTATTGCTCGAGAAAACAAACTTTTACATTTACTTTTAAATAATAATTTTTTTTATTCTTTCTTTCGGCTTTCCTAGGAATATATACAATATTTTCCCAGGAATTTTCCAAATTCTAATTGTTATAGTTATTTGTAGTACATATGTACATACATAGTTATGTTTTGTCTTATAAAAAAAATTATTTTCTTATAAAAATAGTTGTCTAAGAACATTTTAATTTCTAAAATCTTTGTTGAATCGACAATACCATCTGTCATCAAAAAATATTATATTTTTTTTATAAAATCATTAGATCTCGCTAGTACAGGATCAAAGCATTTATTTATTATATAATATTATTTAAAAGTAGTTGTTTAATTTTTTCGTTCAGCTTTTTATTTTCTTACAAAGAATTATCTCAAAAAAGTATAATTACTTTGCGAATGGGATGAGACCAATTGCAAATGAAAGTTGACATTATCCATGACAAAACCTTCAAGGGTTTTTCTAGTTCAGTGAGAGATTTTTTATACTCATTTGAAGTTGGTGATTTTAGAACGCTGTCTAGCAAGGAATGATCATTGAAAATTAAAAAAAAATAATGCTTATTTATTTTTATCACCTGAAAAGGTGTGGTAACTAACTGATTTTTGTCTTTTGAGGATAATAACCGCTAATTCATACTTACCTTTCAGGCTATTACCAAAGTTATATGTTCTTCAATCTAAAACTAATTTCAATAACTAAGCCTTTTTACTAATTTAATTTTCTTCATATAAATAATAAACATGTCTAAAATGGTGTTGATCGAATTCAATATACCATTGATTCACAAAGAACATGTACCATCCATCCTGTTGTTTCGATATGAATATGTGAATAAGTTGTTTGATGGCTTCAACCTACATATATAAGAAACAAATATATATGTTATATTAATATTTACAAAAATAAGAAATTATATACTTACTAGGGGCTTCGTTAAAATTTCTATCAGTCGAAGATGTTTATTTTGTCCTTAATCAGTATATTTAACTCTCCAAATCCACACCGATATAAAGACAAACAGCGATTAAAACAGTCACAGCATTCGATCATGTAATTACGAAATTGATGATTCCGTTTGAATTGGAAAGGTGACTTGTAAATGCTTATCGTTAATGAATACATAGGTTTTTAATGTACATAAGATTCATGATTTAAACTTGACGAATTATGAGATATTAAAATATGTATATATTTTATATTACATTTAAACACTTTCATTTTAAAATTGTTTTGTATCTGTTGTTTTATCCACAGCAATCTAATGGTTTGTTGACACAAAAATATAGCAATGAAATGTTCTTGTTTATACAGCTGTTTCTTGAGCATGTTTATGTTTAAGGACATGCCAGATTTATCTGTTTTTATGATCAATCAGATGAAAGACTTTTTCTACGAAAGACATGAATAAGACTTTTTATATAGTCCAAGTATTTTAAAATATTTTTTTAATTTAAATACATAAAATGGTTTAATTTAATCGCGGATTAATGGTAAGTATCCTGATATATCTAAAAATAAAACTTTAATTGCATTTTCTTATGTTTTATTATTTTATTTAAGGAGTTTATATTAGTCAAAACGTACAGATCGTATGGTCATGGAAATTGAACTATCAAAACGACAAATATTGGATAACATCTTTCAAGAAATCAAGGCTGAGTACACCCAAGTAATTGGAAATTAAAAATCAATCATTTATTACATTTGTTCTGTTTATTTTTAGCAGTCCATTTTTGGGAAAGACTGAAGTGTGATATTGCCAAGGATTCTAAAGTTTAAAAATGGAAGCTATTATATCAATTCTATTTGGAATCGAAGATAAGCATCCCCATGTGGCTAAAAATATAAAACACTAAACAATAATTACTTTTGTTATTCTTTAAATATTTATTTTAGGAATGACTAAAATATGAGATGGTTAATGATGCTACACAGTGGCTATTTCAGCTATGGAACCAAATCTACTCGGAATCAAAGGTTTGTATCCTCATGCATCTAGAAATTAAATAACTTAATATTAGTCGCAGTACATTACTTTTTATTTTCAGTATTTCATATTCGTGAAGACAAATAACTGGCATTGTCTAAGTTACTGATCTGTGGAGACTTCAACTATTGCAATATTGGATTAAATCTTTCAGGAATCAAAGGTGAGTACACTCAAGTAATTGTAAATAAAAAATCAATCATTTATTACATTTGTTTACGATGTTCTGTTTATTTTTAAGAGGCTATTTTTGGGAAAGACTGGCGTGTGATATTGCCAACGATTCTAAGGTTTAAAAAAGGAAACTATAAGATCAATTCTATTTGGAATCAAAGGTAAGCATCCCCAAGTGCCTAAAAATATAAAACACTAAACAATAATTACTTTTGTTTTCCTTTAAATATTTGTTTTAGGAAGAACTAAAATATGATTGATGTAATTGATAAGATTCTATTGTACATAGAAAGTTACAATATGTATTTTGTTGTATGAACACCATTAAAAATATTTTTAAAGCCTTGAATATTTTCTAGACTTAAAGAAAATTGTAACAAAATGTATAAGGAAATAATTTTAATAGTATGCTAACAAATAAAGTTTCAATGTATGTACATATGTATGTTAAATTAAATTTTCATGAAATGCATCAACAATTATAATAAGAAAGGCAACTATTTAAATAAAACTCCCGGGAATTAATGGTATGTATCCTCATATATTTAAAAATATAAAAAATAAAACCCTAATTACATTATTACATTACATTTTCTTATGCTTTATTATTTAATCTTAGGAGTATTATTAATAAAAGCATAAAGATCATATTGTCAAGGAAACTGATCCAAGGAAATGGAAACTATTAGATCAATTCTACTTGGATTCAAAGATAAGTATCCCCAAGTAGCAGAAAATATAAAACGCTAAACAATAAATACTTTTGTTTTCCTTTAAAGATTTATTTTACGAAGGAAGGACTAAAATATGATATGGTTAATGATGCTACACTGTGGAAATGGCAACTCTTGAACCAACTCTACTCAGAATCAAAGGTTTGTATCCTCATGTATCTAGAAATTAAATAAATTATTTTTAGTCGCAGTTTATTAAACCATACTTTTTATTTTTAGTATTTCATATTCCTGAAGACAAATGTACAGCTCCAAAGAAAGCTCTCCAAAACACTTGTATTATATTTATTACTCTTTTTATTAAAAAATGCAATGCGTTTCTTATTCCCTTTTCTATTTTTATTAAGGTAAATTATTACAAAGATGAAATTAAAAAAACGTAATATATAATTGGAAACATGCTATTATTATTAAAAAATATTAAAGATTGATAATGGGAACAGCGTAGCTCTATTTCTGAGCTTCATAAAGCTTATATAGTAATAGAAGAAGAGCTCAGGTCCTCCAAAGAATGGTTTTTAATGCATTACAGCATGATACTACACTGTGGATATGGCAACTATTGAACCAAATCTACTCGGAATCAAAGGTTTGTATCCGCTTGTATCTAGAAATTAAAATATCTAATTATTAGTCGCAGTTTATTAAACATAACTTTTTATTTTCAGTATTTCATATTCATGAAGGCAAACAACTGGCATTGTCTAAGTTACTGTTCTGTGGAAACTTCAACTATTGCAATATTGGATAAAATCTTTCAGGAATCAAAGGTGAGTACACTCAAGTAATTGGAAATAAAAAATTCAATCATTTATTGCATTTGTTTACGATGTTCTGTTTATTTTTAGAAGTCTATTTTTTAAAAGACTGACGTGTGATATTGCCAAGGATTCTAAGGTTTTTTTAGGAGTCTATTTTTGGGAAAGACTGACGTATGGTATTGCCAAGGATTCTAAGGTTTAAAAATGGAAAGTATTAGGTCAGTTTCACTTGGAATCAAAGATAAGTATCCCCATGATTTAAACATAAAGTGAGATATATTTTGTAAGATTTTCTACTTGTCCTAACTTAATTTTACTTCTTAATTTCATAGATATTGATACACTATAAAACGGACTTAAGGGTCGTTGAAGATGCAATTAAATAAAAAAGTTCTTTCTGTTTGGCGATATAAAAATATGTGTTGGAAATTTATTACGAATACCAAATGATTTGTGTTTATTGCTACCATTTTACAAATTGTTAAAAATTTAATTTATATGTTTCCATATATGTATATTTATCATGTTTATTAAGTAAATTCTTTTGAATAACTTCTTATTTGTCACCTGGGCTACAATTGGCAAGGAATTAATAAGAACTGAATTCAAACGATCTTAATACATCATCTCATTTCATGCAAACTTTGTAATCAAATTACAATTCGCAAGATTAAAGCTTATTCCATAAAAATTTGGATACCTTCTGCTTTTACCATACAGAAAAATTCTAGAGATAATAAATACCAAAAGACTCAGAATCATTTACTTAATCGATCAAACATTTTCCATACTTTACATTTTAACCAAACTACAAGTAGGTATTTTAAAGATAATTCCATAAATTATTCTTTTAGCCAGCGGACAAATGCTATAGTTGCTTGGTTAATATGCACCAGTTTAAGCTGCTTATTCAATCCGTAAAGCAATGGCTTCAAATCCTGTTAATAGTTATGGTTGGTTTACGTGGTAGTTCACTACGTGCGAACACTTAAGTAGAGTCGAAGGGACCCCGTTTTAATAGTTAATAGTTATACTTATTACTTTATATTATATGTTTAATTTGACAAATCACTATTAAGACCTGCAGGAAATATTAATTAACGTTCATAGACAAACAAGTACAAATAATTAGATATTTACTAGTTGTACACGTTCTTCATGTATTTCCAATTCTGTATAATTAAATATTATGAGATATTTAAAGAATCTGTGTAGATACATTTCCGAGCACTAGTGGTTCACGTTTTTCAGGCGTCTTAATTTGAGCAATACAGTGAGTTATTAAAAATTATACTAACAATTAAACTTGTAAACTTTAAGATGCTGTTGTAAAACAGTATCCCCAGCTAAATTTTCTTTCTGCCGTTTATCAGGTTATTGGACATCTAGCGAAATATAATTTTTCTTGTTACCAAACGTATTGCGTTATGAACTGTAAATTTTGTATCCAATTTAAGGTCTTTGTCTTAGGTTTGATGCATATTTCTGAAATCCTAACAACAGAATATCTAAACAACTGAGCATTTTAAATGGTGTTAATGATATTTTTCCAAATTCTGTAGATCCTGCTAATTGCATATGGATTGATAAAGAAGCGTTTGGTAGTTCTTGTCTTAATCCTGCTGAAAAAAATTATATTAAATAACATATTTTTAATATTATAACATATACTTACTAGGACTATCATTAAGAATCTCTTCAGCAGATCATGGGGGTTATTGTGTATTTCTAATCGAAAAGAAAATCGTTCGAATTTATATACTTTTTACATTGTATTTCATAATACACAATAACTCTCAATATTTTGTTTAGCAAATTATTTTAATCAAGAAGCAATGTAATAATATAAAAGCTATGATTTTGATTAAACAATATGTATTTTCAAATGTATTAACCCACCAAATACACTCATATTATAACTTCGTTGCCAGCCTGTCCACATGCCAATCCAAGTAAGCACATCATCCAATGGAATATAACTTTGGGTTCAGAAAATTCCGTGGTAAATTGGACTTAATGTTTTTAATTCAATTCATCTAAAACGCAGCGTAACCTCCAGTCAATACAATTAGATACAACATAAAATTTAATTAAATTTTTTTGCCAAGCTCGGTTCTATTAATCTTATTTATTGATAATGTGTTTTTTATTAATACTTTCTGGTGATTTAATCTATATCCATTGCTTTTGTGTGTTCATTTTTATATGAAAAGCATTTTTGTAACTCCATAGGAAATCCTCTACTGAAGTTCTATTAAATCTTGATAAAGAGCAGACAATTGTAATTGTAAAAGCCAAATTTTACCACCGATTCCTTATGGATTTGTGAAGAAGCGTTTGGTAGCTCACTGCTTAAGTCTGCAAGAGGAAAGTAAAGTAATAACTTTGATAGATATTTATAAATACATTATCAAAACCTAATAACATTACGCTTGATAAAAAGATAGACGTCAAATGTTGATCGTGGATTTTTACTAAACATTAGAAGCCTTGTTCATTCCATATTCAACAAAATGTAGCAATTATTTCCAATATATTATTATTAATGATTTTAATTGTAAACATTTACAAAAGTAGGTAGAAAACTCGGTTTTTAGAATGTGTGAGCAAAAAAGGTCTTCAATTTTAAAAGCGGTAGCAAGAAAAGTATGAATTATTTCCAATATCTTATTATTATTAATGATTTTATTATTGTAAATGAATTCAAAATGTATAATACTGTTTAAAAGCAATTTTGGTATGTCGCGGTAGAAAATTTGTAATTTTAGAGGAGCAAAAAAAGATCATTACTTTGAAAAAGAGGTAGAAAATTGTAAGAATTTCCAAAAGTAGGTAGAAAACTCGGTTTTTAGAAAGTGTGAGCAAAAAAGGTCTTCAATTAAAAAAAACAAGTAGAAACTTGTAAGAATTTCCGAAAATTTGGTTTTTCAAAAGGTTCTCACTTTAAAAGTCAAGTAGAAACTTTGTAATATTTGCAAAACAGGTAGAAATTTTTGTTTTTGGAAAAGTGAAGAATAAAAAAGGTCCTCAATTTAAAACTGATGTAGAAAAAATATACTACTTCTTTTAAAGAAGTAAAAAGTTTGACAATTTTATATTCATGAGGACAAACAACTAGCGTTTTCTGAGTTATTTATCTGTGGAAACTGCAACTATTGCACAAAATCTTCCTTGAATCAATACTAAGTGTTCAAGTATATATAAATAGATAAATCTAGTATTAAATTACATTTTATTTTTTATGTCCCTATCAGTATACTCAGCTCTCTTAATCATAATAAATTTTACGACAAAATGCGTCTAAAACGGTTGTGACATTTTACTAAATATTACCGATCAGGTTTAATCTATACTTACTAGTAGCTTCTGCATTCTTTAACAGTATATTAAGTGCCATCGATTTAATGACAATATACTTCTGTACTTCTAGTGGCACTTGAAAACATATTTCATATATTGTTGATTCCATACGGATTGGCAAAGGAGCGTTTGGTATCTAATAGTAAAAGTCGAAAAGTATTTAAAAACATAAATATCATCTATTGGACATAATTATCATCGTGGTATATCTTCCCAGGGGAAACTTATCACTATTTGAGCGTTCTATTAGTGACATTTTTGTTCGTTATAGGGATATTATTGTGGTTTGTGACTTTAATTATGACCTTTTCAGTCCAGCTAAATCTGAGAATCTAAGATTGCTTTGTGGGCGATATGGTCTTTCGTGTCTACACAATTCCCTGCCTACTCACTATGATGCTTTTTATCAGTCCACATCTTTAATTGATTTTTTTCTCGTCAGCCATAGTCTGACAATTAGTATCTCGGCGCAATTTCAGGTGCCTTTTATTTCGCACCACTGTCTAATATGTGCTGCCTTCCGAATACCAGTAAACCATTCGCAAAGTCGGCCTTTGAGTATTAGAGACTATTGTCGTGCGGATATGACGGAAATTCTTAGACTAATAGCTCAGACTGATTTTTCACGAATTTACAATACATGCGATCCGGATGAGCAACTATTGTTTTTTAATACTCTCTTTAATGAACTTTTGAACTTTATACCGATCAGGATAGTGAGGCGACCACCTGCTCAGAATAGAATTAGATTTTCTAATGATATCAATTACCATAGATCCTTAACTAACATTGCGTTAAGGGCATTTTATGAACATAGAACTGACGGAAATTTGGATATTTATAAGAAACTACGTAATCTGACGAAGGCCAAAATTAGGAAATTTAAGATAATGTATAGTCGTCGTATGTTTTGTTGCGGGGATACGAAGAAAATGTGGAACAGTCTAAGAAATGCTGGTATTTCTGAAGCACCAAACATTGCTACTGACTTAGATGCTAATGAAATTAATGAACATTTTATTAGTAGTCAACTGGATGTTGCTAATAGGGAACCTGATTTTACTCAATTTATTAGTTCGACTGAATGTTTCTCTTTTTCAAATATCACTGAAATTGATTTATGTATTAGTTTATTTAAAATAAAGTCTACGGCATTGGGTGTTGATGGTATTTCTATTAAGTTACTAAAACTGATTTTTCCCTACATCAGTAGACATCTTCTTCACTTTGTAAACACCATCTTAACATCATCTAAATATCCCAAGGATTGGAAAACATCGCGTATCATTCCAATTCCTAAGACTGGTTGTATTCTGGCAGTCGACAATATGAGGCCTATTAGCATTTTGCCTGTGTTATCTAAAGTTGTTGAAAACATTATTAAGGAACAAATTACAAGGTGGATTGATTCTAGGAGTTTGCTTAATGAGTGTCAATTTGGTTTTCGTAGTGGTCGGAATACGGGACTATTATTGACTGAGCTCACTGGTACTATTAGGGGTAGACTAAATGAGGGTATGTTGGCTGTGTTGATTTCAATCGACCTATCCAAAGCATTTGATCAGGTCAATCATATTGCGTTAATTACAAAGTTAAATCAAAAATATAAATTTTCAACTTCAGTGTGCCGGCTTATTTGGTCTTATTTGAGTAACCGCAGTCAATTTGTTGCTCTAGCAGATATGGTCTCTGACATTAAGTCTGTCAAATCTGGTGTGCCTCAGGGTTCTGTAATTGGTCCAATCCTATTCACTTTGTATATCAATGACTTATTTGAGGAACTATATTACTGTAAACTATATGCTTTTGCTGATGATATACAGCTGTTGTGGGTAGGTGACTATCAATTTACGGATTCGTTGCAGGCTAAAATTAATTATGACCTAGGTAACCTGATGGATTGGATAGATTTAAATTATCTTAGGGTTAATCCTGAGAAAACTAAAGCTTTAATTTTTAAGTCAAATAGGTCATACACAATTGATTTGAACATATAATTACGTGGGTCGGTGATTGAATTTGTAAACCAACTAAGGTGTCTTGGAGTAATTTTGGATGATAAATTATCCTTTGGGCCTCATATCGATAATAT
The DNA here is from genome assembly GCA_950370525.1 of Bellardia bayeri. Taxonomy (NCBI): domain Eukaryota; kingdom Metazoa; phylum Arthropoda; class Insecta; order Diptera; family Calliphoridae; genus Bellardia; species Bellardia bayeri. Next base: position 100,096,721 of record OX493267.1, read on the forward strand.
TTGTTCTAGAGTTTGTTGCACTTTGCGGAGATTATATCATCTAATTCTGTTTCTACCTTTGAGTGTTAGAAAGTCAATTACACATGCATTGCTTATGTCTCAAGTGAATTATTGTTTTGAAGTTTACCCAGGTTGTAACTTAAGCAACGGAAGGAAAATAAAGCATATTGTCCACCGTATTGTTAGATTTGTTTATAAACTTAGGCTGAGGGCGCATGTGTCTGGTTATGTAAAAAGTTTTCTGAATCTTTTTTTGAGGACTATTTAAAGTTTCGGTTATTAATTTATCTTTTTAATATTATAAAGACTCAAAGTCCTCCGAGTGTTGTACGAATGATATCTTTTAACATTTCTGTTAGAAATCCTCAAATCGTTATACCACGTATTTATAACATGGTTTATGAACAATCTTTTTTCGTACGTGCGGCACGGTTATGGAATATTTTGCCTAGAAATCTACGTTCTTTCGCCATGTCTTTTGCAGTCTTTAAGCGTAACCTCTGTGTGTTTCTTAATTCACATAGCTCAATTTTGTAATCACTGGTAAATTTTTGGGTTTTTTTTCACTTCTCTTGTTTTATCCTGCTTAAATTTACTCGATATAATGTGTGGGAGTCGGTTGGTTGTCATGATGTTGGTATATGTTTATTTTAGATAATGAAATCTCATAGTTGTACTTATTTTATATGTATATTGAATTATTTCTTACCTCATAGTTATGAAATTACTTGTAATATATTTTATTGGCCAATTGGCTATTTGTATTACCATGAATAAAATAAATAAAATAAAATAAAAATAAATAAATAAATGTAACAAAATTAATACTACTATATTAATTGATATTATTACTATCAAGGCGTTTTTCGGCTATATCACAGAAGAACATCCATGATCTCTGTTTTTAATAACTATCTATTTGTACCTTAAAACCTTCAAGCAACCCTTCGATTCCATCAAACAATAACCTATTCAGAGACTGTAAACAAAATTCTATTTCCATTGCAATTATATATTTCCGAGGCCATAAACAAAACAAAACTTGTTTTACATTCATCATTTTACAAAAAACGATATTCCTTAATGATTGCTTTACCCTTATATGGTGGATGCATATTTGTCTGTTTGGTTGTTTGGCCTTATTGATGAAACACATGACACAACTGTCTAAATGGATAAAACTAACTTATAACATTACAAATAACTTTTTAGTGAACCAATTGCTCATCTCAAGTAAATGCTGGTGAAGAATAACATAAATTTTATACTCTAAAAGTATTCATTAATCGGAAATCTTTCCAGCATCACACACGATACCAATTTTTACTTGTACCAACGTAAAATTTCATTACTTGTGTTATTTAATCAGCCATATAGTTGAGGTTCAGGAAAGAACAGTTTGTTCAACGTCTTTAAGCTGCCTTTTACTTCAAGTTCAGGACAAAACTGTTTGTTCAACGATTTTTATTTCGGGTCTAAATATTATTAAAATGTATTTGTTTCAGGATTAAAACTTTCGTGTCTATTTTATCTAAAAGTTAAAGAAATATACTTACCTCAATGGTAGTCACTGCGTTCGGAAATATATGTCTTCAGTACCCATATTTACAGAAAGATAAAACAGCGACAAATAAATTCAGTTGAATAAAATTTCAATTAAGTTTTTTATTTTGTTTAAATATACATTTTCTTCAAACATTTTGTTTCTTTAATTGACATACTTACCTCCACACAAATAAACATACTTAACATTTATATTAATTTGACATTTGGTAAAAAGTATTCTTTAAATTACCTATTCAAATATGCAAAAGTATTTATAGTACAGATAAACATTAAACAAACTTTATTTTCCGATTATGAATTTAGTGTTTATAGTATTGCATTCAACCGATCTTTGCGTTTATTATAGCCATGTAAATAGAAGACTTCTTTCTTATATTCATCAAGTTTATTCCAATTTGGTTCTGTAAATAGCATTTCCCAGACATCTCTAAATATTACGGCCTATAAAACTCTTATTTATGCCAGCTTGGACACATTTTCATTCCGACTACTTTTCAGTGGACGTAGTTGCATTAAATCTAAAATAAACAAAATAAATTAGCCATTTATTAGAATTTAGATCATAATACACACCATATAATGTTTTAAATAAAAAAATATGTCATTGCAAAGAACAAATTTAAATTCCAATCAACGAGAAAGCCTTTACAAAATATTCACGATGTTAAAATAAATATTTCCAGTTTTTACTTTATCCACAGCCACTTCTAAAGCAACTCATTTTGCAGAATAATAACGCCATTGAGTATACTATTCCGCGACATTAAATCTAAAAAGAAAATAAATTTATAAACTCGTATTAAACATTTAAACGTTATACTTATAAAAATATTTATTTTATTATCCACTGCTACTCCAATCAACTCCTGATTCTCATGATGTGAAGAATAGTACATTTATGAATGCCAAACTATTTGCGAATCATAGTACAATTCATTGACAAGACGTTTTTCAACTAATATTACTCACAAATTTTCTTTTTGGCGGTATCTTTAATTTATTTCTTCCAAATTTTTAGTAGCTGCTGCATTTTTCTTTTTATTCCAATAGTATTTACATTTACAAACGAATCCTGATCAACAAAAGGAATTTACTACCAACTCGGAAACATTATTGAAAACATATGTATATTCTATCTTTTTTTGTGTTGATTTTTATTATTTTTTGTTGACTGTATCCTTGCTTTTGTTTATTTATGTTGTGACGAATGTTTTTGATAAAAAATAAACAAATAATGGAAGTTAGGAAGGAAAATGCCAAACCAGAACTGCCTCAATCACCAGTCGCAGAGGACATTCAAAACCAATATTCGCAACACAAAGAACTTTATGAAAAACTAAAGGCTGATGTGGCAATATAAATGCAATTCTTAGATGAAAATCGAGTAAATAATAATTTGATTGTTGAATTATATTAATTATATTAATGTCTTCAGATGAAACATCAGAAAAGACTTCAGCAGATCAAGTAATATCAGCCTCAACAAATACTGAAGCTAATAAATATCGTCGAGGCGGAGCATACTCCACTGATGCAGGAGGTAAATTTTATATACTCATTTTCCAAATGCATACTTATAAATCAGTTTTATTCCCTTTAAGACTACATATACAATACAGCCGATATTAATTTAATACAGCCTGAGAATAAACCATTACATACTAAAATGAAGGGTATAATAACAGCCAAATTCACTATCAGTATCACAATACCTCATGATTCATTGACAGATATTGAAACTGCTAAAGAATATGTAGCCAAAGCAATGGGTATGTATGGTTCTCGACAGCCTCAACAGCACCATCAGCAACAGCAAAAAGAACAGGATTATTTGCAACAGGAGAATCAGCAGCTATTAGATCATCATCAACAACAAAATGAGCAACAAAAGCAAAACGAGGAACAAAAGCAAAATAATTACGAATATTATACATATACCCAAAAGGAAATAACACATCAGCCATATACAACTGACGAAGAACAAGCGCTACAACAGGCTTACCATCAATATTCCTCTCGACCAACCGCCGAAAATGATGCCAAACAACAATTGGAAGAACATTTACAAGACCACCTGCAAGAACAAATACAACAAGCGCAACAATTGGTAAAAGACAAAGAACAAAAACCACCACAAGAAGAACAAAATGAAGGCGACGAATCTCCTGCTCCAGTATATGAAAAGGATCCTGTCACCAGATCCTATAATATACATGAAGAACATACTGAAGGTTATGATCCAGCACAGCAATCCGTGGTCGACCGTGCTATTGCACAAAATGTATCTACAAACCTGCACCCCAATATCAAGAAAATGCCAATGCAAAGCTGCAAGTTCTAATGTTTCTGAAGATGGTTATCCTATAATGAACCCTTATCAACATGTACTAAAGAAGGAGGCAATGCCTGATAAATATAATGATTCCAATGCTAATTATGAGCAGCAACAACCTCGAAGTCATAAATATTAACCTCTAGAATTTGATAGTTATAATCCTACATTTAACAACAATCCAGATGGTTATGGTCAATAACAGACCTATAAGACACATCTAACAAACCGACATGCATCCGGTAAAAGAGGTAAACGTGGTGGTTCCTCTTATCCAAGCGCGAACAAGAAATCAACACATCGTGCTTCTTTAAAAGACTATGAAGCTAATGTTGCTCTTCGTCCACCACCAAAAAATTAAACTATTATTGTAATAGCCAACGCAAATAAAGTCTTCTAGAATTTTTCTTTATTTATTTATAATTAATTCTTTTAAAATATATTTTTATATAATTTTAATACACCTCAAAGTTGTGCTAAAATATTAAATTTATAACAATTACTATTGTTTAATTCTATACCAATTTTAAATTATATTAAAAGTGTGTTATTTTAATAATTTTTAAATCATTTTTATATACAACAGTTTCATTTGTTTTATTTTTCCATTATTCTTTAAAGGTCGTCACTAAAAGAAGGTATTGTTATGCAAACATCATGAATATATGATAATATTTGGGAATAACTATGTATTAATAACTTTAAAACTTAAAGATTATTATAAAATACATACACGAGTATAAACGTACTTTGTATTCTAAAAGTATATTTAATTTCATATATATTTCTTAATTGCATCTAAAAAATACATTGATCTAATAGAATTTCAAACTGGAGCAACTCCTTTATTAAAATTAAAAACAGTTTCGGATAATATGTTTAAACTCTTCATCATTAACAACTTTATTAGAATTTACGAAGGAATTCATAATGTTTTGCAATGTACTACTGATAAAGAACTCGAAATATTTATAGATTAGTATCCGGGAGTGTTAAAGCATTTCTACTTTCACTGCCTTCATAAAATATACAAAAAACTAAATGAATCTGAAATAGTAGAGGTGACTTTTTATTAAACAATAACGATCCATTTGATTCCATAAGCATTGCTTAATAGGATGTTTTAGATCATGATTTAAGCATATATAAAAAACAAATAGTATCGATATATTCGCAAAAGTATCTATGTATCTATATTACACTTACTGGTGGCTTCATTGAAATTTACATCACCAAATAATTAATTATTACTTTAATAACCGGCTCTGCGAAAACGACATCAAAATGTAACTACATTTTAGTTTGTCTGCATCTTTGTTTCCCGGAAGATCTGGTCCAGAAGCTGCCGCTGCCACAGACCATAAGAGTTCCCATAAGAGTTGGTACAGTAATTGTAGTGTCCAAATGTCAGTCTCAATGACAATATTTGGTCTTCACTAAAATGAACTCTTAAAACATAAGAAAATGAAGTTAATGTTTAATATTTGTATTTCTAGATCACTTAGATTCCTAAAAGATTTGGTCCAAAAGTTGCCGTTGTCCATACCTCAGGACACTTACCTCTTATCACCATAAGATTTGGTGCATTCACAAGTCAGTATAAATAACCACATCATAGTTGCTTTTTCCAAACGTTGGTATATACATATGCCCACGTCATATCTTAATTAATATTAGCTCATACCCGTAGGAAAATGTAATTATTTTAAGTATTTTATTTTTTAGATACTTGAGAATTCTCTTCTTTGATTTCCGACAGATTTCGTCCAATAGTTACGGTTTCCACAAATTAGTGTGCTTGTCTATATAATCTATACGTTTTCACTAAGGTGAACTGTTAGAAATATACCATATAACCATATACCATATCTATATATTTGCGGATATTCACAAATGATTCCTAAAAGAGGTGCTTCAATACTTTACGTTTCAAAAAGTCTGCATAGTTGTATATATCATATTTTAATGTTCAATAATGTTAACCGTAGTCTAAACACTGAGATGTAGAAAGTTAAATACAGTTTTGATTTTTCTATTTGAAAATTTGGTCCATTATCATTATTCCTAGCATCAAATAGTATTTACTTACATTAACAGTTAAAAATATTCCATGACGTTACAATGTGTAAATAATGTTTAGTTTTTTCGATTATTGGGGATACTTAGATTTGATCCAAAAGAATTTTTCAAATATTTGGCTTTCACAAATGTTATTACAGTTGTGGTTGTGGTCAGTGTCCTTGATCATATCATCTGTTAGTCTTCACTAATATGTATAAGATTCTGAAAGAAGTTTCTTGTTAATTATTGTTAATTCAATTGATTTCATAAAGAAAAGAAACATTTGCTACGATGAAACTTAGGACTGTGACACTAATTAAATATGTTTACCAATTAAAATAATATCGACTTACTGACAAATGATTCATATTATATTCTTGCTAGTTGTTTTCTTCACCGGGCTACTATCGATGTTGCATATTTTGCTATCTATATCTAATTTCGGAAACTAGTTCTTAATCAAATCAATCATTGTTTAAAATATAAAGCTTTTCTATTAATAAAAATAATAATATATTTAATAGTAAATAATAACATTATGTTTAATGTTAGTGATTCTAGTAAATCATATTACGATATACTAACTCCTTAATATTAAGTGATTCATTTGGACTTTTCTTTAATTTTAAATAAAACGCTTTATTATTGCTCGAGAAAACAAACTTTTACATTTACTTTTAAATAATAATTTTTTTTATTCTTTCTTTCGGCTTTCCTAGGAATATAGACAATATTTTCCCAGGAATTTTCCAAATTCTAATTGTTATAGTTATTTGTAGTACATATGTACATACATAGTTATGTTTTGTCTTATAAAAAAAATTATTTTCTTATCAAAATAGTTGTCTAAGAACATTTTAATTTCTAAAATCTTTGTTGAATCGACAATACCATCTGTCATCAAAAAATATTATATTTTTTTTATAAAATCATTAGATCTCGCTAGTACAGGATCAAAGCATTTATTTATTATATAATATTATTTAAAAGTAGTTGTTTAATTTTTTCGTTCAGCTTTTAATTTTCTTACAAAGAATTATCTCAAAAAAGTATAATTACACAGTGATACAATATCGAACTTTGCGAATGGGATGAGACCAATTGCAAATGAAAGTTGACATTATCCATAACAAAACCTTCAAGGGTTTTTCTAGTTCAGTGAGAGATTTTTTATACTCATTTGAAGTTGGTGATTTTAGAACGCTGTCTAGCAAGGAATGATCATTGAAAATTAAAAAAAAATAATGCTTATTTATTTTTATCACCTGAAAAGGTGTGGTAACTAACTGATTTTTGTCTTTTGAGGATAATAACCGCTAATTCATACTTACCTTTCAGGCTATTACCAAAGTTATATGTTCTTCAATCTAAAACTAATTTCAATAACTAAGCCTTTTTACTAATTTAATTTTCTTCATATAAATAATAAACATGTCTAAAATGGTGTTGATCGAATTCAATATACCATTGATTCACAAAGAACATGTACCATCCATCCTGTTGTTTCGATATGAATATGTGAATAAGTTGTTTGATGGCTTCAACCTACATATATAAGAAACAAATATATATGTTATATTAATATTTACAAAAATAAGAAATTATATACTTACTAGGGGCTTCGTTAAAATTTCTATCAGTCGAAGATGTTTATTTTGTCCTTAATCAGTATATTTAACTCTCCAAATCCACACCGATATATAGACAAACAGCGATTAAAACAGTCATAGCAATTACAAAATTGATGATTCCGTTTGAATTGGAAAGGTGACTTGTAAATGCTTGTCGTTAATGAATACAACTTAAACTTGACGAATTATGAGATATTAAAATATGTATATATTTTATATTACATTTAAACATTTTCATTTTAAAATTGTTTTGTATCTGTTGTTTTATCCACAGCAATCTAATGGTTTGTTGACACAAAAATATAGCAATGAAATGTTCTTGTTTATACAGCTGTTTCTTGAGCATGTTTATGTTTAAGGACATGCCAGATTTACCTGTTTTTATGACTTCCTACGAAAGTCATGAATATGACTTTTTATATAGTCCAAGTATTTTAAAATATTTTTTAATTCAAATACATAAAATGGTTATAATTTAATCGCGGATTAATGGTAAGTATACTGATATATCTAAAAATAAAACTTTAATTGCATTTTCTTATGTTTTATTATTTTATTTAAGGAGTTCATATTAGTCAAAACGTACAGATCGTATGGTCATGGAAATTGAACTATCAAAACGACAAATATTGGATAACATCTTTCAAGAAATCAAGGCTGAGTACACCCAAGTAATTGGAAATTAAAAATCAATCATTTATTACATTTGTTCTGTTTATTTTTAGCAGTCCATTTTTGGGAAAGGCTGAAGTGTGATATTGCCAAGGATTCTAAGGTTTAAAAATGGAAGCTATTATATCAATTCTATTTGGAATCGAAGATAAGCATCCCCATGTGGCTAAAAATATAAAACACTAAACAATAATTACTTTTGTTATTCTTTAAATATTTATTTTAGGAAGGACTAAAATATGAGATGGTTAATGATGCTACACAGTGGCTATTTCAGCTATGGAACCAAATCTACTCGGAATCAAAGGTTTGTATCCTCATGCATCTAGAAATTAAATAACTTAATATTAGTCGCAGTACATTACTTTTTATTTTCAGTATTTCATATTCGTGAAGACAAATAACTGGCATTGTCTAAGTTACTGATCTGTGGAGACTTCAACTATTGCAATATTGGATTAAATCTTTCAGGAATCAAAGGTGAGTACACTCAAGTAATTGTAAATAAAAAATCAATCATTTATTACATTTGTTTACGATGTTCTGTTTATTTTTAAGAGGCTATTTTTGGGAAAGACTGGCGTGTGATATTGCCAACGATTCTAAGGTTTAAAAAAGGAAACTATAAGATCAATTCTATTTGGAATCAAAGGTAAGCATCCCCAAGTGCCTAAAAATATAAAACACTAAACAATAATTACTTTTGTTTTCCTTTAAATATTTGTTTTAGGAAGAACTAAAATATGATTGATGTAATTGATAAGATTCTATTGTACATAGAAAGTTACAATATGTATTTTGTTGTATGAACACCATTAAAAATATTTTTAAAGCCTTGAATATTTTCTAGACTTAAAGAAAATTGTAACAAAATGTATAAGGAAATAATTTTAATAGTATGCTAACAAATAAAGTTTCAATGTATGTACATATGTATGTTAAATTAAATTTTCATGAAATGCATCAACAATTATAATAAGAAAGGCAACTATTTAAATAAAACTCCCGGGAATTAATGGTATGTATCCTCATATATTTAAAAATATAAAAAATAAAACCCTAATTACATTATTACATTACATTTTCTTATGCTTTATTATTTAATCTTAGGAGTATTATTAATAAAAGCATAAAGATCATATTGTCAAGGAAACTGATCCAAGGAAATGGAAACTATTAGATCAATTCTACTTGGATTCAAAGATAAGTATCCCCAAGTAGCAGAAAATATAAAACGCTAAACAATAAATACTTTTGTTTTCCTTTAAAGATTTATTTTACGAAGGAAGGACTAAAATATGATATGGTTAATGATGCTACACTGTGGAAATGGCAACTCTTGAACCAACTCTACTCAGAATCAAAGGTTTGTATCCTCATGTATCTAGAAATTAAATAAATTATTTTTAGTCGCAGTTTATTAAACCATACTTTTTATTTTTAGTATTTCATATTCCTGAAGACAAATGTACAGCTCCAAAGAAAGCTCTCCAAAACACTTGTATTATATTTATTACTCTTTTTATTAAAAAATGCAATGCGTTTCTTATTCCCTTTTCTATTTTTATTAAGGTAAATTATTACAAAGATGAAATTAAAAAAACGTAATATATAATTGGAAACATGCTATTATTATTAAAAAATATTAAAGATTGATAATGGGAACAGCGTAGCTCTATTTCTGAGCTTCATAAAGCTTATATAGTAATAGAAGAAGAGCTCAGGTCCTCCAAAGAATGGTTTTTAATGCATTACAGCATGATACTACACTGTGGATATGGCAACTATTGAACCAAATCTACTCGGAATCAAAGGTTTGTATCCGCTTGTATCTAGAAATTAAAATATCTAATTATTAGTCGCAGTTTATTAAACATAACTTTTTATTTTCAGTATTTCATATTCATGAAGGCAAACAACTGGCATTGTCTAAGTTACTGTTCTGTGGAAACTTCAACTATTGCAATATTGGATAAAATCTTTCAGGAATCAAAGGTGAGTACACTCAAGTAATTGGAAATAAAAAATTCAATCATTTATTGCATTTGTTTACGATGTTCTGTTTATTTTTAGAAGTCTATTTTTTAAAAGACTGACGTGTGATATTGCCAAGGATTCTAAGGTTTTTTTAGGAGTCTATTTTTGGGAAAGACTGACGTATGGTATTGCCAAGGATTCTAAGGTTTAAAAATGGAAAGTATTAGGTCAGTTTCACTTGGAATCAAAGATAAGTATCCCCATGATTTAAACATAAAGTGAGATATATTTTGTAAGATTTTCTACTTGTCCTAACTTAATTTTACTTCTTAATTTCATAGATATTGATACACTATAAAACGGACTTAAGGGTCGTTGAAGATGCAATTAAATAAAAAAGTTCTTTCTGTTTGGCGATATAAAAATATGTGTTGGAAATTTATTACGAATACCAAATGATTTGTGTTTATTGCTACCATTTTACAAATTGTTAAAAATTTAATTTATATGTTTCCATATATGTATATTTATCATGTTTATTAAGTAAATTCTTTTGAATAACTTCTTATTTGTCACCTGGGCTACAATTGGCAAGGAATTAATAAGAACTGAATTCAAACGATCTTAATACATCATCTCATTTCATGCAAACTTTGTAATCAAATTACAATTCGCAAGATTAAAGCTTATTCCATAAAAATTTGGATACCTTCTGCTTTTACCATACAGAAAAATTCTAGAGATAATAAATACCAAAAGACTCAGAATCATTTACTTAATCGATCAAACATTTTCCATACTTTACATTTTAACCAAACTACAAGTAGGTATTTTAAAGATAATTCCATAAATTATTCTTTTAGCCAGCGGACAAATGCTATAGTTGCTTGGTTAATATGCACCAGTTTAAGCTGCTTATTCAATCCGTAAAGCAATGGCTTCAAATCCTGTTAATAGTTATGGTTGGTTTACGTGGTAGTTCACTACGTGCGAACACTTAAGTAGAGTCGAAGGGACCCCGTTTTAATAGTTAATAGTTATACTTATTACTTTATATTATATGTTTAATTTGACAAATCACTATTAAGACCTGCAGGAAATATTAATTAACGTTCATAGACAAACAAGTACAAATAATTAGATATTTACTAGTTGTACACGTTCTTCATGTATTTCCAATTCTGTATAATTAAATATTATGAGATATTTAAAGAATCTGTGTAGATACATTTCCGAGCACTAGTGGTTCACGTTTTTCAGGCGTCTTAATTTGAGCAATACAGTGAGTTATTAAAAATTATACTAACAATTAAACTTGTAAACTTTAAGATGCTGTTGTAAAACAGTATCCCCAGCTAAATTTTCTTTCTGCCGTTTATCAGGTTATTGGACATCTAGCGAAATATAATTTTTCTTGTTACCAAACGTATTGCGTTATGAACTGTAAATTTTGTATCCAATTTAAGGTCTTTGTCTTAGGTTTGATGCATATTTCTGAAATCCTAACAACAGAATATCTAAACAACTGAGCATTTTAAATGGTGTTAATGATATTTTTCCAAATTCTGTAGATCCTGCTAATTGCATATGGATTGATAAAGAAGCGTTTGGTAGTTCTTGTCTTAATCCTGCTGAAAAAAATTATATTAAATAACATATTTTTAATATTATAACATATACTTACTAGGACTATCATTAAGAATCTCTTCAGCAGATCATGGGGGTTATTGTGTATTTCTAATCGAAAAGAAAATCGTTCGAATTTATATACTTTTTACATTGTATTTCATAATACACAATAACTCTCAATATTTTGTTTAGCAAATTATTTTAATCAAGAAGCAATGTAATAATATAAAAGCTATGATTTTGATTAAACAATATGTATTTTCAAATGTATTAACCCACCAAATACACTCATATTATAACTTCGTTGCCAGCCTGTCCACATGCCAATCCAAGTAAGCACATCATCCAATGGAATATAACTTTGGGTTCAGAAAATTCCGTGGTAAATTGGACTTAATGTTTTTAATTCAATTCATCTAAAACGCAGCGTAACCTCCAGTCAATACAATTAGATACAACATAAAATTTAATTAAATTTTTTTGCCAAGCTCGGTTCTATTAATCTTATTTATTGATAATGTGTTTTTTATTAATACTTTCTGGTGATTTAATCTATATCCATTGCTTTTGTGTGTTCATTTTTATATGAAAAGCATTTTTGTAACTCCATAGGAAATCCTCTACTGAAGTTCTATTAAATCTTGATAAAGAGCAGACAATTGTAATTGTAAAAGCCAAATTTTACCACCGATTCCTTATGGATTTGTGAAGAAGCGTTTGGTAGCTCACTGCTTAAGTCTGCAAGAGGAAAGTAAAGTAATAACTTTGATAGATATTTATAAATACATTATCAAAACCTAATAACATTACGCTTGATAAAAAGATAGACGTCAAATGTTGATCGTGGATTTTTACTAAACATTAGAAGCCTTGTTCATTCCATATTCAACAAAATGTAGCAATTATTTCCAATATATTATTATTAATGATTTTAATTGTAAACATTTACAAAAGTAGGTAGAAAACTCGGTTTTTAGAATGTGTGAGCAAAAAAGGTCTTCAATTTTAAAAGCGGTAGCAAGAAAAGTATGAATTATTTCCAATATCTTATTATTATTAATGATTTTATTATTGTAAATGAATTCAAAATGTATAATACTGTTTAAAAGCAATTTTGGTATGTCGCGGTAGAAAATTTGTAATTTTAGAGGAGCAAAAAAAGATCATTACTTTGAAAAAGAGGTAGAAAATTGTAAGAATTTCCAAAAGTAGGTAGAAAACTCGGTTTTTAGAAAGTGTGAGCAAAAAAGGTCTTCAATTAAAAAAAACAAGTAGAAACTTGTAAGAATTTCCGAAAATTTGGTTTTTCAAAAGGTTCTCACTTTAAAAGTCAAGTAGAAACTTTGTAATATTTGCAAAACAGGTAGAAATTTTTGTTTTTGGAAAAGTGAAGAATAAAAAAGGTCCTCAATTTAAAACTGATGTAGAAAAAATATACTACTTCTTTTAAAGAAGTAAAAAGTTTGACAATTTTATATTCATGAGGACAAACAACTAGCGTTGTCTGGGTTATTTATCTGTGGAAACTGCAACTATTGCACAAAATCTTCCTTGAATCAAAGGTCAGTGTCTTCAAGCAAATATAAATAGATAAATCTAGTATTAAATTACATTTTCTTTTTTATATCCCTATCAGTATATTCAGCTCTCTTAATCATAATAAATTTTACGACAAAATGCGTCTAAAACGGTTGTGACATTTTACTAAATATTACCGATCAGGTTTAATCTATACTTACTAGTAGCTTCTGCATTCTTTAACAGTATATTAAGTGCCATCGATTTAATGGCAATATACTTCTGTACTTCTAGTGGCACTTGAAAACATATTTCATATATTGTTGATTCCATACGGATTGGCAAAGGAGCGTTTGGTATCTAATAGTAAAAGTCGAAAAGTATTTAAAAACATAAATATCATCTATTGGACATAAATATCATCGTGGTATATCTTCCCAGGGGAAACTTATCACTATTTGAGCGTTCTATTAGTGACATTTTTGTTCGTTATAGGGATATTATTGTGGTTTGTGACTTTAATTATGACCTTTTCAGTCCAGCTAAATCTGAGAATCTAAGATTGCTTTGTGGGCGATATGGTCTTTCGTGTCTACACAATTCCCTGCCTACTCACTATGATGCTTTTTATCAGTCCACATCTTTAATTGATTTTTTTCTCGTCAGCCATAGTCTGACAATTAGTATCTCGGCGCAATTTCAGGTGCCTTTTATTTCGCACCACTGTCTAATATGTGCTGCCTTCCGAATACCAGTAAACCATTCGCAAAGTCGGCCTTTGAGTATTAGAGACTATTGTCGTGCGGATATGACGGAAATTCTTAGACTAATAGCTCAGACTGATTTTTCACGAATTTACAATACATGCGATCCGGATGAGCAACTATTGTTTTTTAATACTCTCTTTAATGAACTTTTGAACTTTATACCGATCAGGATAGTGAGGCGACCACCTGCTCAGAATAGAATTAGATTTTCTAATGATATCAATTACCATAGATCCTTAACTAACATTGCGTTAAGGGCATTTTATGAACATAGAACTGACGGAAATTTGGATATTTATAAGAAACTACGTAATCTGACGAAGGCCAAAATTAGGAAATTTAAGATAATGTATAGTCGTCGTATGTTTTGTTGCGGGGATACGAAGAAAATGTGGAACAGTCTAAGAAATGCTGGTATTTCTGAAGCACCAAACATTGCTACTGACTTAGATGCTAATGAAATTAATGAACATTTTATTAGTAGTCAACTGGATGTTGCTAATAGGGAACCTGATTTTACTCAATTTATTAGTTCGACTGAATGTTTCTCTTTTTCAAATATCACTGAAATTGATTTATGTATTAGTTTATTTAAAATAAAGTCTACGGCATTGGGTGTTGATGGTATTTCTATTAAGTTACTAAAACTGATTTTTCCCTACATCAGTAGACATCTTCTTCACTTTGTAAACACCATCTTAACATCATCTAAATATCCCAAGGATTGGAAAACATCGCGTATCATTCCAATTCCTAAGACTGGTTGTATTCTGGCAGTCGACAATATGAGGCCTATTAGCATTTTGCCTGTGTTATCTAAAGTTGTTGAAAACATTATTAAGGAACAAATTACAAGGTGGATTGATTCTAGGAGTTTGCTTAATGAGTGTCAATTTGGTTTTCGTAGTGGTCGGAATACGGGACTATTATTGACTGAGCTCACTGGTACTATTAGGGGTAGACTAAATGAGGGTATGTTGGCTGTGTTGATTTCAATCGACCTATCCAAAGCATTTGATCAGGTCAATCATATTGCGTTAATTACAAAGTTAAATCAAAAATATAAATTTTCAACTTCAGTGTGCCGGCTTATTTGGTCTTATTTGAGTAACCGCAGTCAATTTGTTGCTCTAGCAGATATGGTCTCTGACATTAAGTCTGTCAAATCTGGTGTGCCTCAGGGTTCTGTAATTGGTCCAATCCTATTCACTTTGTATATCAATGACTTATTTGAGGAACTATATTACTGTAAACTATATGCTTTTGCTGATGATATACAGCTGTTGTGGGTAGGTGACTATCAATTTACGGATTCGTTGCAGGCTAAAATTAATTATGACCTAGGTAACCTGATGGATTGGATAGATTTAAATTATCTTAGGGTTAATCCTGAGAAAACTAAAGCTTTAATTTTTAAGTCAAATAGGTCATACACAATTGATTTGAACATATAATTACGTGGGTCGGTGATTGAATTTGTAAACCAACTAAGGTGTCTTGGAGTAATTTTGGATGATAAATTATCCTTTGGGCCTCATATCGATAATATTTGTTCTAGAGTTTGTTGCACTTTGCGGAGATTATATCATCTAATTCTGTTTCTACCTTTGAGTGTTAGAAAGTCAATTACACATGCATTGCTTATGTCTCAAGTGAATTATTGTTTTGAAGTTTACCCAGGTTGTAACTTAAGCAACGGAAGGAAAATAAAGCATATTGTCCACCGTATTGTTAGATTTGTTTATAAACTTAGGCTGAGGGCGCATGTGTCTGGTTATGTAAAAAGTTTTCTGAATCTTTTTTTGAGGACTATTTAAAGTTTCGGTTATTAATTTATCTTTTTAATATTATAAAGACTCAAAGTCCTCCGAGTGTTGTACGAATGATATCTTTTAACATTTCTGTTAGAAATCCTCAAATCGTTATACCACGTATTTATAACATGGTTTATGAACAATCTTTTTTCGTACGTGCGGCACGGTTATGGAATATTTTGCCTAGAAATCTACGTTCTTTCGCCATGTCTTTTGCAGTCTTTAAGCGTAACCTCTGTGTGTTTCTTAATTCACATAGCTCAATTTTGTAATCACTGGTAAATTTTTGGGTTTTTTTTCACTTCTCTTGTTTTATCCTGCTTAAATTTACTCGATATAATGTGTGGGAGTCGGTTGGTTGTCATGATGTTGGTATATGTTTATTTTAGATAATGAAATCTCATAGTTGTACTTATTTTATATGTATATTGAATTATTTCTTACCTCATAGTTATGAAATTACTTGTAATATATTTTATTGGCCAATTGGCTATTTGTATTACCATGAATAAAATAAATAAAATAAAATAAAAATAAATAAATAAATGTAACAAAATTAATACTACTATATTAATTGATATTATTACTATCAAGGCGTTTTTCGGCTATATCACAGAAGAACATCCATGATCTCTGTTTTTAATAACTATCTATTTGTACCTTAAAACCTTCAAGCAACCCTTCGATTCCATCAAACAATAACCTATTCAGAGACTGTAAACAAAATTCTATTTCCATTGCAATTATATATTTCCGAGGCCATAAACAAAACAAAACTTGTTTTACATTCATCATTTTACAAAAAACGATATTCCTTAATGATTGCTTTACCCTTATATGGTGGATGCATATTTGTCTGTTTGGTTGTTTGGCCTTATTGATGAAACACATGACACAACTGTCTAAATGGATAAAACTAACTTATAACATTACAAATAACTTTTTAGTGAACCAATTGCTCATCTCAAGTAAATGCTGGTGAAGAATAACATAAATTTTATACTCTAAAAGTATTCATTAATCGGAAATCTTTCCAGCATCACACACGATACCAATTTTTACTTGTACCAACGTAAAATTTCATTACTTGTGTTATTTAATCAGCCATATAGTTGAGGTTCAGGAAAGAACAGTTTGTTCAACGTCTTTAAGCTGCCTTTTACTTCAAGTTCAGGACAAAACTGTTTGTTCAACGATTTTTATTTCGGGTCTAAATATTATTAAAATGTATTTGTTTCAGGATTAAAACTTTCGTGTCTATTTTATCTAAAAGTTAAAGAAATATACTTACCTCAATGGTAGTCACTGCGTTCGGAAATATATGTCTTCAGTACCCATATTTACAGAAAGATAAAACAGCGACAAATAAATTCAGTTGAATAAAATTTCAATTAAGTTTTTTATTTTGTTTAAATATACATTTTCTTCAAACATTTTGTTTCTTTAATTGACATACTTACCTCCACACAAATAAACATACTTAACATTTATATTAATTTGACATTTGGTAAAAAGTATTCTTTAAATTACCTATTCAAATATGCAAAAGTATTTATAGTACAGATAAACATTAAACAAACTTTATTTTCCGATTATGAATTTAGTGTTTATAGTATTGCATTCAACCGATCTTTGCGTTTATTATAGCCATGTAAATAGAAGACTTCTTTCTTATATTCATCAAGTTTATTCCAATTTGGTTCTGTAAATAGCATTTCCCAGACATCTCTAAATATTACGGCCTATAAAACTCTTATTTATGCCAGCTTGGACACATTTTCATTCCGACTACTTTTCAGTGGACGTAGTTGCATTAAATCTAAAATAAACAAAATAAATTAGCCATTTATTAGAATTTAGATCATAATACACACCATATAATGTTTTAAATAAAAAAATATGTCATTGCAAAGAACAAATTTAAATTCCAATCAACGAGAAAGCCTTTACAAAATATTCACGATGTTAAAATAAATATTTCCAGTTTTTACTTTATCCACAGCCACTTCTAAAGCAACTCATTTTGCAGAATAATAACGCCATTGAGTATACTATTCCGCGACATTAAATCTAAAAAGAAAATAAATTTATAAACTCGTATTAAACATTTAAACGTTATACTTATAAAAATATTTATTTTATTATCCACTGCTACTCCAATCAACTCCTGATTCTCATGATGTGAAGAATAGTACATTTATGAATGCCAAACTATTTGCGAATCATAGTACAATTCATTGACAAGACGTTTTTCAACTAATATTACTCACAAATTTTCTTTTTGGCGGTATCTTTAATTTATTTCTTCCAAATTTTTAGTAGCTGCTGCATTTTTCTTTTTATTCCAATAGTATTTACATTTACAAACGAATCCTGATCAACAAAAGGAATTTACTACCAACTCGGAAACATTATTGAAAACATATGTATATTCTATCTTTTTTTGTGTTGATTTTTATTATTTTTTGTTGACTGTATCCTTGCTTTTGTTTATTTATGTTGTGACGAATGTTTTTGATAAAAAATAAACAAATAATGGAAGTTAGGAAGGAAAATGCCAAACCAGAACTGCCTCAATCACCAGTCGCAGAGGACATTCAAAACCAATATTCGCAACACAAAGAACTTTATGAAAAACTAAAGGCTGATGTGGCAATATAAATGCAATTCTTAGATGAAAATCGAGTAAATAATAATTTGATTGTTGAATTATATTAATTATATTAATGTCTTCAGATGAAACATCAGAAAAGACTTCAGCAGATCAAGTAATATCAGCCTCAACAAATACTGAAGCTAATAAATATCGTCGAGGCGGAGCATACTCCACTGATGCAGGAGGTAAATTTTATATACTCATTTTCCAAATGCATACTTATAAATCAGTTTTATTCCCTTTAAGACTACATATACAATACAGCCGATATTAATTTAATACAGCCTGAGAATAAACCATTACATACTAAAATGAAGGGTATAATAACAGCCAAATTCACTATCAGTATCACAATACCTCATGATTCATTGACAGATATTGAAACTGCTAAAGAATATGTAGCCAAAGCAATGGGTATGTATGGTTCTCGACAGCCTCAACAGCACCATCAGCAACAGCAAAAAGAACAGGATTATTTGCAACAGGAGAATCAGCAGCTATTAGATCATCATCAACAACAAAATGAGCAACAAAAGCAAAACGAGGAACAAAAGCAAAATAATTACGAATATTATACATATACCCAAAAGGAAATAACACATCAGCCATATACAACTGACGAAGAACAAGCGCTACAACAGGCTTACCATCAATATTCCTCTCGACCAACCGCCGAAAATGATGCCAAACAACAATTGGAAGAACATTTACAAGACCACCTGCAAGAACAAATACAACAAGCGCAACAATTGGTAAAAGACAAAGAACAAAAACCACCACAAGAAGAACAAAATGAAGGCGACGAATCTCCTGCTCCAGTATATGAAAAGGATCCTGTCACCAGATCCTATAATATACATGAAGAACATACTGAAGGTTATGATCCAGCACAGCAATCCGTGGTCGACCGTGCTATTGCACAAAATGTATCTACAAACCTGCACCCCAATATCAAGAAAATGCCAATGCAAAGCTGCAAGTTCTAATGTTTCTGAAGATGGTTATCCTATAATGAACCCTTATCAACATGTACTAAAGAAGGAGGCAATGCCTGATAAATATAATGATTCCAATGCTAATTATGAGCAGCAACAACCTCGAAGTCATAAATATTAACCTCTAGAATTTGATAGTTATAATCCTACATTTAACAACAATCCAGATGGTTATGGTCAATAACAGACCTATAAGACACATCTAACAAACCGACATGCATCCGGTAAAAGAGGTAAACGTGGTGGTTCCTCTTATCCAAGCGCGAACAAGAAATCAACACATCGTGCTTCTTTAAAAGACTATGAAGCTAATGTTGCTCTTCGTCCACCACCAAAAAATTAAACTATTATTGTAATAGCCAACGCAAATAAAGTCTTCTAGAATTTTTCTTTATTTATTTATAATTAATTCTTTTAAAATATATTTTTATATAATTTTAATACACCTCAAAGTTGTGCTAAAATATTAAATTTATAACAATTACTATTGTTTAATTCTATACCAATTTTAAATTATATTAAAAGTGTGTTATTTTAATAATTTTTAAATCATTTTTATATACAACAGTTTCATTTGTTTTATTTTTCCATTATTCTTTAAAGGTCGTCACTAAAAGAAGGTATTGTTATGCAAACATCATGAATATATGATAATATTTGGGAATAACTATGTATTAATAACTTTAAAACTTAAAGATTATTATAAAATACATACACGAGTATAAACGTACTTTGTATTCTAAAAGTATATTTAATTTCATATATATTTCTTAATTGCATCTAAAAAATACATTGATCTAATAGAATTTCAAACTGGAGCAACTCCTTTATTAAAATTAAAAACAGTTTCGGATAATATGTTTAAACTCTTCATCATTAACAACTTTATTAGAATTTACGAAGGAATTCATAATGTTTTGCAATGTACTACTGATAAAGAACTCGAAATATTTATAGATTAGTATCCGGGAGTGTTAAAGCATTTCTACTTTCACTGCCTTCATAAAATATACAAAAAACTAAATGAATCTGAAATAGTAGAGGTGACTTTTTATTAAACAATAACGATCCATTTGATTCCATAAGCATTGCTTAATAGGATGTTTTAGATCATGATTTAAGCATATATAAAAAACAAATAGTATCGATATATTCGCAAAAGTATCTATGTATCTATATTACACTTACTGGTGGCTTCATTGAAATTTACATCACCAAATAATTAATTATTA
The DNA here is from genome assembly GCA_950370525.1 of Bellardia bayeri. Classification (NCBI taxonomy): domain Eukaryota; kingdom Metazoa; phylum Arthropoda; class Insecta; order Diptera; family Calliphoridae; genus Bellardia; species Bellardia bayeri. Next base: position 100,117,571 of record OX493267.1, read on the forward strand.
CTTTAATAACCGGCTCTGCGAAAACGACATCAAAATGTAACTACATTTTAGTTTATCTGCATCTTTGTTTCCCGGAAGATCTGGTCCAGAAGCTGCCGCTGCCACAGACCATAAGAGTTCCCATAAGAGTTGGTACAGTAATTGTAGTGTCCAAATGTCAGTCTCAATGACAATATTTGGTCTTCACTAAAATGAACTCTTAAAACATAAGAAAATGAAGTTAATGTTTAATTTTTGTATTTCTAGATCACTTAGATTCCTAAAAGATTTGGTCCAAAAGTTGCCGTTGTCCATACCTCAGGACACTTACCTCTTATCACCATAAGATTTGGTGCATTCACAAGTCAGTATAAATAACCACATCATAGTTGCTTTTTCCAAACGTTGGTATATACATATGCCCACGTCATATCTTAATTAATATTAGCTCATACCCGTAGGAAAATGTAATTATTTTAAGTATTTTATTTTTTAGATACTTGAGAATTCTCTTCTTTGATTTCCGACAGATTTCGTCCAATAGTTACGGTTTCCACAAATTAGTGTGCTTGTCTATATAATCTATACGTTTTCACTAAGGTGAACTGTTAGAAATATACCATATAACCATATACCATATCTATATATTTGCGGATATTCACAAATGATTCCTAAAAGAGGTGCTTCAATACTTTACGTTTCAAAAAGTCTGCATAGTTGTATATATCATATTTTAATGTTCAATAATGTTAACCGTAGTCTAAACACTGAGATGTAGAAAGTTAAATACAGTTTTGATTTTTCTATTTGAAAATTTGGTCCATTATCATTATTCCTAGCATCAAATAGTATTTACTTACATTAACAGTTAAAAATATTCCATGACGTTACAATGTGTAAATAATGTTTAGTTTTTTCGATTATTGGGGATACTTAGATTTGATCCAAAAGAATTTTTCAAATATTTGGCTTTCACAAATGTTATTACAGTTGTGGTTGTGGTCAGTGTCCTTGATCATATCATCTGTTAGTCTTCACTAATATGTATAAGATTCTGAAAGAAGTTTCTTGTTAATTATTGTTAATTCAATTGATTTCATAAAGAAAAGAAACATTTGCTACGATGAAACTTAGGACTGTGACACTAATTAAATATGTTTACCAATTAAAATAATATCGACTTACTGACAAATGATTCATATTATATTCTTGCTAGTTGTTTTCTTCACCGGGCTACTATCGATGTTGCATATTTTGCTATCTATATCTAATTTCGGAAACTAGTTCTTAATCAAATCAATCATTGTTTAAAATATAAAGCTTTTCTATTAATAAAAATAATAATATATTTAATAGTAAATAATAACATTATGTTTAATGTTAGTGATTCTAGTAAATCATATTACGATATACTAACTCCTTAATATTAAGTGATTCATTTGGACTTTTCTTTAATTTTAAATAAAACGCTTTATTATTGCTCGAGAAAACAAACTTTTACATTTACTTTTAAATAATAATTTTTTTTATTCTTTCTTTCGGCTTTCCTAGGAATATAGACAATATTTTCCCAGGAATTTTCCAAATTCTAATTGTTATAGTTATTTGTAGTACATATGTACATACATAGTTATGTTTTGTCTTATAAAAAAAATTATTTTCTTATCAAAATAGTTGTCTAAGAACATTTTAATTTCTAAAATCTTTGTTGAATCGACAATACCATCTGTCATCAAAAAATATTATATTTTTTTTATAAAATCATTAGATCTCGCTAGTACAGGATCAAAGCATTTATTTATTATATAATATTATTTAAAAGTAGTTGTTTAATTTTTTCGTTCAGCTTTTAATTTTCTTACAAAGAATTATCTCAAAAAAGTATAATTACACAGTGATACAATATCGAACTTTGCGAATGGGATGAGACCAATTGCAAATGAAAGTTGACATTATCCATAACAAAACCTTCAAGGGTTTTTCTAGTTCAGTGAGAGATTTTTTATACTCATTTGAAGTTGGTGATTTTAGAACGCTGTCTAGCAAGGAATGATCATTGAAAATTAAAAAAAAATAATGCTTATTTATTTTTATCACCTGAAAAGGTGTGGTAACTAACTGATTTTTGTCTTTTGAGGATAATAACCGCTAATTCATACTTACCTTTCAGGCTATTACCAAAGTTATATGTTCTTCAATCTAAAACTAATTTCAATAACTAAGCCTTTTTACTAATTTAATTTTCTTCATATAAATAATAAACATGTCTAAAATGGTGTTGATCGAATTCAATATACCATTGATTCACAAAGAACATGTACCATCCATCCTGTTGTTTCGATATGAATATGTGAATAAGTTGTTTGATGGCTTCAACCTACATATATAAGAAACAAATATATATGTTATATTAATATTTACAAAAATAAGAAATTATATACTTACTAGGGGCTTCGTTAAAATTTCTATCAGTCGAAGATGTTTATTTTGTCCTTAATCAGTATATTTAACTCTCCAAATCCACACCGATATATAGACAAACAGCGATTAAAACAGTCATAGCAATTACAAAATTGATGATTCCGTTTGAATTGGAAAGGTGACTTGTAAATGCTTGTCGTTAATGAATACAACTTAAACTTGACGAATTATGAGATATTAAAATATGTATATATTTTATATTACATTTAAACATTTTCATTTTAAAATTGTTTTGTATCTGTTGTTTTATCCACAGCAATCTAATGGTTTGTTGACACAAAAATATAGCAATGAAATGTTCTTGTTTATACAGCTGTTTCTTGAGCATGTTTATGTTTAAGGACATGCCAGATTTACCTGTTTTTATGACTTCCTACGAAAGTCATGAATATGACTTTTTATATAGTCCAAGTATTTTAAAATATTTTTTAATTCAAATACATAAAATGGTTATAATTTAATCGCGGATTAATGGTAAGTATACTGATATATCTAAAAATAAAACTTTAATTGCATTTTCTTATGTTTTATTATTTTATTTAAGGAGTTCATATTAGTCAAAACGTACAGATCGTATGGTCATGGAAATTGAACTATCAAAACGACAAATATTGGATAACATCTTTCAAGAAATCAAGGCTGAGTACACCCAAGTAATTGGAAATTAAAAATCAATCATTTATTACATTTGTTCTGTTTATTTTTAGCAGTCCATTTTTGGGAAAGGCTGAAGTGTGATATTGCCAAGGATTCTAAGGTTTAAAAATGGAAGCTATTATATCAATTCTATTTGGAATCGAAGATAAGCATCCCCATGTGGCTAAAAATATAAAACACTAAACAATAATTACTTTTGTTATTCTTTAAATATTTATTTTAGGAAGGACTAAAATATGAGATGGTTAATGATGCTACACAGTGGCTATTTCAGCTATGGAACCAAATCTACTCGGAATCAAAGGTTTGTATCCTCATGCATCTAGAAATTAAATAACTTAATATTAGTCGCAGTACATTACTTTTTATTTTCAGTATTTCATATTCGTGAAGACAAATAACTGGCATTGTCTAAGTTACTGATCTGTGGAGACTTCAACTATTGCAATATTGGATTAAATCTTTCAGGAATCAAAGGTGAGTACACTCAAGTAATTGTAAATAAAAAATCAATCATTTATTACATTTGTTTACGATGTTCTGTTTATTTTTAAGAGGCTATTTTTGGGAAAGACTGGCGTGTGATATTGCCAACGATTCTAAGGTTTAAAAAAGGAAACTATAAGATCAATTCTATTTGGAATCAAAGGTAAGCATCCCCAAGTGCCTAAAAATATAAAACACTAAACAATAATTACTTTTGTTTTCCTTTAAATATTTGTTTTAGGAAGAACTAAAATATGATTGATGTAATTGATAAGATTCTATTGTACATAGAAAGTTACAATATGTATTTTGTTGTATGAACACCATTAAAAATATTTTTAAAGCCTTGAATATTTTCTAGACTTAAAGAAAATTGTAACAAAATGTATAAGGAAATAATTTTAATAGTATGCTAACAAATAAAGTTTCAATGTATGTACATATGTATGTTAAATTAAATTTTCATGAAATGCATCAACAATTATAATAAGAAAGGCAACTATTTAAATAAAACTCCCGGGAATTAATGGTATGTATCCTCATATATTTAAAAATATAAAAAATAAAACCCTAATTACATTATTACATTACATTTTCTTATGCTTTATTATTTAATCTTAGGAGTATTATTAATAAAAGCATAAAGATCATATTGTCAAGGAAACTGATCCAAGGAAATGGAAACTATTAGATCAATTCTACTTGGATTCAAAGATAAGTATCCCCAAGTAGCAGAAAATATAAAACGCTAAACAATAAATACTTTTGTTTTCCTTTAAAGATTTATTTTACGAAGGAAGGACTAAAATATGATATGGTTAATGATGCTACACTGTGGAAATGGCAACTCTTGAACCAACTCTACTCAGAATCAAAGGTTTGTATCCTCATGTATCTAGAAATTAAATAAATTATTTTTAGTCGCAGTTTATTAAACCATACTTTTTATTTTTAGTATTTCATATTCCTGAAGACAAATGTACAGCTCCAAAGAAAGCTCTCCAAAACACTTGTATTATATTTATTACTCTTTTTATTAAAAAATGCAATGCGTTTCTTATTCCCTTTTCTATTTTTATTAAGGTAAATTATTACAAAGATGAAATTAAAAAAACGTAATATATAATTGGAAACATGCTATTATTATTAAAAAATATTAAAGATTGATAATGGGAACAGCGTAGCTCTATTTCTGAGCTTCATAAAGCTTATATAGTAATAGAAGAAGAGCTCAGGTCCTCCAAAGAATGGTTTTTAATGCATTACAGCATGATACTACACTGTGGATATGGCAACTATTGAACCAAATCTACTCGGAATCAAAGGTTTGTATCCGCTTGTATCTAGAAATTAAAATATCTAATTATTAGTCGCAGTTTATTAAACATAACTTTTTATTTTCAGTATTTCATATTCATGAAGGCAAACAACTGGCATTGTCTAAGTTACTGTTCTGTGGAAACTTCAACTATTGCAATATTGGATAAAATCTTTCAGGAATCAAAGGTGAGTACACTCAAGTAATTGGAAATAAAAAATTCAATCATTTATTGCATTTGTTTACGATGTTCTGTTTATTTTTAGAAGTCTATTTTTTAAAAGACTGACGTGTGATATTGCCAAGGATTCTAAGGTTTTTTTAGGAGTCTATTTTTGGGAAAGACTGACGTATGGTATTGCCAAGGATTCTAAGGTTTAAAAATGGAAAGTATTAGGTCAGTTTCACTTGGAATCAAAGATAAGTATCCCCATGATTTAAACATAAAGTGAGATATATTTTGTAAGATTTTCTACTTGTCCTAACTTAATTTTACTTCTTAATTTCATAGATATTGATACACTATAAAACGGACTTAAGGGTCGTTGAAGATGCAATTAAATAAAAAAGTTCTTTCTGTTTGGCGATATAAAAATATGTGTTGGAAATTTATTACGAATACCAAATGATTTGTGTTTATTGCTACCATTTTACAAATTGTTAAAAATTTAATTTATATGTTTCCATATATGTATATTTATCATGTTTATTAAGTAAATTCTTTTGAATAACTTCTTATTTGTCACCTGGGCTACAATTGGCAAGGAATTAATAAGAACTGAATTCAAACGATCTTAATACATCATCTCATTTCATGCAAACTTTGTAATCAAATTACAATTCGCAAGATTAAAGCTTATTCCATAAAAATTTGGATACCTTCTGCTTTTACCATACAGAAAAATTCTAGAGATAATAAATACCAAAAGACTCAGAATCATTTACTTAATCGATCAAACATTTTCCATACTTTACATTTTAACCAAACTACAAGTAGGTATTTTAAAGATAATTCCATAAATTATTCTTTTAGCCAGCGGACAAATGCTATAGTTGCTTGGTTAATATGCACCAGTTTAAGCTGCTTATTCAATCCGTAAAGCAATGGCTTCAAATCCTGTTAATAGTTATGGTTGGTTTACGTGGTAGTTCACTACGTGCGAACACTTAAGTAGAGTCGAAGGGACCCCGTTTTAATAGTTAATAGTTATACTTATTACTTTATATTATATGTTTAATTTGACAAATCACTATTAAGACCTGCAGGAAATATTAATTAACGTTCATAGACAAACAAGTACAAATAATTAGATATTTACTAGTTGTACACGTTCTTCATGTATTTCCAATTCTGTATAATTAAATATTATGAGATATTTAAAGAATCTGTGTAGATACATTTCCGAGCACTAGTGGTTCACGTTTTTCAGGCGTCTTAATTTGAGCAATACAGTGAGTTATTAAAAATTATACTAACAATTAAACTTGTAAACTTTAAGATGCTGTTGTAAAACAGTATCCCCAGCTAAATTTTCTTTCTGCCGTTTATCAGGTTATTGGACATCTAGCGAAATATAATTTTTCTTGTTACCAAACGTATTGCGTTATGAACTGTAAATTTTGTATCCAATTTAAGGTCTTTGTCTTAGGTTTGATGCATATTTCTGAAATCCTAACAACAGAATATCTAAACAACTGAGCATTTTAAATGGTGTTAATGATATTTTTCCAAATTCTGTAGATCCTGCTAATTGCATATGGATTGATAAAGAAGCGTTTGGTAGTTCTTGTCTTAATCCTGCTGAAAAAAATTATATTAAATAACATATTTTTAATATTATAACATATACTTACTAGGACTATCATTAAGAATCTCTTCAGCAGATCATGGGGGTTATTGTGTATTTCTAATCGAAAAGAAAATCGTTCGAATTTATATACTTTTTACATTGTATTTCATAATACACAATAACTCTCAATATTTTGTTTAGCAAATTATTTTAATCAAGAAGCAATGTAATAATATAAAAGCTATGATTTTGATTAAACAATATGTATTTTCAAATGTATTAACCCACCAAATACACTCATATTATAACTTCGTTGCCAGCCTGTCCACATGCCAATCCAAGTAAGCACATCATCCAATGGAATATAACTTTGGGTTCAGAAAATTCCGTGGTAAATTGGACTTAATGTTTTTAATTCAATTCATCTAAAACGCAGCGTAACCTCCAGTCAATACAATTAGATACAACATAAAATTTAATTAAATTTTTTTGCCAAGCTCGGTTCTATTAATCTTATTTATTGATAATGTGTTTTTTATTAATACTTTCTGGTGATTTAATCTATATCCATTGCTTTTGTGTGTTCATTTTTATATGAAAAGCATTTTTGTAACTCCATAGGAAATCCTCTACTGAAGTTCTATTAAATCTTGATAAAGAGCAGACAATTGTAATTGTAAAAGCCAAATTTTACCACCGATTCCTTATGGATTTGTGAAGAAGCGTTTGGTAGCTCACTGCTTAAGTCTGCAAGAGGAAAGTAAAGTAATAACTTTGATAGATATTTATAAATACATTATCAAAACCTAATAACATTACGCTTGATAAAAAGATAGACGTCAAATGTTGATCGTGGATTTTTACTAAACATTAGAAGCCTTGTTCATTCCATATTCAACAAAATGTAGCAATTATTTCCAATATATTATTATTAATGATTTTAATTGTAAACATTTACAAAAGTAGGTAGAAAACTCGGTTTTTAGAATGTGTGAGCAAAAAAGGTCTTCAATTTTAAAAGCGGTAGCAAGAAAAGTATGAATTATTTCCAATATCTTATTATTATTAATGATTTTATTATTGTAAATGAATTCAAAATGTATAATACTGTTTAAAAGCAATTTTGGTATGTCGCGGTAGAAAATTTGTAATTTTAGAGGAGCAAAAAAAGATCATTACTTTGAAAAAGAGGTAGAAAATTGTAAGAATTTCCAAAAGTAGGTAGAAAACTCGGTTTTTAGAAAGTGTGAGCAAAAAAGGTCTTCAATTAAAAAAAACAAGTAGAAACTTGTAAGAATTTCCGAAAATTTGGTTTTTCAAAAGGTTCTCACTTTAAAAGTCAAGTAGAAACTTTGTAATATTTGCAAAACAGGTAGAAATTTTTGTTTTTGGAAAAGTGAAGAATAAAAAAGGTCCTCAATTTAAAACTGATGTAGAAAAAATATACTACTTCTTTTAAAGAAGTAAAAAGTTTGACAATTTTATATTCATGAGGACAAACAACTAGCGTTGTCTGGGTTATTTATCTGTGGAAACTGCAACTATTGCACAAAATCTTCCTTGAATCAAAGGTCAGTGTCTTCAAGCAAATATAAATAGATAAATCTAGTATTAAATTACATTTTCTTTTTTATATCCCTATCAGTATATTCAGCTCTCTTAATCATAATAAATTTTACGACAAAATGCGTCTAAAACGGTTGTGACATTTTACTAAATATTACCGATCAGGTTTAATCTATACTTACTAGTAGCTTCTGCATTCTTTAACAGTATATTAAGTGCCATCGATTTAATGGCAATATACTTCTGTACTTCTAGTGGCACTTGAAAACATATTTCATATATTGTTGATTCCATACGGATTGGCAAAGGAGCGTTTGGTATCTAATAGTAAAAGTCGAAAAGTATTTAAAAACATAAATATCATCTATTGGACATAAATATCATCGTGGTATATCTTCCCAGGGGAAACTTATCACTATTTGAGCGTTCTATTAGTGACATTTTTGTTCGTTATAGGGATATTATTGTGGTTTGTGACTTTAATTATGACCTTTTCAGTCCAGCTAAATCTGAGAATCTAAGATTGCTTTGTGGGCGATATGGTCTTTCGTGTCTACACAATTCCCTGCCTACTCACTATGATGCTTTTTATCAGTCCACATCTTTAATTGATTTTTTTCTCGTCAGCCATAGTCTGACAATTAGTATCTCGGCGCAATTTCAGGTGCCTTTTATTTCGCACCACTGTCTAATATGTGCTGCCTTCCGAATACCAGTAAACCATTCGCAAAGTCGGCCTTTGAGTATTAGAGACTATTGTCGTGCGGATATGACGGAAATTCTTAGACTAATAGCTCAGACTGATTTTTCACGAATTTACAATACATGCGATCCGGATGAGCAACTATTGTTTTTTAATACTCTCTTTAATGAACTTTTGAACTTTATACCGATCAGGATAGTGAGGCGACCACCTGCTCAGAATAGAATTAGATTTTCTAATGATATCAATTACCATAGATCCTTAACTAACATTGCGTTAAGGGCATTTTATGAACATAGAACTGACGGAAATTTGGATATTTATAAGAAACTACGTAATCTGACGAAGGCCAAAATTAGGAAATTTAAGATAATGTATAGTCGTCGTATGTTTTGTTGCGGGGATACGAAGAAAATGTGGAACAGTCTAAGAAATGCTGGTATTTCTGAAGCACCAAACATTGCTACTGACTTAGATGCTAATGAAATTAATGAACATTTTATTAGTAGTCAACTGGATGTTGCTAATAGGGAACCTGATTTTACTCAATTTATTAGTTCGACTGAATGTTTCTCTTTTTCAAATATCACTGAAATTGATTTATGTATTAGTTTATTTAAAATAAAGTCTACGGCATTGGGTGTTGATGGTATTTCTATTAAGTTACTAAAACTGATTTTTCCCTACATCAGTAGACATCTTCTTCACTTTGTAAACACCATCTTAACATCATCTAAATATCCCAAGGATTGGAAAACATCGCGTATCATTCCAATTCCTAAGACTGGTTGTATTCTGGCAGTCGACAATATGAGGCCTATTAGCATTTTGCCTGTGTTATCTAAAGTTGTTGAAAACATTATTAAGGAACAAATTACAAGGTGGATTGATTCTAGGAGTTTGCTTAATGAGTGTCAATTTGGTTTTCGTAGTGGTCGGAATACGGGACTATTATTGACTGAGCTCACTGGTACTATTAGGGGTAGACTAAATGAGGGTATGTTGGCTGTGTTGATTTCAATCGACCTATCCAAAGCATTTGATCAGGTCAATCATATTGCGTTAATTACAAAGTTAAATCAAAAATATAAATTTTCAACTTCAGTGTGCCGGCTTATTTGGTCTTATTTGAGTAACCGCAGTCAATTTGTTGCTCTAGCAGATATGGTCTCTGACATTAAGTCTGTCAAATCTGGTGTGCCTCAGGGTTCTGTAATTGGTCCAATCCTATTCACTTTGTATATCAATGACTTATTTGAGGAACTATATTACTGTAAACTATATGCTTTTGCTGATGATATACAGCTGTTGTGGGTAGGTGACTATCAATTTACGGATTCGTTGCAGGCTAAAATTAATTATGACCTAGGTAACCTGATGGATTGGATAGATTTAAATTATCTTAGGGTTAATCCTGAGAAAACTAAAGCTTTAATTTTTAAGTCAAATAGGTCATACACAATTGATTTGAACATATAATTACGTGGGTCGGTGATTGAATTTGTAAACCAACTAAGGTGTCTTGGAGTAATTTTGGATGATAAATTATCCTTTGGGCCTCATATCGATAATATTTGTTCTAGAGTTTGTTGCACTTTGCGGAGATTATATCATCTAATTCTGTTTCTACCTTTGAGTGTTAGAAAGTCAATTACACATGCATTGCTTATGTCTCAAGTGAATTATTGTTTTGAAGTTTACCCAGGTTGTAACTTAAGCAACGGAAGGAAAATAAAGCATATTGTCCACCGTATTGTTAGATTTGTTTATAAACTTAGGCTGAGGGCGCATGTGTCTGGTTATGTAAAAAGTTTTCTGAATCTTTTTTTGAGGACTATTTAAAGTTTCGGTTATTAATTTATCTTTTTAATATTATAAAGACTCAAAGTCCTCCGAGTGTTGTACGAATGATATCTTTTAACATTTCTGTTAGAAATCCTCAAATCGTTATACCACGTATTTATAACATGGTTTATGAACAATCTTTTTTCGTACGTGCGGCACGGTTATGGAATATTTTGCCTAGAAATCTACGTTCTTTCGCCATGTCTTTTGCAGTCTTTAAGCGTAACCTCTGTGTGTTTCTTAATTCACATAGCTCAATTTTGTAATCACTGGTAAATTTTTGGGTTTTTTTTCACTTCTCTTGTTTTATCCTGCTTAAATTTACTCGATATAATGTGTGGGAGTCGGTTGGTTGTCATGATGTTGGTATATGTTTATTTTAGATAATGAAATCTCATAGTTGTACTTATTTTATATGTATATTGAATTATTTCTTACCTCATAGTTATGAAATTACTTGTAATATATTTTATTGGCCAATTGGCTATTTGTATTACCATGAATAAAATAAATAAAATAAAATAAAAATAAATAAATAAATGTAACAAAATTAATACTACTATATTAATTGATATTATTACTATCAAGGCGTTTTTCGGCTATATCACAGAAGAACATCCATGATCTCTGTTTTTAATAACTATCTATTTGTACCTTAAAACCTTCAAGCAACCCTTCGATTCCATCAAACAATAACCTATTCAGAGACTGTAAACAAAATTCTATTTCCATTGCAATTATATATTTCCGAGGCCATAAACAAAACAAAACTTGTTTTACATTCATCATTTTACAAAAAACGATATTCCTTAATGATTGCTTTACCCTTATATGGTGGATGCATATTTGTCTGTTTGGTTGTTTGGCCTTATTGATGAAACACATGACACAACTGTCTAAATGGATAAAACTAACTTATAACATTACAAATAACTTTTTAGTGAACCAATTGCTCATCTCAAGTAAATGCTGGTGAAGAATAACATAAATTTTATACTCTAAAAGTATTCATTAATCGGAAATCTTTCCAGCATCACACACGATACCAATTTTTACTTGTACCAACGTAAAATTTCATTACTTGTGTTATTTAATCAGCCATATAGTTGAGGTTCAGGAAAGAACAGTTTGTTCAACGTCTTTAAGCTGCCTTTTACTTCAAGTTCAGGACAAAACTGTTTGTTCAACGATTTTTATTTCGGGTCTAAATATTATTAAAATGTATTTGTTTCAGGATTAAAACTTTCGTGTCTATTTTATCTAAAAGTTAAAGAAATATACTTACCTCAATGGTAGTCACTGCGTTCGGAAATATATGTCTTCAGTACCCATATTTACAGAAAGATAAAACAGCGACAAATAAATTCAGTTGAATAAAATTTCAATTAAGTTTTTTATTTTGTTTAAATATACATTTTCTTCAAACATTTTGTTTCTTTAATTGACATACTTACCTCCACACAAATAAACATACTTAACATTTATATTAATTTGACATTTGGTAAAAAGTATTCTTTAAATTACCTATTCAAATATGCAAAAGTATTTATAGTACAGATAAACATTAAACAAACTTTATTTTCCGATTATGAATTTAGTGTTTATAGTATTGCATTCAACCGATCTTTGCGTTTATTATAGCCATGTAAATAGAAGACTTCTTTCTTATATTCATCAAGTTTATTCCAATTTGGTTCTGTAAATAGCATTTCCCAGACATCTCTAAATATTACGGCCTATAAAACTCTTATTTATGCCAGCTTGGACACATTTTCATTCCGACTACTTTTCAGTGGACGTAGTTGCATTAAATCTAAAATAAACAAAATAAATTAGCCATTTATTAGAATTTAGATCATAATACACACCATATAATGTTTTAAATAAAAAAATATGTCATTGCAAAGAACAAATTTAAATTCCAATCAACGAGAAAGCCTTTACAAAATATTCACGATGTTAAAATAAATATTTCCAGTTTTTACTTTATCCACAGCCACTTCTAAAGCAACTCATTTTGCAGAATAATAACGCCATTGAGTATACTATTCCGCGACATTAAATCTAAAAAGAAAATAAATTTATAAACTCGTATTAAACATTTAAACGTTATACTTATAAAAATATTTATTTTATTATCCACTGCTACTCCAATCAACTCCTGATTCTCATGATGTGAAGAATAGTACATTTATGAATGCCAAACTATTTGCGAATCATAGTACAATTCATTGACAAGACGTTTTTCAACTAATATTACTCACAAATTTTCTTTTTGGCGGTATCTTTAATTTATTTCTTCCAAATTTTTAGTAGCTGCTGCATTTTTCTTTTTATTCCAATAGTATTTACATTTACAAACGAATCCTGATCAACAAAAGGAATTTACTACCAACTCGGAAACATTATTGAAAACATATGTATATTCTATCTTTTTTTGTGTTGATTTTTATTATTTTTTGTTGACTGTATCCTTGCTTTTGTTTATTTATGTTGTGACGAATGTTTTTGATAAAAAATAAACAAATAATGGAAGTTAGGAAGGAAAATGCCAAACCAGAACTGCCTCAATCACCAGTCGCAGAGGACATTCAAAACCAATATTCGCAACACAAAGAACTTTATGAAAAACTAAAGGCTGATGTGGCAATATAAATGCAATTCTTAGATGAAAATCGAGTAAATAATAATTTGATTGTTGAATTATATTAATTATATTAATGTCTTCAGATGAAACATCAGAAAAGACTTCAGCAGATCAAGTAATATCAGCCTCAACAAATACTGAAGCTAATAAATATCGTCGAGGCGGAGCATACTCCACTGATGCAGGAGGTAAATTTTATATACTCATTTTCCAAATGCATACTTATAAATCAGTTTTATTCCCTTTAAGACTACATATACAATACAGCCGATATTAATTTAATACAGCCTGAGAATAAACCATTACATACTAAAATGAAGGGTATAATAACAGCCAAATTCACTATCAGTATCACAATACCTCATGATTCATTGACAGATATTGAAACTGCTAAAGAATATGTAGCCAAAGCAATGGGTATGTATGGTTCTCGACAGCCTCAACAGCACCATCAGCAACAGCAAAAAGAACAGGATTATTTGCAACAGGAGAATCAGCAGCTATTAGATCATCATCAACAACAAAATGAGCAACAAAAGCAAAACGAGGAACAAAAGCAAAATAATTACGAATATTATACATATACCCAAAAGGAAATAACACATCAGCCATATACAACTGACGAAGAACAAGCGCTACAACAGGCTTACCATCAATATTCCTCTCGACCAACCGCCGAAAATGATGCCAAACAACAATTGGAAGAACATTTACAAGACCACCTGCAAGAACAAATACAACAAGCGCAACAATTGGTAAAAGACAAAGAACAAAAACCACCACAAGAAGAACAAAATGAAGGCGACGAATCTCCTGCTCCAGTATATGAAAAGGATCCTGTCACCAGATCCTATAATATACATGAAGAACATACTGAAGGTTATGATCCAGCACAGCAATCCGTGGTCGACCGTGCTATTGCACAAAATGTATCTACAAACCTGCACCCCAATATCAAGAAAATGCCAATGCAAAGCTGCAAGTTCTAATGTTTCTGAAGATGGTTATCCTATAATGAACCCTTATCAACATGTACTAAAGAAGGAGGCAATGCCTGATAAATATAATGATTCCAATGCTAATTATGAGCAGCAACAACCTCGAAGTCATAAATATTAACCTCTAGAATTTGATAGTTATAATCCTACATTTAACAACAATCCAGATGGTTATGGTCAATAACAGACCTATAAGACACATCTAACAAACCGACATGCATCCGGTAAAAGAGGTAAACGTGGTGGTTCCTCTTATCCAAGCGCGAACAAGAAATCAACACATCGTGCTTCTTTAAAAGACTATGAAGCTAATGTTGCTCTTCGTCCACCACCAAAAAATTAAACTATTATTGTAATAGCCAACGCAAATAAAGTCTTCTAGAATTTTTCTTTATTTATTTATAATTAATTCTTTTAAAATATATTTTTATATAATTTTAATACACCTCAAAGTTGTGCTAAAATATTAAATTTATAACAATTACTATTGTTTAATTCTATACCAATTTTAAATTATATTAAAAGTGTGTTATTTTAATAATTTTTAAATCATTTTTATATACAACAGTTTCATTTGTTTTATTTTTCCATTATTCTTTAAAGGTCGTCACTAAAAGAAGGTATTGTTATGCAAACATCATGAATATATGATAATATTTGGGAATAACTATGTATTAATAACTTTAAAACTTAAAGATTATTATAAAATACATACACGAGTATAAACGTACTTTGTATTCTAAAAGTATATTTAATTTCATATATATTTCTTAATTGCATCTAAAAAATACATTGATCTAATAGAATTTCAAACTGGAGCAACTCCTTTATTAAAATTAAAAACAGTTTCGGATAATATGTTTAAACTCTTCATCATTAACAACTTTATTAGAATTTACGAAGGAATTCATAATGTTTTGCAATGTACTACTGATAAAGAACTCGAAATATTTATAGATTAGTATCCGGGAGTGTTAAAGCATTTCTACTTTCACTGCCTTCATAAAATATACAAAAAACTAAATGAATCTGAAATAGTAGAGGTGACTTTTTATTAAACAATAACGATCCATTTGATTCCATAAGCATTGCTTAATAGGATGTTTTAGATCATGATTTAAGCATATATAAAAAACAAATAGTATCGATATATTCGCAAAAGTATCTATGTATCTATATTACACTTACTGGTGGCTTCATTGAAATTTACATCACCAAATAATTAATTATTACTTTAATAACCGGCTCTGCGAAAACGACATCAAAATGTAACTACATTTTAGTTTATCTGCATCTTTGTTTCCCGGAAGATCTGGTCCAGAAGCTGCCGCTGCCACAGACCATAAGAGTTCCCATAAGAGTTGGTACAGTAATTGTAGTGTCCAAATGTCAGTCTCAATGACAATATTTGGTCTTCACTAAAATGAACTCTTAAAACATAAGAAAATGAAGTTAATGTTTAATTTTTGTATTTCTAGATCACTTAGATTCCTAAAAGATTTGGTCCAAAAGTTGCCGTTGTCCATACCTCAGGACACTTACCTCTTATCACCATAAGATTTGGTGCATTCACAAGTCAGTATAAATAACCACATCATAGTTGCTTTTTCCAAACGTTGGTATATACATATGCCCACGTCATATCTTAATTAATATTAGCTCATACCCGTAGGAAAATGTAATTATTTTAAGTATTTTATTTTTTAGATACTTGAGAATTCTCTTCTTTGATTTCCGACAGATTTCGTCCAATAGTTACGGTTTCCACAAATTAGTGTGCTTGTCTATATAATCTATACGTTTTCACTAAGGTGAACTGTTAGAAATATACCATATAACCATATACCATATCTATATATTTGCGGATATTCACAAATGATTCCTAAAAGAGGTGCTTCAATACTTTACGTTTCAAAAAGTCTGCATAGTTGTATATATCATATTTTAATGTTCAATAATGTTAACCGTAGTCTAAACACTGAGATGTAGAAAGTTAAATACAGTTTTGATTTTTCTATTTGAAAATTTGGTCCATTATCATTATTCCTAGCATCAAATAGTATTTACTTACATTAACAGTTAAAAATATTCCATGACGTTACAATGTGTAAATAATGTTTAGTTTTTTCGATTATTGGGGATACTTAGATTTGATCCAAAAGAATTTTTCAAATATTTGGCTTTCACAAATGTTATTACAGTTGTGGTTGTGGTCAGTGTCCTTGATCATATCATCTGTTAGTCTTCACTAATATGTATAAGATTCTGAAAGAAGTTTCTTGTTAATTATTGTTAATTCAATTGATTTCATAAAGAAAAGAAACATTTGCTACGATGAAACTTAGGACTGTGACACTAATTAAATATGTTTACCAATTAAAATAATATCGACTTACTGACAAATGATTCATATTATATTCTTGCTAGTTGTTTTCTTCACCGGGCTACTATCGATGTTGCATATTTTGCTATCTATATCTAATTTCGGAAACTAGTTCTTAATCAAATCAATCATTGTTTAAAATATAAAGCTTTTCTATTAATAAAAATAATAATATATTTAATAGTAAATAATAACATTATGTTTAATGTTAGTGATTCTAGTAAATCATATTACGATATACTAACTCCTTAATATTAAGTGATTCATTTGGACTTTTCTTTAATTTTAAATAAAACGCTTTATTATTGCTCGAGAAAACAAACTTTTACATTTACTTTTAAATAATAATTTTTTTTATTCTTTCTTTCGGCTTTCCTAGGAATATAGACAATATTTTCCCAGGAATTTTCCAAATTCTAATTGTTATAGTTATTTGTAGTACATATGTACATACATAGTTATGTTTTGTCTTATAAAAAAAATTATTTTCTTATCAAAATAGTTGTCTAAGAACATTTTAATTTCTAAAATCTTTGTTGAATCGACAATACCATCTGTCATCAAAAAATATTATATTTTTTTTATAAAATCATTAGATCTCGCTAGTACAGGATCAAAGCATTTATTTATTATATAATATTATTTAAAAGTAGTTGTTTAATTTTTTCGTTCAGCTTTTAATTTTCTTACAAAGAATTATCTCAAAAAAGTATAATTACACAGTGATACAATATCGAACTTTGCGAATGGGATGAGACCAATTGCAAATGAAAGTTGACATTATCCATAACAAAACCTTCAAGGGTTTTTCTAGTTCAGTGAGAGATTTTTTATACTCATTTGAAGTTGGTGATTTTAGAACGCTGTCTAGCAAGGAATGATCATTGAAAATTAAAAAAAAATAATGCTTATTTATTTTTATCACCTGAAAAGGTGTGGTAACTAACTGATTTTTGTCTTTTGAGGATAATAACCGCTAATTCATACTTACCTTTCAGGCTATTACCAAAGTTATATGTTCTTCAATCTAAAACTAATTTCAATAACTAAGCCTTTTTACTAATTTAATTTTCTTCATATAAATAATAAACATGTCTAAAATGGTGTTGATCGAATTCAATATACCATTGATTCACAAAGAACATGTACCATCCATCCTGTTGTTTCGATATGAATATGTGAATAAGTTGTTTGATGGCTTCAACCTACATATATAAGAAACAAATATATATGTTATATTAATATTTACAAAAATAAGAAATTATATACTTACTAGGGGCTTCGTTAAAATTTCTATCAGTCGAAGATGTTTATTTTGTCCTTAATCAGTATATTTAACTCTCCAAATCCACACCGATATATAGACAAACAGCGATTAAAACAGTCATAGCAATTACAAAATTGATGATTCCGTTTGAATTGGAAAGGTGACTTGTAAATGCTTGTCGTTAATGAATACAACTTAAACTTGACGAATTATGAGATATTAAAATATGTATATATTTTATATTACATTTAAACATTTTCATTTTAAAATTGTTTTGTATCTGTTGTTTTATCCACAGCAATCTAATGGTTTGTTGACACAAAAATATAGCAATGAAATGTTCTTGTTTATACAGCTGTTTCTTGAGCATGTTTATGTTTAAGGACATGCCAGATTTACCTGTTTTTATGACTTCCTACGAAAGTCATGAATATGACTTTTTATATAGTCCAAGTATTTTAAAATATTTTTTAATTCAAATACATAAAATGGTTATAATTTAATCGCGGATTAATGGTAAGTATACTGATATATCTAAAAATAAAACTTTAATTGCATTTTCTTATGTTTTATTATTTTATTTAAGGAGTTCATATTAGTCAAAACGTACAGATCGTATGGTCATGGAAATTGAACTATCAAAACGACAAATATTGGATAACATCTTTCAAGAAATCAAGGCTGAGTACACCCAAGTAATTGGAAATTAAAAATCAATCATTTATTACATTTGTTCTGTTTATTTTTAGCAGTCCATTTTTGGGAAAGGCTGAAGTGTGATATTGCCAAGGATTCTAAGGTTTAAAAATGGAAGCTATTATATCAATTCTATTTGGAATCGAAGATAAGCATCCCCATGTGGCTAAAAATATAAAACACTAAACAATAATTACTTTTGTTATTCTTTAAATATTTATTTTAGGAAGGACTAAAATATGAGATGGTTAATGATGCTACACAGTGGCTATTTCAGCTATGGAACCAAATCTACTCGGAATCAAAGGTTTGTATCCTCATGCATCTAGAAATTAAATAACTTAATATTAGTCGCAGTACATTACTTTTTATTTTCAGTATTTCATATTCGTGAAGACAAATAACTGGCATTGTCTAAGTTACTGATCTGTGGAGACTTCAACTATTGCAATATTGGATTAAATCTTTCAGGAATCAAAGGTGAGTACACTCAAGTAATTGTAAATAAAAAATCAATCATTTATTACATTTGTTTACGATGTTCTGTTTATTTTTAAGAGGCTATTTTTGGGAAAGACTGGCGTGTGATATTGCCAACGATTCTAAGGTTTAAAAAAGGAAACTATAAGATCAATTCTATTTGGAATCAAAGGTAAGCATCCCCAAGTGCCTAAAAATATAAAACACTAAACAATAATTACTTTTGTTTTCCTTTAAATATTTGTTTTAGGAAGAACTAAAATATGATTGATGTAATTGATAAGATTCTATTGTACATAGAAAGTTACAATATGTATTTTGTTGTATGAACACCATTAAAAATATTTTTAAAGCCTTGAATATTTTCTAGACTTAAAGAAAATTGTAACAAAATGTATAAGGAAATAATTTTAATAGTATGCTAACAAATAAAGTTTCAATGTATGTACATATGTATGTTAAATTAAATTTTCATGAAATGCATCAACAATTATAATAAGAAAGGCAACTATTTAAATAAAACTCCCGGGAATTAATGGTATGTATCCTCATATATTTAAAAATATAAAAAATAAAACCCTAATTACATTATTACATTACATTTTCTTATGCTTTATTATTTAATCTTAGGAGTATTATTAATAAAAGCATAAAGATCATATTGTCAAGGAAACTGATCCAAGGAAATGGAAACTATTAGATCAATTCTACTTGGATTCAAAGATAAGTATCCCCAAGTAGCAGAAAATATAAAACGCTAAACAATAAATACTTTTGTTTTCCTTTAAAGATTTATTTTACGAAGGAAGGACTAAAATATGATATGGTTAATGATGCTACACTGTGGAAATGGCAACTCTTGAACCAACTCTACTCAGAATCAAAGGTTTGTATCCTCATGTATCTAGAAATTAAATAAATTATTTTTAGTCGCAGTTTATTAAACCATACTTTTTATTTTTAGTATTTCA